>JBBGZY010000353.1:3240000-4630000 GCA_037952925.1 Lithobates clamitans
AGAGAGTGGGGGGGGCCTGAGTCTGTGTTTTATGGGCGTAAAGAGCGGGGCTCGGGAGCGAGCACACATAGCAGTGCCCCCATTGCAAGAGGCTTGCTATTGAGGGCACTGGCTTAGCTGGAGGAGCCAGAAGCGCTGACAGGGGACCCGAAAAGAGGAGGATCAAGGCTGCTCTGTGCAAAACCACTGCCCAGAGCAGGTAAGTATGACATGTTTGTTTTTGTTTTTTTTATTAACCTTTCATGTCACTTTTAATCTTTTTAATCTTTAGCCTGTCTGTCTAGTTTTAGAACCCTCTAGCTTGCTCTTTCTTCTTGCCCCATCAAGTATGTCAGGCTTTTGGAGGCCTCCAAGAAATTTTTACACCAAGTCAAAAAAGGCCAGTGGGTCTTGGGTGTGTATGCGTGTCTTGTGAAAAGTCCCACCCTGACCCACTGATACCTTTCCTGTGATCCCACACTGCTCCTTTCTTGCAACTGGCACCAAAATACTTGTTGGCTTGTGTCATTGGCTACAAGAAGCATTGACGTTTCTCCCTCTACTATGGCACAATATGAATGGCTGCTAGAGAAGAGCCGTGAAGAATCGCTAAAGAGGGAAGTATCAGTGGGGATTGAGGAGTTTTTTTACAGACACTGTTGCATTGCCCTTAATGAGCAAGTAAATGTTTAAAGAAGTACTCCAGGGGTGTGATTATTTTAAATGTTTACTTTGGGCCAGCTTGGCTCAAACTAATTATGCAGATGCCATCTCCATGTGGCTAAAGGTGAACTTGTAATTTACCATTGTAGTCTATCCTACAATGCAGTAAGCACACCAACCTCTGTGACCAAGCTCTGGGAGCGGGGTGAGCAGGGCGAAACATGTCAGGGCGACGTGGCTGGAGCGGCGCTGGCTGACACCACATTCATCTACATACTAATGCACTGGGTTGGTGAGCGGCGCCATTTCTTCTCTTTGATAATGCTCTTACACCTCTGAATGATGTACTGGCAACCAGCAGGGAGATCTGTCTCCACTTAATGGGGCACTGCAAGTTTCATTTGGATCACTAAGAGGAAGCCTTGTGTTTAGTAAACAGAAGGAAAGTGGCTGGTGCACTCGCTGCAAGAGGGCGCTGCTTGTACATGGAGGTGGCATCTGCATAACTCATTTGAGCTAAACTGCCCTAAAGTTTAAAGTGTTTGTAAATCTCAGACATGAAATATGAACAAAGCATATCCCTCTATAGTGTGTACTTGTCTCAATCCAGGGCACTAAGTGTCATTTCTGTCTGCTGCCTCATTCCTTTGCTATCTGCATAAGTTACATCTGACACGTTTTCCTGACACCTAGAGAAAGTAGGTGACATGGTAGAGTGCTCCAGCACACAGCCTGTCATTGACAGCCTCAGCTCTGTTCCTTTGTGCTGTGTGAAGGGAGGTGTGTCCCTTCCCTTCAATCAGCTCTCACTTAGCTCTGTAAAAAATGTAATTTCAGCTCCCTGCCCTTTGCTTTCAGAAAACGTAAACAAGTTGTATAAATTCTGCATTTTATAGGCTGTAGAGAAGAGAGAGCTGCAGATAAACAGGTGCAACTTATGTAGGATATGTAGGAGTATTTGTTTAACCTCTGTGTATCACCTGAGGTCAGTCACTTCACTGGTTAAATGTAAGGTTTTACAACCACTTCAAAGTAACTTAAAGTGGAACTTCACCCAAAAGTGGAAGTTCACGCTTGTTTGTATCCCCCTCCACTGCCATATTTGACACTTTTTTTGAGGGGGGGGGGGACCTAGTTTTGACAGGCGGTGTGTGCAGAAGTTCAGCCCCCTCCCCTTCTAGCAATTTTCTGGGAGACATAACAGGTCCCAGAAGACTGTGGGGCCATTTTCCCTTACCTAAGATGCCGGCGCCTACACCTGAAGCCGATTAAAGAATTGGCTCGATGAGGACATCGCTGGATCCCTGGACAAGTGTCCTTATATTAAAGTTACTTTCACACTGGAGCGCTGCACTGGCAGGACGCTAAAAAAAAGTCCTGCAAGCAGCATCTTTGGGGCGGTGTATACACCGCTCCTAAAGCCCTCCTGGCCACTGAAATCAATGGGCAGCATCGGCAAAGCACCGCTGCAGTGGTCGATTTGCAAGTGTTTTTAACCCTTTAATTCTTGGAGTTCTTTAAATCATTTGTGTTCTCTCCACCCCATTCTGAGATTGTTGTGTTGTATTTATTGAAGCTTGCCATTAAAGTACAAAGATCATTCTCAAATAAACATAGCTTCAAAGGTTAATTTTACTTCTTTACTTTACTTCTTACTAGTTGGGTGCACAGCAGAGACTCATAATCAAGTCATTTGTACAAAATATCCACTTGACCAACTGATCCCCATGAATGAATCTCCTCTCCAGAATGCTTTTGTAATGGTTGGTCATTGCCAGAACACCGCACACTGTGTCATAGAAGAAGTATGGAATACTTGGCATGCAGGGGAAAGTTTTTATCTGTGTGTGGTCAGCTACGGGCGTGAATAAAATGCTCTGATATTTGCTGTGATGGTGGGTGTGTACGGATGTCTAGTATTTACCAGTGCTATTTTATCCTCCACTACATTCATGAATTCCTTATAGAAGAATCCATATATATATATATATATATATATATATATATATATATATATATATATATATATATATACAAAATTGCTTGGTCAACTGATAATAAATATATATTTTACATATATATATATATATATATATATATATATATATATATATATATATATATATAAAATATTTATTCTCAGTTGACCAAGCAATTTTGTAGTTTAATGTGTTTGAACAGGAGTGAGCAGAGTAGCCGAATATTGAGTTTATTAGTGTACTGCGTCTCATTTTACTGTCCAATCTCAGGCTGGGGAAGAAACAAGAGGTCTTTCTCACCCCATGTGTATACCAACGTTCTACCCCCTTTGTTTGCCTTGTTACATTCCCATTGTGGAATTATTAGGCAACTGCTGGTGAGAGAAAAGTCAGCACAGGTTCTGGCTGACAATATGGTACAGCCAGTTTAAACCCTAAAAAAAGTTTGGTTGGATCTTAAACCTTCAGAAGCAAACTTTGGAGCCATCTCATCATTTGGAGTATCTGGATCTTTTGTTCCCCAGGGAAAACTTCAAACTTTCTGCTCCCAGTTTATGACCCTTCTTTCCCAGCGTCAACCAACTTTTTGCTGTCACATGTGAGCCATGGGGCTGATGGTAGCTTTCTTTTAGGCAGTCATATTTGCCCAATTCCACTGCAGATGTCTTTAACTCAATGAGACACATTGATTCAGCCTCTGGAGAAACCAAGTTGCCTGTTACCAAGGACCATATTGTCACTAACTTTGTGTTCACAAATCCAGCACTGGAGTTAAAAAAAGTACTCCTCACAAAGAATTCCAGCCTGATCAGCTGGTGGGGAGTCCTAGACATGGAACTAGGGTACCAGGGGGATTCCATCTCCAGATCAACATTCTGTAGCTCCAGGTTATTTGGTTGTCCCTACAATGCTGGACACAAGCAGTGACATACATCAACCATCGGGGAGGAACAAGAAATCTTGCTGAGCAAGATAAGTAGAAACATTTTGTCCTGGGCAGAACGTCATGTTCTAGCATAGTCCACCATTTGCATTGACCTTCTATCACAAGAACTGGTTTATCATCCTCTTTTGGCGGTCACTGGCTATAACAGCAATGGGCACTAACAGTCACCATCTCTCTGCTCTGCCCCTCCAGCGCTCACTGGAGTACTGGGGCTATAGAGGGGATGGGAGGTGCTGGCTCAGGCTCTCTCAGCAGCTCACTGAGAGGCTGCTCCAGGTTTCGGTCCAGGCTGCTGGGTGGATCCTGACCTGGACCGGCTGAGTGTAGTCAGCCAACAGCATACTTTAGCCTACTGTCATGTGAAAAGGGGTCACAGGAGTCAGAAGTAACTACACTCCTGTGATCCATAGAAGTATAGCCAAAAAGCTTTGGCCATACTTTTCCTTTAGGTTTTACCAGGTGAATTTTCAGGCCTCATCTGATACCAGCTCTAGGAGTGAGGTCCTTTAAAGCGCTAGTAAACCGTGGTTGTTGTAAAAAAAAAACCACCTGCAAGGCAATGGCATCACATACTAGTACAGTATGAAATACTCACCTTGGAACAAAGCCCTCCAGCACTGTGCTTTTACAGCTGAGAGGGCTGACATTTTCCCCCGGTCTTCCATGTTCACGTGCTCCGACTATGTGATTTGCCCAGAGCTGCGATGATGTCACTCACGTGCATGTGCGCGGGAGCCCTCGGTTCTGGCACGAAGCTCTGAAGGTCTGTCAATGTATGTCAGACCTTCAGAGAGCATGCGCCGGTGACGTAACTGGCTGCATCCAGGGTGGATATCTCCTAAAGGTGCAAGTTTAGGAGATATTCATTTTACCTACAAGTAAGCCTTATTATAACCTTACCTGTAGGTAAAAATGACCAAGCGGGGTTTACTACCGCTTTAAGCAACTCTTTGAGCTGCCGGTGTTCTGCCGAATAAGTTCCGCTCGGCGGATAAGTTCCTCACTCTACTGCGCATGCGCAGTACGACCCGGCGGAAATAGCCGAAGCGGAACAGCTGAAAATGAGCTGTACACGGCGCCTGTAAGAGGGCCCCTCGCGGGCTCGCTTCGCTCGCCACGCTTCGGGCACGGACTCGCTGCGCTCGGCACTTTTAGATTCCCCCTCTAGGTCCACTTGGATGGTGGGGAAGGAATCTGGACCCAGAGCGCAGGCGCAGTGTACAGCTGATTGAAGCGTTTGAGCTTCGGCTATCTCCGGCGGCTGACAGTAGTTGGTACTGCGCAGGCGCTGCGCCTGCGCAGTAAAGGGGAGGAACTTATCCGCCGAGGGAACTTTCTCGGTAAGACACCGGCAGTCCACAATTTTCCTTTGTTTATTATAGGCCTGTTGCTGTTTTATTTTTGTCTTGTTTTTTTGCTGTATTGCCCACCCCTCAGTTGGACTGCTTTTGGATGTTTCAATTGTCTGAATCCTGTGTTCCTCAATGAACAATAAAGAAAATGTGATTTTTTTTTTGTTGTTGTTGTATTCATGATAAAATCCCCCTGTAGGTAGCAATATTACCCTAATGTGTATGACTTCCGTGTCCCTCTAACATTACAAAGAAATGTGGATACTATGGCACCATTGACTTGAATAGGAAGTAAACCCTGATGGGTTTTACTTCCTCTTTTGCTCCCTGCAAAGTAAAAGCATAATGGGCTAGTATGCATCGCATACTAGCCCATTATGTGCCACTTACCTGCAAACGAAGTCCACGACGTCCCCGCTGGTGGCCGCATTCATCTTCACCCCTCTTCCTTTTCGGGGCAAACTCCGGCTCTGTGACTGGCCAGTGTGGTGTGACGTCACTCTCGTGCAGGGAGCCACCGGTCACGGCACGGGCCCCTTAGAAACGGCACCATCGTATCCTTTCTTCAGTGCGCATGCGCCGATGACGTCGGCGCAAGCGTATATGGTAAATCTCTCCTAAACCATACAGGTTTAGGCGATATTTCCAGTACCTACAGGTAAGTCTTATTATAGGCTTACCTGTAGGTAAAAGTGATGTAACTAGGTTTACAACCACTTTAATAACGCCATGTAACCATATTGGGTCAGTGATGTCATGAGCATCCCCACCCCTCTGTAACACTAGCTGTAAGGCAGGAAATTCCCCACCTGCAGCTCATTGAGCCAAGACTAATGGCTGGCTTCTAGGTTCGGACCCAAAAGTTCAGAGAAAATGCAATTTCATATAGTGCAGTGGTCTTCAAACTGCGTCCCGTGGGCCAGATGTGGCCCTTTCCCTGCCCTTGGGGCACTTTTCCTTCCTTTTGATATGAAGGACTATTCCTCCCATTTACACCAATGATGAGGCGCCATTCCTTCCTTTGATACCAACATTGGGGCATAATTTCTCCTACTGATATAAACCAATGGAACACTATTCCTCCCACTGACAACAATGATGGGGCACTTCTTGACCAAAAGGTCCCGAAGAAGACAAGTACAATATTAGGGTTGACATACCCTTCTAGTTAAATGACTGGATTCCTTTTTCTTTACTAGGAACTTTACCCAACAGTTCATTTTTACATATTCTTACAGAGATTGTAGCACATGCAAGTCACACATACAGTCAGATACAGAATAGTTTTGTACTGCCTAGCACCTGTTGCTTGCAAATGTTAACAGTCTAAAACAATAGTCCATTATGTAAAATTATAGTTCCCTCTGGATCCTCAGTGTGACATTCCTGGCCCTCAACAGCTGCAGCTATTGGAAGGCAAACATCAGATGGTTATGCTATTTTTATATAACACAAGTGCAAGTGTTCCTAGAGAAAGGTGCATGGCTAAATTATTTTTGGTGTTGCTCCTCTTTGCATGAAAATGTACTTTCTTATAACTGCTCAGTGATTATATTTCCAAACTTTGATCGAACTTCTGAGCTACTAGATTGTGCAGGCTGGAAATATGCTGAGCTTCACAGGATAACATAGAGCTTGGCGCTGTGTGCTCTTGGAGGGCTATGAATCGGACTGGAACCTTGCCATTCATTTCTTCTCTCAAGGAAATCTCCACCCTAGAATCTAGGGAAAGCACACATTCCTTATACAGTTTGCAGAATTTTTTTTAGGACTTGAACAACAAATGCAAACAAGTGTTTATTAACATCGTGGGGTTGATTTACTAAAACTGAGTGCAAAATCTGGTTCAGCTCTGCATAGAAAAACGGCTTTCAGTTTTTTTTTGTCAAAGCATTACTCCACTTTTGTTGAGAACCCCCCCCCCCCCCCCCACCCGTTGATCAATGCACATTACAAGGACTATAACAACCTTTGTTGCAGATTCCTACCTTTTTTTATTCTGAAGAAATCCATGTGTGTTTGTCTGTGCCTCTCTGTTAAGTGGGTCTAATAGGAGGGGTTTCATAATTATCAATCAGCTGTGGCAGCTGCAGAGCACTAATGAGGAAAGCTGCTGGGCCTGCATCCCTTTAGAAGTGCTCCTATTGGAAATATCTCACCAAAAATGACATTTTTGTTGCAGGGGATGCCTAAAACCAATTTTTTGCGATACGGCACTGCGCCGCTTTAACTGACAATTGCGCGGTCGTGCCGCACTGCACCCAAACAAAATTTACGTCCTTTTTTTCCTACACATAGAGCTTTCTTTTGGTGGTGTATTTGATCACCTCTGCGGTTTATATTTTTTGCGCTATAAACGAACAAAGAGCGACAATTTTGAAAAATAAACATTTTTTTTAAACTTTTTGCTATAATACATATCCAAAAAAAAAAATACAAAAAAACAAATTTATTTATCAGTTTAGGCCAATATATATTGTTCTATATATTTTTGGTAGAAAAAATCGCAATAGGCGTATATTGATTGGTTTGCGCAAAATTATCGCGTCTACAAACTATGGGATAGATTTAGGGACTTTTATTTATTTTTTATTGTTTTTACTAGTAATGGCGGCAATCTGCGATTTTTAGCGGGACTGCGACATTGCGGCGGACAAACTTTTTGGGACCAGCAAAATTATTACATTGATCAGTGCTATAAAAATGACACTGGCAGGGAAGGGATTAACACTAGGGTGCGATCAAGGGGTTAAATATGTTCACTGTCCCCGATCACTGGGAACAGTAGATCTGTCATGTCTCCTGTCATAATGGGGATCCGCCTTGTTTACAAAGGCAGATTCCCCATTCTGCCTCTGTATCCCGCGATCGTGAATTGTCGGTGGACCTCGAGTCCGCCCAACCCACGGGCACGCTCCCACGGTGTGCAGCGAGCGTGCGCCTGCGCAAGCCGCCATACAGCTATGGCGATTTGTGCAGGAGGGCCGACCTGCCGCCGTATAACGATGGCTGCTGGTCGGCAAATGGTCAGTTGAACAAGCTGACGTTAGAAGCTGATTGGCTATCATGCAGAGCTGCACCAGGTTTTGCACTCTCCAGTTTTAGTAAATCAACCCCATTGTGTTCTGCTAAACAAATATCATTAAATTATGCTACTTTCTCACTGAAGCGGTTTTCAGGCGTTTTAGCGCTAGAAAAAGCCTCTAAATAAGGCCCGAAAACTGCCTCCCATTCATTTCAGTGTGACTTTTCACACTGGGGCGGTGTGCTTGCCAGACGTTAGGAAAAGCCCTGCAAGCAACATTTTTGGGGTGGTTTGGAAGCGCTGTATACGTTCCCAAAACGTCCTGCGTGAAAAGCGATTCGGAAGCGCTTTTAACCCCTTCTTCGGCTGCTAGCAGGGAGTTAAAAGCGCCCTTCTAGCCACTGAAAAGCGCAGGGACACACGAGAAACAATTGTTTCCCGTGTGTCCCATTCACACTGCAATGCAGCCTAGAGCTGCCCTGCAGTAAAATGCAGACATGCTACATTTTATCGCAGCGCACCATGCCAAGTCACACTGTAATGTACGGCAGCGCAGCGCATCACGCTGCCCTAAATGGCAGTACATGAATTGTACGTTTTGTACACTTAGCACAAAGTTTATTGAAAACAAAAAACACTTCTATTTGTTTGGAAGTAGCCATTCACAGTCACAGTACACATCCCCATAGTCCACAGTCCCTCGTCCATGTTGGCAGTGAGCCAGGGGGGTGGCTTTGTTCTACATACAATGGCACCATGGTGAACGAATACAACCACCAACTAATAGGAAGTCAGATCACAGCAGCAAAAAAAAAAAAAAGGAAGAAAAGGAATTTGGAGATTGGGAGGAGGCTGAGAGCAATAGAAGGTACTTTTAAAGTTCTGAGTACATACTTAGATTTATTTTTTTTAAAGTGTAGTGCCCCTTTAGGAACGAGTCCCAGCACAGTGAGTGTACTCTTATCTTTCATACCGGAGGCTGACTGCTATTTCTCCGGCCTTCCTATTCACGTATGTGACTGTATGGAAAATGTTGTCCCATCACCGGATAATGTACACTATGCCTCAGAACATTAACATTTGCCAGATAAATCTTTTTTTTTTTTGGATTTTTTTTTTTTTTTTTTTAACTTTTTTATAACCTATGGCTCAATGACATGTTTTGTGCTGTTTGCTTTGGTTTCAGTGGTGTGTTTCCAGCCTTAAGTCCAAAAATGTGTATTATCGCAGTGTAGTATACAATGAATTGCATTGACTTTTATTTAGAATTGCACCCAAGTGCACCTTGCCAGCATACCTTATAACTTGTGCCATTTAGCAAACCACAGCACACAGGTGTGAACAATATGTACATTGTGGTTCATTATAAAAAAAAAAGTGGGGTGCGATTCTTTTTTTTTTTTTTTTTTTTTTTATTATTATTTTTTTTTTTCAGTAAGTAATGGTGCTCTGGTATCCCATTTAAAATAAATGGGCTGCATTAACGCAGTGAGGTTTGACATACAATAACATGTTGCATAAACACACATACATACAGTGCCTTGAAAAAGTATTTATACCCTTTGAAATTTTCCACATTTTGTCATGTTACAACCAAAAAGGTAAACATTTTATTGGGATTTTATGTGATAGACCAACACAAAGTGGCACATAATTGTGAAGTGGAAGGAAAATGATAAATGGTTTTCAATTTTTTTTACAAATAAATATGTGAAAAGTGTGGTGTGCATTTATATTCAGCTCCCTTTATGTTGATACCCCTAACTAAAATCTAGTGGAACCAATTGCCTTCAGAAGTCACCCAATTAGTAAATAGAGTCCACCTGCCTGTAATTTAATCTCGGTATGAATACAGCTGTTCTGTGAAGCTCTCAGGTTTGTTAGAGAACCTTAGTGAACAAACAGCATCATGAAGGCCAAGGAACACACCAGACTGGTCCGGGATAAAGTTGTGGAGAAGTTTAAAGCAGATTCAGTTATAAAAAAAATATCCCAAGCTTTGAACATCTCACAGAGCACTGTTCAATCCATTATCACGAAAATGGAAAGAGTGTGGCACAACTGCAAACCTACCAAGACATGACCGTCCACCTAAACTGACAGGCCGGGCAAGGAGAACATTAATCAGAGAAGCAGCCAAGAGGCCCCAAATCATTGATCATTTTCCTTTCACTTCACAATTATATGCCACTTCACATAAAATCCCAATAAAATACATTTACGTTTTTGGTTTTAACATGACAAAATGCGGGAAATTTCAAGAGGTATGAATACTTTTTCAAGGCACTGTAGTGTGACTGTGCCTTTAGAGATCAGATGGCTGGATAATGAAGTCGAGCTGGAAGATACATGTTTGACATTGTGTGTTCGGCTGTTTGGTGATTAATAAGAAGAACTCTATTCTGTAGTGTTAGGAAATGTATTGTAAGTAAGTGAATTCATAATATACTCTTATCTGTGACTAGGGTTGCACTGATACTGATACCAAGCATTTGCACGAGCACTTGTGCAAATGCTCTAAAACTTGACCCGATACCTGCATCCTCAGCGTAGCAGGGGGGGCTGGGCAGCTCACAGATGATGGGTGGGGGCAGTTACAGACAACGATCTCCCTGTATACCTTTTAATAAAGCAGCTGACCGCTTCTCCTCCTCTCCCTCCCACGGCTTTCAGCTTCTTTATTAAAAGGTATACAGGGAGATCGGTGCCTGTAACTGCCCCTACCGACCGTCCCCTGTGTCCTCCTGCGGCTCCTCAGGTCCTCCTCCAGGTACTCCGCCGGCTCCCCAAGTCTACTCTGGTCCTCCTCCGTTCTCCTCTGGTCCCCCTCTGTGCTCCCCCTCCGTGTCCTTCTCCATGCTCCTCCGGTCTCCCTCTGTGCTCCCCCTCCGTGTCCTCCTCCGTGCTCCTCCGGTCTCCCTCTGTGCTCCCCCTCCGTGTCCTTCTCCGTGCTCCTCTGGTCCCCTCTGTGCTTCCCCCCCCCCGTGTCCTCCTCCGTGCTCCTCCGGTCCCCCTTTGTGCTCCCCTTCCATATCCCCCTCCCTGCTCCTCTGGTTCCTTCTGTGCTCCCCCTCTTTATCCTCCTCGGTGCTCCTCCGGTCCCCCCTCTGTGCTCCCCTCGTCCCTTCTGTGCTCCCCCTCTGCCTGTGTCCTCCTGCGTGCTCCTCTGGTCCCCTCTGTGCTCCCCCTCCGTGTCCTCCTCCGTGCTCCTCCAGTCCCCTTCTGTGCTCCCTGTCCGTATCCTCCTCTGTGCTTCTCTGGTCCCCTCTGTGCTCTCCCTCCGTGTCCTCCTCCGGTCCCCCTCTGTGCTCCCCTTCCATGTGCTCCTCTGGTCCCCTCTGTGCTCCCCCTCCGTGTCCTCCTCCGTGCTCCTCCGGTCTCCCTCTGTGCTTCCCCTCCGTGTCCTTCTCCGTGCTAATCTGGTCCCCTCTGTGCTCCCCCTCAGTGTCCTCCTCCGTGCTCCTGTGTTCCTCCTCTGTGTTCCCCCTCTGTGTTTCCCCTCTGTGTTCCCCCTCCATGCTCCCCCTCCGTACCCCCCCTCCGTGTCCTCCTCCATGCTCCTCCTCCATGCTCCTCCGCTCCCCCTCTGTGCTCCCCCTCCATGTCCTCCTCTGTGCTCCTCTGGTATCCTCTGTGCTCCCCATCCACGTCCTCCTCCAGTCCCCCTCTGTGCTCTCCCTCCGTGTCCCCCTTCGTGCTCTCCCTCCGTGCTCTCCCTCCGTGTCCCCCTCTGTGCTCCTCCAGTCCCCCCATGTCCCGGATCTGTCAGGATGGAGAGCAGGGGAAGGAGCCGGTAGATATGTCATATACCGGCTTCTTCCTTTTCTGAATGCACAGAGTCAGTGATCACTGACTGTCCATTCATAACTGAACAGAGTAAACTGTTTACGATGCTTCAGTTTATGAATAGAGAGGAGCCTCTGTCTCCTGTCCATTCATCTTCAGTGCAGCTGAGGCTGCAGAGAAAGGGACTGGAGAATCTTTGTCCTCAGTCCCTTTCTCTGTCTCAAAGGGGAGATGTCAGGGGTCCGTTTAGACCCCTGATATCTCACCAAAGCCCCCCAACAGGGCTAATAAAAAATTAATTAATTAAAGAATTTAAAGGTTAAATTGTAAAAAAAAAGAAAATTAAAAAAACACTGACACCGTCCACTCCCCCCCCCCCCCCAAAAAAAAAGAAAGCATTGTAAAAAAATGTAATAAATAAATTGTAAAAAATAAAATAAAAATAAAAAACTGCTGACATGGTCCACGCCTCATCAGTGAACTCTTAAAAAAGTATTATCGGTGCAACCCTATCTGTAACAGATTGTATAACTGTCTACAAGTGTCCATGTTTTCTATGCTTGGTCTGCTAGGGGGTTGAGTACTTTGAAAGTGCACCTAGCCCTAAAAGCAAGTAAAGTGTGAAGGCACTGTGTATTTCAGCAAGGCTGGACCATACGCATGTGCTTCCCGGTTGCCCTAGATCAGTGGTTCTCAACCTTTCTAGTGCTGTGACCCCTTTGATAAAATTCCCCAAGTTGTTGGGACCCCTAACAGTAAAATTATTTTCGTAGCGTGGGTTGTCAGCACCCAAGGCAAAACAAGTCATTTGCGCCCCTAACCCACGGGCATTTAGCGCTCCCTGAGTCCCTTCAACTTGTACGGTATTAAAACCCCTTATGGTACATTTTAGGATGTACCACTCCTTCTCTCTTCCTTTTCTCCAGCTCTCTCTCTAGCTGTCTTTCTTGTTCTTTCTCTCCTTTTTTCTTTGTCTCCCCCCCTCTTTTCCTCTCTCTTCCATGTATTCTCTATTTTTATTCTTTCTCTTACTCCTTGGTGGGGGGGGTGAGGGGAATGGGATGAGTGGCAGTGCTGGTGGGGGGTGGCATCAGTGGCATTGCTGGTGGGGGGGTGGGATCAGTGGCAGTGCTGGTGGGGGGTGGGATCAGTCACTGGCAGTGCTGGTGGGGGGGTGGGATCAGTGGCAGTGCTGGTGGGGGGTGGGATCAGTCACTGGCAGTGCTGGTGGGGGGGTGGGATCAGTGAGTGGCAGTGCTGGTGGGGGGGTGGGATCAATCAGTGGCAGTGCTAGTGGGGGGTGGGTGGGATTAGTGACAGTGCTGGTGGGGGGGTGGGATCAGTGGCAGTACTGGTGAGAGTTCTGATCAGCCAACTTGGGTGCCCTTGATCAAGATCATCTGCTGATCTGAGAACTGTAGTGGGGACTTTTAATGGCAACTATAATCACAGGTAGTGTTACTCACTGTGTCTCCGGCTTCACTGTATCTTTGACTTTGTGGTGTCTCGTAGCCGAAATCAGGAGATAGGGTCTCCTCCAGCCCTTGCCACTTCACATTCCTCACCAGTCAGCTGACCTCTTGTCTCTGCACCCCAGTCATGCTGTGAACTGAATGGGCAGCTGCGAAGAGACTGAGTGGGCAACCGTGGGCTCCAGGAACTGCCCAGCTGGATTGCCACAGGCTCCAGGGACAGCCCTGCTGGGCGGCTGCAAAAAGGCAGGGAGAGTGGTGCGGGCTTCAGGAACAGCCCAGGATTTGGTGACCGCTGACAAATCGTCATTTGACCCCTGAGGGAGTCCTGACCCCCAGGTTGAGAACCACTGCCCTAGATAGAACACCAAGCTGCCTCTGTCCATGTAGCCTAATGTGTCGTGAACGTGTTTATTTTGAGTCTCCACAATTTGTTTAATAAAATATGCAATTATATTAGAGTCTGTTGTATAAAACAATATTCCCAGATAGTATTTTCATTTGCCCTCTTACATTTTCCTGTTCACAGACTTTTTTGGTGCGGAAGTCTTCAAAGCTTCAGAAAAAAGTCATATCCCTTCGAGTGCCAGATGAGTTTGGATGCTGCTTCAAGGAATTTGTGATAAAAGAAAGCTCCTACAGTAAGTCATCAAATACTGACTATTTATTAGTCTTATATCCCTTTGTTGTAAAGTGTATCCAAAGCCCAAGCTTTTTTTTTTTTTTGGATAGAGTAGAAAGAGTTAGCAGCCCTGTCATGTTTCAATTGCTGTCTGTATCCTCACTGGGGAGATTCGCCCTCTCGATTTGTCCTAGTGACCATTGAGCCTGGGTTCACACTTGTGGGATGAGGGACACCGCACGTGATTCGCACAGGAATCGCACTGCATTCCTGTGCACATCACATGCGACGTCTGTGCGATCTGAGACATTCCTTTTTTATGGCTGAAAACGCATCTCAAAATGGTGCCAGGACCCTTTTTTTTTTAATTACATTGCATGGGTATTGATTGCGATCTGTTTTGGGGTGTCATTAATCTAATCTAACATGGATGCCGCGCGATTGCTATGCAGTGCGATGCAGGGAAATGCAGCAAATCTTGTGCATTTCCTGCATCTCATCAGTGTAAATCAGGGCTCCAAGTGAGGGATAATTCAATCATTTGAACTGCTACTGAAGCTGAAACTCTGGGAAGTCTTGCAATGGATCACATCTGTTGAGATCACAGCTGTCTAAGAGAAAAAAAAATAGTTTTGACATAAAGAGGAAATTCACCCCCATGTTATTTTTTTCCCCTCTTACCTGGTTTTCTGTTATCTTCAAAGCTTGTGTCTGTGATCGGCCCCAAATACTGTTGGCTGGCCCCCATGTGGCTTACTACTGACTGGATAATTTAGAAAGCTTTTCCTGCCTTCCCATGTTTGAGTGCAGATTTGA
Source organism: Lithobates clamitans (assembly GCA_037952925.1). Lineage (NCBI taxonomy): Eukaryota > Metazoa > Chordata > Amphibia > Anura > Ranidae > Lithobates > Lithobates clamitans. Next base: position 3,254,641 of record JBBGZY010000353.1, read on the forward strand.
ATAGGTAGACGTGGATGTAACTGCTAGCATGTATCCCAATAATTTGTTGCATTTGTAATTATCTCACCATGCTACGCTGTAATGCCCCGTACACACGGTCGGACATTGATCGGACATTCCGACAACAAAATCCATGGATTTTTTCCGACAGATGTTGGCTCAAACTTGTCTTGCATACACACTGTCGCACAAAGTTGTAGGAAAATCTGATCGTTCTAAACGCGGTGACGTAAAACACGTACGTCGGGACTATAAACGGGGCAGTAGCCAAAGGCTTTCGTCTCTTAATTTATTCTGAACATGCGTGGCACTTTGTGCGTTGGATTTGTGTACACATGATCGGAATTTAACCGATCGGATTTTGTTGTCGGAGCCTGCTCTCAAACTTTGTGTGTCAGAAATTCCGACGGAAAAAGTCAGATGGAGCCCACACATGATCGAAATTTCCGACAACACAATCCGATCGCACTTTTTCCATCGGAAAATCCGACCGTGTGTACAGGGCATAACTGTCATTGTACGGATATGCTTGTATAAAGCCCAGGATCGGTTGTGGCAAAAATGAGGCTAATTGCAGTACAAAATAATACCCGTATTTCATGCCTCTGTAATTTCATTTGTTCAGTGTGAATCCATGGATGTAAGCTTGTTTCTGCCAACTAAACCAATCTCTGCATTGTGTGGAGGTGATGGAGCGTCTTCTGTGCCCCTGCAAGAACCTATTTGGCAGCACTATGCAAGTTCATTTGAGGGCACTTGTCTATTAATTTGATTAACCCAAGACCTAACAATTGAAAGCAAAATGATTTAATGAGGACATTCACGAGAGCTGTAGTTCGCTACTTCATTATTAAAGGACCAATGAACTTAAATGACTTTATTTATATAAAGAGCTGTTGTTTATTGGCTGTTGTCTTCACCTGCATGATTGAGGGTACGTTTTTTTAATTGTATCCGTACCCAAAACATCTTGTTTTGAAATAAGGAAATGTTAGAACCTTTCCAAAGAGTGACGGGAATTTAAAAAAATATATATTTGTCATCAGAACAGGATGTGAGGGTAAATCGTCCAGTTAGGATACCAGATCCAGGATCAACTCTCTAACAGGGGATTTCTCTTTATTTTGAAGACTTCCACACATTTTATTGTGTCTCTAGGACAAGAGGCAAAGGTATTCTTTCCAAAGGGATACAGACAGAAAAAAAACCACAAAGAGATACACAATAAATCATATTTTTTATATATATATATATATATATATATATATATATATATATATATATATATATATATATATATATATATACACACACACACACAGTGCTGTGAAAAAGTATTTGCCCCCCTTTCTAATTTTTTTTTTTGCATATTTGTCACACTTAAACACTTAAATGACTCAGATCATCAAACAAATTTTATTATTACACAAAGATAACCCGAGTAAATACAAAATGCAGTTTTTAAATAATGATTTCATTTATTAAAGCGGAGTTCCACACAAAAATGGAACTTCCGCTTTTTGGAACCCTCCCCCCCCCTCCGGTGTCACATTTGGCACCTTTCAGGGGGTAGGGGGGTGCAGATACCTGTCTAAGAGAGGTATTTGCACCCACTTCCTGGCATAGACTCCCACAGGTCTACGCCACTTCCCGTCCCCCTGCCCTTCCTCCTGGGAAACACACAGGTCCCAGGAGAAAGCGGGGACCAGTTACGACGCGCAGCGCGACTCGCGCATGCGAGATCCGGGAAGTGAAGCCGCAACGCTTCTCTTCCTGATTCCCTAACCTAGGCTGGCGGCGGCAGCTGCCGAGAATCGAGCGAGTGATCGGCATCGGCTGCCGACATCACTGGACCCTGGGACAGGTAAGTGTCCATTTATTAAAAGTCAGCAGCTGCAGTATTTGTAGCTGCTGGCTTTTAATATTTTTTTTTAAGGTGGACTCCCACTTTAAAGCAAAAAAGCTGTCCAAACCTGCCTGGCTTTATGTGAAAAAGGAATTGCCCCCTAAACCTAATAACTGGTTGTGCCATCCTTGGCGGCAACAACTGCAATCAAGCGTTTGCGATAACTGGCAATGAGTCTTTCACATTGCTGTGGAGCAATTTTGGCCCACTCTTCTTTGCAGAATTGTTTTCATTCAGCCACATTGGAGGGTTTTCCAGCATGAATGGCCTGTGTAAGGTCATGATACAGCATCTCAATTGGATTTAAGTCTGGGCTTTGACTAGGCCACTCCAAAACCTACATTTTGCTTTGTTTGAACCATTTGGAGGTGGACTTGCTGTTGTGTTTTGGATCATTGTCCTGCTGCATAACCCAAGTGCACTTGAGCTTGGCTAGACATTCTCCTTTAGGATTTTCTAGTAGAGCTCAGAATTTATGGTTCCATCAATTATGGTAAGTCGTTCAGGTCCTGAAGCTGCAAAGCAGCCCCAGACCATCACGCTACCACCACCATGTCTGACTGATGGTATGATGTTCTTGTTATGAAATGCTGTACTCATTTTATGCCAGATGTAACAGGACGCCCACCTTCCAAAAAGTTACATTTTTGTCTCATCAGTCTACAGAATATTTGCCTAAAAGTCTTGGGGGTTATCAAGATGTTTTTTGGTAAATGTGAGATGAGCCTTTGTGTTCTCTTTGGTCAGCAGTGGCTTTGGCCTTGGAACTCTCCCCATGGATGCCATTTTTGCCCAGTCTCTTTCTTATTGTTGAATCATGAACACTGATCTTACCTAAGGCAAGTGAGGCCTGCAGTTCTTTAGATGTTGTTTTGGGTTCTTTTATGACCTCCTGGATGAGTTGTCGTCATGCTCTTGGAGTCATTTTTTGTAGGCCGGCCACTCCTGGGAAGATTCACCACTGTTCCAAGTTATCTCCATTTGTGGATAATGGCTCTCCCCGTGGTTCACTGGAGTTCCAAAGCCTTAGAAAACCTTCCTAGACCGATACATGTACATTACTTTGATTCTAATATGTTCTTGAATTTTTTTAGATTGTGGCATGATGTGTGGCTTTTTGTGATCTGTTAGTGTGCTTCACTTTGTCAGACAGCTTCTATGTATGTGATTTCTTGATTCAACAGGTCTGCAGTAATCAGGCCTGGGTGTGGCAAGTGAAATTTAACTCACCTTTCCAAAAAATTGTGGTTAATCACAGTTCATTCATGATTCAGCATGGGAGGGGGCAATTACTTTTTCACATAGGGCCATGCAGGTTTGAACAGCTTTTTTTCCCCTTAATAAATGAAATAATAAATTAAAAACTGCATTTTGGATTTACTCAGGTTATCTTTGTATAATAAAATTAGTTTGATGATCTGAATCATTTAAGTGTGAGAAATATGCAAAAAAATAAAAAAATCAGGAAGGGGGCAAATACTTTTTCACAGCACTGTATATATCTGTTTTGATACAATGCCTAAATTCTAAATGTTTTTGAATCATCCAGAGCAGGTGACACAGCCACAGAACAGCTTGAAGCACATTTTACAAAAAATAGCAAAGCAGGTATATTGTAAACCTCTATTAGCATGGTCTTCAACTCCCAATTAGGCCCTGTTTTTAAATAACCAGGTCTCAGGTCTCTTTAACTGCCATGTCCAAACACTATCAATATTCCATATTTCCAGCTGTGATAGAGTCACATTCATAAAAAGTGATTACGTGAATGTAAAAGATACCAACCAGGTAGACACCAAACACGCCTATACTACAAGGTTTGGAAGGCTGTTGGGACACATTACACATCTGAAGAGAGACATACATAATATCTATATCATATTTGGTCTCTCTTGAATTGTAGTTTCATTTTGTGCAATACTATGTTGGTTGTTGGATTCTAAAACCCTGTCGTATGGGAATGAAAATAGGTTTTAAAAGCTGGCATTTAGGATGTGTCTGCTGTGCCCAAAAAAATACTTCAATGCCCCCTTTACTCTTTGATTAGTTGGGGGTTTGGCTCTGTGACACCCTCTTAAAGGTCAACAAAAATCTGGAGCTCTCATTTGACTTTAAAACTAAAGAATACTGAGAGAGTCCTGTTTCTTAAGGCCAGTGACTTTACTATATCAGAGTAACTTTACTCTGCAAGCAAATTAGACTCTACACAGAACCAATGACCAGGCAAACTTTGATTGTGTTTTATTTTTTTTAACTTTATTTTACTGGTGTGTATATGTCACGATCAGAGGTCAGACTCACAGACCAGTTGCTATAGCAGTAGCGCGAATACCACAAACCAGCAGGATGGGTACACAGGCAGTCACCCTGGCGAATGACGCAGGCCCACCGGAGGTGCAGGGAAGACGAGAGCGAGACACTGGCTGAAGAGAGCACAATAATCTGGCAAACAGGAAGTGCAGTTCAAGGTTCAGCAGAAGTTAAGACACAAGGCAGGGTTGTCCAATGGATCAGAGAAGGTGCTGTCCAACTTCTAGGGTAGCTCAGCAAGAAGAGTCATTGCCAGACACAGCGGAGGGCCCAGGTTCAAGTCCAGGCCCTGACAGTATGTCTGTTTGTAATATTGTTTCTGTAAATGTTTCTGTTTGTAATATTGTTTCTGTAAATATTTTCTTCATCTTTCTGTTCTTCTTCAAGAATACAATATTTCCTTTGTGAAGGGCTATTATGTCTTCAAACACTGTTACATTCCTATCTGTGCGTGGCGGAAATTGTTACAGACATTTAATAAAGGTCAGAATAGCAATAGTGGGTGCTGTGAATGGTGGGGGCTGCTGTTTGTGTATTAACCACTTAGCAGCCACCCTACGCAGGGAGGCCACTCTGTGCCAGATCACGTACCTAGTATGTGATCTGACACTTCTGGGTCTGGGGCGCGCGCTCACGCTGTGACTGCGGGTCCAGCGAACTTGATGTCAGCCGGGAGCCACCGATCGCTCGGGAAAGAAGTTGAACGGTGTTCTGTCAGTAAGGAAGGTAGTGATGATGTGTTTCTGCAACGCAGGAACACGGATCCCTGCCTTCCCATAGTTACAAGCCCCTCCCCCACAGTTAGTAAGCACATTTTAGGCACACATTTAACCCTTTGAATTACCCCTGATGTTAACCCCTTCCCAGCCAGTGTCATTAGTACAGTGACAGTGCATATTTTTAGCACTGGATCACTGTATTGGAGTCACTGATTCCCGAGTCACTGATTCCCAAAAAAGTGTCACTTAGTGTCCGATTTGTCCGCTGCAATGTCGCAGTCCTGCTATAAGTCGCTGATCGCTGTAATTACTAGTAAAGAAAAAAAGAAATGCCATAAATATATCCCATAGTTTGTCGACGCAAAAACTTTTGTGCAAACCAATCAATATACGCTTATTGGGATTTTTTTTTTTACCAAAAACATGTAGCAGAATACAGAAAAATATACAATAATAAATAGCAGCGCAGGTCACAGTATGGGACAGAGAAAAAAATGCAAACTCATCAAAAAAGTCCTTTGAGCCAATTGCTCTGTGTGAGAATGTGCAGTCTGTATAGCAGGGCAGCCTTGTGGGGGGAGTTGAAGCCACTCCAATATGTAAGAAAGAAGAAAAACAGCAACAGGCGACTCTTAGTAAGACTGTAAACATTTAATAGAAACACATTAAAACACTCACATGTAAAGACATAGTTGCCAAGCGCAGGGGAGTCCAGTATTCGCCATATGGGATCTCTGCAGTCTGGTGGAAAATAGCTGTATTCCTCTGTGATGTCGACTTGCCGGTCTACATTGCACTTCCGGGATTCGAAGAGCATGCACGGTAAAAAGCATGCGCAGTAAAGCGTGCTCCTTTCTCAAGCTGAAACGCGTTGCAAACACGTACAGCCAATACTTTGAACTCTGCACCTCAGCTCTCCATGTGACTGTTTGGCCGCGCTGCAAGCCTCGTTGTGGATTACGATCGAATCCCGGAAGTGCACTGTAGACCGGCAAGCCAAAATCATAGGGGAACACAGCTATTTTCCACCAGACTGAAGAGATCACATATGGCAAATACTGGACTCCCCTGCGCTTGGCAACTATGTCTTTACATGTGAGTGTTTTAATGCAAATGTGCTATTAAATGTTTACAGTCTTACTAAGAGGCGCCTGTTGCTGTTTTTCTTCTCTCTTACATGTAGCAGAATACATATTGGTCTCATTTTTTGAAGAAATTAGATTTTTTTAAAAACATTTTATTGGGTGTGTTTTATAGCAGAAAGTACGTTTTGTTTTTTTTTTTGTGTTTTTTTCAAAATTGTCTGTCTTTTTTTGTTTATAGCGCAACAAATAAAAAATAATAATAATAAAAATAAAAACCACAGAGGTGGTCAAATACCACCAAAAGAAAGCTCTATTTGTGGGAATAAAAGGACATACCGTATATACTCGAGTATAAGTCGAATTTTTCAGCACATTTTTTTGTGCTGAAAGTGCCCCCCTCGACTTATACTCGAGTCAAGCACTTTTCTGCAGCAAAAAATATAATTTTCCGAACCGACTTTGGGGCCCCGTATCTCAGGGTCACTTGGTGCTAGAAACCCCAAATTTGGTATGCAAACCCAGTGGACCTAGTACTACAACATATCCAAAAGTTCCTAGCACTAAGTGGCCCTGAGATACGGGGCCCCAAAATCGGTTCGGAAAATGTCATTCTCTGCTGCAGAAAAGTGCTTGACATTTTCTGAACCGAATTTGGGGCCCCATATCTCAGGGCCACTTGGTGCTAGGAACCCCAAATTTGGTGTGCAAACCCAGTGGAAGTGGTACCATAACCTATCCAAAGCTGGGGTTCCTAGCACCAAGTGGCCCTGAGATACGGGGCCCCAAACCTGGTTCAGAAAATGTCATTTTCTGCTGCAGAAAAGTGCTTGACATTTTCTGAACTGATTTTTGGGGCCCTGTATCTCGGGGCCACTTAGTGCTAGAAACCCCAGCTTTGGAAATTTTATGGTGCAAGTTCCACTGGGTTTGCACACCAAATTTGGGGTTCTTAGTTCTAAGTGGCCCCGAGATACGGGGCCCCAAATTTGGTAAACTATGTCTATCTGCAGCAATGTCATTTCGGGACCCTTTGGGTTCAGAGACCCCAAATTTTGGCTGCAGCTAAGGGGCATCTAGGAACCCTTAACTGCCGAGTTTGAAGTTCAGGGGACCTATGGCTGCAAATGGGCACAGTGAGGCATGCAAATGGGCATTGTTGACCCTCTTTTCCACTTACAGTAGCTGTGCATTTCTCACCCTCGTCTTATACTCGGGTCAATAAGTTTTTCCCATTTTTTTGTGGTAAATTAGGGCCTCGACTTATACTCGGAACGACTTATACTCGAGTATATACGGTACATTTTATTTGGGTACAGCGTCGCACGACTGCGCAATTGTCAGTTAAAGTAACGCAGTGCTGTATCGCAAAAAATGGCCTGGTCAGGAAGGCGAGTAAATCTCCTGGAGCTGAAGTGGTTAAGAGTTAACCTGCCCCACTGACAACCACTCAATCCGCTGGTGTTTTGATTGCTTTCCAAGAACAGGTACACCTTTGCTCAGGGTGGAATGGCCACATTGCTGTTATTTTTTTGCTCTAATAATCGATTCACTTGTTTCTTCCATGTATACAATGTGTTAATAAGCAAAACCTGTAATGATAACTACATTTTTTGCTTTTTTAGTCTGCTGTAAGGTGTAAACCTTTATTTTATGTAAACTGAGTTAAAGGAAGAAATATAACAGTATTCAGAAGTGAATGCATATGTTTTTTTTTCCTTCTTTGTTCTTGTAAGCAGTGCCATTGATGGTCATTGTGGTCAGCCTGTCCTCATCCTAAATCGGCCATATTCCAGGAGGTACGCCCTGAGCTACATAGCAAGTTATCACAATCTGATAGATCCGAAGTACAGTGTGCATATGGGAATTGTAACCTACTATACATAAAAGCTCTTCTATGAAAACAAAGTAATGTTTTTGGTTTTCTAGGACTATCTCTGTAGGGAGATTTGTGGATTTCACATGAAGGGTGATTTGGTGGTTTCCTGTCTAGTAGCTGAGGATCTTTGACAGAACTGTATTCTACTGTATGGAGACAGTGGGCTCAGGACATGTCTCATTCTCAGATTCTCAGTGATAGCCCTCTTTCATCCCTTGCCCAGGCTGAAATTGCATTTTCTTTTTGACTCTGTCCCAATGAATGTCTAAAATAGGCATTGTTGTATAATTAAGTGTGTTAGCGGGTTCTGAAGTGCTGTACAAAAAAGCGGGACATACTGCAACTGTGTGTCTCATAAAATGTTCATAATAAATACGTGAAAAGACTATAAAGCAGGCTATACATTATACAATGTTACTTCCTTCAACCATAGGTCGGAGGAAAAAAAACTTGCTTGATTCCTCCATCAACACAGTGTTAATGGGGGAACCCCTCCTGCAGCGCTACTGAATTATGAGGAGGTTTCCCAGCCATCACAACTAGCAGTTGGCAGTGATCACAAGAAAAAAAAATGACAGGCTGGTTGCACTGAAGTTGATCCATTGATAGACTTCAGTACCACTTGCCTGACCATGCATGGTTCCTGCTGCACCAGCTGAATTTCTATCCGTCTATGGCCGGCCTAATTCATTGAAAAAAAGAATATTTTCTGCTTTTAGCAATTCACTGATGATATGTATTTTGCTTTTTTTTATCATAACCAGCTTGGCTGTATTTCGTCTCACCAATACAGTTTCCAAGTCATTAAAGTGGTTGTAAAGCCAGAAGGTTTTTTTATCTTAATGCATTCTATGTATTAAGATAAAAAGCCTTCTGTGTGCAGCATCCCCCGTCAGCCCCCCTAATACTTACTGAGCCCCATCTCTATCCAGCGATGTCCACGAGTGCCTCGGCCATCCAGAACTCTCCTCCTGATTGGATGAGACACAGCAGTGGCGCCATTGGCTCCTGCTGCTATCAATCAGTCAGTTAGCCAATCAGGAGAGAGAGAGGGCGGGGGCAGAACTGGGGCTCCATGTCTGAATGGACACAGGGAGCTGTGAATCGTCTCCGGTGCCCCCATAGCAAGCTGCTTGCTGTGGGGTCACTCGATAGGAGGGAGGAGCCAGGAGAACAGAAGAGGGACCCGAGAAGAGAAGGATCTGGGCTGCCCTGTGCAAAGTCACTACAAAGAGCAGGTAAGTATAATAACATGTTTGTTATTTTTAGAGGAAAGAAAAACGAGACTTTACAATCACTTCAACCCTTTTCACCTGTACAATAAGCAAAGCCTGCCAGGCTTGAAGATAATTGGGGGGAAAGTAGAGAAGAAGGGTAGCTGTAGTGACTGTTGTCTTTTTGCATAATGCAAAATGTTAATAGGATGATTTATTGTTGGCTCTCTTATTTTAGAACCTTGTATCTGTCCCTGATTGTGAAGGTGTCAGTAAAGGCAGCTATTTATGAGCCATGTTCAGGAAAAAATGAATCAAACACATAACCATACAATATCGTACTAAAGCCAGGATGTGCCTTGCTGTGTTCACAATCATGTGGAAAATTATATTTACTTGCTTTCAAAGAGCTTTGTAGTGTATGTGGGATGTAGCACTTGGTGGCGAGTAGTTCTGTAGCAGCTTGACGGGGGGAGAGTCCTTAGAGTAAGTCCCTTCAACCATGCAAGAATAGCAGGCATTCAAGAACACAATGATCATTGACTTCAGTGCCCATGACCAACGGAACCAAAACCCTGAAGAAGGCAGAGCTCCAGTGCCATAAAAACTTGGTGGCTGTGTTTTATGTCCTGTACTAATAAGTGATCATTGCACTTTAACTGGCTGGAGTTTCGAAGACTTTATATTTACACAAAACACTTCTCACCCACTACTATAATCTTCACATGGCTTCATAGAGAGCATGCAAGATGACAAGTTCACACAGTAGCCCTCAAGTTTTTTTCTAGCTATTATTTGTATTTTAGTGCAGGCTGGAGAATGATGAATTAATCTAATCCAAACTGTGGATTATAAATTCTATGTTTATTTGAAGGTTCTAAACAGGCTAACGCCGCGTACACACGATCGGAAATTCGGCCAGCAAAAGACCGATGAGAGTTTTTGGTCTCTATCAGACTTTTGCTGGCCGAATTCCCGCCAGCAAAAGATTGAGAGCAGGTTCTCAATTTTTCGATCGGAAAAAGTTTTGATTGGAAATTCCGATCGTCTGTACCAATCCCGACGCGCAAAATTCCTATGCATGCTCGGAAACAATTCGACGCATGCTCGGAAGCATTGAACTTCGTTTTCTCGGTTCCTCGTAGTGTTGTACGTCACCGCGTTCTTGACGGTCGAAAGTTCAGCGAACTTTTGTGTGACTGTGTGTATGCAAGCCAAGCTTGAGCGGAATTCCAAGATTTTTCTGACGGAAAATCTGCTCGTGTTTACGGGGCATTAGGAGAAAAATGCATATATTAATTGTTAATGTTTATCGCATCCAAAGTGATAATTAATATGCTTAAGACATATTGGTATTTGCATCAAATTATAATTGGCCTGGCCTTCTTCTGAGCTACTCCCAGATGCCAGGTTTTCAGCCTCTTGATGGCCAGTTGGGGAATGACACCATCCTTAGTCATTCTGACACAGCTGGAGCCTGACGGGAATGCATGCTGAGCTGTGTGCTTTCAATAGATGATTTTGAGTTAAAGAAGAACTTCGGGCAAAATGTTTATTTCCCCATGCAGTGGGGCTGTGACTGCACTGCATGGATTAACTGCTTGTTTTGTCCAGGGGTTCAAGAAAAACCTACCTGATTCATTGATCCCCTGGAAAACAGCGCTTTCCACGTCCAGCAGTGGACTGTTCCTGCCATCCTTACATCCAGAGCCGCTCTATGGGCGTGATGACGTCAGGAACAGTCCATTCACAAGACCACTAGCATGTGGGGGCAGGGGATGGCAGGGTACAGGGTCTTGTGCTTGGAGGATTGGCAAGTAAATGGCAAGTTAGGTAAGTAAATCTCCACTTTCCACACCCCTAGACAAAAATGAGTAGTTAATCCATGCAGTGGGTGTGCAACCCGTGCTGAAAAGTGCCATTCAAAAGAAAAACATCTATAGTTGTTGCTGATGCTAAACCATGCAGAGAAAACTACTACTAATATTTCAGTGAATGACAACAAACTGTGCAGAGGATCATGTGAGGGCGTTTTGTTTTGTTACTTTTGCATTGTGCAACTCAGATCTGTTTTGACCCATTTTTTGTGGATGAGAACATGTTCCTGGAATGAGGAAAAGGACCCAACTTCCAGGCTCCATATATTTCTGTGAATTGCTGTCTTGGCAAAGAAGTGCAGCCGCCACAGTTGTTTTCAATTAGGAGAACACTGCTTTGTTTGATAGTTGCAAAACATTACTGCTTACCCTCTGCAGAAAAACACCAGGATCATATTTAACCTCATCGAGTTTGTGGTCTTACATAGTGACTATTATCTTTTGTCTCTCCAGCTTTTTCCTTGGAAGGCTCGGGAATCAGCTTTGCAGATCTCTTCAGGCTTGTTGCGTTCTACTGCATTAGCAGGTAAGATGGACATTTCTGTTATAGTAATGGCAACGCAGGTTGGAAGAATATATATATTATTGTATTCTGACACATCACTAGTTATGTTTTATTTAATGGGTCGGTATTCAAAAGTGGTATTTCTATTCTAGTCGTAGCAGGATGTGGTGTGATGGCATCTGGCAAAAGGTTTTGTACTTGCTGAACACGGATAATAAATAATGTAGCGCTAACCAGTAAACACAAATATGGTAATGTGAGTGATGAAAAATACTAATTCTGAAACAAATCAGATATATATATAATATACAAAATGTCCAATGTATATAAAAAAAACTGTATGGTTGGGTTTAAAACCAAAAACCTATAAGCACTGAAAAATGTGAATCAAACCAGTGAAAAAATATATAAAGTATAGTCCAACATAAGCCTGATCATCCAACACAGAGTAGTAAAGAAATCAAAATGTTGAACACTGTCCGGTGTAGAAAGCATCAAGGATATTGCATCATCAACAATAAAGAGAAGTGTGTGCGCCCTCACCGAAACTGGTGGACTCCAATGTCAGCGACATGGAATCCTACAGGCATGGTGCCACAAGTTGCTGATGTATGGAACTCCAAAGGGGTCCAAGACCTCCGGGATGGAAACCAGGGAAGAGATGAAAAACCTCCAAATGGACCTCCAATCCTAGGAACGTCAAACTGGATCTAGATGGTGAGATCAACAGAACTCCAGAGCCATGCTCAGCAGGATAATATGTGGAAAAAGTTAATGCTTCCACATGGTGCAAATCAAAAAAAGTGGTAGTTTATTTCTAAAAAACAGCATACAAAGATAAAAATGTGATCACGAAGATAAAATACAGGGCAATATGGAGAGCGATAAGTCAAAACCCTTGGTTTTTGGGTTTTTCTCCTTCCTCATTGGCTGTCTCGGCCAATGAGGAAGGAGGGTCTCAGACAGCCAAGTCCTCTTGTGCAGCATCGCTGGATTGAGGTGGACTCAGGTAAGTATTAGGGGGCTGCTGCACACAGAATGTTTTTTTATCTTAAGGCATAGAATGCCTTAAGATAAAAAAACCTGCCTTTAGAACCACTTTAAATCTTTTGTAAATATTTTTAAAAATGGGACTTTCAGATCTGCTCTCTGTTGGGTTATCTGTGGAGGTTTGGTGGGAGGAGTCAAATGCCATTATTCTCAATTAGAGTTCTTGCACAGGGGCAGTATACAATGTAAACTTCTGGCTTTTTTTTTTTCCATGCTCTGGGAGCCCATGAGCTGTATGCAGCCACTGATAGACATGAATGACTGTGTGATGCTGTATGTGGGTGTATGTCCATGTGCAATAGAGAGGTTTATGTGGCTACAGCTTATAATCTCATACAGCCGCATACAGCCACTCATGTCTATGGGTGGCTGTACACAGTACCTGGACTTCCGGGACATGGAAAAAAGCCAGAGTTTTACATTGTATGCCCCAATGCGCCCATGTGCATGAGGCCTTTAAGCCTAAGTGCGGACAAAATAAAAAAACTGAATAAACCAGAAAAATCAGCACCAGGGATATAACTTACATTCAGTGCTGATGGCCCTTCTTTTATGTGAAATCTCTCAATGCTCCCCCACCCCACCCCTGCTGCTGCAATCTTCTGGTGCGGCAGGAGCTAATTTAACTAAGGGACTGCCACATTCTCTCATTAAGACTGCCTAACTATGCCTGCCCTTTTTAATCAGCTGCTCCATTCAGCTGAACACAACAGAAAGGTTAGCAAACAGACATGAACACTACTGCAGAGTCATGATACATTCATAGATCCTGTTTAATTCATAGAAGAGAGCCTGTGACAGTTTTAGTTCTATTAACTCCTGCCTCTCCGGAAGATTGCAGTGGAGGGAGGCATTGGACGTAAAGGAAGAGGCATTAGTATAAGGGGCACACCTTATGTCCCTTGTGCTAATTATTCTGTTTTTTTTTTATTTTGGCTGCACTTAGGCTTTAAGGTGTTCCACTTGAATCACTAAGACCCAAGGCCTAATACAAAAGTATTGGGTGGTCTTAAACCACTACCTTGCAAAGAAACATTTTGGAGCCCTAAACAAGTCATAAAATGCTAACTCTAGTTCCAAATAAATAAAGTGAGTGGATACTTTATTAGTCCATCAAAATTTCTCTTTATTGACTATTGGTGACAAGTACAGTTTCAAGACAGGCATCGTAAGCAAATCACAGGCAGATGGATGGTGGAAATGGGAAAAAAACAAAACAAAAACATGAGAACATTCTTTTAGGGAACATTCTGTGAGAAAAGGGACTGTCCTTGCTCCTCAGGATCAGTAGCACTATGTTCCAAATGCTTATGAAAGAACCAAATATGTGCTGTACCGGCTTTTGAAAGATGGGCCTCGTCCAAAAGCTATAGCTGGGTTAAGACCACCAAGCTTCTGTATCTATTCTGTGATATCTTGGACACATTTTATATTATATAGGTCTGTGTGATGTTAGAAGTTGCTATTGTATTGGTAGTTGCCGCTTCAACTGGTTAAAATTAATTTTAGATCATTTTAGATTAGAAAAAAAAATATGGTGAAGATTTACAAAAACTGATGTGCATAGTAACCAATCAGCTTCTAGGGTTTATTGTCAAAGCTTAAAGTGATTCTAAAGGCTTTCTTTTAAAATAAATAACAAACCTGTCATACTCACGTGCTTTGTGCAGTGGTTTTGCACAGAGCTGCCTTGGTCCTCCTCTTGGGTCCCCCCGCTGACGCTCTTGGCCCCTCCCTCCTGCCGAGTGCCCCCCAGAGCAAGCAGCTTGCAATGTTGGCACCCAAGTAGGCTTGTTCGCAAGCTGCGGCTCTGTGTGTCCATTAACACACAGTGCCACGTCAGCACCGCCCCCTCTCTCTCCTCATTGGCTCACTGGCTGTGATTCACTCCATTGACAGGTATGCTCCACCAATGCTTTCAACTTAGGATATCATATCTTTCTGCTAAACAACAAAATCACAATAAGGGGGTGCAAAGGATTAGTGCATTACCTAATAGTTTATTCGAAAACAAACAAGCCAAAAACATACAAAGCGCAAAAAAAAGGCTAAAGCCATTAAATAAAGCAAGACCCAAGTGACAAGAAGGTTGAGATGTGGAAGCATATCACCGAGACCTTGGCATCATTCCGACGGGTCGCACCCCCAGTCAAACATGCCCAGTGAGGCCCATTTGGCCAAATGTAGCTATGGAGGTTGTGGCTTGGTTGTTCAACATTAATCCTTTTTGGGATAGAAAAAATGTCCCCTGGTCATCAAAAAACGGGTGTGTAGGATAAAACAGTACTACCTCCTAAATGTCTATAAAGCTGAGGTCTGAAAGGTAGTGAATCCCCCCCCCCCCCCTCCCCCTAATGTGAAAGAGGCCTAAGAATAAGAACCCTTATTGAATAAAATAAAACCAAATCATTTCCAAGCTCAACTTACCAACCAGCCTGCAACCAACCAAATTAACCTGCCTAACAGTATGCGTTAAAAACAGGGATTTAGTTGCACACATTTGCAAATACATGCATAAGCTGCAGGCCATGGCAAGGCACCCTGTATCCTGCAGACCCTAACTCTAAATTTGAAGAGTCTCCACAGTGGAAGCATATGTACTCTAATGGATAGATGAAGGGCAGATGACTGGAGGGAGCCCAACCCTCCTTAAAGGCGCAGGAGCACACTGAACACCCAGCACATTGCACTATGGCAGCAAAGGTGTCAGTGTGTTGCCTGACCAATATGTCAACAATACAAAAAATGTATTAAATTGAATAAGGCTGCATGGCTGCAAAGCCTTACTTAGCCTTCTAAAGATTCTTCACTTCCCTGACAAACCTTTTCCCTTCCTGCATATTTTAGCCTTTCATCTATTTGCAAACTATATGACGTTGGCCTCCACAGTGTCGGGCTCAGCATTGGAAGCAGTAAGGGGAAGAGGTCACAACAACTGAGCTTCACAACAGGCCTCTGGAGACATAATTCTACACACAAAGCACTATAACTAGTGTCAAAAGAAATGAATGGAGTGGGACTTTAATGGTGCTGATCCTTTACCCTCAGAGAAGAATAACATATATAAAAGCATAATTTTTTTCCAAAAACATATTATTTTTATTTATTTATTACAGGTACTTGTATAGCACCGTCAATTTACGCAGCGCTTTACATATATATTGTACATTCACATTAGTTCCTGCCCTCAGGAGCTTACAATCTAAGATCCCTAAATCACATTCATACCCTAGGGCCAATCTTAGACAGTATCCAATTAACCTACCAGCATGTCTTTGGAGTGTGGAAGGAAAACAGAGTACCCGGAGGAAACCCACACAGGGAGAACATGCAAACTCCAGGCAGGTAGTGTCGTAGTTGGGGATACAAACCGGCGACCCTAAAGCTGCTAGTTGGAAGTGCTAACCACGTAAACACTGTGCTTAAAAAGAGGGACAATCAGTCCTAACTGATAAAAACATTTTGGATAAACTTCAAATAAATATTGCATAAGCAACCCCATACACCTTCCCATAACTTATAATAAATTGCAGACACAGTAAGTTTAAATCCAATAGAGAATGAAATGAAGACAAAGAAGGAAGGTGTAGTATTCCAACGTGTTTCACAAGTTGAGCTTCTTCAATGGTTCAAGGGGTACAGCTAATGAGGAAAAATTACAACAGATGTAATCTACAAGTTCAAAAAACAATAGCAAGTATAGTTATGCTGATAAGTTTACATAACCTGGGAGAATTTATGATTTCTTGGTTATTTTTCATAGAATATGAATAATAATACAAAAAGCAATTTATTATCAATCAACTGTGTTTACTCTTTTTAAATCATAATGGCAACAGAAACTACCCAAATTACCCTGATCAAAAGTTTACATACCCCAGTTCCTAATACCGTGTATTGCTCCCTTTAACATCAATGACAGCTTGAAGTCTTTTGTGAATAAGGCTCTTTATCTTCTCAGATGGTAAAGCTGCCCATTCCTCTTGGCAAAAAGCCTCCAGTTCTTGTAAATTCTTGGGCTGTCTTGCATGAACTGCACATTTGAGATCTCCCCAGTGTAGCTCAATGATATCGAGGTCAGAAAATGAGATGGCCGCTCCAGAGCCTTAACTTTATTCTGCTGTAGCCAATGACAGGTCGACTTGGCCTTGTGTTTTGGATCATTGTCATGTTGGAATGTCGAAGTACGTCCCATGCGCAGCTTCCTGGCTGATGAATGTAAATGTTCCTTTTTGATAACATATTGCATTCATCTTGCCAACAATTTTGACCAAATTTCCTGTGCCTTTGTAGCTCACGCCTTCCCATTACATCAGTGATCCACCTCCGTACCTTTAATCATAGGACTTGTTGACTGTGGCCAAAAAGCTCAATTCTGGTCTTATCAATCCAAATTACTTTGTGCCAGAAGGTTTGAGGCTTGTCTCTGTGCTATTTGGCATATTGTAAGAGGGATACTTTGTGAGATTTGCATAGTAAAGGCTTTCTTCTGGTGACTCGATCACGCAGCCCATCTTTCTTTAAGTGCCTCCTTATTATGCATCTTGAAGCAGCCATACCACATGTTTTCAGAGAGTCCTGTATTTCACCTAAAGTTATTTGTGGGTTTTTCTTTGCATCCCGAACAATTTTTCTGGCAGTTGTGGCTGAAATTTTAGTTGGTCTACCTGACCATGGTTTGGTTTCAACAGAACCCCTCATTTTCCACTATTGGATTAGAGTTTGAACACTGCTGATTGGCATTCTAAATTCCTTGGATATCTTTTTATATACATTCCCTGTTTTATACAGTTCAACTTCTTTTTACCAAAGATCCTTTGATAATTCTTTTGCTTTCCCCATGACCCAGAATCTAGAAACATCAGTGCAGCACTGGATGAAAGATGCAAGGGTCTGTCAGGAGTCCAGAAACTCATTGACCTTTTATAAACACACACTAATTACAAGTAAACAGATCACAGGTGAGGATGGGTACCTTTTAATAACCATTCAAACCCTTTTGTGTCAACTTGTGTGCATGTTATCAGGCCAAAATCACCAGGGTATGTAAACTTTTGATCAGAGTCATTTGGGTAGTTTCTGTTGCCATTATGATTTAAAAAGAGTAAACACAGTTGATTGATAATAAATAGCTTCGGCCAAAAACTAACCATGAGTGAAAGAAATGTTTTTGTGTTATCATTCATATTCTCTGAAAAATGGCCAAGAAATCATAAATTCTGCCAGGGTATGTAAACTTATGAGCACAACTGTATGTAGATACTGTAATTACAATCATATGTAATGAATTACTCACAACCATATAATTCATCCAAAACATAAGAGACTCATTCAAGTGTGAGTGAAGACCTGCAGACATCAAGGTAAGTACAAGCAGTAAACAGGATGGGGAAGGAACCCCCCAATGGACCCAACCAATATACAGTATAAGGCACTATAACTAGTATATGTTCAGAACTAAATAAATGTGGGTGAAGTTTTTCTTTATTTTACAGTGTAAACATGCATTTTAATAAGAGGTTTGCAACATACACTAAGAACCATTTTATTATTGCTGCTGCCTATTGGCGTTGTTAATCTTGAACTTTCAGTGTCCTGATTTGAAATGTTTTGTAAAATCTGGTGATGCTTGTACAGTATTGTGATGATAAAAATCTGTGGTTTCAGCCGCAAAGTAGAAGCATTATTATAGGATGTGTGTGTAAAGACCCTTTATTCAGGAATGTTGGTGACCTGCTGCTGTTATCGGGTCATTGAGGATAATGTTAGTCTGGGCTGCAGACCAAGGAAAGATGTAATAATATCGTCTCCTATGAAAGGAAGGGACGTAAGGTCATCTGCACCCAATGCTCCGGAATACTCTCAGGACTGGGCAGGCTAATGATGGTTTTGTGCCACTGCCGGGTGCAATGTGATCTCATTTTCCACTTCCCAAGGGACTTTTCCCTAGCCCGTATGCATAAACAAAACAGAAGCAGGATCATAGTGTGTAGAAAAGCAACGGAACAATGAATCACACTACAAAACTCATTGAACTTTTCTGTCATCTGTCAGGAAACAGTTTGTAAAATAAGCAAGCGGGTCCAATAACTATAATGGTTTATTTTATTTTCTATAGTCTGATCTATTTCTAAAATGTAGTTTACATTTTTTTTAACTGATGTGTTTTATGTCTTTTTTCCTATATGTATATATCTTGTCTTTCAAAAATAAACATTTAGGCCGGGTTCACACTGTCGACGGATGCGGCTCGCAGCAGCGGTCCGTTGTGTCCCTATTTCTCCATTTCAGGCACAAATCGGGGTGCAATTTTTGTCTGAAACGGAGCCAAAGATGTACAGGACTCCTGTGCAGTGCACTCCGCAGCAGCAATGGAAATATGTGAACCGGCTCCATAGAGAGCCGGTCACAATCTCCTGTTATGCGAATTGGATGCAGAGAACCCGCATCCAATTTGCACTGGTGTGAAGCCAGCTTTAAAACAGAACTCCAGGCAAAAAGCTAAATACACAGATAAAATACACTATATTGTCAAAAGTATTGGTATGCCTGCCTTTGCATGCACATGAACTTTAATGGCATCCCAGTCTTAGTCCGTAGCGTTCAATATTTCAGCTTCAACACTTCTGGGAAGGCTGTCTACAAGGTTTAGGCGTGTGTCTAATATTTGACCATTCTTCCAGAAGTGCATTTGTGAGGTCAGGCACTGATGTTGGACCAGAAGGCCTGGCTCACAGCCTCCACTCTAATTCAACCCAAAGGGGTTGAGGTCAGGACAGTCAAGTTCCTCCACCCCAAACACGCTCAGCCATGTCTTTATGGACCTTGCTTTGTGCACTGGTGCTCAGCCATGTTCGAACAGGAAGGGGCCATCCCCAAACTGTTCCCACAAAGTTGAGTGCATGAAATTGTCCAAAATGTCTTGGTATGCTGACGCATTAAAGAGTTCCCTTCACTGGAACTAAGGGGCCAAGCTGAACCCCTGAAAAACAACCCCACATCATAATCCCCCCTCCAAAAAATAATTTAGACCAGTGTACAAAGCAAGGTCCATAAAGATCTTCATTAATGTGTGTTAAGTCGAAGCAAGTGTAAATGAGCCTTAAGGGACTTCATAAAATGTTAGATGGACTAATTGGACACATAAGATATCTGGCTATAAAGCTTTTTCCATCCTGTTTGGTTCTACTGTTATTACAATGAAATAGCATCAGGAGGGAGAAGATAGCAGGTTGCAGATCTCATTTTTAGGAGCCACTAAGGTGGATAGAGGTACTAACAGATGCATTTTCTTGTGAACTTTGCTACAAGGTGAATATGGAAGTTTACACTATTGCAACAGACACCCCATGGACATACAGTGATTGCTGTGGTTGGGAAGAGCAAGTGTCTCTGATGACTACCACTGTTCTTTAAAATTTGCTGCAAATACAGAAAAATACCTTTTTATATCTCAGAAGTCCAGGGTGCTGGTAAACTATGCACTCTATCTGTGCTGAAATCTCAAGCACTGTCATCAACTTGCTGGCCATAATGTGCTATTTTGCTGATTGTGGTATTTCAAGTAAATACCACATTATGGTCACTAGATGGAGCTGAGGATCATAGGAAATAAACATATTAGACATGTTATGGGATTATTTACGAAAGCTGGCACAAATACTGAGAAATTTTCACAACAATTTCTTTACAAATAGACCCCATGGTATTACCAAGCGTTAGTTTACAGTTTAGTATTGCCACTTGTGGGATTTTACTCCAATACTTGACCAGCTTTCTGATCCACCAACTGCAGAATCCTAGTGTGTGATCCCACTTTCAGGCCACATGTAGCTTTGATTCCCGAGTCCAGGGGAAAGAGAATGGCTGCACTCCAATTTTCACCATTGGTATAAAATTGTATTGATCCGGGTTAGCACAAATAAAGCTCTGCCCGGGACCTCATTTTCTAATGCATTTTATTCAATTTACGAGCTTGATCAAAGTAATTTAGAAATATGTAAACCCAACATTTCATATTCCTGATATGTATCTGCTGTACAATGTACCTGTTCTCTGTATAGCTTCCTTTGTGTGAAATTCCTGGTGTTCCTGCCAGTCCCTTTACTTTCCTATTAAAAACTGACCATGCTAGGCATGAGAGCACAATGTGGTCAGTTCTCTAGATATGTTGGGAACTCAGCCTGCTCTCTTCCAGTGATCAGACTTGTTCTGACACCCCCTGCACAGCCTTTCACTGGGAAGACCAGCGGTCTGCTGTTTTTCCTCCCCTAGTTTTTATGCAGCTGAGAACAGAGGGAATGTGATCGCTTCTAAAAAAGGGGGAAAAGGTATTTATATATTCTTTTTTATTTTTATGCACAAATGTTTTACCTTTCATCTCTCTTTTTAGCTGAATAGATTGTGAGGGTTTACAATCACTTTAAATCTGCAATTGGGTAAAAGACATCAGAGAGAAAAGTCCAAGACCGAACTTTGTTCCTACACAGGAGAATCAATAACATTTTGTATGAATGCTGAAACCTGTCTTCTGGACTCCCCCACTCTTTTCAATCCACTTAGCCATGGCCTATTGCTTGTTACAGGCTATGCTCTACATCAGTGGTTCTCAACCCTGTCCTCAAGTACCCTCAACAGGCCAAGTTTTGGGAATTTCTCTTATGCCGCGTACACACGACCGGTTTTGCCGTCGGAATAAACTCCGAAGGTTTCTCCCACGGAACTACAACTGAATTCCACTCAAGCGGTCTTGCATACACACGGTCACACCAAAGTCCGACCGTCCAGAACGAGGCAACATACAACACGTACGACGGGACTAGAAAAAGGAAGTTTAATAACCTGTAGCCAATAGCTTCCGTCTCGTACTTGCTTCAGAGCACGCGTCGTCTTTGGTCCGTCGGAACAGCATACAGACAAACGGTTTTCTCGAAAGGAATTGGTTCCGTTGGAAATATTTAGAACATGTTCCATTTCTAGGTCCATCAGAATTTTCGAAAAAAAAAAAAGATGAGGCCTACACACGATTGGAATAGACAATGAAATCTTCCGTCAGACTTTTTCTGTCGGACATTCCGCTCGTGTGTACGCGGCTTTAGATAAAACAGCTGTCCAAAACACCAAGCCATTGACTCTGATTTAAAGCACCTCCACAAGATAAAGGAAAGCCTGCAAACCTGGCCTGTTGGGGGTACTTGAGGACAGGGTTGGGAACCACTACTCTACATAATAGTACTCTGGTTTCTGAGGGTTATTATGCAGTTTTCTTTTTTTAGCTACGTCCTAGATACATTTCCTTACTTGTCATGTCAAGTTTATTTGGGCTAAATTGATAGTCTAGAAGTTTTCAAAGGGCAGATCTTAAAAATTTAGACCCACCCATCCCTGTAAATTGAAGACCTTTATTATTTTAGGTTGTGAATACAATTTTACCAAGAAACTGTACATCCTGGCATATATAGTCACAGTAATTTCACACGACAAACTCACGTGTTATTCATTCATACAGACTTTTTTCTGTAAGCTGTTGGACAGCTTCCAGACTGCTGTATACAATGGCTTTTTGGCCTATACTTCCTATGTAACCTCAAATAAACTTTTCTTTCAAGCTGTGTTTAAAGTCAGCTCAGTACTCGGGGGAACAAAGCTCTTTGAGGTTAGTTGCATGTGATCATTCCTTGTCCTGCTTCTTTTGACCTTACTGCTTATAGGATGCTTACTGATGTACCGAAAGAAACCTAAAACCCGTCCCTGGGCTTGTTGTATTGTCTTTAGGTCTTTTGCCGTGGAAGTCTTTTGTGTGTAAGAAAAAGGTATTGCCTGCTGTCAAAACCTTATATAAAACCATTGTATTCTGAAGAATCACAAAATGTGCACCTCACTGTCCTCCAAAAAATGTCCTTGCTTTTGGACAGAAATGATAACTGGTTTGCAGGGTGTATGGACAAGGCAACCTCTGTCAAGGTGGATAAACCAATCCATAAGTCTAGGTTTACATCTATGCGGCTGCACTTTATGCGTTTCTCAGTGCATTTTGCGTTTTTAAACCAGTTTTTTTTTGTGCGTTTTTTGCATGCAGTTTTCATGCATTTTGCGTTTTTACGTTTTTATTTTTAAACACACTTTAAAACACACTATATATTGCTGGTTGCTAAGGAGGGGGCTGGAAAGTCGGCCCCTGCATCCTTAGTAACCAATGAGTCATCAGCTGTCAGTGGAGTTTGCGAAAAAAACAGCGTGGGGTTCCCTCCTAGGTCCATACCAGGCCCTTCAGGTCTAGTATGGATTTGGTGGTGACCCCCATGACAAAATTGAAAAAAAATGGCGTGGGGTCCCCCCAAAATCCATACCAGACCCTTATCTGAGCATGCCGGCAGGTCAGGAAAGGGAGGGGACGAGCGAGCCCCCCCCCCCCGAACCATACCATGCCGCATGCCCTCAACATGGGGGGGCACCAAAGCACCTTGCCCAAGTGCCTCTTCCCGACAACCCTATCTGGTGGTTGTTGGGGTCTGTGGGCGGGGGGATTATCGGAATCTGGAAGCCCCCCTTTAAGCAGAGGGCCCCAGATCCCGCCCCCACCCCTATGTTAATGGGTATTATGTACATAGTACCCCTACCCATTCACCAAAAAAGCAGTGAAATGTATTAAAAACCCAAGAGCCGATTTTTGACAGTTCCTTTATTAATAGCTCTGTCTTCTCTAGCCGTCTTCCCATCATCTTCTCCTTCCCGCCATCTCCTCCTCGAGCTGTCTCTTCCCGCTGCCCCCCCCCCCACTGCCCCAAAGCACCCACCCCCCCCCATGTTGAGGGCATGCGGCCTGGTATGGTTCAGGAGGGGGGGGGTGCTGGCTCGTCCCCTCCCCTCCCTTTCCTGACCTGCTGGGCGGCATGCTCGGATAATGGTCTGTTATGGATTTTGTGGGGGACCCCACACCCTCTTTTTTTTATTTTTTTTTGGCATGGGGGTCCCCTCCGAATCCATACTAGACCTGAAGGGGGGTGCAATTTTTTCGCAAATTTTTTTTGCCGGCAAATATTTATTTATTTTTTTACATTCAGCTTTCAGCAGGGATCCCCGCTGACAGCTGATGACTCATAGGTTGCTAAGGACGCAGCGGCCGGCTTCCTGGCCCCCTTATTAGCAACCAGCTATATACAGTGGTAAAATAGGAACCGCAAAACACATCAAAATTGCACCACTTGCGTTTCTGGTGCAGCTCCATTGAAGTCTATTAGCCGCAAATCGCACGGAAAAAAGTCTGACCCTTTCCAAAAACGTATAGATGTGAACTAATACCATAGGAAACCATATTAAATGAATTGTAGTGCGTTTCTGCAAACTGCAAAGCGCACTAAAAAACGAACTGAACACAGTGAACATAGGGTAATTCTGTTTTGTACCTTAGACACCACCTATTACCCTCATCTAATGCTGTGGGTAATAGAAGAGATTCTCTATTTTGAAAATCTCCATGATACAGGTCTTAATATTCTCTCCTCATATTCAGAAAATGGATAAAACATATTAAGCTTGCACCATGTCTGTTTTCTAGATGAATCATGTGAGAAATAGTGGTGAGTCTTGGCATGTCTGAGGACTGGCAGATGGCTTCCCTTTTGTCATTCTCACAGACATCTGCCCATCTGGCCAGCCTTGGATAGCAGTTGCTACTCCTCATCAGAAA
Organism: Lithobates clamitans; assembly: GCA_037952925.1. Taxonomy (NCBI): domain Eukaryota; kingdom Metazoa; phylum Chordata; class Amphibia; order Anura; family Ranidae; genus Lithobates; species Lithobates clamitans. The sequence goes on from JBBGZY010000353.1 coordinate 3,278,872, forward strand.
GTTGTGTGTGTGTATGTGTGTATGTGTGTAATATATATATATATATATATATATATATATATATATATATATATATATATATATATATACACACACACACACAGTAACTCACATTTTTGAAAATACTTTATTATATATTTTCATGTGACAACACTGAAGAAATGACACTTTGCTACACTGTTTTCTTGGCCATTTTTCATAGAATATGAATGATAACACAAAAACTTTTCTTTCTCTCATGATTAGTGTTTGGCTGAAGCCATTTATTATCAATCAACTGTGTTTACTCTTTCTAAATCATAATGGCAACAGAAACTACCAAAATGACCCTGATCAAAAGTTTACATACCCCAGTTCTTAATACTGTGTATTGCCCCTTTAACATCAATGACAGCTTGAAGACTTTTGTGGTATTTGTGGATGAGGCTCTTTATCTTCTCAGATGGTAAAGCTGCCCATTCCTCTTGGCAAAAAGCCTCTAGTTCCTGTAAATTCTTGGGCTGTCTTGCATTAACTGCACGTTTGAGATCTCCCCAGAGTGGCTCAATGATATTGAGGTCAATGATATTGAGGTCAGGAGACTGAGATGGGCACTCCAGAACCTTCACTTTATGCTGCTGAAGCCAATGACAGGTCGACTTGGCCTTGTGTTTTGGATCATTGTCATGGTGGGATGTCCAAGTAAATCCCATTCTCACATTCCTGGCTGATGAATGCAAATGTTCCTCTAGTATTTTTTGATAAAATACTGCATTCATCTTGCCATCAATTTTGACCAAATTTCCTGTGCCTTTGTAGCTCACACATTAGCAAAACATCAGCGATCCACCTCCGTATCTTTCATCATAGGCCTTGTTGACTCCTCTCTAAATGTAGGGTTTATGGTTGGGGCCAAAAAGCTCAATTTTGATCTCATCACTCCAAATGACTTTGTGCCAGAAGGTTTGAGGCTTGTCTCTGTGCTGTTTGGCGTATTGTATGCGGGATACTTTGTGGCATTTGTAGTAATGGCTTTCTTCTGGCGACTCGACCATGCAGCCCATCTTTCTTCAAGTGCCTCCTTATTGTGCATTTTGAAACAGGCACACCACATGTTTTCAGAGAGCTCTATATTTCACCTCAAGTTATATGTGGGTTTTTCTTTGCATGCTGAACAATTTTCCTGGCAGTTGTGGCTGAAATTTTAGTTGGTCTACCTGACCATGGTTTAGTTTCAACAGAACCCCTCATTTTCCACTATTGGATTAGAGTTTGAACACTGATGATTGGCATTCTAAATTCCTTGGATATCTTTTTATATCACTTTCCTGTTTTATACAGTTCAACTACCTTTTCCCGCAGATCCCTTGACAATTCTTTTTGCCTTCCCCATGACTCAGAATCCAGAAACGTCAGTACAGCACTGGATAAAAGATGCAAAGGTCTGTCAGGAGTCCAGAAATGCATTGGCTTTTTATACACACACACACACTAATTACAAGCAAACAGATCACAGGTGAGGATGGTTACCTTTTAATAGCCATTAAAACCCCTTTGTGTCAACTTGTGTGCATGTTATCAGGGCAAAATCACCATGGTATGTAAACTTTTGATCAGGGTCATTTGGGTAGTTTTTGTTGCCATTATGATTTAAAAAGAGTAAACACAGTTGATTGATAATAAATGGCTTCAGCCAAACACTAACCATGAGTGAAAGAAATGTTTTTGTGTTGTTATTCATATTCTCTGAAAAATGGCCAAGAAATCATAAATTCTGCCAGGGTATGTAAACTTATGAGCACAACTGTGTAACAGTGTAAATTTGCTGTCCCCTTAAAATAACTCAACACGCAGCCATTAATGTCTAAACCGCTGGAAACAAAAGTGTGTACACCCCTAAGTAAAAATGTCCAAATTGGGCCTAAAGTGTCAATATTTTGTGTGGCCACCATTATTTTCAAGCACTGCCTTAACCCTCTTGGGCATGGAGTTCACCAGAGCTTCACAGGTTGCCACTGGAGTTCTCTTCCACTCTGCTGGTGGATGTTAGAGACCTTGTGTTCCTCCACCTTCCATTTGAGGATGCCCCACAGATGCTCAATAGGGTTTAGGTCTGGAGACATGCTTGGCCAGTCCATCACCTTTACCCTCAGCTTCTTTAGCAAGGCAGTTTGTTTTTGGGGTTGTTATCATGTTGGAATACTGCCCTGCCGCCCAGTCTCCGAAGAAAGGGGATCATGCTCTGCTTCAATATGTCACAGTACATGTTAGCATTCATGGTTCCCTCAATGAACTGTAGCTCCCCAGTGTTGGCAGCACTCATGCAGCCCCAGACCATGACACTCCCACCACCATGCTTGACTGTAGGCAAGAAACACTTGTCTTTGTACTACTCACCTGGTGGCCGCCACACACGTTTGACACCATCTTGAACCAAATACGTTTATCTTGGTCTCATCAGACCACAGGACATGGTTCCAGTAATCCATGTCCTTAGTCTGCTTGTCTTCAGCACACTGTTTGCGGGCTTTCTTATGCATTATCTTTAGAAGAAGCTTCCTTCTGGGATGACAACCATGCAGACCAATTTGATGCTGTATGCAGCGTATGGTCTGAGCACTGACAGGCTGACCCCCCACCCCTTCAATCTCTGCAGCAATGCTGGCAGCACTCATATGTCTATTTCTCAAAGGCAACCTATGGCTATGACACTGAGCAATTGCACTCAACTTCTTTGGTCAACCATGGCGAGGCCGGTTCTGATTGGAACCTGTCCTGTTAAAACCACTGTATGGTCTTGACCACTGTGCTGCAGCTCAGTTTCAGGGTCTTGGCAATCTTCTTATAGCCTAGGCCATCTTTATGTAGAGCAACAATTCTTTTTTTCAGATCCTCAGAGAGTTCTTTGCCATGAGGTGCCATGTTGAACTTCCAGTGACCAGTATGAGAGAGTGAAAGCGATAACACCAATTTTAACACACCTGCTCCCCATTCACACATGAGACCTTGTAACACTAACAACATTTTCACTAATGCAGGCCATACACGGTCAAATTTCAAACAAATTTTCTTTTCAAAATCAGAATGTTCAGTTTTTTTTGTGATCCGATGATGCCATCATTGATTTTCGAAATTCGGCTGACCAAGCCTTCAATTTCACCGCATGTTGCTACAGAAAAGAATTTTCGTGTCCGGGAATCTTCTTTTTTCTCCGTAAATTTTCTTTTCTTATTACATTTCTCGCACAATTCTTCCATCATTGATTAGAAAATTGTTAGTTTTTCTAAAAATTTCCAACATGTCCGATTCCTAAAATTTGATTGCCGCACAAAAATTGGCCGTTGTTGCAGCCCACTGATGGTGCGAAATTCATATGAAAAATCTTTCATACGATTTTCGAAAGAAAATTCTTACGAAATTCGAACCGTGTATGGCCGGCATAAAGTTACGAAAGTTCTTGTCGACAGCAGAAAAAATCTGAAGTGATGTAATATATTGTATTGAATTTGTTTTGCATTTTCAGGCAAAAACTGTACTGATTACGAAAATCGTACGATCTGGAATTTTTTGTTTTTTCCCTTCGGATAATATCGTATGAACACAAAAGCTGTGTACTAACAATCCGATTATCGTATGATTGCTTAGAACGCGGTATTTTTCGTACGATTTTCTGATCGTGTGTACGGTTCTTTAGAAGCTGATTGACTACGATCCGCAGCTGCACTCATTTTAGTAAACCACCCCCAGTGTACTTAAGCTGATGACACACAAACCATTCTAATTTCTCATGTCTTTATCTCATTAAACATTCACAGTATTGGAGGAAAATATAAGTGAACCCATAGACTAATTTCTTCAGTGAAAGGTAATTAGAGTCAGTAGTTTGCACACCTGGAGTCCAATTAACCACTTCTGAACCGCCCGCCATCGTTCTACGTTGGTACTTTGAAGGGGATTATCGTTGTTATGGCAGCAGCTAGCTGCCATAACCCTGGTATCCTCTTCTTCAGCAGGTGGTCCAGTTCCCGATAAAAGTGGTCTCTGCGGCGGATTCGCCGTGAGATCACTTTTATCAGTGACGGGAGAGGGTCCTGCTGCTCTCCAGTGCCCTCCGCCGCTTACCGGAGGCGATCGCATCTGCTCCCTAGCTTGGCTTGGAGACGAGTGAGGGGAAGATGGCCCCCACCCGTCTCCATATCATTGCAGGGCGGAAGTGACGTAAAAACGTCACTTCTGCCCATAGCTCTTAAAGGAACATTTTTTTTTTTTTCAAATGACATTACATTTTTATTTTTTTATTGCATTTTAGTATAAATATGAGATCTGAGCTCTTTTTGACCCCAGATCTCATATTTAAGAGGTCCTGTCAAGCTTTTTTTCTACTAAAAATGATATTTACATTCCTTGTAATAAGAATAAAAGTGACACAATTTTTTTTTAAAGAACAGTGTAAAAATTAAAAATAAAAGGTAAAATAAATAAGAAAAAAAAATGTAAACGCGTCCCGTCCCGCCGAGCTAGCGTGCAGAAGCGAACGCATACGTGAGTAGCGCCCGCATATGAAAACGGTGTTCAAACCACACAAGTGAGGTATCACGCCAATCGTTAGAGCGAGAGCAATAATTCTAGACCTCCTCTGTAACTCAAAACATGCAACCTGTAGAATTTTTTTAAACATCGCCTATGAAGATTTTTAAGGGTAAAAGTTTGTCGCCATTCCACAAGCGGGCGCAACTTTGAAACATGACATGTTGGGTATCAATTTGCTCGGCGTAACATCATCTTTTACAATATAAAAAAAAAATTGGGCTAACTTTATTGTTGTCTTATATTTTAATTCTAAAGAGTGTAAGACCGCTGCGCAAATACGGTGTAACAAAAAGTATCGTAACGACCGCCATTTTATTCTCTAGGGTGTTAGAAAAAATTATATATAATGTTTGTGACTATACAGTGATGAAAAAGCAGAATATGCTCATCCCTCTTTCTTCTCCTGTCAGTATGTTCCCTGTTAGCGCATGTGCTCTGCAACACTCATAGGCTCCTAATGCTGCCCCTCCCTCTTTCTGTCGCAAACCTGTTGTGCAAGGAATTATATGAGGCTGATACAAATTACATACAAACAACTTCAGTAGGGCAGTACTGCGGTGGGTTTACGTAAGTATCAGTATACAGCCACACACAGCCATTGATGGTTATGGGCTGTTGTGTTCACAGCTGCAGATCCCAGGCAGGACAATACACCCAAGTGTTAGCACTTTCAGCCAAGGGCACGTAGCCTTTAACCGCTTCGGCCCCGGAAGACTCTACCCCCTTCCTGACCAGAGCACTTTTTTGAGATTCGGCACTGCGTTGCTTTAACTGGCAATTGCGCGGCCGTGCGAAGTTGCACCCAAACAAAATTGACGTCCTTTTTTTCTCACAAATAGAGTTTTCTTTTGGTGGTGTTTGATTACCTCTGCGGTTTTATTTTTTGCGCTATAAACAAAAAAAAGCAACAATTTTGAAGAAAAACGCAATATTTTTTACTTTTTGCTATAATAAATATCCCCCAAAAATATATAAAAAACATTTTTTTTTCCCTCAGTTTAGGCTGATGTGTATTCTTCTACATATTTTTGGTAAAAACAATCGCAATAAGTGTATATTGACTGGTTTGGATGCACTGCTAGTCACATGACAGCTATCACTGCACCCGATGACAGGGAGCAGTAGATCTCTGTCCTGCCACAAGGCAGAACGGGGAAATGCCCTGTTTACATAGGTACTTCCCTGTTCTGCGGCTCCAGGACACGATTGCCAGGGGCGCTGTCATGCTATCCCCGCCTCTTAAAGGGGACGTACAGGTACCCCCATTTACCCACCACTGCCATTGTGCCGATGCATATGCAGCGGTCGGCAAGTGGTTAAGAAACCCTGTCACTTGTTCACACCTATGCAGTTTGCTTTTTTCTGCAGTACTTTTTGCTGTGCGATTTGCGTTTTTGCACGTGTGTTTTTCACACATCTTTAATGCATTTTGGGCAGATTAAAAAAATGCCTTATTAATGCATCAAAAACGCACTACATGCTTTTCTGCAGTTTCTCTATTGAACCAAAAATACACTGCTTTGTGTTTAAAAAAATCCCTGACCCTTTCCAAAAATGCAGCGGCTGAAACAAGCATAGATGCGAATGTGTCCCATAGGAAACCACGTTAAATAAACTGTAGTGCCTTTCTGCAAAAAGCATAAAAAACGCTTAGGTGTAAACCAGGCCTTAAGGAAGAAGAGGCCTTTCTGTGGTTAAATCTTTTGTCTACTGGTGAGCTAGAGCTGCTGCTGCCTTCTGACACTTCCAAGGTCTGTTGGATACCCTGCCTCTGCTGCACGCAGTGTTTTTTCCATATTACCCCTACTTCACTATTGTGTTTTTGTGGTGTTTTACACCTGTCTGAAATTTAACCTTGGGCTTCATGCACGCTGCATGTTTTTCTCCTCCTCTGGATGTCTTTGCGCCTTAATGCTTATGCACACATTTGGCATTAATGCATCCTATTGCCCAGAATATAAAGTTATTCTGACCATTAGAATGCATTAGTGCATGAATGCCTGTTTGGTGTTTTTTCTGCACAAACACTCAAGTGATGTTTGTTTTTTCTCCCTCTAAATGCTCTTGCCTCTCGATGCCCATAAACGTCTATGGGGTTGATTTAATAAAGGCAAATAGACTGTGCACTCTGCAAGAGCAGTTGCTCCAGAACTTAATAAATTAGCAGAAGCCCTGCTAACTTCCATCATCCAATCATATGCAAGCAAATATGCAGTTTTGTTTTTTTTTCCTTGCACCTGATTGGGTATTCTTTGAAAAGTGAAGCTTTACCTCATTTATTAGGCTCTGGAGCAACTGCCCTTGCAGAGTGCACAGTCTATTTGCCTTTAGTAAATCAACCCCATAGGTTAACATACAGGGGGAGTTTAGAGGCATGAAGTCAAACACCTCTAAAAACTGCATTTTAAATGTCCAGTGTGCATGAATGAGGCTTTAAAATGATCCCTTCACAGAACAAATGTCTGCACTCGTATTGCTATACATGCGTTGCTATTATTCTAACATTTCATTTGGTTCCAAAGACGTAAATGCACATTTTTCTGTAGACTGTCCTTAGCAAAAGAATCAGCTTCAGGCTAAGGAAGTGAAGATAATTTCTTAGGCACACATAATATAATTCCAAGAAATGTTCTTGTGTCATTGTGTACTTTTGCATAGGCTTGACAATAAGGGCTGCAGTATGATTTATTGGTATTTGTTTCTACCTTCAGGGATGTTCTGCCGTTCACCTTGAAGTTGCCCCATGCTATTGCAACAGCAAAGTCTGAAGCTGAGCTAGAAGAGCTTTCTCAACTGGGAATTGGTAAGTAGAACAAACAGCTTTAACCAGAGGCTTTTAATGTAGATAGACCCTTTCTATACACAACAGCTATGGCTCCCAAGTGCTGAAATAGGGCTGTATTTTATGTAATATACGCCAGTACACCTGTGTGCACGAGCCCTTAAAATGTTGACTTAAGGCTTGGTTCACATATATGCGGTGCGAGAAACGCAGCAAATCCTGTGTGTTTCCCATGCTGCATTGAAATTGCTCGGCCTTCATGTGAACTACAGCTGGTGTCAATGTTAAGGTGACGACACCCTGAATCGAATCGCATGGGTGTGGGTGCAGCCTTGGGGTTTGTGTACAGTTGTACTTTACATTCACAATACAATTTGATGAAAAAATCTTATTTTTTTTTTTTGTTTTTTTAAATGATCCACTTACCGTATATACTCGAGTATAAGTCGAGTTTTTCAGCACATTTTTTTGTGCTGAAAGTGCCCCCCTCGACTTACACTTGAGTCAAGCACTTTTCTGCAGCAAAAATTTTTATTTTCTGAACCGATTTTGGGGCCCTGTATCTCAGGGCCACTTGGTGCTAGGAACCCCAAATTTGGTGTGCAAACCCAGTGTTAACACAACATATCCAAAGATGGAGTTCCTAGCACTAAGTGGCCCCGAGATACGGGGCCCCAAAATTGGTTCGGAAAATGTCGTTCTCTGCTGCAGAAAAGTGCTTGACATTTTCTGAACCGAATTTGGGGCCCCGTATCTCAGGGCCGCTTAGTGCTAGGAACCCCAAATTTAGTGTGCAAACCCAGTGGCACTGGTACCATAACATATCCAAAGATGGAGTTCCTAGCACCAAGTGGCCCCGAGATACGGGGCCCCAAATCTGGTTCGGAAAATGTCATTCTCTGCTATAGAAAAGTGCTTGACATTTTCTGAACCGATTTTTGGGGCCCTGTATCTCAGGGCCACTTAGTGCTAAAAACACCAGCTTTGGATATTTTATGGTGCTAGTTCCACTGGGTTTGCACACCAAATTTGGGGTTCTTAGCACTAAGTGGCCCCAAGATACGGGGCCCCAAATTCGGTCAACTGTGTCCATCTGCAGCAATGTCATTTTGGGACCCTTTGGGTTCAGAGACCCCAAATTTTGGCTGCAGCTAGGGGGCATCTAAGAACCCTTAACTACTGAGTTTGAAGTTCGGGGGACCTATGGCATGCAAATGGGCACAGTGAGGCATGCAAATGGGCACAGTGAGGCTGCAAATGGGCATTGTTGACACTCTTTTCCACTTACAGTAGCTGTGCATTTCTCACCCTCGTCTTATACTCGGGTCAATAAGTTTTTCCCATTTTTTTGTGGTAAATTAGGGCCTCGACTTATACTTGGAACGACTTATACTCGAGTATATACGGTATATCAAACAGTTGCAAGGTATAAATTCTAACAAGTTATTGTTCAGGACTAGGGACAAAGACATCACTTAAAATGATGCTGAATTGGTTTTGAACCACTGCTTCACATGTAGGCCATTGGAAAGGAAAGCAGGGGCCTTTGCTTTGTGACAGGTTCTCTATGAAACTGAGAAAAAATGCACATAAAAAGTCTTGCCGGCAATGCTTTGCTTTTGCTAAATCTTTTTTTTATTCACTTGCAATGTGGTTTTGAACTTGCTAGACAATTTGACTATTCCAGGAGAGTCCACTCCCTAGCAGCGAGCCTCCTTCCTTCTTGTAGATCATGGCCCTCCTCACTTCTGGGAGTGTCCGATTACTCTCTGTGCTGGCCCAGCTTCTCCGTCCCTCCTTTCCCTACAAAAATTTTTACACAGCTGCCGGGGGAAGAGTAAAGGGGAACACCATAGAGCAGGTGTAGGCACAAAATGTTTTCAAAGAAATTGAGCGTGCCGATTTTGGGGGATATTTATTATAGCAAAATGTAAAAAATATTGCGTTTTGTTTTTTTTTCAAAATTGTCGCTCTTTTTTTGTTTATAGCGCAAAACATAACAACCACAGAGGTGATCAAATACCACCAAAAGAAAGCTTTATTTGTGTGAAAAAAAGGACGTCAATTTTGTTTGGGTGAAACGTCGCACAACCGCGCAATTGTCAGTTAAAGCGACGCAGCGCAGAATCGCAAAAAGTGCTCTGGTCAGGAAGGGGGTAAAATCTTCCGGGGCTGAAGCGGTTAAAATAAATCCAATCAGACTATCTTTGGAATCTTGCTACAAATAGATTTTCAGTCAACCTACTTGGACCATTTAACATAAACAGATCGGCTCGTCTCTCTTGCGACGCTCGTGTTGTCTTGGGCCTCCGACAACTAGGGCAGACATATGTTTGAGTTATTAACAGAGTTTCCTGTTACTCATTGTTATAATCTTGAAAAGCACAGAGCACGTCATTATTCTTAACACGCACTGTGCACAAATCCAAGTTTTGCAATCCCGACTCGTGCAGCTGTGTGTTTACAGGCGCTAAGCGGAGAAAAAAAAAAAAAAAAATGAAGCAGCTGACGATCTGGGCAGAGGCTTACTGAGTGGGAGAAAAAAAAAAAGAGGATCTTTCAGCTCTTTTGCCTTGCATGCTCTTTGTGCAAAACCGTCTTTATGTGCTGTGCAAGAGAACATACATTCATTGGAAATCAGTAAGCATAAAACATTATTATGTTAGTCACGCTTTGTACTCTGCGCATAAAGAGAAATAGTGTTAAAATTCAAAATGTATGAAAATCAGTGCATGTTTGTGAAGTTTACTGAATGTATAAATGGACTGGCGAGTTTCAGGGATTAGGGACCCGATTTATTAAGATTCTTGGATGATAAAGGGCCATTGTTGCTCATAGTAACTAATACGATTCTATGTAATTTTTTTCCAAGACAGAGTAGACAATAAAAGCATTACAGCGGAGTTCCAATCATAAAACAATTTTTACATTATTCAGCTGCATTAAATACAAAGAACAACCTTTCGAATTTTTTTTTGTTTTTTTTTACTCACCTTTTCAGGTCTGTTGCTAGGGGGTCCCTCGTAATCTGCCTCTTCCTCTCCCTGACGCCTGACGTCTCTTCCCTCGGCGCCCGTGCTCGCTGGTGCTCCTGGGAGATGCTTGTCATCATTTCCCAGGAGTCAGTGGGCAGCGCAGAGGGTTTCGTTGCCATCACAACGGGGGGCAGGCACTTCCGACGACGACGCCCATTGTGATGGCCACGTCAAGTGTACAGCGATGCGCCGTACATACGGCGCATGCGCGAGAACGGACGGTGCATGCTGCTCGCTCAGCTGCACCAGAGCCTGGAAGATAGTGCTTGTGGGCTTCACATGCCCACAAGCAAGATGGAAATTAGCAAGAACAAGGAGTAAAACCTATCCTGCGCAAATAAATCGGCAATCAAGCAGCGATTAAAAAGATGAACGTGAGGGCTAGTAATAAGTTGTTTAAAATTAAGATCTTCATCCAAAAAAAAATGTTTTTCACAGTTGGAACTCCGCTTTAATCTGGCCGATATGGGTAAAGCTTTAGTTTTTTTATGCTTTTATATTTCCTAGATTGGTCTCAAAGCTACCTATTATTATTATGGAAGCTGTCAGGCTTGACTGCATAGTAAGTTACAATCATGTTAGTGTGCAGGTTAAGATGTATCTGTAGTCAAAACTTTTTTTTATAGTTTAGGACAAAATAGAAAAGGGTTAGAACCTCTGTCACATTTTTGTTGCTGTCCCTGTCCACACTGGGGGAATTTACCCTTTTTATTTGTCCAGGTGGTCAGTGTCTCTGGGATAGAAAGTGGTGGGAAACCCAACATTTAACAGTTGATGCCGGAGATAAATAGAAACTTACCCATATGGACATCTTTTCCATAGACAACTGTCCAAAGGGGAATTTTTCCATCACTTTTAGGAGATTTCCACTCGCTTCCTTTTGTGTCTCTGGGGAAAAACAACATACTCTAGTGAAAACCAAAGAAAGCTTTGGCTTTAAATATTAATTAAAGGAGTACTAAAGTCACATTCATGACATTAAGTATTAATTAAGAGTATCAACTGCTGACTCAAAACACTGTATTATTGAAATCTTTTTCTTACTTTGAAATGTGTTCATATCCTTAGGCCATCCCTGTAGCTGCATTTGCTGTTTTTCCCGGTCTTCTTAACGGCCAGCAGCGGGATGATACATCAGCTTCCTGTTGATTGCAACAATGAATGAACACATCCTTGGGCACCCTTTAGACATGCATGTTCCAGGGAGGGAGCTGGACACTGGATGGTATAGACTTTAGATATGTAACGCTCAAATCAGTTGCTTGATTATATTCTCAGACTGGAACAGTAATCAACTGACCAGCACAGCAAGAGTCTGCACCATCCAGTGACCAGCAAGGGGGGACATGCTTGTCTCCAGGGATGCTGGGCATGTGTTCTTTCACTCATCATCACTTACATTCTTTGTTGTCAGTGCATCTGAATAGGTGACTACAAAAGAAGATATTGAGAGGGCATAATTAATTGTAGACACAGGCATAAACCAAACAGATGCAGATGGGGCTCTTGGCATTATTCTTAAAATGTTACTAAACCCAAAACGGTAAAATCGGCCTGTTTATGCAGTAAAGAATGCTTGTTATACTCACTGTGGAAGCTAAGGGGTTAATCATCTGCATTGTGTAAAAAGGCTCTCTGATCCTGTCTTCTCTGATCCTCCCCTTCTTCAACTGTCCCTAATCTATCTCCTGATAGAACAGAGCCATTGGAGCCAGGCTGCATATGCTCAGTTTGCAAACAAAGCCTGGGGAATGCCCAGCATATGCTCAGTTTGGTGTGTATTGTTGTAGAGTTTTTTTTCTTCTTCTTTGGAAGGTGCATGTGATCAGCACAGGGCCAATCAGCTCTGTCCAGACAGAGAGTCAGGGGTCCTGCATCCTTATAGGACAGTCAGAGTAGAATGGAAACTCCTCCTACAAGCTTTACCAAGAACTGATAGAAGTCATAAGACTGCTATATACTGCTGATGAGAAAAGGTATTTAGCAGTTTATATTTACTAAAATGATTGCATTTCCATGTTCTGTGTACTGTAGGAGACCAGATATAGTGAATGCAGGTTCTGGCTTTATTAACACTTTTAGTATTTATGGGGACTAAAGGTACACAGAATTTTAAAGAAAACAAATGAAACGATCACGAATTGGAACCTGAGGCACATAGTATACCGTATATACTCGAGTATAAGTCGAGGTCCTAATTTACCACAAAAAAAATGGGAAAAACTTATTGACCCGAGTATAAGACGAGGGTGAGAAATGCACAGCTACTGTAGGTGGAAAAGAGGGTCAACAATGCCCATTTGCATGCCTCACTGTGCCCATTTGCAGCCATAGGTCCCCTGAACTTCAAACTCGGTAGTTAAGGGTTCCTAGATGCCCCCTAGCTGCAGCCAAAATTTGGGGTCTCTGAACCCAAAGGGTCCCGAAATGACATTGCTGCAGATGGACACTGTTGACGAATTTGGGACCCCGTATCTCGGGGCCACTTAGTGCTAACAACCCAAAATTTGGTGTGAAAACCGAGTGGAACTAGCACCATAAAATTTCCAAAGCTGGGGTTTCTAGCACCAAGTGGCCCCGAGATACAGGACCCCAAATATCAGTTCAGAAAATGTCAAGCACTTTTCTGCAGCAGAGAATGACATTTTCCAAATCAGGTTTGGGGCCCCGTATCTCAGGGCCACTTGGTGCTAGGAACCCCAGCTTTATGGTACCAGTTCCACTGGGTCTGCACACCAAATTTGGGGTTCCTAGCACTAAGTGGCCCTGAGATACGGGGCCCCAAATTCGGTGTGGAAAATGAATTTTTTTGCTGCAGAAAAGTGCTTGACTCGAGTATAAGTCGAGGGGGGCACTTTCAGCACAAAAAAATGTGCTGAAAAATTCGACTTATACTCGAGTATATACGGTATGTCATTTTTGGTTTAGTTATGTTATGCTTCAGTCACTTGTGCACTAGCCTGTGTATACCTATTCATCATCAGGCAGTTTTTCAGTTTTCAGTACCATGAAAGTTTGATTGCCAGTTAGTGTAGCAGTCCAGTTGTAGAGGTCAGAAATCTTGCAGGTTTCAGTTGTCAGCAGTTGGTGTCACAATGGTGGTTGTGGTGTGTACCCCCCTTAAATGTTGGTGGTTAGTGGTGTGTACCCCCTTAAATGTTGGTAGTTAGTGGTGTGTACCCCCTTAAATGTTGGTAGTTAGTGGTGTGTACCCCCTTAAATGTTGGTGGTTAGTGGTGTGTACCCCCTTAAATGTTGGTGGTTAGTGGTGTGTACCCCCTTAAATGTTGGTGGTTAGTGGTGTGTACCCCCTTAAATGGTGGTTAGTGGTGTGTACCCCCTTAAATGTTGGTGGTTAGTGGTGTGTACCCCCTTAAATGTTGGTGGTTAGTGGTGTGTACCCCCTTAAATGTTGGTGGTTAGTGTTGTGTACCCCCTTAAATGTTGATGGTCAGTGGTGATTTTCCTATAACTGTTGGTAGTCAGTGGTGTTTTCCCCTATACTATTGGCGATCATTGTGCCCCCTTTATGGTCAATAAACTCCCTTGCTTCTTAGGGTGCAACTTTGTAGTTAGTGTTCCCCCCTTTCTGTTGGTTGTCAGTGGAAGCAGCATTATTACTTACAGAGGGGAAGTGATTCACGACAGAGGTGGAAAGGAAGGGACTATTTACATTATTGTGCTTATACTGATTACTGTGATTGGTTAACAGTGACCACAAACCACAGAGCCATTCTAAATGGCTCTGTGCAATTTTCCTGTGATTGAGCTGTCAACTGTCTGTTGTGCAGATCGCTGGCGAATTGCTGTTGCAGCTCAGATCTGAGCTGTCAATAAACAGAGCAGATCACAGGCAAACTGTACAGCGTCAATCAGAGTGGCTCTGTGCCTTGTGATGGCTGTGAACCAACCACAGTAATCACAGAGGAAGATAGTATTTGTTGTATTTATACTTGTGATTCGTTTAGAGCGAACACAAGGCACTCTGATGGGCTATGTCCAGTTTGCCTGTGATCTGCGCTGTCTATTGACAGCTCAATCACAAGCATTAAAAAAAATGCCATTGTGTGCTTTCTGTAGAGAAATTAAAAAATAACTACCGTATATACTCGAGTATAAGTCGTCCCGAGTATAAGTCGAGGCCCCTAATTTACCACAAAAAACTGGGAAAAATTTATTGACCCGAGTATAAGTCGAGGGTGAGAAATGCAGAGGGTCAACAATGCCCATCTGCAGCTGCCTGCCTCCCTGTGTCCTGTGCAGCCTACCTGTACCCTGTACATGTGTCCTGTACATGTGTGTGTGTCCTGTACATGTGTGTCCTGTACATGTCCTGTACATGTCCTGTGTCCTGTACGTGTCCTGTGCATGTCCTGTGTCCTGTACATGTATGTGTGCATGTGTCCTACCTGTGTCCTGTGCAGCCTCCCTGTGGCGATCTCCATCTTCAAGCGGCGGCCGGCGTGTGATGATAGTGTTCGGCGGCCATTCCACAGTTCAAAAGCCGCGCCTCCTCCTCGTCTGTGATAGGCTGACCGCTGACTGCCTATCACGGACATTCTCTCATTCTCATACCACGGACGAGGATGAGAGAATGTCCGTGATAGGCTGTACACTGACAGCTGTTCAGCCTATCACAGATGAGCAGGAGGCGCGGCTTTTGAAAGCTGCAATAGCCAGCGAACACTACGCCGGCCGCCGTCTGCCTGCATGACACGCTGATCATGCAGACAGACGGCAGGGACTCGAGTATAAGTCGAAGGGACACTTTCAGCCCAAAAAAAAGGGCTGAAAAATTCGACTTATACTCGAGTATATACGGTATGCTCCACAAAATTGAGCCACCTACTCACCATTATATGACAATGGCATGGTAGTAAAGTGGTTAAGGGCCCCTTCAGATCAATGTGTTGTAACTTGTTGGTTAGCTGTGCCATTTATTTTCAATGACACCCAAACACACTAGTTGGTATGCACCTGCACTGCAGCTCACCACACATGCTCATGGGACATTTTTGGCAGCTTATGGTGCGTTGGCAGCCACTTCAAAATAAATGAGCTGTCTCAGAGCCCTGCATGTTTGTTCATGCACTGCTACGCAGAGCTAATTTGTAAGTAGGTCTTAAAAGTATTAACTTCTCTGACTGCTTACTGACAGTGATAAATTTACATGAAAAAAAGTATTACAAAAAGTGTCTTAGAGTGGTTGTAAACCCTCACACATACCCAGAGAAGTGGCTGACCTCAGGTGATACATAAAGGTAAAACCAATCCTCCTACATAAGTTGTACCAATTTCTCTGCAGTCTTCTCTTCTCTACAGCCATTCAACAGTGCTGAATTTTCAAGCTGGCGTGAGAGTTCAGATAAAAGGGGGCGAAGAGCTTAAGTTATACTCTGCGGAGCTCAGTGAGGAGAGCTCTAAAAGCTGATTGGAGGGAAGAGACACACACCCCTTCACACAGCACACAGGAACAGAGCTGAGGCTGTCAATCAGCTGGAGATCCCTCCCCTGTCACCATTTTTCACTTGGTGTCAGGAAAACTTGTCAGAAGTGATTTATGCTGCTAGCAGAGGAACGAGGCAACAGATAAAAGTGACACTTAGGTGGTTGTTTATGAAAGGCAAATCCACTATGCACTACAAGTGCAAAGTGCACTTGAAATTGCACTTTAAGTGCACTTGGAAATGTAGTTGCTGTAAATCTGAGGGGTAGATCTGAAATGAGCGGAAGCTCTGCTGATTTTATTGTCCAATCATGTACAAGCTAAAATGCTGTTTTTTTTTTTGTTTGCATGTCCCCCTCGGATCTACAGTGACTGCACTTCCAAGTGGACTTTCAGTGCAATTTCACGTTCACTTTGCACTTGTAGTTTGCACTTGTAGTGCAAAGTGGATTTGCCTTTCGTAAACAACCCCCTTAGTGCTCTTAATTGAGACAAGTACACACTATAGAGGGATATGCTTTATTCATATTTCAATACAAAAAAAAACACATTTAATAGGAAGTATTTAGTACCTGTTGGGTAGGAGTCGAGGCTGACACCTCTCCCCTCCCTCTGCATTCCTTTTGCCAGTGCTTGCCTCGAGCAAGTGCTGGGAGCCAGACACAGGCACTCGCTAGTAAAAACGCCTTGCTCCCTAGGAAGATGGGACAAAAGCACTACATATACATGAATACTGGTAAATTGAATACTGTATTAATATTATTATTATAATACAGGATTTCTATAGCGCCAACAGTTTGCGCAGCACTTTACAACATCGGGGAAGACAGCACAATTCAATACAGGAGGGATCAGAGGACCCTGCTCGTTAGAGCTTACAATCTAGAAGGTGGGGTCAAGTGGAACAAAGTGGATTAGCTGTGGGGGATGATCAAATGGACAAAATGAAAGTACAGTTGTTAGGTGTGGGTAGGATTGGCTTCTCTGAAGAGGAGGGTTTTTAGGGATCGTCTAAAAGATAATAGAGTAGGAGATAGATGGAAAGATTGGGGTAAGGAGTTCCATAGGCTTGGAGAGGCTCTGGAAAAGTCCTAGAGATGAGCATGGGAGGAGGTGATTAGAGAGCAGGAGGTCTTGAGAAGAATAAATTGATACTGCTTTCCAGGCATTTGTCCCTGGGCGCATAGTGTTCTAAACTTAGGTACCACTTGGTGCTCCATCCAGCAGCAGCTTATACCCTGTCATTGGGTTTACAGGCTACCAGCAGTGGGGCTGCACGGTGCACCTGTACTTTCCGCTCTCGTAAAAGCTCTGGAATCTCATACATAGGGGCTAAACGGGCAGCGTACATGAGGCCGCACTAGATGAAGCGGTTTTAGTAAGATGCTTGCCTATAGTTCTGAGTATTTAAATTTTTTAAAGAAAAACTAAATTGTGAATTTAGATTTTAATTTAGCTAAGCTGATCACATTTACAAAATGTGAAATTTCGGATTATGTTTAGAAATACGAAACAAATGATGGCACAATCGTATGCGCCATATTTGTTTTTCGATCGACAGAACGTTCGGTTACAAAATGTGAAATGTCGGTCTTCTAGCATAAATAAACAAATCTCTGTTGTAATTTTATTAGAATAGATAGAGCCATGGCAAATGAGAACTGCACATGCAGAGTCTATGCCACAGTAATCAAGGATGTTTACAGTGATGATGATATAATCTTAGGCCAGCCATTAACGAGTCAAAAAAGGAACGTTCTGTCAATCGAAAAACAAAAATGGCGCATACGATTGTGCCATCATTTGTTTCGTATTTCTAAGCAAAATCCAGTATGTTGGATCCGGCATTTTTGATTGCGTGTTGTAACTGGCACGCTAATGATGCGAAAAAACAAATGTCCAAGAATTGTCATTTGGTTTTGGACTCATCTATGGCCTGCTTTAATAACTCTTATGACAGGCTGTAACTTCTTTAAATCTTTATCGCAATGTACTTCTCAGTAAAAATGCAGTGTCAGTTTTTATTTTGTATTTTTTTTTTTGCTTGCTATATTCAATTATAATGTTATATTTAATTTACATCTGTATTAAAACTCGATTTTGTACCTTCTCGATTTAACTTGTAACGAGTCATTGATTCATTTGTGTGATTTAGTGTTGGCAGTAGGCTAAATGTTGCTAAGATTTTTTTTCTCTGTTACATTTTGCAGACTTTTGGAAGTCTCCTGTAAACATACAACCAAAATATGCTCCAGCTTTTCACAAGCCTCTCCCCCAAGGCTACGTCAAGAGGGAGTCTCATCTACCTCTTATAAATGGCGTGCATTCTCTCCGCACCAGAACACCCTCAGAATTGGAATGTAGCCAGACCAACGGAGCTCTGTGTTTCATAAATCCTCTCTTCTTAAAAGTGCACAGCCAGGACTCAGGGGGAAGCTTGAAGAGGGAGAGCAGCAGAACCCATGAAGCAAATGGCATAGAGAAGACGAGATCACCACCTCCCAGACCTCCTCCCCCTTCCATTAACAGTCATCGCACAAGCCTTCAGCTGTCCAGAGCTGTGCAGCCAGAGCCAAGCATGCCAGAAACACTTATTAATAGCAGGAACATTAACTTAGACTCCCCTTCTAAAACTGCTACCCCTATCCCTCCTCCTCGCCTGAAGAAGCAGGCCACCATTAACAGGTGGCAAAGCAACGACCAAACACCATCTCTGAGTAGTTCCTGTAGGTCGTCCTTTGAATCTCAGCCCGAGGAATCGCCTCCACAAAAGACAATGCAGAATATTACTTTGACTCCGAACTGCAACTCGTCTGGCACATTGCGGGTGCAGCGTTTGAGTGACATGAGCATCTCTACGTCCTCATCCGACTCCTTCGAGTATGACCGCATGGTGCCCCCTTTTTACGAAGGCGACAGCTTGGAAGATTGTGAGGAAGAAAGTGACCAAGAAAGCATGGCACCACCTGTGAAGTCTCGGAAAAAAAGAGGGACTTCTCTGGGTCTGTCCAAAATGATGAAAACTCATCTGCGCAAAATGAGCGGAGTCTTCCACTCTTTGGTGACTCCAGAGAAGAAGATGGTGAAAAAAATTACAGCCATGTCCCGGGACAAGCGGACTTATTTTGGATGCCTTGTGCAGGATTATATCAGCTTTCTGCAGGAAAACAAGGACTGCCACGTCTCTAGCACAGATATGTTACACACCATCCGACAGTTTATGACACAAGTCAAAAACTATTTGTCGCAGAGCTCCGAACTGGACCCACCAATCGAATCCCTGATTCCTGAAGATCAGATAGGTAAGAGCAAATTTAAGTCTTCTATGAAAGCCACTCACAGCAGGTACTGATTACAGAACAGCTTGAAAGAGACACAAAAGCTACCCTCTGGAACTCATTTCATCCTACACATGCAGTTTTTCTTTTTCTCAATCTATCTTAAAATTGTTGCACTTAAGTATGAATTATTATCCAGAAGTGACATAAGTAAATGTATTAACACTTCACAAAATTTGTATGTTGGACATATGTTTGGTGCGCTTTGTTTTTGTCTTTTATGTGATAACGGGGCGTCAGTGCTGCTCCCATATACGCATGCACGGCCCCCAGATGTTTTGTATTTATACATTAAAAGCATAACCCAAGACATACAAACATAGTGGGGGAGGGGGGGACTCGCTCACCATAAATAATAGAACACACTTGTGCATTGCGCAATATTTTGCCGGGGAAGCTGAATGATGACAGTCTTTTCTTAGACAGGATACTGTGTACTGTTGATGTTGCTGTATTCTGGCTGTGGCTGCACGTGATCATTGACTTAGCTAATCATAACTTTTTGCAAAAGTCTCAAGCTTTGTGGTTAGATGGTCTTCATGGGCCAGTACAGAATGAATTTGCGTTATATGCATGGATAATAATTAAGCCAGAGTATAAAGTGGTGATTTTGTGAATTTTGGAAAGACTCATATTTGGTGTGCATTTTAGTTGGCCCTTTACAAAGAGCGATGCTTTTTAAAAATAAAGTTTTATCCTATGTTGTGGAGTTGTGTTACAGTCTTCTTTCTGAGCAGCTCAGAGATTCCCTTTCACCAGCCCCAGCACTTTTTGCTGCCCTCAGGAATTTTTTCTCCTGGCTTGAACCCACCCCATTTTCCTTGTGTTTTTTTTTTTTTAGCCAAGAAGGTGCCCTGCCAAGCTACTCCAAGCTTTTAATCCAGGTTTTCATGTGGAAAAAACTCAGAATAACACGTCCCTGGCCTGGCACCAGCAACGCTAATTAAAAAAGGTCTTCTACTAGTCTTCACTCGTCTGCATAAATATTCTTAACTCCTAAGCTGCAAAACACTATGGGGTTGATTTACTAAAACTGGAGGGTGAAAAATCTGGTGCAGCTCTGCATAGAAACAAATCAACATCCAGGTTTTTTTTTTGTCAAAGCTTAAAGGAGTTGTAAAGTCAGAAGGTTTTTTATCTTTTTTTATCTTGTAATAAAAGCCTTCTGTGTGCAGCAGCCCCCCCAGCACGCCCTAATACTTACCTGAGCCCCATCTCTGTCGTGCGATGTCCACAAATGTCTTGGCCATCCGAGGCTCTCCTTCCTGATTGGCTGAGACACAGCAGCGGTGCCATTGGCTCCTGCTGCTGTCAATCAAAGTCAGTCAGCCAATCAGGAGAGGGGGCGGGGCCTGGCCGCAGCTCTGTGTCTGAATGGACACAGGGACCTATGACTCGACTCGGGTGTCCCCATAGCAAGCTGCTTGCTGTGGGGGCACTCAACAGGAGGGAGGGGCCAGGAGCACAAAAGAGGCACCCGAGAAGAGACGGATCTGGGCTGCTCTGTGCAAATCCACTGCAACAGAGCAGGTAAGTATAACTTGTAGCAAAAAGTGCAGCGCTATAAATTGATAAATGTGTGTGTACCACAAAATATTAAAGTGCAAACAATATCCATATTAATCTCAATACAGACATTTGCATTTTTGTACTATTGATATATTGGTTATTTGTTTAATCAATTGCTGTTGTGCACCTTATTGACTGTTTTTATTGATATTGCACTTTAATATTTTGTGGTACACACACATTTATCAATTTATAGCGCTACACTTTTTGCTTATGTGCCTACTATCTGGGTTATAGTGTTCAGCTGCTGTACGTTATTGTTGTCCATCATAGCGCAGATATTTCTTCTATTTTTTATTAGGTACGTATAACATGTTTGTTATTTTTATAGAAAAAAAACAAGACTTTACAGTTTAATTGAACAAGCTAAGTTAGAAGCTGATTGGCTACTGTGCACAGCTGCACCAGATTTTGCACTCTTCGATTTTCGTAAATCAACTTTTTGCTGAGGGCAAACGTACTGGGACCAGTGAAAGTGAATCTCTGAACTGCTCAGAAAAATGAGTGTAACACAACTCCACAATATAGAATAAAACTTTATTTTAAAAAAGCATTTCATCCTGAAGAACATTGATAAGTGTGATAATCATCCATAGATATACAGTCTAATCAAACACAAAAAGGAATTTCAAGGTTATTTATTGGACCCCAGTTATGTTAGGTAAAGTACTAGCTTTCGTTTGAGGGTCTCGCATACATGGGCCAAGCAGATTATTATTATTATACAGGATTTATACCATATTTTTATCCAGATGGGTTTAATAAGATGAAAACATTTCCAAAACATGAACTGTCACCAAGGCCTGAAAGTTTGATAGGCAAAGCTCAAGCACTTCCTGTAATGCCGCGTACACACGAGCGGACTTTACGGCAGACTTTGCTCGGCGGACTGGATTTCTTCGGACAATTCGATAGTGTGTGGGCTCCAGCGGACATTGTTTTCTCAAAAGTTGGACAGACTTAGATTTGAAACATGTTTTAAATCAATTCGTCGAAATCGAGTCCGGTCGAAAAGTCCGCTCGTCTGTATGCTAGTTCGATGGACAAAAAGCCACATTAGGGCAGCTACTGGCTATGAACTTCCTTGTTTTAGCATGATTGTACTTCATCACGTACGAATTCGACGGACTTTGGTGGATTGTGTGTAGGCAAGTCCATTCATTCAGAAAGTCCGTCGTAAAGTCCGTCGAAATGTCCGCCGGGCAAAGTCTGCCGTAAAGTCCGCTCGTGTGTACGCGGCATTAGTGTTAAAGTTTGCCCGCTCGTTCCTGCTCATGCAAATTTCTTGCTGCCCAGTAGGGCAGGCCATCATAGTAGTGGGCCAAAAGGAGTGTGTCAGAGGGAGGAGGCAAGCTTTAATACTACTACTCTACCAGAATGACCCAACAGTCAGGCCTAGCAGTTGAGACCTTTGGGTAAATGAACTAGATAGCATATTTTCTTAGTGACAGTCCCTTTAAGGATTTTTATGGACCATACGTTACCCTTTTCCTTTTCCTATTCATCCTCATGGGATCCTGTGATAAGCAAGGTGTAAGGTCATCCTCTCCTGTGAGGTCTGCTGTACAGTTTTAAACCAGGAAACCTTCTCACTCTTGCCTAATGTCTGCCCTGTCCTTGAAAAAATATTTGTGTCTGAAGATCAGTTCAAGTTCAAAATGAGGTTTTGTTTCAAACATAGAAAAGATGCTAAAGCTGAAACATTTCAGGCTGTAACACCTATGATACATGTGGACTAAAATCTAATTTTGGACTCTAATGCCCCGTACACACGGTCGGATTTTCTGATTGAAAATGTCCGATCGGAGCGTGTTGTCGGAAATTCCGACCGTGTGTGGGCTCCATCGGACATTTTCCATCGGATTTTCCGACACACAAAGTTGGAGAGCAGGAGATAAAATTTTCTGACAACAAAATCCGTTGTCGGAAATTCCGATCGTGTGTACACAAATCCGACGGACAAAGTGCCACGCATGCTCAGAATAAATAAAGAGATGAAAGCTATTGGCCACTGCCCCGTTTATAGTCCCCACGTACATGTTTTACGTCACCGCGTTTAAAACGATCGGATTTTCCGACAACTTTGTGCGACCGTGTGTAGACAAAACAAGTTTGAGCCAACATCCGTCGGAAAAAATCCTAGGATTTTGTTGTCGGAATGTCCGAACAAAGTCCGACCGTGTGTACGCCCTATTACACTGTAGTGTGGCACCTTGATCTTCAGGCTCAGATATTACTTCCATATTCCAAGTTACGGTGTCAGCTCCTCGGATTGGATAGAGGGGAGATACAGGATGCTATCAGTAGAGGTTTGCTAAATGCCCCAATAGCACAAAATTATTATTTTCCTAAGGTGTCAGTGTCATCAATCTACCACTTCAAGTGTGGCCTATGGGTATAGCATTCACATTAAAAATATTATTACACATAGTAAATTACTGAGCCCTTTGTCTGCATGGGGCAGTTTATGCAAAAGGTGAACTTAGCCTTTAACTCTCTTCTATTTGTATTGCATAATAACATTCATTCCTTTTCCTATAAAAAAAAAAAGTTGGCAACTGAATATTTTGGGTCCAAGCTCCCAGCGTTAGACATTATGTGCCTGGCATGTCATGGCAAAATGTATAATTCCACAGTAACATAACAGCGGGAAAATGCCTAAGCTTGCTTCTTTGAGAGGAGTGGCAGAATTAAGAGAAAGTTGCTACCTGTGACTCATGTGTGTTGTCTACAAGTGTATTCCCAAACCATTTACAGACAAGAATAACCCACATGAGTATCTGTTCCACCTACGGGTTTCTGTGGGTAGCTAATCTTGGCACCACTGCCATGCACTCACATTAGCAGGTCTGTTCTATAAAGTGTATGTATGCTTTTGTATGTTTATGTAAATCTTTAGTACCCGAAGGAATATAGGCTTGATATGGGTAAAAACTCTTTGTTCTTCACTGAGCTCTACAATGGTGATGTTGAAGATAAGTAAGACGCCCCAATGATCACTGATTCATATCAGCATTATCTACAGTACCCCCATTTTTTAGCAGCATATAAGAGTGTGTTGAAGGAAAGTGCATTTACATCAGTTTTTATTAGTTGTCAATTTATATCAGATGAAACCAACCCAATGTTATGGCAGACAGTCTACCTTCAAATTCAGTGCAGGAGACCTTTTGCTATCTATGCATATGTTTATTGCTGCTCTGACCCCTTCCATTACTATGCAGTTAACCTTGTACTTTGGGGTATGGAGGCGCATGTGACTTGCCACCGGTTTCCCGATATGAGGAGCATGTGACATTCCACCTGCTTTCCCGCAATGAGTGACCAGTCAGTAGGCCCAAATTGTCAACAATATTTGGTATTGTTAACAATTCTGGTAACTTTGAAGGGGCAGTGACAGAGACCTGGGCAGTAATAAAGGTAAGTATGGGCATTCAGGAGGGGGATGGTGATCCCCCCCCAACAGATTTACTTGATAGTACTATTAAAGGCTCTTGTTTTAAAAACCTTAACAAACATACTTACCCCGATCCCCCTCTTCTCGGGTCCTTGGCCGATGCTCTGGGCTCCTCCCCCCCCTCCCGAGTGCCGCCATAGCAAGCCGCTTGTGTCTCAGCCAATGAGGAGGGAAAGACCTGGGAGAGTAGGGGAATGTCTGCTGTAGGGGATGCTGCACACAGGGTATTTACCTTCATGCATAGAATGCACAAAGGGAAAAAACCTTCAACCCTTACAACCACTTTAATGTGTATTTCCTATAAAATAAACTGATTAAAATTTACATAGTTACATAGTAGGTGAGGTTGAAAAAAGACACAAGTCAAACCTATGTGTGTGATTATATGTCAGTATTACATTGTATATCCCTGTATGTTGCGGTCATTCAGGTGCTTATATAATAGTTTTTTGAAAGTATCTATGCCCCCCGCTGAGACCACCGCCTGTGGAAGGGAATTCCACATCCTTGCTGCTCTTACAGTAAAGAACCCTCTACGTAGTTTAAGGTTAAACCTCTTTTCTTCTAATTTTAATGAGTGGCCATGTATCTTGTTAAACTCCCTTCTGCAAAAAAGTTCTATCCCTATTGTGGGGTCACCAGTATGGTATTTATAAATTGAAATCATATCCCCTCTCAAGCGTCTCTTCTCCAGAGAGAATAAGTTCAGTGCTCACAACCTTTCTTCATAACTAATATCCTCCAGACCCTTTATTAGCTTTGTTGCCCTCTCTGTACTCGCTCCATTTTCAGTACATCCTTCCTGAGGACTGGTGCCCAGAACTGGACAGCATACTCTAGGTGTGGCCGGACCAGAGTCTTGTAGAGCGGGAGAGTTATCTTTTTATCTCTGGAGTTGATCCCCCTTTTTAATGCATGCCAATATTGCTGAGCCTACTAGGACCCCCAGGTCCTTTTCCATCCTAGATACACATACTAGTTTATTTGTAGATGGCAATCAAACACATTGCAACGGGGATGCACAGGTGTTGCATGCATCTGCATTATTGTTTATTGGGATGTAGCAGCTGCATGGACACAGCCGCTTCTCCCAATACGACATCTGTGCGGGTGTGGGTGCATGGTCCCAAATGTAGCCTGGGTTCCCAGCAAAACACAGCCCTGCACAGGGCATGGATGTAATTGCCCTGTGTGAATAAGTCCTAACCATGCGATTGGCATCATTCATTGCCTTTACACTCATATTAGAGATGAAGACAGACACATTTTTTATTTTTTTATAGAGCTGTATTGACTCATTGCAACTTATAACATCCAAGTGAAAAAATTAACACCAACATGTCAGAAAAAAATAAAAAACAGGATCACTTGAGGAATATCTGCTGCCCTCTGCCAGAAAGTTGTCAGTGAGAAGGTGGTTTACCTTCCAACATGACAATGACCCAAAGCACACAGCAAAAATGACCATACAGTGATTGAAGGAGAAAAAGGTGAATGTCCTTGCATGGCCTAGTCAGTGTCCAGACTTTATCTACATTGGAAATCTGTGGAATGGCTTGAAGACTGCAGTCCACAAAGGGTTACCATCAAATTTAACTGAATTTGAGCAGTTCTGCAAAGAAGAGTGCGCAAATAGTGCAAAGTCTAGATGTGCAAAGTTAGCAGAGACAGATCCCAACAGACTGAGGCTTCATGTACACTGCTGCTGGTTGCTATTAAATTTATTTGCCAAGTGATAGTTGCCTTGGCCAATTGATAGGAGGTCAATTATTTTCACCCTAATTCTGGGATTGCTGCACTTCTCTCTCCTGTCATTAGATGCCCGGGTATCTGGTGACATTAGATAACACAGGGGCATTGCAAGGACAGATTAGGAATGAATGGTGTGTCTCAGTCAATGGGCATGGGTTTTCTTGGGTCCCCTGGCCTGCTGGGAGAGCCTATTTATTTGGGTGGAGTCAGGTGATCGGGATTCTGTCTAGATGTGCAAAGTTAGTAGAGACCTATCCCAACAGACTAAAAGCTGCAATTAAAGCAAAAGGTGGTCCAACAAAATACTGGCACAAGGGGGTGAGCCTTTTTCCAACTCGGTGATTCTGTTTTTGAATTTTCTTTTAATTTTTTTTTCTGACATGTTGACGACGTTATATCTTTCACTCTGATGTTATAAGTTACAATCAGTAAATACAGCTGGATAAAACAAAAAACTGTGTCTGTCTTCATTTCCGCAACAAAATGTGATTATTTTAAAGGGGGTGATTCTTTTCTACACCCACTGTATTATGTATGGTTGAATGGCTTTCCAGGCTTACTTGCCGTTTCTTTATTTTAATTGCCATTTTTAGAGCAAAATTTAAAGTGCAAAGTGGTGACCATTGAAGAAGACGGGGGGGGCAGCACCTAAGCTCTATAAAATCTAGCAGATTGGCCATCAGTTATCTTGTTTATACCTCTTTTCAGTCATTTTTACTTTTTAATGCTGAAGTCATGATATAACCTGTCTACCATGCCACATGATTGCTCAATAACGCAGACAGAAACTTGTGACTAATGCGTGAAACCCAGCTGCGGCTTGGCATGAAAGAATTTAACTATTGCTGTAGTCAGCATTGTGGAGGAGATACATTTCCCCCAGGAAGTAAACAGACCAGAGTAAATATTTGACAATTTAGCTATTTATAGCCCCATATTCCTTTCAGCAACTTCTCTACTAATAGTATGTAAACACTAATAAAACTTATCTGTGTGGGGGGGAGGGTCTTCCCTATTGTTAAACCCTAGATCAGTGCTTGTGAAGCTGTCATAATATATTTACATTTTTTTTGACTGTGTTGGCTTTCATTTTTGTAATGCATGCCAACACAGCTTTCCAGCTTAAAATAAGCTTTGTTTTTTTAAATTATTTTGAAATCCACTAATATTCACAACATATAAATAATATATGGAAAGGTTATCTCCTTAAAGCGGAGTTCTGCCGATTTTTTTTTTTTTTTAAACACTTACCTGTCCGCGATGTGGGCACCCGAAGCCAATCAGCCCCATGGCTCTCGGGTGGAGGAACTGCCATCTTTCGTTAGGAAATCAGGAAGTGAAGCCTGGTTCCCTACTGCGCATGCGCGATCCCACTGGTCCCTGGTGTCTTCTGGGACCTGTGTGTCTCCCAGAAGACAGCGAGGGGGACGGAGGAGGCGCTGGATATGGCATAGATATCCGCGGATACTGCAGCTATCTATGCCCGGAAGTGGGAGCAAATACCTATATTATACAGGTATCTGCTCCCCCCTCCCCCCTGAAAGGTGCCAAATGTGACACTGGAGGGGGGGAAGGTTTCCTAAAAGCGGAAGTTCCATTTTTGGGTGGAACTCCGCTTTAAACATTGACATGTCCTATTATTTAACAGCAACATAAATGATCTAGCTATTAAAAGTTGTTTTCCCCAGGATTTACAAAGACATGCATGCTTGTACCCTACAAGCATTGGTGTACTTATGAATTACCCTTCCCACTAATGTGGGTACCTTTTTAAAGGGAACCTGTTCAGGGTGGATTTGATTTAAATCAAGTCGATTTAAATCACAATTTAAATCCGGCTTTAAATCCCTAGTAAAATAGCTTGATTTCAATCAACTCGATTTAAATCATAATTTTTAAAGAGCAGCTGTCATCTCTGTCCCGCAGCAGCTCCTCCTCAGACCCGCTGTTGACTCACCGACAGTCCCGTTCACTTTAATGGGACAGCTGGTGATGCGGTAAGTGACACAACAAGGTGGGGGACGTGGATAAGAATCCAAAAAATCTGATTTAAATTAAAAAAAAAAAAAAAATCTAATTTTTTTTTAGATTTAAAAAAAAATTATTGATTTAGATTAGGGATATGCAATTAGTGGACCTCCAGCTGTTGCAGAATTACAAGTCCCATGAGGCATAGCAAGACTTTGACAGCCACAAGCATGACATCCAGAGGCAGAGGAATGATGGGACTTGTAGTTTTGCAACAGCTGGAGGTCCGCTAATTGCATACTCTGATTTAGATCCACCCCGAACCTGTTATTATGGCTATACAGTTCAAAAAACTTTTTAAAATTTAGGATAAAGTAGTCAAATGGTTTTATCCCCTGCCAGGTTTATATTGCTGCCTGTGTGCCCACTTGATTTCACCCTCTCTATTTGTCTTGATGACTATTGTCGTTGTCACAAGGTGATGGAAACCCCCAAATTTTGAGTCATTACCAGAACAGTAGTAAAGGGGAAATCTTGCAATGAGGACATTTGTGCCAATGACAACTGTCTAACAAGATTTCCTCACCTCCTATGGCATCTATAGGAAAGGAAAATAAGGAAGTCTCTCTATTAGATCATAGATTGACAGATGCTTAACTCTTCCCAAATCTTTACAAAATGTAACAATATTGACAATACATATATTTCAGTTCATTTTCTATCAATGTTTTTATTCTTGCCAAATGTATATTTTTTTCATATCTTGTACAGTATATGGATAATGCCTATGGGAAGAGGTTTTGGCAAGATGGAAGGAATGTACAGGATTTTTGATGTACAGTGAATATAAGCAGGGTTAAGCTGGCCATACATGGGTCGAATTCTGAATGAACTTTCTTTTGAAAATCAGAAATTGCGTGCGTTTTTGTAACCCGATGGTGCCATCATTGATTTCTAAATTTGACCAACCAAGCCTTCAATTTCACTTCATGTTACTACAGAAAATAATTTTCGTGGTCGGGAATCTTCTTTTCTTTCCAGGTCACAGCTCATGTATATTTCTTTTTCGGTTATATTTCTCGTATGATTCTCCCATCATTGATGAGAAATTCATTAGTATTTCCAACATGCTTGATCACTCATATTCGATGGCCACGCAAAAATCAGCCATTACTGCAGCCCACTAATTCAAAAGAAAATTCTTAGTTACGATTTTCGTAAGAAAATTCTTTTGGAATTCAACCCATGTGTGGCTGGCTTTAGCAATGGGGATTGGTTCGCTTTAAAGTGATGCTGTTGCTATTTTTAAAAATGAAACCCTGCAAAGTAGACAGTTAAAGCAGAACTTAACTCATCGATTTAACGGTTTTCCCGAACAGTTACATCCATGGCATGCTTGAATGATAGCTGTCACAGTTGCTTTTGCTGTCAAACTGTCAATCCATACTGGTATCATAGCTGATCACATGTGCAGCACTATGACAACTACAGATCAAACAGAGGCTAAGATGGCAGCATGCTTGGATGTAAATGATAGGAGGATATAGTACCACTTTAATACATACCCATCCCACTACTTATGCCAGTGAACTCAGCTGTGTTGAAGAAAGATGCCAACTTAAAGACATTCAACATTACATGGTGTGTAAATCCCTGCTCCCTGTGTGCTCTACAGTTCCTTTCACCAGCCTCTGTGTCACTGGTGTATCCTTAAGTACCAAAGGGGTCAATGGAAAAACCAAAGGCCTGGCTGGGAATTAAAGCAACCTGTAGAAGATCTTCAATCAAGCTTCTCCCATGTGAAATCTGCTGGTGCATGCTAGGTCGCTGCTGGTAGCCAAGCTGTATTCCATTCCTGTTAGCATTGCAGGTATCAAGGATCCTTGATAATTGTGAGCAGGAACCTAATGGAGGTCCATACATGTGACAAAACTATCCCACGTAGCCTGATCTGTAACAAGCATGGACATTTACAGCAATGGCCAAATCTAAATATCCAGCTTATTTGATCAGCAGCTGTCATACAAGAGCTTTATACACACTATTAAAGTTGTTTGATGCTCAGCACATACATAGGAACCTTAATTGGACAAAGCTAGTTATTTGAAGATTAGGTTTAATTGCTGGATTACATAGGGATCAAGTATTGTGGTCACTAACTCTATATAATAGGCGTTATCAACCAAATTTACCAGCCCACTAATACAAAAATAATTTTACTCCTGTGGTACTTTAAACAAGCTTGTGTTTTATGTGGTTTTGTACTTTTTATTTAGGCTAGGTTCACACCTATGCGTGTGGTGCGACCTGCGATTGTGTGGACACAGCAGCCCTTTCACTTGAATGGGCTGCTGTACACATGGGAAACACAAGGAAAATGTCCCTGCACCTTATTTGCAACCACAGCCGCAAGGAAATCGCATGGTGCTTTTGCAGCATGTAATTTCTTGCACCCGCAAGCACACTGAGTATTTAGATACTTGGGGTTCCATTAAGAATGAATGGCAGCCCCACGCGTCTGTAAAAGAACAGCGCGTTTTGACTGCTGGTGCAGAAACAGGAGTGATACCCACACAAGTGTGAACCTGGCCTTAGGTTCTGTCATAATACAAAATAGTCCACAGGTGCATCAAGATGTACACACAGGTGAAGAATAAGAAATAAAATGGAAAAAACAAAAACAGACATGGAAATAGGTAAACCAAACAACAGCATTGTAAGGCGCTAGACTGACTCATGGCGCTAGACTGAAAAGTCCACCGCCATGAGTGATCCAGATATCAATAGTCATTTGGAAGGGCTGCCTCAGTGTGACCACTGGGATAGTGGCGAAAAAAACAGGAGAACTTAACACTGACAAGGCTCTCCTGGAAAGACATGTGGGGATCATATATACACGATATGATAAGTCCTCAAAGGGCTGACTGGCAGTGATATCTGGCTGGGTTTCTGTGTTTCTGGGCTTTAATATCACTGCCAGTCAGCTCTTTGAGGTCTTATCATATCATGTATAGATGACACCCACATGTCATTTCAGGATCATTTTGTCAGTGTTATGTTCTCATGGAAATAGGTAAGCGACCTTAAATTTCAAAGGAGTAAATAGTGTAAATCTTACTCTCACCTTCCTAAAGGAGATAGGAATATCTACTGCACCCATTTTCCATGGACAATTGGAA
The DNA here is from genome assembly GCA_037952925.1 of Lithobates clamitans. NCBI lineage: Eukaryota > Metazoa > Chordata > Amphibia > Anura > Ranidae > Lithobates > Lithobates clamitans. The sequence continues at coordinate 3,309,967 of JBBGZY010000353.1, forward strand.
AGTCCTTACCTAAACTGTGTCCAAAAAAAAAAAAAGGAACGGAGAGAAGAGCAGAGAGGAGAACAGAGCCGCCGAGACTTCCAGCAAGGCACCCAATAGAGCCTCCAGCCCGGCATAAAGGGTCAAGGATGATATCCCTTTGTACCAAACGGACTCCAGCAAACTCGTTGACAGGGGCCTGAGTTCCGGAGCACTGGATTATTGGAATTCTTTTTGCTAAAAGTTAAATTTTTTTGACTAAAAGTTGTGGGTTAATGATTTAAAATGTGCTTGTATGGTGAAGGTCAAAGAGCACATACAGTGCCTTGAAAAAGTATTCATACCCCCTTGAGATTTTACCACATTTTGTCATGTTACAACCAAAAAGCTAAATGTATATTATTGGGATTTTATGTGATAGACCAACACATAATTGTGAAGTGGAAGGAAAATGATAAATGGTTTTTGATTTTTTTTTACAAATAAATATCTGAAAAGTGTGGCGTGTATTTGTATTCAGCCCCCTTTACTTTGATACCCCTAACTAAAATTTAGTGGAACCAATTGCCTGCAGAAGTCACAGCTGTTCTGTGAAGCCCTCAGAGGTTTGTTAGAGAACCTCGGTGAACAAACAACATCATTAAGACCAAGGAACACACCAGACAGGTCAGAGATAAAGTTGTGGAGAAGTTTTAAGCAGGGTTAGGTTATAAAAAAAAAATATCCCAGGCTTTGAACATCTCATGGAGCACTGCTCAATCCATCATCTGAAAATGGAAAGATGGCACAACTGCAAACCTACCACGACATGGCCGTCCACCTAAACATACAGACAGAGCTACAAAGGAATGGTTTAGATCAAAGCATATTCATGTGTTATGCCGTGTACACGCGGTCGGATTTTCCGGCGGGAAATGTTCGATGAGAGCTTGTTGTCGGAAATTCCGACCGTGTGGAGGCTCCATCGGACATTTTCCGTTGGGCTTTCCGACAAACAAAATTTGATATCTGGATCTCAAATTTTCCGACAACAAAATCCGTTGTCGTAAATACCGATCGTGTTTACACAATTCCGACGCACAAAGTTTCACGCATGCCCGGAATCAAGCAGAAGAGCTGCACTGGCTATTGAACTTCATTCTTCTCGGCTCGTCGTACGTCACCGCGTTCTTGACATTTGGAATTTCCAACAAGATTTGTGTGACTGTGTGTATGTAAGACAAGTTTGAGCCAACATCCGTTGGAAAAAAAACATGGATTTTGTTGTCGGAATGTGCGATCGTTTGTACACGGCATTAGAATGGCCCAGTCAAAGTCCAGACCTAAATCCAACTGAGAATCTGTGGCAAGACTTGAAAATTACTGTTCACAGACGTTCTCCATCCAATTTGACAGAGCTTGAGCTATTTTGCAAAGGAGAATAGGCAAAAATGTCACTCTCTAGATGTGCAAAGCCGGTAGAGACATCCCCAAAAAGACTTGCAGCTGTAATTGCAGGGAAAGGTGGTTCTACAAAGTATAGACTGGGGTTGAATACAAATGCACGCCACACTTTTCACATATTTATTTGTAAAAAAATTTGAAAACCATTTATCATTTTCCTTCCATTTCACAATTATGTGCCACTTTGGGGTTGATTTACTAAAAGCAAATATACTGTGCACTTTGCAAAGTGCATTTGCACTTTGCTAGAGCAGTTGCTCCAGATCTTAGTAAGAGCCCTTGCACACTGGGGCGGGGGCGGCATCGGCGGTAAAACGCCGCTATTATTAGCGGCGTTTTACCGCCGGTATGCGGCCGCTAGCGGGGCGGTTTTACCCCCCGCTAGCGGCCGAGAAGGGGTTAAATACCACCGCAAAGCGCCTCTGCAGAGGCGCATTGCCGGCGGTATAGCCGCGCCGTCCCATTGATTTCAATGGGCAGGAGCGGTAAAGGAGCGGTATACACACCGCTCCGAAGATGCTGCTAGCAGGACTTTTTTTACCGTCCTGCCAGCGCATCGCTCCAGTGTGCAAGCCCTCGGGGCTTTCACACTGGAATGCAAGGAGCGGCACTTTCGGGTCGGTTTGCAGGCGCTATTATTAGCGCAATAGCGCCTGCAAACCGCCCCAGTGTGCAAGGGCTCTTAATGAGGTAAAGATTCACTTTGCAAAGAATACCCAATCACGTGCAAGGAAAATAGAAAAAACAGCATTCTTGCTTGCACATGATTGGATGATGGAAGTCAGCAGAGCTTCCGCTCATTTACTAAGCTTTGGAGCAATTGCTCTTGCAGAGTGCAACTGCACTTTGCAAAGTGCATAGTCTATTTGCTTTTAGTAAATCAACTCCTTTGTGTTTATCTATCACATAAAATACATTTACATTTTTGGTAGTAACATGACAAAATGTGGAAAATTTCAAGGGGTATGAGTACGTTTTTAAGGCACTGTACCTACTGAAGAAGTGGGAAGTATGACATTTACTTTCTGCTGGATCCATAAATTATACTTCTAGAGATATTCCATAATGCCTTAATTTGCTATTTCCACAGCCACTGAGACTGTAACAGACCTTCCATGCTGAAATATATAAGCCATATGTCTTTACACTTATGTGCTTAGCAAATGAATTAGCAGATGGAGAGCACAAGGGGACTTGGGCCTTTCCAGTACCTGGCTGCCTGTGCTTATGTCCATGTCAGTACCACAAGTTAGAGTCAGATTTTAGGGTTTATTAGTCCTGCACAGCATTAAACAATAATCTCCACTCCTGTGGGTTATATGGAAAAAACTGCAGTAAAAAAAGTAATTGCATTAGGGTGCCCATTAGCTGCCCATTCTTACCCCTGATCTAATTATCCTTAGGCAATAATTAGCCAATGCAATGTTCTTCCAGTGACAGACATACTAGTATGGTGTACACACTGGCTCTTTAACTTGTTGGACAGTCTCCTTCCATTGACCTTTGTCCTTGACTAGTGGGCCCCAGTGCTATAGAACAGTTGTCTCCAAACTGTGGGCTGGATGTGACCCTTTGCTTGCCTTTATCTGGCCCTTGGGGCACAATGTCATACACTGACACAAATGATGGGGCACTATTCCTTCCACAGATACCAATGATGGGACACCATTCCTCCCACAGACACCAATGATGGGACGCCATTCCTCCCACAGACACCAATGATGGGACACCATTCCTTCCACAGACACCAATGATGGGGCACTGTTCCTCCCACAGACACAAATGATGGGGCACCATTACTCCCAAAGACACCAATAATGAGACACTATTCCTCCCACAGACACCAATGATGGGCACCATTCCTCCCACAGACACCAAAGATGGGGCAGCATTCCTCCCACAGACACCAATGATAGGGCACCATTTCTCCCAGAGACACCAATGATGGGGCACTATTCCTCCCAGAGATACCAATGATGGGGCACTATTCCTCCCAGAGACACCAATGATGGGGCACTATTCCTCCCAGAGACACCAATGATGGGGCACCATTCCTCCAACAGACACAAGTTATGGGGTGCTATTCCTCCCACAGACACCAATGAGAGGAGCACCATTCCTCCCATTGACACCAATGATGGAGCACTGTTCCTCCCATAGACACCAATGAGGCACCAATTCTACCTTGAACACCAACAATAGGGCACTATTCCTTCCACTAAAACCAATGATGGGGCACTGTTTACTCTCACTGACACCAGGGCATTTTCTTATCCCACTGGCCACAGTCTGGCCCCTCTAAAGCCTCAAGGACAGTAAACTGGCCCTTTGTGCATACATTTTGAAGACCCCTGCTATAGAAGACAGACAGCTATCTCATTAGGAATGTTATTAAGACGTATGATTGTACAAGTCTGCGTGGCAGGCCGTAGGATATTACAATGATTTACATGTACTCACAGTCAGATTCTGCTTTTGTGGGAGCACTGGAATTTATCGCATGGGCAAGGAAAGTGAATTGTATGAAAAGTCGGCAAGGTGATTGGTCAGCTTAGTGCTCTTCAGTTTCTTTATAATATTGGCACAATGGATTGTTTCAGAGCTGTTTAAAAAGGTTGGCAAGGATAAGAATAAATGAAAATATTATACAAGTTATTATTTATGAAGTTTGGCAATGAAAATGTATGTTGTGAGCTCATGTGCGCAATATTTGCATTTCCATTGTGTGTTGTAATGTTCTTCTCACACAAGCCATCTCAGAGCTGCTGAATAATCATTTTCCTTTTTCCATCCAAAATATTCTAATTACTTTTTAACATATACGGAGTTGTCATCTGATCGTGCAATAATAATGAAACTTTAGCTATTCATTGTCTCTCCTGCAGTGGGGCGAGTTTAATAGTCCTTAAGACCTGTACCAGTTTTGTTTATGCATTTACAATAAAGACTTAAGAACAGCCCATTTAGATGTCTAAAACTGAGGCTGTATGTACTAAAGTTGTATGTACTGTGGTCTTTTTCATGATCCAGTCTAGAGTAAGTAGGACTGTATTATATGGTTCATTATTTATATATATATATATATATATATATATATATATATATATATATATATATATATATATATATATATATATATATATATATATATATATATATATAAAATATTGCAGCTTACCAATCATTAGATGTGGTGGCTGCATTCGTTTTCTTTTTGAAGTCTTTTTTTCCTTCTGTTTTCTCCTGGTGATCTGGCCAGTAACACACCTCCCCCACTCTGGATGAAGGAGCAGAGGGGGCACCTTTGAAGACCAACATTGTCAGTCTGGGGGGGGGGGGGGTGATATACTAGCAGATTTAAATACACTAACAAACTGAAGCCAAAATCCTTCTAATACTTTATACGCCATTTACAGCAACCAGTTATTTATATTTTTGGGATAAATAAATAAAAGCTGACCATTGTAAGAAACCATGTTAGTGTTTAGTGATTTATCTCATCTCTGCAACTGATACAATCTGCAGAGCTTGTTCTGTTGAAAAAAAACAACAGACTTATTGGAAACATACCAGGACATGGGAGGAAATCTTTCGGTAGTGAGGGGTAATCCCCACATGTCACCAGAGCGGGTGTGCTAATGGGAAGAGTTCCTCTCACCTGCCTGTTCTCGTGATAGCCGAAAAATGTTAGGTTTCCCAATGGACATCAGGACAATTAGAGTGTATCAACCCACCCACCACACAGACAGCAGTACAGACCTATTACAAGTTGTAACTCTTCCTATACAAACCAAACAAAAAAAAAAAACAAAGTTTTGGAATATGATATGCTTTAACAATTACCTCATATGCATGCATAATACAGAGTTAAACAGGCCGCTTGTGTGCACTGTGAATGAGCAATGCATTGTTATGGCGCAACACGCTGGGGTTGATTTACTAAAAATTTGGTGCAGCTTTACATGGTAGCCAATCAGCTTCTAACTTCAGCTTGTTTAAAGCTACTTTCACACTGAGGCGCTTTACAGGCGCTATAGAGCCTGTAAAAAGCCTCTCCTGTCTCTCCAGTGTGAAAGCCCGGGTGGAGCGGTGCGCTTCCAGGAAGGTAAAAATAGTCCTGCAAGCAGCATCTTTGCAGCATTGTAGAAGCGGTGTATACACCACTCCTAAAGCGCCCCTACCCATTGAAATCAATGGGGCAATGACGGTAAAGCGTGGCTAAAAATAGTGCCGCTTTACAGCTGAAGCCAGCCCCAGTGTGAAAGTAGCCTAATTAAAAACTGGAAGCTGATTAGTTACTATGCAGAGCTGCACCAGATTTTGTACTCCAGTTTTCGTACATCAACCCCACTGTTTAGTTTTTTTTGTAACTTTATGGAAACTCATACAGTGTGAATGAGCGCCAAGGATTAGAAAGATGAGGGACAAAAGTCATAATGCAATTACCAATTAGGGAGTTATTTTTGTCACTTTTCATAGACTAACATTTTGATTTGCTATACGTATGTGACTGTAAATACGCCATGGATGGGTCTTGCATGGTTAGTAAACTGTAGAAGCTTTGGTATACTGACAAGAATCTGAGAAGTCCCTCCTTTAATATTGTTATTTAGGTTACATGTAGCTTGAAGCTAGTACTTGGAATTTTCGTGCAGTTGAAAATATGAAAACGGTTTCTAATTATAGATACTAGATTGTTAGGCTACTTTAACACTGGGGAGGGTGGGCATCGGCGCTAGCAATCGAAAAAGGGTTAAAACTGCCGCTGCCCCATTGATTTCAATGGGCAGGGGTGCTTTAGGAGTGGTGTATACACGGCTCCTACAGCACTACAAAGATGCCGCTTGCAGGACTTTTTTTTACTGTCCTGCAAGCGCACCGCTCCAGTGTGAAAGCAGGAGAGGCTCTTTACAGGCGCTATTCTTAGCACTGCAGCGCCTGTAAAGCGCCTCAGTGTGAAATTAGCCTTATGTATGACAATATTTTGCTTTTATCAGCTACTTGAGCTGTCCCTACCAACGAATGTACTTTACCTCTGAAACTAAGCAGCATTAGAGATGTAATTAGCAGTGCCATGTAAAAAATCCACTGGCATGGTTTGGATGCATTGACGCATGTTCACTCTTTAAAGGAAACTAGATTTTTTTCCCCTAAGAATGCATAACTAATCCTTAAAAAAAAATTAAAAATACATTGTAAAATGACAAATATATGTATTATTCCAATAGGGTATAAGTAGGATGGTGGTCAAAGAACACATTCTCACTGTAGAGTGGGTGAAGAATGCATTATTTGCATTTGCATCTGGTTGCATATAAATTAGTTAATGACGTGTTATACAGCGAGAGTATACATTTTAAAGACCTTTATTTTATAATTAAAGCAGTAGTAAACCGCAGTTGGTTAAAAAAAAAAAAAAAACTGCAAGGCAATGTCATAAAGTGCTAGTATGCATTGCTACTAGCACATTATAAGAAGCTTACCTTGGAACACAGCCCTCCAGCACCACGCTGTCAGTGCTGAGAGGGCTGACATCTTACCCTGGTCTTCCTTCCGGGTTCGTGGCTGCCGACTACATGAGTGGCCGGGGGTGTGATGATGTAACTCGCGTGCGTGAGGGAGACGCCGTTTATGGCACCGGCTCTGAAGGTCTGGCACTGAAAAGCGAACCTTCAGAGCACATGTGCCAGTGACGTCACCAGCTGCATGCACTCTGAATATTTCCAAAACAGTGCAAGTTTAGCCTTTCTATAGGCTTACCTGTAGGTATAAGTGGTGTAACAGAGTTTACTACCACTTTAAAAGCAGTCCACTTTCAAACATATTGAATTTTGCAGGCTGTACAAGCCGCCGGATAGCCCTATACTCATTGTGCTGGCAGCAAAGCACCAAATAAAAAAAAAAAGGGCATGTCACTTTCATCAAACAATACTGTCTCCTACCATGCCCCATAGAGTATGAAATCTTTCTTCAAACAGGTATGCAAGATGCGGCATATCACCTCCGGATTGTCTACCATGTAAAAGGAACCCATGGTCTTATTGAGTGGAGTATTAGGAGGATTGATCTGTTTGGGATGATAGATTTTTACACTGGCACGTCCATGGTATTACTGCCTCATATCTGGGCCAGCATCTAGGTTTAGAAAGTAGAAGTTGACTTTGAATGATTAATTAAAGAAGATGGTGGAGGCTTTCAGGGGGAAAGGAAGATGAAAGCGTTGTCAGGAGGAGTATAAAGTATTTTAATCATCTTCAGAGGCAAGAAGTACCTAAAAAAAGATATACCTGATACTATGTCCACTTTAAGTCAGGTCACTGTCATTTACATGATCTAATTTTATTGTCTGGCTGGTGCTACACAAGGGTTTTTTTTGTAGGAGATATTTGGAGTGGGGAAGGGTTATTACATCTGTCAGGTTTTTATTGTTCTATGTACCACTGGAGAAACTCTCTTTACTTTCTGCACTGATGACAATGCAGGATTCTAGGGGGGTGCTGCCTTATGTGAATATGCATTGTGCTTTTAAATGCTCCCACTCTATACAATTATACTGTAATCACAACAGTTTATTCTTTGATTTTAGTGGACAGTTAATGCGAAGCATTAAAATTGCCAATCTGTAAAAACAGCCAGACTTTTGTTTCAGTAACCAAATTTCCTCAGTAAAACCAATGAGTTAGATACAGTCATTTTGATAGTGTTTTAAACAGCACATGGCACGAGGGGAATGCAGGAATGAAGATTGGCCTGATTAATGATGCTTGCATGTTTTTAAGTAAGCTGTCCTAGATCTGGACAATTCGAATGGAGAATATGATATCAAATGCATAAGAGAGGACACCTTCAGTCACAACTGCGTTTTTAATAATTAGTAGATCCTCAGATAAAGGCAGTTGAAGTTATATGTGCACCTTGATGTCTCCTGTAAGGCTGGTTTATCACGTATACGTTATGGTAACGCATGGCAAACACACTTTTACCACTTATTACTCCACTGATTAATGCAAAGCACATTGATGCCCAGCACCTTGCATGGTGCATTACAGTGCCTTTCAAACACAAGAAAGATAGCTGTTAAAGCACCCACGCTGCAGTGCACCACAATTCACATTCCTTAGGTTGTTGTGTGCTGCCTTGCAAAAACTTTTCTTTTAGTAGTCTATTCTGGTGTTTTAGCAGCCCAATATGAATTAGCTGCCTTTTAAAGTGGTTTTGAACCTCAGTCATGGAATGTGAGCAAAGTACATATATCTGTAGTGTTTACTTATCTTTCTCCAAAGCTCTAAGTGTTGTTTCTCTCTAGGGCTTCATTCCTCTGTTATCAACAAAAGTCAATTCTGAAAAGTTTTCCAGCACATGAGATATATTTGTGTCAGCAGGGAGGGGGAGAGAGCTCTGTCGTCTATTCAGAATACAGTTCTGCTGTGTGGAGGGGGATGTTGTGTTCCTTTCCTCCAATCAGATCTCACACAGTGTCTCTGCAGCCTCTCCGCCCGTACTGTACTGAAGGAGGATTTGTTTCCATCTCTGTGTATCATCTGAGGCCGTTCACTTCACTGGGTATATGTGAGGGTTTACATCCACTTTAAGGCAACACGTTGATGTTGACTCCTTTTTAATAAACTGGGGCACTTTAAAGTGGTGTTTAAAATAGATGTGGATGATTTATTTAAAAATATGAGGCATCTCTGAGAAGAAACATCCATCAATGGAAATAAATTAAAGTAATTCTAAAGTTTTGGTTTTTATCTGAGCAAACATGCAATGCCTTGCTCTGTGCAATGGTTTAGCATAGATCAGCTCCAAAGTGCCTCTTCTGGGGTCCCCCGCTGGTGCTGTCCGCTCCTCCTTTTCTCTATCTGCCCCCACAGCAAAGCGCTTGCTATGGGGACAGATGTGCTCGATCCTGAGCCGGAATGTGAGTTTAATACAAAAAAAAAAAGTTGACCCAATAATGTAAAAGGTCAGGCACAATAATTAGGTGCAACACCATCCTGGTGTTCTGTCATGGAGACACAACAGGTCATGAGAGGAAATCTTTCCAGGGGTTATCACCACAAATCACCAGAGCGGTTGTCCTTATTGGAAGGTTTCCTTTCACCAGCTTGTTCCTGTGATATTTGTACAATTTTAGGTTTCCCAATGGGCATCAAGACCATTATATTTTATCCCCCACCCATCACACAGACAGCAGTGCAAACCTGATAGAACTTGTAACACTTCCTATACAAAGCAAACAAGAATGTTTTGGCTTATGATACCCTTTAAGGACCCGTTTACCTCAGAAGCAAATGTAATCCAGAGTTAAACAGGCTGCTGATGTGTGCTGTATAGGAGCGATGCAACTCATTGTCATGGGGCGTTGCACTGTTTAACTTTTTTTTATTGAAACTCATACAGTCTGAATAGGCGCTAAAGATTAGAAAAATGAGGGACAAAAGTCATAATGCAATTAACGATAAGTGAGTTTTTATTTGTGTCACTTTTCACTGGCTAGCATTTTAATTTGCTATACTTAAGTCACTATAAAGATGCCATGGTTGGGTCCTGAAAGGCTTGCTGTTAGCAAACTGTAGAAGCTTTGTTGTCATACTGACAAGAATCTAAGAATTGCCTCTTTTGGTATCGTTATTTAGGTTACATGTAGCTTGAAGCTGTTCTAGTACTTGGAATTTTTGTGCAGTTGAAAATATGAAAACCATTTCTAATTACAGATACTAGATTGTGACATTATGACATCTGAATTTAGAGCAATATTTTGCTTTTATCAGCTGCTTGGGCTGTCCCTCCCAATGAATGTACTTTCCCTCTGACCCTAATCAGCATTCCGTTTTAATAATGTGAGACGTAGATAGGTAATTAGCAGTGCCATATAAAATATCCACTGGCATGGTTTGGACTCATTGACTATGTTTGCCGTTTCATGGAAACTAGACTTTGGTTCCTAAAAATGCATAACTAATCCTTTTTTACTAAAATGATAAATACATTGAATAAAGAGAATCCTGAGAAAATATATTTTTTTTGTTTTGGAAAGGGAGAAGGTGACTAGGGACCTGTGTGGAAGAACTTTTGGTTCCCTTACAAGTCAATGTAATAGCAGCATGGTGCAGCTTAAGCCCCTTGCATATGCAAAAGCAGCATCCAGACATGCTGTCTGCAGCCTGTCAAACTCTATGACAGGCTACGGCTGAACGGTGCTGAGCATTGTATTGAGTGGCACCCATGTTTAGAGCCGATGCATTCAAGGAACAATGCACTGAACACAAGTTAGGACAAACAGCAGCTAGACAGCCCATGTGCAAGAGGCCTTAGAGGGCAGACATTAACGATCTGAGGTGGTGAACTGCAGGTCAAATGCACCTATCTGCTAATGAATTCTGAATGTTCTCAGAAACCTCTCAAACTGATCTCAAATGCAAACCCAAAGCCCATCTTCACAGGCCCAAGGTGTCAAGGGAGGCCAAAAGAGAGATGATTTTGGTCCCCAAAGCTTAGAGCAAACTGAATATACTGAAGGACTTGGGCAGGGGGTAAGGGCTGGAAGAAGCCACAGCTCTGCAAGATACTCAACTGAATAGTCAACATTTTTTTTTTTAGTGTAATAGTGGAAAAGTCTATTGCTAATTCACCCTGATTACAATAACATGCTCCCCTTCTGTTTTTCAGATATAGTCCTGGAAAAAGCAATGCACAAGTGTATATTAAAGCCACTGAAAGGATATATAGAAAACATGCTAAAGAACTTCCGTACTGCAGATGGTTCATGGAGGGAACTGAAGGAGAACCTGTTATTAGTAAAACAGAGGACCCCTCAGGAGCTGGGGGTTCTCACCCCAACTCCAGAATCTGTAGATGTGGAAAAGATCAGAGTGAAGTTGTGCACCATGCAGAAAATGTACTCTCCAGAGAAGAAAGTGATGCTGCTACTGAGAATTTGCAAACTCATCTATACGTGCATGGAGAATAACTCAGGTACATAATGAACAAGGAGCCATGTTGTGATACACCTGTGGTAATTTTTTTGTTGTATACATATACAGCCACCTATACCCGATGAATAATCATTGACAACATATTTAGGGAGCATTCTTCTTAGGGACCATTACACTAATGTATCAATAGCTGGGTACATAAAATAATTATTAGCAGGTTATTCCCTAATACTGGAAAGTTATTTCAAGGATTAAAAAAGGCTGATCTAGAGTCCTTTTTATGGAACAGCAAATATATTAGTATCAACACAAACTGCTTAGCTGGTATTACTTTGGCATATGGAACCAATGTATAGGCATAGCAAAAAAAAGGCTAGATTATTAAGTACCATTTTTTTGTAAGAGACTCCTCTGTTGTGCTTTACTTGGAAATCAGCTCAAGAATACCTTACCACAGACATAACAATCAAAATTTGATGGAATGTATTATAGGGCCAAAGGGGGGAAGTTTATGACCTGACCAAAGCTTAATTGAACAAGCTGGGCTTAGAAGCCCACTGATTTCCATATTGTTCCCCCCCCCCCCCCCCCCCGTTCAAAAAAAAAAAAAAAACTCCATCCATTGTGAAATAAAATTGTAAAAGCCATCCATTGTAAAATAATGAATATATATATGTATATATATATATATATATATATATATATATATATATATTATATGTGTGTATTTATTTACTAACGAGTATGCTCCTTTACTGTTGCTTTTAGGGCCTGCATTGTAATGCAGCCCTTTAGTGTGTGCTATGGTGTACGCAGCGCTGATTAAAGCATATTGGACTGTTTATTTTTTTTCAGCTTTATTGGTTTGTCACCAAAATGACATTTTATTCATGTTTATTAGTGCGTCGTGACAGACTGCAGTGAAAAAAAATTGTGCATGCCCTATCGCAGTGCATTGGGGTGAATTGCATAAATAGCATGTAAGGCAATTTGCCTTGTCCATCTGTTGGGACTGCGCTGGGCAGGGCTACCCAATGCAGCCCAACTGACCAGGTGTGAATAGGCCCCTAAAGGATACAGCCTCGGGAAGATATGAAAATGTTAATAAAATGACATTGATCATTTTACGTTGCACAATATATAACATGATCTTCTCCTCCTGCTTAGATTTAATTATATTTAATCTGTATTATAGGGAGGATGTATGGAGCAGATGATTTTTTGCCAGTTCTAACTTATGTCATTGCTCAGTGTGACATGCTGGAAATTGACACTGAAATTGAGTATATGATGGAGTTGTTGGACCCAGCTCTACTGCACGGAGAAGGTAGGATTTACTTTTATTCCTTTTAATAGTGTGAAAAGAGTAATAAAAAGAGCTTCTGCTTCATAATTAAGTTGTAGTGTGTTAAAAGATATTCTGCAAGTTGCAATTTTATCTTATAGTAGGAGGACTCATTTACTGCACCCAACACAGTTAAGCACATAGAGGCTTTTCATCTATCTGGTTTAGGATTGAAATTGTATAAACAGACTTGCTATATACACCAGAGAAAGCAAAGGTCAGCTCTCTCAACAGTAACTCACCCAGTGTACTTAAACTGTATGGGTTAATACACATGGAGGTTTCACATTTATTTGACTTTACTTTGCAGTGATTCCAAATGGCCCATGTTAATGTTGAATTCACGGTTCCTATAAATAGCTCTCCTGGTTAAACATTCTCATGCAACAGATCTTTTTAAAAGCTGGATTGCTTTAGTGTGCATTACTTATATGTAAAAAAGGATCACAGCAACTGGGGAAACCAGTGATAAAAACTCATGATTGCCTCTTGTCTGTAACATGATGGTTGATCCCAATAATTCTCAAATAAAACTGATGTTTACTGAATAAGCCAGCTACTGTGAAATATGTAAGGATATTGCCTGCTTATAGAGCACCCTGGAAATATGCAAACAAAGACATCTTGCCTTGAAGTTGTGCTTTGTCCCATACCTCCCATACCTCACTATTGGTCAATATTGGTCAATAGTGGTGTTTGTGAGGGGCTAGGCCAAGCATAACTTTAGCTTCTGAAGTCTTTATATGCATATTAGAGCATCCAGGGAGTCCAGGTTTCCAGGTTGCACTACCTTTATGTAAACCTATATGCATCTTTAAGTGCCTCCTTTGGCATCTGCCAGCAACTGAAATACCAAACCGATAAAAATAGTGTGGTCCATTTGTAATCTCCTCCCTGGAGCCAACAGCTGTCTTGGACGTAAAATGCCTACAGAACCTAGAAAACATTTAAACTGTCTGGCCATAAATGGCTGAATAGGGAGCATTAAAATATAAATTTGGGATAAAAAAAAAAAACAACAATTATACTCAGCTAGGTGGATGCAGTATCGATCCAATGCTGCATCTGTCCCCTGCCAGCTCTGCAGCGAGAACTGGATGATCAAACACAACTAATCTCTCAGTTCTCCCCTTCTGCTCTGAGCAAAGAGCCATCACTGTCAGTTGCTCTCTGCTCCCCCTCCAGTGTTCACTGAAATGCTGGGCTGTGGAGGGGGGCAGAAGAAGCTGGCTCAGGCTCTCAGAATATCATTGAGAGGCTGAGCCAGCTACCGTTCCAGGCATATGTGTGGATCCCGCCTGTAAAGTTGGGATCTTTTCCAAGCCTGGACCGGCTGAGTGATGTCAGTCGACAGCGGGCTTTAGCCCACTGTCGGCTGAAAACGGGTCACAGGAGTTTCTGAGAACGATCTTGCACTCATGTGATCCATAGGACCAGTATGGCCAAAAAAGCTTTGGCATACGTCTCCACAACACTGACCTTGGGAAAGTTGATTGGTCAAGATGGAATTCACATGAGATATCTAGTGTCTGCATTGTAATCCCCCTTCCTTCATAGCACAAACTGATGTGAGGTTTTTAGATCAAAATAGGGTCCAATCTGACATAGACAGCATTTACTTACACTAATAATGTACATTATACTAACATAAATGTAATGCAAATGGCTGGTACAGTTCAACGTGGGAATTTGCTCATAGTTATTCTATAGTTAGGCTTAATGTCCTCTTTCATTTTAAGAAATCTGTAAATTCTGACTTAAAACTTAATAATAAAGTTCAACAGTTTTCAATTCGGAAATGATGGAGGTTTTCTGTGTCTCTGCATGTGACACAACAGTGTAGGACCTAAAATATGGCCATTTAAACAATTACATTGTTTTGTTCTGTACTGCTACCATGAAGTTTTTTTACTATGGAACATTATTCTCTACAGCTGATTTTCCATTACAGAATTCCTATGTTATTATGGTCAAGTTTAGCTAAATAGTTCCATCCTGTTGAGAGACTGGTATGTCTTAGATAACCAGAGGGGACCTCCTCCTCCCTTCCTGAACTTGTCTACCCCGTGCCTGCAAATAGAAACTGTGCTGTGACATGGGCCTGTTAATCAGAGATAACTAACATAAAGAATGGAGAGAGATGGGATATAAATATGTATAAAGCTCTTTTGAAGTAAAAAAAAAACAATATATAGACCTGCCAGACACTAAGACTCCATGCACACTGGCTTAAAAAACGTTGCTTCTACAGGAGTCTTGTGTTCTGCCTGTAGAAGCAGCTCAATGTTATCCTATGTGTCCATGCACATTAGGACGTTAAGAGGCATATTTTGAGTTTAAAGTTTAGAGGCAGAAAAAAAAAACCTTCTAGTTCGCATTTCTAATTGGAGCTTGGAGGCAGAAAAAACGTAAAACTCTCCTAAACTCGTCTAAACTTTGTACAAAAAATGCTGTAAATGAGCGTTTTTTACTCCAGAGAGAACAGATTTTTTTTTTAAGCCCAATGTGCATGGAGCCTTAAAATACATACGGAAGTCTCAGTGTTGTTGGTATGTATAAAACAAGTTGTGATGTTGTTACGAACACTTGAATTGAATAATGGCCATCTCCAGATACTTGCTGTCTGAGATTGCTTTTTGACAGTCCCGGGCAACCCCAAAACTCAGGGAAATCTGTTATGTTCACCATACACATTACAAACTGACCCCTTTTAGATCTACCAACAACAATGTGCTGCCCGATTGGCTGCAAATTGAATGGATAGTTTGAATAAGCCCTTATATTACAAAGTTTTGGTGAATCTTGATTGTACAGTCAGACTTTAATGTGTATGGTGGGCTTTATACAAAATTGGAACATCAGCTAGGAAGTTAGTACTTGGCTCTGTTTATTGGGCATCTTGATTGATCAGTAGGGCCATCACTGTAGTGATGAGCCAGTAGGAAGGTGCTGGATGGGACATGGCTAACCACCAACTTCCTAGATTAGGTTGGTGTTTGTATACCAATCAAGCAAGTTTACAGATCTACCCTTTCCTTAATTCTAATGTTCTTTAAGGAAACACTGTCACTTTGTCTATGTGCTATATTGATATAATGAATTTAGGAAAAATGGTAGTGAACCAGCTGTATGAGAAGCGTCATAATGCACATAGGTGCACTTTTCTTAAAATCGTACCAGTCAGCCATACATACATATAGGCTTGCTCTATGACTTTGCCAGTTCCAAGATGATCATATGTGCTTATCAATTCACTAGGAATTGCTCATGAATTAGTGATATCACTATACCTACACTATAGGAAATATTGGTTTAGCAATCACAATTGCCACCCCAAAGGCACATGGGTAACAAGGTTTGTTCTAACTAAAAAAAAAACAGTCATATTGTTGTTAGTTGTAGATTTACATGGTATGCTTGTTTTCCCTTAGGAGGCTATTACTTGACAAGTGCATATGGGGCACTTTCCTTGATAAAGAACTTTCAGGAAGAGCAAGCCGCTCGATTGTTAAATTCAGAAACTAGAGACACATTAAAGCAATGGCACAAAAGGAGAACTGCAAACAGGACCATTCCATCCATTGATGACTTCCAGGTAATATTAACACATCAGGCCAAATATATTAAATTGGAACTCCAACCATTGTTTCATTTGTTTAATCTCCATACCCCTTTCGGAAAGATTTCCCTGCACATCCTGTGTGGTTATCAAGATTGGAAGCACCAGCAATAACACCACTTTTTTTTTAAAGAATGGGCAAGGGTTAGATCCTCTTTTTTATTGTAGGATTTTTTGCCGTCTATGTCTTTTGTTGGGAAGATTCATCTCCCTTCCTGTTTAATCACCACCACGAAATGATAAATCCCCCATTTAGGGACATATAGAGCAATATAACCAGGCACATGCCCTAACCCAGGGCCAGATTCAATGTATGTGAATGCATGGAGGCCCGCATTCAGCTGCTAATGAATGAAGAAAACATTACACAACCCCCGCACCTCTGGCCCCTTTACATTACACAGCTCCCCGTACCTCTGAACCCCTTTACATTACACAGCCCCCCTGCACATCACACAGTCCTCCCCCTACCCAACCCCCCTGTATATTACACAGCCCCCCTGCATCTTACACAGCCCCCTCCCCCTCCTGGCAAATTACACAGCCCCCTGCATCTTGCACAGCCAAATGAATTTTATTAATTTATACTGTCCCTTTGAAAAAAAATTTGGATGACTTTTATTGCTGTCAGAAGGAATGTAAACATCCCTTGTGACAGTAATAGGCAGTGACAGGTACACTTTATGGAGGAATCTGGGGTCTATAAGCTCAGCATCACCCCCACTCCCTCGTCACAAAATTTGATTATCAGCAGTGGGAGCCAATCAGTCTTCCCTGTAAGGAGGGAAAGAGCGGAGAGAGTCTCTGCTTTCATGCATGGCGCTGGATCAAGAATGTGCTCAGGTAAGTATAAAGGGGATGAAGGATGGATCCTGTGACACAGAAGATTTTTTTTATCTTCGTAATGCATAGAATGCATTAGGTTAAAAAATCTTTAGGCTTTAGAACTACTTTAGGGTAACAAGCATGATCTCACTTGTCAATTTTCTTATAAGCGATGTCCTATATATTTAATAAATTATTCTTGATAAAATTGATACATCAGTAAATTGATGTGCATTGATCAGTACGGCCTGTTAACTTCCTGTGTCGGATGTTTTTTGGTATGTAAAACCATACCCATCACCTGCATTTAGATGATGTATAGTCATGATATCTGAACACAGCAAAACTGCCGGGCATCAATAAAAACAATAGCACTTATAGTTTGACTATCTGTCAGGCCTGTGCTGAAGTTGGAGGTAAAGGCAAAGCAGGGACAGAGCTTTGCGCTACTCCAATACACAAGATATTGAGCAGAATTAGGATAGTGGTTATATACAGTGCCATCTAATTGTTTAGATGCCCTGTTAGTATTTGAACCTTAAAGAGAACCCTGCCATTTTTTTTTATGTTGCGGGACCATATTTCAGCTGGAAAATTTCACCATTAGCTGGCGACTTCCCCCTCATGGAAAAGAATATGCAGCAGTTGGTGGCAGATACTGCTGTAATGTAGTATAGATTATTTTTAATCCTGGGGAATATCTTTTAAAGTGGTTGTAAACCTTTATACATGCCCAGTGAAGTGACTGGCCTCAGGTGATACACAGAGATGAAACAAATCCTCCTACATAAGTTGTATCTATCTGCAGTCTTCTCTTCTCTACATTTGTTCAAAGTGCAGAATTTATAAAGCATGTCTGAAAGTTCAAAAAAAAAGAGAGGGGCAGAGAGTTACACTTTACAGAGCTCAGTGAGAGCTGATTGGATGGAAGGTATACCCCCCACCCCCTTTGCACAGCTCACAGGAACAGAGCTGAGGCTGTCAGTCAGCTGAAGATAAAACCCCGTCACCTTTTTTTGTGTCGGTAAAACTTGTCAAAAGTGATTCATGCTGATAGCATAGGAACGAAGCAGCAGACAGAAATTACACTTAGTGCTCTTAATTGAGACAAGTACACACTATAGAAGGATAGGTTTTGTACATATTTCATCTCTGAGGTTTACAACCACTTTAAGTGACTTTATAAAAGGGCTGTTTTTTTATGTGCTTTAGTCTTAATCATGGCTCGATTTGTACTTTCTACCTCCCTGGGCCAGCTGTCTTGTGCTGCCTTTCTCTGACCCCAGTCAACTAACTAGCCTTAAAACTGTTATCTTACTCTGCTAACAGTTCCTTTCTAAATGCACAAGCCCAGAGTGAACAAGCATGCACTATGCAGGGACAGAAACTAATAGTACCCAGCTGATTTATACTGGCAGGTAGGGTGCCAGTATAGAATGTTTTATTATACACAGAAGTGTGTTGGTGACAGTCAGCAATATGGTATATGATGGTTATGCAGAACTGTGGTCCTGGTCTAAATGTAATTTAGTAACATTCTGTGTTTGTTACTTTTTTTTTCCGTAACAGAATTATTTGAGGGTTGCCCTTCAAGAAGTGGATAGTGGCTGTACCGGCAAGACACTAATTGTTAGGCCTTACACCACGACAGAAGACATCTGCATGATGTGCGCTCAGCGGTTTAACATCAAGGACCATGAAAATTATGGTCTCTTCCTTTACATTGATGAAACTTGGCAGCAGCTCAGTGAAGACACATACCCACAGAAAATTAAAGCTGAACTTCACAGTCGACCAAACCTCCAAGTCTTTCATTTTGTATACAAACGCATCAATAACGACCCTCAGGGGCTCATCAGCTATATTGATGACAATGATGAGAACGATGAAGACGCAGATTTCTGAGAGCTGTCACCTTGGCTGATTTGGAACTCAGAATGGCAGTCCATCAGTTTGATTGCAATCTATGGACAGAATATTGCTTTGTTGGGCATTCTGTGTACTGTTTTACTCCTGTAAAAAATGTACAGAAGTCAGGATGTGGAGGAGTACTGACTGTGTTGCGATGGGCTTTTCTGTTATCCCGGAATATCACCTTGAGCTGTGGACTTACAAAGAGAGAAGCAATCCTCAGCCTAGGGGTCATGGCTTTTAGTCACATGCAGTTGGCATTAGTATTTGATATTTCAAATTGAAAAGTAACAGTGTGAAGGACCACTAAATCTTCCGTGCATCTTTTTTTATTTTATCAAACGGGTTTTTTTTTGTTCAGTTAAGTGTATGGGAGATAACTACAGCATTTGTCAGCACTGAAACTTTCTATAAAACACACATTGTAAGACTTGTCATGGTGGTGAGAATTAGGCATGAAGTTCATTTTTTTGTATTATGTATATAACATGTATTTTTATAATTTACTTTTTTTTTTATAAGCAGCTATTTTTGTCATAAACTTTTTTAGTGTTTAGGTTATGGTAAAATGGCTAAACATAATAAATTTGGTGTTATCACTAGACAAAACTAGCTGGGTTTTATAACACCTCACTCCAAAATTATTCAGACTGTTGTGTCAAAACGCTTAGGACAACACTTTAAGTGCAAAATTATAGGCTAGTAGCGTATAGAAACATAAAGACTCCCCTTGATTGACTTTTCTGAACTTCAGGTTTCTGCCTGAACTTAAAAACACTGAAAATAACTGTCATGTTCCAGCATAATTTTAATACTGCTTCCTTTGAAAGAGTAAGGGTCCTTACACACCTAGGCAGTCATTCTTGATTGAGAAAGTTTGGTCTATAGTATAGATAGGTGTTTAAATATGAAATTGTTCTTGCACTTCTCTTTGATTTGAAATTTTTGAAGCCCAGGTCGATCTAAAACAAAAGCAAAAAAAATATTGGCACAAAGGATATGACTTGGGATATGTCCCATGTGGTGCTGTGTCCTCCTTTCATTAAAATCTTCCTTCTATGATGCCCTCCCCACCCCACCCCTGCCGCTGTAATCTTCAGATGTAGCAGGGTTTTAAAGAATTAAGGGGCTGTGGGCACTTATCAAGAGTACCCAACTTTACCCGTCTTTTCCACTCCACTGCTGCATTCATAGAAGTTGTTGTTCTAGCACAATCTATAAATGGAGGATGCCAGATGATTGATAGGTCCACCCCCTCTGTTCATAATTTGGGTTTCATTTATAGACACTGTAGTACCAGCTTCTATGAATAGATGAGCTGGGCAGAAAGAGCTGGTCATCACTCTTGATGAGAGCCTGCGACAGCCCTCCTTAGGTCTAATAGTCTCGGAAGCACCGGAATGTTGCAGGAGTGGGGGTGGCCATCAAAGGAAGAAGGTTTAGGTGAAAGAGGAAACGGGTACACATATCACTGAAGATAAGTCATATCCCTTGTGCTGATTTTTTTTTAAAAAAAAATTTTTAAAGAAGGCTTTAACACTGATAAAATCAACATTACTTTGTGGGTGGTCAGTTGTTTAGAAGAAATAGTTCATCAAAATCTACATTTCAGATGTCATACGTATTATAGTATTACATATTCCTCTATATTCCGTCTTTCTTTGTGGAAAGAAACTTAACTTGTGATACAAAGCCTTTGTTGAGCCAAGACCATGTAAATAACACAATACACAAATATCTATCTCTAATATAAGTGGTATGGAGTAAGTTTTTCATTCACTTCAGGATAGAATCAAGCGATTCAGATATATTATCGATATATTCTCATCGGATCACACTGTTTCATTATGGTTTGCCTAGCTTAGTGGTTCTTGACCTTTTTTGCTTTCAACACAGAGGCATATGAGTCATCTGTTCTGGGATCACTATGATATCATTATGAAAAGATTCGCCAGTCAGTTTACTTAGTGGAAGACTGCCAGCTAGGTAAGGCGGGCTGAAAGAAAGTAAAGGCTAATTCCGCAGCAAAGCAATATTTAATTTTTATGTGGATGCTGGGGAGCTTTGTTCCTTTAAATCAGCCATTGTCACCCAGGGTTCCTCAAAACCCTGGATTATCTCCAGCGGTTGCTAGGGGTTCCTTGAGCTGTGACTAATTGAACTCTGGTGCCTTGATGGTTGCAGGTCCATTGACACTTGGCAGAGCCAGTAGCATGACACCAATGATCTTTGTAGCTGACTGTAAGAGTGGCATTCTAACCACAATTATAAGAGCAAAACCTTCTCACTGACCACCAAGATAAGGGGCATTTTCCTTTATGACCCCCAATGGACTATTCTTAGAAAGGGGTTCCCTGAGATCTGAAAATGTATTTCAAGGGTTTCTCTAGAATAAAAATGTGCTTTGTTTTAGGCAATACACTGGGATGAGAAGATGTTGCAAGGGGCGTGGCTATCAGCATTTTCACTGTAGCTTGCCAATCAGGAATTGGCGTACCTGTTTCTGCCCACAATTTTCTGGTTTGGTCTCTGTTGCTGAAACCCTCCCACCATAAGTTGCAATGTCTAGGACAGTAAGAGTGTGAGCCAAAAGCAAAGAAGGATTTGGCTCAACCGGGTGTTAAAGGGAAATGGGGTAAAGCCTAGTACACACAATCAGAAAATCGAATGAATAATACCGCGTTCCAAACGATCGTATGATCTGATCGTTGGTACACAGCTTTCAAGAGCCGATTATGACAGTTGATCCAAATTTATCCGAAGGGGCAAACACGAATATTATTCTCGTATGATACAAGATAGTATGATTTTCATTTAATCAGTACAATATTTGTTCAAAAGTAATCGGAAATACAAGACCACACATGCTTGGAAACAAAAGAATACATTACAGTACAATACAACACATTACATCCCTTCCAAAGTTGTATTCTGTCATATGAGAATTTTCATAAGTTTAGTAACCTGTATATTTTTGATGTATCATTCGTCCAAAATTGTTATAATTTGTACAAGGCTTTAAGAAAGCTTGTTTTTTTTGTTTTGTTTTTTTTTTTTTACTTTTTTAGGGCTTGTGGATCATGCCATAACTGGATCTGGGACCTGTTAGACTGTAATGCAGGAGCCTTTAAATATACTGTAAACCAAACACCTTTTTTGAAAAACTTTCGATTTTCTTTAAGATGGGAGCTTTGATGTCATCCCGGTATTGTGTATATGGAAAATATATTCCATACTATTTACTGTCAAATGATCTGTTCTTTACTTCATAAAACCAAATCCTTTAAATATGCTTGTAAGTGACAGCTTGCACCATATTTTCTTTCCACTGTACAGAATACAAATACAGTAGTTTTATTTCAGCTTTTGGTTAATACAACACACTCTTTAAAGTATGCCAAAATATTACCTTTTGATGTTGAAGTATCTATTTAGTTGCTGGATATTTCCCATTTCCAGCTCTTATTTGACAAGGCTGTTTGATGCAGTGCATCGCAGTAATCTATATATATATTATTTAAAAATATCAGAAAATATGTAACAAAAAAAATCACTAGTTTTTCATTTTAGATACATGCATAGAGTTCTATGGCAGTTTCGGGCAAACTGTAAGGATTTCTTATTTTATCTATAGGTCAGTAATATGCATGTGGGTTAACATTTTAATATATAAGGAATATCTCTTGCTGGCTCTAGAGTATCTCATCTATATGTTGTAGTAGACTTTGTATTTTTACTGCATATAACGCAAATTGTCATTGGCAATTTCTGCTTTATGAGATTGTTTGATTTTATGTTTTCATAATGTTTTTAGAAGGTTAATCATGTATGTGCTTTTGCATCTTTGCTGTCAAAAGGAGTCTGTTACGTGCCATGTGTCTACCTTTTGCAGGAAAGACAGAGAATTCAAAGAAAGGTTACGTGCAAGTGAAGGATGGCGATAGGGCAGTGGACTGTGCATGTGTTGCTCCACTGCAAACAACTGCTTATTCCAAACATTTACATCCTTTTTATCCAAACTGATAATACAATACAACTGATATTAGTATCAAATTAGTATGCCCATTGGAAGATTTCCTCACTATTTCCGTTCTGGGGACAACCCAAAATTTGGGATTTTCTTTAACTTTTACGTTCATTGATAACAGTAAACATTACAAATTGAGAGGGAGAATCTCCCTAATTGGGGCACAAACCGCAATAAAAACTTGACAGGAGGTCCAATCTTTCTCCACCCTATCCAAAACATAAAATAAGTTTTGCCCTTCGTTATACTTTAAGGCTGGGGTCATAGCAGTGGTCATGCAGTATATCAGCATACTGGGGTGCTACCATTCATTCTCAATGTTGCCCCAATGTGTATACAGTAGACCTTAATGCACCTGTGCTATAAGGCACCACAATGCACACTTGTTTAAAGGTCTGTTTAGTGTGTTCATTATTTTGCAGGGGCATTTTTTGTGTGTTTTGAACCATGTTGAATGTTCATTCAAACTGAATGCAACAATTTAAACCCCCATGAGAAGTTTATATTTAAGAGCAAAAAGGAATAGCATTTTGATAATGTGTTATAAAATTGTAGACCTGTTTAAAAAATGTACTTTGTACAATATTCTATAATTATGTTTCTGTAAAACAATGTCTTGAAAAATACTGTTAACATGATGAAAAATGTTAAATATAGTAGTTTGTTCTCACAAAATGTAGACATATTACTGTATCAAGAAGCTATAAATTTTTGGGGGGGAAAATCTGTAATTAAAAAAAAAAAAAAGAGAAAACAGTTGCAGGTATGACATGTAAAGACCTGTAGAGGTGACCAGAGGAATTGGGGAATGTGGGGGGGGGGGGGCTTTAGGTATGTTCCTGCACATCATACCTGCAACATTTTTTTTTTAAATGGCAGGGAAAGGAAGGAGGCTGGTGGTGTAGAGTCTCTTGTGTCATAGATGCTCCTAGCACTGTATAGGTATCCATATTGCAGGACTTTGCTATCAACAACTCCCATCCCCCTGATTATCTTGCAGGTTTTCTAGTTGGGGGTCCACATCCCTGTTTATGTTTTGCTAATCCACAAGAATAAGTTTATTTTGAGTTTAAAACGTCTACAGCAGTGGTCATCAACCCTGTCCTCAGGGCCCACTAACAGGCCAGGTTTTATGTATTACCTTCGGGAGATGCAGACTAGAATACTGCAATCACTGAGCAGCAAATTATATCACCTGTGATGTATTTCAGTTATCTTGCAAACCTGGCCTGTTAGTGGGCCCTGAGGACAGGGTTGATGGCCACTGGTCTACAGTTTGTAAAAATCCAGGCAAGTAGACAGGAAAAAAGGAGATGCAGCTCACAAACACTCTTGCTCTGGAATGACACCGCCCTAGTAAGAACTGGTTCCAGGTGCTGGCTTTGCTGGTTTGCAGTGAGGTAGAAAGAAATTCTGGATAGCCGCACTCTGGGATAAGGACATCTTTATTTCAATAAAATCCAAACATACAGTCAATAGCAGAGACGTACAGGGTGGTAGACTGCTAACGCATTTCGAATAAGCATCCAAATTATGTGAAACGCGTTAGCAGTCTACCACCCTGTATGTCTCTGCTATTGACTGTATGTTTGGATTTTATTGAAATAAACATGTCCTTATCACAGAGTGCGGCTATCCAGGATTTCTTTCTACCTCACTGGTCTACAGTTTGTACTGCTGACTTCAACAAAAATAATTACTGGTCAAAAGTGCTGAGGATAAAAATATGGAGTCTGTCTGGTGTTAGAAAGTATTGGCCTTGTCTTAATTTTTTATGCATGTTATAGTAAAAGATTAAAGTGATTTTGCTGTATTTTTTTAGTAACTAATAATACTAACAACCCCCCTTCCCCATGTATTCCAATCATGTATCATTTCTTAACTTTGACTCTGGCCTAAATGCTTATTCATGGATGTGTAGAGAACAATGGGTTTGTTTAAATTAGTATTTAAAGAATATGCAAACCCAATCACTAACATTTGTTTGCAATTTCAATACTCATTTTCAGTATTTCTGAATCCTTCATTAAAATAATCCTGCCATGAATGTCTTATGTTCAGGCACAGCCTGGTATTGTATGACAACTATCTGTCCAAGCCCAATAATTGTATTCCTGAGTTGCCAACCTGTTACGTGTTCTCCCAATGGACATTACATGCAGCCGTGGTGATGCACATTGTATGGTCCATTGTTGTCACTGTCATGAAACCCACCAGTGCAATGGCACAAACCCATCACTGGAGTATATACATGTAGAAAGGAGGCTGCAGGAGATCAGCACTAAGATACAACATAGATGAACATTAAATGGTGAAAACAACTAGTTTTAAAAAAAAGTGTTGCTAAGATAAGCTCCAGATTTTAAAGGGCAGAAAAGCATGTCCATAACTCCTCCAATATTGGTAATTAGGAGAGTTGTATGTACAAAGCAAATTAGAATAATTAGGGGTTGGTTATGGGTGCCTAGATGCAACCATTGCAATTCCCTTATACGTGTTTTGTTGCACCAGCACTGAAAAAGGATTCTGGGAGGTATTCAGTGAAGTCAGACAAGGTCTTTTATAAGAGTATCGGCAGATAAGAAGGATGTAGTACGTGATACATACTTGTAATATAGATTTGTAACAGTACTGTAATTAGTCTGCTGGTCCAGACATCTCACACAATGTATTGGAAGAGAATTTGAAAGAAATCTCGAGATGGGTTTGCTGGAACATACCCGAAATTTTTGTTAGATTGTGCAAGATACGTATATGATTTCATAAAACACTAATTATTTATAGTCACTTGTTATGTAGGTTGCTTTTAAAATAAAAGGAAAAATGGAAAAAAACATATTAAGAAACATTTGTGTATTGAATGCAAAGCCTAAAGTTATGTTTTAATCTGTATCAGGTGAAAGGTGACTTGTAAGATTGGTCAGCTTTGCGTAAAGTAGATGAGCCTTCCTGCGTTTAACTGTACCTTGTGACATTTATGTATTTTGCACATAATAAATGGTATTGTGGTTTTGGTTAAGACTCTAGTGTTTTTTTTCATACTGGCTTTTCTTGAAGCAAACTGTATATTAGGCTTTCCTAAACTGTATGTACACCCTAACTGCTTGCTGCCCGCCCACCATCAAATGATGGCGGGGCGGTGCAGCTCTCGTTCTGGGATGATGTCATATGACGGCGTCCCAGAACGGCCGCTCTTGTGCGGGGGCGTGCGGCGATCACGGCCGCGTTACTAGGGCACTGCGCGACTCCGATCTCTGTAAAGAGCCGCGGCTCTTTAACCATGTGATCGGCTGTGTCCAATCACAGCCAGTCACATGTAAACAAGGAGATGCCGGTAATCGGCTTTCCTCGCCTCACACTGACAGAGTGTGAGGAGAGGAGAACCGATCAGCTGCATCTCCTCACAGGGGGACATCTAGGGATGTAATCAGGGCACTGATCATCAGTGCCCTGATTACAATAAATACATACAGTGTCACAAAACAAGCAATCAGTGCCCACCACTGCCCACAAGTGCCACCAATCAGTGCCCATTAGCGATGCCAGTCAGTGCTGCCCATCAATGCCCATCACTGCTGTCGATCAATGCCCACCAGTGTCGCCCATCACTGCTACCCATCAATGCCCATCTGTACCACCTATCTGTGCCACCTATCACTGCCCACCAGTGCCGCCTATTAGTGCCACCCAACAGTGCCCATCAGTGCCACATATCAGTGCCCATAAGTGCAGCATATTAGTGCCTCCTCATCAGTACCCATAAGTGCCGCCTCATCAGTGCCCATAAGTGCCGCCTCATCAATGCCCACTAGTTCAGCCTATCAGTGCCCATCGGTGCCTCCTCATCAGCGCACATCAGTGAAGGCGAAAAATTACTTAGTTACAAAATTTACTGACAGAAAAAAAGTAAAACATTTTTTTCAAAATTTTTGGTCTTTTTTTTTTTTGTAAAAAATAAAAAAAAACAGCAGTGATTAAATATCACCAAAAGAAAGCTCTATTTGGGTGAAGAAAATGTTAAAAAATGTGTTTGCGTACAGTGTTGCATGACCGTGCAATTGTCATTCAAAGTTCGACAGCGCTGAAAGCTGAAAAATGGCCTGGGCAGGAAGCGGGTGTAAGTGGCTAAAGGCTCATTTACACACCTATGCGTGACCCTATACTGCCCAGATCACCATATTTGTGCTGCGGGTACAGTCAGGTGTCTACACACAGCTCATCTTGTACAGATCAATGACAGGCTAAGAAGTTTACAGCTGTCTGCATGTAATATAACATGAAGCAATTATCTGTGGTTAGGGAAATATGAGTGGCCCTGGACACAGTGTACAAAAAAACAAATTTGTCCCTTGCATCATGTAATCACTCCTTGAGCAATAACATGCAGGCATTGTCAGCCTATCATTGATTTCTTCAGGCTTCCCATCCACAGCTTCTCTCAAACACCTGGCCTCACCAAACACAGAAATATAAAGATCTAAGCAGTGAACAGCCATGTAAATGAGCCCTAATATTGGATTCCCCTATTTGCTCTTATATGGTATGTTAAATGTACCATTAAATGTGTTTTATTTATCTGTTCAATAAATGTAAAAGTACCTGTGGATACAGCAATAAATCCATTGAGCTGATCATTTCCTGTTCTGGTGTTTTAGGCTAGCATTGTTCCCTGTGTGAACTACTAAACACCCCCCCTTTTCTATACAGTTACGGAGGGGTGAGGTATTCTGTAGTCCCAACACATTTCTTGTCAATTGGTGACTACTACTCAATAGATACAGTATGGTGAATAAGCATTGCCCCCCTATGACAGGAAGTGCGTTACTGGCAGGATCACCAGGTGATTGGAAAAGAAAAATGCATCTGCCACATCTATAAATTGCTTGTTCTGTTTCAGTTGCTGCTTTATGCATTGATATACCCCCTTAGACCCAGTGTGTCCAGACAGTATGGTATACCTGCTGATTTGGTACCATCCACAGGCAGCTAAAGCAGTATTAAACCCAAAAGCAAACATTTATTATATTGCAGCTTATTAACCACTTCCCGCCCGCCCTATGGCGGATTGACGTCCGGGAAGTGGTTCTGTTATCCTGACTGGACGTCATATGACGTCCAGCAGGATAATATGCCGCAGCGCGCCCCCGGGAGCGCGCATCGCGGCGATCGGTGGAGCGGTGTGCCAGTCTGACACACCGCTACACCGATCTTGGTAAAGAGCCTCCGGTGGAGGCCCTTTACCACGTGATCAGCCGTGTCCAATCACGGCTGATCACGCTGTCAATAGGAAGAGCTGTTGATCGGCTCTTCCTCACTTGCGTCTGACAGACGCGAGGAGAGCCGATCGGCGGCTCTCCTGGCAGGGGGGGTCTGCGCTGATTGTTTTTCAGCGCAGCCCCCCCGCAGATCACCACACTGGACCACCAGGGATCGCCACTAGGACCACCAGGGAAGGGGCAACATGTGGATGGCCAGGTATGTACCCCATGGCCATCCACATGTGCCCAGTGTGCCAATCAGTGCCCACAAATGGGCACTGATTGGCACCATCATGTTGCAGTGATGCCCAGCAATGCTACCCTTAGGGGCATCACTGCAAACAAGCAGTGCCACCCATCAGTGTCCATTCATGCCACCTGTCAGTGCCCATATATCAGTGCCCATCCGTGCCCATCTGTGCCAACTATCAGTGCCACCCATAAGTAACCATCAATGCCACCTACGAGTGCCCATCAATGCCACCTATGAGTGCCCATTAGTGCCGCCTATAAGTGCCCATCCGTGCCACCTATCAGTGCCCATCATCGGTGCCACCTCATCAGTGCCGCCGTATCAGTACCCGTCATTGAAGAAGAAAACATACTTATTTACAAAAAGTTTTAAAGAAACAAAGAAAAACTTGTTTTTTTTCAAAATTTTCGGTCTTTTTTGTTGCGCAAAAAATAAAAACCGCAGAGGTGATCAAATACCACCAAAAGAAAGCTCTATTTGTGGGAACAAAATTATAAAAAATTTGTTTGGGTACAGTGTAGCATGACCGCGCAATTGTCATTCAAATTGCGACAGCACTGAAAGGTGAAAATTGGGCTGGGCGGGAAGGTGTCTAAGTGCCTGGTATTGAAGTGGTTAAATCTTAGATGTTGTGGCTGCATTCATTTTTTATTCTAGGCTTTCTTTTTTTCTATGTTCATCTGGCCATCCAGCCAGTCAGTTTTGTTGTTTACTCTCTTGCAGATGTATCAGTTACAGGGATAAGATGAACCACTAAATGACAGGGGTGCTTACAATCGTCATCTTTTAAAACCTTGTACACCCATAAAGTTTTTGTTGTTCAACCCAACAGAATGGCAGATCATACCAAACACAAGTGATGTTGGTGCAGCGATCTCCATCACTGTGTCTTTCTGTCCTAACAGGGGCCTTCCTGCCCCCACCCCAGAACACACTGATCAATGCTTGCAGCCATTGGCCGCAAGGGCTGATTGGATGCTGGTTTTCCAGCGTGCCCTTTCAACAAAAGCCAGTCGTTAGACCGGCTTCTGTTGGAAAGCCAGCTGTACACACTGACTGAATTCAGCCTGTGTGCCGTGCAAAAATTTGCTAGTACATCTAACACTCCTCTACCCCCAGACCGACAATTTTGCTATCCATATGTGTACCCTCTGCTCATTCATCCGGAGTGGGAGCACTCTATTACAGGAGGTGTATTACTGGCCAGATAACCATGGTGTATGAGAAATAATAAAAAAAAAATCTCGATCACCGCTTCCAGAGCAGTATAGTCTTACTATGGCCACTACACAAGTCCCACTGCTACCAGACCAGTGCAGTCAGCAGCAGTGTTCCTGATCAGCACCACACCAGTGTAGCGTTGCCTCTGCCTGCCCCTTGTACTAACCCTGGCCTGTTCATTGACCACATTTCTGCCTTCTACCTGGACCAATCCTGTTTGCTGACCATGTCTCTGCCTGCGGCCTGAACTGATCCAACTGCTAGTCCAACTGACTATGTTCCTGCAAGTCACCCCCTGCCGACAACTACACTCTTGGAACTACATTTGTTCTTCTTTTCTTCAGCCTCCTGTACATCCTGGCCAGTGGACATGGCATTTCTGAGGCAGCCACAACTACTATAGGTGATGCTACACTAAGCTATATTCCCTGACCACTCAAACAAAGGCGCCCCATACGGTACATTGCTTTTGACACAATTGATTGGTTGATTTGTGTGATACACAAGATACAATGTCTGGTAAATCAATCCAGACAGTAAAAAAAAGTCTCACACGTGTGGTATTGTCATACTCAGGAGGAGTAGCAGAATGTGTCTTGGGTTGTAATTATATGTAAGCCCATGCTGTGTTTGAAAAATATCCTATTAAACTGACAACGTTGTGTAAAAAAATGAATTTACATTTTCTTTCCACATTTTCCAAAAACTTGTAGCAAAAAAAAAAAAAAAGAAATCTTCAAAAGACTTGCTATGCCCTTCCCCACCATATATGTAACAAATATAAATGATTTCTCTGGTATTGGGCTTTAAATGAACCTGTGTCTAGATCATGCACACTAAAGTGTTTATACACTGCTCAAAAGGAACACTTTTTAATGGGAGTATAGCATCTAGTCAATTAAACTCCTGGGATATGGATCTGGTCTGTTAAGTAGCAGAGGAGGCTGTTAATTTCATAAACACCAAAGCAGCTGAAACTGATTAACAACAGGTACACCAGATGGGCAACAATGAGATGACCTCCAAAACAGGAATGGTTTTACAGGTCGTGGCCACTGACATTTTTTTCCCTACTCATCTTTCCAGACTGTTTTTCACTAGTTTTGCATTTGGCTAGGGTCAATGTCACTACTGGTAGCATGAAGGGATACAAACTACTGAGTACCAATTTGAGTTGCTGTAATGAAATTTCAGCAAAATGGACTAGCCTGCTGCATATTTTTTTCACTTTGATTTTCAGGGTTTCTTTGAATTCAGCCCTCTGTAGGTTGATAGTTTTCATCTCCATCAAACAATGTGGTATCCTTTCGTTTCTAATGCATTACTCTGTCCATATTAGTATAGATATCCAGTATGGTATTTTTCCCCATTGAGATCTGATGGGTTTTCAAAGTGTTCCTTCAATTTTTTTGAGCAGTGTATATTCCCAACAAGGAGTTAACATGAGCTCATTCACCTCTGTATCTATAAGCATTGTGAAGACATTTAAAGAGAATACCAGCTTTTTGACCATGCTAGGGTGTAACATAAAACAGGGTCAGAGTCCACAGCCCCCAAACCTCAAACCACCACTCACACTTACAGAATATGGGGGTTATTTTCCCTAGTGGCTCCTGTAAACTTTGAATTTGACAGTTGTGTGTGGCTTCACTCATCCATTTACAGAGAGTTGTGATTGATAAAAACAAAAATCCCATCTGCAACCATGGCTTGGGAACTTGAGATTTTAATGGAGCATTGGTGCGGTGACATCCCTGCCCTTGTAATCTACTGATACTTCCTCTAGCCCCATAACTAAAGGTCCATACCTCTGTATGATAGAAGCCAGAACATAGCACCTGTGAACCACTGACTGTGCTGCAATGCTTAGCATGTTCAAATGAGTGCTTGTGGCACCCTGGGGGAACCCAGATGGCATCCCAGGGTGCTGCAGCACCCTGAAGAAAAAACAAATGCTCCTGCGCTCGAGAGGTTGCTGTGGGTAGACTCAAGAGGTGGGAAGAGAGTTCTTCACACACCACACCACTGCATCGGCTGTGCTGGCACTCTCAACAGGTCAGGGAAAACCCAGGAGAAATTCTATAAAAACACAGAGGGCGCACCGACCTTGCACATTACCTTTGCAAGAAAGGATGATATTTGTTGAATAAAATATTGTACTCACAAAAACGAGTGGTAAAATCAAGCGAGAAATTAAGAAAGTCCATCAGTGACCTAGTCCAACATGGTCTGCTGGCTCTGAGGAAGAGGGGTCACCCTCGAGATGCATCAGCTAACCTTTGACTACTCTCATCCCACTCAATTTCACTGGCCACCAGACCATGTTGTATGAAGTCACTGATAGACTTTCTTAATTTTTCGCTTGATTTTACAGCTCGTTTGTGAGTACAATATTTTATTCAATAAATATAATCTTTTATTACAAAGGTAATGCGCAACGTTGGTGCGCCCTCTGTCCTTGTTTTTCTAGAATGGCTGAAGCACCCTAGTTGAGAAAAACTGCTTTAAATCACAAAAATATAAATTGCCTTTTAAAATAACATACACTTTGCACACTTTGTAGCAAGACCTGTTTCACAATAATACCAAATCCAAAATTACTGTAAGTACCTTAATCTCATAAACAGAGAGAGAATCCTTCACAGAGGAAGAAATTAAATTAGCAACTAATTCCATTACTGTAAAAACCTAGGTCCAGGGGGTATTACGATACAGCTCTATTTGACCTTCTGCCCACAACTTTCTAAATTCCTCACTACAGATCTCAGTGAGATGTTCTCTGACCTCTGATAATCCATTTTAAACCCAACAATTATGCACATCACATTTCTTCCAAAACTGGACAAGCATGTCACTATCTGGGGCAAATATTGCCCAATTGCATTGATACAGTAAATGACAAGATCAAAAAGGTTTTCCATATCACTTGCCTATATGGTGTCAACATTTATTTCTCATTTCATACCCCAGGAACAGGGTGGCTTTGTCCCTGGAGGAAAACCAGAGAACACAGTCAAATGTTTTAGGCTTGTACAGGCCAGATCCCATGCAGTTCCTGCCAGCTTTCTCTTACATCCTCTTGATAGATGAGGATGGAATTTGAGTGAGTCAGTTGCCAATTTCTCAAGTGTGCCCTTCAACGAAAGAAATCTGGACCCAAAATAATAACTGAAAGAATAATCACTAGAAGAAGATATGGTTTAAGTTAAGTACTGAAACTTGTGATGAATTTGGTTCTGGTGTAATAGGTGTACTGAATCGTTTGCATTTACTAATCCAATTAACAGAAACATATGTCTCTAGGCACTTCTATATTATAAAATGTCATTAACCTGAACCAAACCACTAATTTGGGGTTCTCTTTTATTGGTATTTGAACCAAAATCCTCTGCTGAGTCCTAAGACCACAGTCAGTCTGCTAAATGTTAAAGTACAACTAGCATCAGGAAGAAAGCTGGCGCAATCTTCATTCACTTCCTATTCAGTGTTTTCATCTACTTCCTGAACACAGATGCTGGCCCAGAGATGAAAGTCCTTACCATAACACCAGTGTTTCTATTCTTGGCAGGATGTCTCAGACAGCTCAGCTACCTTGTTTCTGCCTTGTGAGCTACTATATCCTTTACAGCAGGGGTCTCTAAACTTTCTAAACAAATGGCAAGTTTAATGTCCTTCAGACTTTAGGGGGCCAGACTGTGGCCAGTGGGAGTAGAAAATGCCCTAGCATCAGTGGGAGTAGACAATGATTCAGGCTTGGTGGTCTGTGGGAGTAAGTATATAACATAGGGCCTGTGGTCAGTAGAAGGAGGAATAATACCCCATTGTTGGTGTCAGTGGGAGGAATCATGCCCCATCATTGGTGTTAATAGAAGGATTTGTGCCCCATCATTGGTGTCAGTGGGAGGAATAGTGCCCCATCATTGGTGTCAGTGGGAGGAATAATGACCCATTTTTGGTGTCAGTTGGAGGAATTGTGCCCCATCATTACTGTCAATGGAAGAAATAGTGCCCCTTATTTGTGTCAATTGGAGGAATAGTGGTGTTACTGGGAGGATAAGTGCTCCACTCCAGGTGGTTTTGGACCATATGGTGCCTCATTGTTGGTATCAGTGGAAAGAATAGTACTTCGTTGTTGGTGTCAGAAACAGTGCCGTAAGGGCCTGATAAAGGCAAACAAATTATGCATCTGGCCCACAGGCTGCATTTCAGAGACCACTGCTTTACAGTGATAGCTGGTGGAGAATAGACTGAGGAAATGCTTCTTCTTGTCTACAGCAGACTGAAGACATCAAATGCTCTTCTCAGTCCTAGGCAGTCACTTGACTGGAGTACAAGCATCGTATTTTACTGATAAAATATAGCATTTTATGAAGTAATGGGAAAGTCCTTAATACAAGCCAGGGTCATACACTGAGAGCAGGCAGGGTAGGCAGAGTCCTTTAAGCAAGCCGAGGTCAAAGTACAGAAGAGAGATCAGGGCAGGTCAGGGTCAATCTGGGTCACAACAGGAAACGCTTGATAACAGGATACAGATGCAGGAACACAGGGAAGCTGAAAGACAATCCAGTAATTTGGCATGAACATGAGCAGCCTTTTATAGGCCAGCAGGGGGTTTCCTTAATTCAAGCTATGTGCGCTCCACCGCCATGCGCCTGCGCTGTCCCATTCCGTTGCCCACCCGCATGCGCCGGAGCGCAATTCTACAGGAAAATGCCGATACCGGCAATTGTGGTTTCTGGCATTTCTCTGACACCTAGGCAAGACTAGCTACTTGTACTCCCCACCCCCACCAAAAAAAAAAATTAAAACTTCTATATTTTTAAAAACAGTAGAAAATATTAAAACATGAAACTGCTAAATTTCTTTTAATTTGCAAAAAGAAGTGCCATAAGATGCCAAAGAGACAGCCCAATCCAGCAAAAAAACTAAACAAAAAAAACAGCCCAATCCAGCAAAGAGACAGCCTAATCCAGCAAAGAAACATCCGCATATAGCAAAGAGACATCCCCATATAACAAAGGGACAGCCAAATCCAACAAAGAGACATCCTCCATAGCAAAGAGACGCCTTTATTTAGCAAAGAGACATCCAAATCCAGCAAAAAGACACCTAAATACAGCAAAGAGCTATCCCCACATAGCAAAGAGACAGCCCAATTCAACAAAGAGACAGCCCAATCCAGCAAAGGGACACCCCCATATAGCAAAGTGTGACACAGGTGGGGATGGGCAGTGTGATAGGTGGTCGGGGCAGTGAGACAGGTGGGGGTAGTGTGACAGGTGGGGGGCCAGTGTGACAGGTGGGGGAGAGTGTGATAAGTGGGGGGGGGGGCAGTGTGATAGGTGGGGGATGGCAGTGTGTCAGGTGGGGGATGGAAGTACATCTTGCGACATGTATGCATTCCTTGATCATCCGATCAAGGGCGAATACTGCTGTACAAAATGTAAGCACATTGTTTCCCTGGAAGCCCGGGTTCTGAATCTGGGTAAGCAATTGTCAGCACTGAAAAGTCCCTCCATACTAAAGGAGAGCCAGGAACGTACACGACAGGTGTGGGCAGGGGCCAGCACAGAGGCGGGTGGAGACAAAGAGGTGCAGGCTCTAGGAAAGAGTATATGGGTGACAGTCAGGAAGGGTAGAGGGGGAAGTGCCAGGGAGGCCAATCCAGGGCTGAAGCATTCCAATAAGTACGCTCCATTGAGTGACATTGGTGAAACCAGTCAGGGGCCAGCACTGCTGGAGCTGAGTGACTCTCCTAGCTGCCGGGGAAAGAACTCCTCCAGTGAGAGTGGGGGGAAGCGAAGGGAAAGGAAAGACAGATTCTGGTGGTAGGGGACTCAATTCTTAGAAGGACAGAGAGGGCAATCTGTAACAAAGACCTGAAACGCCGAACTGTATGTTGTTGTGGCACTCGGGTTTGGCACATCACGGATCTGGTGGACAGATTACTGGGAGGGGCTGGGGAAGACCCGGCTGTCATGGTGCACGTTGGCACCAATGACAAAGTCAGAGGCAGAAGGAGTGTCCTGAAGAACAATTTTAGGTACTTGGGAGCTAAATTGAGGAAAAGGACCTCCAAGGTAGTATTCTCAGGAATACTACCAGTACATGGAGCCACACTTGAAAGGTAGAGAGAGATTAGGGAAGTAAACAAGTGGCTGAAGGAGGGGTTTGGGTTCCTGGAGGACTGGGCCGACTTCTCAGTCGATCACCAGTACTATAGAAGGGAGGGACTGCACCTAAATGAGGAGGGTGCAGATCAGCTGGGAGTAAAGATGGCCAAAAAGTTAGATGGGTTTTTAAACTAGGCAACGGGGGGGAGGGCCCAGAGGTAGAGATAGTCAGCGCGGAACATATTCCAGAGGGTAGTATTGGGGGCATTAGTGGTAGGTTGACTAAAGCACATAAACCCAAAGTTAAGTATAGCAATAAGTCCTAGATGCAATCTCAGAACACCCAATAGAAGGATAGTATGCGACCGGTCTAAACTACGTGGCATGTTCACCAATGCCAGGAGCCTGGCAGACAAGATGGGTGAACTAGAGATACTGTTGTACAAGGATTTGGATTTTGTGGGAATTTCAGAGACCTGGTTCAAAAGCTCTCATGATTGGCTGGCAACCATTCAAGGTTATACCCTTTATCGCAGGGATAGAGAGGGTAAAAAAGGGGGAGGGGTATGCCTATATATCAAGAATAATGTACAAGTGAATGTGAGAGATGACATCACTAAGGGAGCTAGTGAGGAGGTGGAATCCTTATGGGTAGAGAGGCAAAGGGATGTGGTTAAGGGGAAAATATTACTGGGAGTATGCTATAGGCCCCCTAACCTGAGGGAGGAGGAGGAGATGGATCTATCACAAGTTGGATTAGCAGCAAGAATGGTAAGTGTTATCATAATGGGGGATTTTAATTATCCAGACATAGACTGGGCGGAGGGAACCGCGCATTCATTTAAGGCTCGCCAGTTCCTTTTTGTCTTGCAGGACAATTTTATGGTTTAGATGGTAGATGCACCAACTAGAAATAAAGCGTTACTGGATCTACTGATTACCAACAATACAGACCTGATCACGGATGTGGAAATACAGGGCAATTTAGGAAACAGCGATCACAGGTCAATTGGCTTCAGTATAAATCATACAAATAGGAAACATAAGGGGAATACAAAGACACTGAATTTCAAAAGAGCCAACTTCCATAAACTATGAACCTTGTTAGAAGGCATGAATTGGGATAAAATCTTAGGAACAAAGAACATGGAGGAGAGATGGGTTTGCTTTAAGAGCATATTAAATAAGGGCATTAGCCAATGCACCCCATTGGGTAATAAATTTAAAAGAGCGAACAAAAGTCCTGGATGGCTTAACTCCAATGTAAAAATGCATATAAAAGCTAAGAAGAAGGCCTTCAAAAAATACCTGGTTGAGGGATCATCATCAGTATTCAGACTTTATAAAGAATGATAAAGATAAACAAGAAATGTAAGGGTGCAATTAGGGTGTCTAAGATAGAACACGGAAGACACATAGCGGAGGAGATCAAACAAAATCCCAAGAAATTCTTTAACCACTTAAGTACCAGCCTTGTTTGGAATTTACATGTTTAAAAGTTTTTTTTTGCTAGAAAATTTCTTAGAACCCACAAACATTATATATATATTTTTTCTAACACCCTAAAGAATAAAATGGCGGTCATTGCAATACTTTTTTTCACACCGTATTTGTGCAGCGGTCTTACAAGCGCACTTTTTTTGGAAAAAAATCACTTTTTTGAATAAAAAAATAAGACAACAGAAAAGTTAGCCCAATTTTTTTAATATTGTGAAAGATAATGTTACGCCGAGTAAATTGATACCCAACATGTCGCGCTTCAAAATTGCGCCCGCTCGTGGAATGGCGTCAAACTTTTACCCTCAAAATTCTCCAAAGGCGACGTTTAAAAAATTCTACAGGTTGCATGTTTTGCGTTACAGAGGAGGTCTAGGGCTAGAATTATTGCTCTCGCTCTACCGATCGCGGCGATACCTCACATGTGTGGTTTGACCACCGTTTTCATATGCAGGCGCTACTCACGTATGCGTTCGCTTCTGCGCGCAAGCTCGTCGGGATGGGGCTTTAAAAAAAAAATATTTTCTTATTTATTTTATATGATTTTATTAATTTTTACACTGTTTAAAAAAAAAATGGTGTCACTTTTATTCATATTACAAGGAATGTAAACATCCCTTGTAATAGAAAAAAGCATGACAGGTCCTCTTAAATATGAGATCTGGGGTCAAAAAGACCTCAGATCTCATATTTACACTAAAATGCAATAAGAAAAAAAAAAAAAGTCATTTAAAAAAATGACATTGAAAAAAATATGCATTTAAGACGTATGCAGCCCTGCAGTGTCATGGAGACGAGTGGACGCCATCTTCCGTCCACTCGTTTTTACAAAAGCATTTTACACAGTTCCCCATAAACATTTACTGTACAAAATAAGGTCCGTTGGCATGGACCATAGAGTGAGTACATGGATTGAAAACTGGCTACAAGGGCGTGTTCAGAGGGTGGTGATAAATGAGGAGTACTTAGAATGATCAGAAGTGGGTAGTGGGGTCCCCCAGGGTTCTGTGCTGGGACCAATCCTATTTATTTTGTTCATAAACGACCTGGAGGACGGTGTAAACAGTTCAATCTCTGTATTTGCGGATGATACTAAGCTAAACAGGGCAATAACGTCTCCTCGGGGTGTGGAAACCTGGCAAAAAGATCTGAACAAATGAATGGAGTAGGCAACTACATGGCAAATGAGGTTTAATGTAGAAAAATGTAAAATAATGCATTTGGGTGGCAAACATATGAATGCAATCTATACAGTGTGGGGGGGGGGGGAACATCTGGGGTAATCTAGGATGGAAAAGGACCTGGGGTCCTAGTAGATGATAGGCTCAGCAATGGCATGCAATGCCAAGCTGCTGCTAACAAAGCAAACAAAATATTGCCATGCATTAAAAAGGGGATCAACTCCAGAGATAAAATGATAATTCTCCCGCTCTACAAGTCACTGGTCCTGCCGCACCTGGAGCATGCTGTCCAGTTCTAGGCACCAATCCTCAGGAAGGATGTACTGGAAATGGAGCGAGTACAAAGAAAGGCAACAAAGCTAATAAAGGGTCTGGAGGATCTTAGTTATGAGTAGGGATGAGCCGAACACCCCCCGGTTCGGTTCGCACCAGAACCCGCGAACGGACCGCAAGTTCGCACGAACGTTAGAACCCCATTGACGTCTATGGGACTCGAACGTTCGAAATCAAAAGTGCTCATTTTAAAGGCTAATTTGCATGGTATTGTCCTAAAAAGGGTTTGGGGACCCGGGTCCTACCCCAGGGGACATGTATCAATGCAAAAAAAACTTTTAAAAACGGCCGTTTTTTCGGGAGCAGTGATTTTAATGATGCTTAAAGTAAAAAAAAAAAAGTGAAATATTCCTTTAAATATCGTACCTGGGGGGTGTCTATAGTATGCCTGTAAAGTGACGCGTGTTTCCCATGTTTAGAACAGTCCCTGCACCAAATGTCATTTTTAAAGGAAAAAATCTCATTTAAAACTGCTTGCGGGTTTAATGTCATGTCGGGTCATGGCAATATGGATGAAAATCAGTGAGACAAACGGCATGGGTACCCCCCAGTCCATTACCAGGCCCTTTGGGTCTTGTATGGATATTAAGGGGAACCCCGCACCCAAATTAAAATAAGGAAAGGTCCCTATATACTCTGAACAGCAGTATACAGGCGGTGCAAACAAGACAGGGACTGTAGGTTTGTTGTTAAGTAGAATCTGTTTGTAATTTTGAACATTTTTAATGTGTTTAGCTCCAGC
Source organism: Lithobates clamitans (assembly GCA_037952925.1). NCBI lineage: Eukaryota > Metazoa > Chordata > Amphibia > Anura > Ranidae > Lithobates > Lithobates clamitans. The sequence continues at coordinate 3,349,652 of JBBGZY010000353.1, forward strand.
CAAAAAATCTTTTCTAAGCTTTTTGGAAAACATAGGGAAGGGTTATCACCCCTGTGACATTTGTTTTGCGTCTTTCCTCCTCTTCAGAAGATTTCACCTCACTTTTTTGTCCCAATGAAAAATGTTTTTTGAAAATTTGTGTTTTTTTGTGGAACAAGGATTGGAAAGCATCAGTGGAAAGGAAAAATTGTTTTCCCATATTAACTCTTACAGGAGAGAATTTCCCTTCCTTAGGGGTAGATTTCATCTCACTTCCTGTTGTCTCCTTCCGTTTGCAAGTAGGAGTCGTTTGTAAGTTAGATGTTTGAAAGTAGGGTCCTGCCCTATATACTCAGCAGAAATTTGGGCCTTAGGTGTTGCTGTGGCCAAAACACTGTAAGCCCTCACAGGGCCCTGCTGTGAAATATTAGATCAAGAATTGTAATTACATGCCCCTGTTGAACAGGAGCTGAAAAATTAGGCCTTAGGCACTGGTGCTGGTGCCACAACACTGCAACCCCTCACAGACACTCTAGTTGGAACGCAGGAACGAGCCCTGCTGCAAAGTATTGCATCAAAAATTGTAATTACACGCCCCTGTTAGACAGGGGCAGAAAAATTGGGTCTTAGGCACTGGTGCTGGTGCCACAACACTGCAACCCCTCACAGACACTCTAGTTGAAACGCAGGAACAAGCCCTGCTGCAAAGTATTGCATCAAAAATTGTAATTACACGCCCCTGTTAGACAGGGGCTGAAAAATTGGGTCTTAGGCACTGGTGCTGGTGCCACAACACTGCAACCCCTCACAGACACTCTAGTTGGAATGCAGGAACGAGCCCTGCTGCAAAGTATTACATCAAAAATTGTAATTACACGCCCCTGTTAAACAGGGGCTGAAAAATTGTGCCTTAGGCACTGGTGGTGGCGCCCAGAACCAAAAATGTTCTTACAAGCTATCAGCGTGATGATTGAGGAGGAAGAGGATAATTACTCAGGGATAGTCACTCAGCATCAGCATAGGCAGTCTTTGAAGGGATCTGAGATTTCAAAAAAAATTATTCGGTTACATCTGCATCAGGTGCTTGGTAGCTGGTGGTGATCCAAGACTGATTCATTTTTATGAAGGTCAGCCGATCGACCGAGTCGGTGGACAGACGCACCCTGTGATCGGTTACCACGCCTCCAGCAGCACTGAATGTGCGTTCCGAAAGAACGCTGGATGCAGGACAGGCCAGTAGCTCAATTGCATACTGTGCAAGCTCTGGCCAGTGATCCATCCTCAAGACCCAGTAACCCAGAGGATTTTCGGTGGGAAAGGTGTCCAAGTCTGATCTTGCCCCTAGGTATTCCTGCACCATGTAAAACAGACGCTGGCGATGGTTGCTGGAACCGATCATACCTTGGGGCTGCGGACCAAAAAATTGTCTGAACGCATCGGTCAGACGGCCACCTTCTCCACCGCTCCTTCTTTGACTGACCGAAGCCTCAGCAACACGTTGTCCAGAAACAGGAGTTTGTAACCTCCCAGTCTCTGGGAACGCGTTGCACAGACCTTTCTGCAAGGCCTCCCGAAGATGTTTCATCCTCTGCTCCCTCTGCGATGGCAAGATAAGGTCCGCAACCTTACCCTTGTAACGTGGATCAAGGAGGGTTGCCAGCCAGTATTGGTCCTTCTCCTTGATACCACGAATACGAGGATCCTTACGCAGGCTTTGCAGGATCAGGGAGGCCATGCAGCGTAGGTTTGCTGAGGCATTCGGTCCGGAGTCCTCTGGGTCACTAAGGACAACAACGTCCGCAGCCACCTCCTCCCAGCCACGTACAAGTCCATGTGTTCCTTGGGACTGATCCCTTAAAGACTGCTGATGCTGAGTGCCAGGCTCCACCTCCATACTGACACAATCTTCCTCCTCCTCCTCCTCCTCCTCCTCGTCCTCTTCCTGTGTGATCGGCGGGCACGCAGGAACACTGTCTGGATAAAGGGGGCCTTGAGAGCTAAGGAAGTCCTCCTCTTCCTGCCTCTGTTCTGCCTCAAGTGCCCTGTCCATTATTCCACGCAGCGTGTGCTCCAACAGGTGGACAAGGGGGACAGTGTCACTGATGCATGCACTGTCAGTGCTCACCATCCTCGTGGCCTCCTCGAATGGTGACAGGACAGTGCATGCATCCCTGATCATGGCCCACTGGCGTGGGGAAAAAAAACCAAGGTCCCCTGACCCTGTCCTGGTGCCATAGTCGCACAGGTACTCATTGATGGCCCTCTGCTGCGTGTGCAGCCGCTGCAGCATGGCCAACGTCGAGTTCCACCTGGTGGGCATGTCACAGATTAGGCGGTTCTTGGGCAGGTTAAACTCCTTTTGGAGGTCCGTCAGCCGAGCACTGGCATTATATGACCGGCGGAAATGCACACAGACTTTCCTGGCCTGCCTCAGGACATCCTGTAAGCCCGGGTACCTGCCCAAGAACCGCTGCACCACCAAGTTAAGGACGTGAGCCAAACAGGGCACATGGGTCAGTTGTCCCTGTCGGAGGGCAGAGAGGAGGTTGGTGCCATTGTCGCAAACCACCATTCCTGCCTTAAGTTGGCGTGGCGTCAACCACCTCTGAACCTGCCCCTGCAGAGCTGACAGAACCTCTGCCCCAGTGTGGCTCCTGTCCCCCAAGCACACCAGCTCAAGCACCGCATGGCATCTTTTGGCCTGCGTACTTGCGTAGCCCCTTGAACGCCTACGGAGCACCGCTGGTTCCGAGGAAGAGGCCATGGAGGAAGAAGAAGAGGAGGGGGTGGAGGAGAGAGGTGTGTCACAATCAGCATTTTGGAGGCGTGGTGGCGGAACAACCTCCAACACTACTGCACCTTGTCCTGCATCCTTCCCAGCTGCCAGCAGAGTCACCCAATGCGCCGTGAAACTTAAGTAACGTCCCTGTCCATGCCTGCTGGACCATGAGTCAGCGGTAATATGCACCTTACCGCTGACCGCCCTGTCCAGCGAGGCATGGACATTGCCTTCCACATGCCGGTAGAGAGCCGGAATCGCCTTCCGTGAGAAAAAGTGGCGTTTGGGTACCTGCCACTGAGGAACCGCACATTCCACAAACTCACGGAAGGGGGCAGAGTCTACCAACTGAAAAGGCAGCAGTTGAAGTGCTAGCAATTTTGCCAAGCTAGCATTCAACCGCTGGGCATGTGGATGGCTGGGAGCAAACTTCTTTCGGCGGTGCAGCAGCTGGGGCAGGGAAATTTGCCTGGTACAATCTGACGTCGGTGTACCAAAAGCAGATTGCCCATAAGTACTTGGCTGTGACACACCTAATTCTACACCTTCATTCCTCTCACTGCAGGTCGCAGAGAGGACTGAAGGTCTAGTGGGGTTGGAAATCTCAGCTGATGAGGAGCAAGGAGAGATCGTCTTTGTTCTTTGGTGTGGGTCTTTTAGATACGCTTGCCAACGAACTGCATGGCAGGTCAACATATGTCTGGTCAAGCATGTGGTACCCAAGCGGGAGATGTTTTGGCCACGCGAGATACGCTTGAGACATATATTGCAAATAGCAGCGGTGCGATCTGATGCACTCGTCTCAAAAAAGGCCCACACCAAAGAACTTTTTGAATAACGCGCAGAGACTGCAGCGCCCTGCACATGTGGAGCTTTGGGGTGTGATGCAGTCAATGTGCTGCCCTTAGGCTGGCCCCTGGAGGGCATCCTGCCTAGTTGGTGATGTGCCACCTCCTCCTCCTCCTCCTCCTCCTCCTCCTCCTCTCTCCTATCAGGCACCCACGTTGAGTCAGTGACCTCATCATCCCCTCCCTCCTCATCACTGGAGCAAACCTGGCAGTATGCTGCAGCAGGGGGAGCATGACTGCCAGATTGCTGTCCTTCTTGGGCACCCCCTCTGTCCGTGCTCATGTTACTGCCTTCATTGAGCTCAGTATCATCATCAGAGCCTTCCAAACGCTGGGCATCCTCCTGGAGCATGTACCCAACACTGTGGTCAAACAGTTCGAGGGAATCCTCAGGAGGACATGGTGGGGCTAGGGAAGGAGTCACTGATGACATTGAGCTGAGGGAAGAGGCCGCTGCTTTGCCAGACAAAGCACCCTGGGCATGGGTGAGAGAGGATGAGGAGGATGAGGACGGCTTGGTCATCCACTCGACCAAGTCTTCCGCATGTTGCGGCTCAACACGGCCAGCTGCCGAAAAAAAGGCCAAGCGTGTCCCATGGCCACGTGCTGATGAGGATGCACCGTCTCCACGACCAGCACTAGACACAGAGCCTGCTTGCCCTCTCTTATTGGCTTGTGACTGTCTGCCTCTCCTTCTTGGCCTTCCAGACATACTAATGGCCTGTAGCTGCACTAAGCTGGGATAGAACACCTGTAATTTTCTTCAGGTAGCTTTATATACTGTAACCAGACAAGCCTGCCTGTCAGTAGGAAGATAACAGGAACGGATCTAGCTGAACACTGTGAGCAGGACGTACTGCACTAAATGTATATAGCAGGAACGGATCTAGCTGAACACTGTGAGCAGGACGCACTGCACTGAATGTAAATAGCAGGAACGGATCTAGCTGAACACTGTGAGCAGGACGCACTGCACTGAATGTAAACAGCAGGAACGGATGTAGCTAAACACTGTGAGCAGGACGCACTGCACTGAATGTAAATAGCAGGAACGGATCTAGCTGAACACTGTGAGCAGGACGCACTGCACTGAATGTAAATAGCAGGAACGGATCTAGCTGAACACTGTGAGCAGCACGCACTGCACTGAATGTAAATAGCAGGAACGGATCTAGCTGAACACTGTGAGCAGGACGCACTGCACTGAATGTAAATAGCAGGAACGGATCTAGCTGAACACTGTGAGCAGGACGCACTGCACTGAATGTAAATAGCAGGAACGGATCTAGCTGAACACTGTGAGCAGGACGCACTGCACTAAATGTAAATACCAGGAACGGATCTAGCTGAACACTGTGAGCAGCACGCACTGCACTGAATGTAAATAGCAGGAACGGATCTAGCTGAACACTGTGAGCAGGACGCACTGCACTGAATGTAAATAGCAGGAACGGATCTAGCTGAACACTGTGAGCAGGACGCACTGCACTAAATGTAAATACCAGGAACGGATCTAGCTGAACACTGTGAGCAGGACGCACTGCACTGAATGTAAATAGCAGGAACGGATCTAGCTGAACACTGTGAGCAGGACGCACTGCACTGAATGTAAATAGCAGGAACGGATCTAGCTGAACACTGTGAGCAGCACGCACTGCACTGAATGTAAATAGCAGGAACGGATCTAGCTGAACACTGTGAGCAGGACGCACTGCACTGAATGTAAACAGCAGGAACGGATGTAGCTAAACACTGTGAGCAGGACGCACTGCACTGAATGTAAATAGCAGGAACGGATCTAGCTGAACACTGTGAGCAGGACGCACTGCACTGAATGTAAATAGCAGGAACGGATCTAGCTGAACACTGTGAGCAGCACGCACTGCACTGAATGTAAATAGCAGGAACGGATCTAGCTGAACACTGTGAGCAGGACGCACTGCACTGAATGTAAATAGCAGGAACGGATCTAGCTGAACACTGTGAGCAGCACGCACTGCACTGAATGTAAATAGCAGGAACGGATCTAGCTGAACACTGTGAGCAGGACGCACTGCACTGAATGTAAACAGCAGGAACGGATGTAGCTAAACACTGTGAGCAGGACGCACTGCACTGAATGTAAATAGCAGGAACGGATCTAGCTGAACACTGTGAGCAGGACGCACTGCACTGAATGTAAATAGCAGGAACGGATCTAGCTGAACACTGTGAGCAGCACGCACTGCACTGAATGTAAATAGCAGGAACGGATCTAGCTGAACACTGTGAGCAGGACGCACTGCACTGAATGTAAATAGCAGGAACGGATCTAGCTGAACACTGTGAGCAGGACGCACTGCACTGAATGTAAATAGCAGGAACGGATCTAGCTGAACACTGTGAGCAGGACGCACTGCACTGAATGTAAATAACAGGAACGGATCTAGCTGAACACTGTGAGCAGGACACACTGTACTAAATGTAAATAGTCTAGCTGCCTGACCGTGGTACTAATAGGATCAAAAAGAACACCTGTAATTTTCTTCAGGTAGCTTTATATACTGTAACCAGACAAGCCTGCCTGTCAGTAGGAAGATAACAGGAACGGATCTAGCTGAACACTGTGAGCAGGACGTACTGCACTAAATGTATATAGCAGGAACGGATCTAGCTGAACACTGTGAGCAGGACGCACTGCACTGAATGTAAATAGCAGGAACGGATCTAGCTGAACACTGTGAGCAGGACGCACTGCCCTGAATGTAAATAGCAGGAACGGATCTAGCTGAACACTGTGAGCAGGACGCACTGCACTGAATGTAAACAGCAGGAACGGATGTAGCTAAACACTGTGAGCAGGACGCACTGCACTGAATGTAAATAGCAGGAACGGATCTAGCTGAACACTGTGAGCAGGACGCACTGCACTGAATGTAAATAGCAGGAACGGATCTAGCTGAACACTGTGAGCAGCACGCACTGCACTGAATGTAAATAGCAGGAACGGATCTAGCTGAACACTGTGAGCAGGACGCACTGCACTGAATGTAAATAGCAGGAACGGATCTAGCTGAACACTGTGAGCAGGACGCACTGCACTAAATGTAAATACCAGGAACGGATCTAGCTGAACACTGTGAGCAGGACGCACTGCACTGAATGTAAATAGCAGGAACGGATCTAGCTGAACACTGTGAGCAGGACGCACTGCACTGAATGTAAATAGCAGGAACGGATCTAGCTGAACACTGTGAGCAGCACGCACTGCACTGAATGTAAATAGCAGGAACGGATCTAGCTGAACACTGTGAGCAGGAAGCACTGTACTGAATGTAAATAGCAGGAACGGATCTAGCTGAACACTGTGAGCAGGACACACTGCACTGAATGTAAATAGTCTAGATAGAAGATAACAGGAACGGATCTAGCTAAACTGAATACAGTGTATATATATATATGCAACACCTGGGATGCATATATATACACAATACACTGTAAGTGCAGCTAACTGACTGACTGTTCTGCCTAATCTATCTAACTCAAATCAAATGACACTGTCTCTCTCTCTCTCTATCGCTCAGCACACCGGAACACACACTACACAGGGCCGCCGTGCAGGCGGCCTTATATAGTGTGGGGTGTGTACTAAATCCCCTGAGCCATAATTGGCCAAAGCCACCCTGGCTTTGGCCAATTACAGCTCTCTCTACTGACGGCGCTGTGATTGGCCAAGCATGCGGGTCATAGTGCATGCTTGGCCAATCATCAGCCAGCAATGCACTGCGATGCCGCAGTGAATTATGGGCCGTGACGCGCCACACGAATTTGGCGCGAACGGCCCATATCGTTCGCAATTCGACGGACGGTCGAACAGCCGATGTTCGAGTCGAACATGGGTTCGACTCGAACACGAAGCTCATCCCTAGTTATGAGGAAAGGTTGCGAGCACTGAACATATTCTCTCTGGAGAAGAGATGCTTAAAAGGGGATTTGATTTCAATTTATAAATACCGTACTGGTGACCCCACAATAGGAATAATAGGGAGTTTAACAAGACACGTAGCCACTCATTAAAATTAGAAGAAAAGAGGTTTAACCTCAACCACTTACGGACCGCTGCACGCCGATATACGTCCTAACTTTGAAGAGGAATATCGTTATGGCAGCAGCTATCTGCCATAACCCCGTTATCCTCTTCTTCGGCCAGCGGTCCGCTTTCCGATAATAGTGGTATCTGCAGATCACTTTTATTGGCGGAGGGAGAGGGGGCCCCTCTGCCGCGCTCAGGTGCCCTCCGCCGCCTACTGGTGCCGTCGGCAGCGGCGGAGGCGATCGGATCTTCTCCCTTGCTGGGTATGGAGACAAGTGAGGGGAAGATGTTCCCGGTCCCCACCCATCTCCATACCATTGCAGGGCAGAAGCGATGTCGAAATGTCACTTCCACCCATAGCTCTTAAAGGGCCATTTGTTTAAATTTTTTTTTCAAATGACAACATTTTTTTTATTGCATTTTAGTGTAAATATGAGATCTGAGGTCTTTTTGACCCCAGATCTCATATTTAAGAGCTCCTGTCATGCTTTTTTTCTATTACAAGGGATGTTTACATTCCTTTAATTGGAATAAAAGTAACACAATTTTTTTTTAAAAAGAACAGTGTAAAAATAAAAAATACAAGGTAAAATAAATAAGAGAAAAAAAAATGTTAAACTCGCCCCGTCCTGCCGAGCTCCCATGCAGAAGCGAACGCATACGTGAGTAGCACCCGCGATCGGTAGAGCGAGAGCAATAATTCTAGCACTAGGCCCCCTCTGTAACTCAAAACATGCAACCTGTAGAATTTTTTAAACGTCGCCTATGGAGATTTTTCAAGCGTGACATGTTGGGTATCAATTTACTCGGCGTAACATTATCTTTCACAATATAAAAAAAAATTGGGCTAACTTTACTGTTGTCTTATTTTTTAATTCAAAAAAGTGTATTTTTTCCAAAAAAAGTGCGCTTGTAAGACCGCTGCGCAAATACAGTGTAACAGAAAGTATTGCAACAACTGCCATTTTATTCTCTAAGGTGTTAGGGAAAAAATGTATAATGTTTGAGGGTTCTAAGTAATTTTCTAGCAAACAACAAATCTCAAAAAGAGGCTTGGTCCTTAGGTGGTTAAACTACGTAGAGGGTTCTAATGTAAGAGTGGCAAGGATGTGGAATTCCCTTCCACAGGCGGTGGTCTCAGTGGGGAGCATCGATAGTTTCAACAAACTATTAGATAAGCACCTGAACGACCGCAACATACAGGGATATACAATGTAATACTGACATATAATCACACACATAGGATGGACTTGATGGACTTTTTTCAACCTCACCTACTATGTAACTATGCAACTAAGTGTGTCAGGTGGGGGGCAGTGTGACTAAACTGACCTACCTGACTCCTACACTGACCTACCTAACCACTACAATGACCTACCTGACCACTACACTGATCTAACTGACACCTACAATGACATACCTTACCACTACACTGACCTACCTGATATCTACACTGGCCTACCTGATTCCTGCTAACTGTGGCTGGAAAGTCTTGTACATCTGCAGCCCTCACAGTAAATCCCTGCACTGCTCACACAAATCTCCCTGTTTCCCAGTACAATGTGCATCGGTGGATTTCCTCACCTCTCCATGTCTTCCACCATCAGGCTCTCCCCAAAACTGGACAGACAGTATTCCTTAGCGTTTCCGCTACCCAGCAGCAACTTGGTATCCCCTGCTGGCCAAGGGGTCCACCAACAGCCACCCTACCTCTCCTATGACCATCTATTCTACACGATGCACCGCCCCTCCCCCTCCGCCGTTTTCACACAACTGGCCACACCAGAGGGGGCAGGCTGGGTGAACCAGAGGAATCCCAGGGCAGGGGGGAGGGAGAATATGGTGTTGAATAGGAACGCAGGTCACAGGGATATGCCTCATCTGAGGTGTAGAGGGAGGCCGCAGCACAGCACACTCCAAACAGTGCAACAATTTTGGTGAATTATGTACTCTGTTTTCCTAAATGTTTTAGAAAAAAAGGAAAAAGTAAGGCGCACCGACCTAGTGCACTACCACTGGTAAAGCTTTAATGAAGCATAAAACTTGGGGTGACTCCTACCAAGTGCATTAGAGTCTCCAGCAGTTGTCCTCCGTGGATGGAATGCACGCCATTTAGATAACCAGGAAGAGTGGGTGTACCTGCGTTCCACCTGCAACTTCCGTATCTGCGCACGCCAGTGGAAGGACTGCGTGCGCAGGAGACGCGGCCCGAAAGTGCGAGTGTATATGCTTTCCAACCGCTACTTCCGACCGCTAATGCACTGGCACTTGTGAGTGTGTGGATGCGCGCGCACAGGCACAAATGAGCACGCCCACACACTCACTAGCCGCTCAAAGGGCACCCCCTCTAATGGCCCAAATGCATACTGCAAAGGTGGGCAGGATGGGGAGAGGAGATCGATGCTATAGGTGTAAGGAGCAAATGAACCGCACAAACACATATAGGAGAAGGCGGATAAAAATTTAAATATAAAACGCTATATCGGATAAAAGGCCCAATGGCAATCAGTATTGTGCACAAAAGTGGCCACCCACAATTGCCCAAGGGAAGCATATTTAAAAGATGTTAAAAAGTCTACATATATATATATATAAAAATAGTTTTGAATAAGAATGTATATAAAAAAAAAAGAAAAAAAAAGAAACAAACCCCCCTAAATAGGGGAATAATATAACTATATATAAAAAAAAAAATGTATACATGAACATGTCCCCATAGGGTCAGCACTCTAATATGTGCTGCAGAAAAACTTCTAGGGACTGTCCAAAACCGAAAGCGCCATTGCCCGTTAGTATCGAATAACATACATAAAATGATTAGCATATGAAGGCTGAATGAAAATACATACATGCTGTTTCAAAAATAACAAGGAAACACAATCTAATATACTGACCAATCTAGACTAAAACCTACTAACTGAAAATTACACAGGGGGGTCTATCTAATCTAAAACTTACTGTCTAAGTGCTTAAGTCGAGAAATCGACAACTAATGACCCATACTTAGCAGACAAGGACCCTCCCAATCCAAACGCCAGTGGCTGTGCGGTCTCATAGCTACAGAGTAGTTGTTGTGGTCCAAACGCCACTAAATAACGAGGACAGACCTCCAAAAACAGCGGTAGAGTTATACGAAGATTCCTATAAAGAAATAGGAGCTCCCTATGGACAACTGCGATGGTCCTGACTATACCGCAGGGGAAAACAGGAGGCCCTACAAGAGCTGCAAATGTCATACGACACTATGCAGTTCAATTTCCTTGTTTAAACCCTTCGGAGCCAAAGTCTCTAAGGTGAAGATCCAATAGGCCTCTCTTGTACACAATAGCTGGTGCTTTTTCCCACTATCAAGGTAATTAGGCATGGCTTCTATACCGAACACCTTGAGGCCATCTATACTGCTATCGTGGACTTCGAGGAAATGTCTCGGTACTGAGTATTTATCCTTTTCCATCAGGATACTGCTTCTATGTTCATTCATCCTAGTTCTCATTGGTCTTGAGGTCCGTCCAATATACAGAAGGCCGCACGGGCACAGAAGGCCATAGATAACGTAAGGGGTGCCACAATTGATAAATTGCTTGATCTTATGGATCTTCCCATCAACTCCTACTACCTCTTTCTTTCTATGGCACATATATGTACAATTCCCACAGTTGTTACTCCCACATTTGTAGCTTTTTTTCTTTAGCCTATGAATACCCATTATTCCAAGGAGGGCTGCAAGACGGCAGGCACTACTGTAAGAAGCTGGTTACACCACGTGCTGATGAACTAGACACCTGAGCGCAGGAGAGATTTCTATTGCGTTTTCCCTAAATGTTCTTCCATTTAGGGATAGTGGAGGCCAAACATCTGGACCCAGACCCAGACCCAGAACAAGATCTTCTTTGTGGTGGCGGTCAGCAGCTGCGCATCATTCTGCATCTTTTACAGAAAAGTATGTAGGTATTACCTACATTTAAAAAAAAATGAAGGAGGGGGCGTGGCCTGACACAGCATGGAGTAGGACGTGTATCCCTTGAGCTCCGTTCATTACTCCTGCTGTAATTACTCCTGGACTCTCTATGCTATACTAATCGCTGGATCAACACCCCCGGGGCATCCACCATACCCAGAGTTGCATTTTGGAGCGGCAGGATCGATCGCGGCCAGAACGGAGCAGCGATCCTCCACATGTCGGCTGGATTCAGGCAAGTCTGCGGCTTCGGCCTACTCCTGGAGGTCCGCGGTCATCTTGGTCCTCCTCTACACCCGACCTTTATTGAGGTAGCTGTGCCTGCTGCTGCATAACTTTTGAGAAAACCCCCCTGGGGACCTAGAACACATCCCTCCCCACATATACAGGCTTACCTGACCCCCAGTACCCCCGAAAGAGCGGCGGCCGCATCTAGGCAAGACTGTGGCTTCGGCCTACACACAGAGGCCTGGTGGCCATCTTTACACTCTCATATACCCAGACTTTGCTGCATCTTAAACCTGCTGCCTTTTCGATCTTCATGTGAAAAGCTTCTTTTGGGGACCTTTCATACTCCACATCACCCCTCCAGATTGCCAGCACCCCAAACAGAGCAGTAATCTACTACACACTTGCCGCATAGGGGCAGACTCTGCCCCCGGACACCTTGGTGGCTTCGAGACCCTCGCCAGCACTGTCTCCTGTCCCGCAGGTCACTAAATTTGCCAAAACAAGATTGGGGACTCGCTGTGAGACACCCTGGACCCCCACAGTATGTCACCAACTAAAGCACAGAAGGCAGCGGCGGCGAGGCTTGATCAATACCGCCGCCAAGACAAAGAGGACATGGAGGAAGATGGGGCCTCTGAGAAAAAAGGGGAGGGTAAGCGAACGGCGAGTGATACTGACAAACTGCTTGAAGCAATCACCTTTTGCAGAACTTCCCTCACAGCACAAATTGAGGAAGTCAAGATGGATATTTCCCTTATCAGGCAAGACTTTCAAAAGCTCAGAGACAGAGTGAAGGAAACTGAGACCAGGCTGAGCACAGTGGAGGACGCCATTTCACCTTTACAAACATCCTCAGACCGCGTACAACGACAAATACACCAACTTCTTACTAAACAAGATGATATGGAGAATAGGCTGAGAAGATGTAATATACGCCTGATCGGTCTGCCAGAGGGGACGGAGGGCAAGGACACTACCACGTTCTTGGAACAATTACTAATCAACGCCTATGGGAGAGAAGCCTTTTCCCCTATGTTTGCGGTGGAGCGGGCACACCATATGCCAGCCAGACCCCCCCCCGCAGGAAGCCCTCCTCGCACTTTCATAGCTAATTACAAAGATCGGGATACAGCCCTGAGGATGGCGAGGGAGAAAGGCAACATCCCAGTAGGAAATATCAAAGTAGCAATTTTCCCAGATTTTTCAGCAGAGGTACAACGCTGTCGACAGAGTTTTGCAGAGGCCAAGCGCAGGCTGAGGAACCTACAATACAAATATTCTATGCTTTTTCCTGCACGCCTCCGTGTGGAACATGACGGACGTGCGATCTTTTTTGAAGATCCTGAAGAAGTGATTTCCTGGTTGGAACGTCGTGCTATCCCTGAAAGAGCTGACTGATCAAGTTCCAGAGTCGCATGACTGCATTGTTCCTAGCAGATGTAAGGAACCCTTTTTGATGCTGCCCACTTGGGGATGAGAACTGTTCTTACTACCCACAAAAATTATTTAACCATGACACAGAATCCCTTGTAAACCAGCGCAAGTATAAAGTACAATCTATGGACATCTACAGCATAAGAGTCCACGTACTCTCCGGGGCTCCGGAAGAGCAGAAGTCCTACCAATAACATGCATTGTGCAGCGAGACTTTACCCCACACACCACTGGGAAGCAGCACCATGATTACTGGAATTTTTTCTGGACCATATTAAATGCATTTAATTGGAAACAAAGAGATCGAGAAACCGGGACATACCCTGCACTATTGATATGGCTGATATCTCTTATTCTACTCCGACCCCGGGGACTTAGCCAGATGTTCTGCATTTTCTATGTAACTTGGAGGTTGGAATGTTTCCCAGTTGGACACAAGTTAAGGGAATATGCCCGCACCAGTTTGGGACAGTGTAAGGCGGGGAGGGGGGTGGGAGTTCATTTGTTTTTAGTTTGGTTAAACTTGATTGTGCATACTAACCGCAGTAAACAGGTAACGTTTCGAATGCTATGCTCATGTGAGTGTTCATGTGTATTATGTGCTACAGGATTGATCCACCAGGGTTTGCATACTAGAAGTCTAAACGCTTCATACATAAAGAACAAATTGCTTAACATAATTGTTTCATTAGATCTCAAAAGGTTGTATTCATGGCATCCCTAAAATTTCTTACGTGGAAAAAAAAAAATTTAAGAGGATGAAAAAGTAAAAATGTATATAAATTTTGATGTATTTTAGGCTGATCTGTTTTCTTTTCTTACATTTAGGGACAGTGGAGGCCCAACATCTGAAACCAGACCCGGAACAAAACCTTTTTTGTGGTTGTGATCAGCAGCTGGGGATCAGTCTGCTGACCACCAGGACTTTTAAGTGTTACAAAAAAAATACAAAATGCAAAAATTCCAAAGTACCAAAAAAACACCATAATAATTACATAATGTTTAATATTTAGAAAACTATGAAAAAGCAAAAAATATACAATTTTTGTGGATTTTTTACTCTATTTCACAAATCTTTTTCTATATAGGGAGACAGTGGAGGTCTATTGATATGCCAAAACCCTGGAACCAAGACCTTCAGGAATCAATCAGCCGAGGCTCACTAATGTCTGGAAGACCTGGCACCGAAGACTCCTACCTGGAAATGAAGACTTAGGAATGGAAAGACCCACTTAAAAAGTAATACAGTAGTACCTTGGATTAAGAGCATAATTCATTCCAGAAGCATGCTTGTAATCCAAAGCACTTGTATATCAAAGCGAGTTTCCCCATAGCAATCGAAGGAAACTCAGATAATTTGTTCCAGTGTTACTGCTAGTGTATGCAGTACCTCATGTGGCCAGAGGTGGGGGGGCGCCGGAGACACTCAGAGACACTCAGAGATGCTTGGAGACACTCAGGAACAAAGGGTTTCCAAGAGTCTCTGAGGGTCTCTGAGCGGCTCTGTGTGTCTCCCAGCATCACCGGCGCCCCGCTCACCTCTGTCCACATGCAGTACTGCACAACCCAGAGGCTTGAATCATGCTCATCTTGCGAGACAACGCCTGCAAATCGATTAAGGATTTTAAAAAAAAACAGCTCATGATGCGAAATGCTAGTAAACCGCGTTACTCGCAATCCGAGGTTTTACTGTAAACTCTTAAACGCTTTCACTGCCAGATTCATGTATATGGGTTTTTGCACACATTTAAAAATCATTTTAGGCCTGTGATTTGTTAAACTGATTATAAGTTTATTTATTTTTTTAAATAAAAAACATGTTATATTTACCTGCTCTGTGCAATGGGTTTCTACAGAGCAGCCCTAATCCTCCTCTTATGGGATCCCCTGCTAGCGTTCTTGGCTCCTCCTTCTTAGTGCCCCCCATAGAAAGCTGCTTGCTATGGAGGTACTCATGCAGGCTGGATCCCAAGCTGAGCTCTGTGTGTGCATTGGCACACACAGCATGGCTCAACCTCCTACCCCCACTTTCTCCTCACAGGCTTTGACTGACAGTGGCAGGTGCTAATAACTCCGGCTGCTGCCTCTCTGTTCTGTGAGGAGAGAGAGAGGAGAAAGCTGCTGGTCTCAGGCACAGCGCTGGATTGAGATAAGGCTCAGGTAAGCATTATGCCCGGTACACACGATAGGATTTTCCGACAACAAAATCCATGTTTTTTTCCAGTTTATCAGGTACAAATTTTCAATAGAAAATACACTAAAACCTATGTTAGACTTACCACTAATGGTATTTCTACGAACCTTTCAGGATGGCACACCTGAGAGATGAAGGCTCCTCCCTACAGGAAACACAATCAATTGACAGCTTGTTATAAGTCCCCACCCTTCCCTTTGATCTACAGTTTGTAATAAAGTAATTCCAAACCGGTTCACAAGGAGAATCATTTCATATAGGTACTCACCACCTAGTTTTCAATCCATTTTCCCTCCACCATAGGGTGGGAAGTAGGCCTGCCATCCTGGAAGGTTCGTAGAAATACCCTTACCGGTAAGGCTAACGTAGGTTTTCTCCTATTACCTTCCAGGACGGCACACCTCAGAGGATAATCAAGTAATCACAGGCCTACCTTCAGGGTGGGACCACAGCTTGTAGGACCTTCTGGCCGAAGGCCAAGTCTTGCTGTGACAACACTTCCACATGGTAGTGCTTCAGGAATGTATCCTAACTGGACCAGGTGGCTGCGCTGCGGATTTGTTCCCAGGAGGCCCCTGCTTTCTCAGCCGAGGAAGACGCTAGTGACCTGGTTGAATGAGCCTTAACCTTTGCTGGTACTGGGACCCCAGAACTCTCATAAGCCAGGGAGATAGCTCCCCTGATCCACGTTGAATCTTTTCTCTCTACGTCAAATCTTTTCTCTCTATGTAGAATAAACTTGGACTAATAGAGTTAAGGTTAGCCACATTCGACCACAGGTTTGATGGACACAGATTGTTATTGTCAGCATCATGTCGAATCTCCTATCTATATCGAACTGTTGTAGCAACGAAAACGAAAATAAAGCATTTGTTTATGTCGGATCTTTTGTTTTTCAGATTCTGCACCTACGTTATTGTTTGTTAAAGCGATAACAAAAATACCTGAAATTCGCACGAAAATGCATTTGGACGAAAACAATTGCACATGTCTACTATCTGGCTGTGTCAATAGGAAGGGTTTCTTCATGGACAGCCCTTGTAGATCCCCAACCCTTATAATTTTAAGGTTAGAAACTTAAAAGGAACCTCCTCTGTAGGTTCAAATGAATGTTTAGATAACGCCTCTAATACCCTTGTCAGGTCCCATGGTGGGAAACTCCCTTTGGAGACCGGGGAAACCCTTTCCCTGGTCACCAGGAATCGTTTAATGAGGTCTTCCTTTGCTAGCCTTGTATCAAGGTAGACAGAGAGCGCTGCAATCTGTACCCTGAAGGGTACTGATCGCTAGGCCCTTTTCTACTTCGTCCTGGAGAAACTCCAAGATAACAGGGAGGTCATCTGTTTTTCTATACCCCAGGAACAGAAAGTCTTGTAAATTTTTGAGTAGATTTTCTTATGCTCTGTACACACGACCGGTTTTGCCGTCGGAATAAACTCCGAAGGTTTCTCTGACGGAACTCAGACGGAATTCCATTCAAGCGGTCTTGCCTACACACGGTCAACCCAAAGTCTGACCAAAGTCCGACCGTTCAGAACGCGGTGACGTACAACAGTTACGACGGGACTAGAAAAAGGAAGTTCAATAGCCAGTAGCCAATAGCTTCCATCTCATACTTGCTTTACAGCATGCGTCGTTTTTGGTCCGTCGGAACAGCATACAGACGTTTTTCACGGTAGGAATTGGTTCCGTCGGAAATATTTAGAACATGTTCCATTTCTAGGTCCATCAGAATTTTCGAAAAAGAAGTCTGATGAGGCCTACACACGATCGGAATAGACGATGAAAAGATTCCGTCTGACTTTTTCTGTCGGACATTCCACTCGTGTGTACAGGGCATTAGTCACTGGTTTTCTGTTTAGAAGGAGGGTGCCTATCACTCTCTCTGAGCAGTCGTTATGCTTTAAGATCTGGCGCTCACTAGCCAGGCCATCAGCTGGAAAAATTCCGGCCTTGGGTGTAGTACTGGCCCCTGCCTGAGAAGATCCAGCCTGTTTGGGAGCACTGTGGATCCTAAGTTTGTGAACCAAGCTCTCTTTGGCCACCAGGGTGCTATCAGGAGGAGTTGGCCTAGGGACTGGTTGGGCTTCTGAAGGACCCTTGGAATCAGTGCTAGGGGTGGGAAGGCATATGCCAGCCTGTACTGCCAGGTCTGAGACAGGGCATCTAATCTTTTTGAATCCCTCTCTTGGGAAATCGAGAAATATCTGTTCACCTTTCTGCTCTGTTGGTTGGTGAACAGATCTATTTCTGGATTTCCGAAGTGCTGCACCAGGGTTTGAAATACCTCGGGGTTCAGCTCCCATTCCCCCTGCCTTATCAGCTGACAGCTGAGGAGGTCTGCCTTGTTGTTGCTTGCCCTTTTATGTGGACAGCTGAGATGGAGAGGACCTTCCCTTTGGCCTAGTCCAAGATCTCCTTGGATAATTCCAGGAGGGGTCTGGACCTGGTGCCTCCCTGGTGATTCAGGTAAGCTACAGCAGTGGCATTGTCGGAGCTGACCTGAATCTCCCTGTTTAGGATGCTTTTTTGAAAGGTTTTCAGGGCTTCTCCCACCGCTTTGAGCTTGCTGTAGTTGGATGACATCTGACCGAGTGAGCTGCTCTATTGACCTTGGGCTTTCTCCTTTCTAGGTGGGTCTCCCACCCCCAGGTGCTGGCATCAGTGGTCACCTTTACCGGATGCCACTGAGCCCATGGTCTGCCCCCTTTTAGGTTGTCTGGCACTGTCCTCCACTCTAGGGAGGATAGGACCTGAGGGTGAGTACTATCTCCTGGCCAGGGACTCCCTCTTCTTGTCCCAGGAAGACAGGAGGAAGAAGTGAAGGACTCTGGAGTGAAGTTGCGCCCAAACAATGGCCGGTATACTTGCTGACATTAGGCCCAGGGTTCTTAGCACCTCCCTTATGGAGCGAGACAGGGTTCTTATCAAGTCCCCCACTGATGAAGCTAGTTTTGCCACCTTGTCCTTTGACAAGAAGAGCTTCTGTAGTTTGGTACTAGGAATGGGGATAGGGGGAAGGGGATGGAGGCAAAAAATCAGCCTCTGACCACGCACCGGATGTGGTGTTATTGCTGTAACCCATGAACAGTATGGTATAATGGGGGCTTGCAACGGGGAGGGGTAAGGGAGGGAATTCTTGATATAGGGTATCAAGTGGAAAAGCGGTTACTTTAGCAATGAGTGACCAGAGGTATTTACATAAAAAATCTATTTATTAAATGATTTAAAATCCACAAAATATGTGAGAGGCAAAACATGGAGGTTTTATCTAACAGCGTGGGTATGGCAAAAGAAAAACAACAAAGATAACCAAGGTATTGCTATACCTTAGACAACATTAAAGACAAACACACATACAAAACGACACCGACACGGTCCGGACTTAATATGCTGTTCGGCAGCTATTGGGTCAAAATCAAGGTGGGCAAGCACAGTGGCATAGCTAAATGGTGTGGGTGTTTGGTTTCAATGACTATGCTGCCGAGGAGCATATAGGGGGGGGCGGGTAGGAAAGAGGGAAGGGGAACTGTTAGGGGGTCATATGGAGAGGGTTGCCTGGCGGCCGGCTGTCAGGGATGGATGGTTAGCGTAGATGGAATACCTGGCTGTGTCCTGCAGGTGCGAGATAATGCTTGTTGACGTAGGTTAGTATACAAAGCATTTTTGGCGAAGCACGCTATATAGACAGAGTGGTCTCGTTGCAGTGGACTTGAAGAGGTTTATACAGCACGGGTCACCGCAGAATTGCAGGTAAACTCTAATAGTGAAGCACTGCTCATTAGCATAAGGATTGAATATGAGCACAGTATGGGTACCAGCTATGCAGACAGTAGGCAAAAAATGCTATGCATATATTGAAGCAGGAGTTTGATTAGTGTCATTCATACGTTACCGCCCTATTGGTGGAGGGAGGGGGAACTTGGACACTCTGAAGTCAAGTCCTCTTAGGTGCTGAGTGGAGTCCCACAGGCTCGTATGAGCGGCAGTGTATCTGCTGCTGGTAATAGAATTCGGGTGTTGTATCTTGAATCTTGCGGTCTGTTAGCGTCTGTCTCCTGTCCGGTCTGTCAGGCATCCACGATCAATCTCAGCGTGTACTTAGTGACGCCCAGCTGGTAGTCACAGCTGTTCTGCTCCTCTAGCACGGCCCGCCCGGTGGGACCTGACGGCGTCGTGATGACGTCAACGCGTTTCGCTGTACTCGTTAGCGTAGCTTCTTCCTGTAGTTTGGTGTCTACTAGGTAGCCTAGGAACGTCTTGACCTGTTCTGGTTTGAGGGAGGATTTTTCCATGCTGATTATTCAGCCCAAGCTTTCCAGGACTGACATTACCTTGTTGGTGTCTGATCTGACTTGGGCAACTGACGGTCCAGAGACCAGTAGGTCATCCAGGCTGGGAATCAGAGACGTACCCTGTAGATGCAAAAAGGCTACTGCTTCTGCTAGGACTTTGGTAAAAATCCTTGAGCTGGCTGGTAACTTGAATGGGAGGGCTCTGAACTGACAGTGAAAAATCTCCCCCTGATGATCCAAGTGAATTGGAACATGCAGATAGGCATCCTTGAGGTCCAGTGTCGTCATGAAGGCTGCCTTCATGATGTTTTTGCATACGGAGTAGATACTCTCCATTGAAATTTTTTTGTATTCCAAGCACTTGTTCAGGTTTCTTAGGTTTACTATAAGCCGATACTTTCCTGACGACTTGCGAACAACGAATGCATGGGAGTAGAATCCTTGGTATTGTTGTTCTTTTGGTATGGGTACCACAACCTGCTGTTCTACCAATTCCTGGATACCATCCAGAAGGGCTGATCTTTTCAGGGCATCCCTGGGGGGTTGTGTGAGGGTGATTATAGAGGGGGCTTTTGCCAAAAATTCCAAGCGATAACCTTATCACAGGATCTGGCAAATGTAGGTGCTGTCTGATATCTTTTCCCACTGTGGGACAAAGTGAAACAGACAACCCCCCCACCCTGATCTTGGCATCACTTAGCTTCTTTGGAGCCAACCCTGGGGGAGGAAAACAGTAAGTTGCTCTTTTGCCTTCCCCTACTATTCGTGCAGGATCAAATACTTTAGGGACTGGTGGAGTGGGAACACCCTGGATTGAGCCTTGATTAGCACCCTGTATACCTTGTCCTGTGTGGAGGTCACTCTGGGGGTCTCTGGAATCTCCTCTGTGGCATATATCCAGATCCTCCAGGGTGAAGAGGTGTCTCCTTAGCAAGACATCCTCCTGTGTCTCGCTTAGCTGGTCTGGTTCCACCTCCCCATCTGAGCTGTGGTCTGAATTGACCTGGCTTTTCATTTCTCCCCCATCCTGGCTTTCCATTTCTCCCCCAGGCCCATCCTGGGAGGATGGGCCTTCTCTAGGGGCAAGCTCCTCTGGGCCCTGGGCTGTGATTGTCCGGCGGCTTCACGGAAAGATTTGACTGTTGCCAGCATTTCCGTCTGCATAAATGAAAGGAACTTTTTCATTAAGGTTGAAGCCTCTTTCCCTGCTAATTTTTTTAATACATTTATAGCAGAAGGACTTGGAATGGGATTTTGGAAGCTTATCCTTACAGTATCCACAGAGCCAGAATCTCTCACCTCCCCTTTCCAAGGGGGGTTTTTACTTACTGGGCTCCGACCTGGATCTAACCGCAGTTGTAGTCGCCATCCCTTCCTCCTGTTTCATGAGGAGATTGGCCCAGTCCTGGGCTGCTGATACCACTGAGGGTTTAGTACAGCAAGCTGACCGCTGTTTGCCGCTATGCTCTGTCTCTCCTTCCCCACGCCGGTCTCCACGCTGTTCTCCCAGTGTTTTGGAGGTACTTCCAGGTCACGCTGCTCCTTCAGTGCCGCCCACTTCCTGTGAGACAGCCGTGACCTTATCCACAGTGAGTTTGCTCTTCACATTTTAAACAAGAAAGAAAAGGCATTTTTAGTTTCTATAGCCCCTAGAATCCCAACCATGTATTATCTACCAAAAATCCATAAGGATTCTACACATCCCCCTGGACGCACCATCATGAGTGGCATCGTTTTGATTACCTCACCTTTAGGGCATTATATAGACTTTTTTGTCCAGCCACTGGTCAAACGTACACCTTCTTACTTGAAGGATACAGGTGAAACCATTAGACTGTTGGAACACGTTGATGTACAGGGGGGGTACATCATGGCCACCGCTGATGTAGCCACCTTGTATACTTGCATACCACATAAGTTGGGAATTGAAGCAGTTCAGCATTTTCTATATAAAAACCCTTCTCTCACTCAACTTCAAACTGCATATATCATTGAGTTGTTAGAGTTCGCTACTCAACACAATTATTTTTGGTTCGATAACCATTTTTTTCTTCAAAGGCGTGGCATTGAGGGCTAAATTTGCCCCCAGCCTCGTCAATCTTTTTATGGCCAGGTGGGAGGAGGATGTCGTCTATGCCCAACAGTGACCTCAGTTGGTCGAGTGGGCAAGATACATAGACGGCATCCTCCTCGTATGGAATGGCAGTTCTGTTTCTCTCTAATCATTTTTTGCCTTCCTCAATGACAACAATAGGGGGAATTCTCTGACTTATGAGTCTAGTCATGAGAAGATATCCTTCTTAGATTTGGACATTGAGATCGTTGGTGGTCGATTCATATTTAAAAAACTTTAAACCAACTGACCGCAATGGTTTTATCCCTGTGGACAGTTGCCACCATAGATTGGCTTCGCTCAGTTCCGCGCAGCCAATTTCTAAGGTTGCGTCGGAACTGTTCTGATACTGGAACTTTCAAAATTCAGGCAAATGTCCTAAAACATAGATTCCTTGATAATTGATATAGTCAAAGTGAAGTTGAGGGTGAACTACAGAGAGCATTAAAGACTGAGAGAAACTCTCTGCTGAGAGAGAAACCTTGTTCTGAGTTTAATGAAAAGTTTGATGAAACCTTTAAGTGGTCCTTGATGGCTTGATTTTCTACTCAGCATGTGCAGATTAAATGAATTATTCGTAAACACTGGGACGTTCTGAAAAAAGACAGCATTTTGGGTCCCCTACTGCCGGACCAGCCTAAGGTGAAATACAAGGGGTTGCCATCTTTACAGAGTAAAATTGCACCTAACATCATAAACCCCACACTTAGAACGTCTTTTTTCCACAATTTGGTTGGCTACTTTCCATGTAAGATGTGTAATGTATGTATTCACAACACACGTGGGCGATGTAAGACTCTACAATGCAAATCAGTCATTACCAACCGTCTATATGATATTAAACACTTCTGTACATGTGCCACAAAAAATGTGGTTTATTTACTCACCTGCCCATGTGGCAAGCAGTATGTGGGCAGTACCATTTGGGCCTTTTCAGTGAGAGTTAGTGAACACATAGCTCTCATTAAAAAAGGTGATACTAAACATAATGTCCCAAGACATTATCAACAGTTTCACAACAGAGATCTTACGGGCACGGAATTTTTAATTATCGATAGATATATTCCCCCTTGGTGGGGCGAGGCCATGACCAGGGGGCGTGTCACGCCTCAAAACTTATTGGATTTATGAGCTCCAATGCCACTCCCCCTTGGGCCTTAATATTGAATGGGACATCAATGCATTCATTAATAGAGCCTAAGGCGTAATTTATATGAATTTTTCTGGATATCCAAATTTTTTATACTATAAGAAATTTTAAATAATTTTAAGTAATGTATTCACATTCATTTATTATTCAATTTGATCATGTATAGACCCCGATGAGCTGGCGGATGACAGGCCCGTCTCTGCTCACTGTACAGGGATGGACCTGTCAAAGCCCTGTTCTCCTCTATCGGGGAGACGGATGGAAAATAGGGTTTCCATGCGTCTGAATTTGTCTGTCGCTCCATAGAGGTGAATAGAGTGTCTGTTCAGGTCTGCCTGAAAAACTGTCAGGCAGACCTGAACAGTCCGCTTTTGTGAAAGGCCCCTTACAGTGCATATTTTTAGCACTGATCACTGTAATAATGTCACTGGTTCCCAAAAAAGTGTCAAAAGGGGCAGTTAATGTCCGATTTGTCCGCCGCAATGCCACAGTCCTGCTAAAAATCACTGATCGCCGCCATTACTATTAAAAAAAAAAAAATGCCCTAAAAATATCCCATTGTTTGCAGATGCTATAACTTTTGCGCAAACCAATCAATATACGCTTATTGGCATTTTTTTACCATAAATATGTAGCAGAATACATATTAGCCTAAATTGATAAAGAAATTAGTTTTTTTTACATTTTTTTATTGGATGTGTTTCAGATAAGAAAGTACAAAATGTATTTTTTTGTTTATAGCGCAAAAAATAAAAAAACACAGAGGTGATCAAATACCACCAAAAGAAAGCTCTATTTGTTGGAAAAAAATGATATAAATTTTGTTTGTACAGCATTGCACAACCGCGCAATTGTCAGGTAAAGTAACGCAAAAAATGGTCTGATCAGGAAGGGGGTAAGACCTTCCGGGGCTGAAGTGGTTAAAGTGGATGTAAACCCTCTATACCAAGTGAAGTTAACAGCCTCAGATGATACACAGAGATTAAACAAATCTCCCTACATAAATTTTACATGTATATCTGCTCTCTTCAACTTTCTATTTTCTTTAGAAAGTGAACAGCGTTTTAGATTTTTTACTTCCTCTTTCAGCAGTGGGAGTGTAGTCTTGGCATACACTGTGTGACAGCTGACTGGAGGAACGGCACCCCCCCCCCCACCTCTACATAGGCAGAGGAAGAAGGAAACATGCAGAGCTGTGCTGTGCTGTGCTGTGAATATACCAGCTCTCTGCTAATCTATTTATAGCACCCTCCCCAACACAAATTTCCAGTTGCTTTTATCTCCTGTGTCAGAGAACTTGTCAGAAGTTATCATGCTGATAACAGAGATACGAAACAACATAAAGACACGGGACTTGGGGCTTTTTGAAAGAGATAAGAAAACACTGCAGATATATGTGCCCAGGTCAAATTTCATGAATCGGATTTACATCCACTTTAAAGAGGATGTCCAGCCCCCCCACCAAAATATTAAGTCAGCAGCTACAAATACTGTAGTTGCTGACTTTTAATGTTAGGACACTTACCTGTCCAGGGATCCCGAGATGTCAGCACCCCAGCCGATTTCCAGTGCCGGCTCTCGGGTGCTGCCGCCGCTATTCGTGGTAAGGGAAAGCGCCAGTGAAGCCTTTTCGGCTTCACAGCCGGTTCCCTAATGCACTTATGTGAAGCGCGCTGCGAGAAGGATCCTAATGACTGTTGCTGCGGTTACTTCCTGGTGCATTAGTATTAAGGCTTGCCTGGCCTGGAACATTGCTGATTGTGTCCCAATGCTGTCCTCTTTATGTCCTACTGCTGAAAGGACTGTTCTAAAAAGTAGCTGCAAAGGGAAGAATGTCTTCACATACATACACAGACATTGGTCAAATTATTTGTAAACACTGAACATTTTAAGACCAGTAGATGACGACACAGCACATTTTGTGCTTTATGTACTCCTGACCCATGTGGGAAGGGGGGTGAGCTTTGTATTGGGGGAGAACTTAGGAGTACACAGCACATTCCTCAGCCCTGCACTCAGTACATAGTGCACCCCTCAACCCTACACTCAGAATGTAACACACCCCTCAACCCTGCACTCATTAAGTAGCGCACCCCTCAACCCTGCACTCTATATGTATCACACCCCTCAACCTTGCACTCTGTACGTAGTGCACCTCTCAACCCTGCACCCTGCACTCTGTACGTAGTGCACCTCTCAACCCTGCACACTGTACGTAGTGCACCTCTTAACCCTGCACGCTATACACAGAGCACCCCTCAACCCTGCATTCTGTAGGTAGCTTACTCCTCAACCCTGTAATCTGTCTGTAGTGAACTCTTCAACCCTGCATTCTGTACATAGCGCACCCCTCAACCCTGCGCTCTTTATGTAGTGCCAGCCTACTCTCCAGGTCTGTAAGTCCCCCCCCTCAACCCTGCACTCAGTACACAGCGCACTCCTCAACCCTGCACTCCCAGTACTAAGAGTTTGGCCACACCCACATTACGCATGTCACAGGTAACTTCCTCCTTCAAGTGTCCCTCATTCTGAAGTTCAAAATTTGAGAGCTATGCCACTGTGCTATAGGGACAGTGGGGCTTGCTTATCCACCTCCATCCATCCTACAGGATTGGCCATTAGGGGATGGACTGCTAAGTCAAAGGACAATGTGGACACCAGGTTTGAGTGAGAGGCCAAGAGCATTGCTGGCTACCTCCCACTTGGTTAGGACAGAGTATGAGCTTGATTACCATGAGGAGGACATCTGCAGTATCGGAGGTTTCTACATGTCTGCTAATCTCTCACTTGTAGTACAGGTAAATAAAGCATAATTTTGGGTACACAGACTGTGGCATATGTTACTATGTACACAGTGAGTAGAGTCAAGTTTTAAGTGCCCTCCACTGTTAGATCAATTTGCAACACACACAATTTGTCTCAGTGTGTCACAGTGTGGCAGGTTCACTTATTTCTCTCTATTCACTTAGATGGATCGACTTCAGTACAACAGGCCTTCCCATAGATGCATCCAATCTAGGCTGGTCCCCGCTGAACTGGCCCAGATTAGATCCATCTATGGCCGGCTTTAGATAGTTGTCACTGCTACATGAAGAGTTTCCCTCACTTCTTGTTCTGGTGACAACTCTATGATTTTTGATCCACTAAGGTCACTAGGACAAACCGAGAGGCAGAATCTCATACAAAGCAATGATACCTGACAGAGCATGCATCCTCCTTCTCATGCCCCCAGAGTAGTCCCTGCCAACTGTGAGGACCAGAGGAGGCTGGGTGCTTGGTGTGGGAGACTCCGACTGTCACATGACCTGGACAGATTTTGATCCTGATGCAAAAATCATCACTGCAGCTTAGATTTAGGGAAAAGTAAGGAAATCTAATTTTTAATAACATTCAATTACAATATGACTTATGTCACGAGTATTATTATTAATTTTTTTCATTTGCTATTTTTTTTTTCCCACGAAAGTGGAGTTACCCTTTAAATAGTGAGTGAGGCTGGTGAATCAGTGGCCTGACTAGGACTATTTGTTAAAGTGTATCTAAACCCAAAACAAAACATGTAATATATTATAGCTTACCAATCTTTAGATGTGGTGGCTAAATTCGTTTTCATTTTTTAGGATTCTTCCTTTATTTTATATTTATATTATTATTTATAATAATTTTCATCCTATGATATGGTAACACGCTTCTTGTCTTAGGGTTTTCTTACCACTTGCTACCACCTAGTGGCTTTATAGCAAAACTACACCTTCCAAGTATCTCTTGACATGGAGTTATAAGTATTTTATTCCCATAAAACTAAGTTTTTTAGAAAACAACTTTGTGAAATCCAGTTTTTGTACCATAACCAGTAATTAATCCTAGGGCCTAAACATTAAGGTGAGATTAATTCCTCAGTTTTAAGCACTTTTACCTACTAATTTAATCAATTTTTTTAGTATGCAGACTATTTATCTTTAGATTCAAAGTTCAGGGAAGTATATAGATGCACACTAGCATAGAAATAATACAAGCTTTATTTAAGAAAAGATTAATAATAGTTCAAACATCCAACGAACAAACAGGCGTTACCGGCAAAGGGCCCAATAAGAGTCTTAGTAGAATTATACATGTAGTAGAACCGGTTATACAGTGAATCCAGAAAGTATTCACAGCGCTTCACTTTTGCCACATTTTGTTATGTTACAGCCTTATTCAAAAAATATTAAAATTTATAATTTTCCTCAAAATTCTACAAACAATACCCCATAATGGCAACATGAATAAAGTTTGTTTGAAATCTTTGCAAATTTGTTAAAAATAAAAACCAAAAAAAATCACATGTACATAAATATTCACAGCCTTTGCCATGACACTCAAAATTGAGCTCAGGTGCATCATGTTTTCACTGATCATCCTTGAGATGTTTCTACAACTAGATTGGAGTCCACCTGTGGTAAATTCAGTTGATTGGACATGATTTAGAAAGGCACACACCTGTCTATATAAGATCCCACAGTTAACATTGCATGTCAGAGCACAAACCAAGCCATGAAGTCCAAGGAATTGTCTGTAGACCTCCGAGACAGGATTGTATCGAAGCTCAGATCTGGGGAAGGGTACAGAAAAATGTCTGCAGCATTGAAGGTTCCAATGAGTACAGTGGCCTCCATTATCTGTAAATGGTAAAAATTTGGAACCACAAGTACTCTTCCTAGAGTGGGCTGCCCGGCCAAACTGAGCGATCGGGGGAGAAGGGCCAAGTACCCGATGGTCACTCTGACAGAGCTCCAGCATTTCTCTGTGGAGAGAGGAGAACCTTCCAGAAGAACAACCATCTCTGCAGAACTCCACCAATGAGACCTGTATAGTAGAGTGGCCAGGCGGAATCCACTCCTCAGTAAAAAGGACATGACAGCCCGCCTGAAGTTTTCCAAAATGCACCCGAAGGATTCTCAGACCATGAGAAACAAAATTCTCTGGTCTGATGAAACAAAGATTGAATCGATCATCACCTGGCCAATACCATCCCTACAGTGAAGCAGTGGTGGCAGCATCATATTCTGGGGATGTTTTTCAGCGGCAGGAACTGGGAGACCAGTCAGGATCAAGGGAAAGATGAATGCAGCAATGTACAGAGACATGCTTGATGAAAACCTGCTCAAAAGCGCTCTGGACCTCAGACTGTGGCGAAGGTGCATCTTCCAACAGGTCAAAGACCCTAAGCACACAGCCAAGATAACAAAGAAGTGGCTACGGAATTTAAAATAAAAGAGAAAGCCGCACTTAAGAAAAGGTGAGGTTAAAAAGTAAAGGTTGCTGCCTCCCCTGATAGGGCTCCCCTAGGGGGGCTCTAGAAAATGCAAAAATCAACAGATAGGGGTAAAGTGGCGCTAGATATACACTAAGGGCACTAGAAGTATGAGAAGGGGTGAGGGGCTGTGCCGAGGACTGTACCATATGTGTACAATCAACACCAAGCCTCAGCTCCTAGATCACAACCTAATGACCTTAACCCAGTGCCTATGTGGAAATACTAATTATATATATGTGTAAATATGTGAATGACACACATCCTGAAAAAAACATACAGGTGATAAAAAAATAAAATAAGTAAATTGAATATCAAATGATCCCAAAACTACGGTACCACAAGGGCTTCCCTTAAAGTGCATATAATATGTGCATACAAATACGTGAATACCATCATAAAAATTACATAACATATAAATCCTACTAATTAGAATATTATTGTAAAAATATGCATATAAAGTGCATCTGCACAATCAGACAAATATAAACCTATATAAGTGCCCAGATGGTGTTACATCCAGTAGATGTTAAAAATAAATAAATAATGTCCCAAATGTCCAAATACCCATAGAAAAAATAAAAATTCAAAAATACAAAAAAAACCCCCAAACAACCAAGGGGTGTGTACAACTATATATATGTACCGTATATACTCAAGTATAAGTCGTTCCGAGTATAAGTCGAGGCCCTAATTTACCACAAAAAAATGGGAAAAACTTAATGACCCGAGTATAAGACGAGGGTGAGAAATGCACAGCTACTGTAAGTGGAAAAGAGGGTCAACAATTCCCATTTGCAGCCTCACTGTGCCCATTTGCATGCCTCACTGTGCCCATTTGCAGCCATAGGTCCCCTGAACTTCAAACTTGGTAGTTAAGGGTTCCTAGATGCCCCCTAGCTGCAGCCAAAATTTGGGGTCTCTGAACCCAAAGGGTCCCGAAATGACATTGCTGCAGATAGACACAGTTGACCGAATTTGGGGCCCCGTATCTCGGGGCCACTTAGTGCTAAGAACCCCAAATTTGGTGTGCAAACCCAGTGGAACTAGCAACATAAAATTTCCAAAGCTGGGATTTCTAGCACCAAGTGGCCCCGAGATACAGGGCCCCAAACATCAGTTCAGAAAATGTCAAGCACTTTTCTGCAGCAGAGAATTACATTTTCTGAACCAGTTTGGGGCCCCGTATCTCAGGGCCACTTGATGCTAGGAATCCCAGCTTTGGATATGTTATGGTACCAGGTCCACTGGGTTTGCACACCAAATTTGGGGTTACTAGCACCAAGTGGCCCTGAGATATGGGGCCCCAAAGTCGTTTCAGAAAATGTCAAGCATTTTTCTGCAGCAGAGAATGACATTTTCTGAACCGATTTTGGGGCCCCATATCTCGGGGCCACTTAGTGCTAGGAACTTCAGCTTTGGATATGTTGTGGTGCTAGGTCCACTGGGTTGGCATGCCAATTTTGGGGTTTCTAACACCAAGTGGCCCTGAGATACGGGGCCCCAAAGTCGGTTTGGAAAATGAAATTTTTTGATGCAGAAAAGTGCTTGACTCGAGTATAAGTCGAGGGGGGCACTTTCAGCACAAAAAAATGTGCTGAAAAATTCGACTTATACTCGAGTATATACGGTAGATAAAAAATAGATTGATAGCAGTCCACATATAGATATTAATCAGGTAGTGTACATGGAGGTAGCAGAGATCATCATAGGTGACTTGAGTGCTTGCAGTATATCCAAGTGACTTATGTGCTCCCCCTCAAGGGTCCCCACTTACCGAATCCTATCATCCCTGCAGGGGTAATACGCATAAGTGTTGTACTCTATAATGCCAGTTCACCAGAGTGTCTGCTATGTAGATCCCAAACGCATATATGCCAACATTGTAAAAAAAAATGTGGGACACTTTTGTGGCTGTAGGCGGAGCCGTACAATAATTAGGGGGCGAGGCATTTGCTTGTAGGCGTGGCTTACAAGCGCGGCGCAACGAAAATGGGCGTGGTTTACGTGGTATAGCGGGCGTGGCTTAAATGGGCGTGGCTCAAGAGGGTGTGGTTAGAGTCTGAGATGAATGATGGAGAGGGAAAGGGGGAGAGGGGGAGAGGGGGGAAAGGGGGAGAGGGAAATGACGGGACAGCAGCCTCAGATCCTACACAATAAAAACATGTGTATTCTAGAAAGTTTAACAATCAGCAGATAAAGATAATCCAAACACCTGGTGTTAGCACTTCAATCATCCCGGCACCATGGTTGTTATGGTGTCAGGATGATTGAAGTGCATTATTTCTATTATTACATTGTAATATAAAATGAAATCTTTCAACTCACCATAATGCAGAATCAGTGGGATCCCTGAGCGTGTCACTAGCCACGTCGCCTGCCACCAGCCGTCCGTCCTTGCGTCAGATGTCCCAGCAGAGTCCGTCCTTGCATCAGGTGCCCCCAGCGGAGCCCCCTTACATCAGATGTCCCCAGAGGACCCCCCCCTCACACCAGGAGTCCCCGGCGGAGCCCCCCTCACACCAGGAGTCCCCGGCCGAGCTCCCCCTCACATCAGGAGTCCCCGACGGAGCCCCCCCTCACATCAGGAGTCCCCAGGGGAGCACCCCTCACACCAGGAGTCCCCCCCGGCGGAGCCCCCCCTCACATCAGGAGTCCCCGGCGGAGCCCCTCTCACATCAGGAGTCCCGGCGGAGCTCCCCCTCACATCAGGAGTCCCCGGCGGAGCTCCCCTTCACATCAGGAGTCCCCGGCGGAACCCCCCCTCACATCAGGAGTCCCCGGCGGAGCTCCCCCTCACATCAGGAGTCCCTGGCGGAGCTCCCCCTCACATCAGGAGTCCCCGGCGGAGCCCCCCCTCACATCAGGAGTCCCCGGCAGGGCTCCCCCTCACATCAGGTGTCCCCGATTGAGCCCCCCTCACATCAGGAGTCCCCGGCGGAGCTCCCCCTCACATCAGGAGTCCCCGGCGGAGCTCCCCTTCACATCAGGAGTCCCCGGCGGAACCCCCCCTCACATCAGGAGTCCCCGGCGGAGCTCCCCCTCACATTAGGAGTCCCCGGCGGAGCTCCCCCTTACATCAGGAGTCCCCAATGGAGCCCCCCCTCACATCAGGTGTCCCCAGTGGAGCCCCCCTCACATTAGGTGTCCCCAGTGGAGCCCCCCTCACATTAAGTGTCCCCAGTGCAGCCCCCCCCACATAAGGTGTCCCCAGTGGAGCCCCCCTCACATCAGGTGTCCCCGGCGGAGCCCCCCTTGCATCAGGTGTCCCCAGTGGAGCTCCCCCTTACGATTCCCAGAGCAGTGCGCCCCCCCTACCTCAGAGGTGTCCGCCGGCCGCATGGCTAGAACCCCCGCCCCTTTCCATAACAGACTGGCAGCGGGGCGGGGGGTAGGCGCGGCGAGGCGGAGGGTGGGCGGCGACGAAGGACTGGCAGTGGGGCGGAGGTAGGCGGGGCGAAGCAGAGCGGGGCGGAGGTTGGGCGGTGACGCAGGACTGGCAGCGGGGCGGGGGGTAGGCGGGGCTAGGCGGGTGAAGCGGAGCGGGGCGGAGGGTGGGCGGCGACGCAGGAGCTCCGTCTAGCTCCCCCCAGCCGTCTTCCTGATCTTCGTTAAAATGGCGGCCGGCGGAGACATTGTCGCCGCCGGCTGCGGACCGAAAATCGCGAAGAACCGGATTTCTCGGGACATTTACCGGGACACCACAAATTCGGGAATGGCGTGTAAGTCCCGGGAATGTCCCGGGAAATCCGGGACAGTTGGCAACTATGCAAACGCCTCCCTTTAGTTCGAGATAAGATGGACGTGACCAAAATTATTTACCTTTGCAATTGTAGCTGTCTGTTGGGGGTAATAGAGAGAGGAACCAATGCCCATGAATCCCAGAGGATATATTATTTTCTTTATTCTTGAACCTCTTGCAAGAAATAAGCCAACAATTCCAGCAAATCCAATCAGACCGAGTCTGGGATAGAATCCAGGTGGTGCATCTCTTAGATTTTCATATGTCATTTTTGCAGACTGTCTGAGCCATGAAATTCCCTCTTCCAATTCAGTCTGCTTCTCTTCAACAAATCTTGCTTCTTGCACTGGGCTGTAATATAGAGAAAGCTCTTCCACTTTTAGTAGGACTGTTTTGGGAGAAGTCTTTGTTTCACTTTCTGCATGCACAGGAAAAGCCACAAAACCCAGACTGGTGGGGAAAGCTACTAATTTTACTTGAACATGACAGTGGATCATGCTCAAGCTCCGCTGTCATGTTTAAGTGAAATTAGTAGCTTTGCAAGAGGTTCAAGAATAAAGAAAATAATATATCCTCTGGGATTCATGGGAATTGGTTCCTCTCTCTATTACCACCAACAGGCAGCTACAATTGCAAAGGTATATAATTTTGGTCACATCCATCTTATCTCGAACTAAAGGGAGGCGTTTGGGATCTACATAGCAGACACTCTGGTGAACTGGCATTATAGAGTGCAACACTTATGCGTATTACCCCTGCAGAGATGATAGGATTCGGTAAGTGGGGACCCTTGAGGGGGAGCACATAAGTCACTTGGATATACTGCAAGCACTCAAGTCACCTATGATGATCTCTGCTACCTCCATGTACACTACCTGATTAATATCTATATGTGGACTGCTATCAATCTATTTTTTATCTACATATATATATAGATTTACACACACCTTGGTTTTTTAGGTTTTTTTTTTTTATTTTTTTATTTTAATTTTAATTTTTTCTATGGGTATTTGGACATTTGGGACATTATTTATTTATTTTTAAGACCCCTTTCACACAGAGGGCGTTTTGCAGGCGCTATAGCGTTAAAAATAGCACCTGCAATCCGCCCTCAAACAGCTGCAGCATTGTCTCCAGTGTGAAAGCCCTCGGGCTTTCACACCGGAGCACTGCGCTGCCAGGACGTCAGGAAAAGTCCTGTCAGCAGCTTCTTTGGAGCGGTGAAGGAGCGGTGTGTTTACCGCTCCTCCACCGCTGCTCCCCATTGAAATCAATGAGGTATGAGCTATTGCGGCTCATTGCGAGCGGTTTTAACCCTTTCTAGCGGGGGGTAAAAGCGCCCCACTAGCGGCCGAAATGCGCTGCAAATCCGACGGTAAAATGCCGCTATAAATAGCGGCGTTTTACCGCCAACGCTATAGGCGGCTCGGTTTGAAAGGGGTCTAACATCTACTGGATGTAACACCACCTGGGCACTAAGACCCCTTTCACACCGAGAGCGTTTTGCAGGCGCTATAGCGTTAAAAATAGCGCCTGCAATCCGACCGCAAACAGCTGCAGCATTGTCTCTAGTGTGAAAGCCTGGAGACAAAATTAACAGGAGCTGCATATAGATTCTATTACAATAAACAGGTTCACCTAGCAACATACAGCAACAATAGCAAACTATTAAACATAGGCGCTCTTGCTTATGTAGCACCCTCTACCTTAGATAGGTAGGTCCTAGTATTTTTTTTGTTTCAGCCAGTGCAGGTAAATTTAAGCAAGCCTAGCTTTTGGCCTGTTTGTTTTTGATCTGGGGGCTGGGAGTGGTTTGAGAGCAGCAGCAGGTGAATGACATGTGACTTCATCTCTCTGGCGCCTCCCCAAGGTTTCCAGAAGGTTCTGGAAAAGGTATGGGGAGAGGGGATTGGAGTGGCATGAGGAGCCCTGACCAATCCCCAACTAGGATTGGCAGGGGGCAGGCCTCCTATATATACCCAGGGTCAGCCTGCTGGGGCAGGAGCTGTCGGGTGGAAGAACTGAGTGATGGAGTGTTAGGCTGTCGTGGCCTTTGAGGGAGCACCCTTTCTGAGGGGTGACCTTAGGCCGGGGCTTGGAGAGCTGGGAAGGAACTCCTCCATACAACCCAAACTTGGGGTGTCGTGAACAGGAGCAGGAGAAGGACAGCGAGTAACATTGCTGGGCAAGTCATCAGGAAGGATCCATCCGGGGTCAGTGAGTGACAGGCACAATGAGAAGATCTGGGAGAGACATGCCAGGAGTGGATGAAGAGCCAGAGGGAAAAACTGTGATGTTGCTGGGCTTAGAGACAGGCTGCTGCAGCCAGGAGGGTTGGCAGAGTCTGCACAGGACTGACTGGGACCAGTAGTCCACCTAGAACACAGCTAGCACAAAAGACTCTTTTAAGTTGCTATTGGTTGCTACACCAAAGGGCACTGCAGACCCCTACCAGCAAATGGCGAATTCAGAACTGTTGGGCCTTATTCAGAGTGGGGCCTAGCCATCTGCTAGCTGTGCCAGGAATCAAGCATTGTGCAGTAGAGGAAGCAAAGTTGACTCATAAGTGATGTGCTGGAGGAGTATGGAGCTTTAGAGACTGCAAATACAGATTCCAAATATCTTTCATTCGTTTAAAGGTCAATTATCTGTGCATCCCATGTTCCCTTTTCCCAATCCAAGTTAAATCCCCTCAATAAAACAACAAAAACAAGCTGATGGACTGTTCATTGTTCAGTGAGGAATGACTGGAAGTGAGTGCTGGACTGAGCAGGGTGACAGGTAGAACTACTACACTCAGCGACCCCACGGGAGCACTGCTACACCTATTAATCCCTTCTGGTCTGGATTTAGCAACAGCTTTTCCATGTACAGAACATGTGGTCTCAGACTTTCTCTTCCTTTACATCCTCGCTCTGGGGTTTTCAACCCAGATACACAGAGACAGGAAGTGATGTACAAGCTAATCTGTAACACTGCCACTTACAGACAGTAGGGAGCAGCAGATACAATATGCATAGTGAACATCAATTTAAGAAACAGAGTTATCCACTCTCAATTACAATTGTTTTATGAGGAAAAACAACAAGTTAGTAGCATTATATGCCAGGTGAAGCAAAAACAGGCAACATGTTGACTAAATTGGAGACTGCTCCTACCCAAGTGTGATACAACTGGGGCCCCCAAACTATCTTAGGCCAAAATGGGTGAAGGATGTTTGACTCTCTACCCTCTCCGCAATTCCATCTGAAGTAATCCTCCATTTTCAGGCACTGAATTAGGACTATGAGACATTAGAAGGGATGGCACTGGCTGTGTAAAAGGACTGGATCTCTGATTAGGCGTGCTAACTAATTGAGAAACAACGAATTGTGGAGATTTAGGATCTGGTGGCTCTCTTAGAGGAGAGAGTGCCGTTGAGCTAAAGATCTCAGGAACTACAGCCCAAGCACTTTTATGGGTATCAGGAAGATCAGATGAGAGGTCTGCCTGATTATGGGGTAAGTCCCACTCTGAAGTGTCATCTGAGCCATCTTCATCACTGACTTGAAGAATAGGCTGCAAACTATTTCTATACCATGGTTTGATCCTGCCTTCAGGTCCCTTTATCTTGTGTACTGGGATCCCAGGCAATTTGTTCACCACTGTGAAAATCTACTCCTGCCATCTGTTGGCCAGGTTGTGCTTTCCAGATGCTCTCAAGTTCCATAGCAAGACTTCAAATCTCTGTATCTCGCATGAAGATCAATCCTTCTTTTGTTCTCTTCATTTATTTTAGCTTTGTTTTCTGCAGCTAAACGTTAAGCATGGTCATGACTTTGATGACTAATAACATCAGTGAAAACTCCTAAACAGGCCAGTGGGCAATCTAGGCTCCCTGAACATCAGGAAATAGGGGAAGAATCCTTATTCTCATGCCTGGTGCTGTTATTAGCATGGACCAAGGATTCAACCGTGCAGTTCCGAATATGCTTGTTGTCAGCCTGAAGGGTACCTAGCATATAAACATGGTCCTGTTAAATCTCTCAGGGAGAGCATCACTTTCAGGGTGATGAGGGGTTGGTCAACTTTTGTGCATGTTCAACAGCTAAAATAGTTCTTTTATTAGCTTGTTTTCAAAATCTCTGCTCTGGGCTGAGTGTAATCTGAAGAGAGGGCCATAATGCATAAAATATTTCTCCCAAAGTATACTAGCGACTGTAACTGCCCTTTGATTCTTGGTAGGAAAAGTGGTCAGTCACTGAAGTACTAATTCTAATTCCTCTTGAATCATTGTCAGTGCAGAGAGAATTTATACAAAGTCATTTGTAAAAAAGTGAACTTGCACTTTAACATAAATGTGAACCCTCACTTTGTAAACAACTCATTCAAATTAAAATAGAAATGAAAGGCAAAGTGTTTGTGCATATATAGTAAAAACATTATTAATACCTGTGTTTTTTTTTTTTTTATAAGCGATTACATAATGTGTGTTCTCAGCTGCATAAGGGGTTTGGAGAGGCGGGGGTGGAAAAACAACAGCACACTGATCTTGCCAGTGAATAGCTGTGCAGGGGGATGTGTCAGCACAAATCTGACCATTAGAGGACAGGCAGGCAGAGCAAACAACACAGCCAGAAAACTGACCACGCTGAGATGTATGTGCTGTGATTCCTAGTGTGGTCAGTTTGTCATAGAAAAGCAGGGGGACTGGCAGAATCACTAAATATTTCATACAAAGGAAGCAATACAAAGAGAACAGAACACTTTTTAACACAAGTACATGGTACATCATACACATATCAGGAATATGAAAAGTTGGGGTAACATATTTTTTAACCACTTCCCACCTCCCATATAGCAGAATGATGTGCGCAAAGTGGTTAGGTTATCCTGAGTGGACGTCATATAATGTCCAGCAGGATAAGCGGCGATCGCTCGCCTGCGGGGGGCGAGCAGCACGGCGATCATTAGTGTGGTGTGTCAGTCTGACACACCGCCTCACAGATCTCAGTAAAGAGCCTCTGGCGTAGGCTCTTTACCATGTGATCAGCTGTGTTCAATCAGGAAGAGCCGTTTATCAGCTTTTCCTCCACTCTAACTGACAGACGTGAGTAGAGGAGAGCCGTTTGGCTGCTCTCCTGATGGGGGGGGGGGGGGGTCCTGCACTGATTGATTATCAGTGCAGACCCCCCAAGGATGCCTACCCCTGACCCCCCAGGACCACTAGGTATGCCCACCCATGACCACCAGGGATGCCAATCAGTGCCCATTAGAGGTGCCAAACAGTGACCATTAGACGTGCCAATCAGTGCCCATCAGTAATGCCTGTCAGTGCCTCCTCATTAATGCTGCCTATCAGAGCCATCTATCAGTGCCCATCAGTGCCATCTATCAGTGTCCATCAGTGCCACCTATAAGTGCCCATTAGTGCCACCTATAAGTGCCGTTCAGTGTTGCCTATCAGTGGCCATCAGTGCCACCTCTAAATGTCCATAAGTGCTGCCTATAAATGCCCATCAGTACTGCATATCAGTGCCGCCTATCAGTGCCCATCAGTGCTGCATATGAGTGCCTCATCATCAGTGCCCATCAGTGCCACCTCATCAGTGCCACCTCATTAGTGCCCCTTATCAGTGCCCATCAATGCAGCCTCATCAGTGCCCATCAGTGAAGGAGAAAACTTACTTATTTACAATATATTATAACAAAGAAAAACTTTTTTTTTCCCACAATTTTTTTATTTGTTTAGCAAAAAACAAAAACCCCAGTGGTGATCAAATACCACCAAAAGAAAGCTCTATTTGTGGGAACAAAATCATAAAAATTTTGTTTGGGTTCAGTGTTGCTTGACCCTGCAATTGTCATTTAAAATGAGACAGCGCTGAAAATTGGCCTGGGCAGCGGGGGAGGGGGAGTGCCCTGTATTGAAGTGATTAAGCATTCAGTCAATAATGTTCACCTTCTTAAAGGCAAACTCCATGTTTACTTTTACTTTAAATAGTTTGTTTGGGCCAAGCTGACCCAAACAAACTATTACTATTTCCTTTACTAATTGATGCAGCCTTGTATTTTTGTATTTTTATCGATTAACACACGGCTTCCTTGGATTGGCTGAGGTAGAGATTGTGATGTCATTCACCCACCACTCCACCTCAACCAAACAGAGGAAGCCTTGTGTTAATTTATAAAATACAAGGCTTCCTGTGAATGAAGTGCTCAGATTTTGTTCTAGCAGCAGATGGGAAGTTCCCCTACCACTGTTGTATACTGTATGTGGATGATGTGGATGATGCTAAATAGAGTTTATACAGTACTAGATTTAACAAACAATTAACTATTGCAGTATGGGGGGGGGGGGGGGGGGGGGGCAACTGCCGGGGTGGATTTAGAGATTTTCCTGGAGTTGGCCTTTAAGATGTATACTTCTGATACTACTCTGCCTGTTAAACAGTGAAGGAACAGCAGCAGACTGATGAGATCATCTTTCTGCTCATTCTCCCCCATCTGCATGTTTCTTGTCTGCACAGTTGCATGCAGCACACCTGATTGGATGTTAGTTATGCCGCTCTCACTCCCAATCAGAATATTAAGTTATAGGGGACTGCAAGAAGCTGATACGAAGTCCAATTGCATAGCTCCCAACTGTCCCTGATTTGGAGGGACTGTCCCTGATTTGGAGGGACTGTCCCTGATTTGGAGCAATGTCCCATTGTCCCTCATTCCACCTCATTTGTCCCTCATTTTGGACTGATCCATATAGTTGTATATAAAATGCACTTTTTATCTTTCAAAAAGTGTTTCCCAGTGCTAAACCTTTCATCCAATTTCAAAATTGCTGCATTTGTACATTTTAAAAGCCAATATAAAGGAATAGTAGTGGTAAAAATGTCCTTGTGGATTTATTTAACCTTTTTTTTCTGGTTAATTCTCCTTTAAGGGGGTGTGGCAGGGGCGTGTCCTATGCCTACATACATTTGTTAGTAGGTGTCCCTCATTTCCATCTCAAAATGTTGGGAGGTATGCAATTGGGTTATTCACATTGAGCATTGAAAAAAAATACAGTTAATGGTTTATTCATGAATACAGAGCTGGCTTCATTTGTGCCTTTTATATCCTGCCTGGAGTTTGTGACTCAGCACAGGATAATGATAACCATCATGGTAGCCCAAGGAAAAGGGCAGCCCCATATGTCTCTCCAAACAGGTTTTATTTAATCAGGGGATATAATGTAACTACTCTACAGTGACTCCAGATGGCGCTGAAACCTAGTAAAAGAAATAAGTGTGAACCAGCAATATTCTATTAGTAATATGTAACTTTTATGACTTTTTCTTTGTATAGCTCCAGAATGATGGCACTATCTAAACCAGTAGTTCTCAACCTTTTCAACACTGAGAAACCTTTGTAATAACTTTCTGGTCTCAGGGAACCCCTGCTAAAAATTACTATAATTTTACCTCATAATACATTAGTGTGATGGTCAGTGGGAGAAATGCTGCATACACCTGTGGTCATTGGGAAGAATTACCCCCTTATAGATAGCTAAAAAGATATTGGTGTCAATGGGAACTTAACCTGAGAGGCAAAAATTGCTAATTGCTCAAGGAACCCCTAGCAACCTCTGGAGGAACATTAGGGTTCCATATAACCCTGGTTGAGAAACCCTGATCTAAACCAGTGTTTCTCAACCTTTTTCCAGTAAAGGCATCCTTTAAAATTGTAGACAATCTCAAGGCAACCTTTACAATGTATAAAACTAAACTAATAGTTTTACATATTGCAGCAACATCCACACATGTGGGACACCCAACATTAGAGTTCATTTATGTTTTTAAAGCAAATACACTTTTGCACACTAGTACTGACTAGCAGTGGCGGCCCATGCAGTGTGGGCGCATGGGCGCCGCCCCCCTGACACCTCTGCCGCCCTCCCTATTCATGTGCCCGGACCCTTTCAGGACGCTGGACACATGAATTACTATGACGGGGGTATGTAGGGGGTGAGT
Organism: Lithobates clamitans; assembly: GCA_037952925.1. Classification (NCBI taxonomy): domain Eukaryota; kingdom Metazoa; phylum Chordata; class Amphibia; order Anura; family Ranidae; genus Lithobates; species Lithobates clamitans. The sequence continues at coordinate 3,389,728 of JBBGZY010000353.1, forward strand.
ATTTTTAAGCACGTGATTAGACCCAGAGGCTCTAACAGGCTTCAAATTAGGGTGGGCTTGGGGCGAGAGCACTGCTTCCCGATCCCACCCTGTTCTGTGGCATAGTGGATGAAGCTTCGCTATTTTCACACTAACGTTCCTCCCTGCCTATTGGATGCCTAACGCTTTGGCGGAAGAGGAGACGCAGTGAAGGAAGCCTGAGGAGCCAAGCGGACACAGGAACCACAGCCACCGCTTCCCGCCACTACAGAAGAGGAGGAGGACAGCCCCGGCACCCTCTCTGTCAGCTAACCCCCTCTGTCAGCTACCCCCTCTGTCTGCTATCCCCCCCTCTGTTAGCTACCCCCCTCTGTCAGCCGCCCCCTCTGTCAGCTGCCTCCCCTCTGACAGCCATCCCCCTCTGTCAGCTACCTCCCTCTGTCAGCCCCCTCCTCTGTCAGCTACCCCCCCGTCAGCCACCCCCTCTATGTCAGCCATACTCCTCTCTGTCAGCCACCCCCCTCTCTGTCAGCCACCCCCTCTCTGTCAGCTACCCCTCCTGTCAGCCACCCCCCTCTCTGTCAGCCACCCCCCCTCTGTTGGCCATCCCCTCTCTGTCAGCCACCCCCTCTCTGTCAGCCCCCCTCTGTCAGCTACCCCCCTCTGTCAGCCACCCCTCTCTATAAGCCACCCCTCTCTGTCAACCACCCCTTCTATGTCAGGCCACCCCCTCTTTGTCAGCACCTCCTCTCTGTCAGCATCCCCTTCAGGCCACCCCCTCTCTCTTACCTCCTTTCTCTCTCACCCCCTCCCTCTCAGCCCCCTCTCTCTCTCTCACTCCCCTCTCACCCCTACTCTCTCACCCCCTCTCTCTCTCTCACCCCCTCCCCCTCTCTCTCTAATCCCCCTCTCTCTCCTGCCTCCTCCCCCCTTTTCTCTCACCCCCCCCTTACCTGCTCCTCTCACCTCACTCCTCCACCTGTTTTCCCTCCATCAGGAGGGTGGAGGCCCCATGATTCCTAAGAGCAGCCCTATGAGTGAGTGAGTGCACCAGTTCGGATGTGTCTTAATTCCTGTGTCTTTCCGACACACTGGGCACAGAGATGCAGCATCTGCCTCTACTTTGCCTACTCCCCAAGCCCACCACACAATGAAAGGAAGGAAAATAGCACTACAGTAGAGCAGCTTCGCTCTGCCCCCAAACTCTGGCTCCCACACTTCCTGGCTCGAAACGGCTCTCAGTAAGGCAGTCTAATGGGGGTCTTTAGGGGCAGGGGACACTGATGGGGGGTTCCCTGATCTATTAGATGTCTCTAAGGGGGGTGCTGATATAAGGGGACTCTGAGCTAATGAGGGGAGTCTGTGTAGAGGGGAGTGCTGACTGCTGGTGACCGATTATATCAGCAGTCAGCACCCCCCTTAAAGACCCCCATTAGATCGCCCCCCCCCCCCAAGACCTCTTTTAAATAAGGGGAACTCTCCTTATATCAGCACCCACATTAGATCAGTGTGTCCCTTTATTACCCCCCTCTCCTTAGAGAAACCCATTATATCACAGTCCCCTTATTTCAGAACCCACCTTAGAGACTGACGGTTCGTCTCTAAAGAGGATTGGATATAGGGGACTCTGAGTTAACAAAAAAACCCACCTAAAATAAAACTAAAAAGCCTTGAAAAAAATATGCAAAAATAAATAAAAATGCAGTGCAACCTCCTCCAATAATTATATTAATTTAAATGTGAAAGGAAAATTGAGAATGATGGTGGAAACCACAAAGGATAATCCAAGTATTAATACACGCCAATCTTATTTAAACATATACTGTGCAATCAGCATACACATATAATACTGTATGAATAGAGGTGTAAATCCATTCCAAAATGTGTTGTGCTAATATCCAACATACCTAACTCAAAAGGAAATTGGATATTAGCACATTTTGGAATGGATTGGAGGTTTACGCCATTGTAAAAGAGGAGGCACTCATTACAGTCAAGGAACCAAGGTCTGAGCCTACCAAGGGACACGAACATGGTGCCTCAGCTTGCATGGGCTGAAATAGAGACCAGCCCAGAGGAAGGGATCTACAACCCCATTGACACTTTGGCGCAAACCATAGCTCAACTGGCATAAGCACAGACTGTTTTACACAAAACCTTCAGTGAGATTCAGCAAACAGTTGGGCAAGTGATGAAAGCCCAAGCTGATATGCAAAAGTCATTCTCAGAAATGAAACACGCCGGGCCCACCTCTACAGCTGGAAGAAGAAATGTGACCCCTTTCCCCAGTTCCGAAATGTTATCAATGTGGGGAGGTAGGACATTTTATTGCACAGTGCCCAAATGGAGAAAACTTGACAGATATTGCAGTGGAAGTTGCCAAAGCATTGAAGAAAATATCTGTCAAGAAGCCAGCGGAAAACTCCAGGGGCCCTGGGTGAAGGAGCCAACCGGGTGCCCATCTACAGTGGCTCACCCCAAAAACGACAACGCAACCAGACAGCAGTGAAAGTCCAAACCCTTACAGAGGGCTTCCGTTGTTGCCTCCGAGATACCCAGACTCTCCTAGCTCAACGGAAACACAAGCCGAATCAGGCTTCCCATAAGAAAAGAGCACGGATACAGGCCATCAAACCGACAAAGGCCACCACTCCCATCACGCTCCCTACCAAACTCGTGGGACCTTCTCCAGTTGTATCCATCCAAGTGGAAGGAATTTACACTAAGGTCCTCCTAGATACTGGAGCTCAAGTGACCCTCCTCTACAGAGACTTCTATGACAGGCACCTCAAACACCGGCCATTACAGAAGTTAGAAGAGTTAGAGATCTGGGGCATTGGAACTCAGAACTTCCCTTATGACGGATATCTACCAGTCAGGTTGATCTTTGGCCCCTCTTTAGCTGGAAAACTGGAAGCCTTCGACACACTGGTGGTGGTCTGTCCTCGCCCGCCAGGGGCCAACTCGGGTTCCCTTATCATAGGGACCAATACTGCTCTAGTCAGAAGGCTGCTGACACCCCTTGTATTGAAGTCAGACACTTCCACTACGAGTGTACACCCCATGCTGGGACAAGCCTACCAGCACCTGGTGAGGGAGCAGAACACCCCAGCTGAGGGAGTGGGGAAAATCTGATGTCCAGACCGACGTGAGAAAGTGTTACAGCCTGGTGAGGTAGCTTGTCTGAGAGCATCAGTCAAGCTGAATTGGAAGCAACCAGGCCCTTTCATCATCTTTGAAGCGAACAGTTGGAAAGAAGACATGGGGGTGGAGATAATTCCTGAAGTGGTTCCAACTAAGGTGTTGCAAAGAAGTCACGGGAAGATCTCAGTTAGTGTTCGCAATGTAACAACCTCACCTGTGAAGATGCCGGCTCAGATGTTGTAGGGACAAGTTAACCCAGCCACCCCTGTCTCACCATCTGATTTAGTGGGAGAAGCAAAAGATGAAATCCCTGTGGAGGAGTTCTAACCGAAGAATACTCCTCTCTCACCCGCCTGGAGGGAAAGGGCCAAGACCCAGCTCCTAAGATGGCGGGCTGCATTCTCCAAGAGCGAGTTTGATGTGGGATCTGCAAAAAGTGCCCAACACCGTATCCGTCTTCAAGAGGATAGGCCAATCCGAGAAAGAGTCAGACGGATTCCTTTAGAGGACTTGGAAGACCTGCGTGAACAGCTGGCAGAGTTGAAGAGAACAGGTGTCATCCGAGAGTCTCGGAGTCCATACGCTTCACCAATAGTGGTGGTATGGAAGAAGAATGGGTCGCTGCGGTTGTGTATCGACTATAGAACGCTAAACCGAAGGACCATTCCTGATCAATATACCATCCCAAGGATAGAAGATGCCCTACAGAGCCTGTCAGGAGTGAAATGGTTTAGCGTATTAGATTTGAAGAGTGGGTACTACCAAATCCCCATGCACCCTGAAGATCGGGAAAAGACCGCTTTCATTACCCCAGTGGGATTCTTTAAATTTGATCGCATTCCTCAAGGCCTGGTGCCCCGGCCACCTTCCAAAGGCTGATGGAGAAGACTGTGGGTGACATGAACCTGATTGAGGTGTTAGTGTACTTAGATTAGAATATATAAAACACAAAGCGCTGTGATGCTAAATAGCTGATAATTACACAGAAAACCAAGTGAGGCTGCTATCAAAAGAGAGTGTTTTCGGAGTCACTTAAAAAGAATAAATAATGATATTTGAAGCGCTTCACAATGTGCATAAAAATGAATATATATGAATAAATATAAATACTCAAATAAATCCAGCGGTGAGTAAAAGTTCCTAAAAAATCCAGCATTCAAAATAGTGTAAAATTATAAAAAATTAGTGACACCAAATGTGTAAAAAAAATCCACATAAAAATAAATATATAGGGATGTATTCAGAAGGTTCAATTCACTAGCAAAGCTGTTTAAAAACACTTGCTTAATTAAGGTGCTCATTGACCTTTATAGTAACAATGTTTCTTTTGCTTCTGTTCACAACCAATGTGAGAATCATAAACAGATCCCATTTGACAGGCAGATAAGAGAAAAAAACAATCATTGTGCAATAGTTAGGATACCAAGGTACACAGGCAAACTTCAATCCACTCACGTGTGCCTTATAATGATAAGGCATATGCAGGTTTTACTATAGCAGTCAGCTGCCTTAGACAGGAGCAGATTCACTGCAGTACACTGTGTGATACTGCTGATTAGCACAGAGCGTCCTTGGCTCCTCCCACGCGTTACATCACAGTCACGTGACTTTTTCTAAGTGTACTTAGATTACATCATCATGTTTGGCAAGACTTTGGAGGAGCATGAAGAGTGTCTGGAAAAGGTCCTGAAGAGACTCCATGACAAAGGCTTGAAGCTCTCCATGGAGAAGTGCCAGTTTTATCAACCTTATCGTGTTTGCCATATCGTGTCTGCCGATGGAGTGGCCACAGACCCTCAGAAGCTGGAAGCCATCACCTCCTGGCTGAGACCCACTAATGTGACCGAGCTTAGGTCATTTCTGGGATTCTGCATGTATTGCACATTACATATTAAATTCGTCGAGGGACTTGTTAAAATAGCTCGCCCACTCAAAGAGTTACTGAAAAGCGAGGAGGAAGACGATGATCCAGATTCAGTTAGGCCTGTCAGACCAGCTGGGGGGCCAGTGAAGCCAAAAGAGTCCATTCAGGAACAGTGGACTGCACAGTGTGAAGAGGCTTTTAGACAGCTGAAGTGAGGCTTTTAGACAGCTGAAGTGTGGCCTTACAACTGCTCCAGTCCTGGCCTACGCAGATCCAGCTAAGCCATAAGAACTACATGAGGATGCCAGTCGAGAAGGGTTAGGCGGGGTTCTGTATCAAGAACATGATGGGCGCTTACGACCTGTTGCCTATGTGAGTCGGAGTCTAGCACCCGCCGAGAAGAATTACCCCATGCACAAACTCGAATTTCTGCATTTGAATTGGGCAGTGGTGGATAAGTTGGGGGACTATCTGTATGGCTCGGAATTTGTGATTAAAACTGACAATAATCCTCTCACATACCTACTCACTACCGCCAAGCTGGACGCAGCAGGTCACCACAGGGGCGTCCCCTCCCGCTCCTCCGGTATAACAGCCGAGCGGCTTTTAGCCGAATCGGTTGTTATAACTGGATAGCTGATCGCCAAGACTAAAAAACAGTACCGGGATAATGCCTGCAGCTGCGGGCATTATCCCGGTATAACCCTGGAAAGCTGAGTTAGCACATCTACGTACGGTCGGCGGGAAGGGGTTAAATCAGTCTGGGGACTACAGGATCCAAGTCAGAGACCCACAATGCTAAGTCACAGAACAGCCTGCTGGTAGGGGTAATAAAAGGACCAGCGCGGCCATCTTGCAAGCTCTCGGAACGCCATTAAAATCCTGTCAGGAGATCTGGTGTGTAAACAGGACTGAGAGACTGGGGCCTACAGCAGAGAGCGGATTACCTGGCCAGAAGGATCCTTGTGAACAGCCCTGCTAATCGAGCAGGAGGATCGGCCTGTGCTACAGAGCCTTTGAAGCCATCTGTCTTTCAGCACACTGGGAGGAGCAGCATGGCGTGGTATCGCCATCTTCACTGACGGGGACACCTGCAGGAGGTTCCGAAGGGAGTCCGCCAGCCAGCTGGGATCCATAGTGGTGAGAGGGCACCTGCCTATCTAAATAGTGACTGCAGTATTGCTAAGTGAGTTTCTTCCCCACAGACTGCTGCTGAGACCTGTAGTTCCACGGCTGTGGAACTACTGCACCTGAGCATCTTACTACTTGAGGCCTTGTTTTTTTCTTCTCCCATGCTGTAAGGTCAGTACTTTATTACACATTAAAGCGGAGTTCCACACAAAAATGGAACTTGCGCTTTTCGGAACCCTCCCCCTCTCCGGTGTCACATTTGGCACCTTTCAGGGGGGAGGGGGGGTGCAGATACCTGTCTAAGACAGGTATTTGCACCCACTTCCGGCATAGACTCCCATGGGAGTCTATGCCTCTTCCTGTCCCTCCGCGCTGTCTCCTGGGAATCACACAGCTCCCAGGAGAGAGCGGGGACCACTTGGGACGCGCACGCGGCTCGCGCATGCGCATTAGGGAACCGGGAAGTGAAGCCGCAATGCTGCACTTCCTGATTCCCTCACCTAGGATGGCGGCGCCAGCTGCCGAGGACCGAGCGGGTTCTCGGCGTCCCCTGCCAACATCGCTGGACCCTGGGACAGGTAAGTGGCCATGTATTAAAAGTCAGCAGCTGCAGTATTTGTAGCTGCTGGCTTTTTTTTTTTTTTTTGGCTGTTTAGGTGGACCCTCGCTTTAAAGGAATTACAAATGGGAATAACTCTTCAGCTAAGGAATTCATAGCATCCTATTTCTCCAATTATTTATTTTCCTCTGTTTCTCTTGGATTACAAATAATTACACAATTTAACACTGCAGTAAAAACTAAGCTAGCTGAAGACAGGCTGGAAATTAAGGAACATTCACCGCTCTGTTCCTTTACAAAGCATTACTGCTCTACATTGGAGAGTTGCTATGAACTGCAACCTAGAGGGAGCCATTTAGTGCAATATAGTTAGAACTTGCATTGTAGTACTGTATTCACTGTTTGTGCAATTTCTTTGTGCATTGGTCTGGGTGCTGAGGCCTCAGTGGGAAGGTATTCAATACATGTGTTAAAAGTATTGAAGATGTATCTCCCTGTGCACCTATTCATGCATACCCTCTCGGGTTGTCATCAGGTCACAAGTACATATGTGTGTGCACTGAATAATACTTTTGTCAATCATATATTGCGTTCATTCATATCCTTGACTGTGTTTATTCTTTACTCTTTTGCCTCAGGAAACATATCTGAGTGGTTCATTGATATTTTGTGTGAGTCTCTATTTACTACCACAGCTGGTGAAGTGACGGAACCCAGGGCTTCGGTAAATATACTTCATGGTTTATCATTACTGTGATTTCTCTCTATTGCTAGGTCCCACACTAATACTACAGAGGGGTGGAGACCGTTCTTGGGGTTGAGAGGCAGGGTGCAGAACCAAACATACATTAAGCTGCTCCTTCGGGGGTAGCGCTACATAACCTTTTTCTAAATCTTTAGGCTAGTAAGGTGACACTACAAAGTCCCTTTCATCTTTGCCTCTTCTTCATGCTGAGTAGTCCTTACTGTTGCAGAGAGCTGTGCTTACATGATAAGGTCAGCGCCACTCTCAGTATACTGTGAATGAAAGGAACAAAGTACATCCATCTATACTGGGTACTTGTCTCCATCCAAAGTACTGAGTGTGATTCCTCTCTGCTGCCTCATTCTTCTGTAATCTGAGTCATTTGTGACAGTTTTTACCAACTCCAAAAGATAATTGGTGATGGGGAAGTGGAGCAACAGCACACAGCCTGCGATTGACAGCCACAGCTCTGCTTGTTCCTGTGTACTGTGAGAAGGGGGTGTGTGTCCCTTCCCTTCAATCAGGACTTAGAACTCTCCTCACTAAGCTTAGCAGTGTGAGACTTCAGATCCCTGCCCCCTGCTTTTCAGAGCTGAGAGATGCTGTGTAAAATCTGTGTTTAGGAAGACTGTAGAGAAGAGAGGGCTGCACATAAAGTGATACAACTTATGTATGTTGTTTCATCTCTGTGTATCACGGTATATGAAAGAGTTTATAATCACTTCTAAAGGCTAAGTTTAGTCAAAGAGTTTAAAAAAAACAAAACAAAAAAAAAAACAGCACAAGGGACATTATTTATAGTCAATGAAAAGTATCCTTTGTGCTGCTGGCAGAGGTTTTAGTTGGAATCTTCAGTCCTCCATTCATAACTCAAATCTCTCCTCCATTCATAGAAATTGTACTATAGTTTCCATGAATGATATCCAGTCTATAAACAGGAGGACAGGTGGATGAATAAAAGACTGGCCAGCTCCATCCTTTGATCTTGTTTCATTCGTAGAAGCTATAAGACAGCTTCTATGAATAAAGGGGGTAAGGGGTGAAAAGGGTTAGCATAATTGGCACTCTTGACAAGTGCATATGACAGGTCTCTGGCTCATATTAACTCCAGCAGCACTGGAAGATTTTTAGGGCGGCAGTAGGGAGGGATCAGAGGACTAAAACCTCAGCCAGCAGCACAAAGGATACTTCTCATTGATTGTTGTAAGTAATGCCCCTTGTGCTGATTTAAAAAATTTTTTTTTTTTACTAAACTTAGGCTTTAAATAAAATTCACAGCTATAAAGTGGTTCAAATTTATATTTGATAAGAATGTAGAACAAATCATAATTCGTGTGTTAAACAAACCCAGATAGGTTTATTTGACAGATGTAATAGTGCCTGTTCTGTACATACAAAAACAAGCTCTAATGCAGATGCTGTAATAATTTTCAGATACAATCCTTATTGAAATCTTATTGTAAAATATCCACACACTTTCTAGTCTTGATATTTTGATGGTCAATTTAATACTATGATCTAGACTCTAGACTGAAAGACCATAGTTCAAAAATGACCTGCATTGGTTTTTGCAAGTGCCTGTGTTGACTGGCCTTTGTTTGCTTATGCCGCGTACACACGGTCGGACTTTTCAGCTACAAAAGTCCGACAGCCCGTCCGACAGACTTTCGACAGACTTTCGACGGACTTTTGGCAGACTTTCAACAGACTTTCTAATGACCGGACTTGCCTACACACGATCACACAAAAGTCCGACGGATTCGTACGTGATGACGTACACCGGACTAAAATGAGGAAGTTGATAGCCAGTAGCCAATAGCTGCCCTAGCGTGGGTTTTTGTCCGTCGGACTAGCACACAGACGAGCGGATTTCTGTGTCCGGCGGAGTTACGACGTAAAGATTTGAAGTATGTTTCAAATCTAAAGTCCGTCAGATTTGCGGCTGGAAAAGTCCGCTGAAAGTCCGGGGGAAGCCCACACACGATCGAATTGTCCGCCGGACTTGGTCCGTCGGCATCAGTCGGACTTTTGTAGCCGAAAAGTCCGACCATGTGTACGCGGCATTAAGGTCTGGTTCTCACTGCCGCAACTTCAAAGTCACTAATTTTGCATGAAATCCCTGAATCAGACATCCCTGTGTGACTTCATCGTGGCTTGCATACGACTTCTTTAACAGAAACCAATACCAGTGGTATTAACAGTTAAAAGTATGTGGCGCTAGTCTAAATATGCCGCTCATCATAAATCTCCAAAGAATTCTCAATGTTTCCTTAATACACAATAGACAATAATATCTTCTCCCATTAGGGGGCAGCTGAATCAACCACAGTGTTGAATACTAATAGACATCCCTAATAAATCATCAAATTAAATCATCCAATACTGATGTGTCCCTCAATCAAACCAAATGAAAAATGTGACCATAAAATACTTTTAAAACACAGTGGTACTGATGAAAATTAAACAACGGTTCCTCCAACTGTGTCATAAAATGTGCATAGTTTCTTCAACATAATAAGTAAACATACAAAAATAAAAAATAAATATTACTAATGAATAAATAATATCAGAGCAACTAGCATGCAATAATGAATGTGAAAGTGCAGTTCAATATCACATAAAATAAACAAAAAGTGATCAAGTGCATAAAAGTGACATTGGTGCAGAGCCGTGCATATATATAAAATTACGACTCTAAAGTGGACTCCAAAATATATATGTAAAGCCGCGTACACACGGTCGGACTTTTCAGCTACAAAAGTCCAACGGACGCTGACGGACTAAAGCTGGCTGGTAATCCGATCGTGTGTGGGCTTCTCCGGACTTTCAACGTACTTTTTTAGCATCAAATCCGACGTACTTTAGATTTGAAACATGCTTCAAATCTTTACGTCGTAACTACGACGGACCCCGAAATCCGCTCGTCTGTGTGCTAGTCCGACGGACAAAAAGCCACGCTAGGGCAGCTATTGGCTACTGGCTATCAACTTCCTTATTTTAGTCCGGTGTACGTCATCACGTACGAATCCGTCGGACTTTTGTGTGGTCGTGTGTAGGCAAGTCCGTTCGTTAGAAAGTCTGCAACAAGTCCGCGGCAAGTCCGCCGCAAGTCCGCCGAAAGTCTGTCGGACCGGCTGTCGGACTTTTGTAGATGAAAAGTCCGACCGTGTGTACGCGGCATAACACCTCTTCCACCTAAACATACTTCTTATACAATAGAAAACTGTGGCATAAACTGTGATCAAGTCCAAAAAATGTATTGCTTCATGCAATGTGATTTGAAATGTCCATACAGATGGTTAATATTAACATGCCAATAACGTGACTTGGTGCTGGATTCATTCACTTGAAAAAACTGGTGCAGCACACAGGTGTTTCCCCCAGCCTCTCACCTTAATCAGCGGCCCCAATGGGCCAAGTCAGGCAGATAGTTAATATTTAACTGTAAGGGATGATGATCCAGCAGCCGTCCCCTTCTTCCAAGGATGTACGTGGGTCAGACTCTCACTAACTAGTCACCAGCGCTCACACCGACCCCAAAATGTAAAGCATAAGCAAAGCTTCTCTCCTCATTCCATGGTGCTGTGCTATCTCAGAGTCAGACTTTGAGATAGCACAGCACCATGGAATGAGGAGAGAAGCTTTGCTTATGCTTTACATTTTGGGGTCGGTGTGAGCGCTGGTGAATAGTTAGTGAGAGTCTGACCCACGTACATCCTTGGAAGAAGGGGACGGCTGCTGGATCATCATCCCTTACAGTTAAATATTAACTATCTGCCTGACTTGGCCCATTGGGGCCGCTGATTAAGGTGAGAGGCTGGGGGAAACACCTGTGTGCTGCACCAGTTTTCTTCAAGTGAATGAATCCAGCACCAAGTCACGTTATTGGCATGTTAATATTAACCATCTGTATGGACATTTCAAATCACATTGCATGAAGCAATACATTTTTTGGACTTGATCACAGTTTATGCCACAGTTTTCTATTGTATAAGAAGTATGTTTAGGTGGAAGAGGTGTTACATATATATTTTGGAGTCCACTTTAGAGTCGTAATTTTATATATATGCACGGCTCTGCACCAATGTCACTTTTATGCACTTGATCACTTTTTGTTTATTTTATGTGATATTGAACTGCACTTTCACATTCATTATTGCATGCTAGTTGCTCTGATATTATTTATTCATTAGTAATATTTATTTTTTATTTTTGTATGTTTACTTATTATGTTGAAGAAACTATGCACATTTTATGACACAGTTTGAGGAACCGTTGTTTAATTTTCATCAGTACCACTGTGTTTTAAAAGTTTTTTATGGTCACATTTTTCATTTGGTTTGATTGAGGGACACATCAGTATTGGATGATTTAATTTGATGATTTATTAGGGATGTCTATTAGTATTCAACACTGTGGTTGATTCAGCTGCCCCCTAATGGGAGAAGATATTATTGTCTATTGTGTATTAAGGAAACATTGAGAATTCTTTGGAGATTTATGATGAGCGGCATATTTAGACTAGCGCCACATACTTTTAACTGTTAGTACGCTACTCATTTGGGTGGGTGAGGCCACCTCTTATGTTGGCAGCTTCTCTAACCTTTTGTGCCCTTGATTTTTAAGAACGTGGTTGTGCGCACTAGTTTTCTATTATTTCAATACCAGTGGTATTGAGGTCGCACCAAAAGTAGTGCAGGAACCTTTTTCTACGTCGGAGCGACTTGAGCCACACCAATTAGAAAGGTTCAATTGCAGTTAATGGGGCGCGACTTGTCATGCGACTTTGAACTCTCAAATCGCATGACGAGTCACGGCAGTGTGAACCAGGGCTTAAGCAGGTCTTGTATCCCCATACAAATGTATAGGAGTGCAAATTCTGCTTAACCACTTAAGGACCGGAAGGATTTTGCCCCTTAATGACCAGGCCATTTTTTGCGTAACGCACTGCGTCGCTTTAACTGACAATTGCGCAGTCGTGCAATGCTGTACCCAAACAAAATTGATGTCCTTTTTTCCCCACAAGTAGAGCTTTCCTTTGGTGGTATTTGATCACCTCTGTGGTTTTTATTGTTTGCGCTATAAACAAAAAAAGACTGACAATTTTGAAAAAAAAACAAAACAGTATTTTTTACTTTTTGCTATAATACGTATACAAAAACATTTTTTAAAAAACACGTTTTTTCATCAGTTTAGGCCAAAATGTATAATTCTACATATTTTCGCTAAAAAAATCGCAATAAGCGTATATTGATTGGTTTGCATGATAACAAAAGTTATCGCGTCTACAAAATAGGGGATAGATTTATGGCATTTTTATTATTCTTTTTTTTTTTTACTAGAAATGGTGGCGATCAGAGATTTTTAGCAGGACTGTGACACTGAGGAGGACAGATCGGACACTTTTGACACTTTTTTGGGACCAGTGACATTTATACAGCCATCAGAGCTAAAAAGAGCCACTGATTACTGTATAAATGTCACTGGCAGGGAAGGGGTTAACACTAGGGGACGATCAAGGGGTTAAATGTGTTACCTAGGGAGTGTTTCTAACTGTGGGGGGATGGGGCTGCCTAGAGGAGGAGACCCATCACTGTTCCTAATCTGTAGGAAGAGCAGATCTGTTTTTCCTCCACTGACAGAACGGAGATCTGTCTATTTACATTAAGGCCCCTTTCACACTGGGGTGGTGGGTGCGTCGGTGGTAAAGCACCGCTATTTTTAGCGGCGCTTTCCCATCAATTTCGCGGTGCTATTTGGCAGCTATTGGAGCACTTTACCCCCCGCTAGTGGCCGAGAAAGGGTTAAAACCAGCCGAGAAAGGGTTAAAACCACCGACAAAGTGCTGCTGCAGCAGTGCTTTGCCGGCGGTTTAGCCGCGCTGCCCATTGATTTCAATGGGCAGGAGCGGTGGAGGAGCAGTATACACAACGCTCCTTCACCGCTCCAAAGATGCTGCTAGCAGGACTTTTTTTAGCGTCCTGCCAGTGCACAGCCCTCGGTCTTTCACATTGGAGAGACAGGAGCAACTCTTTCAGGGCCCTTTGCAGGTGCTATTTTTAGCCCTGTAGCACCTGCAAAGCGCCCCCCAGTGTGAAAGGGGTCTAATAGATCTCTGTTGTGTCTCTGTCAGGAGCGATCGCGGGTGGCCGGTGGGCCAGCGTGCATAGGCACTGGCATTGCACCCCCCTTGTGGTCTTTTAGCGGCCGACGTACCATGAAGGTGATTCGCCCAGCGGAGCCAACCTGCCGCAGTACAACTACAAGTGCAGGTTAGAAGGAAGTCAAATGCAGGCCAAACGCACCTGTCATTGATGTCTGAATGATTTCAGAAGCCCAAACCTGGGGCCGTTCCCTCTGAGTTTCGTGGTGGAACTCCAGGACCCAGGCACAAGTGCAACCTTTGTGACCAATTCCACCATTGGTGTCAGTATTTTTTTTTTCTTTTTTTCATTTTATTTTTTTATTAATTTTTTTTAGGAGCCCTGTTGGAGGTCTTTGGTGAGATATCAGGGGTCTAAATAAACCTCTCATGTTTCACTTTTAGACAAAGAAAGGAGAATAGCTCTGTACAGTTTCTTACACAGGCCCCTTGCAGCATGGGACCGGGTCGCAATTGCGACCCCCTGTGACCCCTGTAGGTACGCCCCTGCCCCTGCCTAGGGCCTTAGATCCCTCCAAATGTATACCTGTATTACCAGAACAACCCTGGACTTCGCTGAGAGGAATGCTGTTTATAAATACAATTATTCATACTGTAGTTGTATTCTGTGCTGTTTTACTGAAGTAGTGATCCCTACATGGAAATTACTGTGAACAGTTTGTGTTGTTTTTATATTCTTGAGTTTTGTATTTTGTAGTTTTGTGTTATTCTGAAGTGCATGCATACCCTTTGCCATTTGAACCTGTTTTGCACTAATAATTCTAACTTTGCGCCAGTTCAGTATAATGCAAGTTCCAGTTACGTCTGATCATTCTGATGATCCTGATACTCATCTAGTTACATAGCCACCCTGAAGACCTGGGACAAAATTTCTCATTACATCTATACCAAAATTAGAACCCTTATAAGCTTTCCAAATCGAGTATGCATTAAAAAAAACTAATTAGAACTATATTTATGTAATTTTTGTTGTTACACGATTAGTGTGAAAACTCCTGGGGACATTTACAGTACCTACAGTTGTTTTTGGAACATAGCATTTCTTACCCCAACATCTTTTTTTCAATCCCTGATTCTTGACACTGAATCATGTTTAGCCTGGACCAATGACCAGATATCAACTCACACCAATGGTTTACTTTAAGGTGTATGCCCAGCAAAAAATGTTTTTATTTTTGTTTTGGATAGAGTGAGGATGGATAAGTAGGGGTTTTACTGCTATACTGTACATGGCTCAGTCAGAAAGATTTCCCCCTATACTTTGTCACAATGACAATGCTTTCACAAGATAGGAAATAACAGAAAAACGGGGACAGGGACACAGCAAAAAAACAAAAAACTGACAAAGGTTCTAGGCTTCCCCTACTCTACTACTGCTGCTGTTGGAAAAATACCGTAAGTTCCTGTCTGGTGAAGCCATAGGGGGTTATTTACTAAAGGCAAATCCACTTTGCACTATAAGTGCACTGCAAGTGTACTTGAAAGTGCACTGAAAGTTCACTTAGAAGTGCAGTTACTGTAGATCCAAGGGGGACATGCAAGGAAAATAAAAAACAGCATTTTAGCTTGCACATGATTGGATGATAAAATCAGCAGAGCTTCCCCTCATTTCAGATCTTCCACTTAGATCTACAGTGACTGCACTTCCAAGTGCACTTGTAGTGCAAAGTGGATTTGCCTTTAGTAAATAACCCCCATTGTCAACAGGTGAGGAAGCAAGGTGGAATCTTTCTAATGAAGAATAACAGGAAAAATAGGGGTTCTAACCCTTTCTCCCGCTATCCAAATCTAAAAAAAAGTTTTGGCAGGACACACACTTTAATACACTTTTAACCCAAAGGATACTGCCACAAAAATACAATTCCTGAAATACAAAAACAAGTATATACTGAGAATATATACTGATGCAGAATTGAAAATAGAAATGCCTTGTTCAGACTTTTTCTACAAGCAAAGTCCCCAGTATTAATAAAGTGACAGTAAACGATATATTCTTATATTTCAGAAATCATCTGTACACATCCGCTACTTAAAAGGCCTGTAATAAATTTCTCATGAAATTGTTACATACTCAGTTTTTCTGTCTCCTTGTAACATCATCCATGGGTTTTAAAACCTCTTCTTTTCTTCCTTACTTCTGTTTGTTTGAAATGAGCAGTTCAAAAACAGCATCTGCCAGCAATGAAAAAGGTTAATTGTATCCAGTCACTAGGGATATTCTAGCAATAAAATGTTCATTGCTAAAAGATCCCTGGTAACTGAACATGATTAACCTTTTCATGGCTGGCAAATGAGATCCCAGTTGGAAGTGAAGTGTATGATTAACCATTTTGTTCCTAGCAGATACCTGGAAGTGGTATTCCACCAGGGATCTGCTAACAATGAAATGGTTAATCATCTCTTGCTGGGTTCCCAGGGTCCCAGGTCCTGTGATCTGTGGCAGCTAGCATCTCCTTGACTTGGAGGACTGTGGGGGTGAGAGGATAAGTGCTGGGGGGGCACTTTTGGAGCAGAGAGGACTTGTGCTAGGGTGGGTGTTGCCAGAAGGGGGGGGGAGTGCAGTTCCACCCTCACCTTCTAGCACAAGTCCTATCGACTCCAAAAGCACTTATCCTCTTACCCCCACACTCCCCAAAAACACTCCTCCAAGTATACATCTGTTAACTTGCCCCCCCACCTCCCTTCCTGGTCATTGTGTCCACCTTCCCTGTAGTCTCCATACATATTGTATTACTACAGACCTTAGATCAGCACAGTGCATGGAGAGCAGTGTCCCTCTGCCCTGGCTCCTTCTCCTCTCTGTGTATAGGAAAACACTGGAGTCGGGGAGGAGATACAGTGTGTGACGGGCAGCCAGCAGAGAGAGATGCAGGCTGCCATATAAAGAAAGCATTGCTATGTGTGGGACCCCAGGCTGTGGGGCATGTGTCACTAGTGTGTCCATGCCAGGCAAATCAGTGGAGCGAAGTGCCGGAACTTGGGCTCCGCTTTGGGACACAGCCTTGATTCGCTGGGACACCGGGATTTACATAAAATTTTGGGAGTGTCCTAGCAAATCCCTGACAGTTAGGAGGTATGCCCTTCCTGCTGACTTGGGCGTACCCCCCCCCTACGGTTGCGGAACACCAGGGCCCAGGTTGCAACCCTGGTAGTTCCGCCACTGCCCTTAGGCTATCTTGAGAGTAAGAAAGAGAGAGTGACTACACCCTTTCTTACAGTGGGACCTTGTAGAGTGAATGTAGCCACCCACAAAGTTTGATCACCACAGTAAAAAAAAAAAAAAGAATTTGGAGATTTGGAGGGTACTTTTAGAGGTAAGAATACATATTAAAAGAATATATTTTTTAAATGCAGAATTTAGTGTCGCTTTAACACTCCTTCAAAACTAGCCAAAATGTCTCTTAAATTGCTGGCACATTCCTCAGCCGACCCCAAGACTATATACTCTGTGTGAGGCCTAGGATGGCAAAATATTTAATCTCCTAGAAATATGCTTGCTACAGTGATTAGCAACAGCTGGATAAGCAATTAGCAACAGTTGTCGCTCTAAGGCTGGGTTCACACTGGTCCGACAAACGCTCCGACATTGGGAGCTCATGTCGCATGACGTGTGAAATTTAATGTTTCCCTATGGGAGCCGTCCTAACTGGTCCGACACAAGTCGTTCCGACTTTAGAAATGCTCCCTGTACTACTTTGGTCCGACTCTGATCCTACTTTAGCCTATTGACTATCATTGAAGTCGGATCAAAGTCGGATCGCCGTCTTGCATGATCCGACTTCGGCACGCGACTTGTGCACAGATGATCTTGAGGGGGAACGCCGCGTCAAATTTTAAATAAAAATCCGGCATGGGTTCCCCCTCCAAGAGCATACCAGGCCCTTGGGTCTGGTATGGACCTTGAGGGGAACCCCCTACGCCGAAAAAACGGCGTGGGGGGTCCCCCCCAATCCATACCAGACCCTTATCCGAGCACGCAGCCCGGCCGGACAGGAATGGGGGGGGGGACGAGCTGGCGGCCCCCCCCCTCCTGGACCGTACCAGGCCGCATGCCCTCAACATGGGGGGTTGTTGCCTTGGGGGAGGGGGGCGCGCTGCGGCCCCCCCACCCCAAAGCACCTTGTCCCCATGTTGATGAGGACAAGGGCCTCTTCCCGACAACCCTGGCCGTTGGTTGTCAGGGTCTGCGGGCGGGGGGCTTATCGGAATCCGGGAGCCCCCTTTAATAAGGGGGGCCCCCAGATCCCGGCCCCCCACCCTATGTGAATTGAGTATGGGGTACATAGTACCCCTACCCATTCACCTAGGGAAAAAGTGTCAATTTAAAAAAAAAAACACTACACAGATTTTTAAAGTATTTTATTAGACAGCTCCGGGGGTCTTCTTCCGACTTCGGGGGTCTCTCCGGTTCTTCTGCCGGGCTCCTCCGCTATTTTCTGCTCTTTTGCTATAGCGAAGGAGCCCGGTCTTCAATCTTCTGCCCTCTTCTCCTGATGTTGACAGCTCCGGGGGTCTTCTTCCGACTTCGGGGGTCTCTCCGGTTCTTCTCCGCGCTCTCCGGGTCTTCTGCCGGACTCCTCCGCTCTCTTCTGCTCTTTTGCTTAAGCAGAGGAGTCCGGTCTTCGGTCTTCTGCCCTCTTCTCTTCTCCTGATGTTGACACGACGCTCTCTCTGGCTAGAATGCTCTCTGTGCGCTCTGCTCTGACTTATATAGGCGGTGACCCCGCCCTCTTATGCCGTCACAGTCCCTGGGCATGCTGGGACTATGACGGCATACAGGGGGCGTGGTCATCGGGTGATGACCACGCCCCCTAAAACGTCACAGTCCCAGCATGCCCAGGGACTGTGACGGCATAAGGGGGCGGGGTCACCGCCTATATAAGTCAGAGCAGAGCGCACAGAGAGCATTCTAGCCGGAGAGAGCGTCGTGTCAACATCAGGAGAAGAGAAGAGGGCAGAAGGCAGAAGACCGGACTCCTCCGCTTAAGCAAAAGAGCGGCAAAAGAGCAGAAGAGAGCGGAGGAGCCCGGCAGAAGAACCGGAGAGCGCGGAGAAGAACCGGAGAGACCCCCGAAGTCGGAAGAAGACCCCCGGAGCTGTCTAATAAAATACTTTAAAAATCTGTGTAGTGTTTTTTTTTTTAAATTGACACTTTTTCCCTAGGTGAATGGGTAGGGGTACTATGTACCCCATACTCAATTCACATAGGGTGGGGGGCCGGGATCTGGGGGCCCCCCTTATTAAAGGGGGCTCCCGGATTCCGATAAGCCCCCCGCCCGCAGACCCCGACAACCAACGGCCAGGGTTGTCGGGAAGAGGCCCTTGTCCTCATCAACATGGGGACAAGGTGCTTTGGGGTGGGGGGGCCGCAGCGCGCCCCCCTCCCCCAAGGCAACAACCCCCCATGTTGAGGGCATGCGGCCTGGTACGGTTCAGGAGGGGGGGCGCTCGCTCGTCCCCACCCCCATTCCTGTCCGGCCGGGCTGCGTGCTCGGATAAGGGTCTGGTATGGATTGGGGGGGACCCCCCACGCCGTTTTTTCGGCGTAGGGGGTTCCCCTCAAGGTCCATACCAGACCCAAGGGCCTGGTATGCTCTTGGAGGGGGAACCCATGCCGGATTTTTACTTAAAATTTGGCGCGGAGTTCCCCCTAAAGATTCATACCAAACACAGTGCCAGGCATTGGCGGGGATCCAAGTCGGATCCCCGTTCATTGAAAGTCGGACACATGCCGGCTTCATGTCGCAGGGCAAAGTCGGATCCAAAGTAGGACGGCTGTCGTGTCGCACCAGTGTGAACCCAGCCTTAGACCCCTTTCACACTGGACGGTTTGCAGGCGCTATTGCGCTTAAAATAGCGCCTGCAAACTGACCTGAAAGTGCCGCTGCTTTGTCTCCAGTGTGAAAGCCCCGAGGACACTGGAGCGGTGCGCTGGCAGGACAGGAAAAAAAGTCCTGCTAGCAGCATCTTTGGAGCGGGGAAGGAGCTTCTTCCCCACTCCTGCCCATTGAAATCAATGGGACACCGTGGCTATACTGCCGGCAAAGAGCCCCTGCAGAGGCGCTTTGCGGTTGTTTTTAACCCTTCCTCGGCCACTAGCGGGGGGTAAAACCCCCCTGCTAGCGGGCGAATACCGCTGCTAAAACGACGGTAAAGCGCCGCTAAAGATAGCGCCGCTTTACCGCCGATGCTCCTCCCGCTCCAGTGTGAAAGGGGCCCAATGCAGTGTCCTTGCATAGCAGGTACACATAGGAGAAGGAATGTGCTATAATAAGAATCCCCCCTGTGCCATCTCATAAGCTTTGTAGGGAACAGATGCCTTATGCCGGCCATACACGGTTCGAATTTCGAAAGAATTTTCTTTTGAAAATCGTATCTAAGAATTTTCGTACGAATTTCACACCATTAGTGGGCTGCAGCAACGACCGATTTTCGTGCGGCAATCAAATTTGAGGAATCGAACATATTGGAAATTGTTTGAAAAACTAACAATTTTCGAATCAATGATTGGAGGATCGTGCGAGAAATGTAATACGAAAAGAAAATTTACAGAGAGAAAAGAAGATTCCCAGCCACGAAAATTATTTTCTGTAGCAACATGAGGTAAAATTGAAGGCTTGGTCAGCCGAATCATGGCATCATCGGATCACAAAAAAAAACAAACTTTCTGATTTTGAAAAGAAAATTTGTTCGAAATTCGACCATGTATGGCCTGCTTTATGTATTCTGAAGATAGGAGCTGATGACTTTTTTCAAGATCACAGGAAAAACTGTATGTATGTCCATATGATGAATGTTTCAATGGTCAGATGATAAGCTTTGGAGCCAGATAGGCTCAGACTGAATTATTATTGGATTATTGGTGGGTATCATGTAAACACCTTTTCCTGTCGCATCATGGCAGCATACACGTTGGGTTGTGACTCCGCCTCCACAACCTGATAGGACCACATAGCTATAAATTAATGAATAGGCACCCGCCCCAGTATTCTCTTATTTTTCCTCACCTGTCAGGACCGCACGGATCAGCACCCCCTTACCGCTTCGCCCCAGCCAGGTTCTAGCCTCTCCTGGGTGGAAGTCCTTCTTGTACAGCCTCTAAACGAGCTAAATCGAAGGAGCCCCACTCTGGTGATCTCAGGGGCTCTCTCTTTCTCACTCTGTCTGACTGACCACGATATAAGCCTTAAACAGGCTTGATGTGCAGCAGCCCATATAAAGCCTTAAACAGGCTTGCTGGAGGAATGGCCACAGAGTCCTCAGTTTTGGCCTCATGAAATAAGCCTTAAACAGGCTTAGTTGTGTGCAGCGGTCTCCCCCCTCCCCCCTCTTCCCTCTTTCTACCTGCTGGGCTCTGTTGTCCTCCATACTGTCCTCCATGGGCGCCGAGCGTCCTCGGCGTTCTCGCGCATGCGCAGTGCGTCGTTTCAGGGCACTCCTCTGCCTTTTCCAGCTTCGAAAATGGCGCAGAGTGTCTCGCAACGCTACTGCGAATGCGCGAGCGCTCAACGCTAATGGCGGCAGTTTTAAAAAGCCCCAGTGTCAGTTTTGTATTGCTGCTGCTGGATGACTGACCTGAGACAGTTTTTTTCCCTGAAAACGCTCTACAAAGGTAAGTGGCTTGTCCTTTTGTTCCGCTGTCACCCTGAAACCCTTACTTCCTCTGAATATCTCAATCCTACTATATCTGCAGGTTTCCAATCCACTCCTCCACCATGGAGACTGCTGCCCCAGTAGATCACCGCCAGCCTAATAGGTAAGGGGGGGGAAGACAAGGGTAAGTAGTGAAGATCGAAAAAGAGAGCACTACTAACGCTACCTAAATTGGTCAGCCCTATCAGGTCCTCAGGAACGTCTGCTTCAAGACAAAGAGAGACCTTGCATAGAAGAAGTCACTCCAGACACAGACGGAGCCGTTCCTACCACAGGAGAAGCCGCTCGAGAGGGAGTCGCAGAAGGAGCTGCTCTAGATCATATTCTAGACACGGTCGATCCTGCCATAGAAGGTCGCCTTCACGCAGACCTTGTTCCCCCGCACGCCATTCCCGTCCCTCTGGGAACGCCTGCTGGATTTGTGGTGCGGCGGCTCTCCCGGATAAACTGGCCTGCCAAAAATGTCTAGAGGAGGCCACAAAAGAAAGAATCTCGGATACCGGAGAATCCGCTGGGGTTTTAGCTCCGCAGGCCTCGATGGCGGACGTGGATTTCTCCACCACTGCCTCTTCAGCCCGGGCCAGCACATCAAGGGAGCAAGACTCTCTGTCCGATAATGAGGGTCTGGAGGTATCAGCCGGATTTGACTTCTCTCAGATAGAACCGTTTGTCAAATCGGTCAAAGAGGTGATAGGATGGGAGGAACCCCAAGAAGTTCAACCAAAACAAAGGAAATACTTCCCTCATCTTAAGAAGGATCCAGAAGCCTTTCCGTTTATAAACGAACTGGATGACCTGATTAAAGAGGAATGGCAAAGACCAGCGAAGAAATCTAGTCTGAATAACAGACTTCTTAAACTATATCCACTCAAGGAGCCTAAAGTGAACCCCCTGGTGTCCCCTCCGGTAATAGACGCATCTTTGATGCGCCTAGCCAGGCACGTTACACTCCCGGTAACATTCAGGGATGTGCTCGACAGGAAGATCGACATGGACCTCAAGAGGGTTTACCTGTTGGCAGGAGGCGCCTGCAGGCCTGCGATTGCACTCGCAGCGGTAGGAAGAGCCATCTCGAGCTGGTCTTCAAGCACCGAGAAGCTTGTATTGGAGGGTGCAGACCAAGAAAAAATAGTGAAAACTTTGCAAGAACTAAGCTTGGCGGGCGACTTTGTGGCAGAGGCTTTGGTCGATACCATTAGGTCTGCATCAAAATCTATGCTGGCCTCAGTAATGGCCAGAAGAGCATTATGGCTGAAACCCTGGATGGCAAACCCAGCCTCCAAGTCTAATTGGTGTCTTATCCCGTTTGACGGAGAGAATCTCTTTGGGACGAAATTTGACTCAGCCATCTCTAAGGTGACTGGCGGCAAGTCTGGGCTCATCCCCTCGGATAGAAGGCCCAAACAACAGAGACCTCCTCCCTTTAAGCGAAACCTTCCGGAGAGGTATAGAGACGCGAAAGCGTACAGACCGGGGAAAGAGTATCGAAGGAGCTGGAAGAATCCTCAGTCTTCCTTTATGAAGTTCCAGAAGCCCAAAACCCCCGCTTCCAGCGACCAGAAGCCTTTTTGAAGGTGCGCCCGCCCGGCCAGCAGTAGTGGGAGCAAGACTCTCCAGATTCAAGCTGGTCTGGGTGGAGACCATAAAGGATACCTGGACTCTGGCCACCACCAGTTTCGGCCACAGGTGGTCCTTCAAAAATCGACCCCCAAGGGATCAATTTTGTCCAACCCATATCCCTCCATCTCGGGAAAGAAGGTTGTCACTACTAAACTATATTCAGGATCCAAAAGTGGGCAATAGTAAAGGTCCCGCCAGCACAAAGAGGCAGGGGATTCTATTCTCCACTATTCCTCGTCAAGAAAAAGTCAGGGGACCTTTGACCAGTTCTAGATCTAAAGAACTTCAACAAATCCATCCGGGTGGAGTCATTCAGGGTGGAAAGCTTGCAGTCTATCCTCCAGGCCATAAATCTGGGAGACTGGATGCTCTCCATAGATCCCCAGGATGCCTACCTGCATATTCCAATCCATGTGGCATTCCAGAGATTCCTGCAATTCTCGGTGGGTCAGGGGTACTTTCAGTTTTAAAGTCTTCCTTTCGGGATTTCAACAGCCCCCAGAAATTTCACAAAGGTCTTACTACCAGCAATAGCTTACTTGAGAGAGAAAGGTCTAAGGGTCCACCACTACCTGGACGACATCCTCCTCCTCTCAAGCAGCCAGGAGTCACTTGTGCAACATCACGAGATCCTAGTCTCCACTCTAATAAACCTGGGATGGATAATAAACTGGCAAAAAAGCAACATCCAACCTACCCAAAGGATGGTCTTCCTGGGGGCCGAACTAGACACCCGAGCAAATACAGTGGAGCTGCCATGGGAAAAAATGTCTCTACTAATCCAAAAAGTAAAGAATTCTATCCTGGCTCTGTGCCTACCAGCCAGAGCATGCCTCAGCCTTCTGGGTTCCCTATCAGCAACCATTCCAATGGTCCGGTGGGCGCAATGGAACACCAGACTCCTGCAAGCCTTCTTCTTGCGCCAGTGGGACGGCTGGTCCATGTCCCAATTGATTCGCATCTCGGAAGAAGCCAGTCTATCTCTGCAGTGGTGGACACACCCCTACAACCTCTGGAGATGCAAACAGATAGTCATTCCCCACCAGGAGGTAGTAACTTTGAATGCCAGTCTGGAGGGATGGGGGGCACACCACCTACATTATGCGGCTCGGGGCCGCTGGCACTTCAGAACCAAGGACTTGGTCTCGAATGTTCTAGAGATGAAGGCAGCCTTCCAAGCCCTCTTGGCATTCAGCACCCTTCTGAGAGGGAAACAAAAGATGGACAACCGAGTGGCTGTAGCCTACATCAACAGGCAGGGGGGTACCAGAAGCATCTCCATGATGCAGGAGGTTGGCCCGGTGATGCGGTGGGCTCAACTGAACCTTCGGGATCTGAGGGCGGCCTATATTCCGGGTGTCCAGAACCTTCTGGCAGATTCACTCAGCAGAACATTAATTTCCAACAACGAGTGGTGTCTGAGCCCCCAAGCATTTGCCCTCAAATGCCAGACATTGGGTCATCCAGACATAGACCTCGCAGCAACGCCAGTGAACAAGAAATGTCAGAGGTTTCTGTCAAGGACCCCCTTCCCCTCAGCGCAGGGAACAGATTGTCTCCAGCACCCCTGGAACTTCCGCCTAGGCTACATTTTTCCACTAACTCCTCTTATAGCCAAGTTTCTTCTGAGGCTCAAGCATTCAGTGGCCCTAGTGCTGGCTGTGATTCCCTTCTGGCCACGGAGGCCTTGGTTCACCACCCTCCTACAGCTGAACACAGCGGATCCACTTCCACTCCCAGTGTCAGCAGATTTACTAACCCAGGGCCAGCTACTCCATCTGAGTCCAGAGAGGTTACACCTAATGACCTGGAGGTTGAAAGGTCTAGATTTCTAGACCAAGGCTGCTCCCAGAAGGTAGTCGATACCCTGCTCCAGGCTAGAAAGTCTACCACAAATAATACCTACGGAAGAATCTGGGAAAAGTTCATGTCCTTTGCCCAGGAACAAGGTTGGGACCCTTCTTCCCCATCAGTAGTGCAAGTGCTCGAGTTCCTCCAGTCAGGTCTGGACAAAGGCCTTAGGTCCAGCACCTTAAAAGTACAAGTTTCTGCCATCTCCGCATTGACAGGAGTTAAGTGGGCGCTTAATCCTCTGGTGGTTCAATTCCAAAGGGCCTGTCTAAAACTAAGGCCCCCTAGAAAGCCTTCGTTCCCGACATGGGATCTCTCAACCGTCCTAGAGGTCTTATCCAGAGAACCATTCTTTCCACTTGAAGACATCTCCCTTTGGGACCTGGCACTAAAGGTATCATTTCTAATCGCCATCACATCAGCGAAGAGGGTCTCAGAAATGCAAGCCTGCAAGCCTTGCTAATCAAAGAACCATATCTGATGGTCTACCCAGACAGACTAACCCTGAAACCTTCAGATAGATTTATTGCAAAAGTCTCCTCTTCATTTCACTTTAACCAGGAAATTGACCTCCCGGCTCTAGTCACGGATCAGGGCGTTCCTCACCCTCTGGATGTCAGGGGTAACGTTTTGCAGTACCTCTCAATAACCAAGCCATTCAGAAAATCAGAGAACCTTCTAATCATCCCACACGGATTCAGGAAAGGCCAAGCGGCTTCTGCCCGTACCATCGCCGCATGGCTTGTGAAAACTATCAAGAAGGCCTACTCCTTGGGCACCTTGCAGATCCCAGAAGGCTTAAGAGCACATTTCACCAGGGCAATGGCTACGTCATGGGCAGCTTACTGTAGAGTCTCAGCGGAAACCATTTGTAGAGCGGCCACCTGGTTTTCTAGAAACACCTTCATATCCCATTATAAAGTAGACGCTGCACGCTTATCAGCAGTAGAAATCGGGAGGGCCGTTATACAGGCCAACTCTTCTGTTTCTTGTCAATAAAATTTCTTTGCATTCCCACCCAGTTTAGCGAGTTACTCCCCAACGTGTATGCTGCCATGATGCGACAGGAAAACGGAAAATTGTATACTCACCTTTCCATAATTTTCCTTTCCTGTCGCATCTTCATGGCAGCATACAATCGCCCACCCTTCTGAGGTGACATATTTATATATATACAGAGAATACTGGGGCGGGTGCCTATTCATTAATTTATAGCTATGTTGTCCTATCAGGTTGTGGAGGCGGAGTCACAACCCAAAGTGTATGCTGCCATGAAGATGCGACAGGAAAGGAAAATTACGGAAAGGTGAGTATACAATTTTCCGTTTTCTTTCCAGACAACAGGGAACTTGTAACTTTTGACAGACGACACCCTTGTATCATCACAAATTACGTTTCTTCAGCATAGGATCATAAGGGTTGACCTTTTAGCTGTTACACAGCTAGCACTCATTCAGATGGTAAGTTGGCATAACATCTTTCATAGGTGAGGGTAAAAGTGACACTATACTCAAATCACAAAGCTTTAACAAAGGTATAAGGCTCTCTAATTTAGCCATGTTATTAACATTCAAATCTCATTGGCCTAAAAATACCTTTCACTTCTCAGAAAATAAGCATACTTATCCTGGGATGTTAGCTTTGTGAATTGTGTCTAATGGGAAAACACTGAACAACAATGTGTAGTATAATGGTTTATTGGTTAGCATTACTGTTTGTGCTATTAGAATCATTGGATCGGTTCCTTTTGTAGGCAATACGTTCTACAGTTGTTATGTTGTTCCTTTGTTTGTATGACTCCACTCTGTTAAATGTATCTTTTTTTTTAAGTTTTAAATAGAGTGTGGGGAATAAATTTCAATTCAGGTTTTTCATTTTGGATTTTTCCTCATCTATTGTGACCGGGGCAGTAGATGAGGAAAAATCCAAAATTTTGAATTACCAGAACAGGATTATAGGAGAAATCTGTCAATAATGACATTTGTTTGGGTGGAAAATTTCTAAGAGGGGACTGAAAAAGTTTTGACTTTAGATGCTATTAAAAAATATATATACTGGTAGGTTTTTTGGTTCTAATTAGTCTGTAAAAGCTGTCACATACAATATGTGACTGGTAAACTGCAGGTATGCATAAATTAGCTGCTCTATTCTTGGAAGTATAAAACAAACAACAGTCCCTCCTTGGTCTGCTCGGATGGGTATTGCCCTGGCAACACACCCTCTGTGCAGAAAAAAATCTTGTGTTTACAGAAACTTTTTTCCTAATACACAAGATTCTTTTGTCCAGAAGAGATCCTCTGAGATCCCAGTGTAAGTACTCTGCACTGTTCAAAAATTAAAACCATATGACAAAAGCATCCTGCATGGGTGGTATCTCCATTACGGTTGTGCTCAAAAGTTTGCATACTATGGCAGAAATAGTGAAATTTTGGCATTAAATATTGAAAATATGACTGATCATGCCAAAAAACTGTGTTTTATTTAAGGCTAGCAATCACATGAAGCCATTTATTATCACATAGTTTTTTGATCCTTTTTAAATCATAATGATGACAGAAATCACCCAAATGGCCCAGATAAAAAGTTTACATACCCTGCAATGTTTGGCCTTGGTACAGACACAGAAGGTGTCACACACAGGTTAAAATGGCAATTAAAGGTTAATTTCCCACATCTGTGGCTTTTTAAAAAACAATTAGTGTCTGTGTATAAATAGTCAATGAGTTTATTAGCTCTCACATGGATGCACTAAGCAGGCTAGACACTGAGCCATGAGGAGGTAGAAAAGAACAGTCAAAAAACCTGCGTAACAAGGTAATAAAAATTTACAAAGATGAAAAAATGATATAAAAAGATGTCCAAAGCCTTGAATATGCCAGTCAGTACTGTTCAATCACTTAATACGAACACCTTGACATGCCTCATTGGCTTTTTTGTGGCATTGGTGCAGTAAAGGCTTTCTTCTGGCAGCTCAACCATGCAGCTCTTTTTCTCCTGTGGGTTTTTCTTTGTATCTTTATTTCTTTTTCTTTGTATCCTGAGCAATTCTTCCACCAGTTGTGGCTGCAATCTTTCTTGGTCTCAAAAGAGCCCCTAATTTTCCACTTCTTAATAAGTGATTAAACGGTACTGACTGGCAAATTCAAGGCTTTGGATATCTTTTTATATCCTTTTCCATCTTTGTAAAGTTTCATTACCTTGTTACGCAGGTCTTTTAACTATTCTTTTCTACCTCCTACCTCCCTTTCTACCTCCTCATGGCTCCGTCTAGCCTGCTTAGTGCATCCATGTGAGAGCTAACAAACTCATTTACTATTTATACACAGACACTAATTGTGATTTAAAAAGCCACAAGTGTGGGAAATTAACCTTTAATTGCAATTAACCTTCTGTGTCTGTACCAAGGCCAAACATTCCAGGGTATGTAAACTTTTTATCAGGGCCATTTGGGTGATTTCTGTTATCATTATGATTTAAAAAGGATCCAAAAAAACTGTGATAATAAATGGCTTTATGTGATTGCAATCCTTAAATAAAACACAGTTTTTTGGCATGATCAGTCATATTTTCAATATTAATGCCAAAATTTCACAATTTCTGCCAGGGTATGCAAACTTTTGAGCACAACTGTAAATCACATTTTCCATGTTTTTTCACCTTAATCTTTCAAAATGTTATATCTGTAAATGAAAAAGATACATTTTTTTCCAAAGTGGCAAAACACAAAGAATCAAAATCAAATCATATTTGCTTGATTTTATTTTACTTATAACATTTTATAATTTTGTCAGTTTTCAGTAATGTAAAATAATTTAGTTGAATTAAGCAGGTTGCATCACCATTCTGTACATTTCATACATTTAGAAATACAGACTGTAAAATTCCCCACATCACACAGTATTACTATCGCAGCAGGTGGATATCCTTGAAAGATGGACATATCAAAGCCAGCCTTACAATGTGGTAACCAAACATAGGAGGTACTACAGCAAAGGAACACGTTAGGACGTGTGTAAGAGTAGGAGTGTGTAGGTGTAAGAGTCTTTGGTTACTGCTGATCTCAGAGCTTGTACGCAATAAAAGTGTTGAATAAATGTAGGATATATATATTCCTGAGCAGATATACAGATTCCTGGCAGGAAGCGCATATATCCAACTACAGTGATGGGCAGTATTCAGAATAGAAATGGGATATTGGCAATGCTTTAGCTACTCAAACATTCCTTCACTAATAGGAATTAAAGGTTAAGCCTCTAAAAACACAGGTAATATATATTATTTATAAAGTTGATGATTTTATTGACCTATTTAACAGTATAAAAACTGTCAAGAATGTTCAATTATTATTAATGCTTTTGATGTCCTACAACGGCGAAATGGTATATAAACAAAAGATGTCTAATTTTGACATTTACTTTCCTAAACTTGACAACCACAATGAGGCTAGGTGGGCATATATATTGATTTTGAATCTTGCCAGCAGGTTATTCCTCATATAAAGTAACATTCAAAACATACTTTCAGTTATTGTACGTTACAAATAGCTTTGCATTTGAAAAGCTTGCCTAGTACATAAGACAGAGTTTTGTAAAATATAAAAAACTGTACTGTAGTAAAATATTTAAACCAGGCTACTATACATATCGTCCTAAGTGGAACTTAACCCCAAAAATAAACTTGTAAATCTCGATCAAAGGAATGCATATGAGAACCATGTGTGAGAATCATGAGACATATGGGTTTCAGTGTGAGCGGTAATCCTTTTTAGAGAGTAGTCGCTACATAGCTTGTGCCCATTGGAAGATTTTCCTTTACCTCCCGTTCAGGCCACAGCTGAAAAATGTTGGTTTGTGTCTTGGTGACATGGGTGTATCTAAAATCAAAATGTTTTTTAGTTTTGGATAGAGTGATGAGAGGTTGGAACCACTTTTTTAATGCTAATTGGGCTTTATATTTTCACCAGGCGAGAAAATGAGTGGAAAAACCAACATTTTGCATTGTCCTTAGAGTAAGAAGAGAGGAGAATTTTTTTGGTGGGCACACTTGTTCAAATAGTAACTAAAAGGGATTCCCTTACTTTTGAAAAGATTCCTCTTATTTCCTGTTCTATGTACAAGGCAGGACATGAACAAAAATTTCCCCTGAGACACAGATGGCAACATAAATTTACATGGGTTTAACCATTCCCTAATCTATCCAAAATGAATATTGATTAAGGCAGAGTTCCGCCAGCCCCTTTACCAATTAAAAGTCAGCAGCTACACATACTGTAGCTGCTGACTTTTAATATTAGGACACTTATCTGTCCTGGAGTCCAGCAATGTTGGCACCGCAGCCGATGTTTACATCGGCTGGTCAAGTGCTGTCGCCGTCATTGTAGGTAAGGGAACCTGGCAGTGTAGTCTTTCGGCATCACGGCCGGGTTCTTACTGCATATGCGCAAAGCCTGGCAGAAGGGGAGGGAGGAGGAGGGGGGCCGAGCTGCTGACGTAATTCGCTGCGGCCCCGTCTCCTGGAAGTGGGGACAGGGTACCTGTAAAAAACGTACCTGTAAAAAACAGGTACCCGCTCCCCCCGAAAGGTGCCAAGTGTGGCACCGGAAGGGGGGGATCAGATAAGCGGATATAATTTATAATATAATATAATTTAATTTAAGATTCTCAATTTTGAGGCTTAGTTCCACCTGAAATAGTGTTGCTACATTTGCAAGCTGTCTATGTTACTGGCACTGAATGGCTGTCTACAAGTGATGACCTTCCAAGGATTTAATTTTGCCACTTGTGAGTTTTTGTGCCAGCTGATCGACTGTAAGGTCATCTTGGCTATGAAGCTCCCACTGTTTGTTCACTCCTAAACACAGAGAAAAAAAATGTTGTTACCAATGTAAAATAGAACTTCCATAAATATTTAACAATATTAGATCATATGATTAATTTATATCATAGAAAAATTGACTTCCTTCGTGCTAGATTGTGGTTCTTACCCATTACTCTTTTATCTTTCTCTTATTGAATTACTGACAAGTCTTAATTACTGCTCCTTGGAAAAGATTATTCTTAATAATGGTAAATTAATAGAACATATTGCTTTCTGAGAGGTATTTTTTATTTATTATTGACTGTTATTCGAATTTATCTGTGTTAGTATATCATTGCTTAAACAGCATACGCAAATGTCCTGTCAAAGACTAAAGAATTCCTGCACTCAAGATGGGCCTCACTCCCTGGAATGGCCCTTTGCGTGTCTCACAATGGTCTCATAAGATATAACAAGACTTGGCTATAGGTACATTATAATTTTCTGATTGGTTAGCTTTATAATCCGTTGATTGGTCAATTTATGTGTATTGTCATTAGTCAATTTTAGTCAAATATACTGTATGTCCATCTAATGCTGTGCTAAAAAAAAAAAAAAACAGCAGGATCATAACAGGCTAAGCTTTGTGAATGACATAAGCAAGGAGAGGGGCATTGACCCAACGCTAGCACTGGTCTGTCTGGTAACCTGTTGGTTTGGGTGATTGGCTGAAAGTACAGCAGGAATTGTGCTGTCCAGGGAAGAAAAAGGGGAGGCATTTTCGTGAGTCTGTAAAAGGAGGATTTTACCTAATTGCACCAAAGAAGGACTACAAAGGACCTCAAAGGTATGATTGTGTCTGGAGTTACAATTTAGGTATATTATATTGTGCATGGTAGTGGGGAAAATTGCAGACAGTACATCCAAGATACATGAGGTTTCTTTGTTTTTTTTTAATTTGAACCCCCCCCCCCCACTAAATTATATGGCACAAAACGTTTTGAGTACATTCAGGAGAAAAAACCCAGTGAAAGCTTAGGTTTTAACTGCAGATTTCCTATTAGCTCATTGATATAGTGCAGGGATATGCAATTAGCGGACCTCCAGCTGTTGCAGAACTACAATTCCCATGAGGCATAGCAAGACGCTGGAAGTCCGCTAATTGCATATCCCTGATATAATGTATATGTCTATATCTTAGCTACTTGATATAGTGTATATGTCTAGTATTTGATACACTATATTACCAAAAGTATTGGTACACCTGCCTTTACACGCACATGAACATTAATGGCATCCCAGTCTTATAGGGCGTACACACGGTCGGACATTGATCGGACATTCCGACAACAAAATCCATGGATTTTTTTCGACGGATGTTGGCTCAAACTTGTCTTGCATACACACGGTCGCACAAAGTTGTCGGAAAATCCGATCGTTCTAAACGCGGTGATGTAAAACACGTACGTCGAGACTATAAACGGGGCAGTGGCCAATAGCTTTCATCTCTTTATTTATTCTGAGCATGCGTGGCACTTTGTCCGTCGGATTTGTGTACACACGATCGGAATTTCCGACAACGGATTTTGTTGTCGGAAAATTTTATCTCCTGCTCTCCAACTTTGTGTGTCGGAAAATCCGATGAAAAATGTCTGATGGAGCCCACACACGGTCGGAATTTCCGACAACACGCTCCGATCGGACATTTTCCATCGGAAAATCCGACCGTGTGTACGGGGCATTAGTCCGGAGGGTTCAATATTGAGTTGGCTCACCCTTTGCAGTTATAACAGCTTCAACTCTTCTGGGAAGGCTGTCCACAATGTTTAGTAGTGTGTCTATGGGAATGTTTGACCATTGAGGTAGTGATGCCGCTCCAAGCGTGTTGGTGTCTCTAATAGCCGTCCTGCCCGCTCACAACTTCAGGTGCAGGCTCTGCAATTGTGTAGAAAATTGGAGAAAACAGCTGACCGGCTGCACTCCAAATAACACCTTTTATTTGTGGCAAAACAGTGTAGAAGATAAAAAATCTCTTATATAATGATGATGAAAGGTACAGACAGGCTAATGTGTTTCACATCAACATAGATGCTTAATCATAGCTCAATGTTTGACCATTCTTTCAGAAGCACATTTGTGAGGTCAGGCACTGATGTTGGTCAAGAAGGCCTGGCTCACAGTCTCTGGTTTAATTCATCTTAAAGGTGTTCTTCTGGGTTGAGGTCAGGACTCTGTGCAGGCCAGTCAAGTTCCTCCACCCCAAACTCACTCATCCATGTCTTTATGGACCTTTCTTTGCGCACTGGTCCAAATGATTTGGTGGAGGGGGGATTATGGTGTGGAGTTGTTTTTCAGGGGTTGGGTTTGGCCCCTTAGTTGCAGTGAAGGGAACTCTTAAGACGTCAGCATACCAAGACATTTTGGACAATTTCATGCTCCCAACCTTGTGGGAACAGTTTGGGGATGGCCCCTTCCTGTTCCAACATGACTGCGCACCAGTGCACAAAGCAAGGTTCATAAAGACATGGATGAGCGAGTTTGGGGTGGAGGAACTTAAATGGCTGGCACAGAGTCCTGACCTCAACCTTCTTGTACACATCAGTGCTTGACCTCACAAATGCACTTCTGGAAGAATGGTTAAACATTCCCATAGACACACTCCTAAACTTTGTGGACAGCCTTCCCAGAAGAGTTGGCCAACTCAATATTGAACCCTATGGACTAAGACTGGGATACCATTAAAGTTCATATGTGTGTAGAGGCAGGTGTCCCAATACATTTGCACATGATTAGATGATGGTAGTCAGCAGAGCTTTACCCCATTCATTAAGCTCTGAGGAAAATTTCTTTGCATGGTGCAAATGCACTTGCAAAATGAACAGTCTGTTTAGGCCCTCTGTGTCACCGTCAGGAGTGGGGGGTTCCCCTCACTTGCTGTCCTGTCTGACATCAGTCACATAGACAGGAAAGTTGGACACTGACGCTTGTTCTGTCTAATAGAAGTCAGGAACAGGAAGTGGGTAGATTTTCCTTTACTTTACTGTTATGTCAGGATGAGCAGAGCAATAAAACAATGACAAAAGTTTTAACCCTTCCTCACTCTATCAAAAAAATGTTTTAATTTAAGTTGGGTTTTATGTATAATTATGACATCCAATGTAATCCGATTCCCCTTGTACCTGGGAATGCTTGTTTTAGGTAGGTTTTTGAGCTTGCAAATAATAGCTTCTCCTTAATAGGTGCATCTTCTGGAGCCCTGTAGATATATAAAATATATTACTAAATAATAAATCACCCATAATGTAAATGTCAGAAAATCTTAACATTGATGAAAAGCAATGTTCAAACAATATGTGTCACGTGGCATCAACATTTATGCTTTCCCATGAAGAGAAAAACCAGACCCTTTTTCTTCTGTAACACCCTATTACACGTTTTTTACTCTTCCCTACTATAAAACTAAAAAAATTGCCTGGAGTTTGGCTTTCAGCATACTGTCTGTATAGGCACACAGCATCTCAGACCTGGTGATTACCATACAGTGTAGTTCCAACATTTAGTGTAGTGAAAATTCTTCACTACAAATCCAAACATGCCAAACTACTATATTGAATTTACATTTTACAACTTTAAGAATCGTAAATAAGTTTATGATCACCCGAGTGATCAATTGAGATTAAAGATTGAGGCTCCATGCACACTGGCTTAAAAAACACTGCTTCTACAGGAGTTTTGTGTTCTGCCTGTAGAAGCAGCTCAAAGTTATCCTATGTGTCCATACACATTAGGACGTTAAGAGGCATTTTTTGCCGCGTTTGCGTTTAGAAGTGCTTGAAAAAAAAAAAAAATATTTTTTTTTTAAATAGCCAAAAATGAAAAAGGCCTGTAAACAAAATTATTATTATTATTATTCAGGATTTATATAGCGCCAACAGTTTACGCAGCGCTTTACAATATAAAAGGGAGACAGTACAGTTATAATACAATACAATACAATACAATACAATAGGATTAAGAGGGCCCTGCTCAGAAGAGCTTACAATCTAATAAAATGCGGCTAAACGCGAAAACCGCTCGTCTGTATGCTGTTCCGACAGACCAAAAACAATGCATGCTCTGAAGCAAGTACGAGACGGAAGCTATTGGCTACTGGCTATTGCACTTCCTTTTTCTAGTCCCGTCGTACGTGTTGTACGTCACCGCGTTCTGGACGGTCAGACTTTGGTGTGAAGGCAAGACCGCTTGAGCGGAATTCCGTCGGAGTTCAGTCGGAGAAACCTTCGGAGTTTATCCCGACAGCAAAACCGGTCGTGTGTACAGGGCATAAGAGGTGGGAAAAAAACCCCTTCTGGTTCGCGTTTCTTATTGGAGCTTGGAGGCAGAAAAACGTAAAACTCTCCTAAACTGGTCTAAACTGTGTATAAAAAATGCTCTATATGAGCGCTTTTTACTCCTGAGAGAACAGACGTTTTTTTAAGCCCAGTGTGTATGGAGCCTAATGCCCCATATACATGGTCGGATTTTCCGACGGAAAATGTTCTATGGGAGCGTGTGTCGGCTCCATCGGACATTTTCCATCGGAATTTCCGTCACACAAAATTTGAGATCTGGATCTCAAATTTTCCGACAACAAAATCCGTTCTCGTAAATTCCAATCACGTGTACACAATTCCGACGCACAAAGTTCCACACATGCTCTCAATCAAGTACGAGATAGAAGTGCTCGTTCTGGTAAAACTAGCGTTTGTAATGGAGATAGCACATTCGTCACGCTGCAAATTTTAAAATCTTTTAATACAGCGCATTCTCTTCTTCTTTATAATGCTACAATAATGAAGTTGTTTTGCTGCTGATATTCACACAGAGTTCTGACAAACTGATTTCTTTATTTTTTTTGTGATTTTATGAATAATTTTTTTTTTTCCGGCAGATCTCCATAATAATGTTTAGATTTTTTTGGTTTTATATATTTTTTTTTATTATCCAGGTCTCCTATTTTTTTTTTCATCAGATCTCCATAATAATGTTTAGAATTTTTGTTTATTTTTTTTTTTTTCCAGATCTCCTATTTTTTTTAAAGCGATCTCCAGAATTTTTTCTTTCGTTTTGTGTCAAGTTACCACAACACCATTATTATCTTGTATTTTTTAACTTCAAGGAGGTTGGTGTTGGTGTCCCTTGTTAATTTGACATTGCATTTTTGAAATGTACCTGCCTACTCACAAACAAACTGTCCTTTTTGAAGTAAAACACATAGGCAAGTATTGGTGAAAAATAAATAGCCATTTATTATGGGTCATAACAAAACAAAGAGAAAGGCAACGCTGGAGAAACTGGAGAAATTTGCGAAGCCTTCGTACCCCAGGGCAGACATCAATTATTTTACAGTCAAAATTGGTGGCCTGAGGAGTCCTCATAATAGTGAGCACAATCCAGTCCAGGACTACAAGAGATCAGGAACAGCAGCAGATGATATATCTGTCCCCAGGCTGTGGTCTTACAACAGCCTGCGTCTTTTGTCAGACCAGACTGAACCCAGGCCATCACTTTCTTGTCTTCCTTCCATGCTTGCTTCCAGGCTGTGGCTCTGGTGTTGTAGTTGTGGCAGGAGGTGGAAGAGGAGGGGGAGGACCATGGTTGAACTCACAAACGTGGCTTTGACTTGTGAGTTCGCCCCTCAACCCCTTATTTAGGGCTTGTAACATAACTTCCTCACATAAGAGGCGCTGGCCCTCCTCCATTTCCTGCATTTTGCAGGCTGCCATGTAGGCATAGTCCTCTTGAATATTGGGGGGGTTCTGAGGGCCGCAGTAGCCTTCCGAAATAGGCCAAGTGCTGCCTCCTCCAGGTTACTCCTCTTCCTGGGACTTTTTTTTGGAAGGCGGAGGGGAGGGACCTGGGATTCGGGCAGGCTACTGGGCCTGGCCACATCCTGTCTGCCACTTACCCCCGCCACCTCCTGGCTGCCACTTTCCACAGCCTCCTCCTGGCTGAGACTTTCCTGTGTATGCAAAAGGGACATAGTTTTAGTTTTTGGTTCATCACACACAATTTTCAGCTCATGACTGTTGAAATTGAATGTTAATAAATAGAAAAGACTATCATTCTGACCCCAGCATTTTTCATTCTTGTCCCAATCATTTGTGGCCACTACTGTCTAATGATATGTAAAACACTTTGTAAAATCAGAAATTACTGATCAATAATAACATCTAATTAACATCATGAATTATTTGACTAGAAATATGTTGAACAATGCTATACCTGGCTCAAGCTGGGCCCCTCTACTTCTTCCTGGCTGGAAGGCCCAAGTTGGACGTCGGAAGCCTCAGCTGAGTTGGAAGGAAGCCTTGAAGGAGGACTGGAGAGTGCTAGCCTGGGTTCAGTCTGGCCTGCCAGAAAATGCAGTCTGTCATAGTACCACAGCCTGGGGACATAAATGTCATCTGCTGCAGCTCCTGATCTCTGGGAATCCTGGACCTTCTTGCGCTCCCTATTATAATTGTTCCTCATGCCACCAATTAGGGCCTTCAAATAGAGGATGTCTGCCGTGGGGATCACCGGCTTCACAAATTCCAGCAATTGATCCAGCGCTGCCTTCCTCTTTGTTTTATTGTAATAAAAGGGGTCACTAAATGATATACTGCTCAAACATGCCATGGGAATATGTGAAATTACACCCCAAAATACATTCTGTTGCTTCTCCTGAATACAGGGATAACACATGTGTGAGACTTTTTGGGAGCCTAGCCGCGTACGGGACCCCGAAAACCAAGCACCGCCTTCAGGCTTTCTAAGGGCGTAAATTTTTGATTTCACTCTTCACTGCCTATCACAGTTTCGGAGGCCATGGAATGCCCAGGTGGCACAAACCCCCCCCAAATGACCCCATTTTGGAAAGTAGACACCCCAAGCTATTTGCTGAGAGGTATAGTGAGTATTTTGCAGACCTCACTTTTTGTCACTAAGTTTTGAAAATTGAAAAAAGAAAAAAAAAATGTTTTTTCTTGTCTTTCTTCATTTTCAAAAACAAATGAGAGCTGCAAAATACTCACCATGCCTCTCAGCAAATAGCTTGGGGTGTCTACTTTCCAAAATGGGGTCATTTGGTGGGTTTTGTGCCACCTGCGCATTCCATGGCCTCCAAAACTGTGATAGGCAGTGAAGAGTGAAATCAAAAATTTACACCCTTAGAAATCCTGAAGGCAGTGATTGGTTTTCGGGGCCCCATACGCGGCTAGGCTCTCAAAAAGTCCCACACATGTGGTATCCCCATACTCAGAAGAAGCAGCTAAATGTATTTTGGGGTGCAATTCCACATATGCCCATGGCCTGTGTGAGCAATATATCATTTAGTGACAACTTTGTGCAAAAAATAAAATAAATAAATAAAAATTGTCACTTTCCCGCAACTTGTGTCAAAATATAAAATATTCCATGGACTCAACATGCCTCTCAGCAAATAGCTTGGGGTGTCTACTTTCCAAAATGGGGTCATTTGGTGGGGGTTTTGTGCCATCTGGGCATTTTATGGCCTTCAAAACTGTGATAGGTAGTGAGGAGTGAAATCAAAAATTTACACCCTTAGAAATCCTGAAGGCGGTGATTGGTTTTTGGGGCCCCGTACGCGGCTAGGCTCCCAAAAAGTCCCACACATGTGGTATCCCCGTACTCAGGAGAAGCAGCTGAATGTATTTTGGGGTGCAATTCCACATAGGCCCATGGCCTGTGTGAGCAATATATCATTTAGTGACAACTTTTTGTAAATTTTTTTTTTTGTCATTATTCAATCACTTGGGACTAAAAAAAAATATTCAATGGGTTCAACATGCCTCTCAGCAATTTCCTTGGGGTGTCTACTTTCCAAAATGGGGTCATTTGGGGAGGTTTTGTACTGCCCTGCCATTTTAGCACCTCAAGAAATGACATAGGCAGCCATAAACTAAAAGCTGTGTAAATTCCAGAAAATGTACCCTAGTATGTAGACGCTATAACTTTTGCGCAAACCAAAAAATAAACGCTTATTGACTTTTTTTACCAAAGACATGTGGCCGAATACATTTTGGCCTAAATGTATGACTAAAATTGAGTTTATTGGATTTTTTTTATAACAAACAGTAGAAAATATAATTTTTTTTCAAAATTTTCGGTCTTTTTCCTTTATAGCGCAAAAAATAAAAACGGCAGAGGTGATCAAATACCATCAAAAGAAAGCTCTATTTGTTTGAAGAAAAGGACGCAAATTTAGTTTGGGTACAGCATTGCATGACCGTGCAATTAGCAGTTAAAACGACGCAGTGCCAAATTGGAAAAAGTCCTCTGGTCCTTAGGCAGCATAATGGTCCGGGGCTAAAGTGGTTAAAATTATACCTTCGTTCTAACGATCGGCGTTTCCGATACTCCTTTCTCCTCTCACAGATCGTACGTACGACGCACGCGTTATGCTTTATATACACTGCGCATGTGTGAAACTCCGCCCGCCCCTGACGTTCTTTCTAGTCTATTTCCCGCCCCTTGTCTTTTGGCGCAATGGGAGGGCAAATGGCGGAGAAAGAGCAAGTGCATGCACAGGAGAGCAGCAACGACGAAAGCCCAGAGCCACGAACGTCCCGATCCTGGAGGAGATTTAAGGCCTCAAATATGTCCTTTATAGAGATGGTGGACATCTTGAAGAGGGCCGACTATGATGGGAAGCATGGACCTTACCCAAACCCAAATGTCATAAAGGCCAAGATCATGGCTAAAGTTGTGAAAAGTCTGCACAGGAATTTTGGGGTACGATGATCCAAGGATCAATTGAGGAAACGCTGGTCAGACCTGAAATTGAGGGAGCAGGATCAGTACAGAAAGATCAAGAGAGTTCTTCAAAAAAGTAAGTAGTTGTCATGTGTTTCTATTATTATTATTATTATTATTATTATTATTATTACTTGCATGCTGCTCCATGTGCTTTTCTTTCCTGTTGTACAGTTTAAAATGGCAACTTTCAGGTTTGTCGGCAAAGTAATCGTTCGTAGTAAACATCGTTCTTTCACCCACTAATACAATGTTTTTGGCAGATACAGGTTAACTACATTTGTTCAGGCCTATTTATATTAAAAGAAGTTTATGACATTGTTGTCTAGATGGGTTTGTACTAGAATGAAATGCAAACTTGATTCAGTGTAAGGAGAGGACACTCAGCAGCTGTTTACAGATCTGGACGCAGGAGCACTAGTATGGGACACCAGAACAAACTTTTTAGGGTGCCCCACACAGGTGCTCCAGTGGATACTAGGGGTGTCTCCAGGTGTGAAAACTGTACAACAAAGGTAAGTATTCCAGCTTTAGAAAGGGAAAAAATAATGTCTCAAGCTTGGAACTCTGCCCAAAAAGACAATTGTACAACACTTCCACTATTTCTGGCCTCAAATATCTGTGTGCTAAGTATACCTTTTTTTTATTCACATAGGGGAGAAAAGATTTGTGACATCTGAGAACACCAGGGACCCCCCCCCCACCTCCGAAAGAAAAGCAAATCCCCACTCCACAACCAGAAGATGTGGAGGAAGGAGAGGTTTTTGAAGTGAACCAAATAGTGACCACAACAGGTGACTGTCTGAGAGCACAGCTTCAGGTAATAGATGTATGCCTGCATATTTATAATACATGGTGTGTTTTTTAATTTTAGGTGATGTGGATGTTGTAGAAGAAGATTTGCATTTCACAAGTGCAAGTGCACGCGTCCTCATCGGGAAGATCATGGTGTGCAATCGTGATTTACAAAAGATCAAGCAAGACATTAATGATGTGGAAAAAAGACTCAAAAAACATCATTGATGTTTTAGGCAGAATCAAAAAAAAAAGATTCTTCTAGTTTATTTTTATTTTAAGTATTTTCACACATTTTAAATATTTGTTAGAAAGCCAAATTTTGAAGATGCACACAGTGTCAACATGTGCTATCTGCCATCACGGGATATCAAGGTACGCGTTTTGGGGGTGCAACCCCTTCCTCGCAAATAAAGTAGATGAGAGGAAGGGGTTGCACCCCCGAAACATGTCCATTGATCCCCCATGATGGGAGCTAGCACATGTTGATATTAGGCATGGGATCAGGAGGGAAATGCCCATTTTGACTCTCAATTTGTGTGCATCTTCAAAATTTGGCTTTCACAGGGGTGACATCACCCCATCTGATGAAGGCAAGATCAACACAGTTTGGATATACTAATGTCTGATATTCCCTTCACTTTGTCAAAGTTGAACTCTGTAAGTTCCTGAGTTGTGTATTGTTTTATGGTTTTAAACATGCCTGTTTTAACACAAAGGCTATTTGTACTGTTAAAAACAAAAATGTTATTACTAAAATATGTTGGTTTGTTCAAAAACCATTTTCTAACGCACATGTGAATGTGCATAGAGTAAAAAGTTTTCTACTCAACAATGTGTGGCTTTTTCTTTCAATGCTCAATATCATTTTTTGGACTAAGTTGGTGTTTACACTGAAATGGGGGTTATTTACTAAAGGAAAATCCACTTTGCACTACAAGTGCACTTTCAGTGCAGTTTCAAGTGCACTTTTGCAGTGCACTTTTAGTGCAAAGTGGATTTTCCTTTAGAAACTCGTGACTCGTGGTGCTGAAAATCATGTATATTTTTAACAGTAATGCATTACATACATTAACAACAAAAACAAGCTGTGTGTAGCAGACCCACAACATAATAATAGTTTGCTGAAGAAGAGATTGTCACCTCATGTATCAAATAAATTACGTTTGCACTATTGAAGAAAATGTCAAAAAAAAAAAAAGACCATTGGAGAACCTAGGAGACAGCTAAAAGAAACACAAGCAGTAAATCAAAGGAAATATTATTTCAGTTTAAATAAAAACAAAATATTTTAAAAATGTTTATTAAACATTTTCTGGCATATCAATGGCCCCCTACCCGCAAAGTACTCCATATATTTTATACGGACCTCGCGTGCGCTTTGGGACTGAAAACCAGATACGAACCCACAAGCACAAACTGAAGAGCAGTGACGATCGGAAAAGCATGAGGCTGAAAAGCGCAAATCGTCTCTCAGCAAACTTCTACTAACACGAGATTAGCAGAAGGAGCCCAAAGGGTGGCGCACTTGGTATTGAACTTCCCTTTTCTAGTGCCGTCGTACGTGTTGTACATCACCGCGTTCTTGACGTTCGGAATTTCTGACAAGATTTGTGTGACCGTGTGTATGAAAGACAAATTCGAGCCAACATCCGTCAGAAAAAAAAAACATGGATTTTGTTGTCAGAATGTGCGATCGTGTGTACATGGCATTAGGGTTAAAATGCCTGAAAATTCACCAGCAAATAGCACAAAGACTTCTGCTGCTGAAGGTGTTATCTGAAATTGTTGTACTGTCTACCAGTAATGTTTGCTCCGTCCTCCTTTTTCTCATTTTTGGATTTTAAAAACAGGTTTTTAGGTTTCCACATATAAAAAAATTTAATAATATAAATGATTTATGGGCATGAACATGTACATGATATCTGTCATAAAACCAGCAATATCTGTTGAAAATAAAAGTTTATTTTTGTTATATTCTGTGTTCCCACATCATGAAATATTAATATGGTTTGAGTCGGCTTGGTTTCAATAGAGGTATACTGCCCTTGCATGAGAAACCTTTTACTTGTCCTCACACAATATTCATAGAGGCTCTATAGGCTATTCAGATTTTAATGTCTGGGTTGGTAGACAGGAGCACAGCATTTCCCCCAACTTACTTCTATTACATGTAAGAGCACTGGGCAATACCAGTGATGGCCGGTGGTATATAATTTTTTTTTGGGGGGGGGGGAGGTGGCAAACAGGGCACAGCCAGCCACCCCCCTCCCTGGTCGGGTCACCTGCAACCCCCCTCTAGGATCACCAGAAGGTGCGTTGCATTTTCAGCAGATTACAGGCAAATGAGAGTGGGGTTGTACTGGTGCAGTACTGCAATGCCTGGATGAAAAGCCGAACCCTTACTAGCCCACAGGCTATGGTGGCTCTATGCATCTTAATGTTTCATTTTCATTGTTGACTAGTATTTAATCTTTCCATGTCAGAATACAACTGTCAAAAGAGCATGACTTTTCATCCACATTGGTCATTCACTGCATTATCTCATCCAGTGATGTCACTGGCGCAGCAGTAGAGGTATAAGTTATAGACTACTCATCCAATGGTTTTATTCAGGCTTTCTTCCTATGGGGGTAGGGCTGTGCTTTTTGTGATAAAAATAGTGTACTGTGTTGCCAGGGTGAAGTGTGTGTTACTGATTGGTTTGTGGGTGGAACTGAACTATTGAGGTAGGAAGGAGGGTGGATTCTACAATATGAACGACTGTGTGATGAATCACAGCGGTTGTGTCCATACTCTCGGTGTACTCTTATAATACTACAGAAGTAAAGAAACAGAATGGGGTACACTGGGTGACCACAGAAGGCACCATATCTTGACAGCTGAGGCAGATACTCTTGCTCAGATGGCTTAGAGAGCACTGAAGAGGCATCTGCACAGGTTTGGCTTTGCAATAACTATTTTAACACCTCTGATAAGCCAACGTAAAGTGTTACTAAACCCACAACAGTAAAATCAGTCTGTATATGCAGTAAAGCATGCTTGTTATACTCACTGTGGAGCCTAAGGGGCTAATCCTCTGCATTTTGTAAAAAGGCTGTTTGATCCTGTATGCACAGATCATCCTCTTCTTCCACTGACTCCAAAACAGGTCTGGATAAGACAGAGTTACTGGAGTCGGGCTGCACATGCTCAGTTTGGTGTGTATTGCTAGATCTTTTTTTTTTCTTGGGAAAGTGCCTGTTATCAGTACAGGGCCAATCAGCACTGTCCAGACAGAGGGTTAGGGGTCCTGCATCCTGATAGAACAGCTAGTCCCCATACAAGTTTTAATCAGGCACTGATTGAAGTCACA
Source organism: Lithobates clamitans (assembly GCA_037952925.1). NCBI lineage: Eukaryota > Metazoa > Chordata > Amphibia > Anura > Ranidae > Lithobates > Lithobates clamitans. Next base: position 3,433,179 of record JBBGZY010000353.1, read on the forward strand.
AAACTGCTATATACTGCTATTGAGAAAGAGTATTTAGCAGTTTATATTTACTAAAATGATTGCATTTCCATGTTTAACACTTTAAAGTGGATCTAGAGATATGGTGGAAACCACCATATTAGTGGAGGCACAATCTATCACTGGGCTGCTTTTAGTAGACCCTGCCCCATAATTACTCCATCTATGTAATTCAGTAATCATAGGTGTGCGTAGCCTATTGCATTAGGGTGTGCACCCTAAAGCTAAAACACATATGCATGTGTGTGTGTCTACATATATATGACCCCGGCAAATTGATCTCTCTGCCGGTACAGTGAAAGAGAAGAGCATAGACACTTCTCTTATGGCAGAGCCAGTAAGAGGTAGATCTTTCACATGTTCCTGCTGCTACACAGAGCGATAATACTAATGCGCATGGGGTGATTAGGGTGTGCCTGGGCACACCCGGAACACCCTGTGCGCACGCCTATGTCAGTAATCACAGCAGAAGTGGGCAGGATATGGCTCTGAATATGTCAAAGTTCTAACAGCCATTTGTGAGGCCAGGCAAACATGTATCTAAGCACTGTCACGTGTTGAAGTGCTCTGCTACTGCTTATGTGAAACTACATGGAAAAAGACACACTTTTACTAATTGTGTTTTTTATCTTTTATTTAGAAGAAACGGCATGACAATTCTGCTGCACAGGTACAGCATGTCCAGAGGTTACCCCTAGTACAGTACAAAAAGGCATAAATTGACAGTAAAAGTTCACCTGTGTTCCTGAACTCAAAACAAGAAGTTTGTAAACCAAGTATCTAATAAGTACATATTACTAAAAAATAAAGCTTCCTCTGTTTTTTTTTTTTTCAAATTTTGTGAGGGATTCAAGGGAATCATCACATAACCCCAGTACAATGGGGAGGAGAATGGTGGGGGAAAAAAAAGGGGGGGGGGGTTGTCCTGGCCAGATGCCTAGTGGCTCTACGCACCTCGAGAACTGGAAGGTGAAGGGATTATTGTTTGAAAGCTAATAGTGTTTGTTACTTATAAAAGCAATAAGGAGTCCAGATTTTTGTTACTGCTCTTTCATCACCATGGTTAGGTTCTCCATTTGCTGCATTTCTGTAATTCTGGTAAGAATGTCTTGTTGGGTGGAACAGAAGGCTTTTGCTGCAGTAAGGAGTTGTTTCAATAAGGAGTTTTTTTACCTTTTGTTGTAGAGCGGTGTATCATGTAGGAGAAATGCTGCTGAGTTTCCCCAAGAGACACTCCCGTGATGTTTTAATTGTTTGTTCTACCTTGGTCCTAAAGTCCCTCAGTCTGGGACACTCCCAGATAATTAACTTGCAGCCCTTATTATAGCAAGAAGTGGAGTCTGCCAAGAAAACATCATCATTCATATGTACCTATGATAGCTGAACTCCAAAAACAGACCTAGCCCATCATAAAAAAGAACACACATTGCATGCATACTGTACTAGCTCTAATAACTTACCACATTACAAATATCAGGTCCTGTTTCTTTGACTCCCCAGTAACATAATGAATATCCAACAAGGCGTAACAGCACTTGTTTTCAGGGAAGAGTGCTTTCAACCTCGGGAAAAAATTTGCACAGTCATCTGACAAGATTTCCTTCCCCTCTTGCACAATGATGTATTTTTCATCACTGCTGAAGCCAAAGAAAACGGCTTTCTTTCCAGACTTCTTCAGCTTCATTTCTTGGAACAAGAGGGTAACCGAACCGTCAACCTGGACACCTGATGCCTGCATAGAGAACAATGTGTACAGTCATTGGTAAGACCATGGCATATCCCTCTCTTGAGTTTCACATAAATGTAGGTTTTATTTGCTTGACGTTATATAAGGGTAAAGTTGAGAAATAAAAACCAATTCAAGTTTTTACCATATGAATATGTCACTTATGGCAGAAGCATTAACTGAACAGCAATTTATTGCAGCCAATCAGCAATCATAATTCATTACTTTCCAATGAAGAAAAAAGCACTGGGACTTTGATATACCATAAGTTCATAAAAGTAGTGAGAGAGAGGACAAAAACATTCAGAGAGCTCGCTAACTCAGGTTAGGCTACTCACAAAAAAAAGGTCTACCCTCCTGCGGGTACCCAGCAGGCTGAGGTTACCAGAAAAAAATCATGCACCAATGGAAGGAGCACCAGACCAAAGAATAACAAAATTCAAAATAATTAATTTTTTTACACTAAAAAACAGCCAGCCAAGTTTTGGGGGCCGGAAAAAACACTTTGTCAGTGCCACATCAAAACACAATATAATATAAATTTGATTGATATAAGTCTAATGTAGGGATCTACTGCTATCTACTGTTAGATGCTAATATCACAGTTTTATGTGTAGTACTACCCCCGCAGGAGCCACTTGAATATTGTTGGTTCCTTACTATGCCTCTTTAACCCCAGGAACAGACTCAACCCCACTGGCACACCTGGCAACAATGTAGTGTAAATACCACAGTAAATGGACACAGGTTGTAGTGAACACAGAAATGATCTTTACTGTGAACTTGCTTAAGGAGGAAATGAAAACAACAGTGACAATAATATTGAATAGTATGCAGATTTGTATGGGTGGAACAAAGAATAAAGGAGGTTAACCAGTTCAGATCCACGCTATAGCCGAATGATGGTACAGCGCAGACCTGCTTTGCCGGATCACAGATTCTGACCCCTTACCACGTGATCAGCTGTCAGCCAATGACAGCTGATCATGTGATGTCAACAGAGCCGGTAATTGGCTGTCAGCGCAAGGACAAGAAAAAAACCCAATCACTGGCGGCTGTGAGAGGGACATCAGTCCCAATCATGGCAAGCTGCTGCCAGATCATCAGTGCCCACCTGTGCCCCCTGCCAGTGCCACCTAGCAATAGGCAACAGTGCCACCTACCAGTGCCCACCAGTGCCACCCATTAGTGCTCACTGTGCCACCCATCAGTGCCCACAGTGCCACCCATCAGTGCCCACAATCGGTGCCTCAACAACAGTGCTGCACATCAGTGCCACCTATCAGTGCCCATCAGTGTCACCTACCAGTGCCCATCAGTGCCACCTATCAGTGCCATCTTATCAGTGGCCATCAGTGCCGCCTTATCTGTGCCCATCAGTACCGCCTTACTGTGCCCATCGGTGCCACCTTAACTCTGCCTATCAGTACCCACCAGTGCAGCCTATCAGTGCCCACCAGTGCAGCCTATCAGTGCCCACCAGTGCAGCCTCATCAGCGCATATCAATGAAGGAGAAAAATTACCTGTTTGCAAAATTTTATAACAAACTATTAAACATGATTTTTTTTTTTTCAAAATTTTCCATCTTTTTTTGTTTGTTTAGCACATAATAAAAATCCCAGCTTTGATTAAATACCACCAAAAAAAAGCTCTATTTGTGGGAAAAAAAATGATAAAAATTTCATTTGGGTACAGTGTTGTATGACCACGCAATTGTCATTCAAAGTGCGTCAGCGGTGAAAGCTGAAAATTGGTCTGGGCAGGAGGGGGGTTTAATTGCCCAGTAAGCAAGTGGTTAAGGGGGTTGTAAACTCTCATGGTCTTTCCCCGAATGCATTCTGTGCATTAAGTGGAAAAACCTTCTATAGTGCTGCAGCCCCCTAGCCCCCGGTTTTACTTATCTGAATGCTGTCATCCTCCGGCAGGGAACGAGCACACCAGCTCTAGCTGGTGTCTCGAGTCCTGATTGGATAGATTGATAGCAGCGCAGCCATTGGCTCCCGCTGCTGTCAATCAAATCCAATCCTGCAGTGCCGGGGGGGGGGGGCAGGGCTGAGTCCTGCATTCTGTGTGAATGGACACAGATGCAGGACTTGGGAGCGCGCCCGCACGGGTGTCCACCATAGGAGAGCCTTCTTCAACGTGGACACTCAATGTGGGGAGGAGCCACCAGCGCCGCTGAGGGACTCCAGAAGAGGCGGATCTGGGCCACTCTGTGCAAAACGAAATGCACAGTGGAGGTAAGTATGTCATGTTTGTTATTGAAAAGAAACAAAAAATGAGGTTTTACAACAACCCCAATCCGTCTGCTTTCATGGGACTCCTTTAAGTGAATAACCCTGAGAGTAGAGGTAAATACACAAGAATAACAAATTATAGTCACAATATTACTTCAGTAATTAACTGCCAACTCTATTTAAATTGGGCTATATGAGTCCAGGCAGAAGAAGGGCAGAGGAATGACCTTGTATTTCAGTTCTCTATAGCAGAAAGACAAATACTCCTGCGCACAAGTGAGTTACCAGGTGGACTAAAGTTTGTGGTGGAAGGTGCTCCGGTCTTGCTGCCCTCAAGAATAGGGGTATCCTAATAGTCAAAAGGAAAGGAAGAAAAAGAGGGCGCACCAACCTTGTGAATTATCCTTAAATATCTTTTTATTAAAAATAAGATAAAAAACTATTCACAAACATATGGGATAAAGTTCGCAGGACAAATGATCTTCAGATGACAGCAGTTAGTTGACTGACAAACAGACTCCAGATGGTAATAAAGGAGATATGAAGGGCCACTGCCAGCTGGCGAGTTTCAAAGGGATACCTTCTTCCTAAGCCTAGCAGCCTGCTCTGGAGTCTGTTTGTCAGTCAACTAAAAAAGAAAAAAGAAACTGCGCTATGGTGAATAAATTATAAACCACGTGTACCCAAACCCTAATGCCGCGTACACACGAGCGGACTTTACGGCGGACTTTGCCCGGCGGACTTTTCGACGTACTTTCCGACGGACTTTGTGAATGAACGGACTTGCCTACACACAATCCACCAAAGTCCATCGAATTCGTACGTGATGACGTACGACCGGACTAAAACAAGGAAGTTCATAGCCAGTAGCCAATAGCTGCCCTAGCGTGGCTTTTTGTCCGTCGAACTAGCATACAGACGGTGGACTTTTCGACCGGACTCGATTTCAACGGATAAATTTTAAACAAGTTTCAAATCTAAGTCCGTCCAACTTTTGAGAAAACAAAGTCCGCTGGAGCCCACACACATCGAATTGTCCGACGAAATCCAGTCCGCTGGGCAAAGTCCGCCGTAAAGTCCGCTCGTGTGTACGCGGCATAAGAGTACTAGTGAAATATCATAAAAATCCCTTGAAGCAGCCATTCACCTGCACAATATAAACACAGTATTGGAAAAATAAAAAATGTGGAATTGCGCTAGAAAAAGTTGGCCCAATATTATATGGTGTGCTCATATGTGTGTATTACATGTGGTATAAACAAAAAAATGAAAAATGTCTTAACACCAAAACAAAGTGAACAGTATTGGGTGCAAGCAACAATTAAAAAACAAATCATTAACAAGTCCAAAAACAGAGTGACAGTATCACCCGTAAAAAATGCAGTTGGAAGATGAATTAATCTAAAAGTCCATCTATGGAGTATGGAATCCTCGATATTATATGGAGGGCTAGTGCCTAATCCACCACCAAAGAGTGAAGGTTTGCCGCTTACCAGAGACCCATGATCCCCCACTATAGAGGATCAGGGAAAGCCTATATTGGGAGCTGCCCTCCAGGGTATAACGGATACAGCCAAAATCTGGATTTATTGGTGGTAATAATGTGGTCTCCAAACACACTTTACGGAGCTCATTGAACTTCAGATCTCATCATAACATCCCCAGCTCGCAAGTAGATAAGCATGGCATGTAAAAGATATAAAGGCTCTGATAGTGTAAAACCTTCAGACTTTATTAAAATATTAAAAACACATTATTGCACTCACATTTGTTCAGTAGAAAAAGCGCCTGTATGTCTGGTGCACCGGCCGGTAAGCACCCAGACAAGCCTGTCCTACTGGAAACAGCAACAGTGATACGAGGTGACGCAAGTCCTACGCGTTACGTAATAGAATTACGTTGTCCAGGGGCACAGGCGGCGCGCTGCGTCACCTCCCTATATACCATGGCAACCCAACCAAACCTCGTTCTGAGCCTCAGTACGCCAACAGACATTTGCGGTGGCACTTAAGCCAATTGAAACCGTCCGTATACTTAACTAACAGCGGGTTAGGATCGGGATCCATGATTGGTTAAATATCGCCAAATTGATATTCATGAGAATGAAAACAGTAATATATAGGCGACTAACTGAGTGACCGAACTATGAAGGCCGGAACATAAAAATGTATAAACGAAAAACAATATATGTAAACATTCAAAGGACCTTCCTCGCCCATCCTGGGCGGAAATAGGATAGATGTACACACCCGTGTCACCCGTAGCTGCCATGTCAGGCGACGCCCGGTGGTCAAACTATGAATAACATAGAAAACTTTGAGAGCTAAAATCCATGGCACGATTTAAAACAGACTTGATACATGCAGGCATGAATTTATAAGGCACTAAACCTTAGTGGGTGTTTGTGCATAAAAGCACAAATAGCAATAATAAAAACTTAAAAGTGCTCACGGCCATCAAAATATATTGGGAAGCCGGAAATGCCGCCTGAATATGTATAGGGGACATACTCATGGTAATGTAAGAGACCTCCAGTGGATAGATTATGAATTGCTGTTTCACAATCATCTATTAATCTAAATTTAAAATTATTATAAATAAAAATAATTAAAAACTAGTTATGTTCAAAACGTATACGTAAAAGAACACGTGTATGCATACAAAAAACATCCAGACGGATAGGGGCCCAGAACTTTGGAGGCTGAGTTTAAGTCCACCCCAAACTAGTCCCAAAAGCAAAAAAGTTAAAATAATAAATTGTTTAAATAATATCGTAAACAATGTCAGTCTGTCTCAAAGAGTACATGTAAAGATAAATCTGCATATGATCACACAGTCTTGAAAACCAGACAGAAATTCAAAATAAATACCCATGGGTAAACATGATGTCAATAGGAATCAAGAGAGAATGATTATGTACAATGTATTGTGAACCCCACATCAAGAATTATTGATGAAGGTGTTTATGTCTGTATCCACATTTAGGCCAAAGGGGACATAAGTCTTGAGTCTATGAATCCAGGCCATTTCTTGTTTTGAAATTTCTCTAATAGGCTGCCCCTCAAATGGGGTCTATATTTGTCAATTTCTATAAATAATGTGTTAGATAGATCTCTATTGTGTACCTGGTCATAGTGCCTCAATACTGGATGTTTATCATAGCCTCTCCTTATGTTGCCAATATGTGCTCTTTTGGTCCTCCCAACATATTGTAGCCCGCAAGGGCACTATATGAGGTAGACCACACCTTCGGATGTACATGTAATAAAGGGTTCAACCTCATAGGATCGTGAGGTACTGGTAGACGCAAAATTGCAAATCCTTCTCTCCTTACATTTATTAAGAGAGCAGACCTGGCAATTCCCACATCTGTAGTAACCTGTAAGGTTCTGAAAAAAGCACCTGTTCTTCATCGGGGGATCCTGAACAGAAGGAGAAATCCTGCTTCCCAAAGAGGATGCCCCCTTGAAGGCAATCCAGGGCCTAACAGGTAAAATGGTGCTAAGCACTTGATCACTAGACACAACATGCCAGTGCTTCTGGATCAGTCTCTTGATACTCTGGTGTTGCACCAAAAAGGTTGTAATGAACGATGCAGGGGTGGAGTTATCTTCCTTATTAGGAGGTGCATCTGACAGGAGTGAGGATCTGTCTCTGTCCCGTGCTATCTTTACAGCCTGGGACAGAAAACCTTGATCGTAGCCCTTCTCAACAAATCTACTGGAGAGAATGGCCGCCTGTTCTTCAAAAGTATTAATCTCCATGCAATTACGTCTAAGGCGTAAAAACTGGCCCTGAGGGACTGCTCTCAACCACGGCTCATGGTGACAACTATCTAATGAAATATATGAATTTCTGTCAGTTGATTTGAAAAATGTAGATGTCACAAATCTGTCCTCCACAATCTTAATCTTCAAATCAAGAAAATTATTTTTCTTCTAAGCTGGCCTCAAAGTTCAATTCAATGCCTCTAGTGCTGTTATTGAGGGTCGCCATGAGTAAATCAGACTCACAGCCATCCCATAAGAGGAGGACGTTGTCGATGTACCTGGCCCACAGGACCACTTCTTGTCTCCTGGGGGCATCCATGATGTCCTCCGCCCACTTGGCCATGAATAAATTGGCCAAACTGGGGGCATATTTAGCCCCCATGGCGACCCCCCTGTCCTGACGATAAAATTGATGCTCAAACCAGAAGTAGTTATGACTGGCGGCATACTGTAGTAGTTCCATAATGAAGTCTATCTGGGAGAGAACTAAACCAGAGTCTCTAACCAGAAATAGCTTCACTGCCTCAAGGCCCAAGTGGTGGAGGATAATGGTGTAAAGTGAAGTTACATCCGCAGTAACCATCCAGAGTCCTCTTTTGGGCGTAATGTTAGAAAGTAAATTAATCACCTGTTTGGTATCTTTAATGTATGATGGGATTCTCCGAACCAAAAGTTGCAGATAATGATCAATGTACTTGCCCACCCGGGACGTAACTGAATCTATCCCACTCACTATGGGACGTCCCGGAGGACAACTAACTGCTGTCATCTGGAGATCATTTGTACTGCAAACTTTATCCCACATGTTTGTGAGTAGTTTTTTATCTTATTTTTAATAAAAAGACATTTAAGGATAATGCACAAGGCTGGTGTGCCCTCTTTTTTCTTTCCTTTTTTCTCAGTTTTCTCCCTTCTTCACCCCAGCACCACAGTCCCAACAGGCCCGTTTAAATGCAACACCTGATTCAGTGCACTGAATTAACCTACAACTTGAACCCACTTGTATAATGACTAGAGTTCTGAGTATAGATGGAGCTCTTAATACTTTGGATGACTTTAAGGTAGTGCACTTGCTGATGTTCTTTAATGGAGTGAAAAAAGGTACAGTAATACCTCGGATTGCGAGTAACGCAGTTAATGAGCGTTTCGCAATATGAGCTATTATTTTTTAAAATCCTGACTTGGTTTGTGAGCGTTGTCTCGCAAAACAAGCAGGATTCAAGCCTCTGCGGTGTGCAGTACCGCATTGGCCAGAGGTGCGGGGGCGCCGGTGACATTCAGAGCCGCTCGGATGGACTCGAAGCCACTCGGAAACACTTGGTTCCCGAGTGTTTCCGAGTATCTCCGGTGCGCTCCCACATGCGGTTAGGGCCGATGCCAGACTATTTTGTGCCCTAGGCGAGACCAGCTACTTGCGCCCCCCCCAAAAAAAAGTCAAAATGAATTCAATAATTTTAGCACCGGAACTCCTGGTGGAGGGATGGAGCCAAGAGGGGAGGGGGGTGGAGCCAGGTGGAGGGATGAAGCCAGGTGGAGGGATGGAGCCAGGTAGAGGGATGGAGCCAGGTAGAGGGATGGAGCCAGGTGGATGAATAGAGCCAGGTGGATGAATGATCCAGGTGGATGAATGATCCAGGTGGAGGGATGAGCCAGGTGGAAGGATGAGCCAGGTGGACAGGAGAGAGGTATAGCCAGGAGGGGGGATGGAGCCAGGTGGAGGGATGGAGCCAGGAGGGGGGGATGGAGTCAGGTGGAGGGATGAGCCAGATGGAGGGATGGAGCCAGGTGGAGGGATGGAGCCAGGTGGACAGGAGGGGGTGCAGCCAGGAGGGGGGTGGAGCCAGGTGGAAAGGAGAGTGGGGTGCAGACAAGTGGAGGGGGTCACACACCAGTGATAAAGTCTGGAAGTCTTCATCCCCAACGCCCCTCCACCACACCACCTGACAAGTTCTTACCTTGGGTCACTGGCACATGTCAGGCAGCGGGCAGCAGTCCCAGGCTCAGGAGATGGGGTCTCCTACAGGCTGTGAATCACAGCTCATGCACAGGAAACCTCCTCCAGCTACTTCCCCATCAGATCAGCTAATCATTTGGTTCCACTCCCGGGCTCTGGCGGCCGGCCGCAGAGAGACTGGGGAAGCAGGACGGGCTGCTGTAGCAGCTTTGCTTTGGGCTCCTCGCTCCTCCAGGACAAGTAACCCGGCGGCCTCAGCCCAGTGAGTGTCCTATGGCCAGTCCGGACCTGGGTGGATCCACCCCGGCTGTCTCTGTGTGCAATGCCACCCGCCCTACTCCTCCAATGGCTGCACATCACTCAAGGTGGGAGGCGGGGTGGGCTGAGAGGTGACACCCACGACTGCTGGACATCGGCATGGTCGCCACTGGTTCTGGTGAAGGGGGTGGGGAGAATCTGCCTGCACCTTCTCCCCGCCCAGCGACTATGCAGCCAGCCAGATGGAGCCGCATCCCGCACCGCACCAGCCACCATCTGCCAGGGGGGATCTGATCCTCTGGAGGGGTCCCAGCGGCTGTGGTTGCACCCCTAGGCGGCAGTGGCCCCGCATACCATAGAAGTTACTGTGGAACAAATGATCTGAGTTTACATAGACTTCTATGGGGAAACTCGCTTTGATATATGAGTGCTTTGGATTACAAGCATTATTCTGGAACGAATTATGCTCGTAATCCAAGGTTCCACTTTACATTCAAAGGGGCTTGGTAAACAGCAGCACTCTAATGGTATTGGTAGTCTTCAGTTAATCAGCTAGATACTATCACTGCCAGGCAGTGGTTGTAAACTCTCCCCCACAACTTTGTCTCATGTAAATCAGCATAAAAAACCCTATTGACCACTGCTTGTAGATATCTCCTTATTTGCTTAGTATTGTTGTAATCCTTTTTATTCTTTAGAATGACTTCACTGAGCATGCCCAGATCTCCCCTGATTTACGGCACACTGTGTTTACTTGTCTGTCTATTATCAGTACTTCCTAGGCACCACACTGAAATCGCAGGAGACTGCATAATCACTCAGAGCTTCCTACTATACCCCATGTGACCATGTGACATCACATGCAGTGTAAACTTGGACAATGGATAGCATTACTGCAGCCTTATCAGCTGCAGCTGATAAGGCTGACACAGGCAAACACTAGTTAATTGGCACAAGTAAATACTATTAGATAAAACAATTCAGCTTTGAGCAGGGAAACAGAGTTGCCATAGAAACGTTGGATTGAGAAGGAGGCTTGGTTAACAGTACAGGAAGTCAAATAAAAGAGAAATAACCGCGCTAAATTATTAGTGAAACACGTGAAGTAATCTGAAAAGCTTCCGTTAGAAAGTACATATATGAATGCAAAACATTAAAAAATGAAATATAGAAAGATGTATGGGTCTACACATGTATCTATGAGTCAAACATGAGTGTCCATATGTAATATATGTGAATCAAAAATAAGTGTCCATATATAATAGAAAATGATTTGAAATCAGTCCAAAAGAGACCCTTGGTAAACCCAACCAGGGTCAATAGTGAAAATATGATTGACACCCCATCCAGTATCCGCAAACACACAATTATTGCACTTACCACAAGGCAAGCGGACAACAGCCTGTATCTCATCTTGGTATAGAGAATCCAGATGGTACACTTAAGCTGCATACATCATGGCTGAAAGGATGTAATGAGGACACCAGACTTCCATCTCATAGACATGTAAATAAAAAGAAACTGGCCATAGTGCAATACTGCCAAACTGGTTTGAGTAGAGAAAAGTAGAAAACTTACACAAGTGCATAAGAATACAGCAAAGAAAAAACCCTTAGGTGAACGCAATCAAACTCCACAGTGAAGATGAAAGAGACACCACACTGCGTGATCCGCCACCATGCAAATAATGCGCTTACCGCAAGGCAAGCCAACAACAGCTTGTGTTCCGTCTCAGTGTGAGAGATCCAACTGGCGTACTGGACCGCTTCCAGCATAGGCCGAAGGATATAACAAGGACCCCAAATTGACATCTCACAAGCATGTAGATAAAAAGAAACTGGCCATAGTGTAATACTGACAAAAAACGATTTAATGAAATAAGGTAGAAAACTCACATAAGTAAAAAAATTACAGCAAACAGCTGGCCGGCATAGCGAGCACCCGTCCACACTGAAAATGGCGATGACGTCAGAGCGTCAACCTCCCCAACAGTACAGGAAGTGCTCAATGTAAGGGCGGAAATGCACTCTACTGTGTACTCAGAAAACAATACTTAACCACTTGCCGACCGCCATATAGCAGAATGACGGCGGCAAAGTGGTTTAAATATCCTGAATGGGCGTCATATGACGTCCTCAGGATATTGAGCCGCTGCACGCCCCAGGGGGAACGCATCACGGCGATCGTTGTTGCGGGGTGTCAGTCTGACACCCCGCAACACCGATCTAGGTAAAGAGTCTCTGACGGAGACTTTTTACCACGTGATCAGCCGTGTCCAATCATGGCTGATCACGATGTAAATAGGAAGAGCCGGTGATCGGCTTTTCCCCACTTGCGTCCGACAGATGCGAGTAGAGGAGAGCCGATCGGCTGCTCTCCTGACAGGGGGGGTCTGTGCTGATTGTTTTTCAGCACAGCCCCCCCTCGGATCCCACCCAGGACCACCTGGGAAGCTGCCCAGGACCACCAGGGAAGCCATCCACACTGGACCACCAGGTATGCCCCCTAGACCCCCAGGGAAAATCTAATCTGTGCCCAGGCAGCTGCCAATCAATGCCCAGGCAGCTACCAATCAGTGCCCACTTACAATGCCTACCACTGCCAGTGCCACCAGGTATGCCAGTGCCGCGTATCAGTGCCCATCAGTGCCACGTATCAGTGCCCAGCAGTGCCGCCTATCAGTGCCTATCAGTGCCACCCATAAGAAGCAATCTTTGCAGCCTTTCAGTGCCCATCAGTGTCACCTATCAGTGCCCATCAGTGCCCACCAGTGCCACCCATGAGTGCCCATCAGTGCCGCCTATCAATGCCCATCAGTGCTGCATATCAGTGCCACCCATTAGTGCCGCATATCAGTGCCACCCATCAGTGCTGCATATCAGTGCCACCCATCAGTGCAGCCTACCAGTGCCCATCAGTGCCGCATATCAGTGCCCATTGTCAGTGCCCGCTCATTGGTGCCACCTCATCGGTGCCACCCTATCAGTGCCCATCAGTGAAAGAGAAAATTTACTTATTTACAAAAATTTTTAACAGAAACAAAAGCAAAACTTTTATTTTTTTCACAATTTTCGGTCTTTTTTATTTTTTTCGCAAAAAATAAAAACCACAGAGGTGATCAAATACCACCAAAAGAAAACTCTATTTGTGGGAACAAAATGATAAAAGTTTAGTTTGGGTACAGTATTGTATGACCGCGCAATTGTCATTCAAACTGCTACAGCTGAAAGCTGAAAATTGGTCTGTGCAGGAAGGTGTATAAGTGCCCTGTATTGAAGTGGTTAAGATGGCGCTGCCTAACTAATGGAAACAAGATTTTTAAAGTTTCTTTAAACAGTAAGTAATATGCGATTTGGGCTGAATTACAGTGGCTATAGATTGATAATTACTTATTATAATGGACTAAATAAAAAGCAGCATCAGAGTGGGAGGGTTTACTTCCTCTTTAAGTGAGGCAGAATAACAATAGCAGTTTAGCGTTCTGGCTTAGGGTACTTTCACCCTGAGGCGTTTTTCAAGTGTTTTTGGGCTAAAAATAGCGCATGTGAAGAGCCTAAAAAACGCCTCCCCTGCAGTCCCAGTGTGAAAGCCTGAGTGCTTTCACATTGGGGCGCTGCGCTGGCAGGACGGTGTATACACATTAAAAATGAATGGGCACCGCTGCCGAAGTGCCTGCAAAGTGCTTTGGCAGTGGCGCAACATGCATTTAACCCTTTATTCGGGGGTTAAAAGCGTCCCACTAGCGGCCGATTAGCGCAGGTAAAACGACGGTAAAGCGCCACTAAAACTAGCAGTGTTTTACTGTCAACGTCCGTCCCAGTGTGAAAGCAGCCTTAGGGAGGGTTCACCAAATCCTGTGTCCAGAAGCCCAGGGAGGAAATATTGAGAAACTGATCCTTGCGGTGGCCGACTGGCCACCTCCGCACAGAAACACCACATGCTGACAGGGATGCCTGGAGATCCACCTCTCTTAGCTCTGGATGTCTGCCGCCGACCTCCGAGCTGTAGCAGGAATGATCACACAGGCCCAGAACCGCAGAATCCTTCTCCAGCGTCCAGTCTTCCTCACACCTCGTGGTAACTCTACCTTCTCCCAGGAAGCCTCTGGGGATAAGATTTCTCCTTTCCAGCCATGGTCGCTGGGATGTGTAGTTCTGCCTATAAGGATTACAATGAAGCAACCTGTGTTGAGGAATCAGTGTCCCAGAGTTCCTTCCTGCTCCTGCAGTCCTCACTTGATTGGCCAGCTTACCTCTGCCAATGAAGAAACATCAGAAAGAGCAGAGTGGGCAACCCTGCCTGTGAATATTCCTCTAACTTACAGTAAGAGAAAAGAGAGGGAAATTTCTCAGCAGAAACTTACAGACAGTGTCCCTCCTTTCAGTGAGAGCCCTGGAAAGCTTGACAAGGTAGCGAGGATGTGGTGCAGCCGCTACATATTTATAACTACTGTATGAACATCACTTCCTGGCCCTGTGGTCTGGAGTAGGAAACCAGAAAGGAGGAAGTGAAGGGAGAGAGGCTTTGAGGAAACACATGGAGATCAGCAGGAGGACTGTGCTGCGGTGTGCTCTACTGCGTTGCAGAAAAGTGAGGGACTACATTTCCCACGTGCCCAGGGGTGTTGTACTGTTGCTAAGAAAATGAGCAGAGTGCTGCTGCTGGGTTGTTTCTCTGTTGCTCAAAGAAAGCTGCAATACTGCAATTGGAAAAGAATGCCCTGGGGATTGTACGGGTAGGGGTGAAAAGTATAGGGATAGCTAAAGAAGTACTAAAGTATATAAAAATATACAAATTTTATTGAAGTACAAAGTAACAAAATACAATATACAAAATAGCGAACCTAAAAACAATAGATAGGACACATAGTACATACAGTTGCTAATTTTAGGAACACACAAAGACTCCAACCATGGAGTCACATGAGAGGTGTGATCACAAAAGATCCCAACATGTTTCAGAAAAACGGGGGGATAGGGGCATGCGTATTCATTTCCTCCCTCAGGGGTTAAGCGGAAACAAACTGTTCTATGTCTAATAAAAAAGAGAGATTTTTAAGTATAACACAATATGAAAATATATATATAATACAGTGATTGATGTAACATAGCAGAGCGGAACAAATCATTAAGAGAAGCAGTACTATCAATTTCAATGTCCTTTTAATTGTAATGCACAACCCTCATTGCAGAAAGGCGGGGCCTCGGGTCTCATGAGCTGTTGTGTTGCACAATGGTGCTATTAAAGACCAAAGGAGTAGGGCTCAACAGGCTATTTGTGCAGCGTCTAAGTTGGTAAAAGAAGGGAAGATCCCTGTGTTGGAACACTCACAGTTTGGAATATTTGAGTGGGTCATGGTATGTAGTGTCTCCACCGTCGAGCAGCGCACCAAAGCTCACAGGGAACACCCATAGAAACAGGGGAACGGCGATCTAGCACAGAAAAAAAAAAAAAAAAAAAAAATATATATATATATATATATATATATATATATATATATATGTTTTTGTAAAAATCTACTAATGAACATATATGTGTATCAATTGTATAATAAAGTGCACACTAGAGTCCTGAGATAGCTAAACTGAATAGGGAAGTAAGGTATAGACTATGGGTAAAAATGAAGCGTATAAGTATGAAATAAAGGATGTATGGAGATATATAAACATTGGTAGAAACCATATAGCTGGGGAGAGTTTGTGCTATAGCAGGGCCGCCGACACAGCAAGTGGGCAAGAAGTACTGGCAAGATGGAAGAAAATTAACTGCGCAGGCGTCGGGCGAGGGAACCGTCCAAGTGGCCGCGCAGTGTACTACAGCCCAAGGGAAGGGAATGCCCAGAGATGAAAGACAAATCATCAGAGGGCCCCTGTGTGCCGGGGAGCCTCGATGAACCACAGACAGGGGGAACAATATTGTACCATGCCACGTTTTAGGGTGTATATCATCTTCACTTTCTGTTTTGGTGATTCCCTTTTGAGTACATTGTATTTAGAAACTCTAACAAATTTTAACATGTACTGTAATTTTTTTTATATACTGTAACAATAAATATTAAAAGTCCAAAATAGCCTCAAACTACTTCTTTCTCTGTAACAATAAAGACTTTGTAAACTTTTTACACTATCCCAAGATACTTTCTATCTACTTAGAAATGACTTAGTCCCATTATGAGGGTTTTTCCTATATGTACAAGATTTTGTTTTCCAAAGCATTGTGTATTAAAACTTTTGTATCCTTTGTTGTATCTCAGTGCTGCTGATCTCCATATCTTAAAAGAGTTGTAACGGCAGAATGTCTTTTTTTAATCTTAATGCATTCTATGCATCAAGATAAAAAAAACTACTGTATGTAGCAGCCTCCCCAGCATCCCCTAATTACTTACCTATGCCCATCTCTCTCCAGCGATATCCACGAGTGTCTTAGCCATCCGGGACTCACCTCCTATTTGGCTGAGACACAGCAGTGGCGCCATTGGCTCCCGTGGCTGTCATTTAAAGTCAGTTAGTCAATCAGGGGGAGAGGGGGCGGAGCCTGGGCCGGGTCAGGGGTCCATGTCTGAATGGATACACAGAGCTTTGACTTGGCACGGGTGCCCCCAATAGCAAGGTGCTTGCTGTGGGGGTACTCGACAGGAGGGAGGGGCCAGGAGCAGCGAAGAGGGACCTGAGAAGAGAAGGATCTAGGCTGCTCTGTGCAAAACCTACTGCACAGGGGAGGTAAGTATAACATGTTTGTTATTTTTTTTTTTTTAAACAAGACTTTACAATCACTTTAACTACATGCACTCCATTGATGACTGCATGACATTTCTTAGGGTGGGTTTCCTGATGTCACAACAGTGGATGTGTCTGGGTAATGTGTGTTGAATCCACCGTTTTCATTCCCCATTGGAAACCAGTATGACAGATGACAACACAGGAACACCAGTGGTAGACAGAACATTGCCACCAATAATAGGAAATGCCTGAACAAGGTCCTTCATGGCAGCATCACCATCTATTATTTGAATGAAAGCTGCACATTTAAAAATAATGAAAATGACTTTTGAAATTTCATCAGCCTAATAAAGTACAACTAAAGTAGGGGTTTTTAACATGGGGTCCATGGACCCCCTAAGTTTTCCATTGATGGATTTCATAATAAGTTTGCCATTACTTTTTGCATGAAAAGTAGTGAGCTTTGGTTAAGTTTGGTTACTTTATTCAGTCAAATGTCAATAAAGTACATATATTCATTGCATGCAAGATTGTTTTTGAGTGAATATTTCTGAGGAGTGAATTCAAGGCATTCACCGGATTCTTAAAGGGGTTAGGTTATTAACCACTGAACTAAAGGGTTCTGCAAGACGTCCTTTATCTTCCATGACTGAGCCAAAACCTCCTTCATTTGTGTCTCACATATAACACATGTGGAGTCCTGCTGTCGGAATTCAGTGGCAAAGTGGGGAGGATTCCTCCATCCACCTCACAAGTCTGGATGTGGGAATCCATTTTTTTTTCCATCAGTCCGCTGGCTGATGGAAAAAAAAAGAACCAATCTTTGGCTGATGATTGCATGCTGCAGCACAGTTTTTTTTTTAAAAGAAGGTCATAGTTCTACTTTAAAGCTTCACAATAAAAAGAAAAGAATCTGGCTGCCCGCACATCTGATAAAATCACCTTCATTTGGACATATTCAAGAAAGACTCCCCACACTACAGTCAAGGGAACATAGCACTCCAGATACTTTGAAGCTTATAGTATAAGATTGCAGAAACTCAGTTTAGAAATATATTTTTTTTAACCAAAAACACAGTGCAAGTGCAACCAATAACAACACACTATAAAATATCTAATTGTTCAGATGGCTGCAAGCTAATAAAAGGCTCCAGCTATGCCTTGTTGTTTTTGCACTGCATCTAATTTTCCATAATAAGTGCTGATTTCAGCAAATAATACACAGTAAACCCTGTAAACTGGATTTTATTTTAGTGATTATTTAACGTCAAAGTTAATTTGATTAAGGTCATTAATAAAGCCAGAATAACTACAGAGAACATGAGACAGAAAAACGTTTTCACAAAGATTGAAGAGTAATTTAAAACCAACTGGCTGGGTCATTCTTTCTGAAAAGATTGAATGGTTTCCCAGGCTGTAGGCCAATGTTTTATTTTACCTTGAATGGTATCACAGTGAATACCTTTGAAACTTGGATTGCAAATACTGTATTTATATTTCCAGCTCCACTTTAATAACATTTTACCAAAGTTACTTTGTTTTTATCCTTAAACTGATTGTAAACCCTCACCTTGTAAAACAAGCTATTCAGTTTAAAACAAAAATGAAAGGCAAAACATTTGTGTATAGATATAAAAAAAATGTATACACACTTTTTTCCCCTTTCTATAAGGCTGCTTTCACACTGAGACGCTTTGCAGGCGCTAAAGTGCTAAAAATAGCGCCTGCAAAGGGCCCTGAAAGACCCACTCAATTCACCCCCGAGAGCTTTCACACTGGAGCGGTGCGCTTGCAGGGCGTTGAAAAAAGTCTTGCAAGCCATATCTTAGGAGAGCTGTAGGAGCGGTGTATTTACCGCTCCTAAAGTGCCCCTTCCCATTGAAAACAATAGGGCAATGCTGCAAACCCGCCGGCAAAGCGCCGCTGCAATAGGGCCTTTTTAACCCGCTAAAATGATGGTAAAGCTTTACCGTAAGCGCACGCCCTCCTACCTCAGTGTGAAAGTACCCTTAATGATCACATTCACGCTGTTCTCAGCTGCAAAAGAGCTGGGGGGAGGAGAACCAGCAGCACACTGAGGTTCCCAGTAAAAGTCTGTGCAGGGGGGGAGGGGGGGTGTCAGGACAAGTCTGATCATTGGAGGAGAGCAGGCTGAGTTCCCAGCACAGCTAGAGGACTAACTACAGTGTGTTCTCCTGCTTAGCGTGGTCAGTTTTTATTAGGAAATTACAGGGACTGGCAGGAATACCAGGGATTTCACACAAAGGAAGCAATACAAAGAGAACAGGATACCTTCTCATATAAGTACATGGTACAGCAGGCACATATCAAGAATATGAAATGTTGGGTTTACAAACGCTTTAAATTCATAACCAGTTGATTAACATCTTAGTCCTGGTAAATGTGTGCATATTTTTACATTTTTCACATGCACTAATGAAACACATATTACAAACTTGTATATTCATTAAAGTGATCTCTGGTTAATGTAATAAAGGCTTTGTACAATAGAAACCGCTAAATACTGTATTTATTGGCGTATAACACTCACTTTTTCACCATGAAAATCGGGTGCAAATAGTGCATGTGTGTTATACGCCATTACTTAAATTTTAACTGCCTCAGAGGGGACAGGGGGGGGCAGGGCGAGCGCCGTCAGATTACATAAAGTGAGAATCTCCTGTTTACTTGGCGGCCTCTGTGATAGAAAGTCCCGTCTCCTGGGCCGCCATGGGATCACTGTTCTGTCTATCATAGGAGATTCTCACTGTATGTAATCTGTCGCCGCTCGTCCCTCCCCCCTCCCTGTCCCCTCTGGGCTGCAGATGGGCATCGATCAGGCTGCATTGATGGCAATGGTGAGGCTGCATTGATGTGGACTGATGAGGCTGCATTGATGGCACTTGTGAGGCTGCAGATGGGCATTGATCATGCTGCATTGATGGCAATGGTGAGGCTGCAAATGGGCACTGACCCTTATTTTGCTTCAAAGTTCCTTATTAAAAATTTAAATTTTTTCCTGAAACTTCCCTCTTAAAATGAATGTGCGTGTTATATGCCTGTGCATGTTATACGCCAATAAATATGGTACTTACCTCTCCAGCAGGCAGAGTTTGAACACTGCTGTGTTTAAAGTGACTCTAAACTCTGGTATAAAAAAAATAACATTTTATTCAATAATGTATTATTAAATCAAAAACTTGACTGCCTCGTCCCAATCCCCAAATTCTTTTTTTCTGCCTTGATCCAACTTCTTGTTAGAGCAGTGGTTGTCAACTTAGGAGCTAAAAGAGGCCTCAAATGACATCACCATATGTTCAATATATGTACTGTTTGAGAAGACTGTCAGAAACTGCAGACACAATAGAGAAAATGAGGGTCATAGAGTGTGGACATGCTACATTTTTGGCCTGGGCATATGCACCAGAACACAGTATGAAATTGGGAACGTGTTACATGAGACTAGTAGAGATCAATGCTACTATCCTAACCAATGAGATTGTAGGCCACACACCCTCCCATCTTAACCGCCACCCAGCTACTGCTAAATAACCACACCACACATTTTAGCAAATATTTGGCCGTGTCACCTTTATTGGTTTAACATCTAAAACATCCAATTGCACTTACTTTTATTATCATAATAACTTTACCAAGTTATTAAACTGCCCAGTTTTCAGAACTCGGGCAGCCAGTCAAGAACCTTCTTTATATAACAAACAGTCCCCCTCGGAAACCCAGGGTGACCCCACTACATAAGAGGTGCACGTGACTAGGGAGGGAGGGAGTACTTCTACTGCTGGTCCAGGCCAGGGGGGAAAAGGAAATAAGCCCCACCGCAGCTGCCCTTTATAGATACTACAGGCTTCCAGCACCTTCCCAGCAATCCCATTGGATCTTCCGAACCTGCAACACAGAACCCCTTAAAGAGACACCTAAACCTGCCTAACCATAACCACTACCTTAACCTAAACTATATGTCTAACATAGGTGTGCTGGCCACAATCTCACGCAGGTGGGCCCCAATTAGTACCCCCCCTTTGTCATTCTCCCACTACATTCTGCGGTCGGAAGGCTGCACATCATATATCAAAGAGCCACAGGTTGGGTACGAGGGTGTTAGAGACTGGCTACATTAGTTCCCCATGATCCCACTGTATGTAGGAACATATCCCCCCTCTCTTGTTGCTCCCAAGATTGACTAGGGACTATGGGGTTTGTAGTGTGCATATGGCAGTGCACATGACCACAACTAACATGCACTGCTCATTCCAAACAAATAACATTGAGAAAGAAAATGAGAGGTTCAGGAGCTTACAGGGGATGTTATAAGGAGGCAGAAAAATACAGCAATATTTAATTTTGTTACAAATTCAGGGCCAAGTAGTGGATGTGCATGGATTATTTTGGGGGGATAAGGATACAACACAACACCCTCTGGCAGGATCTTCATATCTGACACATTTTTTTAGGGGTGTATCAAATTCTGCTTCTCCTCTGCATTCCTCCTGTCGGCCCCTATGCCACTAATGTGTCCTGTATTGATGTGGGGCAGGCAGATGGAACCACAGAACTGGGTGTTTGGGAGACAGCTATCCAACACTCCTGGAAGTGTTGAATGCTATTGGCTCTGCTAGTGTCTGTATCACTTGAAGACAGCGAAGTTTGGCATAGGTATTCAGAGTTTTGTATTGCAAGGAGCTTTTATTAGATTTTTTTTAAAGAAACAGGGTCACTTTAAAGACCTAAACCTATATGTAGCCCCTGGTCCACAGCGTTGCTCTATCCGGCAGCAGGGACTGTGTAGGCAGGTGCAGTTAGCTAGTTTGCCACTAGGAAGCTCTGTTCCAGAATAGTTTTGGGTTACAGAAACTAGGTCCATCAGGTGCTAGGCCCCTTTTATTAAGAGCTCTCTTGCAGTGATGTCATGAGTGGAGCTAGGAGGAGCTCTAACTCTTTTGGAGCTTTGGAACTAAATATCCCACACCAGCACAGATGTAATTAGCATGTGTAGGCCCGAACAGTGCAGAAGGCCCGAGTGCTTTCACACTGGGGTGGTGCGCTTGCAGGGGAGAAAAAAGTCCCACAAGCAGCATCTTTGGGGCGGTGTGGGAGCGGTGTGTATGAGGCCTAAAACTGTATTAAGATATACAGTATCTCACATTTTTGTAAATATTTTATTATATCTTTTCATGTGACAACACTGAAGAAATTACACTTTGCTACAATGTAAAGTAGTGAGTGTACAGCTTGTATAACAGTGTAAATTTGTTTCCCCTGAAAATAACTCAACACACAGCCATTATTGTCTATACCGCTGGCAACAAAAGTGAGTACACCCCTAAGTAAAAATGTCCAAATTGGGCCCAATTAGCCATTTTCCCTCCCCGGTGTCATATGACTCATTAGTGTTACAAGGCGTGTTAAATTTGGTGTTATCGCTCTCACTCTCCCATACTGGTCACTGGAAGTTAAACATGGTACCTCATGGCAAAGAACTCTCTGAGCATCTGAAAAAAAGAATGGTTGCTCTACATGAAGATAGCCTAGGCTATAAAAAGATTGCCAAGACCCTGAAACTGAGCTGCAGCACGGTGGCCAAGACCAAACAGCGGTTTAACAGGACAGGTACCACTAAGAACAGGCCTCGCCATGGTCGACCAAAGAAGCTGAGTGCACATGCTCAGCGTCATATCCTGAGGTTGTCTTTGGGAAATAGACGTATGAGTGCTGCCAGCATTGCTGCAGAGGTTTAAGGGGTGGGGGGGGGGGGTCATCCTGTTAGTGCTTAGACCATACGGCACACTCTGCATCAAATTGGTCTGCATAACTGTCGTCCCAGAAGAAAGCCTCTTCTAAAGATGATGCACAAGAAAGCCCGCAAACAGTTTGCTGAAGACAAGCAGACTAAGGACATGGATTACTGGAACCATGTCCTGTGGTCTGATGAGACAAAGATAAACCTATTTGGTTCAGATGGTGTTAGGCGTGGTGGCAACCAGGTGAGAAGTACAAAGAAAAGTGTGTCCTACCTACAGTCAAGCAAGGGGGTGGAAGTGTCCTGGTCTGAGGCTGCATGAGTGATGCCGGCACTGGGGAGCTAAAGTTAATTGAGGGAACCATGAATGCCAACATGTACTGAAGCAGAGCATGATCCCCTCTGGAGACTGGGCCACAGGGCAGTATTCCAACATGATAACGACCCCAAACACACCTTCAAGACTACCACTGCCTTGCTAAAGAAGCTGAGGGTAAAGGTGATGGACTGGCCAAGCATGTTTCCAGACCTAAACCCTATAGAGCATCTGTGGGGCATACTCAAATGGAAGGTGGGGGAGCACAAGGTGTCTAACATCCACCAGCTCCATGATGTCATAATGGAGGAGTGAAAGAGAACTCCAGTGGCAACCTGTGAGGCTCTGGAGAACTCCATGCCCAAGTGGGTTAAGGCAGTGTTGGAAAATAATGGATGCCACACAAAATATTGACACTGGGCACAATTTGGACATTTTTACTTAGGGGTGTACTCACTTTTGTTGCCAGTGGTTTAGACATTAATGGCTGTGTGTTGAGTTATTTTGAGGGGACAGCAAATTTACACTGTTACACAGTTGTGCTCATAAATTTACATACCCTGGCAGAATTTATGATTTCTTGGCCGTTATAAAAGCTGTACATTCACTACTTTACATTGTAGCAAAGTGTAATTTCTTCAGCGTTGTCACATGAAAAGATATAATAAAATATTTACAAAAATGTGAGGGGTGTACTCATGTTTGTGAGATACTGTATGGGCTCCCATTCTGCATAACCTGTATAGGTATGTTTCCATCTGTATGCAGCTGTATACTAGTCTATGGGCTAATTCACACTCCACTACATACACATAGTAACACAAAAAAACAAATAGGACAATTGTGTCTGGGGGGTTATAATTTTGTCTGTATTTTTTGCTGTAGACATGTAAATGTTTGTGTCAGCATTTACATGAGGGCTGCGTACAGGGATCCCATTGGCCACTGGTAGTCATTCATGAATGACAGCCCAAGGTAATTTTATGCATATTGACATTGACATGTCAGCCCTAGCAGTGGCAGCAACAATAGTGTTCTTGTGCATTAATAAAGTGCCATTGTTGACCTCAGCACACAGGTCAGTGAATCAGAAAATACTTAAGCCAGAGACAATTAGGCAACTAACATTTTTTGAAAAAAGGTCAACATACCCCATCATCTCGGTACGGATTTTCTTTACTATAAAATTTACATTAACTTGACACAGTTCCTCATTTTACCTAATGTACAAGCTGAAACCATGTCAAGCAAATAAATATGGTGATAAAATAGATCTAGCCTTAAAGGGCCAATCCTCAAAACATGCAAAAGCTCTCTGACAATTCCATATATTGCTCAGGGACACTATTGGTGAGATCTCTGTCCTTAATTCCCAGGTCTGCATTATCTCTGTGATCATGGCGCGGAAGTCCTTTTCTTGTTGGAATGATTTTCTTAGCAGGTGTTTGTGTGGGTGCAGTAATTAGGGGCGAGAGACTCCCTAAAAGATTGTATACTATCAACTGTATACTATATGTTGTCAGACATGCAAGCGTGCAGCTGAGATCGGGGTTTCAGGAAGACTAAGTGGGTTGTTTGGTGCTCTTTGTAAACCAGTGCTGCTATCTTTAAGGTAATTTGATATAACTTTTTTAACCTCTTTTTGTGCTTGGAGGGGGGGGGGGTGGGGGTGGTGGTTCAGGGGCTGGGTAGGGATTTTAATAACACCGTGCATAGTGCACAATTGCGAAACATTAATGTTTGCAACATGCGTTGAAATAATGCCAATGGTTGTGGCACACCACAGATATACAATTATTGTACTGATGTTGTACTGATTCCTACAATCAGTGCTTATTAATAGCATAAGGTTACTCATCGATTCCATCAGGAACACTCTGTCTGTCTTGGCACCTTTCCAGGCTCTGCCAGTGCCAGCCAGCGCAAGACTTAGGACTCATCAGGACTCTGGACTCAAGCCTCGGTTCTAAGGCCTCAGCACTTTCCTGGACTCAGGACACTGGACTTAGGAACCTGGACTCTGTACTCAGGACCCTGGACAATGGGCTCTGGACTCAGGACCCTGGACTCTGGACACAGGACTCTGAAAATAGAGCAGAGGACCCTGAACTTGGGACACAGGACTCTGGACACAGGACATAGGACCCTGAATTCTGGAATTAGAACACAGGACTCAGGGCAAAGGACACCTGATCCTGGACTTGAGAGACAGGACTCTGGTCTTAGAACACAGGACCCCAGACTCAAGACACCAGACTTAGGACCCTAGACTCTGGACACATGGCACTGAATTTTGGTCACTGGACTCTGAACACTAGACTCAGTACTCTCTACTCAGGACACAAAACTTGCATTGGATTCAGAACACAGGACTTGGTATAGCAGAGGTTAGGAGTGTATATACCACAAAATAATTAATTATGTATATTACACATGCATTAAGGCAGGCCTGTCAGTCAGACAGCCCAAGATTCAAATTCAGGACCCAGGAGAACAGTCCCTCTACCAGCGGATTGAAAAAGGCAGCGTGTACTGAGAGGCAGAGACATATCCATACCCCCCAACTTTTTGAGACTGGAATGAGGGACATCTATTAGCAAAAGTATGTAGGGCACACCCCCTGCCATGCCCCCCTTTAAAGGCGAATTATAAAAAAAAAAAAAAAAAAAGATTATTTCAACCCACAAGTGCTTTTTTTTTACCACTACTATTCCATTATACAGACTTTTGAAGTTTACAAATGCAACAATTTAGAAATTGGATTAAAGGTTTAGCACTGGGAAACACTTTTTGAAAGATAAAAAGTGCATTTTTTATAGAACTATATAGATCTGACCAAAATGAGGGACGAATGAGGAGGAAAGAGGGACAGAGGGACTTGGTTCCAACTCAGAGACAGTCCCTCGAAATCAGGGACTCGGGAGCTATGCATATTACTCCACTGAGGAATAATCAATATACAGTAGATAGCATTAAGCTCTTGCAGTAATGCTTTTTTGGACACTAGATATCAATGATATAAGCAGGTACTGATGCAGCTGAAACTATACAAGAAGTGTGGTTTCGGATTGGTCCGTGGACCAAGACACAAAGAAAAGTCCGTATTTTCCCACTGCCGCAGCATTTTTCCAACATAAAAAATAAATATTTTCACAACCCCTAAATGCGAAGTCCCAACATTCTCGGCTGTCGCAGTCTTTTTCACACAGTACTGCCGCATACACCAGAAAATACACATACACCAGTTTGGGAAAACACCAACTTAACTCATTTTCTCTGCTTAACAAATACTGAGATTTTAGCCCCCTGAAGGGGCTACACTGTTGGGAACGGAGATGCAGAGCTGGAGTATGCAGTGAGTAAATATGACTGCTCCCATGTTTATATAGTTTATTACAAATTATACATATTAACACGGTTTTTAAAATAATAACACACATTGATAAAAGTATTTATATTAAGTAAATCTATTCAATGTGTATATCTAAAAAGAGCAATTGAAAGCCATTTGCTCTATATCGCTTTAAAATCAAGTGTATTTTGAAGATCGACAAAATTCTACATATCCAAAATGTTAACAAGTCTATTACATAGGCAGTAAACAAAATTATGCCCCTTTATTCTAATCTTTCTAGTACAGTGCCTTGAAAAAGTATTTATACCCCTTGAAATTTTCCACATTTTGTCATGTTACAACTAAAAACATAAATGTATTTTACTGGGATTTTATGTTATAGACCAACACAAAGTGGCACATAATTGTTAAGTGGAAGGAAAATGATAAATGTTTTTCAAACTTTTTTACAAATAAATAAATGTGGTTTGCATTTGTATTCAGCCCCCCTGAGTCAGTCCTTTGTAGAACCACCTTTCGCTGCAATTACAGCTGCAAGTCTTTTGGGGATGTCTCTATCAGCTTTGCACATCTAGAGAGTGAAATGTGTGCCCATTCTTCTTTTCAAAATAGCTTAAGCTCTGTCAGATTGGATGGAGAGGTCTGTGATCAACAATTTTCAAGTCTTGCCACAGATTCTCAATTGGATTGAGGTCTGAACTTTGACTGGGCCATTCTAACACATGAATATGCGTTGATCTAAACCATTCCATTGTAGCTCTGGCTGTATGTTTAGGGTCCTTGTCCTGCTAGAAGGTAAACCTCTGCCCCAGTCTCAAGTCTTTTGCAGAC
Organism: Lithobates clamitans; assembly: GCA_037952925.1. Taxonomy (NCBI): domain Eukaryota; kingdom Metazoa; phylum Chordata; class Amphibia; order Anura; family Ranidae; genus Lithobates; species Lithobates clamitans. The sequence continues at coordinate 3,460,122 of JBBGZY010000353.1, forward strand.
TCTAACAGGTTTTGTTGCCCTGTATTTGGCTCCATCCATCTTCCCATCAACTCTGACCAGCTTCCCTGTCGCTGATGAAGAAAAGCATCCCCACAACATGATATTGCCACCACCATGTTTCACGGTGGGGATGGTGTGTTCAGAGTGATGTGCAGTGTTAGCTTTCCCCCACATTGCGTTTTGCTTTTAGGCAAAAAAGTTACATTTTGTTCTCATCTGAACAGAGCACCTTCTTCCACATGTTTGCTGTGTCCCCCACATGGCTTCTCGCAAACTGAAAACAGGACTTCCTATGACTTTCTTTCAACAATGGCTTTCCTCTTGCCACTCTTCCATAAAGGCCAGATTTGTGGAGTGCAAGACTAATAATTGTCCTGTGGACAGATTCACCCATCTGAGCTGTGGATCTCTGCAGCTCCTCCAGAGTACCGTGTGCAAGAGGCCTAACAATGAACTTATCTTGTATGGTCCCCTTTGGTGTGTGAATTAAACCATTGAAAGTGCTTTGTTATTTCTGTTAACCACTTCCTGCCCGCCATATAGCAGAATGACAGCCGGAAAGTGGTTTTATTATCCTGACTGGGCGTCATATAATATCCAGTAGAATAAGCCGCTAGCTGCCACCCGCAGGGGAGCTCAGCGCGACATTTTCTGGTGTTGTGTGTCAGTCTGACACATCGCATCTCCGATCCTGGTAAAGAGCCCATGACGTAGGCTCTTTACCATGTGATCCGCTGTGTCCAATCACAGCTGATCACATGGTAACTAGGAAGACCTATTTATTGGTTGTACTGACAGGGGGGAGTAGATGAGAGCAGATCAGCTGCTCTCCTGACAGGGGGGGGTCCCATCGAGGATACTTACTGGAGACCACCAGGTGAGCCCACCAGGGATGGCAATTAGTGCCAATCATTGCCCATTAGGATGGCACTCTATGCCTATCATTGATGCCTGTCAGTGCTTCCTAATAAGTGCTGCCTATAAGTGCTATCTATCAGTGAGGCCCATCATTGCCACATACCAGTGCCCATCAGTGCCACCTATGAGTGCCCATCAGTGCCACCTATCACTGCCCATCAGAGCTGCATATCAGTGCCACCCATCAGTGCTGCTTATCAGTACTGCCTATCAGTGCCCATCAGTGCTGCATATAAGTGCCTCATCATCAGTGCCACCTTATCAGTGCCAATCAGTACTGCCTCATCAGTGCCTGTCAATGCAGCCTCATCAGTGCTCATCAGTGAAGGAGAAAACTTACTTATTTACAAAGTTTTGTAACAGAAACTAAAACAAAATTTTGCTTGTTTTTTATTAGGAGTGCAAAAAATAAAAACCCCAGTGGTGATAAAATACCACCAAAAGAAAGCTCTATTTGTGGGAAAGAAATTATAAAAATTTTGTTTGGGTACAGTGTTGCATGACCACACAATTGTCATTCAAAATGCGACAGCGCTGAAAATTTGACTAGGCAGGAAAGGGGTAAAAGCGTCCTATATTGAAGTGGTTAAAATTGTCTATTGTTCTTGCTGAAAATCTTGCTAGCTGATGCTTCCTGTGCTCTCTGCCTGTGCTGACTGTTGTCAATTACAGTACATTGTTATTTGAGAAGGACTACAGAACCACATCCCTCTATGTTATGAACAATGAGAGAAAGCTGGAGTTTGTGGTCCTAACTTTATTTCTGTTGTCCTAATACGGAAGGACAAGTAGATGCTGTTATCCTAGGACTGAAAGTGTGTTACTGTCAGAATCACAAGGTTAAAATAAAGGGAAAAATAGCTTGAAACAAGAAAACTAATGCAGCCACCACATCTAAGGACTGGTAATCTGCATTATTACCTTATTGATACCACCTAATATGTAGGGATGTGTTTGTGTGTTTTTCTTTTTTTTTTTTGTATTTAGAAAAAATATACCATTTGCAATTCTTTATGTAATAGCCCTTTCTAAGATACATCATTCCATTCTTACATATAGGTGCACAGGCACACAAACAAATGCATGCTATTTAAAAAAAAATTAAACAAAAGAATTAGAGCCGGTTCACACAGGGGCAACACGACTTGCAGGCCGACTCTGTGAGGCGACCTGCACACAACTTCAGCGGCGACTTGCAAAACGACTTCTTTATAGAAGTCAAAGCAAGTCGCCTGAAGTCGCCCCAAAAGTAGTACAGGAACCTTTTTCTAAGTCGGAGCGACCTGAGTCACTCCTATTAGAACGGTTCCATAGTACAGAACGGGACGCGACTTGTCAGGCGGCTAAGTCGCCTGACAAGTCGCCCCTGTGTGAACCGGGGCTTAGAGGTATGTTTGTTTTTGTTTTTTGTTTTGTTTTTTTAACTGTATCTCATTATCTTATTGATAGACATATTTCTGTTGAAAGAATAATTTAAAGTCTAGCAGTAGTTTCCTATCCTGAGGGCCCATATGCTGGTGAGATGCAGTGCCATTCACTCCGAATGTTATTAACCACTTGACCTCCAGAAGATTTACCCCCCCTTCATGACCAGGTCATTTTTTGCGACATGGCACTGTGTTTAACTGACTTTAACTTTAACTGATAATTGCGTGGTCATGCTACGCTGTACCCAAATGATATTTATGTCCTTTTTTTCCCCACAAATAGAGCTTTCTTTTGGTGGTATTTTATCACCTCTGTGTTTATTTATTTTTTGCGCTATGAGCAATAAATAAGGCTGACAATTTTGAAAAAAAAAACAATATTTTTTACTTTCTGCTGTAAAACCTATCCAACTACAAACACATTTCTTCATAAACTTAGGTCAATATGTATTCTGCTACATACTTTTGGTAAAGAGAAATCCCAATAGGCGTATATTGATTGTAGATGCTATAACTTTTGTGCAAAACAAACTATGGGATATTTTGGTTTATTTTTATTTATTTATTTTTACTAGTAATGGCGGTGATCAGCAACCTATAGCAGGACTGCGATATTGCAGCGGACATTTGGAAACTAACTGACACTTTCTGGGGACCAGTGGCACTAATACAGTGATCAGTGCTAAATAATACATACTGTCACTGTACTACTGACGCTGGCGGCTGGGGAGGGGTTAACATCGGGGGCGAGCAAAGAGCCAGATCATGTATATATATGTGTTACGGCTCAGAGGTCTCGCCCTATAGCAGTAAAACTGCTATAGTGTGGCCCTTAAGTGGTTAATTACTTTTTTTCCCATATTATGGGCAATAGGAGAGGAGTACCCCAACGCACCTTCCTGATGGGTGTGCATTGTACTGCGCTGCACTGCCAAAAAATTGTACACGCACCTTTTTTGGTGCATAAGCAGCCCATTAAAACAAATAGGCTGCCTTAAAGCAATGAACCCATAATAATATGAAAATGCTGTAAAATTAGCAATTTCATCTTGCCACACATCCTAAATGAGTTTGTGGAGAGGCAGAGCAAGTAATTGTATTATATCCAGTAAGTGATAATATCACCTCTTACTCACTACTGAAGGCTTCAAATAACTATGAGTACCTGTATTCCAACGCCACACAAATGCAAGGTAAACAGTCGTTACCATAGCAATAAGAAAATGACATGATACTCCCTGCGTACAGAAACTTTTTTGTGTGTTTGTACAGATATTACTGTTTCATTAAAAGTACACTTTAGTTTTTATTAGGAAGTGTGTTGAAGCTCTATGACTAATGTATAACATAGAGTAAGGGAAAAGATGCATGCAGTTCTTGTGACCATTTTAAAGCATGTCTCTACTGTGACTGTACAACACAGCAAACTTTAACACATTAGGTTTCACTTTTACAAGCATTAGACAGACAGTGTGCCAGTAAAAATAGTGTCCTATAGTCATAGATTATTTAAACTCATAGTTCTTCTACTAATGGCAAGGTAAACTCAATAAATATTATATATATATATATATATATATATATATATATATATATATATATATAGCCCCAATGCATCCACCTTCAGACCTCAGATCAACCTCAATGCATGAATCTTTAGACCTCAGATCATCCTCGAAGAATACACCTTCAGATCACAGATCAGCCTCAGTACATGCACCCTTAGACCTCAGATCAGCCTCAATGCATGTACCTTCAGATCTCACAATGGCCTAAGTTCATGCATCTTTTGACCTTAAATAGCCCCAATTTCTGCACCTTTAGGCTTCAGATTAGTCCCAATGTATGCACTTTCAGACCTCAGATCAGCCCCAAACCCTTCATCTTTAGACCTTAGATGAGCCCCAAACCCTTCATCTTTAGACCTTAGATGAGCCCCAAACCCTTCACCTTTAGACCTTAGGTGAGCCCAAAACCCTACCCTTTCAGAACGCATCTGTTTCGCATACATGTGCTCACCTGAGCAATCATGAAAGAAGTAGCTGATGCCTAGTGTAGACCAGAAACTTCTATAGTGTACAGAAATTGCATGATTTGTGTACATTCAGTTATAAGTAAAGCCAGTCATTATAATGTTTAATGTTTTCAGTATTCTTAAATCTGCAACATTCATTAGCATAATACTTGGTGATTCTATTATGAAAGTCCTTGTTCTTGCACTTGGTGACAATGCTCTGTTTCTGTCTGCCATTTGTGCTCCTGCATTGCACATTGCACAGTTATGATCCACTGTTGTCACAATCAGAAAACCCACTCTGAGAAATGATGTTCTGTAGTTGTTGGATGTTGCATGGTGAGATGCAAAAAAAAATTAAAAATAAAATAGAATTTTATGATATACAAGGTTCACCAAAATGGATACGTTATTAATAAGTTTTGCCTAAAAATGTTACGCTCAGAAACATAAATGTCACTAAGATGAGTACACTTTATTTTCCTCAGGGAATGAACATTTATCACTTATTTGCTCATAAATAGTTATTTTAGTTTATGAACAGAGATGAGTTCGGGAGTATTTGGATGTTCTGCTGAACCCACATGGCCAAGCTGTCACCTGTAATAGCCCAATTATCTGTGGCCAAGGCATTGCCTGCCCCGCAACCACACATATACAAGACCCTTGATAGCTTCCTGGCGGCCTCAGCCACGTGGGTTTGGAAGAGCATCCAAACATGCCTAAGCTTATCTCTACTTTGAAGTGTTATTTCATCACTGCCTCAAACATTTTTCTTTTCTGCTTTCCTCTATAACTACTGTAGCTAATAAAGTTCTCACCAGTATCACCAGTATCCAGTATCACCAGTTGGAATTAGTCTAAGCAGTGATAACTGGTTTGGTAATCTTTATGAAAGGACTTTTACATTGATTTTATTTTCATAACTACCTATAAAATAACACTGGCAGTCTAATAATAGCACTATTATTGGTAAAATAGCACCACACAGAGAACTGGCAAAAAGTGTTTTATACATCTTTATATATTAAGCTTTGAGAGATGTAAGGAAGATAAGGTGCGGTATCAAAGAAGTGATGCCCAAAATAGACAAAAGCAGCTTTGTGAAATGAGCTGGCAATGCTTGCACATAAATGTAATTCAGTTAGGGTTAATGTATATGTATACCTGCAACAGAATTGAAGCATGGAATTGGGCATTATGAGGCATGGATAAGGTGTGATATATATATATATATATATATATATATATATATATATATATATATTTGCCCCTTCTGCCTCACTATACCCAGATGTCTAGAAGAGTAGGAAAATGCCTATTCTATTAATTGGGTTCTAGGTATATGTAGCCAGAGTGGGCCAAAGTTATTTACCACCACTATACTACTATGCCGTCAACGCAAGTCCAAAAACTATGCAGGAACAGGAGAGAGGACTTGACTGGAGTGCTGTCGTAGTCAGTATGCTAGAACCGTGTATAATATATATGAATGTGTTATTAGCAGCATGTGATTTGTGGGTGTTTGCATATGGCTCAGCCCCCTAGACCACAGTCTATATTTGTGCAGCTTTCGTATTATGTTTGTATTATTCTGAAGTGTAAGCATGCTCTTCGCTATCCTGAACCTGCTTTGCATTATTGCTTCTAACTTTGCATCTGTTTAGCAAACAGCAGATTACAATTACTCTCTTCCTTACTCACCCTGTTACATTGAAATAAAGCTTTTTAATCAGTGTATGTTGGGTTGGTGGGGCATACAGACATGAGACAGGAGCAGAGCTAGGAAGTATGGTGGGGAGATTTCACCTCTAGAAAAATAAAATATAAAGAGCCAGTGGAGATCTCAGTCCTACAGGATTCCACATAAGAACCAAATACGTTTAGGAGGATTGAAGCTTGCGATTATACTTTAAGACGAACATATATTTCCTAGATGAAAGCAGATGACTGGAGCTTTGAGATGATCCCAAGAATGAGGGTGCACATAATTTATTAATGATGTAAGAACACTCGATGCCTTCTATAGAAAAGGCTGACTATTCCACTTAGCTTTGTCATTCTATAATACAGCTGTACTGAGTCATTCTCTTTTTCTTTAATCATTTGTGCGTTTCAACTACATAATCCATGTCATTTCTTAATACTACTGCTAAATATACAGTAAGTAACGCAATTGTTTAAAGCTCTAAGAACTATAAAGCATATGAAAAACATCAGGCTAAAAAAAAATAAAGAAGAAAAGAAAACTTTTAAGATAAACACAACATTCAAAGTTACGATGGACAGTACAGTACACAGAAATATCTTGTGATTTTTTTTTTTTAATTCCAATCTGCTTTTTCTATAATATCCTATAATTATAACAAATTATTAAAACAAGTAAATTGTCATGTAGACTTTTGCTTACATTGAATGATTTGTTCACAGAACTGCATACCATACACGCATTCAAAAGAAACAAAATCTACTTATTTGTATCAGAAAGACATTTGTTGTACGTAGATCCTTTAATTATTTTTTTTTTGTTTTGTTTTATTCTGCTATTTTAGATTATTTTCAGTAAAAGCATGTCATTGACTTAATATAATATAGCTGGTTAATAAATAGGAAATTAGCTATAGGCATTAAACAAAGAAGTATGCAATTATGTTTTGAGATATATAATAACTTACCATCCTGGTAGAGTGCTTGCCTGTAGCTCAGGATAAGCTGGATGGAGATATCAGTAACTGGAGAAGCGGGGCTGTCCTTTGTGTGTGCACCTGCTGGAGCTCAGCTCTGCTGTGTAATATGTCTCACACTCCTACAGGTGAGGTGCAAGGGCAGAGAATAGCAATGATGACACAGCCTATCCTTGTGTTAGCTGCTAGTCATGCAGCAGTGGCACTGCCTTATAGGCTAGTCAAAAAAGAAGAGGTGGGACAGAGTAAAAAAAAAGGCAGAAAGATATATTGTACAGTGCCTTGAAAAAGTATTCATACCCCTTGAAATTTTCCACATTTTGTCATGTTACAACCATACAAGAATTTGTATTCAGCCCCCCTGAGTCAGTACTTTGTAGAACCACCTTTCGCTGCAATTACAGCTGTAAGTCTTTTTGGGTATGCCTCTACCAGCTTTGCACATCTAGAGAGTGAATTTTTTGCCCATTCTTCTTTGCAAAATAACTCAAGCTCTGTTAGATTGGACGGAGAGCTTCTCTCAGGGATCAGCGGCAAGGAGACCAGACACGTAGCTACACAAGAGAACTGAGACTAAACAAAGTATAGATCATTAAAGTGATATTTATTTACGGCGAAAGGCCCCTTTCACACATACGGACTGTTCAGGTCCGCCTGTCAGTTTTTTAGGGGGACCTAAACTGACGCTCCATTCACCTCTATGGAGCGACGGATGTCAGCGGTGATCCGCTAAATGCAGACAGATGGAGACCCTACTTTCCATCCGACTGGCGGATTGGATTGGATGAAAACAAACAAGCGGTCCGTTTTCATCCGATCCCACATAGAGGAAAGCGGGGCCCTGACAGGTCCGTCCCTGCACAGTGTGGAGAGACGGACCTGTCCTTCGCCTGCTCAGTGGGGATCAACGGATCGATCCCTGCTGAGCAAACGGAGTCCGTCAAAATGGACATATATGTGTGAAAGGAGCCAAATACACACCAGCAAACAGTTAACATAAACAAACCCCAAAAGACCAAATAACAAATGAACCTAACTACTATCTATATGCAATATCTACAATAAAGGGACAAAGGTAACAGGGATGCAAGGAAGGGAAACACGGCTGGGTACAAGAGCAGGAGCAAGGCAGAGGGGTGCAGGATTGATCCAGATACAGGAGGCACAAGGCTCTGGTGGGAAAGGGGGCAATCAACAGGATAGTGATGCACTGGGGGGATGCACTGGGGGAAGGGAGGAGCAGCCTTAAATATCCACCTTGCAGCTGGAGCCAGGTGTGGCTGATCAGAACCTGCTGGCTTCTGGGAGACATCTGCTGGTGGACACCAGAACTGCAGCCATCGGCCCAGAGAACCACAGTGCCACCAGCAGGAGAACTTAGTCCTGACAGTGTCTGTGAACAGTCATTTTCAAGTCTTGCCACAGATTCTCAATTGGATTCGGGTCTGGACTTTGACTGGGCCATTCTAACACATGAATACACTTTGATCCAAACCATTTCATTGTAGCTCTGGCTGTATGTTTCGGGTCATTGTCCTGCTGGAAGTGAATCTCTGCCCCAGTCGCAATTCTTTTACAGACTCTAATGCCCTGTACACACAATCTGATTTGCCGACAACAAAATCCATGTTTTTTTTTCTGACGGATATTGGCTCAAACTTGTCTTGCATACACACGGTCACATAAATCTTGTCGGAAATTCTGAACGTCAAGAACGCGCTGATGTACAACACGTACAACGAGCCAAGAAAATGAAGTTCAATAGCTAGTGCAGCTCTTCTGCTTGATTCCGAGCATGTGTGGAATTTTGTGTGTCAGAATTGTGTACACACAAATTTACGAGAATGGATTTTGTGGTCGGAAAATTTGAGATCCAGATCTAAAATTTTGTGTGACAGAAATTCCGTTGGAAAATGTCTGATGGAGCCTACACACGGTCGGAATTTCTGACAACAAGCTCCCATCGAACATTTTCAGTCGGAAAATCCAACCGTGTGCATGGGGCATTACAGGTTTTCTTCTAAGATTGCCCTGTATTTGGCTCCATCCATCTTCCCATCTACTCTGAGAAGCAAAGAAAGGAGACTTAAAAACAATTTTAATAAAAAGAGCAGCAACAGAGATTGCACTCACATTTGTGTTGAGTTAAAAAGGCATATGAGATTCCCAGATGTAACTGGAGGGGTCCGTGAGGTTGATCATCCCTGCCATGGATGTGTTATCGGACTGGTCTTTCAGATGCACTGTGTCAACCAGCCGGCAATGATGGAGGAATACCAGAATGAGACTTGGAAGGCAAACAGCAATCCAGGCGAGGGGCGATAACATCACACACATGCGACGCATTTCCTGAGTCAGCAAGCCGTGAATGGCATGACGACTGCACTCCTTTGTCAAGCTAGTTACTATGGGACTAATGCAGAGAATATATGGGAGGAAGTGAGGGGAGCGGTCATGAGAAGAAGCTGTATGAAATAGGGGGAAGTGGTCATGAGAGGAATCTGTATGGAGTAGTGTCAGCAATGAAGGACCTGTAAGAAAAAAAAAAAGGCTAGTTACTATGGGACTAGTTGGGAGAATATATGGGAGGAAGTGAGGGGAGTGGTCATGAGAGGAAGCTGTATGGAGTAGGGGGGAGTGGTCACGAGAGGAAGCTTTATGGAGTAGTGTCAGCAATGAAGGATGTGTCAGAAAAAAAAATAGTGACTATAGTGACTATCCCTCTAAAATGATGTAATATATGGGATATGGGAGAACAGTCATTTGAAAAGAGGGGAAAGAGGGGGGGGAGATGGGAAGGACAGAAAGAAGGGGGGGAGGGAAACAAAACATGGGGGGGTTATGGAAATAGGAAAAAAGGGGGAGGGGGGAGGGGGGAAAGGGGAGGTGAGAAGAAATGAGAAGGGGAAGGGAAAGAAAAAACAAAGAAGAATGGACACGTGTACACACTCCATGTGCAAACTGATATAACATGATAAACTGGTGATATGATCATGAAAAAAACACACACATAAGCAAATATATGTATGCAGGCATCACAGAATGGCAGATGTTTCAATGCACTCATTGATGCCTCCAGGTGCGAGGACATCCAGACGATAGATCCAATAGGTCTCCCTTGCGCACAATTTCTTGAACCTTTCGGCAGGCGAGAGAGACCTAGGGATCTGTTCTATAACCCAAACAGATAACCCCAGAGTGGAACCCTTGTGAACTGTGGCAAAATGTCTGGGCACACTGTGGGGGTCTGTACCACCCTCAATGTACCTCCTATGCTCCCCAAATCGCTGTCTGAGGGGCCGAATGGTGCGGCCAACGTATATGAGGCCACAGGAGCAGGTCAGACCATATACCACATGATCCGATGAACAATTGAAAAAATCTTTCAGAAAATAAGTGTGGCCTTTAGTGGAGAAAGATTTTTGACCATGCTGAACAAAATGGCACGTTTTGCAAAGTTTCTTGCGGCATTGGTACATCCCTACCAAAGGAATGAGCAGAGTGATGGGTGGGAAGAAGAGGACGAACCCCGCCACATCTACAGTAGAGCCCTAAAGAAATAGGTTTGAATGAATTAATTTGTCCTTTAAAATCCGCAATCGGCACCCTGCCCAGTGTCAAACATACACGCCATGAACAACCATGCTTCAGCATTTCGCTTGAAAATCTTTAATTGAAAAAAGTAAGTAAAAAAGCCACTTATTTTCCTACCATCTTTCTACCGCTGAGCAGAGAAGAGGCAATCTCTCTCTTTTTTCTGGTCTATTATTGTTTTCGACAAATGACTTTAGTGCTTTCTGTGCAGTTTAAACAGTAACTGCACAGGCAAGTCTTTTTTGTTCAACAATGTAAATACAAAGCAATGCTTTTTTAAAATGTAGATTACAGAAAAAGTAATCTTTTCCTTGTTTCCTTTCCCTCTTTTTCTATATAGGAAGGCTTTAGTCATTATCCCTTCTAAAATAAAATACACAACAATATAAAAATGGAAAATATTTCAAAATAATAATATAAAGCTGCGAATTCCAATATTTGGATTATAGAAAAAGCAGCCCTTCCTCTATATATTGAACATAATTTATATGGTTTCCTTTTATATATTTTTTCAATTTTCAAACAGAATGTAATTTATTAATTCATTCAAACCTATTTCTTTAGAGCTCTACTGTGGATGTGGCGGGGTTCGTCCTCTTCTTCGGGGGCCTTTGCAGAGGTTTCTCTCGTCCCAAATGGAAGCCATGTCTACTATCGGTTAATTGGCGGTTATAATTTATTCATTTATTACCACATCATCCTTCTCTCTTTATACGAAAGTTTGCTTTTTTGCATATTCTTTGCACAACTTTTCCCAAAGGTTGGATACTGGTATGTATGTTGGACACTCTCGGATGCCATAATGTGAATTTTTGCCCTGAATAATGTCTCTATGTTTAAATTGATCTCACCTGTTTTTCAGAATACACCCATATGTTTCTCTCCTCAATATGCCTCTGAAGAAGGGACATCGTCCTGAAACATGTCAGGCTCATGGAGAAATATGTATTCATAATTGAAAGTGTAAAGAAATACATTATGAAAAAATTTGTTGCACTTTGCATAAGCACTTTGTATAGATCTATGTTTAGATACTCATGTTTTTATGCTTCTCTAAGCAATTTTCAATAAATAAATATATTTTTTATCATAATTTAATTGTTTTGTTTGCCTGTAAAGTCCCGCTGTACCGGGGGGTACAAAGGTTTCCCTTTTTAGGGTCCTCGCTTTTTGTCATAGAAGCAGACCTCTTGATCTCGACTGCTCTATCCGACAATGTCATTTCTAAAATTGAGAGCTCCTTTTTTCACAAACCCTTTTATTCCATTCCGTACTTATAGTGTAGCACCAGTCTTATGGGGCGGACTGGGCCGGAGGGGCTGATTATTTCACTTATTTGTATAATGATTAGGGACTTTCTAGTCATTATACAAATAAGTGAAATAATCCTATGATTACAATCAGTGGCAGCAAATATTTTACAAGATAGGAGTAATCTTACTAATCCAGCGACATATTGTAATAGCACATATAGGCGAGCAGGTCCTAGTTTAACTAAAACAAAGTCCCAATAATATCTTACGTATTAGCTAAGATCAGTAGTATAAATATATATATGCTATAAAAATATGTATTTGCTGACAGGGCGGGTCTTAAAGAGGAAGGGGTGTGGTCTTGACACAAAGGGGTGGGTCATATTTAAACTAGGGGGCGCACAAGTTTAGTCAGGCCTAGGGCAGCACAAAACCTAAATACACCACTGTCCACAGATCCACTCATTAACCCCCGCCAGGCCACCTTCATAATAGAAGCTACCAAGGTCTGCTTAACGCATAACTATTTCACATTCCATGGAGACTTCTATTTACAGCTACAAGGCACAGCAATGGGGGCCAACTTTGCCCCCTCGTACGCAAACCTAGCCATGGGGTTCTGGGAAAATCAGTACATTTACCAAAATAATCCTTTTTCTGCCAACATCATTTTTTTTGGCCGATATATTGATGACATTATCATCATTTGGGATGGTCCTTTAGATCTTATCCATCTGTTCATTGCACATTGCAATAATAACACCTATGGATTATCTTTTACACACGAAAGTGATCAGATCTCCCTAGCTTTTCTGGATTTGGAACTTTAACATGATGACCATGTCATATATGCCAGAAATTATACTAAGCCCACCAGTGGAAACTCATATCTTCATTACAAAAGCTGTCATTACCCACCATGGATCAAAAACATTCCCAAAGGTCAATTTTGTCGACTCAGACAGAATTGCACTAGGGATGTTGACTATATCGAATCCAGTGTACACCTCAAAAACACATTTTCTGAGAAGGAATACCCTGCAGATTTAGTAGAAAAAGCTTATGAACTATATCTCCATGGGAAACCCTCACGCCCTAATCCTCCTTCTACAGACTGTCCCATCCGATTCATCATGACTTTTCATTCTCAACATAAAAAGATGGAGAGCATTCTGCTGAAACATTGGGACATTCTTCAGCAGGACCCTCACCTCAAATCCATTTTCCCCACACACCCACGTGTTACTTACCGCAGGGCTCCAAACCTTAAAAACTAAATTGCTCCTAGCAAATTGAAAACCACCCCTACCTTCCCGCCCATCACTCCGCTCATTCCTTTGGTAGGGATGTACCAATGCCGCAAGAAACTTTGCAAAACGTGCCATTTTGTTCAGCACGGTCAAAAATCTTTCTCCACACTTATTTTCTGAAAGATTTTTTCAATTGTTCATCAGATCATGTAGTATATGGTCTGACCTGCCCCTGTGGCCTCATATACATTGGCCGCACCATTCGGCCCCTCAGACAGCGTTTTGGGGAGCATAGGAGGTACATTGAGGGTGGTACAGACCCCCACAGTGTGCCCAGACATTTTGCCACAGTTCACAAGGGTTCCACTCTGGGGTTATCTGTTTGGGTTATAGAACAGATCCCTAAGTCTTTCTCGCCTGCCGAAAGGTTCAAGAAATTGTGCGCAAGGGAGACCTATTGGATCTATCGTCTGGATGTCCTCTCACCTGGAGGCATCAATGAGTGCATTGAAACATCTGCCATTCTGTGATGCCTGCATGCATATATTTGCTTATGTGTGTGTTTTTTTCATGATCATATCACCAGTTTATCATGTTATATCAGTTTGCACATGGAGTGTGTACACATGTCCTTTCTTCTTTCTTTTTTGTTTCCCTTCCCCCCCTCATTCCTTCTCACCTCCCCTTTCCCCCCTCCCCCCTTCCCCTTTTTTCCTATTTCCATAACCCCCCATTTTTTGTTTCCCTTCCCCCCTCCCCTTTCCTTTTGTCCTTCCCCCCCTCCCCCCCTCTTTCCCCCCTTTTCAAATGACTGTTCTCCCATATATTACATCATTTTAGAGGGATAGTCACTATAGTCACTATTTTTTTTTTCTGACACGTCTTTCATTGCTGACACTACTCCATACAGCTTCCTCTCATGACCACTCCCCCCTACTCCATACAGCTTCCTCTCATGACCACTCCCCTTACTTTCTCCCATATATTCTCTCAACTAGTCCCATAGTAACTACATTTTTTTTTTCTCACACGTCCTTCATTGCTGACACTACTCCATACAGCTTCCTCTCATGACCACTCCCCTCACTTCCTCCCATATATTCTCCCAACTAGTCCCATAGTAACTAGCTTTTTTTTTTTTTCTCAAACGTCCTTCATTGCTGACACTACTCCATACAGCTTCCTCTCATGACCACTTCCCTCTACTCCATACAGCTTCTTCTCATGACCACTCCCCTCACTTCCTCCCATATATTCTCTGCATTAGTCCCATAGTAACTAGCTTGACAAAGGAGTGCAGCCGTCATGCCATTCACGGCTTGCTGACTCAGGAAACGTGTTGCATGTGTGTGATGTCATCGCCCCTCGCCTGGATTGCTGTTTGCCTTCCAAGTCTCATTCTGGTATTCCTCCATCATTGCCGGCCGGTGGACACAGTGCATCTGAAAGACCAGTCTGATTACACATCCATGGCAGGGATGATCGACCTCACAGACCCCTCCAGTTACATCTGGGACTCTCATATGCCTTTTTAACTCAGCACAAATGTGAGTGCAATTTCTGTTGCTGCTCTTTTTATTAAAATTGCTTTTAAGTCTGCACCCAGAGGCGCCTCCATTCTTTGTTTCTTACAGTGCTTTTTGGGAATATGGTTTCCATACCCATTGGAAGGCTGCCGTGAATGTGGGCTTTATACCTCATCATCGACTTTCTGCACACCATCATGAACTACTATTATCTTTTCTTATCCTTTGTTCAAGTTCATCATTTATATGCATAATATTATCATTTATGTGGATTATTGCTTTTAACCTTTGCGCCAAACACTTGTTATATCCCATCTACTCTGACCAGCTTCCCTGTCCCTGCTGAAGACAAAGGTGACAAGGATGCAAGGAAGGGAAACACAACTGGGTACAAGAGCAGGAGCAAGGCAGAGGGGTGCAGGATTGATCGGGATACAGGAGACACAAGGCTCTGGAAGCAAATCGACAGGATAGTGACGTGCTTGGGGAAGGGAGAAGCATCCTTAAATATCCACCTGGCAGCTGGAGCCAGGTGTAGCTGATCAGAAACTGCTGGCTTATGGGAGACATCTGCTGGTGGACACCGGAAGCGCAGCCATCGGCCCAGAGAACCACAGTGCCACCAGCAGGTGAACACAGTCCTGACAGCAACTGTGAACAGCAATTTTCAAGTCTTGCCACAGATTCTCAATTGGATTTAGGTCTGGACTTTGACTGTGCCATTCTAACACATGAATACACTTTGATCTAAACCATTTCATTGTAGCTCTGGCTGTATATTAAGGGTCATTGTCCTGCTGGAAGTGAACCTCAGCCCCAGTCTCAAGTCTTTTACAGACTCTAACAGGTTTTCTTCTAATATTGCCCTGTATTTGGCTCCATCCATCTTCCCATCTACTTTGACCGGCTTCCCTGTCCCTGCTGAAGAAAAGCATCCCCACAGAATGATGCTGCCACCACCATGTTTCACGGTGGGGATGGTGTGTTCAGGGTAATGTGCGGTGTTAGTTTTTCGCCACACATAGCGTTTTGCTTTTAGGCCAAAAAGTTCAATTTTGGTCTCATCTGAACAGAGCACCTTCTTCCACATGTTTGCTGTGTCCCCCGCATGGCTTCTCACAAACTGCAAACAGGAATTTTTATGGCTTTCTTTTTAAAATGGCTTTCTTCTAGCCACTCTTCCATAAAGGCCATATTAGTGGAGTGCACGACTAATAGTTGTCCTGTGGACAGATTCTCCCACTTGAGCTGTGGATCTCTGTAGCTCCTCCAGAGTTACCATGGGCCTCTTGGCTGCTTCTCTGATTAACCACTTGCCGCCCGCCCTATTACCAAATGACGGCGGCAAAGTGGTTTGATATTCCTGACCGGACGTCATATGACGTGATCAGGAATATCGAGCCGCTGCGCGCCCCTGGGGGCGAGCATCGCGGCGATCGTTGTTGCGGGGTGTTAGTCTGACACCCTGCAACACCAATCTAGGTAAAGAGTCTCTGACGGAGACTCTTTACCTCGTGATCAGCTGTGTTCAATCACGGCTGATCACGATGTAAATAGAAAGAGACGGTGATCGGCTTTTCCTCACTCGCGTCTGACAGATGCGAGTAGAGGAGAGCCGATCGGCTGCTCTCCTGACAGGGGGGGTCTGTGCTGTCTGTGCGGATCCCGCCCAGGACCACCAGGGAAGCTGCCCAGGACCACTAGGGAAGCCATCCACACTGGACCACCAGGTATGCCACTAGACCCCCAGAGAAATGCCAATCTGTGCCCAGGCAGCTGCCAATCAGTGCCCACTCCAATGCCTACCACTGTCAGTGCCACCAGGAATGCCCATCAGTGCCTCATACCAGTGCCCATCAGTGCCACATATCAGTGCCCATCGTCAGTGCCCGTCAGTGCCCGCTCATTGGTGCCACCTCATCGGTGCCGCCGTATCAGTGCCTGTCAGTGAAAGACAAACTTACTTATTTACAAATGTTTTTAACAGAAACAAAAGCAAAACTTTTATTTTTTTCAAAATTTTCGGTCTTTTTTTATTTGTTTAACAAAAAATAAAAACCGCAGAGGTGATCAAATACCACCAAAAGATAGCTCTATTTGTGGGAACAAAATGATAAAAATTTTGTTTAGGTACAGTGTAGCATGACCGCGCAATTGTCATTCAAACTGCGACAGCGCTGAAAGCTGAAAATTGGTCTGGGCAGGAAGGGGTCTAAGTGCCCTGTATTGAAGTGGTTAATACTATCCTTGCCCGGCCTGTCAGTTTAGGTGGACGGCCATGTCTTGGTAGGTTTGCAGTTGTGCCATACTCTTTCCATTTTTGGATGATGGATTGAACAGTGCTCCATGAGATGTTCAAAGCTTGGGATATTTTTTATAACCTAACCCTGCTTTAAACTTCTCCACAATTTTACCCCCTCCTGTGTCTTCCCCGGTGCAGATGCCCTCAAAAAAGATGCATCCTAAGTTGGCTAGGTCCACCCCACTGCAGAAACCGCTGACTCCCCTCTCACCGCGACCAGATGCCATGGTCGGGAGGTTGTAGGCCTTACTGACAGAATTGGAGATGGAGCCCGACGACGCTCCGGTGGCACCGACATCAGCCCCCTTACCGCAAGATAGTACCACCATGATCTTTGCAGCAATTGAACAGAGCAGGACCTCACTGCTGATGCGCATAGACCACCTTGCTGAAGAATGCAACCTGATAAGGAATGACCTAGACAAAATCAGGGGGAGGATGACTGAGTCTGAATCCAGAATCTTGGCTACTGAGGACCTCACCGCTACCCACGACACATCCATTGCTGAATTGCAGCGCACAGTGCAGGCCCTCGTTGCAAAATCTGACGATGCCGAAAACCGGCTCAGGCGGAATAATGTTAGAGCCCTTGGCCTACCTGAGGGGGATGAGGAGGATCACCCAGCGGAATTTGCAGAGGAGTTCTTTAAGGATCTGCTGGATCTCACCGCTGTCACCCCTACCTATGTGGTTAAAAGGGCCCATTGAGTGCCTACGGACTGAGCCATCCCGGGGAACCTCCCCAGACCCTTCCTGATTCGCTTCCTGAACTACCGAGACAGGGACAAGATTTTGGTGGAAGCTCATAAACATCCCACACTTAAATACGGCAACACCTCCGTCCTTCTCTTCCCTGACTTCTCGCCGAGTTACAGAGAAAGACCTTCAACGATGTCCGTAAAGGGCTCCGGGGAAAAAGTATTACATACGGCATGCTTTACCCACGCCGAATCCGGACCCAACATGACGGCAAAGTTTGTTTTTTTGACACCCCTTCGGAGGCTGACGGCTGGCTGCCCACTCTGAGGTAATGGTCTCCTATCGCTTGAAAATTGTTTGATGCACGGATCATATATGTCCTGAATTTCCCATCCTGCTATTCTCCTTTTCACAAGTGCGGGAGCTACGGCAAGTACACTGTTACGCTGGATACGCACTTACCCCTTAAGATTTGACTCTGCAAAGATCCCCAGAAGTTCCCTGAACTGTCAATCTACACTTAGTTGGGGGAACTCTATAATAGGGTTGAACCTGCAGCTTCAGTTCAGTACTGCAGAGGACTGTATTGTGGTCTAGTTATTAAGTTTAGCTTTACAGGTATTGTTTTTGTTTATGGGTATAGACCACTTCCTGACTTCCTCCATGATGTTCTGGGGGGTGGCGGGTAGGATAAGCACCCGGTGCTTGGGAAGTTCTAGTTTAGTTGTGTTTGTTTTTTACATGTGTATTTTGTGTTTCACATACAATGGCTCATGCTCCACTGCTGCTCATCGGGTGTCATCTGCTCAAAGACTATTAGGCTCCTTTACTTATTATGGTCGAAGCGACTATGGCATCACGTGATCAGGATTCCTTCTCTGTGGTATCCTGGAACATGCGTGGCCTCAACTCTAAGTTTAAGAGGGCGCTTCCTTTTTAATATGTCAAACAACATAGTCCAGCTGTCTTGGTCCTGCAGGAGACACACCTGGTGGGCAGTAAGCTCATGGCTCTAAAGAGACCCTGGGTACAGAGAGCTTTTCATGCCTCTTACTTGATGTATGCGAGGGGAGTATCCATCTCAGTGCATAAGTCTCTCCCATGTGTCATAGACACGGTCCACACGGATCCGCTGGGTAAGTTTGTTATACTGGTACCCACAATATGGCAGCAGAGATATCTCTTCGCAGGTATCTATGTCCGCCGCCCTTTAAGCCCGAAATTTTGTACACTATACTGGAGAGGATCACCCCCTACTGTCCTGCAAAAAATGTACTACTGGGCGACTTTAATGCCATCCTCTCCCCAGATTTGGATAGACCCTCACCACCTAAGTCCTTCACCGGGGAGTTGTCAAATTGGGCATTATCTGCAGGTGTCACAGAAGTCTGGAGGAGGAAGTTCCCATCCACTAAAACCTTTTCCTGTTTTTCCACCTCTTACAAAACCGCCTCCAGAATCGACTATGCTTTTGCTAATCCATATGTTGACAGACATTCTAGACGCGTCCTATTTGCCCAGTGGTGTCTCTGATCACAGCCCGCTAAAAATGACCCTGCGCACCTCCTCCTCTCGTAGTGGCTCCATGTGGCGGCTTGGTGCACAATGGATTTCCCAACCTGACATAGCAGAACAAACCCCCCTAGCCCTAAGTGATTACTGGGACTCTAATGGTTATCCTCTCCTGAGACAGTCTGGGATGCTTTCAAGGCATTCACAAGGGGCCATTACATCTCAGCCATCAGGGTGGTTAGGGCGCAGCAAACTGCTGCCACTGTGACGTTGGAGGGTGGGGTGGAGTTGGCTTCTGCCCAATATGGATTGGATCCCTCCACCTCAAACTTTGATGCGCTGCAGGCATCCAAACGCAGTCTTCACCTTCACTTAACAGAGGTTACTAGATTAGAGCAGTACCATACGAAACAAAAATTCTTTGAACAAGGAGACAGGAATGATGTCCCACCATGACACCCCAAGTACCGTGTTTCCTGAACTCACCTCCCCCACGGGTGAGGCCATCTCTTCTCCAGAGGCCATTTTGCTAGAGTTACATGACTTTTATCAATCCTTATATACCACCACATAGAGGGGTTGGAACTCTTTCTGGATCCAACAGCCCTTGGCTGGCTCTCCGACTCGGGGAGATCCCATCTAGTTGCCCCAATTACCACTGAGGAGGTTCTTGCTGTGATTAATTCCCTGTTCACTGGCAAGGCTCCTGGCCCGGATGGTCTTCCGATTGATTTCTACTTAGCACATGCCAGCATGTTGACTCCCCAGATGGCTGCCCTATTTACTCATTGCCTGGAGCAGGGCTCTCTCCCACCTTCCATGGCACATGCGCATGTTATTCTCATTCCCAAGACTGGTAAAGATCCGAAGTCATGTACATCTTATAGACCCATAGCTCTCCTTAACAATGACCTCAAAATTCTAACTAAGCTCCTCACTGCTAGACTTAACCAGTTACTTCCCTCCCTCATAGATTCAGATCAGACCGGCTTCATGACCAATAAATCTACAGATATTAATCTTAGTAGATTGTTCACAAATCTTCATGCTAGGCATCACAATCAGGGTACCAGAGTAGTTGCCTCTCTCCATATTGAGAAGGCGTTCCAACTCAATAGAGTGGCCTTTCCTGTGGGAGATTCTGTGGAGAATGGGATTCCCCCTGGTGTTTTTCCAATGGTTGCAGACTATATATCATTCGCCGACAGCTGCCATTCGTCTGGGGGGTCATATTTCTCTCGTTTTTGAGCTTGCTAGGTGTATGCGGCAGGGCTGTCCTCTCTCTCTGGCCCTTTTTGTTATTGCCATGGAACCGGTGGCCGAGGCACCACGTGTCTCGCCACACATTAAGGGACTCTGTCTGGCCTGGCTGGAGGAGAGAGTGGCTCTGTACGCAGATGACCTCCCCTAGGAAAATTTTCGGAGGTGACAGGGCTTAAGGTCAATTGGTCAAAGTCGCAATTGCTTGCCATTGATGCGGATACTAAAAGGGAGGCCTCGAACTCTCTTCAGTTACAATGGGTGGATGTATTTACATACTTGGGGGGACGTATTTTGAGGAATGTGGCTGGCTTCATTCCACTGAACTTGTCCCCAGTAGTCAATTCAGTCAAAGCCAGGCTGAAAGCATGGGAGAATCTTCCTCTGTCCCTGTTGGGTCGTATCAACCTTATCAAAATGAAAATTCCCTAAATCCCTAAATCATTTTTTACCCATCTAAATAAAATTTTCTCCTCCTTTCTATGGGGCCCACATCCTCCCCACTTTATACTAACCACTCTAATGTGCCCTTGTTCGCAGGGGGGCCTGGCATTCCCGGACTGCCACAAGTATTACATTGTGGCCCAACTGGTCACTGCATTCTGGTGGCTTGTTCCGGACAGATCCAACCCGGCATGGGCCATGGAAGCTGTGGTGTTAGGTCTGCGGAGGCTTTGTCAAACCTCCTTTTGCGGGGTCCGAGGGCTCCATAAGACCTGACCCCTTCTATGTGTACCACCCTGAGGGCCTGGCGGGAGGGTTTGGCCTGTGAAAAGTATCCTTCAATTATGGTATCCCCGAACACCCCCCCTTTGGAACAATCCCAACCTACATAACCTTTTCAAAATTTCAGACCCTGTGGTGTGGACCAAGTACCATGTCAAAGCTCTCTCAGATTTCACCTCAGACCTCTCGATCTTCCCCTTTGATCATTTAATATCTCACCACAATGTCCCGCCCTCTCACAAAATCATGTATCTTCAGCTGTCCCATGCTTTCAAGGCCCAGTTTCCACCAGGCGAGGGGCAGCTGGTGTAATCTGACTTGGAACGGATTTTGCGCTTTGACTGCACCAACAAGCCCACACCCGTGCTCTATGCACGTCTCCTCCGGGTCTCATCTCCTGAGTTGCCCAGGCTTCATCGGCAATGGGGCCAAGACGTTCCGGAGCTAGACTCCGAGGACTGGGAGGATGTATGGGACTTCCCATTTAAAATGCTGGTTTCCTTTAGAGATCGCCTCATTCAGTACAAGATTGTTCATAGAGCATATCTCACTCCCGCTCGGGTGCACAAGATGAGGTCTTTCCTCTCCCTAGAGTACTGGCAGTGTGACCACACTTCAGGGGAATACATTCACATCTTCTGGTCCTGCCCGGTAATTTCAGTATTTTGGTCACAAATCCTTATGGAGGTGAATGAACTACAAAGTATCTCTATTGTCCCATTGCCAAGAATATGCCTGTTGAGACTGGTCGAGGACCTGGTACCCAGGGTTGCTGAGAGAACTCTGTTGGGTCTCTTGCTGTTCTATGCCAGGAAGTCCATCGTCCTATGTTGGAAGCGGAAAGCTCCTCCCTTTATAGGTCTATGGAAAACGCTGGTCAATAATGTGATACCCCTATACAAAGATGCTGCAGCAGACTAGGAGGTTTCTCGCTATCTGATGACCTCCCTTGAAGTCCTGATAAACCAACCCTTGCCAGCACAGTAACTTAAGTGAGCTAGTTAACTATTAACCTACCCCTGGAGTGTGAGCCAAGCCCACACATGGATGATGGTATATTCTGGTAGTCGCAAATAATCTAACATTTCTTGGTTCCGTTATGCTGACTTGTGACCCCTAATATTAGCCAGATGTTGGCTGTACTGTTGTATGTTTGTTTTGTCTATGTGTTTGCTAAAAGCAAACACATTTTCAAAAAAAAAAAAAAAAAGTAAGAATGCTTTCAAAATATACAGTGGGGACGGAAAGTATTCAGACCCCCTTAAAATTTTCACTCTTTGTTATATTGCAGCCATTTGCTAAAATCATTTAAGTTCATTTTTTTCCTCATTAATGTACACACAGCACCCCATATTGACAGAAAAACAGAGAATTGTTGACATTTTTGCAGATTTATTAAAAAAGAAAAAAAAAGGCAACCATACATAAGTAAATACAGGAACAATAATTTTTGGCATCCCTGCCTTTCCTCAAGTTCAAAACTGAAGAACAGGATTGAGGAATGAGACAAAATATACCCTTGCAGTGCCCACCTTTTCCCCTTCCAGGGAAAAGTACTCATGGTGCAATCAGGGGCGGACTGATAACTCATGGGGCCCCCGGGCAATAGGAGATTATGGGGCCCCCAGGCAATCAAAGATTATGGGGCCACACAGTATACACACACACAGTATACAATCACACAGTATACACATAAATGTACACACAGTATACACAGACAGATGTAAAAAAAACACAGATTTATACATACTGTCCCTGGTTTTACTGAGGCTGGCAACCCTGATGGGGCCCCCTAGTGGCCCAGGGCCCTCGGGCAGTGCCCGAGTGGCTCAATGGTCAGTCCGCCCCTGGGTGCAATACTTAACTTGTTTCTGGTTCTGGCAACCTCCTTAATCCATGCAACTGGTTCCCCACAACGTCATCCCTAAGCAGCTTCCAGCCATAGCAGACATTCAAAGAGACACTGTACCACTACAAGTCCTGTTATATTGATTCCCAGGTCCTTTTCTGCAACAGTTGCAGGCTTAGAAGGGTTTGTCCCACTCAGCTATTGAGGGAAAATTAAAAGTAAAGCCACACGCTGTAAAAAATCATACCTTTAAAATGTATTCAGTGAAGCTGACTTCTAAGCACAGTTCCTGCCTTAGGCCATGGCCACTGACATGTTTCACCCTGTTTTGGCTTATTAACAGAGTCTAAGAAAAAGCCTAATCAGGGTGAAATGGGTTTGAGGGGTTTGGCCTAAAGCAGGGACTCTGCTTGAAAGCCAAATACATTAAATAAACTTCATGGTATGATTTTCATAGAGTGCAGATCTAATCTTAACTTTAGCCTAGAGCTGCAGTTGCATGCTTGCCTCCTCACATATAATGCAAGGATAATAGTCCTACACTGTTTGTGATGATGCAAAGAGACTGCCCACAACCTGGAGATTGAGAACAGCACAGAAGCATACTGGATCGAGGAATAGGGTAGACTAGACTAAACAAGTATTTAGCCCTTGCAGTGTGAGGGGGTGCCACTGCAAAGGTAAAGTTTGTCTCTTTCCCGTAGTTCAGCTTTAAAGCTTAAGTTTAGTCAAAAAAAAATTTAAAAAATCAGAATTACTTACAGTCAATTCGATATATGTCCCTTGTGCACTCAGACCGGGTTCACATTGGTACGACAAATGCTCTGACATTGGGAGCTAATGTCGCATGACGTGTGAAAATCAATTTTAACCTATGGGAGCCATCGTAACTGTTCCGACTTTGAAAATCCTCCCTGCACTACTTTGGTCCGACTTTGATCCTACTTCAGCCCATTGAATATCACTGAAGTCGGATCAAATTTGGATTGCCATCTTGACTGATCCGACTTTGGCATGCGACTTGTGCTCTGATAATCTTGAAGGGGAACTCCACGCCAAATTAAAAAAAAAAAATGGCTTGGGTTTCCCCTCCATGAGCATACCAGGCCCTCAGGTCTAGTATGGATTTTAAAGGGAACCCCTAAAATCCATACCAGACCCTTATCCAAGCACACAGCCCGGCAGGTCAGGAAAGGGGGTGGGGATGATTGAGTGCCCCCCTCCTGAACCGTACCAGGCTGCATGCCCTCAACATAAGGGGGGGTGGGTGCTTTGGGGCAGGGGGGCCCTGCACCCCCCCACCCCAAAGCACCTCCTTGATGAGGACAAGGGCCTCTTCCCGACAACCCTGGCCGTTGGTTGTTGGGGTTTGTGGGCAGGGGGCTTATCGGAATCTGGAAGCCCCATTTAACAAGGGGGCCCTTCCAATCTCTTCTCCCCTCTCCAGCTTTTCTGTGTCCTCCGCTGACGTCTTCTGCCTCTGTCGGTTCTTCTCCCCTCTCCGGTTCTCCTCCCCTCTCTCTCCGGTTCTTCTCCCTCTGTCTTCTGCCGGGTCTCCTCCGCTGTCTTCTGGCTCTTTTGCTCGCTCTTTTGTCCGGTCTTCTCTGCTGTCTTCTCCCTCTATTCTTCTTCCAATGTTGACTCTACCCTCTCTCCCGCTCTAATGCTGGGTGCGCGGTGTGCCACTAACTTATATTGGCATGGGGCGGGTTCACCGGGTGATGTCATCCGGAGGCCCCACCCCTTATGACTTCACCACCCGGGGCATGATGGGGCGGTGACATCATAAGGGGCAGGCCTCTGGTGACCCCGCCCCATGCCAATATAAGTAGTGGCACATCGCGCACCGAGCATTAGAGCAGGAGAGAGCATCTAGTCAACATCGGAAGAAGAACAGAGGGAGAAGACAGCGGAGAAGACCCAGCAAAAGAGCAAGAAGATAGCAGAAAAGACCCAGACAGCATAGAAGACAGAGGACAGAGGGAGAAGAACCGGAGAGGGCTAGAAGACATCAGCGCAGAGCGGAGAGGACCCGGAGAGGGGAGAAGAACCGGCAGAGGCAGAAGACGTCGGTGGAGGAGGTAGAAGACCCGGAGATGGGAGAAGAAATCAGAAGAGACGATGGAGCTGCCTTAATAAATTACTTTAAAAACATATGTAATGTGTTTTATTTTTGACACTTTTTTTTTAGGTGAATGGGTAGGAGTACAATGTACCTCATACTCATTCACATAGGGCGGGGGGCCGGAATCTGGGGGCTTGTTAAAGGAGGCTTCCAGATTCCAATAAGCCCCCCGCCCGCAGACCCGACAAACAATGGCCAGGAAAGAGTTAGCTATGAGTAAGCACTAACGTTAGTGCGAAACGTCAGCTCTTCTCCTGTCTGCTGCTATTTTGATCTTGATGTGAATTTTCTGAATAAACGAGGCAAACCTATGAGTGCGGCTGTCCAGCATTTATTTTTGTCTTATAACCAATTACCAGGGTTGTCCGGAAGAGGCCCTTATCCTCATCAACATGGGGACAAGGTACTTTGGGGTGGGGGGCGCAGCCCCCCTCCCCAAAGCACCCCCCCCCATGTTGAGGGCATGGAGCCTCGTACGGTTCAGGAGGGGGCGCTCGCTTGTCCCCACCACCTTTCCTGACCTGCCGGGCTGTGTGCTCGGATAAGGGTCTGGTATGGATTTTGGGGGGGACCCCAACGCCATTTTTTTAGCGTGGGGGTTCCCCTGAAAATCCATAGCGGACCGAAGGGCCTGGTATGCTCTTGGAGGGGGAACCCATGCTGGTTTTTTTTACATTGTGCGTGGAGTTCTCCCTAAAGTTTCATACCAGACACAGTGCCTGGCAAGTTGCATGAAAGGCATATCTGATTGTTATACAATGCAACAGTTGTCCGTTGTCACTGGTCAAAGCCAATATCATATCCAAGTTGCACCCATCCAATGTTGCATCAAAGTTGTGTCAAAGTTTCACCAAAGTTGTACTCCAAATTCGGCCAACTTTGGAGTCATGCAAGTATAAATAGAGCCTGAGGCCGGATTCACGCTGGTACGACACAACAGTCTTACCACTTTGGATCTGACTTTGCCCTGCGTCTTGAAGTCCAACATGCGTCCAACTTCAATAAACAGGGATCCGACTTTGATCCCCGACAATACCAGGCACTGTGTCTGGTATGAAACTTTAGGGAGAACTCCACGCACAATGTAAAAAAAAACAGCATGGGTTCCCCCTCCAAGAGCATACCAGGCCCTTCGGTCCGGTTGGGTTAACATTGAAATCTATGGCCCTCAATTTGCATGAAAGTCAGACCAAAGTAGTGGTGAACTACTTTGAAGTTGCTGCAACTTTAAGTCGCACATATATAAATGGTTATCATTGGAAAACATGGGGAACTCTTGTCATGCAACTTTGACCAAAGTTGCATTACCAGTTGCACATTTGTGAATGGAGCCTAAATGTGTATTTAGTTGAAATCTATCGTCCTCGGATCCTTCAACCCTTGCCACCATAATCTTCCTCGTCAGTAGTGCTGAGGGACCTGTCATATGCATGCATCAAAAGTGCTGAATATGCTCGCCCTTCCTGCCCCCCCATCCATTCCTAAAAGCTCTACTATAGATTTTATGAATAAAATATGATCTATGAATTGAGGACAGGTGGATGAATGAAGGGTCAACCTCAGTGCCGGGACAGATGCAAAATAATTACAAAATAACAAATAATTATGTATATGTAAACAGAAGAATATAAAACAAAATTTGCAAAACACTATGTGGAACAAAGAATACTGTATCTATTCCGAACTCATGTAATACACATAGACACTATAATGCGCTAAAGGGTTGTTTCTATAAAAAGTATATCAAAAAGAGAATTCAATTAACGATAGATAGAATTAAATCATTCAAAAAATGTCACATCGTATAAAATGTATTAAAAAGTGGAGTATCTTGTAATAGAAAATGGGCAACCACACGAGCGCATAAAAGTGTAAATGTAAAGATAAAGCCCTGAAACCGCAACTCATGTAATATGCCGTAATCATACAATGATATGAAAAATGCAGATAACAATTGGACAAATAGCCTAGAGGAAAGACAATGAAAGAACATGTGACCTGTTTTGGATTTTAATCCCTTTTTGTTACAATAATGCCCCGTACACACGGTCGGACTTTGTTCGGACATTCCGACAACAAAATCCTAGGATTTTTTCAGACGGATGTTGGCTCAAACTTGTTTTGTCTACACACGGTCGCACAAAGTTGTCGGAATTTCCGATCGACAACCACGCGGTCACGTACACCGCGTACGACGAGACTAGAAAAGGCCGGTTCAGAACCAAGCGCGGCACCCTTTGGGCTCCTTTTGCTAATCTCGTGTTAGTAAAAGTTTGGTGAGAGACGATTCGCGCTTTTTCAGACTCGTGGCTTTCAGATCGTTTTCTGACGTTCAGTTTGTGCTTGTGGGTTTGTATCTGCTCTTCAGTGCGTGCAGTCAGTTCGTATCGGAGTTTTCTGTGTGATCTTGCCTGCTCGCCTTGCCTTGCAGGTCGTTCTTCACAGGCCTTGCTGTTCTTCAGTGCATTCTGTTACTTCGTTCTGAGCAGCCGACCGTTTTCTAGCCATGTTTCGTATGCGTACTCCTCGTAGAGTTCGTGCTGTGCGGGGGCTTGGTGTTGGGGTCCTGACCTTGACACAAGTCCAGTCCATGAACAGGGTGGGGAGGAGTTCATGGACCAAGAATTGGTTGCTTCAGCGTGACCAGTTCTGTCATATGCCTTTGCTCCGTGAGATCCGTGAGAATAATCCTGATGATTTCAGGAACTTTCTCAGGATGACGGACCCCGTGTTTCACCGTTTGTTGGCTTCGCTGACCCCCTATATTAGCAGGCAGGATACCTGCATGAGGCAAGCCATCACTCCGGAGCAGAGGTTGGTCGCTACCTTGCGGTATTTGGCCACAGGGAGAAGCCTGCAGGACCTCAAGTTCTCGACAGGCATCTCCCCCCAGGCTCTGGGGATCATTATCCCAGAGACCTGTTCTGCCATCATCCAGGTCCTGCAGAAGGAGTATATGAAGGTAAGATTTTTATCCTTTAATATCACATTTTATTGTATTGAATGTTTGCTAATATCTTGTATTTCTTTCCTTATTCCCTAATTACCATGATTGTAATATGCTGTGAATGTCCCCTTTGTTCTCATGCATGCTGGATTTTTATGTAATTATTATTTTATGTCCTTCATACATATTTGCCCTTCAATAACCTCTCCAGCATGGTGTCTCCTGCCCTATATTCACCTCATGTAGTCACTTAACAATGTATTTTATCAGCTCCATAGTAGTGCACCCCCTAAAATGTTTGGAAATGTTATTTTTGATTTAAATTCAGGCAGAGTGCCAGAGGCTTTTTTTTGTGGTGTCCCCAAATTTTTTGTAACCCTCCCTCCCCCCAACTGCTAAGTCAGCTGATCACAATTCTCTATCCTCAATCATCTATCTGCTGACTTTGCCAAACCCATACACACTATACCCATCTCTTTTGTGGTCAGATGTATGGATGAATTACCCAAAGCATGTATTGCAAGGGCCTGCCTGTATACTTTCCAATGGTACTGTTTAAAGTTTTTGTATCCTATTATTATCTTGATAGGTAATATCAGAATGTTCAAATGTGCTCAAATGTGTACAGTGTCTATTTATATCTTTGTATTCAGACACTTCTTACCTGTCCAGTGGTCTGCCAATAGTGTAACTAAGGAGGGGCTGTTCCAAGTAATACCCATTATTTAGGCATTCATCTCTCAATGAAGTGAAGAGGGTTACCTGTCCAAGAGTCCCCCCCCCCCCTATAATGTTAGAAATGGCCCATGAGAGGGGGGGAGGGGGAATATGATAGGTGTACCTTATACTTTGTTGTTGTTAAATTCCCCCTAATAAATGCTATCTGCAGGTTGCCCCATAATGTTTGTGTCTAATCTGCTTGCCATGTTTCTGTGAAAAAATAGTAATGTTTATTGTTTTTTCCTCATCAGTTTCCTTCCACGTCACAGGAATGGCAGACTGTGGCCTCCCACTTTGCCCAGCGGTGGGACTTTCCTAACTGCGGAGGGGCAATTGATGGGAAACACGTCCACATCGTCCCACCACCCAACTCGGGGACGTACTATTATAATTACAAGGGGTTTAATAGTATAGTGATGTTGGCGGTGGTGTCGGCTAATTACGAGTTCCTGTATGTGGACGTGGGGAAGAATGGTCGGATTTCCGTTGGTGGAGTCATCGCCCAGACGGAGTTCTACAGGCATCTCCAGAATGGCAGCTTGGACTTGCCACCTCCAGAGGACAATGTTGAAGGTCTCCCATTTGTGTTCGTTGCTGATGAAGCGTTTGCGCTGGGGGACCACCTGATGCGGCCATTCCCGATGAGGACCCTCACCCCGGAACAGAGGGTTTTTAATTACCAGCTGGCCAGAGCCCGAAGAGTGGTGGAGAACACATTTGGAATCCTGGCCAGCCGGTTCCGATTATTTCTGACACCCATCCATATGGCGGAGTATAAACTGAACTATATAATACTTGCCTGCTATGTTCTCCATAATTTTTTAAGAAAACATTCAGCCAACTATGCTGGCTCAGTTGGGCCTGAGGCCGGAATCCCAAATCCATCAACACTGATGGCGCTTGAAAGTGGCCGTCCTGGCTTGCCCTCCCTGAATGCCCGTGATGTCCGGTTACGATACCTGGAGTTCTTTGCGGGTAGGGGGGCTATCAATATGCCAGACATTATGTGAAACCTTTTTCAAATAAAAAAAAAAAAAAGAAATTCTTTGTGGACATTTACTGCTTGTGTTTGTTTTAGCTGACCCTGACAGAAATGTGTGGAGTCCAGAAAATGTCATGATTGTGTAACCTTATTATACAAAGCACTGTTGGCTGGTATTTCCTAAATGCAAAAACACATTTCACTCCAAGTGCACTTGCAACTGCACTGAAACTGCACTTGTAGTGCAAAGTGGATTTGCCCTTAGGAAACAACCCCCATTTTTGCATAAAACAGCAATTACATCACCCCAAAAGTGTTGTAGTGTTGAGACAATAATCCACACATTCTTGAGTAAGCCACTTTTTTATACCTGCACAATCACATGTGCATTTACCAAAGGTTTTTAAAACAAACCAACATGTTTGTTGTATAACAATTTTTGCAGTAGCATTATCTAAAATCGAAATATCCATTTCAGATAAAACAGGCCTGTGTAAAACCAACAAGAAAGCCAAAAAACTTGAACTTACAAAGTTCACATTAGGTAAAACCTGAAGGCTATATCAGACATCAGTATTTAGGAACTGGGTTTGATATAGCGTTCAGATGGGGGGAAATCACCCCTGGAAAAGCCAAATTTGGAAGATGCACACCAATTTACGAATGTCAACATGTGCTATCTGCCATCAGGGGGGATCAAGGGACGTGTTTTGGGGGAGCAAGCCCTTCCTCACCGCAACTTTATAATTGAGGAAGGGGTTGCACCCCCAAAACGCGTCCATTGATCTCCCGTGATGGCAGATAGCACATGTTGGCACACTGTGTGCATCCTCCAAATTTGGCTTTTCTAAACATATAAAAATTTTTGGTAAGATTGGACCACGATAAAACAGGTGATTTTGTGGGGTTTAAATTCACCCCAAAACATCAATGATGTTATTATTTTTTTTAATAACATCACTGATTTGTTGCTGGATGTTTTGCAATTGGAGATTACACCCCATGATCTCCCCGATCAGTATCTGGGCACTTTCAGATGTGAAACGTTCTCTCTCCCTCACATCACGATCACCTAAAAAGAGATAAAGAACAAAAAAAAAAGGTCTCAAAAATCTGCCACCATCCATCTGTTTTACCTGAGCCTGTGGTCGCAGACACTCACCTGTTGTGGTGCCAATTTCCACCACATCTTCTTCTTCCTCCTGCTCAGCTTCTTTGGTTTGCGGTATTTCCCCTTCTTCCAGAGGTGGGGGGTCTGTGATCTCCTGGGATGAGGGGTGTCCTCCGAGTCTTTTCTCCCCTATGTAAAACAAAAATGGTATAATTAGCACACAGATATTTGATGGCAGAACTATAAATAGGAAACATTGCTTGGAAGTGGGGTACAATTGTCTATTTTAGCCGAGTTCCAAGATGTATATTTTTTATTGGCCTTTGTCAAGCTGCAATACTTTACCTGTTTAGTACAAGCTTCACAGATGTAGCCCCCCCTTTAGTA
The DNA here is from genome assembly GCA_037952925.1 of Lithobates clamitans. Lineage (NCBI taxonomy): Eukaryota > Metazoa > Chordata > Amphibia > Anura > Ranidae > Lithobates > Lithobates clamitans. Next base: position 3,491,408 of record JBBGZY010000353.1, read on the forward strand.
TACACTGGAGCACCTGTGTGCCCCCCCCTAATAAAAATGGTGTTCTGGGGTCCCACACTAGTGCTCCAGTGTCCAAATGTGAAAACAGCTGCTCAGTGTCCTCTCCTTACACAGAATCTAGTTGGCATTTCATTCTAGTAACAAATCCATCTACACAAACAAATATTTGGCATCCAAGTAGGCCCCAAAAAAATGTGTGAAAATGCATATGGCCTAAACAATGGTGTTCTAGAGGCCGAAAGAAAAATGTTTGATACGAACGAATAATGGGCCCATGAACATTAAAGTTGCCCTTTTAACCACTTGCCGACCGCCTACCGCATATATACTGCGGCAGAATGGCATGGGCAGGCAGAATCACGTACCCGTACGTGATCTGCCTCCCGCGGGCGGGGGGTCCGATCGGACCCCCCCCCGGTGCCATCGGCGGTCGGCATTTGACTGGGAGCGTCGGGAGGCGAGGGGGAGACCATCCGATCGTGGCCCCCCCCTCGCGATCGCTCCCAGCCAATGGGAATCCTCCTCTGCCTGTGTGTCGTTTCACACAGGCAGAGGATGTGATGTCATCTCTCCTCGGTCTGGCAGTTTCCGTTCCAGCGCCGAGGAGAGAAGACAAGTGAGTGCACACAACACAAACACACACAATAGAACATGCCAGGCATACTTTACACCCCCGATCCCCCCCCGATCGCCCCCCGATCCCCTCCCAATCACCCCCCCCCCCTGTCACAAACTGACATTAGCAGTATTTTTTTTTTTTTCTGATTACTGCATAGTGTCAGTTTGTGACAGTTACAGTGTTAGGGCAGTGAGTATTACCCCCCTTTAGGTCTAGGATACCCCCCTAACCCCCCCTAATAAAGTTTTAACCCCTTGATCACCCCCTGTCACCAGTGTCGCTAAGCGATCATTTTTCTGATCGCTGTATTAGTGTCGCTGGTGACGCTAGTTAGGAACGTAAATATTTAGGTTCGCCGTCAGTGTTTTATAGCGACAGGGACACCCATATACTATCTAATAAATGTTTTAACCCCTTGATTGCCCCCTAGTTAACCCTTTCACCACTGATCACCGTATAACCGTTAGGGGTGACGCTGGTTAGTTCATTTATTTTTTATAGTGTCAGGGCACCCGCCGTTTATTACCGAATAAAGGTTTAGCCCCCTGATCGCCCGGCGGTGATATGCGTCGCCCCAGGCAGCGTCAGATTAGCGCCAGTACCGCTAACACCCACGCACGCAGCATATGCCTCCCTTAGTGGTATAGTATCTGATCGGATCAATATCTGATCCGATCAAATCTATACTAGCGTCCCCAGCAGTTTAGGGTTCCCGAAAACGCAGTGTTAGCGGGATCAGCCCAGATACCCGCTAGCACCTGCGTTTTGCCCCTCCGCCCAGCCCACCCAAGTGCAGTATCGATCGATCACTGTCACTTACAAAACACCAAACGCATAACTGCAGCGTTCGCAGAGTCAGGCCTGATCCCTGTGATCGCTAACAGTTTTTTTGGTAGCGTTTTGGTGAACTGACAAGCACCAGCCCCAGGCAGCGTCAGGTTAGCGCCAGTACCGCTAACACCCACGCACGCACCGTATACCTCCCTTAGTGGTATAGTATCTGATCGGATCAATATCTGATCCGATCAGATCTATACTAGCGTCCCCAGCAGTTTAGGGTTCCCAAACACGCAGTGTTAGCGGGATCAGCCCAGATACCTGCTAGCACCTGCGTTTTGCCCCTCCGCCCGGCCCACCCAAGTGCAGTATCGATCGATCACTGTCACTTACAAAACACTAAACGCATAACTGCAGCGTTCGCAGAGTCAGGCCTGATCCCTGCGATCGCTAACAGTTTTTTTGGTAGCGTTTTGGTGAACTGGCAAGCACCAGCCCCAGGCAGCGTCAGATTAGCGCCAGTACCGCTAACACCCACGCACGCAGCATACGCCTCCCTTAGTGGTATAGTATCTGATCGGATCAATATCTGATCCGATTAGATCTATACTAGTTTTCCCAGCAGTTTAGGGTTCCCAAAAACGCAGTGTTAGCGGGATCAGCCCAGATACCTGCTAGCACCTGTGTTTTGCCCCTCCGCCCGGCCCAGCCCAGCCCACCCAAGTGCAGTATCGATCGATCACTGTCACTTACAAAAGACTAAACGCATAACTGCAGCGTTCGCAGAGTCAGGCCGGATCCCTGTGATCGCTAACAGTTTTTTTTGTAGCGTTTTGGTGAACTGGCAAGCACCAGCGGCGTAGTACACCCCGGTCGTAGTCAAACCAGCACTGCAGTAACACTTGGTGACGTGGCGAGTCCCATAAGTGCAGTTCAAGCTGGTGAGGTGGCAAGCACAAGTAGTGTCCCGCTGCCACCAAAAAGACAAACACAGGCCCGTCGTGCCCATAATGCCCTTCCTGCTGCATTCGCCAATCCTAATTGGGAACCCACCGCTTCTGCAGCGCCCGTACTTCCCCCATTCACATCCCCAACCAAATGCAGTCGGCTGCATGAGAGGCATTTTCTTTATGTCCTCCCGAGTACCCCTACCCAATGAACCCCCCCCCCAAAAAAGATGTTGTGTCTGCAGCAAGCGCGGATATAGGCGTGACACCCGCTATTATTGTCCCTCCTGTCCTGACAATCCTGGTCTTTGTATTGGTGAATGTTTTGAACGCTACCATGCACTAGTTGAGTATTAGCGTAGGGTACAGCATTGCACAGACTAGGCACACTTTCACAGGGTCTCCCGAGATGCCATCGCATTTTGAGAGACCCGAACCCGGAACCGGTTACAGTTATAAAAGTTAGTTACAAAAAAAAGTGTAAAAAAAAAAAAAAAAAAAAAAAACACAAACAAAAATATAAAAAAAAAAAAAAATAGTTGTCGTTTTATTGTTCTCTCTCTCTCTATTCTCTCTCTATTGTTCTGCTCTTTTTTACTGTATTCTATTCTGCAATGTTTTATTGTTGTTATGTTTTATCATGTTTGCTTTTCAGGTATGCAATTTTTTATACCTTACCGTTTACTGTGCTTTATTGTTAACCATTTTTTTGTCTTCAGGTATGCCATTCACGACTTTGAGTGGTTATACCAGAATGATGCCTGCAGGTTTAGGTATCATCTTGGTATCATTCTTTTCAGCCAGCGGTCGGCTTTCATGTAAAAGCAATCCTAGTGGCTAATTAGCCTCTAGACTGCTTTTACAAGCAGTGGGAGGGAATGCCCCCCCCCCCAACGTCTTCCGTGTTTTTCTCTGGCTCTCCTGTCTCAACAGGGAACCTGAAAATGCAGCCGGTGATTCAGCCAGCTGACCATAGAGCTGATCAGAGACCAGAGTGGCTCCAAACATCTCTATGACCTAAGAAACCGGAAGCTACAAGCATTTTATGACTTAGATTTCGCCGGATGTAAACAGCGCCATTGGGAAATTGGGAAAGCATTTTATCACACCGATCTTGGTGTGGTCAGATGCTTTGAGGGCAGAGGAGAAATCTAGGGTCTAATAGACCCCAATTTTTGCAAAAAAGGGTACCTGTCACTACCTATTGCTATCATAGGGGATATTTACATTCCCTGAGATAACAATAAAAATGATTTAAAAAAAAAAAAATGAAAGGAACAGTTTAAAAATAAGATAAAAAAATAATAATAATAAAGAAAAAAAAAAAAAAGCACCCCTGTCCCCCCTGCTCTCGCGCTAAGGTGAACGCAAGCGTTGGTCTGGCGTCAAATGTAAACAGCAATTGCACCATGCATGTGAGGTATCACCGCGAAGGTCAGATCGAGGGCAGTAAGTTTAGCAGTAGACCTCCTCTGTAAATCTAAAGTGGTAACCTGTAAAGGCTTTTAAAGGCTTTTAAAAATGTATTTAGCTTGTCGCCACTGCACGTTTGTGCGCAATTTTAAAGCATGTCATGTTTGGTATCCATGTACTCGGCCTAAGATCATCTTTTTTATTTCATCAAACATTTGGGCAATATAGTGTGTTTTAGTGCATTAAAATGTAAAAAAGTGTGTTTTTTCCCCAAAAAATGCGTTTGAAAAATCGCTGCGCAAATACTGTGTGAAAAAAAAAATGAAACACCCACCATTTTAATCTGTAGGGCATTTGCTTTAAAAAAAATATATAATGTTTGGGGGTTCAAAGTAATTTTCTTGCAAAAAAAAATTATTTTTTTATGTAAACAATAAGTGTCAGAAAGGGCTTTGTCTTCAAGTGGTTAGAAGAGTGGGTGATGTGTGACATAAGCTTCTAGATGTTGTGCATAAAATGCCAGGACAGTTCAAAACCCCCCCAAATGACCCCATTTTGGAAAGTAGACACCCCAAGCTATTTGCTGAGAGTCATGTTGAGTCCATGGAATAATTTATATTGTGACACAAGTTGCGGGAAAGAGACAATTTTTTATTTTTTTTATTTTTTTTTGCGCAAAGTTGTCACTAAATGATATATTGCTCAAACATGCCATGGGAATATGTGAAATTACACCCCAAAATACATTCTGTTGCTTCTCCTGAGTACGGGGATACCACATGTGTGGGACTTTTTGGGAGCCTAGCCGCGTACGGGACCCCGAAAACCAAGCACCGCCTTCAGGCTTTCTAAGGCCGTAAATTTTTGATTTCACTCTTCACTGCCTATCACAGTTTCGGAGGCCATGGAATGCCCAGGTGGCACAAACCCCCCCAAATGACCCCATTTTGGAAAGTAGACACCCCAAGCTATTTGATGAGAGGTATAGTGAGTATTTTGCAGACCTCACTTTTTGTCACAAAGTTTTGAAAATTGAAAAAAGAAAAAAAAAATTTTTTTTTCTCGTCTTTCTTTATTTTTTAAAAACAAATGAGAGCTGCAAAATACTCACCATGCTTCTCAGCAAATAGCTTGGGGTGTCTACTTTCCAAAATGGGGTCATTTGGGGGGGGTTTGTGCCACCTGGGCATTCCATGGCCTCCGAAACTGTGATAGGCAGTGAGGAGTAAAATCAAAAATGTACGCCCTTAGAAATCCTGAAGGCGGTGCTTGGTTTTCGGGGTCCCGTACGCGGCTAGGCTCCCAAAAAGTCCCACACATGTGGTATCCCCGTACTCAGGAGAAGCAGCTAAATGTATTTTGGGGTGCAATTCCACATATGCCCATGGCCTGTGTGAGCAATATATCATTTAGTGACAACTTTGTGCAAAAAAAAAAGAAAAAAAAAAAATTTGTCACTTTCCCGCAACTTGTGTCAAAATATAAAACATTCCATGGACTCAACATGCCTCAAAGCAAATAGCTTGGGGTGTCTACTTTCCAAAATGGGGTCATTTGGGGGGGTTTTATGTCATCTGGGCATTTTATGGCCTTCAAAACTGTGATAGGTAGTGAGGAGTAAAATCAAAAATGTACGCCCTTAGAAATCCTGAAGGCGGTGCTTGGTTTTCGGGGCCCGTACGCGGCTAGGCTCCCAAAAAGTCCCACACATGTGGTATCCCCATACTCAGGAGAAGCAGCTAAATGTATTTTGGGGTGCAATTCCACATATGCCCATGGCCTGTGTGAGCAATATATCATTTAGTGACAACTTTTTGTAATTTTTTTTTTTTTGTCATTATTCAATCACTTGGGACAAAAAAAATGAATATTCAATGGGCTCAACATGCCTCTCAGCAAATTCCTTGGGGTGTCTACTTTCCAAAATGGGGTCATTTGTGGGGGTTTTGTACTGCCCTGCCATTTTAGCACCTCAAGAAACGACATAGGCAGTCATAAATTAAAGGCTGTGTAAATTCCAGAAAATGTACCCTAGTTTGTAGACGCTATAACTTTTGCGCAAACCAATAAATATACACTTATTGACATTTTTTTTACCAAAGACATGTGGCCGAATACATTTTGGCCTAAATGTATGACTAAAATTGAGTTTATTGGATTTTTTTTAGAACAAAAAGTAGAAAATATCATTTTTTTTCAAAATTTTCGGTCTTTTTCCATGTATAGCGCAAAAAATAAAAACGGCAAAGGTGATCAAATACCATCAAAAGAAAGCTCTATTTGTGGGAAGAAAAGGACGCAAATTTCGTTTGGGTACAGCATTGCATGACCGCGCAATTAGCAGTTAAAGCGACGCAGTGCCGAATTGTAAAAAGTGCTCTGGTCAGGAAGGGGGTAAAACCTTCCGGGGCTGAAGTGGTTAAACGTTACAATTAATAAAAGCATATGGAGCAGAACGAACGGAATAAAGACAGAAAGAATAGGAACACAGCACAACTACTTACTTTTTTGCAGCACTCTCCGGATCTTTCGGTACTGCTCTGGCTCTCTCAACTTCAGGTCCGACCACCGCTTCCTGAGCTGATCTTTAGATCTTCGTACCCCAAAATTCCTGTGAAGGCTTTTGATCACTTTAGCAATGATTTTTGCCTTTCGGATGTTGGGGTGTGGGTAAGGCCCATATTTTCCATCATAGTCGGACTTCCTCATGATGTCGACCATCTCCAACATCTCCCCAAAGGACATATTTGTGGCCTTAAAACGTCTCCTTCTGGATTGGGACGTGCCTGGATCCGGGCTTTCCTCCTCCTCCTCCCCGTTGCTATAATTAGCACACACCTGCTCTAAATCCGCCATCATGCTCTTCACCCACTGCGCTGAACGAAAAGGGGCGGGGAATAGACTAGAAAGAACGTCAGGGGCGGGCGAAGTTACACGCATGCGCAGTGTGTATAAAGCGTAACACGCGTGCGTATTACGTACGATCTGTGAGCGGAGGAAGGAGCATTGGATGCGCCGATCGTAAGAACGAAGGTAAGAGACAAACTTGTGCCTATACTGCTTCTAGATTGAGGCCTATATTGTAACAAGATTAGGAGAGTTTTGTCTGACATTAGGCTTTGTCTTGTGTTGTGTCTTGCAGTGAACATGGATATGGTACTCAAAGATAATGACTTCATGTCAGTATTCATAGATATGTTACGGGAGCTGCCCTGTCTGTGGGTGATTAAACACCTCCATTTCAAGAACCAAGCAAAGAGGAAGGCAGCACTGGAGCAATTGTGTGAAATTGTGAAGCAGGTGATCCCCACGGCAGACATCACCTATTTAAAGATATTAATTGGTGGCCTGAGGAGCACATATCTAAGGGAGCGCAAGAAGGTCCTGGATTCACAGAGATCCGGAGCAGCAGATGACATCTATGTCCCCAGGATGTTGTACTATGACAGGCTGCACTTTCTGGCAGGCCAGACTGAACCCAGGCCATCCCTCTCCAGTCTTCCTTCCACGCTTCCTTCCCCCCCGGCTGAGGCTTCTGACGCCCAACCTGGGCCTTCCAGGCCGCATGTGGAGGAGCCCAGATTGAGCCAGGTATAGCATTCCTCTAAATATTTCTGCTTGTACAATCAATGATGTTAACTAGATGTTAGTTGGGAGTACTAATTTTGGATTGTGATTGATGAAGCAAAAACTAAAACCATGTCCTTTTTTCATACACAGGGAAGTCTCAGGCAGGAGGTGGCCAGGCCGAGCCGGCTGGCTGATCTGCAGGTCCCTCCACCCCCCCTGGAAAGAGAAAGTGGCAGTAGGAGGAGTGCCCTAGAGGAGGCTGCTATAGGATTCTTTTGGAGGGCTACAGAGGTCCTGGGAGCACCCCACACCATGGAGGAGAACATTGCTGCCTTCATAGCATATAAAATGCAGAGGATGGAGGAGGGCCAAAAAGTCATGTGTGAGGCCCTCATATAGGAGGCTCTGGAGAAAGGTATGAGGGGCCAAATTACACCTCAGACACACCTTCGCGTTGGTCCTCCTCCTCCTCCTGCAGGTCCTCCTCCTCCTCACCCCTCTCCTCCAGGTCCTCCCAGTCCTCCTCCAGGTCCCCCCAGTCCTCCTCCAGGTCCCCCCAGTCCTCCTCCAGGTCCCCCCAGTCCTCCTCCTCCTCCAGGTCCTACTCCTCCTCCTGCCACATCTCCAACTGCACAGCCACAGCCAGGAAGGAAGCGTGGAAGGAAGACCAGACAGTGATTACCCTGAATCCAGTCTGGTCGGCCAAAAAATGCAGCCTCTTGTGGTACCACAGCCTGGGGACACAGATGTCATCTGCTGCTATCCGGATCTCTGCGAATTCTGGACCAGACTGCCCTCCCTTACATATGGACTCCTCAGGCCACCAATTTTGATGTTGAAGAATTGATGTCTGCCGTGGGGGTCCCAGGCTTCGCTAATTTTTCATGTTGATCCAGTGTTGCCTCCCTCTTTGTTTGGCTCTGATCCCTTAATAAAGGATTTTTGTTTTGAATTATACTCTCCTATGTGTTTTACTTCAAAAATGACAGTTGGTTTGTGAGGATTCAGGTACATTTCAAATATACAATGTGAAATGAACAAGGGACACCAACAACAAACAATCTCCTGGAGATTAAATAATAAAACATATCAATGGTGTTGGGGTAACTTGACACACAAAACACACACAAAAATATTCTGGAGTAAAAATAAAAATAACATTGAACAAAGATCAGCCTTAGAAAAAATCCAAACATTAAAGAAAAAAAAGGCTAAAAATACAAAAAAAAAAAAAAAAAAAAGTCAGATGTGACATTTAATAACAATATATTCAGGGAATCCCACTAAAAAAACACAAATAAAAGTTTGTGAGAAGTGTGTGTGAATATGAGCAGCAAAACTACTTAATTCTTGTCACATTATAAAGAAGAAGAGAGTGCGCTGTATTAAACCATTTTGAACATTGCAGCGTGACGAAAGTGCTGTATCCATTGCGAACGCTAAGTTTACCAGAACGAGCTGTCCCGTCTTCTTCTGAGCATACATGGCACTTTGTGTGTCGGAACAGGCCACACACGGTCGGAATTGACGCGATCGGATTTTGTTGTCGGAAAATTTTATCTCCTGCTCTCCAACTTTGTGTGTCGGAAAATCCGATGGAAAATGTCCGATGGCGCCCACACACGGTCGGAATTTCCGACAACACGCTCCGATCGGACATTGTCCATCGGAAAATCCGACCGTGTGTAGGGGGCATAAAGGTGCTTTCTTGTTCACGGAGTGCGGCCGTCCAGAACTGTTCTTCCTTCTCCATTAAATTGTGTCGCCCAGGGCTTCTCTCGCTTTCAAGCCCCCCCCCCCTCCTTGTCCAGCCTGGTCAACCTCCTCCATTCATAGATTGTTTTTGGTAATTTAAGCTATAAGCTATAATACAGCTTCTATGCGTGGAGGGGGACAGTTTAACAATGCACAGATAGCATTCGCAGAAAAACACACAATCAATGAGAGGTACATATATAATTGTATAAAAACTGGGCTTACAAGCACTTAAAAGACAACGATGGAGTAGGGTATAAAGTGACTGAAGTCTGAGCATAGCAGTCCACACAAGCCTGGACTTTAAATTAGCAATTGTAGAATAAAGTCATACATTTGATATGTACTGTGGATTAAAACAAAATACTTTTCAACACTTATTGATCCTAAAGATGTCATCTAATATGAAAATCTTACATGCTTTATATACTGTAACTGCTGGTTTAAAGTCAAGGATTGTCTCATGTGTGATTCAGATAAATTTTTTGTTTATTCAGAGATGCTTAGTGAAAAAAATGTCCTGAAAAATACATTTATTTTTATTTTTTATCTTTTTAATGCTTCTATAAAAAAAACTAAGAGAATGCAAAAGCAGTCAAACTCTGTGGACATAGATACACCCTTCAATATGCTTTTATAGGCAGTAAGGGAAATAATAACCCAGAAAAGCTGGTATTACCTATCTTCCTGTCTACCCATGACATGACATGATTAGACTGTGTTCACTGTGTTGCTTAAGCTACAGATCTATTTGTCTCCTGTGTCTCTAGGGATGACTTCACTAACTACGCACATATGATTAATATTTGAAGAGTAATACTGAATTCATTCTGGCTGGCACAATGAATGACTAAGGGGTCTAGACACAAGAGAACATTATAAGGCACAATGCATACAAAGAAAGTGCTTTAGGAACCTCTTTTGGAAAATACACAATGTCAACTTGGCTCCATGCTCTTCACTACCCACTTATCACAAATTTGTTTACATGGTTGCTCAATCATGTGAGAAACTAGCTTTTATAAAAGTGACTAATGAATCTACAAATTACATTGTTATTCAGATTTTATAAACAACTCAAAGGGATCAATGAACATGTACATTTGTACATTGTGGCAACATGTGTGAAAAGACATGTAGGTGGGGTGCAGCTTGGTGCGTGGCAATAAGACACACAGTTCCAGTGCAGTGAAAGAACTTGTATTTAAACAATGCAAAGACAGTTCACAAATAACCTGGTGGGAAGGCAGTGCAGCCGGGAACACTCACAGGTCCAACAGCTTGTAGAGAGCATGTTTCAGCCAAACTGACAGTGCCTGTTAGGAGGGGCAGAATGCTGCCTGGCTGTCTTGCATCCAAGCAAGCAGATGTCCAGAGAAGCAGCAAAGCCTAAACTTTCCCTCCTTGTCAGTAACCTTTCCCTTCCGCTAGTTCTGTCCTTACCAGTCTGGGTACCTGTCCGCACTCTACCAACTTCCAAATGCGTGCCAAATCTGGGAGTTAGTGCCTTAAAAAGGCTCTGCCTGACCTAAGATGGCTGCATGAGTCACATGGGATGGCAGCATCCAATGACCCAGGAAACCATAGAATAGCCATGTTCCTCTTGACTTCCCTCCCTAACTGCAGTGCAGCTGTGGACGAGCGCCACCTGCAGTGAAAAGAATAGACTGCACCTGCCTACTGCACAGTTTAATACACATTGCCATAACACATGGCAATGCACCTGCTTTATGTTTGGGGCATTACAGCGCTATTTATTGTGAATGGCATGCCAATGCACAGCACAATTGTACACTAGAGCTTGACACATTTCAGCATTGTGGTACTCTTCCTTTATTAAAATAAAGGGTTATGTACCTTTTTTTCATTCGCTGTGGTGCATTGGCAGCCCATTCATAATGACTAGTGGTCTTTAATACAATGCTCGTAAACGCATGTGCATCAATGCACTGCAACGGAATGCTTCAGTGTGAAAGGGCCCTAAATGTATTCAAAAGACCTGGACTGCTGCATTAATAGAATAACCTTCAGCTTGCTTGTGGCAACAATGTTATTCCTTCAGATATGTTTTATTATAAGAAATATATAATGCAGCGCTAAAAGAATATGCAAACCCCCCAAAAACACTCTTGGGGAGAATATTCATCAAGTGTACTCGTGAATATAGGATTAAAGGTGAATAAATAAAAACGTGTCCATAACCTTTAACAAAGGAAAGGAATCTCATATGAGCATTGCACAGTCGCATATACCAAAAAAGCACAAAAAAAGTCACTCTGTCACTTAGCGCTGCATTATATATTTCCTGCACCTTTTCACAATTGAAATCATTGTTGATGCTGGCTGCTGTTATTATTTTTCACAATTTATTTGTTGTTGGTAGCACAACTTTGCTATATAATTTTCTATGTTTTATTATAAAGCATAAAGTTTGAGCTACAATTCTTACCCAGCAAAATTTTGAAAATTGCAGTTCTAATCATGGATGTTTTTTTTGTTTTCTCTGTTGTATATTTTTAATAATGGCCATTGTGCTTTCCCTTAGGCATTGATGGGGATGAGCTTTATGTTCGAGTCGAACATGAGTTCGACTCGAACATAGGCTGTTTGCCATTCATCGAAAACGGAACATTATGCGGGAGTGCAGTGCATTGCTGTATGATGATTTGCCAAAGCATGCACAATGACCTGCATGCTTTGGCCAATCCCAGCGCCCTCAGCTAAGAGAGCCATAATTGGCCAAAGGTAGGGTGCCTTTGGCCAATCATGGCTCAGGGGGACTAAGTCCACGCCCCACACTATATAAGGCTGCCTGCATGTTGGCCCCTTGTAGTATGTTGTTGGCATGGACGGAGAGAGAGTGTCATTTAGATTGAGCAGGCAGGCAGGTTATTCAGTTAGCTGCAGTGTATTTAATATATATATATATATATATATATATATATATATATATATATATATATATACAGACAGTCTTGTATATATATATATATCCACTGCATCCAGTTTAGTTATAGCTGACTGCAGGCCATTCCTGGTGTACTTTTTCTAATATGCTTCAGGCAGGCAGGTTATTCAGTTAGCTGCAGTGTGCTTAATATATATATATATATATATATATATATATATATATATATATATATATACACAGACAGTCTTGTATGTATATATATATATATATATATATATATATATATATATATATATATATATATATATAATATATACAGTCAGGTCCATAAATATTGGGACATCGACACAATTCTAATCTTTTTGGCTCTATACACCACCATAAGGGATTTGAAATGAAACAAACAGGATGTGCTTTAACTGCAAACTTTCAGCTTTAATTTGAGGGTATTTACATCCAAATCAGGTGAACGGTGTAGGAATTACAACAGTTTGTATATGTGCCTCCCACTTTTTAAGGGGCCAAAAGTAATGGGACAATTGGCTGCTCAACTGTTCCATGGCCAGGTGTGTGTTATTCCCTCATTATCCCATTTACAAGGAGCAGATAAAAGGTCCAGAGTTCATTTCGAGTGTGCTATTTTCATTTGGAATCTGTTGCTGTCAACTCTCAATATGAAATCCAAAGAACTGTCACTATCAGTGAAGCAAGCCATCATTAGGCTGAAAAAAACAAAACAAACCCATCAGAGAGATAGCAGTGTATCCTTGAGAAAGTCACGTGCCAGTGACGCAACGCGTGGGAGGAGCTTAGGACGTTCAGTGTTGCAATACACCTAGAGTTGAATAGCAGCGGTTTCTCTATGGGAAGCCCCGTCCACAGCGGCTGACTGCAATCTGCATATCTGAATGCTTTCAATAGACCGGGAGTATGTGAGTGTATCTCTTGTCCCTGTTTGCTTGTGTACTATTTAAGAAGTTTATTGCACAATGATCTATTATTTCTTTGCTTGCCTTGCATAAATCTTCACCCTGAGAAACGAATTACCAGCAGTATTATGGCTGAAGTGGGATGCAAGAAAAATTAAAAAACTAAATATCCTGAAACAAACGGTTTAACCCAGTGAATCAATCAATTTGGATTAAGGGAAGGAATTGTCAAATTTTTTATTCCCCCCCCATTTATCTCCGCCTGGACATTTCATACTTAGAGTGTCATTATATATATTATTTTTTTCACCGCCACATCATGAGTTTGTAGATTTATTCTGGTATATTTATAATACATGTATGAGCACCATAATTATTTATTTATTTTATTCACTTATATGCATTGTATATCCATGTATTTAAGCTAATTTGCAGCAGTATATTGTGCACTTTTTTTTTTTAAAGCGCATCAATCTTACACTTAGTACTAATTGTTTTTTTGGTTATCTGATCACCCTACATTGATAGCAGCTTTAATTTATTGATCTTATCATAGCACTAATTTTATCAATACATATATTTTTTAAAGCACATTTTATTTATATCACCTATACTTATCCACATCAGCGCTTGTTTTTTTTACTCAAGTGTCGGGTACATGCTGCAGGGGGATGCGCAGGATTTGAAGGCTCTGATGATGGTACCCAGGTTGAGGAAGGGAGTAACATGAGCCTAGAGAGAGGGGGTGCCCAAGAAGGTCAAGAAACTGGCAGTCATGTTCCCCCAGCTACAGCATACTGCCAAGTTTGCTCTAGTGACAAGGAGGGAGGGGATGATGAGGTGACTGACTCTACTTGGGTGCCTAATAGAAGAGAGGAGGAGGAGGCACATCTCCAACGAGGCAGGATGCCCTCCAGGGGGCAGCTTAAGGGCAGCCACCCTATTGCATCACACTGCAGAGCTAAGCAGGTGCAGGGCGCTGCTGACTCCCCGCATATTTTGAAAAGTTCTTTGATGTGGGCCATTTTAGACAAGTGTGCAGCAGATCGCACCGTTGCTGTTTGCAACATATGTCTGAAGCGTATCAAGCGTGGCCAAAACAACAGCCGCTTGGGCACCACATGCTTGACCAGACATATGAGAACCTCCCATGCAGTCCGTTGGCAACCGCACTTAAAACACCCACATAAAAGAACAAGGCGGACCTCTCCTTGCTCCTCATCAACTGGGATTTCCAACCCCACTATACCTCCAGTACTCTTAAAACCCTGCACTGAGAGGAATGAGGTGTCCCAAGTACTTGCAGCCAATCTGCTAGCGGTACACCAACATCCAATTTTAGCAGGCAAATTTCCCTACCCCAGTTGCTACACCGTCGAAAGAAATTCGGTCCCAGCCATTCCCATGCTCAGCGTCTGAATGCTAGCTTGGCCAAATTGCTAGCACTGCAACTGCTGCCTTTTCAGCTGGTAGACTCTGCCACCTTTTGTGAATTTGTGGAATGTGCGGTACATCAGTGGCAGGTTCCCAAGCGCCATTTTTTTTACGGAAGGCCATTCCGGCTTTCTACCAGCATGTGGAAGGCAATGTCTTGGCCTCGTTGGGCAGAGTGGTCAGCAGTAAGGTGCATATTACCTCTGACTCATGGTCCAGCAGGCATGGACAGGGACATTACCTTTCTTTCACGGTGAACTGGGTAACTCTGCTGGCAGCTTGGAAGGATGCAGGACAGGGTTCAGTATTGTTGGAGCTTGTTCCGCCACCCCGCCTCCAAAATGCTAGTAGTGGTGATTCTGCCACAGCTCTCTCCTCCACCCCCTCCTCTTCTTCTTCCTCTATGGCCTCTTCCTCTGCAGATTTATCCTCTGAAGCAGCGGTGCTCCATAGGCACTCAAGGGGCTACGCAAGCACTCAGGCAAAAAGATGTCATGCGGTGCTTGAGTTGGTCTGCTTAGGGGACAGGAGCCACACTGGGGCAGAGATTCTGGGAGCTCTGCAGGGGCAGGCTCAGAGGTGGTTGACGCCATGCCAAATTCAGCCAGGAATGGTTGTAATGCAACAATGGCACCAAGCTCCTCTCTGCCCTCCGACATGGACACTTGACCCATGTTTCCTGTTTGGCTCACATCCTGAATTTGGTGGTGCAGCGGTTCTTGAGCTGGTACCCAGGCTTACAGGATCTCCTGAGGCAGGCCTGGAAAGTCTGTGGTCATTTCCGCCGGTCATATAATGCCAGTGCTTGGCTGGCTGACATTCAAAAAGAATGCAACCTGCCCAAGAACTGCCTCATTTGTGACATGCCCACCAGGTGGATCTCAACATTGGCAATGCTGCAGCGGCTGCACATGCAGCAGAGGGCCAGCAATGAGTACCTGTGTGAGTATGGCACCAGGACAGGGTCAGGAGAGCTTGGCTTTTTTTCGCCACGCCAGTGGCTACTGATCAAGGATGCATGCACTGTCCTGTCACCATTTGAGGAGGCCACGAGGATGGTGAGCAGTGACAGTGCACGCATAAGTGATACAATCCCTCTTGTCTTCCTGTTGGAGCACACGCTTCATGGAATAATGGGCAGGGCACTTGAGGCAGAACAGCGGGAGGAAGAGGAGGACTTCCTTACCTCTCAAGGCCCTCTTTATCCAGATAGTATTTCTGTGGGCCCGCCGATCACACAGGAAGAAGAAGAGGAGGATTGTGTCAGCGTGGAGGTGGAGGATAACACTCAGCATCAGCAGCAGTCTTCAAGGGATCGTTTTCAGTCCTCAGAAACCCATGGAGTTGTACGTGGCTGGGAGGAGGTGGTTGAGGATCATGTGATCCTTAGTGACCCAGAGGACTCAGGATCGAATGCCTCTGCAAACTTATGCTGCATGGCCTCCCTGATCCTGCAAAGCCTACGAAAGGACCCTAGGATTCGTGGTATCAAGGAGAGGGATCATTACTGGCTGGCAACCCTTCTTGATCCATGTTACAAGGGTAAGGTTGCAGAACGTATCCAGCCTTGACAGAGGGAGGATGAAACATCTTCGGGAGGCCTTGCAGAAAGGTTTGTGCAATGCATTTCCAGAGCCTGGCAGGTTACAATTTCCTGGTGCTGGACAACGTGTTGCTGAGGCTTCGTTCAGTCACAGAAAGAGCGGTGGAGAAGGTGGCCGGCTGACCGATCAGCCTTCAGACAATTCTTCAGTCCTCAGCGCCAAGCTCTGATCGGTTCCAGCAACCATCGCCAGTGTCTGAATTACGTGGTGCAGGAATATCTAGGGGCAAGATCAGACTTGGAGACCTTTCCAACAGAACATCCACTGGGTTACTGCGTCTTGAGGATGGACCACTGGGGACCGCCTGTGAACTGCTGTTCAGAGTATATAGGGTATGGGGGCCCCACGCCTTTTTTTTTGTAATTTGGGTGTAGGGTTCCCCTTGATATTCATACCAGACCCAAAGGGCCTGGTAATGGGCTGAGGGGGAGGGACCCATGCCGGTTTTCTCAATGATTTTCATCTATATTGCCGGGACCCGACATTACATTACAGCCGCAAGCAGTTTTAAATGACTTTTATTCCTTTAGAAATGTCATTTTGTGCAGGGACTGTTCTAAACACAGTAAAAATGCGTCACTTTACAGGCATACTATAGTCACCCCCAGGCATGATATTTAAAGGAATATTTCACTTTTATTGTTTCACTTTAAGCATTATTAAAATCACTGCTCCCAAAAAAACGTTAGTTTTTAAAACTTTTTTTTGCATTGATACATGTCCCCTGGGGCAGGACCCGGGTCCCCAAACACCTTTTATGACAATGACTATTAGCCTTTAAAATTAGCACTTTTGATTTTTCAAGTTCGAGTCCCATAGACTTTAATGGTGTTTGCACACATTTTTTGCCTGTTCGCATGTTCTGCCGCGAACCGAACCGGGGGGTGTTAGGCTCATCCCTAGTCATTGATGTTATAATGCATTTGTTGCAATAGCTTTGCATGCTCAGCAGAGGACAGAGCAGTACCTTTGCAGTGGGCAGGAGGTAACACAGAGGTACCACAGAGCTTAGCGGGGGACCTGGCATTTAATATAACCGGACGTGTTGACTAGGCATATGCCTACAAATATAAAACCATAATATTTTACTAATCGCTGTAATTGTTAATAACCTACATTAAGTGCTAAAGTGGATTTTATATATTGATATAGAGTTGCATACATATGTCACGTAAAAGCTAATTTGGTTATCCAATTACAAGAACTGAGAGACCAATGAAACCTAACAATGTAAGAACCTTACCCCATGGGCTACATTACATTTTGTACATACTCATCTATTTCCAAATAATATTTTGGACGGGCTGGACAGTGATGCCGCGTACACACGAGCAGACTTTACGGCAGACTTTGCCCGGCGGAGGGGATTTCGTCGGACAATTCGATCGTGTGTGGGCTCCAGCGGACTTTGTTTTCTCAAAAGTTGGACGGACTTAGATTTGAAACATGTTTCATATCTATCTGACGGACTCGAGTCCGGTCGAAAAGTCCGCTCATCTGTATGCTAGTTAGATGGACAAAAAGCCACGCTAGGGCAGCTATTGGCTACTGGCTATGAACTTCCTTATTTTAGCCCGGTCGTACGTCATCACATACGAATTCGACGGACTTTGGTTGATCGTGTGTAGGCAAGTCCGTTCATTCAGAAAGACCGTCGTAAAGTCTGTCGAAAAGTCCGCCGGGCAAAGTCTGCCGTAAAGTCCGCTTGTGTGTACACGGCATGACTGGTGGCGTGAAAGCTTCAGGCAGAAGTTGGTCAGTCAGATCCAAGGAAGCTGCCATCTTAGTCTCTGATCTGCAGTTGCCATGGTGCTGCACATGCAATCAGCTTTGACACCAGCCATTTGATGGCTCGACAAGACATCATTCCTATATTGAGTTTGGTTGTGCATTGATCTCTGGGAAATATGGTGGTGCGGCTCTTTGGCAAGGTGCCTGAGAGAAGTTGGAGGTCTTGTGCAGTGTAAACTAAGCCTTTATTAGGGGTCGTCTGATTTTGATAAGCCCCCAGCTTTTCAAACACTGAAGTGGTTTGCAGTCTTATTCCTGGGAAGCTTAGAGGTTGTTGGGATTGACATCTGCTCTCCTGTTGTCACACAGAGAATATTGCTTAACCTACCATCTGGCTTTTCATTGGGACTTTTGGTTTATCACTTTTATGCAATTATATGTTTTTCACAATTTTGTAATATTTATTTTCTAATAATTGTATTGTATGTACATTTTTATTATTTGAATGGAGCACTAATGTGTTTTCTATAGTGCTGCACTTCTGTTTTCTACATTTTGTGTATACCATGTATTATTGTATTGTGCTAGCTGCTATCAATTATTACATATTTTGGATTCCTAGCATGGTTTTCTTTAAGTTTACAATATTTTTTATATATTCTTTATTTTTTTATAACGTGAAACCAACGCAATAAATGTCTGTCTCTCAGTTAACTACATGTAAGCTTAAAATTGCTCCCACCCCCTTCTAACCCCTATACTAACTAACCTGTAGAAGAAAAATGCATATACTTACCTATTTTCACACCGCTCCAGGCATGTCATATGATGGGCCCCCTGTGTCATCCAGCGGCCAGCTTCAGGGGAAAGAAGGGAGCAGCAACAACAGATGGCCAATAGTAAGCCTATAGGTGATGTCACCCATCAGGCATTCAAGTCATTGTCAGCGCTGGCTGACACAGAAGATATCACGTCACTGGGCCGGAGCATGAAAATAGGTAAGTATATGCATTTTTATCCTACAGGTGAGTTAAGCCCCATACACACAGGCAGAATGTCGGGAGACAATTGCCGATACAAAAAATACCGGCCAACATTCTGCCCGTGTGTATGTTGGTCTGTCCAACAGAAACCAGCCGTTCGGCCAGTTTTTGATTAACGTGGATGTTGGAAAACCAGCAGCTGACTGGCTCCCAATCAGCACCCTCAGCCAATGGCAGAGAATGCTGATTGGATTGTTCTGTGGGGGGGGGGCCGTTCCCCCTGTCAGAACACAACAGCTCAGCAGGGGAGATTGCGGCACTAGGCTCGCATGGTTAGTACAGTGTCTCCAACCAAAGCTGACAGTTTTTTTCCATGCAACCAGCTGGGTTGCACGAAAAAAAAAACAAATAGTGTGTACCCGGCTTTAGTATATGTGTTAGAGAGGGTTTTCGGAGCCTTTTTAAGATTACTTAATGATAGCCAGGAATTCCACATGAAAGCAAGTCTATGGGCAAAATTGGATAATCTGTGTAAGTATTATCAGCTCTGCCCAATTCTTTCCTGAACGACTATAGAATTCTTCCTCCCAGGGCAAGGCTAAGAACATCATGGGCCTGCTGAGGATTTTGGCGGGGTTTTTTGTAAAAAGAAAAAAAAATGCAAACAATTTTTTGTTATAATAAATTAAATTAAATAGAGAGAGGGAGGATGAGAGAAAGAGAGAGAAAGGGGATGAGAGAGGGATGAGGGGTAAGAGAGGGAGGATGAGAGAGAGGTGGGATGAGAGAGGATGCGCATGAGCATGCGTGGGAGGGACAGCAACGCAGCCCGGCCAAGGTAAGTGACCGAAGGCACAGAATTAGGAAGGAAGACCGGATGAAGATGGAAGCGCCTGGGACCCGCCGGATTGATCACAATGCAGTGCTGCAGGGCTCAGTCTGACAGTTATGCTGCGCATACTAGTACATTATGGCATAACCTACCTCAGGGCCTCGAAAAAGTAGTAATGTTAGCCAAGTTTACTACTGCTTTAATATCACAGGATCCCAGGAGCCTCTCATAGGGCCCCCTACTGACCTGGTGGCCCTTGGGCAGTGCCCAAGTGCATAGTTGCCAACAATTCAAAAATATTTTCAGGAATACTTTTTTTACTAGTGGTATATTTAGAGTAGCTGACATCCCTATACATCACAGTAGTAATCACAAAATGAAATGAGTACTAATAATGGGCAGAACAAATATGAGGATTGAGAATATTTCATTTAGTTGAAGTAACTAAAGTGTGCCCATTCTAGAGCTGGGAACATTGAAGATATTTAATATAATTTTAAAGAACTGTTTTTGTGGGTAAGAGGCATAGGGGAGGAGTATGGATGGTATAAAAGTGGGAAGTATGTGCAGGTGAGGGAGAGGAATGTAGAGGGTATAACAGTGGGCACTATGTACAAGAGAGGAGTGTGGAGGGTATGACTGTTGGCAGTATGCACAGCAGAGGAGTGTGGAGGGTTGACAGTGGGCGGTATGTACAGGAGAGGAGTGTGGAGGGTATGCCAGTGGGCAGTATGTACAGGAGAGGAGTGTGGAGGATATGATGGGGCATTATGTACAGGAGAGGAGTGTGGAGGGTATGATAGGGGCAGTATGTACAGGAGAAGAGTGTGGAAGGTATTATGGGGGCAGTATGTACAGGAGAGGCACGTGGAGAGAAAAACAGTTGGCAGTATGTACAGGAGAGGAGTGTGGAGGGTATGACAGTGGGCAGTATGCACAGGAGAGGAATGTGGAGGGTATGACAGTGAGCAGTATGTACAGAAGACGAGTGTGGAGGGTAAGACAGTGGGCAGTAAGTACAGGAGAAGAGTATGGAGAATATGACAGTGGGCTGTATGTACAGGAGAGGAGTGTGGAGGGTATCACAGTGGGCGGGATGTAAAGGAGAAGAGTGTGGACGGTAAGATATTGGGCAGTATGCACAGGAGAGGAGTGTGGAGGGTATGACAGTGAGCAGTATGTACAGGAGAGGAAAGTGGCGGGTATGACAGTGAGCAGTATGTACAGAAGACGAGTATGGAGGGTAAGACAGTGGGCAGTAAGTACAGAAGAAGAGTGTGGCAGATATGACAGTGGGCAGTATGTACAGGAGAGGAGTGTGGAGGGTATGACAGTGAGCAGTATGTACAGGAGAGGAGTGTGGTGGGTATGATGGGGAAGTATGTACAGGATAGGAGTGTGGAGGGTATGACAGTTGGCAGTATGTACAGGAGAGGAGTGTGGGGGGTATGATGGGGCAGTATGTACAGGTGAGGAGTGTGGAGATTATGACAGTGGGCAGTATGTACGGGAGAGGAGTGTGAAATGTATCACAGTGGGCGGTATGTACAGGAGAGGAGTGTGGATTGTAAGATAGTGGGCAGTATGCACAGGAGAGGAGTGTGGAGGGTATGACAGTGAGCAGTATGTACGGGAGACGAGTGTGGAGGGTAAGATAGTGGGTAGTATGTACAGAAGAGAAGTGTGGAGGATATGACAGTGGGCAGTATGTACAGGAGAAGAGTGTGGGGGTATGACAGAGGGTAGTATGTACAGGAGAGGAGTGTGGAGGGTATGACAGTGGGTGGTATGTACAGGACAGGAGTGTGGAGGGTATGACAGTGGGCGGTATGTACAGGACAGGAGTGTGGAGAGTATGACAGTGGGCAGTATGTACAGGAGAGGAACGTGGAGGGTATGACAGTGAGCAGTATGTACAGGAGAGGAATGTGGAGGGTATGACAGTGAGCAGTATGTACAGGAGAGGAGTGTGGAGGGTATGACAGTGAGGAGTATGTACAGGAGAGGAATGTGGAGGGTATGACAGCAGGCACTATGTACAGGTGAGAAGTGTATGACAGTGGGCAGTATGTACAGGAGAGGATTGTGGAGGGTATGACAGGGGGTAATATGTATAGGAGACAAGTGTGGAGGGTATGACAGTGGGCACTATGTATAGGAGAGAAGTGTGGAGGGTATGACAGTGGGCACTCTGTATAGGAAAGGAGTGTGGAGGGTATGACAGGGAGCACTATGTACAGGTGAGGAGGATGAAGGAATCTGGGAAGGAAAAATGTAGAGGTTTGAGGATAGATGTTTAGGGACTATGTAGTGGTTAAGCGGGCCATACATAGATTGAAATCAAGCCAATTAAGCAGAGACCAGCTATAGTCGATCTATGTATGGACTAGCTGGTTGTACACAAGTCAATCTATTATTCGACTTGAGTACAACCAGCTTGTCAGTTTTTCCCAAAACAATCCGTGCTGCCAGCTATAGTTAGTCACACTGATTATTGTCTTGTGTGGGTAGGGAAGGCTCCCCACTGGCAGAACACAATAACACTTCTGGAGTGATTTCCCCATCCACAGGTCAGCAGGTGAGAGGGTGTGTGGGGAAAGGCTGGGGAGGGAGGTCTGTCAGCAGGGGGGTGTGAGGTGGTCATGGAGTGAAATCAATCAGCGGGTGGGGGAAGTAACTGGGAGTGATATCTTTTGGAGTAGGGTCAGTCATCTGCAAGTTGGGAAATGGTCACACATGCTATAAGTTGAAGGGAGGTGGCTAACATGGGAAGTGGCTGGGGAGTGACCTGGTTGGTGGGGAGTGTGAAATGTATGATGTGTTTCATGTTTCTTTCATACTTACTGCCCTCTGAAAAGTGATCTGTGGTGGGTTGCTTTTCAACGGGTGGCATAGCAGCAGCTGACAGGCGTTCATGAGGTGCTACTGCCACCTACTTTTTTTACATTGCTGAATGGTAGTTTTACATTGTTGGACTATGCTGCTACTGCGAGCGAGTTTGTCTTGCAGTTGCAGAGTGGCCCCATTGAAATCAATAGGCGAGTTTGACAGGAGGTGCTACCTGTCAAACTCTGCAGGCTCCAAGCTGTCCATTGAGCTCAGTGCCTCTGACAAGAAGTGAGGAGAAGCACTGTGAGCTCATCCTCTCAGGCTGCTGTATTTAAACTGGCCGCTCTATATGTAGCTTCTGACAGGCTGTGCAAGGAGCCCTGTATCTCCAGAACCATTAATGATAGGAGCCCCAAATTTTGATCAGTAGTGGGGTAGGTCTTCAGCCACCTACCGCCCAAATTCAGAGTCTCTGTAATCCCTGGTTGCCGAGCCACAACCCTCAAAGTTGATCGTTTTGTTGTTTTTTTTTTTGCAAATGGGCCTATCTTAAGGTAAGGGGCCTGGGGCTGCAGCTCCAATAGCCCCTATGTTAATTCGGCCCTGCTCCTACCATGTTATAGAGATGATGAGAGGAGAGGGTGTTCTATAGTCCAGCAGATGAGAACTTGGTGGGACTCCTAGGAAGTGATGAGTTGAGTGTGTTTTTGCCCTGATTTTACTGGCAGGGTTGCCAACCTCCCACAGCATTTTTTACTGACAAAACATGGAAAATTTACCGGCGGAGCACAATTTTTACTGGCAACCTGAGAAATTACAGAGCTCCTATTGAAAACTAACACAGTGAATATTTAAACAGTATAAACATGATATGGAAAAAATGACAATACCTATAGCAAAGTAATTTGCTTGATTTACACTTAAAAAGTCAACACAGCATACAAATGATCAGCCCCTGATATTTACTGGCAGTTGTACAAAAAAAAAATCACTGATTTTTACAAACTGTCAGTAAATTTACTGGCGGTTGGCAACCCTGTTTACTGGGTATTTTTACAGAATTGCGCCCATGTAATGCCAAGATGTACTTAAATTATGCCCTGACATACACTTTAAAAGCAACTACTTCTAGTTTACAGCAGGCATTGTATTCCGGGCAGAGAAATGTAAATGTAGGCGGCCCAGAATCTTTTAACTAAGCATAGATAATGCAATTTTCTATCTTCAACCATTAGATTCCTTTCTCTCTAAATAAAAATAAATGTGCCAGACAGTAACAGAGACCTTTAGCAAGAAATTAATGTTTTTGGTGTGTCATACCATGCACACCTTTTGTTCTCAAAGTCTTTATAAGTTCATTAAAGATATTGCCTGTTGCAAAAAAATTGCATATCACAATCTAACAAATTTCCTTGGTAAACCAAACCAAAATGTTTTTATTGATAACAAAAAAAAATATATAAGCTATAAAAGAACAAATGTTTCCTTAAAAAAGTATGATATAGACATCTGTTTGCGCTCTTATTTCATCTACTGTGCACTAGCAATTCGGTGCAATAGTACAGAGAAGTGCGGCTGAGCCCAAAGCTTCCAGCCTTGTTACATAATACATATAAAAAAAATTCAAAAAATTGTTATTATAGAAACTTCAATTCTTTACATGGTTTTCATTTAGGATGCTTTCAGTGAAACCTGCTATCATATAATTATGTATAATTATGTATGTGAGACAGCTGAGTCTGTTTCTATGGTGAATAAGGTAAGTGCCATTTCTAGTGAGCTACTCTAAATTATTGTTTTCTCCAGTTCATCAGACACACCTGAACTGAGAGCTGGCTAACATGTCGACTTCCAGCTTCTACTATTACACCTGGTGCTTACTTCATGCTGCGGATTCCAACTGTCTCACAGCTGAATTATTTATTCACTTTGAAGCCTTTTGTTCATGTAATTGCAACAGAAAACTATAATGCAGATGTCATCCTTATCCTTTATATTTAGGTATGATCCTACTTCTAAATGTAAAAGACAAAATAGTAGTAAAGGTACATGGTGCAATCATACATTTTACAATAGGTTTAAAATAATTGTATATACATTTTTTGCATATACAGAACAAACTGTTACTAATTTATAGCAGAATACATTTGTGGAATAAAAGAGTATACATGCAGTTACAGTAGAAACCAAGATCAAACACTGATCAGTGATAACATTATGACTATTACAACCCATCGTGGCATGGACTCCACTAGCCCTCTGAAGGTATACTGTGGTATCTGCCACAAAACTTTCAGTAGCAGATACTTTAGGTCGTTAAAGTGATTGTAAAGGTTTGTTTTTTTTTTTTTTTAAATAACCAACATGCCAATACTTACCTGCTCTGTGCAAGGGTTTTGCACAGAGCGACCCGATCCTCAATTTCTGGGGTCCCCTGGTGGCCCTCCTCCTGTGCATTGAGTGCCCCCCATGATGAGCCGCTTTTCACTGGGGCCACTCGTGCAGGCGTGCTCCCGAGTCCTGCTGCTGCATCCATTGACACAGGCAGCAGGACTCGGCCCTGCCCCCTTGTTCCCGTGTCACTGGATTTGATTGACAGCAGCGGGAGCCAATGGCTCCCACTGCTATGAGTCTACGCAACGAGGACCCAAGAGAGCGGCTGGAGCTGCTAGGCTAATTTTCGTTGCTGGAAAGACCGGGTTTAGGTAAGTAAAAGGGGGGTTCTGGGGTGCCCTTTTGCACCACAAAAGGTTTTGCATTAAGGTGAAAAACCTCAAGACTTTACAACTCCTTTAAGTCTTTAAGTAAGTTATGAGGTGGGGTCTCCATGGATTGGACTTGTTTTTCCAGCACATCCTACAGATGCTTAATTGAATTGAGATCTGAAAAATTTGGAGCCAATACTTCGAACACTTGGTTGTGTTCTTCAAACCACTCTTGAGTTAATCAGACCAGGCCACCGTCTTCCGTTGATCTGTGGTCCAGATCTGATGCTCATGTGCCCATTGTAGGCACTTTTGGCTGTGAACACGGGTCAACATGGGCACTCTGAGCAGACTGCAGCTCCACAGCCTCATACACAACAAACTGCAATTCATTTTATGTTCTGATACCTTTATATTGGAACTAGCATTGACTTTTTCAGCAATTTCAGCTACAGTAGGTTTTCTATAGGATCGGACCACATGGGCCAGCCTTTATTCCCCACAATCAATCAGCCTTGGGCACCCAGGACCCTGTCGCCGGTGTTTCTATTTGGACCACTTTTGGTAATTCTTGAACACCGTAAACTGGGAACATCCCACAAGAGCTGCAGTTTTGGAGATACTCTCACCTAGTTGTCTAGCCATTACAATTTGGCGCTTGTTAAACTCGCTCAAATCCTTACACATGACCATTTTTTTTGCTTTCAGCACATCAGGGTCAGAGACAACATGTTCACTTGCTGCCTAATACTGTATATCCCATCCACTTTCAGGTGCCATCATAAAAAGATATTCAATGTTATTCACTTTGCCTGTCAATTGTCATAAGGTTACCTGGTTTGGACAGGGCTAATACCTGGTAAGTCAGTCTTCTGGATCAAGTATGTATATCATGAAAGTCAGAAGTCCTTATCTGTACAGTTGTGGGCCGATGACTCAAAGTAGACAGTAGGGAAGTCTGACAACCAGCATTTGCAAAATAAGAAATCAGCAATGGCAACAAATGGGGATGAGGTCAAGATTAGCTACTACTATAGGTTTGAGGAAAATCCTGCTGGTTGGAAATTCATGATCCCAGCACATTTATGCACAGATTAGTCCATGAGATTTTTTTTTCAAACTATAATGCACTTCATTTCAACTATGCGCAGCAGTTTTAGAAGGGTCAATAAAAGGGCTTTTGGTTAAGCCAGCCCCCTAACTATAGAAGGGGACATAAGGCAGCCATAGTGTCAGTGAATGGGAGCTGTTGTAAGCAAAGCATACGGAAAGCTGCAAAACTACACAGGGAAAGCTTTACTTAGCCTTACTTTATTTCTGATTGATAGATCTTTGGGAAATCAATCCTCTGCTTGGGTTGTTTTTCTTACTATTTTGTGTTTAGTTTTTTTGTGGTTGATTTGAAGGTCAGCAGTCACTTTTAGTTTGCTGACCTATGCATAGCAAATGTAGGGATCTGCTGCCCTGTCTATAATTGTAAGTGTCTGTGCTTCTTACAGTCATTGAGTTATATATGTAGGTCACTTCCCATTCCTGTTAGCTGGGTCAGAAACCTCAGATTGGAGGACTTTGGAGGACTTTGATATCTTTATAAAGGGGACTTTCCAGGAATTAAATTGAGAGAGAACTGAGCCACATGCCCTATCCATTGAGTTGCTGCTGTTGTATTTTCACCAAGGCCAGAAACTGGAGTGTATATCTAAGTGTTTGTGACAAACAGAATATCTCTGCCTTGTCTTTGGTATTATTTCACATGCAGAGTGCCAGATAGCTAGGTCTGTGCTACTGTATGAACGTAGTGGTCACCTTGCTGCATATTAGTAAGTGGGCCTGTTTATTGCAAAAGAGTTTATAATCCACTGTTGTTATGTTAGAAACTACTAGGGAGGGACTCAATTGCAGAGTAGATAGGCTGACTCTGAGTTCCAATGCCATACTACAGTTCTTGCAGTTAAAAAAAGAACATTGCAGGCTGGTCAGACAACAGTTGGAGGATACCTTTGTGACTGGTGATCTTGTCTTCAGTTCTCTGACTCAAAAACAGACGCAGCATAATCTTCAGGGCCCCTGCAAATGGACTTGCAAAATTCATCTGGAGGCATCTATCTTCTTTTACCTGCTCACAGAGGACCTGTCCTGGGTGGAGGCACTGCCATAATTATATCAAACCCACTCTTCCATTTAACAAAGGTTCTAGTTCTCTTATTTACCTACAGGTTTAGTGCAATCTCCTGTTTTGGGAGTGCCAGGGGTGGTATTTTGGGGTTTTCATATATTTAGGGGGTATTTGGTCTTTACTTATGTTGATTTGCTGGAAGGTTCCCTTTAATAAAGTGGGTTTATGTTTCAGGGATGGTATTTTGGTGTTATCCATTTTTATCTTTATTTTATGTTGGTAGGGTCTTTTTTTATGTTTTGTGTACTCAATGGGGAGCATTCACTTGATATTTACCAGCTGTTCTTGGGGCTTCCTTTTGTTTGCAGCACATTGCTGCATTGTTTAAAAGAAAGAAAAGACTAAGCGCAAGAACAGTGTAAACAGTGCAACTAAACCACCTCATATATCACTCATGCTCACCATACCTCCCCAATTTCATAGATAAAATAAAAGTTAGGCAAACACAAATTAGCAATATAAAAATTATTCTGTTACTGGACAAGTTTACACTGCTGTATCTTGTGCAGTATCCTAATGCCGCGTACACACGAGCGGACTTTACGGCAGACTTTGCCCGGCGGACTTTTCGATGGACTTTACGACTGACTTTCTGAATGAACAGATTTCGATGGACTTTCTGAAAGTCCATCGAATTCGTACGTGATGACGTACGACTGGACTAAAATAAGGAAGTTCATAGCCAGTAGCCAATAGCTGCCCTAGCATGGCTTTTTGTCCGTCGAACTAGCATACAGACGAGCGGACTTTTCGACCGGACTCGAGTCCGTCGGATAGATTTGAAACATGTTTCAAATCTAAGTCCGTCCAACTTTTGAGAAAACAAAGTCAGCTGAAGCCCACACACGATCGAATTGTCCGACGAAATCCCGTCCGCCGGGCAAAGTCTGCCGTAAAGTCCGCTCGTGTGTACGCGGCATAACTTTTGTAGTGAAACCGCAGGCTGTGCTCTTTGATTCTAGTAAATTTAGACCTAACATTGCTCATTAAATTTGTCCTTTTCCTGGTAAACTTTACCTTGCGGTATCATTTGTGGTCTCTTAAAGGATAAGTTCACCTTTGGAAAAATGTTACACGTTCCCCTCGATTTTAGGGTGAAACATGTAACATTTTCCCACTCCTGCAGCTGCCACCTTCTCCACTGCTTCTAGTGACAGCTAGCGAGGGATCACCCCCCCCCCTCTTGCTGTCCCTGTTTTAAAGAAATGGCTCTACCCGCCAGGCTGCTTCATTCATTCACAGAGTTCTGTGAATGGAAATCTATGGAAAAAGTACAGACAGCCTTTGCCGCGGTTGATTTGTAGTTCTCAATGAATTACTATGCCACTGTTGAGTGCTCTGGTAGTTCGTTGTCTCTTCCTGTCAATGTGTATCTGCCTTCCTGTATGAGGTACGAGCAGACAGATACACTGACAGATCTCCTGGAGTCCTGAATGGCACCTGTGATCTGCTGATTGTGGGTGCAATGCTTTAAAGGCTCCAAGTAAAAAAAATAAGAAATGTACATTTTTTTACTTGCAAAAAGATTTGCATTTATTTATTTTTTTAAAGGTTAACTTATCCTTTAACTGCTTCCGGACCAGCTGCCGCAGTTATACTGCGGCAGGTTGGCTACCCTGCTCGAAACCACGTAACTGTACATTGGCTCTCAGGGTCCAGATAGCAGGCGTGTGCATGCTCGCTGCACAGCAGGTGTGCCAATGCTCGTGGCCGACGGTCGCAATGACCGCCGGCCACTAGCGATCATGACCAGGAGAGACAGAACAGGGACGAGTGTGTGTAAACACACACTTCCCTGTTCTGTTCTGACAGGAGTGACAGATAGTGTGTTCCTATTAGCTAGGAACCACGATCCATCACTTCCTCTAGTTAGTCCCCTCCCCCTTCAGTTGGAATCACCTCCCTAGTTAACCCCTTCAGCACCCCCTAGCGTTAACCCCTTCACTGCCAATGACATTTTTACAGTAATCAATGCATTTTTAATCACACCGATCGCTGTATTAATGCCAATGGATCCAGAAATGTGTCCAAATTGTCCGATGTGTCCGCCATAATGTCGCAGTCACAATAAAAATCGCAGATCGCCGCCATTATTATTAAAAAAAAAAAAAAATTATAAAAATGCTATAAAAATATCCCCTATTTTGTAGATGCTATAACTTTTGCACAAACCATACAATATACGCTTATTGCGATTTTTTTTTAACCAAAAATATGTAGAAGAATACATATCAGCCTAAACTGACAAAAAATTAGCTTTTTTTAAAAAAAACATGGGGATATTTATTACAGCAAAAAGTACAAAATATTGTGTTTTTTTCCAAAATTGTCTTTCTTTTTTTGTTTATAGCGCAAAAAATAAAAACCACAGAGGTGATCAAATACCACCAAAAGAAAGCTCTATTTGTGAGAAAAAAAGGACATAAATTTTGTTTGGGTACAACGTCGCACGACCGCGCACGACCGCACAGTGCCGAATCGCAAAAAACGCTCTGGTCAGGAAGGGAGTAAATTCTTCCAAGGCTGAAGTTGTTCATTCTTGCAATAAAACACCTACCTGTAATCTTTTTTTTTTCTTTCTTTACTCCAGAACATATCAGGCAATCCTCCTTAATTCAAAATATCAGGTTTCTGAACAGTTTTACACTGGTGTATTGTGTGGTCTTTCAGATAAAAATTCTCCAGCAGCAGGACAGTTTTGATTCACTGAGAACAGGGGCAGTCCAAATCAAAGCTGGTCTATGACTGTTTAATGAAAAGGTATGTGTTACTGCTAAAGATACCTGAAAAAAGCTTTTTTCCCCTAACTGAAATGAATCAGATTGCAATGCTGCTGTTGTAAGCCAAGCTAATTTTAACAGAATCAACTTAATGCCAGAGCCAAATATATGCTGCCAATGTAAGATGTTGCTTTGATTTTATGTGAAAATTGTACTGTCCTGTAACACCAGATACAGCTTTAAAGCATCCCCAGGCATTTTATTTAAAATATTTGAGCATTTTCAATGTTGCCCTTGAAGCTGCATGAAAAGATCCTCTTCCTACTTTAGGATATATACTTTAGGGTATATTTTTCATTGGTACAGCACAGGCATATTGCATATTAGCCCTAAATGGCCAGAATTTAACAACAAGACTCTGCCCTCATAGATTTCAATCAGATTCGTCTTTCTGTTTAGGTTTGCTAAATTTTGAATAACATTTGCTGAAACCTTGGCGATTCCATCCCAAGCAGATTCATCTGTCACTACATGCAAGCTATTTAGCAGCTGTGACATCAATAGGTCCCTCTGACAGAAGCTAACAGATTAGTGGCAAAGACAATCTACACAATTTATGCATACTTTATGTTACAAAAACCTGTTTCCTCCCAGAGTCTCATGTTTTCCTGCATTGCCCTGTAAGGTAATGCAACTTTTCTAAGCATCCAGCTTTTATTTTTTATTAGCTATTTTCATCACCCTTATGTGCGCCTTTGTAGTCCACCCCTTTTCTGTAGCTTCATGTAGCACCCTCTATCAATAGGTAGGTGCTAGTAATAGATTTTTTACTTGTTAGACTGTCAGCACAGGCAAATTTAGGCGGGCCTATGCTGCAAGCTAGGCCTGTCTGTTTTGATCTGGGGGCTGGGAGTGGTCAGAGTAGCAGTGGGTGTGGTCACCTGTGCTCTAGCTCTGGGGCACCTCCCCTGCTTCCAGGGAGAATGTTCTGGAAGAGGGGCAAGACCTAGGACAGCTTGTGTGGGAGCCCTGACTAATCCCTTACTGGTATTTGCAGGGGGCGGGTCTCCTATATAAGCTGAGGTAACATGCCACTGGGGAGGATTGTCAGCTGAGTGAAGTGGAGGATGGCATACTAGACAGCAGCAGGAGGGCACCCCAATCTGGAGGTGGAGGGGGTGTACCAATCACAGGAGGAGGCCCAGGGAGGATCTGTGAGCGAACTTTGCCTCTACACGGTCATTGGCAATGTCTTTATCATCACACGGTCGTTGATAAAGAACTCCTGGATCAGAATGGCAGGTGAATCTGTCGGAACGTATGGACCAGTCAAGTTCTCCATCAAGGGCAGAGAGAGGTCAGTGAGTGTTACCACAGTGTAGGGCTGGATGTGTCAGGAAGTCTGTGAGGAAACTTTGCTTCTACACGGTCATTAGCAAAGTCTTCATCATTTACACAGTGAATGATGGGGAGTCCAGGATCAGAGGAGAGATTGTGGGGATATATGTCAAATCGAAGTGGCCTGAGGGCACAGGATTTGCAAGCTGGGCTTGCTGGGAACAGTAGTCCACCATCTGTCAAATGCTTTTAAACTGCTAGGCCTCCGGGGAGAGGTGCTACAGGTCTCTGGCCTAGTAGCAGCAAGCAACCAGAGCTAGCTTAAGGACTTATTCAGAGTGGGTCCTTCTTGCTCATAGAAGAAGATGTGACATTACTTTACTTCAAGATAAGTTTTGTGCAGGAGCGGAACTACAGGATAAGCCTTGTGCAGGAGGAGAGAAGTTCTGAGAACATTACTTTTACATGGTCAAGGATGATGTCCTCATCCTTTACCCGGTAATGGATGGGGAATTCTTGGAAGTAATACTCTGCGGGAGTTGAGCAGAGGAGGAGCAACAGTCTGCATGGTGATGCAGAAGGAAGATCATAGCAATTACAAATGCACATCATCTCTTCTGGCTTTAACTACGTGCTAATTTTTACAATCTTTAAAATATGATGGCAATTGAATTATTCAATGGGCATCCCATATACCCTTTTCCCCAACCAAGTTGTATCCCCCAATAAAACAAAAACAAAACCAGCAAACGACTGTTCATTATCTCTGCAAGTGATGTATGGGAGTCTGGCAGCGGGGTGAATTGGTGGATTGTTTGTTACTAGTGGCAACTACACCGCTACATTCAGTATACCTCTAATGTTACTCCTCCCCTCCACTGCTCCTCTCCTTCACCTACAGCATTGCCCTTGAACAACTCAACCTCTCTATCTACAGTATCCCTCCTCAGGGCTCATGCACACAGGATATTTTTTTTAACTTTCCTAGAAGCCAGCAGCGTTTTTGCAGAAAAAATGCCTGATGTTTGTAATAGTGTCTAAACATTTTACAAGCTTTTACAGGCGTCAAGCTCTTGGGCATTAATTAATTTCATTGGCCAGAATCATTTTTTCTGGCCATTGAAATGAATCCATGCTCAAGGACTAGCGTTTAGCAGCTTCTAGCAGCTTTTAGTAGCGTTGAGCGTTTTTTCTGCCCAAACTCTGCTGCTCCTGGATGCACTGGCAGTGGGTTTTTTCCTGCCTCTAAAAGCTCCTGCCACTAAATGCTGCTAAAAGCCTATGTGGAGGAGCATTTAGAGGCAGGGGGAAAAAAAACAAACACCTAGAAGCAGTAGTAAAAACATCCAGTGTGCATGAGGACTCATACTGATTCTCCCTTCCACCTACAAAATCCCCCTTGTACTGGTCCTCTTCTTCACATACAGCACCCCTTTGCACTTCCCCTTTCCTCTGCCTTGTACTGCTCTTCTCTTCCACTTCTAGCATCACTGCTGTGCTGCTCCTCTTCCTACTCCAGCACTTCCCTGTGCTGCTCTTCTCCTTCACTGCTAGTGTCCCTGTTTTACCTTCTATTATCTGCCCCACCACCCCCTTCTCATTTCTTTTCTCCTGTACTGCTCCTCTTATCAATCTCCATTGCTATCCCCCATACTGCTACTTTTATCTGCCTCCAGTGTCCCTTCTATACTCTTCTATCTTCCACCACTAGTGTCTGCTCTATACAGCTACTCTTTTAGCGCCCTCTGCACTGAGCATCCCCTCCTCGTGCCATGCTCCTCCTGAACTGCTCCCTTTATCCACACCCCCAGTGTTCCACCATGTTCTACTCCTTACATCCAGTTTTCTTCTTCTAACATTCTTCTTATTTACCTTTAACATTTCTGCTAATAATTCTGTTAAAAAATAACATGATGATGGCAGTTCAGACTATGAGAATGTAAGAATATTAAAAAACAACCATAAAAACTTAATGTGACAATCACTACAATTGCTCATTAAGGTATGCAAGGGGAATACACCAAAAAAAGACCAGCGCCAATCTATCTTATCCACCAAAAAAAATGTACCATACCTTCTTTGCTTTTTATAATGATTTTTTTATAGCTACATTTAATATCAACATTTTTTTTTATAGCCAATATTCGTACACACTTCATCATATATTTTTCCTACAAAAGTAAATGCAAACAGACTAAGTAAGATGGTTCCACAAAATTACAATTTGGATTCCAGGTATGCCATCACTTAGCTAAAGTATATGTAGCCTGGTCGCAGTACCGCTGTCAAGGCAGCCACATAGCCGGGCTGTCTCACAGCCATCCCTGGAATAAGTGGGCATTTAATTAGATGCCCACAGCATGGGATTGTGGCAGTTAAATAATAAAAAAAAAAAAAAAAAAAAAAATTTTGGTGTTACTGTCCCTTTAAGGCTAGTCATGACAGGACACGAGTTTTGCGGGCGGGAACAACGTGACTTTGAGCGGGAAAAACACGTGTTTTCAAAAGTATGGGCATGTGAGGAAGGGCTATATAAGACCCCCGCATTAAGGCTCCTGTCAGAGTGTGTCCCGGAGTGATTTGACGAGCTCCACAGGCTATAATACCAGAGCTATAATACAGGAGCTCGCCTATCACGTGAGGTCATGAAGACGCTATTGCGGCAGGTCTTGGAAAGAGCGGCGTCGGAAGGAGGGGAAGAATGGCTGAAGAAATGCTTATCTGAATTTACAGCAGAGCCAGCGCCGAACATAGAAGCAGAAGAAGACCTACTAACTTATCCTGTTAGTGTAGAGAAGGATGGTGAGCCGGTGGCATCGCCTATTACTCCCCCCTCTCCCAGCCAGACTGCTCGCCCCAGAAGGATTCAACGCAGCTTACCCTCAGAGCGTCCGGTATCCTCTGGAGAATCGCGAGAACAGGTAGAGTCCCACACGCGCAGTGAAGAGGTGGATGTCGGCCATGCGCAGCTACGTAGTGGGCAGCGCGTGCGCAGAAAGAAGAGGGCTTTTTCTCCATCCCCTGCGCGGGTCACCGGACGGAGAGAGCGATCGCGGAAGTCTCCGCCTACGGATAGGTTTTCTCCTTTTTCTTTACAGGTTCCCCGGGAATCTACATCGGAGGTTGCTATGCCAACGGCGTCGCAAGCGTCTAGGCTGTCTCAGCTGGACACCGCGATGGCTCCTCAGAGGATAACGCACACGGAAGCCGCTGCGGGGGCTGATTCACAGATTAATAGTGCAACCAGCGTTATTTCTACTAGTAATCTTGCTCAGCCTGGTGAGTCAACACAACAACTTTTGTTGTCACAGTTAATTAATTCACTTTCTAAATTCACTGAGTCTTTAAGCAATCCTAATTGTTCTGCTAATGTTTCCTCGCCTGCCAGTGTTTGGGCTAGTACAGTTAACATTAACAAGCCTGTAGATTGCTCTTCTGCGGTAAATAATCCATTGATTAGTAATGTTACAGAGAATACTGTTATATCACCTGTTTTATCACATGTTCCTGAAACATGTTACAAAGAAGTTTTACCCTGTGATATTTCACCTTTGGGTTTTCATTTAGCGACACATATAAAAGAAAAAATTTGGAAAGGTGAGTTTATTGATTTGTTAACATTGCTTCCTAATAATCAAGAATTTATACAAAAACATGATAAAAGAACTGAAGAATCTTTGGATAGGCGTCGATCAGCACCTAAATCTTTTTACAATTGGTTGCAGGCTTTCTGTATCTTTTCGGCTGTGCTTGGTGAGAAGTTCCCGGAAAAATGTAGTGGTTTGTTTCAACATCTTGAGCATATTCTTGAGGCTTATAAAAATTTTGGAGGTTTTGGCTGGTATAATTATGACGAGTCATTCCGCCAAAAATTAGCTATTTATCCCACGTTGAAATGGGGGATGAAGGATGTGGGTTTATGGTTAAACCTTATCCTTCCGACAAAACCGGTTTTCAATAAACCATCGATTAGTGCTCAAAATGTATCTACTGTTTATAAAAAGGGTATATGTTATGCTTTTAATGAGTCCCAGTGCAAATGGGCTACTTCGTGTCGTTATAAGCACGAGTGCTCTTTTTGTTTTGGGAATCACCCATTATCAAAATGTTTCAAAAGGACCCATTCCTATACTCAGAACAGGGACAATTCCAAAAGCGTTCACACCAGTGAAGCTGGAAAGAATGTATCCTTGGCTACTGCTATATCCAGACAAGGTGAAAGCGGAAGTTTTAATTAACGGTTTTTCTTTTGGTTTTCAACTACCAGTTTTTACTGGTTTAGGTTGTAAGATAGTAGATAATCTTAAATCTGTTCAAGCCCATAGTCAGGTAGTTAGAATTAAATTGATAAAAGAAATTTTGGAAGGCCGAATGGCAGGTCCTTTTCTATTCCCTCCTTTCAAGAACTTCCGTATTTCTCCTTTGGGAATAGTTCCAAAGAAAGAACCAAATTCTTATCGATTGATACACCATCTTTCTTTCCCCAAGGGCAATTCCCTTAATGACGAGATTGATACTGAATTAGCATCTGTGACCTATGCTACATTTGATGATGCCATTGCATTAATAAGACAATTTGGCAATGGTGCTTTATTAGCAAAATCGGACATTCAATCTGCATTCAGGCTATTGCCTATTGCACCGGAATCGTTTAATTCCTTGGGTTTTTGTTTTGAAGGAGCATTTTTCTATGATATGTGCTTACCTATGGGATGCTCATTATCTTGTAGATATTTTGAGACTTTCGCTACATTTTTACAGTGGGTAGTTATGCACGAATCTGGCTGTGAGGGCATTATCCATTATCTGGATGATTTTCTTTTTATAGGCCCCCCAGACTCGCCGATTTGTGCATTATTATTACAGTTATTTTTAGCCATTTCAAAATTTTTTGGCATTCCTATTGCTCTAGAAAAAACTTTTCTTCCGGCACCAGTCATGGAATTTTTAGGAATTAAAGTTGATTCTAACTTGTTTCAGTATGAACTTGCTTTATTAAAAATTTCTCGCCTTCAGAATTTAATTTGCTATTTTTTACGTCGCAGGAAGGTTTTATTAAAAGAACTGCAATCTTTTTTAGGGTTACTAGCGTTTGCGTCTCGCATTATGCCCGTCGGCCGCATTTTTTCTAGGAGATTGGCATTGGCAATGTCGGGTCTAAAATCACCTTTTTCGCACGTTCGCCTTACGTCGGATCTCAAAGATGACCTTTTGGTTTGGTCTCAATTCCTTATGGATTATAACGGTCGAACCTTTTTTCAGGAAGGATTTGTTTTTTCTGCAGATATGGAATTGTACACAGATGCTGCAGGATCATATGGTTTTGCAGCTATTTGGCGTACTCACTGGTGCTGTGGCTCTTGGCCTCAATCTTGGGTTAATTCTAAGGCAACAAAAAATATTGTTTTGTTGGAATTATTTCCCATTATTGTGGCTTTTGAGATCTGGGGAAAATATTTTGCTAATAAGAGGATTTTAGTTCATTCAGATAACAAAGGGGTGCTTTTTGCGTTAAATTGTCTCTCTTCAAAATCACTTTTTGTGATAAAGCTTTTGCGTTATTTTGTCTTATTATGTTTAAAATATAATATTTGGGTTAAAGCAAAAACACGTTCCTGGAAAACATAATGTAGTAGCTGACGCATTATCTCGTTTCCAGATGGTTCGTTTCAGAATTTTTTTTCCGGAAGCGGATCTAGTCGGTCATTCTTGCCCAAGTCACCTGTGGGATTTGATCTAGCCACGGTTTTTTCTGCTATTCAATATTCTGTGGCTCCTAAAACATGGACTGAATATTCAGTTGCATGGAATAGGTGGCTGTTGTTTAACGATGAATTAGGTTTCTGTGGTTATGATCCCACAGAACAAACGGTTTTGGCTTTTCTTTGTTCACTTATGCAACAGAAGATATCTTTTCACCATATTAATAAAAGTATAGCAGGAATTTCTTTTTTCTTAAAATTTTATAATTTACCAGAATGTAAAAGTTTTTTCTCTGTTCGTCAGGCGTTAAAAGGTTATAGAAAAAAAACTTTTACACCTGATTCCAGAAGGCCAGTTTCATTAGATCTTTTAAAAAGGCTTTGTTTAGCAACACCTTTGATTTGTAGTTCTGAATATGAAGCGTTGTTATTTCATTCAGCATTCGTTCTGATGTTCTTCGCGGCGCTTCGCATTTCTGAGCTAGTTCCAAATAATAAACAGGGTCTTTCTGGTTTAAAATTTGAAGATGTTTCAGTTTCCTCAGGTGTTGTGAGGATTTTTATTAGTAAATCCAAGACAGACGTTACGGGTAAAGGGCACTGGTTAACGTTGCATGCTTGTGGCGATCCTATTATTTGCCCTTATAAGGTAATTTCGAATTATCTTTCCTCAAGACCGTCATGTTCAGGTAATTTTTTGGTTCATTTAGACCTTTTCCCCCTCACAAAATTTCAATTTTCTGCTATTTTTAAACGATGCTTGTCTCATTTAAGCCTTTCTCATTTAAAATTTTCAACCCATTCCTTTCGTATTGGAGCAGCCACGGAAGCAGCCAGATTGGGCCTGGATGATGCTATTATTATGCAGTTGGGGAGGTGGGAATCTAATCGCTTTAATATCTATGTTCGTCCTAATTTGTCTCTCTAATTTTAGGTAAAAAATTTTTCGTTTGGATAATTGGACACTCATTTGTTCATTGGGCCCACAAAAGAGCATGCAGACGCTGTTATACATCCAACTTATCTTTTTCTCCTGCATCTTTTCGCATTCTTTGGAAAGGTATTTGTGGGTTACAATGGACGAATCTTAACCTTCATCTTTCAAATTTGGCTCAGTTATGGCCCAATCCTGCAGTTATTATTTTACATTTAGGTGGCAACGATGTGGGTAAGATGAAAACGTTGGATTTAATTTTTATGATAAAAAATGATTTACATCGGATACAGCTCTCTTTTCCACGCACTCGGATAATTTTTTCAGAGATGGTTCCGCGTCTTATTTGGTTATCCTCTTCAGAGAACAAACCTTTGGAGAGGATCCGTAAGCGTGTGAATCATTCTATTGAAAAATTTATGCCTCTTTTGAACGGCTTTTCATTTCGCCATGTAGATTTAGAAGGAGGTTTTTCAGGCCTTTATAGACAAGACGGAGTTCACTTGTCGGATATTGGTCTAGATATTTTTAATTTGGATTTACAATCTATGATTGAAATGGCCGCGGTTATGGGGTAGGCCGTTTTTTGTTTTTTATTGAAACAAAAATCGGCTGGTGGGGACTTTGATGTTTTTTATTCAGTGTACTCGCTCGAGTTCTATGACTGAGCGAGATATTAATTGATATTTAAAGTTTTAATTTTAAATTATTTATGAATTTAAGGAATAATTTTATTTATGTATTTATTTTTAGTATACCAATAAAAGTGCCGCGGCCATTTGTATTACCAAAAAAAAAAAAAAAATTATATATATATATATCATTTATATATAATAAAGATTTTAAATAAATTATATGAGTTAATTCTTTGCGTGGTCTAATTTATTTATTATTTATATATGGTTTATTGATTATTATTTGTACGGCCTACATTCCCATGGAATAAGTGGGCATTTAATTAGATGCCCACAGCATGGGATTGTGGCAGTTAAATAATATAAAAAAAAAAAAAAAAAAATTTGGTGTTACTGTCCCTTTAAGGCTAGTCATGACAGGACACGAGTTTTGCGGGCGGGAACAACGTGACTTTGAGCGGGAAAAACACGTGTTTTCAAAAGTATGGGCATGTGAGGAAGGGCTATATAAGACCCCCACATTAAGGCTCCTGTCAGAGTGTGTCCCGGAGTGATTTGGCGAGCTCCCCTCCCTCCCACCCTGTCGCAGCACTTTTATGTGGTTTGTCACCCTTGGATCAAGGGGGGACTTTATGTTTTTTATTCAGTGTACTCGCTCGAGTTCTATGACTGAGCGAGATATTAATTGATATTTAAAGTTTTAATTTTAAATTATTTATGAATTTAAGGAATAATTTTATTTATGTATTTATTTTTAGTATACCAATAAAAGTGCCGCGGCCATTTGTATTACCAAAAAAAAAAAAAAAATGATATATATATATATCATTTATATATAATAAAGATTTTAAATAAATTATATGAGTTAATTCTTTGCGTGGTCTAATTTATTTATTATTTATATATGGTTTATTGATTATTATTTGTACGGCCTACATTCCCATGCTGCAATGACTTTTCGCCCTCTTCCCTTTCCTGATTGTGTGGTGTGACTTTACAGGGAAAGAGAAGAAGAAGCTGCTGGAATATGAACAGGAGGGCAGTGATAGGCTGCCTTCAGTTGAGAAAGGACTACTGGGAGGTGTAGTCCCCTGAAAGCATCCCCTATCCAGGAAGAACTGTGTCTGACCTGAAGAGGTGAAAGTGAATCAGTGGTCTTGCGTGGAGCTGCTGGTATGATGCTGACCCTTCTGACTCTGCTGAGGCTGTGCTGCAGCGTAATGCCATTGCTACCCAATGTTTTGCTGAATCAGGAGTGAACTGTTGCACCTGCTAGAGATTGTTGCTGTTACTGAAGGATCCAATGGGCTGCAGGAGAGGACACTTGCACCTGGAGTGCCTGCAGCTTCACCTGGGATCATTGCTACAGTATCCAGAGTTGCCGCCATTACTCTTGGAGACCACAGGAAGCAGACTATCATGTGCTTGGAGTTCCAAATGCCTACAAGAAGGAGGAGACTCCATGGGGAACTGCTGAGTAACGAGAGGTGGCTGGCCATCATCTTTGTAACTCTTCCCTTAAAGAGACAGTACCCCCTCAAAGTGGGACCCCCTGGAATTCAGTTTGAGGAGTATTCCCTTTTTTCCATTGGGATTACAAAAACTCTGTATAGGAGTGCTCCAATGCAGGCCATCGTCAGGTTATAGTGAAAAATTGGTAAAAAGATTTACCTACTCGCGCATATGGAAAATTAAATAAATTAATTAGTTGGGGAGAAGCACGTTATAATGATGAAACAAGGAAAAATAAGGGAAATAATTAGCTGTCTAATTACAAACCGCGCTCCTGTGCAAAATCACTCTATATAAAACAACATATTATAATAAAAAATCGTGAAAATTGTGAAATAATATCTGCCAACTGAATATTAAATCATCATAGTGAAAAATAACAGGCAAATATTAATCAAATTAATCAGATGTGCAAAATTCAAAAAGAAAGTCCACCATTATTAACCAATGTGTATGACAGATATGTGTCAAAATAGTGTTTAAAATATTGGAAAACAGAGCTTCTGGGTGGATAGAACTTCTAGGCATATCTTTCTTGGGTACAGCGAAGCATCAAATAGAAGTACTCAATTGCCATCACCAGCCACACAGCCTACTCACCAGATGGAGGTGACTCCCATGACAGGAGTCAAATACGCTTTGGGGTCAACCACCGAGGCTTCTCCCGGTCACGGCCAGGTGCAGATGCTGGAACTCAGGCACTGGAAATCAGGCGTCTTGATCAGCGCCCTCATGTGGGGAATGTGGTTTTAAGCCGTTTTTAGCTTAAATAAATATTTTGGCTTACTTCACTATGGGAGTTTTTCATTCATCTCTCCCCAACTCCAAACATCTACGGTCTTTGTGACCTACCCTGGGAAGGCATGCATCCAAGTAGCCTTAGCGCTGATCAAGACGCCTGAGTTCCAGCATCTGCACCACCAAGGGCAAGGGTGGTGGGGGTTTTGATCCCATTGTGTTACATTTCATTTGTACCTAGGCCCATTGCGCCTCAGCAGTCATGATAGTTGCCTCTGTTTGCTGTTGTTGTCACTATTATTTGTTTTGTTGGGTGTGTCGCCTGAATAAACATACTTTTTCTCAGCCTTGGTGTGTGATAGGGCATGCTACTGCCAGAAGGGTCGTTGTCATCAGGAATTAGGGAACCCAATCATCCAGTGCCTTCTTCCAGGGAAGCACAACATATGTATGACTTCTGGAGTAGGTACTGCTAACAAATCACATATGTAAGGTTTTAGAAACATGTGCACTGTCATAATTGTATTATCATACATCTCTGCAAGTATCATATGCGCATAGTAAATACTGGGAGAAAATATTTGGATTGTCCAGCTTGGTTTGTGAGCCCATCTGTGCGACTGCTAATTTGCATATTCTTTAGTAATCTTAGTCTTTTGAAAAAAATACACTCATTGTGAAGCTAATATCTTATCTCAACAGTTGAAACTTCCTTCAAGGGGAAAAAATTAAGCTCCCTGTCACCCTGTGCCATGTTTATGTTGCAGGAAACTGTAAGACGTTGTGTGATCCACATTCAAGCTCCCAAAAAAAAGCCCAAATACAGTAAATGGGTTCCCTGCAGGTTTTTGACATAATGTGCTAGTATGCAGTGCATACTAGCACATTATGACAGACTTACCTGCAAATGGAGCCCTCCAGCACAGCGCTGTCACAGCTCCCCGCAGAACTTCCATCGTTACCCTGTCTTCCTTCCGGGTTCACAGGCTCTTGCTGTTTGAATGGCCAGGGATGCGATGACGTCTCTAATGCACTGGCCGGTGGGACGCCAGATGTTTTCTCTTGTATCTTTGTCCTGCTCTGAAGTTGAAGTTGATATACATTTCCAGTTCCTCTCAAGATTATGTGGGACATTCTTTTGTGTACTAGGCTCGCAAGAGGACTAACATTGAAATTCTTTCTTTCCAGTGTAAGGCCCCTTTCACATGGACGGACCGTTCAGGTCTGCCTGTCAGTTTTTTAGGCGGACCCGAATGGGCGCTCCATGCAGGTCTATGTAGCGACGGATGTCAGCGGTGACAATGTCCGCTGACATCCGATAAAATCAGACGTATGACCCTATGTTCACATCTGTCCTTGCGGATCGGATGAGATCTGATGAAAACAGACATGCTGTCCATTTTCATCCGATCCCTACATAGGAATCAGCAGTGCTCTGACAGGCCTCCCCCTAGCTCAGTGAGCAGGGATGGACCTGTCATCCGCCGGCTCAGCGGAGATCAACGGAGAGATCTCCTGCTGAGCTGGCTGACTCTGCTGAGCGGATCCGCTCGTGGGAATGAGGCCTAAATCTTGGCATTGTGTCAGAGGTATGAGGTTGGATGGCCTTGGCCTCAGTTGCCTTCCTTGCTTGAGTCTTGTCCTATGCCAGATATCATTATCATTCACTTGGGAGGGAATGATATTGGCCCTTATAGGACTTTGGATTTGCTTAATAAATGAAAACTGATTTTGCTGCCATCAGATTAATTTTCCCTACTACTGCTTTAGTATTTGTGGATGGTCTGTTTTACTAATACTTGTTTTACTTTCCTGTAAAAATCCACTAGAGGCTTAATAGGTATCATTGTAAGTTTTGCCTTCTCTGGGGTCTTTCTCTTACAGGCATTTTGAATTGAAAGATAGATTCACTGGTCTATATTGTGCGGATCTTATTCATTTCTGTGATATCAGTTTAGACATTTTCAATGCAGAATTGCAATCTATAGGGTGGATTTACTAAAACTGGAGCACATTTGTGGGTAGACAATGTGGTTAAACACATAAAAAGAGAAGTGTGTTTTAATTTTTTTATTTTAGTTTCATACTCGATCAAGGTGGCGGATCCAGACTTCGGAAGTCGGGATGACGTGCTCTCGACTGATGGCAATGACGTCAGCGGCGAGCGGACATCAGACCGCTCTCTGCTGAAAACGGGTCACAGGAGTGCAAAACGAATTGCACTCCTGTGACCCAGAGGAGAAGCCCAGCCTAAAAAGCTCAGGCTGGACTTCTCTTTTAGCAGACTGGTTATGGTTAGCTGAGCTTGAGTCTTGGTGATTGTGCTTTTGGTGTTTGGTTGTTTATTTTAAACATTTGGGTTATGGATAATAAATACATTTTTATTGGTTAAAGTGGAGTTCCACCCAAAAATAGAACTTCCACTTTTTGGAATCCTCCCCCCCTACGGTGTCACATTTGG
Source organism: Lithobates clamitans (assembly GCA_037952925.1). Lineage (NCBI taxonomy): Eukaryota > Metazoa > Chordata > Amphibia > Anura > Ranidae > Lithobates > Lithobates clamitans. The sequence continues at coordinate 3,534,663 of JBBGZY010000353.1, forward strand.
CACCATTCAGGGGGGAGGAGGGAGCAGATACCTGTCTAATACAGGTATTTGCTCCCACTTCCTGGCATAGATCACCGCGGTGATCGCGGTGACCTACGCCACTTCCGGCGCCTACTCAGTCCTCCCCAGCTGTCTTCTGGGAGACACACAGGTCCTAGTGAAGTAGGAACGGGGGTCAGTTTATATGGCCATAGTTATGTGTGTAGTAAGACTGATTTAGAATTTCAGCTAAGAATCATATTTCTTGTATTTTATGTTGAAGCTATTTGTGACTTCCTCATCACAGGAATCTGCTACATTCCTCTTTCTGTGCAAAAAGCTTGCTTGATGACATCATTTAAGACAGATGAAGGAACCGCAATAGCATACTGCAGAGAAACGAAAGTTTAGTAAAAAAAGCTAAAAATATATATTTTTGCAGAACTTGTCTGATTTTAGGATGCATACGTTGATTTTTAAAAGGTTAGAATGTCTGGTATAAAGAAGTGTACCGCCTGTTCGCTTGTGATGTAATATGCTAAAAATTATATCTACACTGTATTCACTGTATCTGACACTCTTGACATGTAGACACGAGTCGGGTCAGGAGTGTCCATTCTTTTCTGGCCAGAAAGATGGAATAAAATCTCCCATACCAGAGTTCTTTGTCCAATAATATCATTACCGATATTCTGCTACTTTATTTGGTGCATTTGGCCGTGAGGGGGGAATATCGGTGTGACCTGTTGAGGCAGGTGGCACTGTTTTCCACCAGACCTACAAGGAGTGTTCCGAGAGGCCTGCCCTGCGGGCTATATTGTAGTCTCAAAAGGTGCCTTCTAGAACTGTTATCTAGGAGACTGCGCTGTGTCCCATTTGGTGGCCTTCTGTGGACGACCTTCGTAGCGTCAAAAGGACCTGGGAATCTGAGAAAAAGATAGCTGGAGCTCCAACGGGAACAGGTGAGAGTCTTTTTACTTCTGTTTTTGGATAACAGTCAGACAGCCAGCCAGCCTCTCGACGGATCGAGAGAAGGGAAGCCTGATCACCTTCCGAGAGAGACGTCCGTTCAGATGATTGTGCATCTTTCGGACGAATCCTCAGTCAGTCAGTAATTTTTGGGTGGGAATGTCTGGTATGATTGATGTGTGTGAGACATCACTTTGTGGTGAAGTGTCCGTGGTCCTCTTCTAAGTGCGTTTTCCGGCCGGGAGACCGCGTCCAGGCCACTGACCGAGGGAAGCGTTGTCTATTGTTCCTATTTGTGTCGAGGATTCAGACCCCTTACTGAATTCTCATCATCTACCCTACCCTCTGTGTCTGTCTTGGTGTCTGTTAGGTTATAAGTATGGGTGGGAAATATAGTGTTGAATCTCCCCTACAATCCATGATCTCCAACTTTAGGAAGGGATTTGCTAAGAACTGCAATTTAAAACTTATCCCTGAGAAATTGATAACATTGTGTGAGAAAGATTGGCCCTGCCATGGAGCACAGTGGCCCCCACAGGGAACCCTTGACTTAGAGACCATTGACTGATTATTTGAGAATATTATGCCAGACTCACAGAAACATGACCAAGACGCACCTTCCAGGAGGACTGTTCCTTCGGATGATTGTGCATCCCTCGAATAAATCCTCAGCCAGCCAGTCAGGAGGAATATCCGTTCAGATGATTATGCATCTCTCGGATAAATCCTCAGCCAGCCAGTCAGGAGGAATATCCGTCCAGATGATTGTGCATCTCTCGGATAAATCCTCAGCCAGCCAGTCAGGAGGAATATCCGTCCAGATGATTGTGCATCTCTCGGATAAATCCTCAGTCAGTCAGTCAGCTAGGAGAAAACGTCCGTCTGGATGATTGTGCATCCTTTGGACAAATGGGAAATAAAGACCTGCAATGGATAGAAGCCACAAAAAGAGGAACAGTGTAGAATTATGGTTATGACAAGAGTAGTACCACTGACAAAACAAACAAAACACATATATTCTCAACCCGAAGAGACAGATCAGCCTCCCCCGTATGTAGATGAACGGACCTCAGATAGAGACAGGTCAGAGCCATGTCCAAAAGCCCCTTCCAGTAAACAAGGGGACTCAAGTTGTTGTCCACCTACATCAGATTCAGCAAGTTTGTCAATGCCAAATCTCAGTAAATATACTCCGAACCGTAACACTCTGGGTATAGGCAGGACAGAAATAGTCAATGGGCTCCCCAATCAAGTGTCCACTTCCACTCCGAGAAATCCTGATGCAAACAGCCGGACCCTTGCCCCGTCTTTCAACATACCTCTGCAAATGCCCCTAAGAAAACAGGCGGTGGAGGAACATCGGACTCTAGTTTACACCTCTTTTTACCACAACAGATTTACTGAACTGGAAGATTCATAACCCTGCCTACTCTAAGAAGCCCCAAGCCATCACAGATTTGCTCCGGTCAATAACTCAGACCCATAACCCCACTTGGTCGGACTGCCAGCAACTTTTATTGACCCTTTTTAATACTGAGGAGAGACACAGAATTAACCAAGCAGTGCAGAAGTATAAAGGCAAAAGACCCTTCCTATTAGAAAGACTTTGTAGTTTTGGGGGGGGCATCAAGTCCAACATCAGTTCCTGTACATGCCGGATTCCCCTATTCCCTTGCTGGGCAGAGACTTACTTGCTAAACTCAGAGCATACATATACTTCCAATCTGACGGACAGGCTATCCTAAAATTGCCCCATCCCTTTGAAGCCCGCATACTGCAAGACATCCCGGGACTATGGGCAGAAGACAACCCACCAGGATTAGCCAGACACATTTCCCCAATCCTTATTGTATTAAAATCAGGAGCCACTCCAGTCAGCCTGAAACAGTACCCAGTCCCTCTAAAAGCCCTAGTAGGAATACAAAAGTACTTAAACAAATTCCTACACTATGGGATTCTAAAACCCTGTCAGTCTCCCTGGAATACACCTCTACTCCTAGTGCAGAAACCCGAAACAGCTCACTGTCACATTGTTCAAGACCTCAGAGCGGTCAATCAGGCTGTAATGACCATGCACCCAGCGGTCGCTAATGAACTGTTACAATTACTGTGGGAGGCAGGTTATAAGGTGTCCCGGAGAAAGGTGCAATTTTGACAAGAGACTGTAAAGTACCTGGGATTCAGAGTATCACAAGGACAGAGACAATCGGGAGAAGGCAGGAAAGACGCTGTTTGTCAGATTCCCACCCCGACTACCAGTCGGCAAGTACGTGAATTCCTGGGGGTGGCAGGATTCTGCTGAATCTGGATACCGGACTTTGCCACAAAAGCCAGACCCCTCTATGAATCCACAAAGAGGGGAGAAAAGGAACCCTTTCAATGGGGACAACAACAAAACAGAGCATTCCAAGACAATAAGGTCTCCCTAATGCCGGCTCCTGCGCTAGGCTTGCCAGATAGCCAAAAAGTCTTCTATTTGTATGTCAGTGAAAAACAAGGAATAGCAGTAGGAGTCCTGACACAATACTCTGGGTCTTGGCAGCGCCCTGTAGCATACCTTTCAAAACAACTGGACACTGTAGCTCAGGGATGGTCATCCTGCCTGCGGGCCATCGCAGCAACAGCCCTCCTTGTGGCCGAAGCTGACAAGTTGTCATTAGGTCAGGAGACTTATGTCCGAGTCCCACACCAAGTACAGGCATTAATGGATTACAAGGGGAATCACTGGTTTACTAACAGTCGAATGGTTAAATATCAAGCTATGCTGTGTGAAAATCCTTGTATCCACTTAGAGACTGTAAACACTTTAAACCCAGCCACTCTGCTCCCCACCTCACAGGAACCCCTAACTCATGACAGTCTCCAGGTAATGGATATGCAAGCCGACCAGACTTGAAAGACAGCCCCTTGGAAAATCCAATCGTTGAGTACTTTACTGACAGAAGCAGTTTTGTAAAAGATGTTTATCCCCAGATATAGGCTCAGACAATGGCCCTGCTTTTGTCCACAAGTGCCTCCAGGAATTAGCAACAGCACTTAAGTTTACTTGGAAACTACACACTGCATATAGGCCCCAAAGCCCTGGAAAAGTTGAACGAATGAACTGTACGCTCAAGTCATAACTGGCCAAGCTCTGTCAGGAAATCCAAATGAAATGGACCTTGATGTTGCAGATTGCTTTACTGAGAATTCGGAGTACCCCAACAAAGAGGACAAATCTGTCCCCTTTAAGGTACTGTATGGTAGGCCCCCACCCATCATTAGAGGGATAAGAGGAGACTTGCATCAGATAGGAGGGGTAGTTAACCATGAACTGATACAGAGACTTGGGGAGAGTAAGCAAGACATAGGGAAATGGGTTCAAGAGAAACTTCCCGTAAGCTTGTCGAACCCAGTACACCCCTTTAAACCAGGAGACACAGTGTGGGTAAAGGAGTGGAACTTAACCCCACTAGGGCCAAATTGGAGAGGTCCTTACACTGTTCTGCTATCTACCCCAACAGCCATTAAGGTAGCTGAGGTGACACCCTGGATACACCACTCCAGGGTAAAACGAGCTGCTGACCTCACAGACTCCTGGCACAGTACATAAGATCCCCAAGATCCTTTGAGATTGAGATTGACCAGAGAAATCAGAAGGAAGAACTCCAGCCCTGTGTTCAGCACACCCCTGGAAGCTGCTGAATTTACGCACGGCAGAAGATAGACAGACTGCAGCCCTGCGGCCAACACACTCCTGGAAGCTGCTGGCTCAACGCACAGCGGAAGATAAAGGATATCTACTAAGCTCTGCTCCAACCACACCCCGGACGCTGGTTGATCTACGCACAAGCTGAAGCCTGAGGATATTCATCGGTGTAATGTTTACTAAAATCTTTATAACAAGACTGTTGACAGTCAAAAATATGGATACTGGCCGAGCTAAAAAGGGGGGAGGGTAATTCATGTGACCCTTGTATAAGGACCACCAGAGTAGGATCCATAGCTACCAAGATGTTACTGCGGCACTCTCATTATCAATGCAAGGGCACAGAGACTGGTACTTGCATACATAATGGGACTACCTATTCAATATGCTGCATTGAAAATCAGATAACCTGTTATAACCCTACTTATGCACCCTATAAAACTTGGCTAACCATTCGGAGCTTTAGCTCCATTGGTAAGCTGGTAAACCATACCCTGATCACCAACTCAAGTATTGCAGAGACAAGTTTTAATTATTTTCTGATTCTCCCTATAGTGTATGGAGTGCTAATATTTTTACTCTTTTTGCATTCTTATTGTTACCATGGGCCAAGGGTCACTATCCCAGTGTTTTATAAGTTAATGAGAGACCCGACTGGAGCCGACAATGGGGAATAATCTCGGTAGAAGAATGTTTTGTGCCTGCTAGTGAGGTCACCATAGAAAAGAAAAAAAAACAAAACTGTATGTTATCTAGTGATGCTTAATCTCACTCATATTAATCGCTATAATTTTGATCAAAGGTGGGAATGAAGTAGGAATGGGGGTCAGTTTATATGGCCATAGTTATGTGTGTAGTAAGACTGATTTAGAATTTCAGCTAAGAATCATATTTCTTGTATTTTATGTTGAAGCTATTTGTGACTTCCTCATCACAGGAATCTGCTACATTCCTCTTTCTGTGCAAAAAGCTTGCTTGATGACATCATTTAAGACAGATGAAGGAACCGCAATAGCATACTGCAGAGAAACGAAAGTTTAGTAAAAAAAGCTAAAAATATATATTTTTGCAGAACTTGTCTGATTTTAGGATGCATACGTTGATTTTTAAAAGGTTAGAATGTCTGGTATAAAGAAGTGTACCGCCTGTTCGCTTGTGATGTAATATGCTAAAAATTATATCTACACTGTATTCACTGTATCTGACACTCTTGACATGTAGACACGAGTCGGGTCAGGAGTGTCCATTCTTTTCTGGCCAGAAAGATGGAATAAAATCTCCCATACCAGAGTTCTTTGTCCAATAATGTCATTACCGATATTCTGCTACTTTACTAGTAGACAGCAGGGACCAGTGAGGACGTGCAGCGCGACTCGCGCATGCGCAGTAGGGAACCAGGAAATGAAGCCGCATGGCTTCACTTCCTGATTTCCTTACCGAGGATGGCAGCGGCAGCAGCCGAAAGCCAACGAACAGATCAGCTTCAGCTGCTGACATCGCAGGCGCCCTGGACAGGTAAGTGTCCATATATTAGAAGTCAGCAGCTGCAGTATTTGTAGCTGCTGGCTTTTAATATTTTTTTTTCCGGCGGAACTCCGCTTTAAATTGATCTGTGTTTCAAGCAGAGTTCCAGTCTGGGGAAAAAAAAAATTAAAGTTAGCAGCTACAAATACTGTAGCTGCTAAATTTTAATATAAGGACACTTACCTGTCCAGGGATCCTGCAATGTCGGCACCCCAAGCCCAAACTTACTTGCATTGCAAGTAAGGGAAACTTGCAGCCTGTTTTCTACTGTGCATGCGCGAGTTGCGCTGCACTTTCTGAATGCTCCCGTCGTCTTCTGGGATACAAACAGGGTCCAGAAGGCAGCAAGTGGAAGGAGGAGGGGCCGGACATGACGTAGAACGCCGTGCAGCAATCTTACCAGAAAGTGGGAGTGTGTACCTGTCAAAACCAGGTACCCCATCTCCCCCAAAAAGTGCCAAATGTGGCAGTGAAGGGGAGGGGGGAGCGAACAAGCCCTTTATGGGTGGAGCTTCACTTTAACTTGAACAGGGTGCCACGGCCTTACAGTTTCCAATATTTTTGTATTGTTTATTAATCCTTTTCTTTCAGGTTGTTGTTGTAGTTGCTGTTGTTTGGGTGCCTTATGGGGTCTGAAATCCTATATTAGGTCCACAAAAATTACAAGGTGGCCCTATGGGATTGTGATCCCTTGCCATTCCTTTTTAGTTTAGCCTACATTAAGTTAAGGCTGTTACTAGGGAATTTCCTTGTATTTGGCAGTTTCTGACTCTCTATTTTGTCTGTTTCAGGTCACCCCTTGTTACCTAAGGCAGAAGTGTCTAAACAGCGGTCACTGGGTAGATCTGTCAGTCTTTTATCATTTCTGATTGGCCCTGGACTTTTAGAGGGAAAACTTGGTAACCAGTCATGAATCCGCCTCACCTCAAATATTTTTTGATTCTGAGGCTTCTATCAGCAGATGGGTCTTCAATCAAGCTAAGCTGTCCCACCCTTCCTCTCATAGTGGTGGCTATCCTTGTTGGGTATCGTTACCCAACATTTGTATGAGGACAGTGTAAAAAAATACATTAACAGACTGGTTATGCTTGGCTCGAGTTTTGGTGACTGAGCTTTTGGTGTTTGGATATTCATTTTAGAAGTTTGGATTATGGTTATCAACCACTTCAATACCAGGCACTTTTACCCCCTTCCTGCCCTGACCAATTTGCAGCTTTCGGAGCTGTTGCACTTTGAATGACAGTTGCGCGGTCATGCAACACTGTACCCAATCTACATTTTTATCATTTGTTCACAGAAATAGAGCTTTCTTTTGGTGGTATTTAATCACCACTGGGTTTTTTATTTTTTGCTAAACGAAAAAAAGACTAAAAATTTTGAAAAAAACGAACATTTTTCTTTGTTTCTGTTATAAAATTTTGAAAATAAATAATGGTTCTTCATAAATGTAGCCCAAAATGTTTTCTGCTACATTTCTTTGGTGCAAAACCCAATCACGTGCAAGGAAAATTAAAAAAACAGCATTTTTTGCTTGCACATTTTTGGATGATGGAAGTCAGCAGAGCTTCTCTTCATTTACTAAGCTCTGGAGCAATTGCACTTTGCAAAGTGCACAAACTATGGTATATACTGTATCTGAAAATTGATCAATCCTGATGTACTGGCGGTCTATCTAATTTCTTGAAGCCCTAAAATGCCAGGACAGTAGAAATACTCCCCAAATGACCCCTTTTTGGAAAATACAGTCCAAGGCATTTAGTAGGAGGCGTGACAGGTTTTTTGAAATTTAAATTTTTTTGTCATAATTCTTTTAAAAATAAGGAATTACATTTTTTTTATTTTGCACAGTTTTTTTTCCATGCTGTCACCTGTGCAGTACAGAATCATCATATAACTGGTATGGCGGTCATCAGAGACACTGACTGGTGACAGTACGAAAAAAAAAGCTATTATTTTTTTGGGGTTTTTTTTATTACCTTTTTTTACTTTTTTTAAACACACTGTGACCGAGAAATATAATGTTACCATAGCAACACTGTACTGCTCTGGGGAAGTGATCAGGATTTTTTTTACACATTATGTTTGCTTATAGCAGTGCATTACATTGCTATATGCAAGCATTTTACTGCATGAAACTGATTCATTCAGTCTGTTTTGTTGTGATTAGCTGTGATTGGTAAAAGCTAATCACATGGTACAGATGGAGTGTGATTGGCCCTGTCTGTACCATGTGATCAAATTGACCAATCACAGCTAGCAACACAGTTGTACACATTGGATGGCATGAAAAAACGCCATCCATTGTGTACAACTGTCATGTGACCTGCAGTGATTCTTCATGGCGTTGCCACCTCATCCACTTAAACCTGAACACATATTAATTACACAGGTTCTGAGGCTAATTTAATGCAGATAAGGCACCAAGTGAGTTTAATTACCACCTTAACCAGCCACAGAACCTGTGTAATTGATATGTGTTCGGGTTTAAAGGGATGAGGTGGCAACCCTAGTCATCGGCTTGTGACAGATCGCACCGCTGCTTCCCCGCGCAAGTAGAGTTGCCACCTCATCCCTTTAAACCCGAACACATATTAATTATACAGGTTCTGTGGCTAATTAAGGTGGTAAGTAAACTCACTTGTTGCCTTATCTGCATTTAATTAGCCTCAGAACCTGTGTAAGTCATATGTGTTCGGGTTTAAAGGGATGAGGTGGCAACCCTATGCACAGGCCGCAATCCGAGAGGACATCATATGATGTCCACCCTGATCGACGAGAGGCCGGTCCCAGTGTCATTCAGCCAAAGGGCAGGCAAGAACCGGTTAAATATTAAATTAAGCTTTATTTGTTTAATGTATTTGTTTTCAACCACAATAAAGGGCTGTGGCCTAACATTTTCCAAAATCTTGGTCTTGTTTTTTTTTACTTACTTTTGTTTTCAGGTTGTTATTATTTGGGTGACTTGTGGGGTCTGCAATCCCATGCAGACACCCAGACACCCAAAGGCAGGAAGTGTGTTACTTTTGGAATCACCCGGTGAAATAAAAGGCAAAAAAAAGGCTAAAAAAGAAAACTAATGCTGCCACCAGATCTAAGGATTGGTAAGCTGCAATATATTACACTTTTTCTTTTGGGCTTATTAGCACTTTAATGCCTAACCCCAGGATATTAGCAACCCCTCCTCCCTGGTTGGCTACTTCCCTGCATGCTTTATGTGGACACCTCCTATTGGTGAAGACGATACTTCACGTGGCCAGATCCCTTCTCATAGGCTCCAGAGGCAGGAGAACAGGGCGGTGAGGGGACCAGTGTCCAAGAAGTTAACGAACAGGGAAAAATATTTGGCCCCCGGGGCAGGAAATTAGCTTAGCTTATAGAGAAAACTGTGACTTTGATATACCACACATCAGGATGACTTAGGAAGAGATGTTTTGCATCAAGACTGAGCAGTAAGGTAATTGATGCACAAATTTCATTTTTTCCAGGAGTTGGGCTTTAAAATTATGTTTTCAAGAACTAGAATAGACTTTGTACAAACACACAGTAGATATATTTTTAATAAACATAGTGTAGCTCAAACCCCAGATTGGACTGGCTTTATTATCCCAGGTCCTATTCCCTGTAAGGCACATGGCTGCCAGACACACAGTAATTCATAGTTACTCAAGTCAGGAAAACAGGCCATGCATGTCTTTATGCAGTTTATTTGCTAGTTTAACTTGCATAGGGTGGGGGTGAGGTTTGGGATATTCCAAAACTTGAAGAAACACAAAGGTGGACACCTGCAACCATAGTTGTCAACATTGTAAAAAAATGTATAGGGGCAAGGAAAATGGACATGGTTTAAACTAACTATTGGGTGTGGCTTAAAGGAGGCGTGTCTCAAAGGGGTGTGGTTCGAGTCTGAGATGAACGAGGGATGTAGAGAGAAAGAAAGAAATAGGGAGAGAAGGAAAGAGAAGGAAGGAAAGAAAGAGGGATGCAGGGACAGCAGGCCCAGATCCTACACAACAATAGAAATATGTGTATTCCAGAAAATTTAACAATCAGCAGATAAAGATACTCCAAACACCTGCTGTTAGCGCTTCAATCATCCCGGCACCATGGTTGGTATGGTGTCAGCATGATTGAAGCGCATTATTTCAATAATTACATTGTAGTATAAAAAGAAATAGTTCAACTCACCATAATGCAAAATCAGTGGGAGCTGTGAGCATGTCACTTGTCACGTTGCCTGCCACCAGATGCCATTAGGTGTCCCCAGCAGAGTCCCTCCTTACACCAGGCATTCCCAGCAGAGTCCTGCTTTAAATCAGGTGCTCTCAGCAGAGTCCCTCCTTACATCAGGTGCCCCAAGCGATGTCCCTCCTTACATCAGGTGCCCCCAACGGAGTCCCTCCTTACATCAGGTGCCCCCAGGCAGTGGAGTCCCTCCTTACATCAGGTGTCCCCAAGCAGTGGAGTCCCTCTTTACATCAGGTGTCCCCAGGCAGTGGAGTCCCTCTTTACATCAGGTGTCCCCTGGCAGTGGAGTTCCTCCTTACATCAGGTGTCCCCAGGCAGTGGAGTCCCTCCTTACATCAGGTGTCCCAAAGCAGTGGAGTCCCTCCTTATATCAGGTGTCCCTAGGCAGTGGAGTCTTTCCTTACATTAGGTGCCCCCAGCGATGTCCCTCCTTGCATCAGGTGCCCCCAGCGATGTCCCATCTTTACATCAGGTGCCCCCAGGCAGTGGAGTCCCTCCTTACATCATGTGTCCCCAGGCAGTGGAGTCCCTCCTTACATCAGGTGTCCCCAGGCAGTGGAGTCCCTCCTTACATCAGGTGTCCCTAGGCAGTGGAGTCCCTTCTTACATCAGGTGTCCCCAGGCAGTGGAGTCCCTTCTTACATCAGGTGTCCCCAGGCAGTGGAGTCCCTTCTTACATCAGGTGTCCCCAGGCAGTGGAGTCCCTTCTTACATCAGGTGTCCCCAGGCAGTGGAGTCCCTTCTTACATCAGGTGTCCCCAGGCAGTGGAGTCCCCCCTTACATCAGGTGTCCCCAGGCAATGGAGTCCCTCTTATATCAGGTGTCCCCAGGCAGTGGAGTCCCTCCTTACATCAGGGTCCCCAGTGGAGTCCCTCCTTACATCAGGTGTACCCAGGCAGTGGAGTCCCTCCTTACATCAGTGTCCCCAGTGGAGTCCCTCCTTACATCAGATGTCCCCAGGCAGCAGAGTCCCTCTTACATTAGGTGTCCTCAGGCAGGGGGGTCCCTCCTTACATCAGGTGCCCCCAGCAGAGTCCCTTCTTACATCAGGTGATCCCAGGCAGAGAAGTCCCTCTTTACATCAGGTGTCCCCAGGCAGTGGAGTCCCTCCTTACATCAGGTGTCCCCAGGCAGTGGAGTCCCTCCTTACATCAGGTGTCCCAGGCAGTGGAGTCCCTCCTTACATCAGGTGTCCCTAGGCAGTGGAGTTCCCCTTACATCAGGTATCCCCAGGCAGTGGAGTCCCTCCTTACATCAGTGCCCCCAGTAGAGTCCCTCCTTACATCAGGTGTCCCCAGGCAGTGGAGTCCCTCCTTTCATCAGTGTCCCCAGTGGAGTTTCTCCTTACATCAGGTGTCCCCAGGCAGGCAGTGGAGTCCCTCCTTACATCAAGTGTCCCCAGGCAGTGGAGTCCCTCTTACATCAGGTGTCCCCAGGCAGTGGAATTCCTCCTTACATTAGGTGTCCCCAGGCAGTGGAGTCCCCCTTACATCAGGTGTCCCCAGGCAGTGGAGTCCCTCCTTACATCAGGTGTCCCCAGGCAGTGGAGTTTCTCTTACATCAGGTGTCCCCAGGCAGTGGAGTTTCTCTTACATCAGGTGTCCCCAGGCAGTGGAGTCCCGCCTTACATCAGGTGTCCCCAGGCAGTGGAGTCCCTCCTTACATCAGGTGTCCCCAGGCAGTGGAGTCCCGCCCTACATCAGGTGATCCCAGGCAGTGGAGTCCCCCTTACATCAGGTGTCCCCAGGCAAACGAGTCCCTCTTTACATCAGGTGTCCCCAGGCAGTGGAGTTCCTCCTTACATCAGGTGTCCCCAGGCAGTGGAGTCCCTCCTTACATCAGGTGTCCCAAAGCACTGGAGTCCCTCCTTATATCAGGTGTCCCCAGGCAGTGGAGTCCCTCCTTACATCAGGTGCCCCCAGCGATGTCCCTCCGTGCATCAGGTGCCCCCAGCGATGTCCCATCTTTACATCAGGTGCCCCCAGGCAGTGGAGTCCCTCCTTACATCAGGTGTCCCCAGGCAGTGGAGTCCCTCCTTACATCAGGTGTCCCCAGGCAGTGGAGTCCCTCCTTACATCAGTTGCCCCAGCGATGTCCCTCCTTACATCAGGTGCCCCCAGCAATGTCCCTCCTTACATCAGGTGCCCCCAGCAATGTCCCTCCTTGCATCAGGTGCCCCCAGGCAGTGGAGTCCCTCCTTACATCAGGTGTCCCCAGGCAGTGGAGTCCCTCCTTACATCAGGTGTCCCCAGGCAGTGGAGTCCCTCCTTACATCAGGTGTCCCCAGGCAGTGGAGTCCCTTCATACATCAGGTGTCCCCAGGCAGTGGAGTCCCTCCTTACATCAGGTGTCCCCAGGCAATGGAGTCCCTCTTATATCAGGTGTCCCCAGGCAGTGGAGTCCCTCCTTACATCAGGGTCCCCAGTGGAGTCCCTCCTTACATCAGGTGTACCCAAGCAGTGGAGTCCCTCCTTACATCAGTGTCCCCAGTGGAGTCCCTCCTTACATCAGATGTCCCCAGGCAGCAGAGTCCCTCTTACATCAGGTGTCCTCAGGCAGGGGAGTCCCTCCTTACATCAGGTGCCCCCAGCAGAGTCCCTACTTACATCAGGTGATCCCAGGCAGAGAAGTCCCTCTTTACATCAGGTGTCCCCAAGCAGCGGAGTCCCTCCTTACATCAGGTGTCCCCAGGCAGTGGAGTCCCTCCTTACATCAGGTGTCCCAGGCAGTGGAGTCCCTCCTTATATCAGGTGTCCCCAGGCAGTGGAGTTCCCCTTACATCAGGTATCCCCAGGCAGTGTAGTCCCTCCTTACATCAGTGCCCCCAGTAGAGTCCCTCCTTACATCAGGTGTCCCCAGGCAGTGGAGTCCCTCCTTTCATCAGTGTCCCCAGTGGAGTTCCTCCTTACATCAGGTGTCCCCAGGCAGACAGTGGAGTCCCTCCTTACTAGGGATGAGCTTCGTGTTCGAGTCGAACCCATGTTCGACTCGAACATCGGCTGTTTGGTCGTTCGCCGAATTGCGAACGATATGGGCCGTTCGAGCCAAATTCGCGTGGCGCGTCACGGCCCATAATTCACTGCGGCATCGCAGTGCATTGCTTGCTGATGATTGGCCAAGCATGCACTATGACCCGCATGCTTGGCCAATCACAGCGCCGCCTGAACAGAGAGCCGTAATTGGCCAAAGCCAAGGAGGCTTTGGCCAATTATGGCTCAGGGGATTTAGTACACGCCCCACACTATATAAGGCCGCCTGCATGGCGGCCCTGTGCAGTGTGTTCCGGTGTGCTGAGAGATAGAGAGAGAGAGAGACAGTGTCATTTCATTTGAGTTAGCTAGATTAGGCAAAACAGTCAGTCAGTTAGCTGCACTTAAAGTGTATTGTGTATATATATGCATCCCAGGTGTTGCATATATATATATATATATATATATATACACTGTATTCAGTTTAGCTAGATCCGTTCCTGTTATCTTCTAGACTATTTACATTTAGTGCAGTGCGTCCTGCTCACAGTGTTCAGCTAGATCCGTTCCTGTTATCTTCCTACTGACAGGCAGGCTTGTCTTGTTACAGTATTTACAGCTACCTAAAGAAAATTACTGGTGTTCTTTTGATCCTATTAGTACCACGGTCAGGCAGCTAGACTATTTACATTTAGTGCAGTGCGTCCTGCTCACAGTGTTCAGCTAGATCCGTTCCTGTTATCTTCCTACTGACAGGCAGGCTTGTCTTGTTACAGTATATAAAGCTACCTGAAGAAAATTACTGGTGTTCTTTTGATAATAATAGTACCATGGTCAGGCAGCTAGACTATTTACATTTAGTGCAGTGCGTCCTGCTCACAGTGTTCAGCTAGATCCGTTCCTGTTATCTTCCTACTGACAGGCAGGCTTGTCTTGTTACAGTATATAAAGCTACCTGAAGAAAATTACTGGTGTTCTTTTGATCCTATTAGTACCACGGTCAGGCAGCTAGACTATTTACATTTAGTGCAGTGCGTCCTGCTCACAGTGTTCAGCTAGATCCGTTCCTGTTATCTTCCTACTGACAGGCAGGCTTGTCTTGTTACAGTATATAAAGCTACCTGAAGAAAATTACTGGTGTTCTTTTGATCCTATTAGTACCACGGTCAGGCAGCTAGACTATTTACATTTAGTGCAGTGCGTCCTGCTCACAGTGTTCAGCTAGATCCGTTCCTGTTATCTTCCTAGTGACAGGCAGGCTTGTCTTGTTACAGTATATAAAGCTACCTGAAGAAAATTACTGGTGTTCTTTTGATCCTATTAGTACCACGGTCAGGCAGCTAGACTATTTACATTTAGTGCAGTGCGTCCTGCTCACAGTGTTCAGCTAGATCCGTTCCTGTTATCTTCCTAGTGACAGGCAGGCTTGTCTTGTTACAGTATATAAAGCTACCTGAAGAAAATTACTGGTGTTCTTTTGATCCTATTAGTACCACGGTCAGGCAGCTAGACTATTTACATTTAGTGCAGTGCGTCCTGCTCACAGTGTTCAGCTAAAGCTACCTGTAGAAGGTTGGTGGTGTTCTCATACTACAGGCAGGCAGTTGATTTAGCTAGCTGCAGTATCAGTACATATATATATATATATATATATATATATATATATATATATATATATCCCAGCTTAGTGCAGCTACAGGCCATTAGTATGTCTGGAAGGCCAAGAAGGAGAGGCAGACAGTCACAAGCCAAAAAGAGAGGGCAAGCAGGCTCTGTGTCTAGTGCTGGTCGGGGAGACGGTGCATCCTCATCAGCACGTGGCCATGGGACACGCTTGGCCTTTTTTTCGGCAGCTGGCCGTGTTGAGCCGCAACATGCGGAAGACTTGGTCGAGTGGATGACCAAGCCGTCCTCATCCTCCTCATCCTCTCTCACCCATGCCCAGAGTGCTTTGTCTGGCAAAGCAGCGGCCTCTTCCCTCGGCTCAATGTCATCAGTGACTCCTTCCCTAGCTCCACCATGTCTTCCTGAGGAGTCCCTCGAACTGTTTGACCACAGTGTTGGGTACATGCTCCAGGAGGATGCCCAGCGTTTGGAAGGCTCTGATGATGATACTGAGCTCGATGAAGGCAGTAACATGAGCACGGACAGAGGGGGTGCCCAAGAAGGACAGCAATCTGGCAGTCATGCTCCCCCTGCTGCAGCATACTGCCAGGTTTGCTCCAGTGATGAGGAGGGAGGGGATGATGAGGTCACTGACTCAACGTGGGTGCCTGATAGGAGAGAGGAGGAGGAGGAGGAGGAGGCGGCACATCACCAACGAGGCAGGATGCCCTCCAGGGGCCAGCCTAAGGGCAGCACATTGACTGCATCACACCCCAAAGCTCCACATGTGCAGGGCGCTGCAGTCTCTGCGCGTTATTCAAAAAGTTCTTTGGTGTGAGCCTTTTTTGAGACGAGTGCATCAGATCGCACCGCTGCTATTTGCAACATATGTCTCAAACGTATCTCACGTGGCCAAAACATCTCCCGCTTGGGTACCACATGCTTGACCAGACATATGTTGACCTGCCATGCAGTTCGTTGGCAAGCGTATCTAAAAGACCCACACCAAAGAACAAAGAGGACATCTCCTTGCTCCTCATCAGCTGAGATTTCCAACCCCACTAGACCTTCAGTCCTCTCTGAGACCTGCACTGAGAGGAATGAAGGTGTAGAATTAGGTGTTTTACAGCCAAGTACTTGTGGGCAATCTGCTTTTGGTACACCGACGTCAGATTGTACCAGGAAAATTTCCCTGCCCCAGCTGCTGCACCGCCGAAAGAAGTTTGCTCCCAGCCATCCACATGCCCAGCGGTTGAATGCTAGCTTGGCAAAATTGCTAGCACTTCAACTGCTGCCTTTTCAGTTGGTAGACTCTGCCCCCTTCCGTGAGTTTGTGGAATGTGCGGTTCCTCAGTGGCAGGTACCCAAACGCCACTTTTTCTCACGGAAGGTGATTCCGGCTCTCTACCGGCATGTGGAAGGCAATGTCCATGCCTCGCTGGACAGGGCGGTCAGCGGTAAGGTGCATATTACTGCTGACTCATGGTCCAGCAGGCATGGACAGGGACGTTACCTAAGTTTCACGGCGCATTGGGTGACTCTGCTGGCAGCTGGGAAGAATGCAGGACAAGGTGCAGTAGTGTTGGAGGTTGTTCCGCCACCACGCCTCCAAAATGCTAATGATTGTGACACACCTCTCTCCTCCACCCCCTCCTCTTCTTCTTCCTCCATGGCCTCTTCCTCGGAACCAGCGGTGCTCCGTAGTCGTTCAAGGGGCTACGCAAGTACGCAGGCCAAAAGATGCCATGCGGTGCTTGAGCTGGTGTGCTTGGGGGACAGGAGCCACACTGGGGCAGAGGTTCTGTCAGCTCTGCAGGGGCAGGTTCAGAGGTGGTTGACGCCACACCAACTTAAGGCAGGAATGGTGGTTTGCGACAATGGCACCAACCTCCTCTCTGCCCTCCGACAGGGACAAATGACCCATGTGCCCTGTTTGGCTCACGTCCTTAACTTGGTGGTGCAGCGGTTCTTGGGCAGGTACCCGGGCTTACAGGATGTCCTGAGGCAGGCCAGGAAAGTCTGTGTGCATTTCCGCCGGTCATATAATGCCAGTGCTCGGCTGACGGACCTCCAAAAGGAGTTTAACCTGCCCAAGTACCGCCTAATCTGTGACATGCCCACCAGGTGGAACTCAACGTTGGCCATGCTGCAGCAGCTGCACACGCAGCAGAGGGCCATCAATGAGTACCTGTGCGACTATGGCACCAGGACAGGGTCAGGGGAGCTTGGTTTTTTTTCCCCACGCCAGTGGGCCATGATCAGGGATGCATGCACTGTCCTGTCACCATTTGAGGAGGCCACGAGGATGGTGAACAGTGACAGTGCATGCATCAGTGACACTGTCCCCCTTGTCCACCTGTTGGAGCACACGCTGCATGGAATAATGGACAGGGCACTTGAGGCAGAACAGAGGCAGGAAGAGGAGGACTTCCTTAGCTCTCAAGGCCCCCTTTATCCAGACAGTGTTCCTGCGTGCCCGCCGATCACACAGGAAGAGGACGAGGAGGAGGAGGAGGAGGAGGAGGAGGAGGAAGATTGTGTCAGTATGGAGGTGGAGCCTGGCACTCAGCATCAGCAGCAGTCTTTAAGGGATCAGTCCCAAGAAACACATGGACTTGTATGTGGCTGGGAGGAGGTGGCTGCGGACCATGTCGTCCTTAGTGACCCAGAGGACTCCGGAACGAATGACTCAGCAAACCTACGCTGCATGGCCTCCCTGATCCTGCAAAGCCTGCGTAAGGATCCTCGTATTCGTGGTATCAAGGAGAAGGACAAACACTGGCTGGCAACCCTCCTTGATCCACGTTACAAGGGTAAGGTTGCGGACCTTATCTTGCCATCGCAGAGGGAGCAGAGGATGAAACATCTTCGGGAGGCCTTGCAGAAAGGTCTGTGCAACGCGTTCCCAGAGACTGGGAGGTTACAAACTCCTGTTTCTGGATAACGTGTTGCTGAGGCTTCGGTCAGTCAAAGAAGGAGCGGTGGAAAAGGTGGCCGTCTGACCGATGCGTTCAGACAATTTTTTGGTCCGCAGCCCCAAGGTATGATCGGTTCCAGCAACCATCGCCAGCGTCTGTTTTACATGGTGCAGGAATACCTAGGGGCAAGATCAGACTTGGACACCTTTCCCACGGAAAATCCTCTGGGTTACTGGGTCTTGAGGATGGATCACTGGCCAGAGCTTGCACAGTATGCAATTGAGCTACTGGCCTGTCCTGCATCCAGCGTTCTTTCGGAATGCACATTCAGTGCTGCTGGAGGCGTGGTAACCGATCACAGGGTGCGTCTGTCCACTGACTAGGTCGATCGACTGACCTTCATAAAAATGAATCAGTCTTGGATCACCACCAGCTACCAAGCACCTGATGCTGATGTAACCGAATAATTTTTTTTGAAATCTCAGATCCCTTCAAAGACTGCATATGCTGATGCTAAGTGACTATCCCTGAGTAATTATCCTCTTCCTCCTCAATCATCACGCTGATAGCTTGTAAGAACATTTTTGGTTCTGGGCGCCACCACCAGTGCCTAAGGCACAATTTTTCAGCCCCTGTTTAACAGGGGCGTGTAATTACAATTTTTGATGTAATACTTTGCAGCAGGGCTCGTTCCTGCATTCCAACTAGAGTGTCTGTGAGGGGTTGCAGTGTTGTGACACCAGCACCAGTGCCTAAGGCCCATTTTTTCTGCCCCTGTTTAACAGGGGCGTGTAATTACAATTTTTGATGCAATACTTTGCAGCAGGGCTCGTTCCTGCGTTCCAGCTAGAGTGTCTGTGAGGGGTTGCAGTGTTGTGGCACCAGCACCAGTGCCTAAGGCCCAATTTTTCTGCCCCTGTCTAACAGGGGCGTGTAATTACAATTTTTGATGCAATACTTTGCAGCAGGGCTCATTCCTGCGTTCCAACTAGAGTGTCTGTGAGGGGTTGCAGTGTTGTGGCACCAGCACCAGTGCCTAAGGCCCAATTTTTCAGCCCTTGTTTAACAGGGGCGTGTAATTACAATTTTTGATGCAATACTTTGCAGCAGGGCTCGTTCCTGCGTTCCAACTAGAGTGTCTGTGAGGGGTTGCAGTGTTGTGGCACCAGCACCAGTGCCTAAGGCCTAATTTTTCAGCTCCTGTTCAACAGGGGCATGTAATTACAATTCTTGATCTAATATTTCACAGCAGGGCCCTGTGAGGGCTTACAGTGTTGTGGCCACAGCAACACCTAAGGCCCAAATTTCTGCTGAGTATATAGGGCAGGACCCTACTTTCAAACATCTAACTTACAAACGACTCCTACTTGCAAACGGAAGGAGACAACAGGAAGTGAGATGAAATCTACCCCTAGGAAGGGAAATTCTCTCCTGTAAGAGTTAATATAGGAAAAACATTTCTCCTTTCCACTGATGCTTTCCAATCCTTGTTCCACAAAAAAACCCAAATTTTCAAAAAACATTTTTCATTGGGACAAAAAGTGAGGTGAAATCTTCTGAAGAGGAGGAAAGACAACAAAACAAATGTCACAGGTGCTATAACCCTTCCCTATGTTTTCCAAAAAGCTTAAAAAAGATTTTTTGGCTGGAGCTAAACACGTTAAAAATGTACCCGTTCAAAATTACAAAGAGATTCTACTTAACAACAAACCTACAGTCCCTGTCTTGTTTGCACCACCGGTATACTGCTGTTTAGAGTATATAGGGCCTGGTGGCCCCACACCTTTCCTTGTTTTATTGCCATGACCCGACATTACATTAAACACGCAAGCAGTTTTAAATGAGATTTTTTCCTTTAAAAATGACATTTGGTGCAGGGACTGTTCTAAACACGGGAAACAGGCGTCACTTTACAGGCATACTATAGACACCCCCCAGGTACGATATTTAAAGGAATATTTCACTTTTTTTTTTTTTTACTTTAAGCATCATTAAAATCACTGCTCCCGAAAAAACGTCCGTTTTTAAAAGTTTTTTTTGCATTGATACATGTCCCCTGGGGTAGGACCCGGGTCCCCAAACCCTTTTTAGGACAATACCATGCAAATTAGCCTTTAAAATGAGCACTTTTGATTTCGAACGTTCGAGTCCCATAGACGTCAATAGGGTTCTAACGTTCGTGCGAACTTTCGGTCCGTTCGCAGGTCCTGGTGCGAACCGAACCGGGGGGTGTTTGGCTCATCCCTACTCCTTACATCAAGTGTCCCCAGGCAGTGGAGTCCCTCTTACATCAGGTGTCCCCAGGCAGTGGAATCCCTCCTTACATCAGGTGTCCCCAGGCAGTGGAGTCCCCCTTACATCAGATGTCCCTAGGCAGTGGAGTCCCTCCTTACATCAGATGTCCCTAGGCAGTGGAGTCCCTCCTTACATCAGATGTCCCTAGGCAGTGGAGTCCCTCCTTACATCAGGTGTCCCCAGGCAGTGGAGTCCCTCCTTACATCAGGTGTCCCCAGTGGAGTCCCTCCTTACATCAGGTATCCCCAGGCAGCGGAGTCCCTCTTACATCAGGTGTCCCCAGGCAGTGGAATCCCTCCTTACATCAGGTATCCCCAGGCTGTGGAATCCCTCCTTACATCAGGTATCCCCAGGCAGTGGAGTCCCTCCTTACATCAGGTGTCCCCAGGCAGTGGAGTTTCTCTTACATCAGGTGTCCCCAGGCAGTGGAGTTTCTCTTACATCAGGTGTCCCCAGGCAGTGGAGTCCCGCCTTACATCAGGTGTCCCCAGGCAGTGGAGTCCCTCCTTACATCAGGTGTCCCCAGGCAGTGGAGTCCCGCCTTACATCAGGTGTCCCCAGGCAGTGGAGTCCCCCTTACATCAGGTGTCCTCAGGCAGTGGAGTCCCTCCTTACATCAGTGTCCCCAGTGGAGTCCCTCCTTACATCAGGTGTCCCCAGGCAGTGGAGTCCCTCCTTACATCAGTGTCCCCAGTGGAGTCCCTCCTTACATCAGGTGTCCCCAGGCAGTGGAGTCCCTCCTTACATCAGTGTCCCCAGTGGAGTCCCTCCTAACATCAGGTGTCCCCAGGCAGTGGAGTCTCGCCTTACATCAGGTGTCCCCGGGCAGTGGAGTCCCTCCTTACATCAGTGTCCCCAGTGGAGTCGCTCCTTACATCAGGTGTCCCCAGGCAGTGGAGTCCCCCTTACATCAGATGTCCCTAGGCAGTGGAGTCCCTCCTTACATCAGATGTCCCTAGGCAGTGGAGTCCCTCCTTACATCAGGTGTCCCCAGGCAGTGGAGTCCCTCCTTACATCAGGTGTCCCCAGTGGAGTCCCTCCTTACATCAGGTATCCCCAGGCAGCGGAGTCCCTCTTACATCAGGTGTCCCCAGGCAGTGGAATCCCTCCTTACATCAGGTATCCCCAGGCAGTGGAATCCCTCCTTACATCAGGTATCCCCAGGCAGTGGAGTCCCTCCTTACATCAGGTGTCCCCAGGCAGTGGAGTTTCTCTTACATCAGGTGTCCCCAGGCAGTGGAGTTTCTCTTACATCAGGTGTCCCCAGGCAGTGGAGTCCCGCCTTACATCAGGTGTCCCCAGGCAGTGGAGTCCCTCCTTACATCAGGTGTCCCCAGGCAGTGGAGTCCCGCCTTACATCAGGTGTCCCCAGGCAGTGGAGTCCCCCTTACATCAGGTGTCCTCAGGCAGTGGAGTCCCTCCTTACATCAGTGTCCCCAGTGGAGTCCCTCCTTACATCAGGTGTCCCCAGGCAGTGGAGTCCCTCCTTACATCAGTGTCCCCAGTGGAGTCCCTCCTTACATCAGGTGTCCCCAGGCAGTGGAGTCCCTCCTTACATCAGTGTCCCCAGTGGAGTCCCTCCTAACATCAGGTGTCCCCAGGCAGTGGAGTCTCGCCTTACATCAGGTGTCCCCGGGCAGTGGAGTCCCTCCTTACATCAGTGTCCCCAGTGGAGTCGCTCCTTACATCAGGTGTTTCCAGGCAGCGGAGTCCCTCTTACATCAGGTGTCCCCAGGCAGTGAAGTCCCTCCTTACATCAGGTGCCCCCAGCAGAGTCCCTTCTTACATCAGGTGTTTCCAGGCAGCGGAGTCCCTCTTTACATCAGGTGTCCCCAAGCAGCGGAGTCCCTCCTTACATCAGGTGTCCCCAGGCAGTGGAGTCTCTCTTTACATCAGGTTTCCCCAGGCAGTAGAGTCCTCCTTACATGAGTGTCCCTGAGTGGAGTCGCTTTTTTAGGGGGGGCATCATTTTAGGTCACCCATGCTCCGCCCTTTTTGACAATGTCATGAAGGGGAGGGGCTTAGTCATTATCACATAAAGCGCAGGCATGTGCCCATCAATTGTAACCTCACTGTGCCCATCAAATGTGGCCTGTACAGTATAGAGGGTGTACAGTATGTGTATTTAGAGGGGGTGGATGGTATTAGTATATACAGGAGGGAAGGTGCGTGTATATAGCTGTATACAGGACAGATGATGTATATCTGCAGTCAGTGATGATGGAGGAAGGTCTCAATATACAGGAATAAAGGTGGGTATATACAGCTACCTGTATATAGAGACCTTCCTCCATCATCACTGACTGCAGACATACATCAACTGTCCTGTGTACATCTATATATACAGGACAGATGATGTATATCTGCAGTCAGTGATGACAGAGGAACACAGGAAGGAAGATGCGTGTATATAGCTGTATACAGGACAGATGATATAAACTTTCCTATATCTGGCAACCCCCTTCACTGATCATACCTGTATGCACTCAGCTGCCCCCCTATCTGTATATATGTCAGACACACACACACACACACACACACACACACACACACACACACACACACACACACATCTGTTTCCACATGTCCCTGTGAAAATACAACAGGCAGCAAAGCAAACATGAGGGGTGCACATACAGGAAGCAGCCAGAGATGTCAGTAAAGAGCTCTGTAAGCTCAATTACACAGATCTGCAGCAGCTGTGGAGCCGAATCGCACAAATACAGAGAGCCAGCACAGCTACCGATGCGGCCAAGGCAGACCCTTGCCCCTACCTGTGGATGCCCATGCAGGTGTCCCCAGGCAGTGGGGTCTCTCCTTACATAAGTGTCCCCAGTGGAGTCCCTTGGCTCTGCCTCTCGTCGGCAGCAGGCCACAGGGCTGAGGGTTGGCGGCAGCTCGATTTAGGTCTCTTTCCCGTGTGTTCAGTGGAGAGGGGAGGGGCCTCTGATCCGTGCAGCTAACCGGCTTCAGTGTACAAGAGACTAGTCTACTTGTACACTGAAGAGAGAAGCCAATTGGCTGCACAGATCAGATGCCCCTCCCCTCTCCACTGAGCACAGAGGGAAAGAGAACTTAAGGCGGCGGCCATATTTTTGGCGACAGAGCTGCAATCTTTGCCAAAAACAGTCCCGATTCCCAGGACAAAAGCAAAATCCTGGGATTTTTATCGGGACAGACTCAGATCGGGACGAGGGTCCAAAAACCACGATTGCCCTGGGAAAATCGGGACTGTTGGCAAATATGTGCAACTGTTCTGTCTCTTTAGGATGCAACCATCTTCTTAAATTTAGAATCAGAGAACTGTACAACACAGGGGAACAACAAGACAAAACAGAATGGCACAAGACAGGGTACCGAAACACACTTAAAACAACCAAAAGTCTATAAAGTCCAGGAAGTATACGTATGCAGCATTAGTGGCAGCTCCCTTGAGTTTCTGGAAGAACAAATAGGAGAAAAGCAATGTGTGCCACAAACTAATGAATGGTATATTTAATTAAAATGAGCCAAATGGCTACTCAAACCTTTACAAAGATCAATAGGCATATAACAGTATAATAGTGTGGTCACTCAGCGGGTCCCTGGTGGATGGTGGTATGTTGATGTTGACATGAGAGGAGAGGAACAACCAGCCAGACATCCGTCTCATCATCTCGGAACCAGCATGGAACACACTCGGAGTCACATCAGAAATAACATCAGAACATGGAGATAACGTTTCAAAGCATCTGCTTCTTCATCAGTGTCACATACCTGGTGGAGATCGAGCTATAGAGAGGGCTTCTCTTGCACCTCTTGTCCATCGCCCCTGATAGAGATGACAGGGAGTGAAGGGCACAGAGTGGCACGAGGGCCGGTATAACAGGTGGCACCAGCTGAGCCTTGGCAGGAATCCGATGGCTGTAGATCACCGGACAGGCACTGGGAACTGCTACTTCATGTCGCTGGATCAATAGGCAGAATCGTTGCCGGAACATAAGTCAAGGGGTTATCAACAGCCGGGCAGAGCAGGTACAGGAACGTGAGACTAAAGCTAAGACAGGATACAGGCCGGGTTCGGTGCACAATCGGGCCGCGAGGTACTGGAGCATGAGACAGGAGCAGAGTCAAACACAAGCCAAGGTCACAGGTAGGCAGGCAGAAGTCCAAAGGAAGGTACAGGGAAAGCTGGGTCAAACACAGGTAACTGGAACAGATCAAGGCACAGGTTACCAGGGACAAGCTGAAAGACCACTTAACAATTTGTATGTGTCATTTGTCGGTTTAAATAGGCTGTCTGGTGCCAGTGTGTGCACATGTGTGCATGCGCGCCGGTTCGCGCTCACGCATGCGCCAATACATGTTTCTCCTTGTGCACAAACTGGTATGCCTGTGCCTGTGCACCAATGCGCGTTTGTTAACCGGGCTTCTCTTACTTTGCCCCCCCAATGGGCAACCTCCGGATGCCCATTTGTAACATCTTATCGGGGTGAGACTGGAGGAATGCCAGTATTAATCTTTTGGCGTGAAGATTGGATTCTGGTTCCCAAGAGTTGTCTTCTGGTCCGTAGCCCTTCCATTTAATTAAGTACTGGATGGTGTCCCTTCTTTTCTTACAATCCACAATTGTCTCGACCTCATACTCCTCATTTCCATCAATTATTGTAGGTGCTGGTGGACCTTACTCACGACCAGGGAATGGGTCTAGATTTGCGGTTTTTAGCAAGGACACATGAAAGACAGGGTGAATTTTGTCTCTGGAAGTAAAAGTTTGTAGCCTGCTGGATTAATCGGTCTCTTAACAGGAAATGGACTGATACATCTAGGTCTGAGCTTCTTGGATGGATGTGACAATTTTAAATTGGCAGTGGAAACCAAACCTTGTCTCCTATTTGAAGCTTTAGATCTCCTCTTCTTTTTCTGTCAAAGAATCTTTTATTGTCCCATTGAGCATTGAAAATGGCATCTTGCAATACTTTGTTATGAAGAGCACTTATCCTTTCTTGGACTGCGGGAACCGAGGAATCAGTTAAGATGTCGGGCAGGGAGACTGGGAAGCACCCATAATTTGCAAAAAACAGGGCTTGTCCTCTAGCGGAGTGAACTGCATCACTGTATGCAAATTCTGCCAGGGGTAAAAGTGATGCCCAGCCATCTTGGGCAAAGGATGAGAAGCACTGAAGGTATTGTTTCAGAGTCTGGATTTGTTTGTTCCGTTTGGCCATTCGTCTGTGGGTGATTGGCTGACGAGAAACAAGTTTCGACTTTTAGTATCCTGCAAAGATCTTTCCAGAATCTGTATGTAAATTGTACTCCTCAATCGGAAGCGATGCTGCTGGGTACCCCATGGAGTCTAACCACTTCCTTGATGAAGGTATGAGCAGTCTCCATTGCTGAGGAGGTTCCTAACATAGGAATGAAATGGGCAATCTTTGTTAATCTGTCAATGATCACAAAGATGGTTGTCAACCTCTTGGATGG
This sequence comes from Lithobates clamitans, assembly GCA_037952925.1. Classification (NCBI taxonomy): domain Eukaryota; kingdom Metazoa; phylum Chordata; class Amphibia; order Anura; family Ranidae; genus Lithobates; species Lithobates clamitans. The sequence continues at coordinate 3,560,319 of JBBGZY010000353.1, forward strand.
GGAAGCTTAACAATAAAGTCCATATTAATCATTTTCCAGGGTCTCTTGGGAATAGGTAAAGGTCTTAACAGACCCCAAGATTTGGTCTTGTCATTCTTGTTTCAGATGCAGACTCCACAGGTTCCAACATAATCTTTGCAATTGGACCTTAAACCTGGCACCAAAAGGAATGTTGCACTAGTTCTATTGTCTTGATTACCCCAAAATGTCCTGCCAAGGGATGGTCGTGACACAGGCTGAGGATCCTGGGGCGCAGACTTGGGGGTACAAACACCTTTTGATTGTGCAGGAATAACCCATCTTGTTCCTGGGAGCAAACACCTGGTGGTAGAACATCCCTTGTGGATGCCTGTTTAAGCTGGGTAATCAGGTCTTCGTGTAGTAGCAGAAAACTTTGGGCCAGCAGGATTGTGTCTGCCTGGTGATGTTTTTCTCCTTCCTCTGGGTACATGCGGGATAGCGCATCAGGCTTGACATTCTTGGAACCCGGTCTGTAGGTGATATGGAAGGAGAAACGGGCGTAGAATAGTGCCCACCTGGCTTGACGAGGTCCTAGCTGTATGGCTGTTCTGAGATACTCAAGATTTTTGTGATCGGTAAAGATCAAAATGGGGTGAACTGCTCCTTCCAGCAAGTAACGCCATTCTCCCAGGGCTGTCTTTATGGCCAGTAACTTCCGGTCTCCCACATCGTAATTCCTCTCTGCGGGGCTGAGTTTCCTAGAAAAGAAGGCAATGGGGTGTAACAGAGGCTTTGTGCCCTGGCGCTGTGACAGGATGGAACCCACGGCATTCTCCGAAGCATCCACCTCAAGGACATATGGTGATGCAGGATCTGAATGTTGCAAGATAGGTGCTGTGGTAAACAGAGTCTTTGTCAGGGCTGGGCACAGCCCTTCCTTCTCAAAACTGGCCACTCAGCTGTCGGCTAATTGCCAGCTCCTTTCGCTCCACAGTGACTCACCTGTTGATTATATTGCTCGTCAGTCCTGCCTACTTAAGCCGTCCAGCCCAGATGATCTCTGCCTTTGCCTTGGTCACATCTCTAGAGACGCTCTTCTGTGTTCCTGTTAAAGACTTGCTTGGCTGACATTCCTTCTGGCTCCAGATCCTGCTTACTGTTCTACTACGCTCATCTCTGGCTCCCTGATATTTTGGCTTGTCTGAAAATCTATTCCAGTTCCAGAACTCTGGCTATGTTTTGACTATGTTTACCCTGTTTACCTTTTTATTTTTATTATTATTATTAAGCAAGTGTGATTTAACTGTACTTCTGTCTCAGTCTGATTCATTGTTTCTGACAGTCTTTAACTGATCGAATGCTGCTTGTGCTGCAGGTGTCCACTGAAAACGTGTATTGTGTTTTGTCAGCTGGGTAACAGGAGAGATGATAGCAGAGAAATTTTTATTAAGCTTGCGGTAAAAGTTGGCAAATCCTATGAACCTCTGTGTGCTTTTTCTGTCTGTAGGAGTGGGCCATTCGAGGATAGATTTGACCTTCTGGGGATCCATGGAAATACCTGAAGTGGGAATGATAAGTCCCAAGAATTGGATTGTCTCTTTTTCAAATTCACACTTTTCGGCCTATGCGTACAGTCCATGGTCTCCTAACTGGCCAAGAACTTTTTTAACGGTGTGCTGTCATGGAAGTAGAAAAGATGAGGATGTCGTCTACGTATACAATTAGAAAAAGGTCAAGAAAGTCTCTGAAAATGTTATTGACAAAATGCTGGAATGTTGCTGGAGCATTGCACAACCCAAAGGGCATAACGAGGTATTCATAATGTCCGAATCTAGTGCAGAAGGCCGTCTTCCATTCATCCCCTTCACGGATCCGCACTAGATTATAGGTGCCTCGTAAGTCAAGCTTCGTAAATACAGTAGATGTTTTGAAGCGTTGAAATAGTTCCGGAACCAGGGGCAAAGATTATCTGTTCTTGACGGTGATTTTATTTAATTCCCGGTAATCAACACAGGGATGCAGGGTATGATCCATTTTTTCTACAAAGAAGATTCCAGCGCCCGCGGGGGATGTGGAAGGCCGGATGAAGCCCTTCTGCAAATTTTCATCAATGTACTGACGTAATGCTTTAAGTTCCAGTTCAGAAAGAGGAAAGATGCGGCCGAAAAGGTATTTCAGCGCCTGGCAAAAGTTCAATTGGGCAATCGTACGGGTGGTAAGGTGGCAGGATGTCTGCTTTCTGTTTATCGAAGACCTCCAGGAATTCACGATAAGCTGCAGGTATGAGCTGTGACACAGGAGAGTCAGTATGTACACCCAGAAGGGGTGCAGGTCCCATAGGAATAGGGTGAAGGCAGAACTGCTGGCATTAGGTGGATGGAAAAGTCATTTCCCCTGATCACCAATTTATCTGCAGATTGTGGGCTTGTAACCAGGGATGCCCAGGATAATGGGAAACAGAGGAGACGGAATAATGTCATGGGGTTCCCGTTGACCAATATTGGATACATACAGCAGTGGGCAAGTTTCGTGTGTTATAGGCCCAGACCTGAAACAGGAGACAATCGGCTAGATGGATGGCTAACTGGTGTGTCTTTGCCTGCAAAGGGATTTGATGATGTTGGGCAAAGTCCTTATCCATGAAGCAGCTGCAAGCTCCGGAGTCGATTATAGCTGGTACTTGGATGTTCTTTCCTGGGATCTGAGGTGACAGGAACAAGGTGACATGAGCAGATCCCTTTCCCACAGAATAGTTGGCAAGGTAGGTAGATGGAACGGTCTTGATCTTTGTGGGCCTCACAGGGCAGTTTTGAAGGTAATGTCCTGCTACCACACAATATAGACACAAGTTATTCCGATGTCTTCGCAGCTTTTCTTCACTAGTGAGTGGAGAACATAAAAGTCCTAGTTGCAGGGGTTTTACCCGAGGATTCGTGGGCATATCAGTTCCGCCAGCTCTTTCTGTTCTCCTTTCTCTGAATCTAACGATCCCCCTCTCTCGATCTCCGACATCTGGCTGAGTAGTACTGTCACGTACCTGGTGGAGATCAAGCTGTAGAGAGGGCTTCTCTTGCACCTCTTGTCCAACACCCCTGGTAGAGATGACAGGGAGTGAAGGACACAGAGTGGCACGAGGGCTGGTATAGCAGGTGGCACCAGCTGAGCCTTGGCAGGAACCCGATGGCCGTAGATCACCAGACAGGCACTTGGAACTGGTATTCCATGTCACTGGATCAGTAGGCAGAAGCGTTGCCGGAACATAAGCCAGGGGGTCATCAACAGCCGGGCAGAGCAGGTACAGGAACGTAAGACTGAAACTAAGACAGGATACAGGCCAGGTTTGGTACACAATCGGGCAGCGAGGTACTGGAGCATGAGACAGGAGCAGAGTCAAACACAAGCCAAAGTCACAGGTAGGCAGGCGGGAGTCCAAAGGAAGGTACAGGTGAAGCTGTGTCAAACACAGGTAACTGGAACAAATCAAGTCACAGGTTAACAAGGTCAAGCTGAAAGACCATTCAGCAATGTGTCATTGCTCGGTTTAAATAGGCTGTCTGGCGCCAGTGCGTGCACATGTGTGTTTGTGCGCGCCAGCTCGCGCCCGCATGCGCTCATGCATGCGCAAATACATGTTTCTCCTTGTGCATGCACTGGTATGCCCGTGCGTGCGCACCAATGTGCGTTTGTTAACTGGACTTCTACAGTCAGATCTAATGGCTATTGATCTTGGCAGAGGTATAACCTGTAATGAGCTTTCCCAAAGGTGGTAAGGACAGTCTTTAGGATCCTTAAGGCTAGTACTCACTGTGCCCTGGGTACGTTCATACTTCTTATATCTTTATATGGAGAGGGCAGAGACAGTTGACCATTAGCACCACATCCCAAATTCTAAAATGCAAAAATGAGGGGAATGGGGTAAAGTTACCCCAGGGACTTTAAAGGTGCTATATAATAACAGGTGGACACAGGTAAAGAAGTGTATGCGACGTCTGAACTACATAAAATATTCTTTTAATTCAAATTTTTATACAAAAAAAAACAACCAATCTCTCAATCTCTATAATCCAATTATGACAGAGGAATTGAAAGAAACCACTCAGTAAATACCACTCGACATGTTTCGCTCAATTCGTGAGCTTCATCAGGAGTTTTGGTACATATGTGGCATACTGGAGATGAGAGAAACAAAATACAAATCAGATGGTAAAGAAATAAATACAGTAAATATGCTTCTAAAATTTGAAAAGCACAGGTGGTTGTTGCATACATATAAGAAGAATTCAATCAATAATTTTAAATAAATATCTATAGTGGATTTTGGTTTAACAAACATGAATAAATTGCAATACCCATATAAATATATATGCCCACGTAGTAGCGAATGCCACTATAGGGCCAATGCAGCAAAGGGTTATATCATCATATATGAATGAAACTCGCTTAGCAAGCCAATCAAGGATCGAAAAAGAGTAACGTAAAAATTGTAGATATACGAACACAGTGGTTCACATTCAAGAATAATTGGATAAGTCTCCACCGCCTGGACCTCCCAAACGTTTTGGCCAACAGAGGGACTATGTGTGAAGTATAATAATCAAAAGCTGGGAATTAAAGGGAAATTTTTTTTGATATAGTAAATCAATGACATATAATAAAGTAAAGCACATTGGGATAACCATCGTAAGGGGTTAAAATCAGATTACCATATGTTGAATCAAGAGTGTATTGTTGGAGGCTAATAAAGCCTTATAACAAAATTCAAAAATCAAAGGAAGCAGCTGCTTTAGGGTCCCCAGGTGGTGACACTCCAGCAATTGGCCCATGAATATCAAAACGGAAGATCCATGATCAAACAAGCCCCAGTATGCTAAAATGAAAGCAAACAATACAATATAAATGAACAGTGTTAATAAGCATCTGCCACCAACCAGTAAAAACTGGCTGAAGCGATGGACAGATTGGTGCTTGGGATTAATTACCTGAATGATGAATGGGTACACAAGGAAGGGGAAAGCAACACAAAGCCTCCCCTTGAAACCAAGGAACCACTGTCAGGGGGTAGCGGCTACACAGCCGCACTATATAGTCACCTCCATTTCGGCGGCGTCTGACATCACTGCCGGAATGCAGTGAGGCATTCCCATCGGTGTGTGTGAGCCGGCGAACGGTGGTGTGACGTATCAAATGTCTACACCTTCCCTCATTGCACAGGCGTCCGGGATCCTGGCGCCTACGGCGCAGATGGAACCACTGCGCATGCGTCAAAGACACAAAATCCAGCCTAGATGAGTGTCACTGTAGCTGGGAAGCCCTACCCACCACTTTGGTAAGGATATCCCTTAGATTCCTTAGATGAAACAATTATATAATCTTGAATAAAACAATTAATTAATTGAATAAATAAATTGAACGTCTTTTTGTTCAGGGATATAAGGAGAGATGGAATAGGATAAAATAACATTCATTAATAATGGACAGACGGTGGTTGTCAGCGGCATTTAAGGGGATTGATACTACATTATCTGCGCAGTGGAAGCATGGGTGGAAGTGAGGATAATGTGGAGTATCAAAACGAACACCCCCATTGTAATGAAACGTATAGATAGAATCTGATGATCCAAAAACAGTTCGCCAATGCAAAACACACATCAAATGGGAATCAACGCCTCTAGGGCTCCTATGGGCAAGCGATTGATTACTCGCTGTGCCCGTAGGTGCCCCTGGCGTCCATGTGAGCCAAAGAAGGAAGGAAACAAACCCAGGCGGGGGAGACAACTGACCAGTCATCTATCAAAAATAGATTTGTGATAAATAATTTGGTAAATAAGTACATAGGCTTGGGAAGAGAGTCCATTATATGATGGGAGGGAAAAAAGCACAAACAAAACACAAAACAATAATAATCATGTTTCAAATACTGTTAATTTTCAATATCAAATGAAATACATACATATAAAAAAAAAAATAGAAATGAAGATGCATGATCGGAACCAACAGAAACAGAAAAAAGGCAGGGAAGAATCTCGTTTCAAATATTGCTGTTTCAACATAGATTTACAAAAATGGTTTGAAACTAAAGGCGTCATTGAGGCCTGGGTGTTTCAATGCTGATAAGGTGTGTATCCAGCGGGCCTCCCGCTGTAGAAGTATCTTATCATAATCGCCCCCACGATCCCCAGGGGGGATATGCTCGAGGGCATAAAAGAGCATTTTACTGCTATCGAAATTATGGTACAGGTCCATATGCCGACTAATTGGAGTTTCCATTTTCTTTTTTTGAATCAGGGATACATGGTCCCTGATTCTACAGAAAAAGGGCCGTTTGGTTTTACCCACATAAAACATCTGGCACTCACATATCATAATGTACACAATCCCAATGGATTGGCATGTGACAGAAAAATTGTAGAGGAGTGGAGTTGTAGAGGGCCTCCACATCCAGGGCCACCAGCCACGAATCCGGGGGTATGGAAATACCATCTAAAACACGAAGGAGGTCCCCCGTGTCCTGAAGGTAGGATGTGAGACCCTCTACATGGGGTCTTAAAAAGTCATCCACCAGTTTGCTTGCCATCTCTGTAAGGGATCCATTCCCAGATACTATGGGTCTACCCTGGGGCCTCCTTGTATCTTTGTGTATTTTGGGAAGTGCGTTTAGAGTGGGGGTTCGAGGTGAACTCACATTGAGGAATTCCCAGGTGTTTTTGGTTATTAGGCCTTCTGGGGGGCTTCCTATCCGAGGATCCAGAGACCCCGTTTGAGTACAACAAATTCATCCTGGATCTGCTTCTCTTTATTTTGTCGAACAATATCTTTCTGTTTGGGGGCTCCCACTACCTCCAGATACAGGGAGTTGCTATGGGGACCAAGTGTGCCCCATCTTATGCCAACCTATATCTGGGGGGGTGGGAGCGTGAACTTTTTTACAGAGACGATATGCAGGTTCATTTTGAGCACATCCTGGTGTGGAGATGTTTTATTGACGATATCTTTTTCATTTGGCATGGTAGTAAACACACCCTCCTTTCCTTTTTGGACAGTCTAAAGGTTAATAAATACAATTTGAATTTTACATTTGAATTGAGCCAACATCATTTGACCTTTCTAGATGTCCAAATCTCAGTCAATGAGGATGGGAGTATTGGAACTACTCTATACCGAAAGCCATCGGCTGGGAACTCATTACTCCATGCCACCAGCTTTCATCCTGCTCCCCTTATCAATAACGTACCATATGGGCAATATCTAAGAATTAGATGGAATTGCAGTGCAGATTCAGACTTTGAACAAGAAGCAAAATTGCTTCGGTCTTCATTACATCAATGAGGCTATAGCAATAAATGCTTAAAAAGGGCATACTGGAAAGCCAAAAATCAGAAGAGGTCCTCACTTATACATCAAGTGAAGTCTAAGGAAGTAGATTCGAGTGTTCGGATAATCACCAGATTTTCTGGTCAACAAAAGCAGGCACGAGATATAATTCAGAAGTATTGGTACTTACTAATGGGTGATGAAAAAGTTTCCAAACATCTTAAACCTTACCCAGAGATTACATTTAGGCATTCCCGATCTCTGCGGGATACCTTGGTGCATAGCCATTATGACACCCGCATGGAACCATCTATAGAATCTAGAAAGGGCAGTAGGCCCTGTCACAAATGCCAGTTTTGCAGATTCATATATTCTGCAAGAGGCATCATGCTTCCCAATGGCCGCTTCTATAAACCAAATTTTTCTGTCACATGCCAATCCATTGGGATTGTGTACATTATGATATGTGAATGCCAGATGTTTTATGTGGGTAAAACCAAACGGACCTTTTTCTGTAGAATCAGGGACCATGTATCCCTGATTCAAAAAAAGAAAATGGAAACTCCAATTAGTCGGCATATGGACCTGTACCATAATTTCGATAGCAGTAAAATGCACTTTTATGCCCTCGAGCATATCCCCCCTGGGGATCGTGGGGGCTATTATAAGATACTTATACAGCGGGAGGCATGCTGGATACACACCTTATCAGCATTGAAACACCCAGGCCTCAATGACGCCTTTAGTTTCAAACCATTTTTGTAAATCTATGTTGAAACAGCAATATTAGAAACGAGATTCTTCTCTGCCTTTTTTCTGTTTCTGTTGGTTCCGATCACGCATCTTCATTTCTATTTTTTTTTTATATGTATGTATTTCATTTGATATTGAATATTGTCAGTATATGAAACATGATTATTATTGTTTTGTGTTTTGTTTGTGCTTTTTTCCCTCCCATCATATAATGGACTCTCTTCCCAAGCCTATGTACTTATTTACCAAATTATTTATCACAAATCTATTTTTGATAGATGACTGGTCAGTTGTCTCCCCCGCCTGGGTTTGTTTCCTTCCTTCTTTGGCTCACACGGACGCCAGGGGCACCTACGGGCACAGCGAGTAATCAATCGCTTGCCCATAGGAGCCCTAGAGGCGTTGATTCCCATTTGATGTGTGTTTTGCATTGGCGAACTGTATATTTCATACTTCTTATAGTACCAGTCAGCCTCTGTACTGGATGCCTCCAGCTTGGATCCTCTGCAAAACTTCCTGCACTGCCTCAGGGGGCTCTGGACGTGGGTTTCCAAGCTCTAGTTGGAGCTGGGACACCAAAAAAGAATTTATTCTTCCCTGTAGCTGACAGCCCCAGGGGGAGGGTCTCAGGCTAGGTCTTCTCCCCCCAGGAACACAAAGCCTGCTGTTTTAGGCCCTATACTGTTTATACACACCCCAGCCCCCTGCTGGTCACTCTTCTGACCAGGGATGGGCTAAGGCTGTATGAATATTTGGGCCAGGGTCTGCCTCTCCCACCCACTATATTCCAGAAATATGAATCCAAGAGGAGTAGTTGAACCTGCACCAGCAGCACCCAGAACAGCCTAAAGTAATTGAGCACTGCTCCTCTGCTACAGGGGAGCCAACAACTAAATTTGCCTCAACTATAAAAACCTAGATAGGAGGGTGCTGCATACACACCCTGCCAAAAAATAGGCCCTGTGCTCATGGGCCGTCTACAAAAAACGCTTGTTCCCAAGAGCAGAGGGAAGGGTTAATAACAATTTCTATGCGGTATTTCGCATAACAACCTTTTTGTATTTACATTTAAAAATAATAGAAAGATAAACTTTAAAAAAAATAAATAACAACGTATTTACAAGTGGGAGGGGAGACTGGTGCCTGGCCGAGTAGGTGGGCGTACGGTGTCAGAACTGCAATAGAGCATCAGCAAATTTCCATATATAATCCTAGTGAGCTATTTAACACCCTACTCCTAACTACACTGGCAGAGGGAATACTTCCTCCAAAGTTATGTATTCTCAACACCTGCAAAAACAATCAGGTTAGTAGCACGCAACATTTTACACCCAGCCCCTGGAGCATTACCTCCGAGAAGGTAACGCACTACACGGCCTAAAAACCTATTTTATACTAGCTAAGCAGCTCTCCCAGAGCCCATAAATGACAACCCAGACCATGTCACTAGACATCTATTTAGCAGCCACCCCTAATGGGCAAGAGGTTCTTGACTTGCCATTCATTAAGGACCCTGGAATGAAACATAAAGAAAGGCATCCTAACTAACTCTAACTACAACATGTAGGAACAGTTTCTTTCCTTAAAAAATTTCTGTAACAACAATCTGTGTGAGCAGCCAGGCCCTGGCTGTGAGAGTCCTCAAAGTCCATAGGACCCAGAACTAAGCAACTTTATTTAAAGGGAGGAGACCACTCCCATGGCAAACAGTGGTCCATCCCAGCAAACTGTGCAAAAAGTGGGAGATCATTCGCCCCGCAAACCCTCTTCAACCTAGAACCTCCTCTGGTGGTGAACAGCCCATTCTGGAACAAGGGACTTTCACTGTGCAACACACTTTGAACAGTTCCAGAGCTTCTATGGAAACAGACACGTTGTTCTTGGTTTAAATGTTCTAGTGAGATTGATTCAAAACTCAAAAGAAAGCAGGATCACGGACCTTGACCATCTTCTCGTCTGGTCCCCAAATGTTCATGGACCACTCCTGGTCCCGCTTACCAACTTTCTTGATCACTGTCTGGTCCTTGAAAAAAAAAAAAAAAAACTGATCCCAACAACAACTTTTTTAAATTCCGAGTAATTTGTCCCAGAACTCCTCGGTTCCTAGATGAGGATGAGGCTTCGGCACGTGGAGGAACTTCCAGATTTTATCTGCACACCACCCGTCTCTGAGAAACTCCACCTCTTCCATGAACCCCTGGGGTATCTATGGATACTCATATCCATATTCCAGGGCCACTCTTCTTTGCACAATACACTGCATCCTGGCATTACGGGGTAGCTCCTCCTCTACCCCTTTGCCTTGTAGGATAAATTGGCTGACAGCCCCCTTAATCAGTCCATGCCGGGCCTCACTTTAAGGTTGGGCCCTCTCCCAAGTGCATGTGGGAGACAGATCAGAACACTGTTCTTGATTTTCTTTGCTCAGCTGTAAGTTACAAGCACATTGCATCTGCTGTCTAATATGCTCTCTCTTTTCTGATTCAGGTTCAGGTGCCTGCATAGGCGATGGCCCTTTACCTTCTGACGTAGGCTCTACTGTACAGGTTGTCTTTTGTACTGTGTCCTTCTGTGTATCATGGTCTCCCCATGACAACTCTGATAAGGACCCTTCTAAAATCTCCAAGTCACTGAGGCCTTCCTTACTAGTTCCCTGGCTGAATTTAGGGGACCTTGGATCAGTCTCTAAGCTGCTCTCCTCCTCTGCAAACATCTCTGTTGGATCAGCCACAGCCGCCACTAAAGCAGCAGGCCTCTCAGCTGTGTCCCCTGCTGTACTCTCTTTGTTCATGTTTACTCCCCTTGTGATATCAGGGATGGGTCCCTGCCTGTGGCTATTCTGTACATGTAGCCCTTTGCTCATTACCCCAACCTCCTTATTCAGCCTGACAGGGGACATAATACAGGAGACATCACTTACTTGTAGTCCAGTCCACTCTAGTTTGGTGGCCTCAACACAGAATCCAGTGTCCGGCTCCACTCGATAGGTGACAAGCGGTAAGTTGTTTGGCATCAACTGGAACTGTGCCCAAACTGGCTCTACACTCAGATCCCTGCTGTCGGCCGCGCACATGTAGCACACACAGCACATGGGTGCTCAGCTCCCAGAACGGTACTTAGGGCTATGCTGCCCCATTCTACCAGCCTCACACATCTGTCGGTTAGGCATTCTTCGTCCTCTGCCTTGTTCCAGCAGAACTTTCTCCAGGCAAACTTGTGTAATTACCAGGAGCTCTGCCTGCCATCTTAGAACTCCCAAACAGGTACAGGGTGTACTTCTCTTCCTGCACACACTCCGTTGCTCCACCCTTCCCTATATGGTCTTCTGGTGCCATTTGTCCTGTGCCAGCACTTAACCCTTTCTTCACCAACCCACATCAACTGGACAATGATCTTCACTGCAATCGGTTATCACTTCAAAATAGGTATCCTCTGCTAGTTCACACTATATGAATATGCACATGTCACTGGCTGTTTTTTACCTGTACAAGTCTTTTTGGGAATCAACCTTAGCAGCAGCTGCCTGTGCTGGACAGGAATCCTGGATGAGCCTCCACCCGTAGCGCAAACCCCAGACCAGGCTGGCTGTAATATCCCAGGTTCTAATCCCTGTATGGCACATTGCAGCCAGGCACACAGTAGTTTAAAGTCAGTCACGTCAAGAAAACAGACCGTGCATGTCTTTTTGCAGTCTATATGCTGGTTTAAATTGGGTAGGGTGGGGTAGAGCTTTGGGATACTCCAAAACTAGCAGAAACACAAAAGAAAGACACCTGCAACTGTTCTGTCTCTTTAGGGTGCAACCACCCTCTTAAATTTTGAATCAGAAAACTAAAACACAGGGGACCCCTTGGCAGAGGTATAACCTGAGTCAGAACTGTAGTGAGCTCTCCCAAAGGTGGTAAGGACAGTCTTTAGGATCCTTAAGGATTCTTGTACCTACTGAGCCCTGGGTACTGTCATGCTTCTTATAGTACCAGTCAGCCTCCAGCTTAGATCCTCTGCAAACCTTCCTGCACTGCTTCAGGGGGCTCTGGACGTGGGTCCACGAGCTCTAGCTAAAGCTGGGACCCAAAAAAAGAATTTCTTCTGTCCTATAGCTGACAGCCTGGGGGGGGGGGTCTTCTCCCCCCAGGAACAAGAAGCCTGCTGTTCTAGGCCCCAGACTACTTATACACCTCTCAGCCCCCTGCTGGTCACTCCTTTGACCAGGGATTGGCTGAAGGTCTGCCTCTCCCACCCACTATATTCCAGAACACATTGAAAAGCAGGAGGTTGCTCCTGCACCAGCAGCACCCAGAACAAACACTACTAAGGCAGGTAAACACGGTAATTAAACATTCCTTTTTATTAAGGGAAAATTGACCTCCTCTTTGCTGAAGACCAAGCCCTTTGTGAAAAGATGCCAGGGCTGGGATTCAGATGCCAGAATTTGTTTTGTGAGGAGGGGGTACTTGAGACAAACTAACATATACCAGATGGTGCTTGTTAAAGTGGAACTAAAGGCATCAATTTAACTGGATCCCAGTACAGTTACTGTACATTCAAGGCATGCCACAGTTGATTGTGCTCTCAGCCAAACTGTCAAGTCATCAAATGGTTGGTGTCATAATTGTTCACATGTACAGTACCATGGCAACAGCAGACAGAGGCTTAGAAAGGAGCTTCCTTGGCTGTAATGTAGAGGAGGGTTTAGCTCTGATTTAAACTTTTCTTTGTATTATAATATTGTTGAGAAATACTGACTTAGAAGATTGAGCCACATGTAACCTTTTTCAACAGTATTTTTCAGTTTTGGATTGTGAAGGGAATAGTTAGAACCCCTGAGCTATTGTCATAGTGACCTTTGTTGTTGGGACAGAAAGTGATGGGAAATCCAAATTTTTACAGTTGTGCCCTGAACAGAAATAAAAATGAAAATTTGCAATGGTTGGCACAGTGGTGTAGTGGATAGCACTTTCGCCTAGCAGCAAAAAGAGTCACTGGTTCAAATCCCAACCAAACCATGACACTACCTGCCTGGAGTTTGCATGTTCTCCCTGTGCTTGTGTGGGTTTCCTCTGGATAGTCTGGTTTCCTCCCACACTCCAAAGACATGCTGGTAGGTTAATTAGATCCTGTCTAAATTGGCCCTAGTATGTGTATGCATGAATGTGAGTTAGGGACCTTAGATTGTAAGCTCCTTGAGGACAGGAACTGATGTGAATGTACAATGTATATGTAAAGCGCTGCGTAAATTGATGGCGCTATATTCAAGTACCCTAAATGATAATAATGTGGAAACCAGTTCCAATGACAACAGGGTGCAAGGGGTATTCTCTTCAGTTTGGAAATATTTCTTCTTTCTCCCTGTTGTGTTTCTGGGACAGATATTTTGACAGTAGTCCTAACAAAAAAAAAAAGTTTTAACTTTATGTACCATCTTGTGGCTATTGTTAAGTACTACATTATTATTATTATTATTATACAGGATTTATATAGCGCCAACAGTTTACGTAGCGCTTTACAACTTGAGGGTAGACAGTACAAATACAATACACTTTGATACAGTTGGAATCAGAGGGCCCTGCTCCTTAGAGCTTACAATCTAAGAGGGAAGGTCAAAAGATACAAGAGGTAATAACTGTGGGTGATGTGCTGATTGAGAAGATAAATGTACAGTTGTTAGGTGGGGGTTAGATAGGCTTCTCTGAAGAGATGAGTTTTCAGGGATCATCTGAAAGTGGATAAAGTAGGAGAAAACTGGACGGATTGGGGTAAAGCATTCCAGAGGATGGGGGAGGCTCTGGAGAAGTCCTGAAGGCGAGCATGGGATGAGGTGACAAGGGAGTTTGAGAGCAGGAGGTCTTGGGAGGAGCGAAGAGAACGATTAGGTTGGTATTTTGTGACTAGGTTAGAGATGTAGCTGGGGGCCAGGTTGTGGATGGCTTTGTAAGTTATAGTTAGTATCTTGAATTTAATTTGGTGACTGAGTGGCAGCCAATGGAGGGATTGGCAGAGGGGTGTAGCAGACGCTTGCGGCGAGCGGTTTGTGTGGTGGATGAGCCTGGCAGCAGCGTTCATGATGGACTGAAGTGGGGATAGCCTATTTAGAGGTAAACCAATGAGGAGGGAGTTGCAGTAGTCGAGGTGGGAGATGACCAGGGAGTGGATTAGAAGCTTTGTGGTGACATTGGTTAGGAAGGGTGTATCTTGGAGATGTTGCGGAGATTGAGGCGGCAAGCTTTGGATAGTGATAGAATGTGGGGTCGAAAGGTTAGTTCAGAGTCCAGGATTACACCTAGGACCCTGGCGTGGGGAGATGGGTTGATAGTTGAGCCGTTGATATTAACAGGGAAAGCAGGGGAAGTGGCACCTGAGGGAGGAAATATCATGAGCTTGGTTTTGGATAGGTTGAGTTTGAGGAAGTGATGTGACATCCAGGCTGATAAGTCTGCTAGTAAGTTGGTAATGCGTGAGGAGACAGATGGAGAGAGCTGGGGGGTGGAGAGATAGATTTGGGTGTCATCAGCGTAGAGATGATATTGAAAGCCATGGGAGGCAATCAACTGACCCAATGAGGTGGTGTAGATTGAGAAAAGGAGAGGTCCAAGAACAGAACCTTGGGGGACCCCAACAGAAAAAGGAAGAGGAGAGGAGGAAGTAGAGTTGTAAGTGACACTGAAGGAGCGGTGTGATAGGTAGGATGAGAACCAGCGAAGAGTACAGTCACGGAGACCAAAGGAGTGGAGTTTTTTGAGGAGGAGGGGGTGGTCCACTGTGTCAAAGGCAGCAGAGAGATCCAGGAGAAGTAGTACAGAATAGTGTCAATTGGATTTAGCCAGTAATAGGTAATTTGAGAGTTTAAGGAGAGCAGTTTCCGTGGAGTGTTGAGGGCGAAATCCCTCCATCATGAGGGAAACCTTCATTATCACCAAGGTCACCGGAACTAGTGTCCCCATTGGAAAATTTCCCCTCTGATACTGTTCTCAGGACAACCCCAGATTTGGGATTTTTGCTAACTTTTGGCAATAATGGTAAACATGACAAATAGAGAGCATGCATTTCCCTAACAGGGGCACAGGCGGTAATAAAAGCCTGGCAGGAGTCCTAATCCCTCTTCAATTTATCTAAAAATATTGAGCTTATAATTTTAATCAAAGTTTTCTGGAAATCCAATTCTTCACAGGAAGCCAGACGAATGTAAGAGGCCCCCAAGATATCAGAACTGTTAGTGTCAGTGTACAAACAGCAGTGGTTGGTTACTGTGTACTTGTTGTAGCTGTAAGCGATAAACCAACAATGAGAGCTCCTAAAAGTGGGGATATACGCCACTCCTGGAAGTCTCTGATTCCTATAAAACTTTGAATCATTAAGACTTCATTAAGAATAAATAAAAAATAAAGAGCAAAAGGCAATATTGTTGCTATTATTTTTGCTCTACTGCTGCAAGATTTTAATTAAAAAAAATGATATGGTCACAGGATTTCTTTAAATACATATTAATTCCAAAATCTGGCAAAGATCAATGTGAGTGAATACTTATGTAAATTATTATTATTAGATGTGAGTGAATACTTGTAAAATAGTTTTAGATCTTGGATACAGGACTAAATTGGGATCAAAGATGTTCTTAACGACATTCTCACACTTTATTTCTATGCCTCATTAAGCATGTTGAGCTGTCATCCTAAGCAGGGCTGGGACAAGGGTAGGGTTGCCACCTGTCCGGGATTCACCCGGACAGTCCGGGTTTTGAATAATTTGTCCAGGTTTCAGACTGTCTGAAACCCGGACACATTATTCAGAAGGGGCTGCAACCCCCCCGTCCAACTTAGGCGTGCCTTGGCACACCCTATTCACCCAGTGTGGTGCAGATTCCCCTTGTTGCCTGGGTTGAACACACCTATGCTCCCCATTAACCAAGTACCACAACCACCCAGTGCATAGGCCCCCTCCCTCCCTTCTCTGTCCTGCCCCTGAGCAAATGAGTACACTAAGGTAAGGGGGACTCAGATGTAAGGGGTTCTCTGTGGAAAAATATTAAAAAAGGATATCCAGCGCTGACCCAAAAGGACCCAAACAATAATAAACTGCTAGCAAGCACAAAAAGGCTAATTCAAAACAAGACTTCAGAAAGACATGTATAAATGGAGTGCTGCGCAATTTAAAAGTCCATATAACATAAATTCCTAGTAGATGCCGGTGTAGATGAAAAATTGCAGTGCAGGTGACACACATATGATGGATTTCAGATAAGTGCCAGTGATCCCTCCACCGCAAACAGATGGCCTCTCACCTCAATGTCTCAACCTGAGACAGGTCACAGAGCGGGAGTCAGTAACAGCTGACACAGCAATCCAATCAAAATAACCAGAGAAAGCAGCTCCAGGGTCCATCCCAGTCAGTACATAAAAATAGGTAACGAGAAAGAAGCGATCTAATGCTCTATCAAGGAGCACTCTAAGCCGAGTATCGGCATACAAACATGTGAAGTGTCGCACGAGGTGGCTGCGGGTGACTCCCGTACGCGTTACGTCCAAGGCGGGACTTCATCAGCGTGGGGCAAGGTGCGCGCAGACGGCCCGCTAGTGATATATATTGCCATATCAACCAACAGTGAGCCAATCCGAGGACAACACACAATGATCAACAGACCGGCTTTGTTGTGAAAACATCCCGTCTGGCTGCAACTGAAGATAAAATCAAAAGTAAAATGCTGCTGTGCATATGGTTGTCTATAATGGCGCAAATATAATTAAAATTACATATAGGGATAAATTATTCCTCATAAATGATAAAATCTGTATTACAAAAAGGAAAAAGAAAAAAGGAAAAGTAATATATAAAAAACGCCATTGTTTTGCATTAATATAAAGTAGGAAGTACAATCCAATACAGCACATTAATGAATATGATTTAAAATATTATCATAAAAATAGACATCATCCACGGCCATCTTATTGACAAGTCAATACAGACATAGAACCTACAATAAATACAATACAGGAATAATAAAATATATACATAAAATATGAGATAAGAATAAAAGGGGAGTAGGCGGAGCTACATAAAAAAAAAACTTCACTATCTGTTAGAGATAAAACAGTTGAGATCGAAATCTACATTCATTGCTGCTGGTGACATAACTTTGGTTTCATAAATCCTGAAGGATTCTCGACAACTCAACTGGCGGGTAACTTTTTCAATACCCCAAAATTTGAGACATTTGGGGTCTCTTGATGACAAGTTCTGAAGTGCCTTGATACACTATGGGTCTTCACACCCCTTTTGATGTTGCTAATATGTTCACCTACCCGCACATGTAGAGCTCTTGAGGTGCGGCCCACATACTGTAGGCTGCAATCACACTCGAACATATAAACCACCCCTACAGATGTGCATGTAATAAGGCTTTCAATCCGATAGCATTTTTGTGAAACATTTGCAACGAATTCCTTACGTTTCTTAATATTTCTACTGGCATTCCTACAGGTGGCACATCTGCCACGCGCATAAAAGCCGGACAAGAAGCTAAAAAGCCTATTATCCGCCGTTTTGGGTGGGTCTACTACTCCCGGTGCCAGCCGGTCCCGGAGTGAGGGTGCTTTACGGTAAATAAACTTAGGGTATTGAGGGAGAATGGGTCCCAAAGTCCTATCACCTTTGAGTATAGGCCAGTATTTAACTATGATTCTTTCTAGTTTCTTATATTGGATATTATAATCCAATAAAATTCTGTAACCGGCCGTATTATCCTCAACGTCATTGGTCATTATCTTATCTGCCACAATAGTGCTCCTGTCTGTGAGCCTGACTTTCTCAATTTCCGAATTGATCAAGGACTGTGCATACCCTTTCTCATTGAACCTAGCTACCGAAACCTGAGATTGTAGTAAAAAGTCTTCCTCCGAGGTACAATTCCGTCTAAGGCGGATAAATTGACCTCTGGGAATAATACAGAGCCATGACCTATGGTGGCAACTGGTTAATGGAATGTAGGCATTACGGTCAGTGGCCTTAAAATGGTTTCTGGTCTGGAAACCATTATCACTCTTAAAAATTTCAAGGTCTAAAAAAGTGATTTGTTGGTGTTCAATAGTCCACGTCAGCTGGATATTTTTAGTGTTATTATTGAGTTTATCCATGAATAACTGGAGACTAGTCATATCCCCCTCCCAAACCATAATCAAATCGTCAATGTACCTCTTGTAGCATGATAACTGGGGGGGAGGGTCATGAAAAACCACATCGTCCTCCCAGTGGGCCATAAAAAGGTTGGCCACACTGGGAGCAAAACGTGCGCCCATAGCCACCCAACGTATCTGCAAAAAGTACTCACCACTAAACCAAAAATAATTATTCAAGAGAGAAAACTCAAGACTTTCTAGTAAAAATGAAATGTGATCCGTAGATAAATCAGTGGTTGCTAAGGCCCATTGGAGTGAGGTAAGAGCTTCCTTGTGGTCAATAATAGTATAAAATGATCCCACATCAGCGATAATCAATATGCTAGAAGGAGTGCATGGGAGGGTTTGCAAAATCTGGAGAATCTGTTTGGTATCACGTAAGTAGGCCTTGGTATTGGTAACAAGTGGTTGCAAAAATGTATACATACATACATACACACACACACACACACACACACACACACACACTGCATCCAGTGTAGCCAAGCCTATATCTGACTGCAGGCCATTCCTGGTGTACTTTTTCTAATATACTTCAGGCGGTGTACACAGTACAATGCACCTATAGTGCAGTTGCTACTACTTTTCTGGTGGTGTACAAATAAAGTACACCCATAGTTGTTATTACACTTCTGTTGGTGTACACAGTACCGTGCACCCCTAGTGCAGTTGCTACTACTTTTCTGGTGGTGTACACAATACATATAGTGCATCCATAGTTGCTATTAGACTTCTGGTTGTGTACACAATATACTGTTCACCCCTAGTGCAGTTGCTACTACTTTTCTGGTGGTGTACACAGTACACAATACATACAGTGCACCCATAGTTGTTAGTACACTTCTGTTGGTGACCATAGTACCGTGCATCCATAGTACAGTTGCTACTACTTTTCTGGTGGTGTACACAGTACACAATACAGTGTAGTGTGGTTTTGCTAAACAATATTTACAGCATGTCCGGAAGGCCACCAAGGAGAGGCAGATGCTCACAGGCCACTAAAAGAGGGCAAGCAGGCTCTACGTCTATGGTCGACAGTGCTGGTCGTGGACACAGTGCATCCTCAGCACGTGACCATGGGGCACGCTTGTCCTTTTTTTCTGCAGCTGGCCATGATATCGAGCCACACCATGCAGAAGAGTTGGTGAAATGGATAACAAAGCTGTCCTCATCCTCTGTCACCCAGCCTCAGAGTAGTTTGCCTGCCAATGCAGCTGCCAAAGCGGCCTATACAATCGGCTCCATGTCAACAGTCACTCCTTCCCTAGCCCCACCATCATGCACGGAGGAGTCCCCCGAACTATTCGACCACAGTGTCGGGTACATGCTGCATGAGGATGCACAGCGATTTAAAAAGGCTCCCATGATGGTACCCAGGTTGAGGAAGGGAGTAACGTGAGCCTAGAGAGGGGATGCCCAAGATGATCAAGAAACTGGCAGTCATGTTCCCTCAGCTGCAGCATACTGCCAAGTTTGCTCCAGTGACGAGGAGGGAGGGGATGATGAGGTCACTGACTCTATTTGGGTGGCTGATAGAAGAGAGGAGGCACATCTTCAATGAGGCAGGATGCCCTCCAGGGGGCAGCTTAAGGGCAGCCACTCTATTGCATCACACCGCAGAGCTAAGCAGGTGCAGGGTGCTGCTGACTCTCCGCATATTTTGAAAAGTTCTTTGGTGTGGGCCTTTTTCGACACATGTGCAGCAGATTGCACCATTTCTGTTTGCAACATATGTCTGAAGCGTATCAAGCGTGGCCAAAACAGCAGCCACTTGGGCACCACATGCTTGACCAGACATATGAGGACCTCCCATGCAATCCGTTGACAACAGCACTTAAAAGACCCAAATCAAAGAACAAGGCGGACCTCTCCTTGCTCCTCATCAGCTGGGATCTCCAAACCCACTATACCTCCAGTCCTCTCAGAAACATGCACTGAGAGGAATGAAGGTATAGAAATAGGTGTCCCATATACTTGCGGCCAATCTGCTAGCGGTACACCAACATCCAACTTTAGCAGCCA
This sequence comes from Lithobates clamitans, assembly GCA_037952925.1. NCBI lineage: Eukaryota > Metazoa > Chordata > Amphibia > Anura > Ranidae > Lithobates > Lithobates clamitans. The sequence continues at coordinate 3,580,535 of JBBGZY010000353.1, forward strand.
AATTTCCCTACCCCAGTTGCTAAACTGTCGAAAGAAATTTGGTCCCAGCCATCCACATGCTCAGCATCCGAATGCTAGCTTGGCCAAATTGCTAGCACTGCAACTGCTGCCTTTTCAGGTGGTAGACTCATTCCACAAATTCACGAAAGGGGGCAGTATGGTACCTCAGTGGCAGGTTCCCAAACGCCATTTCTTTTCACGGAAGGCCCTTCCGGCTCTCTACCAGCATGTGGAAGGCAATGTCTTGGCCTCATTGGACAGGGTGGTCAGCAGTAGGGTGCATATTACCGCTGACTCATGGTCCAGCAGACATGGGCAGGGACGTTGCCTTTCTTTCATGGCGCACTGGGTAACTCTGCTGGCAGCTGGGAAGGATGCAGGACAGGGTTCAGTATTATTGGAGCTTGTTTCCGCTACCACGCCTCCAAAATGCTAGTAGCAGTGGCGGAATTACCAGGGTCGCCACAGTCACACTTGCGACGGGGCCCGGCCTTCCGCCACTGTGGAGGCGGCCCAGGCACATATCGATAGTTTGTTTTATTTTCCTCTCCATGCGTCCTCTATCGCAGGACACACAGCTGATCTTCTCCCCCCTCCCCTCTCCTGTGGGTCTGCACTGAGGGGGGGTCTATACTGATAAATGAGGGTCTGCACTGAGGGGGGTCTATACTGATAGATGAGGGTCTGCACTGAGGGGGGTCTATACTGATAGATGAGGGTCTGCACTAAAGGGGGCTATACTGATAGATGGGGGGTCTGCAATGAGGGGGGCTATACTTTGTGAGGAGGATCTATACTGCGAGAGAGGGGTCTGTACTTAGTGGGGGGCTATAGTTGGTGGAGGGGGGGGTGACACCAATTTTTTCCGCACCAGGTGACACCAACCCTAGTGATGCCACTGGAGAGACATGCTCTCCGCTCAGAGCCGTGCTGTCCTGAGAAGACAGAGGACTCTGATGGGCACTGATAGAGGGCACTGATGGACACTGATGGAGGACTCTGATGGGCACTGATGAGATTTACTAATGAGCACTGAAAGGGAGGCACTGATAGGATTTACTGATGGGCACTGAAGGGAGGCACTGATAGGGTGCACTAATAGGGGCACTGGTGGGCACTGATAGGATTTACTGATGAGCACTGATAGGAGGCACCGATGGAAGGCACCAATGGGATTTATTGATGAGCACTGAAGGGAGGCACTGATAGGGGGCACTAAGAAGGCACTGAAGGGGGCACTGATAGGCTGCAATGATGGGCATTGATGAGCACTGATAGGCAGAACTCATAGGCTGAACGGATGGGCACTGAGGAACACTGATAGGCAGAACTAAGGCAGTATTGATGGGCACTGATGGGCAGTATTGAAGAGTACCGATAGGTGGCACGGATGGACGCTGTAATAATGAGCACTGATAGGTCATGGACCCGACTTGGAAGGATCATGCAATGTGCTGGTCTGGAGAGGGGCCTGGTGACTCGGTTAAAGGACGTATCCTAAAGTGATTACACAGCATAGTGTTGCCGGGTTGGCTTAAAGGTTCAAGCACTGTGACTGACATTCACCACAAAGGAATCAGAACATCCTGTGGCAGAGGATCGTATGGGTTCATCCCAACAAGTCTGTGGCAGAGACTTTTGTTCGTGCTACGTACTGGCTGCTAGGCTAGTGAGAGAGGCCTATCCAGGCGTGCAAGGAGTGTGAACCCTAGACCCGGTGAAACAGAGGGAAGGAGAGTGAAGGTAACAAGCCCGTTTAAAGCAGCCGCTCCACCGAGAGTTATTGCTACATATGTATGAACCAGGGGTAAAACAGGGACAAGGCATGCCACTCAGGGCAGCAGAAAGTCCAGTCTGGCTCTGGCATTGGCAGACATGTTGTGGTGCTCACAGGCTTACTGATTCAGCAGTTGACACCACAACAAGCTTGCCAGTGCCAAGCTGGACTGTCAGTAACACAAACAATAGAAAACTCAGCTTACCCTTAGTCAACTGTCAGTAACACAAGCAATGCAAAATTTAGCCCAGCCAGCCTCAATCACATCACACCACTTTTCCAGTTGCCACACGGAATCACAGACAGACAGTCTCTCACTGACTCACGATTACCTAGTATGAACAGCAGAATGCCAACAGCAGCAAGTCTGAGGACACTCTCAGACTAGGCCAGAAGAGAAAAGGGGACATACCTGGACAGGACAGCAGCAGTTCATCCATGTGGGGGGCCGGCTATACAGCACTTTAGAAGCACTCTGCGCTCCAGGGCTCCCAAGCCCAAGGTGGGAGTGGCACTGCAAGCCAACGGGAATACATGGTGTGCAGTGGGTAGGACTACACGCATCACCGGCTCCCACTGTGCTGCCTGGTGATAGATCTGTCAGTCTTCATCCAGAGCCTGATAGACCGGCCTGGCAGTGTACCACAACATGCATGTGGGTATGCCCAATGATCTATTACACTTGCTGCAGCGGCATTATTACACTCTGTGTGCCAGTGCTGCCTGTCGCTGGTGTCATGTGTGGGGCCCTAGGGGGGGGGGGGGTTGTACACACCCCTGACCCCTCCCTTATATATGCCCCTGCCCCCACAGTTTCTTATTATTCATTGCAGAAGGGATGGGGCATTGTAAAGTTTTATAAAAGAACATTATGCTTAAAAAAAAAAATTAAAAAAATTGAAATATTCATCATACTAAAACACAAAGCAAGACATAAAAAAATAAACACCGGACCAGGTAAAAGCCTTTTAAGGTTTAATACAATGCTGCAGGAAAATCAGTGATTCCACAGAACTCAAGAGCAAGAATGCTTTGTCAACTCTCTCAAATTGTTCCATTGTTGTTCAAAGATTATAAAATTACATGTGAGGATCTGCAAGAAAGAGAAAAAAGCTTTAAATGCAGATAAAGAAACAAAAAACCACATGTAGCACAAACCCCAGACAAGGCTGTACTGATGGGGGGGGGGGGGGGTTGTTCTGTACTGTGGGGGGACAATCTGTACTCTGGGGATATGGTACTGGGATACTCCTGATCACTACACTCTTAAAAGAAAAAAAAATGCGTGGGAATGAAAAAGAAAACAAAAAACAAACCAACATGCTCACCAAGATGGCTGCAGCATCAATTCAGTGCAGGTTTTCTCTCATCATTTTTAATTGTCACTTTTTTTTTTTTTTTTTTTTAACATTCAGCTGTCAGCAGGGATTCTACCGACAGCTGATGAGTTATCCACTGACGGCTTCCCGGCCCACTCCTTAGCAGCCAGCTCAATGCGGTGAATTATGGCATTAACTAAATGTGGTAATTAAAATTAAACAAATACCGCATTCAGTATTTTTAACACGGTATTATACACCATTTTTATGAGCCATTATTTAACGTTTAACCACTTCCCGACCGCCGCACGACGATGTACGTCCTAAGTTTGAACGGGGATATCGTTGTTATGGCAGCAGCTAGCTGCCATAACCCCGGTATCCCCGTTTTCGTGCGGCGGCCGGCTTTCAGATAAAAGTGGTCCCTGCGGCGGATTCGCCGCGAGATCACTTTTATCGGTGGCGGGAGAGGGGCCCCCCCCCCTCCCGCCGCGATCCGGTGCCCTCCGCCGCTTACCGGAGCCGTCGGTAGCGGCGGAGGCGATCGCGTCCACTCCCGTGGTGTGTCTGAAGACAAGTGAGCCCAAGATGGCGCTCACTCGTCTCCATGACACTGCTGGGCGGAAGCGACGTCAAAATGTCACTTCCGTCCACGCCTCTTAAAAAGGCATATTTTTTCAAATGTCATTTTTACAAATGACTTTTTTTTTTTTTAATTTCATTTTAGTGTAAATATGAGATCTGAGGTCTTTTTGACCCCAGATCTCATATTTAAGAGGTCCTGCCATGCTTTTTTCTATTACAAGGGATGTTTACATTCCTTGTAATAGAAATAAAAGTGACACAATTTTTTTTTTTTTTTTTAAAGTGTAAAAATATATAAAATATTGTAAAATAAATAATAAAAAAAATTTTTTTTTAAAACCCCCCTGTCCCGATGAGCTCGCGCGCAGAAGCGAACGCATACGCGAGTAGCGCCCGCATATGAAAACGGTGGTCAAACCCCACATGTGAGGTATTGCCGCGACCGGTAGAGCGAGAGCAATAATTCTAGCCCTAGACCTCCTCTGTAGCGCAAAATATGCAACCTGTAGAATTTTTTAAACGTCGCCTATAGAGATTTTTGAGGGTAAAAGTTTGACGCCATTCCACGAGCGGGCGCAATTTTCAAGCATGACATGTTGGGTATCAATTTACTCGGCGTAACATTATATTTCACAATATAAAAAAAAATTGGGATAACTTTACTGTTGTTTTATTTTTTTATTCAAAAAAGTGAATTTTTTCCAAAAAAAGTGCGCTTATAAGACCGCTGCGCAAATACGGTGCAAAAAAAAGTATTGCAATGACCGCCATTGTATTCTCTAGGGTGTTAGAAGAAAAACCATATATAATGTTTGGGGGTTCTAAGTAATTTTCTAGCAGAAAAACCTGTTTTAAACATGTAAACACCTAAAATCCAAAACGAGGCTGGTCTTAAAGTGGTTAAGGAATTGACCCCTTTGTCATTTTTATAATCTTCTGCTTCCCGTTTGTGTTTTTTCAAATAAAGAAAGACTTTGGACGCTGCCTAACTGCTAAAATAAGATACAGGCAGCCCATTGTTTTTCCAGCGAGTTAGCTAACTAATCAACATACATTGTAGGAAGGGCCAGTAAAACCCAACCACTGTGCAGTACAATAAGGTGGAATTCAGAGTCTACAAATGAAACAAACAAATATGGCTACCACCTGGGGCATAGAATTACAAATTATGCATAGAAACAATGTTATTTCAAAAGATTAGACAAATATTGCCAAGAATATTTACACAAGCTAATTTATGTGTACATTTTTATCAAAACCCTGAAAATTATGTGCAGCTACTAAAAAAAAAAAAAAAAAAAAAAAAAAAAAAGGACTTTTCCAGGGACATATTTCAAACCATAAACTTTGTAATAGCACTTGTCTCCTAGCCCGAGGCCCCGCTGTCATTGCAGTCACACAGGCTACCAACAGTAGACATGTGGCAGAATGAAAACTTTTGTTTTGTTTCATTTAAATGATTTAGTTAAACTTGTTAAAGATGTTTAATTAGTTTTCAGAATACATTTAATTTAGTTTTGTTTATTTGTTTTTTAATTCAATTTGAATTTTCCAAATTCGGTCGAACTGAATTCGACTGAAATTAGGACAATTCGATCTAGCATTCCAATTAAAAAAAAAAATTCGAAATTCAAATTTCAGATCATGATTATATTCTCACCTATTGTTTTTTATATGCTATTCTTTTCATTCTTTTCTATGCTTTTTTCTATTCTAATCTATTCAAATTCCAATTTATTTTATTTGAATTTCAGAAGATGGTTAGATTCTATTTTTTTTATTCTATTCTTTTCTGTTCTATTTTTTTCTATTCAAACTCAAATCTATTCTATTTGAAATTCGGAAGATGGTTATAATCTTTCAAATATTATTCTATTTTATTTTCTATTCTGTTCGGCTTTACTTTATTCCATTTCCAAATAACAAAAAAATTGGTCCGAATTTCAATTCGGAAAAAAATAAAACCACACGTATCTAATCAACAGTGCTGCGGTCTCCCTTCTCCCCTGCCATGATGGGACCGTGGCTGTCCAGAGTGGTGGAGAAGGACATTGACAATTGTTGCAGCCTCAACCCCAGGAAGCCCTGCCCACTTTTACCTGGAATTTGAGAATATATTTTTCACTCTTTGTTATATTGCAGCCATTTGCTAAAATCATTTAAGTTCATTTTTTTCTACATTAATGTACACACAGCACCCCAAATTGACAGAAAAACACAGAATTGTTGACATTTTTGCATATTAAAGAAAAACTGAAACATCACATGGTCCTAAGTATTCAGACCCTTTGCTGTGACACTCATATTTAACAAAGGTGCTGTCCATTTCTTCTGATCATCCTTGAGATGGTTCTACACCTTCATTTGAGTCCAGCTGTGTTTGATTATACTGATTGGACTTGATTAGGAAAGCCACACACCTGTCTATACAAGACCTTACAGCTCACAGTGCATGTCAGAGCAAATGAGAATCATGAGGTCAAAAGGAACTGCCTGAAGAGCTCAGAGACAGAATTGTGGCAAGGCACAGATCTGGCCAAGGTTACAAAAAAAAAAATTCTGCTGCACTTAAGGTTCCTAAGAGCACAGTGGCCTCCATAATCCTTAAATGGAAGACGTTTGGGACGACCAGAACCCTTCCTAGAACTGGCCGTCCGGCCAAACTGAGCTATCGGGGGAGAAGAGCCTTGGTGAGAGAGGTAAAGAAGAACCCACAGATCACTGTGGCTGAGCTGCAGAGATGCAGTCGGGAGATGGGAGAAAGTTGTAGAAAGTCAACCATCACTGCAGCCCTCCACCAGTCAGGGCTTTATGGCAGAGTGGCCCGACGGAAGCCTCTCCTTAGTGCAAGACACATGAGAGCCCGCATGGAGTTTGCTAAAAAAACACCTGAAGGACTCCAAGATGGGGAGAAATAAGATTCTTTGGTCTGATGAGACCAAGATAGAACTTTTTGGTCTTAATTCTAAGCGGTATGTGTGGAGAAAACCAGGCACTGCTCATCTGTCCAATACAGTCCCAACAGTGAAGCATGGTGGTGGCAGAGTCATGCTGTGGGGGTGTTTTTCAGCTGCAGGGACAGGACGACTGGTTGCAATCGAGGGAAAGATGAATGCGGCCAAGTACAGGGATATCCTGGACAAAAACCTTCTCCAGAGTGCTCAGGACCTAAGACAATGACCCTAAGCACACAGCTAAAATAACGAAGGAGTGGCTTCACAACAGCTTTGTGACTGTTCTTGAATGGCCCAACTAAAACCCTGACTTAAACCTAATTGAGCATCTCTGGAGAGACCTAAAAATGGCTGTCCACCAATGTTTACCATCCAACCTGACAGAACTGGAGAGGATCTGCAAGGAGGAATGACAGAGGATCCCCAAATCCAGGTGTGAAAAACTTGTTGCATCTTTCCCAAAAAGACTCATGGCTGTAATAGATCAAAAGGGTGCTTCTACTAAATACTGAGAAAAGGGTCTTAATACTTAAGACCATGTGATACTTCAGTTTTTCTTTTTTAATAAATCTGCAAAAATGTCAACAATTTTGTGTTTTTCTGTCAATATGGGGTGCTGTGTGTACATTAATGAGGAAAAAAAAAAAATGAACCTAAAACCACTTCAATACCTATTCTGGCACTTCTCTCCTTCATGTAAAATCATCATTTTTTTGCTAGAAAATAACTCAGAACCCCCAAACATTATATATCTTTATCTATATATCCTTATCTCTCTCTCTCGTTCTCTATCCCTCTCATCTCCCACCATCCCTCTTTCATCTCAGACTCTAACCACACCCCTTTAAGCCATGCCCGATATTTAGTTTAGACCACGCCCCCTTTAATGGGCGCCACGTGTTTCCACCCCTCTACACCACGCCCACAAATTAATTCCCCGCCCCCTAATTATAAGACCCCCACCTACAGATAAAAAAAAATTGTCCCTATAAATTTTTTGAGAGTGTTGGAAACTATGCTATCCTACAGGCAAAAATTTACAAACTGTGCTGGAGCAGAAATGGCAATGACAGACAGGGCACCAGTCTATAGCCCTATATTATACATGGGAATGGGTTACTGCCGTTTAGTCACATATATGTTACTGGCAGACATACAGCCCTGTCACTAGAGGAACAGAAGGCTAGTACGATATAAGAGGTGGAGGGGCCATGCTTTTGCATAAAATACATTAAATATGCCTATTCATTACCCTTTCGGTGACTGGGGAAGAATGTGAAAATACCTTGTTTCCTTTTGGCTCGTTCGGATGACAGGCTTGGGCATCCACGTTTTCGGAAAAATTTTTTCTGCAATCAGTTTCCCCAATCTCCACTGTCACGTTGAAATTTTCTCCTGCAACAACCTATGGCAAAAGTAGTACATAGTACTTACAGAATATAAACAGGACAGTAAGACAACATATGAATACTGATAAATGAAGAGGATGAGCTGCAAACATACACCTTTTCTGTAAATATTGTAAATAATAAACACACACACAATTACCAACTGGCTACATTTGCAGCTGATACATACCAGAAACCATGGGGTGGGATTGATGTATATTATTATTATTATTATACAGGATTTATATAGCGCCGACAGTTTACGCAGCGCTTTACAACATTATAACAGACAATACAAGTACAATACAATTCAATACAGGAGGAATCAGAGGGCCCTGCTCGTTAGAGCTTACAATCTAGGATATACACAAACCTCCAAAAATGTAATATATTACAGTTTATCAGCCCTTAGATGTGATGGTTGCATTGGTTTAATTTGTTCATCCCCCCCCCCTTATCTTGTGATTTTGCCAATAACACACATCCTGACCTACTGTAGGTTGAGCTGCCATTTGGTACATTTCTGTTTTTTGGGTTTAGGTGCGCATTAATATAGTAATTCACATTAGCCACTAGATGGCAGCCTATGACTGTAATAGTAGTAGTTTGAATTTCCTTTGCTTGTATGCCTCAAGCATACAAAGAAAGCAATAAAAGGTGTTCTGAAAAGAGAAAACAGATTGCAAATTTTATTCCATCAGCTGCTGTTTAAATGCAGCATTGTACATGACTGGATCTCATAGGTCAGTATTTTGGAACATTATTGTAGCGCTCACTCCTGCAGGAGTCCGTTGTTTAACCGCTTCAGTAGAAGGTTTTATCCTCTTCATGGTCATTTTTGGCTATTTAGCACTGCGCTACTTTAACTGGTAATTGCGCGGTTATGCAATGCTGTATCCAAATGAAATTTCTATACATTTTTTCACACAAATAGAGCTCTCATTTTGTGGCATTTAATCACCACTGGATTTTTTTTCTGTTTATTATATAAACAAAAAAAAAATAAAAAAAAATAAATAAATGAAAAGTATATTAAAATTAAAATATGGTGGTAGTAAGGTGGCTACAAATATTTTCCCCTAGAGCAGGGGTAGGCAAATCCCACAAGCGGCATGCAAAGCCTCTTTTGCCAGCACTCGACTCCCTCCCCAACAGCAGAGCAGCGCAGGGAAGTGTCAGTGAGACAATAATGCATTCCAATTTCAGAGTTCTCCACGCCGCACCTGCACTGAGGGGGAGGCACTGTGCGATCGTCAGCTCTTGTGATAGGGAAGAGATTGGGTGCAGTTCTGCTGGGGGGGGGTCCCCGTTTCCAGGAGGAGGTCATTGGCCACTGCTAAAGCCAATCACAGTCCTGGCTAGCCCTGTCCACCATCTTGAGGAAGATGACACGCTTGGTTACCACTACCAAACTCAGAAAGAAGGGATTTCACTGTGATTCAGAAAACCCCAATCAGGTGACAGTTTGTGGAATTACTGTTGAGCTTCTGGGAACTTTGTTGAAATTATTCCTGAACCTTTGAGTCACTTACTACTCAACCCCTGCACTCTGTGTCCCTTCACTTTCTCAGCTGCAGGGGCCCAACGTATGATCCTGCGCTGCTTTCAGAAAATGCCCCTGAACTGAGCTCATCATTGCGCATCCATTTCATATGCTTGTATGTGACATCACATACAAGCACGTGGGCTTGGATACAAGAGGTGGATCAGCAGGATGAGTGTGCCAGGACAGGTAGATGTGTCTCATCTCTGCTTACTTTCACCACTCTGCACATCACGCATATCATAGATGAGAAGAGGGTACAACAGAGGAGCAGATGAGCAGGAGGGTACAGCAGTGGGGAAAATGAGAAGGAGGGGTTCAGAGGTGGGACAAAAGAGCAGGAGCGTACAGTAGTGGGGCAGATGTGCAGGGGGGTACAGTGGTGAAAAGGATGAGAAGGTGGTTCAGCAGTGGGACAAGGGCAGGGGGTACAGTGATGGGGCAGATGTGCAGGGGGTACAGCGGTGGAAGAGACGAGAAGGGGGTGGTTCAGTGTTGGGGCAGATGAGAAAGGGGTTCAGTGGGGGGACAGAAGAGCAGGGGGTACAGAGGTGGGGCAGATGTACAGGGGGTACAGTGGCAGGTCAGAGGAGAAAGAAGGTACATATTTGGGACAGAAGAGCAGGGGGTTACAGCGGTGGGACAGAAGAGCATGGGGTTACAGCGGTGGGACAGAAGAGCAGAGGGTAACAGCGGTGGGACAGAAGAGCAGAGGGTAACAGCGGTGGGACAGAAGAGCAGGGGGTTACAGCGGTGGGACAGAAGAGCAGAGGGTTACAGCGGTGGGACAGAAGAGCAGAGGGTTACATCGGTGGGACAGAAGAGCAGAGGGTTACATCGGTGGGACAGAAGAGCAGAGGGTTACATCGGTTGGACAGAAGAGCAGGGGGTTACATCGGTGGGACAGAAGAGCAGGGGATTACATCGGTGGGACAGAAGAGCAGGGGATTACATCGGTGGGACAGAAGAGCAGGGGATTACATCGGTGGGACAGAAGAGCAGGGGATTACATCGGTGGGACAGAAGAGCAGGGGGGTACAGTGGTGAAACAGATTTGCAGGGGGGTACAGTGATCTGAGGTGTGGAGTTGAAGGAATTGGGTCTGATCTGAGGCATGAGAGTGCAGGATGTTAGTTTGTCACTACTCAAGTAGTTTACAGCATTTACTTTATAAAAAAAAATCCTTATCGTGATTGAGAGTGTGAAGTTGAAATTTTTTGTTATAAAATCGGCACGCTCAATTTCTTTGAAAACATTTTTCGGCACACTGTTCTCAAAAGGTTGCCTACCCCTGCTCTATACTTTTAGCTACTTACCTGGTACAAATTATGCAGGTCAGGTTTCCTAACTTTACTTGCTGCATGTTTGTTCTGGTTCAGTGACAAAGTATCGAAGCCAGAAATCACCAGGCAACTAGCATTTCTAGCATTATCCCCAAATTTCTATCAACATAAAAGAGGTTCTTGAAATTCTTTATGGCGTGGAGTTGTAAAGTAGCCAATGGTCTACTATAGTGAACATTTAGTGTATCCTAAAAATTGTATGAGGTTAATACCCATGATATTATGCAGTATGTGAATTGCCTTTTTTTTTTTAAATAAAGAATGTTTTTTTTTTTTCACACTTTACATACAAACCAAGCTGCCCAGAAAAGGGGTTGGGACAAACCATAGCACTTCAAAGTTTTTTTTTTTTTAACATGTCCCCATTTTTCAGTCTATAATAAGGTTATAAAATAAAGTTTTTGTTACCAACTAAAAGCCCTATACTGTATGTTCTTAATCACTTCTGCCCCGGAAGAATTTACCCCCTTCCTGACCAGAGCGTTTTTTGCGATTCGGCACTGCATCGCTTTAACTGACAATTGCGCAGTCGTGCAACGTGGCTCCCAAACAAAATTGACATCCTTTTTTTCCCACAAATAGAGCTTTCTTTTGGTGGTATTTGATCACCTCTGTGGTTATTTTTTGTGCTATAAACAAAAAATAGCGACAATAAAAAAAAAACAAAAAACAAAAAAAAAAAAAACATTTTACATTTTGCTATAATAAATATCCCCAAAAAATATTTAAAAAAACATTTTTTTCCTCAGTTTAGGCCGATACGTATTCTTCTACATATTTTTGGAAGAAAAAAAAACAAAACAAAAAAAAAAACAAAAAAAAAAAAACGCAGTAAGCGTTTGATTGGTTTGCGCAAAAGTTATAGCGTTTACAAAATAGGGGATAGTTTTATGGCTTTTTTATTAATTTTTTTTTTTTTTACTATTAATAGCGGCAATCAGCGATTTTTATTGTGATTGCGACATTATGGCGGACATTTGACACATTTTTGGGACCATTGTCATTTATACAGCAATCAGTGCTATAAAAGTGCACCGATTCCTGTGTAAATGACACTGGCAGTGAAGGGGTTAACCACTAGGGGGCAGGGAGGGAGTTAAGTCAGTACTAGGGATGTGTTCTAACTGTATGGGGGGGGGGGGGGGGGGGTTGGGCTGTGTGTGACATGTCACTGATCTCTGCTACCGATGACAGGGAGCAGAGATCAGTGACACGGTCACTAGGCAGAACGGGGAGATGCTGGTTTACACCAGCATCTCCCCGTTTGTCCTCTCCGTGAGGCGATCACGGGTATCCCCGTGGCGATCGAGTCCGCGGGACCTGCGACCCGACTCACAGAGCTCGTGGCAGGCGCGTGTGCACACGGCGGAAAATTCAAAGATTTTTTACATTTCTTCAGTTACTTCCTGGTTTCTTGTCTAGGCTGTCATACATCCCAGGAAGTCTTCAGGAGGGTTTTTTCAGCTAAGCACACCCTCCTGCATGCAAGCTTGAGCTAAGGGCAGATGAATTCCAGGAAAGTAAATGCTACATGAATCCTTTGCCCTTACTCAAGATAGCCATGGCCAGAAATGCTAGGGAGGTGTTTCTCAAAGTGACTTCTCAACAAAATGCACTTGGGACTAAGAATATGCATGCATCCTACACACTAGGGGGGAGTACAACTGGGGGAATCAATGGTGGAGAATGATCTGGGGGTTTTGGTGGATCATAAGCCTGATATAAAAAGAATTGAGGAAGTTAAAAAAAAAAAAAAAAAAAAAAAAAAGGGGAAGAAGGACTTTATGGGCTCAACAGAAGGCAGAACGTATGATAGATAGATAGATAGGATAGATCCGTATTTATCGGCGTATAACATGCACTTTTTTCCTCTTAAAATTAGGGGAAAATCGTGGGTGCGTGTTATACGCTGATCCCTGCTGATTGTGAGCGTAGCGGAGCGATCGCCACCGAGATACACATAGCCGAGTGTACTCGGCTCTGCTCACAGTCACACCCAGTCCCACCATTGGACCTGTGTTATGTCCATCATAGGGTGGGAGTGGGCGTGACTGAGCAGAGCCGAGTACACTCGGCTATGTACATCTCAGCTCCGCCCAGTCCCTGCGATCTTGGCAGCGCCAATTTTAAATCCATCCAAGGCTGCAATGGACACTGGGGGCAAGGCTGCAATGACACTGACAAGGCTGCATTGATGGGCATTTAAATGTAAGTTTTTTTTCCTTAAAATTCCCTCCTAAACTTGGGGTGCGTGTTATACGCCGATAAATACGGTATATGTCTTTATTACAAAAATACAAAATTACATATAGACAAATAAGCACTCCTAAGACTTGTCTATATGTAATTTTATAATAAAGACGAAAAGAGAAAAAGAGAAGAGAGGAAAAGAGAAGAGAGGAAAAGCGTAGAGAGGAAAAGCGTAGAGAGGAAAAGCGTAGAGAGGAAAAGCGTAGAGAGGAAAAGCGTAGAGAGGAAAACCGAAGAGAGGAAAAGAGAAGAGAGGAAAAGAGAAGAGAGAAGAGAAGAAAAGAGAAGAGAGAAGAGAAGAAAAGAAGAGAAGAAAAATAGAGAAGAGAAGAGACCATTTTGCCACTTTACAAATCATTAGCAAGACCTCATATTGAATATGCAGTTCAGTTTTGGGCACCCGTTCTCAAAAAGGATATCGGGGAACTGGGGAAAGTGCAGAGAAGGGCAACCAAACTGATAAGAGGCATGGAGGAGCTCAGCTATGAGGAAAGTTTAGAGGAACTGAATTTATTCTCTCTTGAGAAGAGGAGATTAAGGGGGGATATTATCAACATCACAAAGGAGGGCACTCTTTACATCTAGAAGAAAAGAGATTTCATCTCCAAATATTGAAATATTTCTTCACAGTAAGAGCTGTGACAATGTGGAATAGATTCCCTCCAGAGGTGGTTCTTTCCAGCTCAGTAGATTGCTTGAAAAAAAAAAAAGCCTGGATTCTTTCCTAAATGTAATAATATAACTGGGTACTAACATAGGTAAAGTTCATCCAGGGACTATCTGACTGCCTCTCAGGAGATCAGGAAGGAATTTTTTACCCTGCGGTAGCATATTGGATCATGCTTTGCTGGGGTTTTTTGCCTTCCTCTGGATCAACTGTGGGTATAGGATGGTGTATATGGGATTGGTTGTTTTTTTTTTTTTTTTGGTTGAACTAGATGGGCCTGTGTCTTTTTTCAACCTGACTAATTATGTAACTATGTAAAATAAAGCAGGAGACATGGATGGATGGATGGATGGGGGGGGGGGGGGTTTGGAAGTTTGCTTTGAATATTAAAAATTCATTAGACAGTGTTTTTGGTGCTCAGATGCAATGAAGAACTACTTTAAGAAAACTTATTTAGACAATGCCGCAACGCAGTTGGAGAGGTAGTCAAGAGGAACATGGTTCCTCTATGGCTTAATGGTTCCTCTATGGCTTTATGGGTCACTGGGGAAGCTATCCAATTGGATGCTGCCACCCCATGTGACTAGCAGCCATCTTGGGCCAGGCAGAGCCCATTTAAGGCCGTCTCCCAGGTTTGGCGTGCATATTGTGAGTGGGTAGAGTAGGCACAGGTACTCCGACCTGGTAGGGACAGAACTAGTGGCAGGGTAAGGTTCCCGATGAGGGAAAGCGTAGCGCTTGCAACTTCTCTGGACATCTCCCACTTAGGCACAAGATGGCCAGGCCACATTTTTCCCCTCTGAACAGGCACTGTCAGCTAGGCTGAAAGTCTATTGTGAACTGTTTTTGCATACTTTCAATACAAGTTCTTTCATCGCACCTGGACTGTGTGTGTTATTGCCGCTGCATCATGCTGCACCCAATCTTCAAGTCTAACTGAATCACATAGGAAAGTACAGAAAATGCATGCAATTGCTTTAGGCAATCTAAACTAGTTAAGGTAAACTAACATGCCATCATAAAAAATTGTGTACATATCCTTTATTTCTGTACAGGTAAACATCATAAAGTAACGTCTTTGTAAAAACAGGAGATGTACTTGCAGTGTTCTCTGAATTTGAATTTTACTCTACTCATATGACAGTTTTTTTTTGCATGAAAATGTATACTTATATCCTGGGGAGCAAATAGTAAAGTATGCGATTTTCTAAATCCTGAAAAGCCCATACAATACATACTGCATAAAAATAAATGAAAGTTTGCTACAGTAGAAACATCAAAATATCCTACAGTAGAACATTCGAAATATCCTGCCTAGCTGTCATGCTGACATTGCTTCAATATCCTTAACAAGTTAAAAAGGAACTTCACCCCTCTATTTGTTTCTCTCCTCTGACAGCTGGGTTGTCCTTAAAAAAAAAAACATACTCACTTGCCGATCAAATTCAGGGCTGTATGGTGTAAGCCACCCCTCTGCTTCAACACTTCAAGTCCTGCACCGCCATCTTCATTCTTGATGTCATCAGAAGAGGAAAGAGGCCGGCTATTGGAAAAGGCACCTCCCCTGCCAATTCTCGCCCCGTCAAAAATAATATTCAGCTGTGCAAAGCTAGAGACGAGGGGGAAGGCAGTGTTGACAACCTACCAGATTAAAATTTACTGACAGGACACCCAAAATTTACTGGCAAAGCCACGTTTTTACTGGCATTTCCAAAAGTTACAAAATTACAGTTGTAAGTGCAAATTTCAGTGTTTAGGCTACAAATAAGTACAATATGCAATTAGCAATGTGATTTAAGGTAGATATTAAGGCAAAAGGCATAGTTCTTATTTTATTCTCAATAAAGTAAGTAGCTCAGGGACAGGAAATTCGAATGGGCTACACATGCCCATGAAATGGACTCACAGTGTCACTCACAGCAGTGTGCAGCAGCACAGATCACTGACACATCCCATCCTGAGTCACAGTGATACTTTCACTTCACGCCAGGTGATCCTCTCAGTCCAAACAGCACTGACAGTCCCACTCCCAGCTTGTCTTCCACCCGTCCCACGAGGCTCGGCTCCCAAGCACCATGAAATCACAAGACATGCTCAGGCACTGCCTCCGCCAGACCCCCCCCCCCCGCCAATACCACCTGAACTCACTGTAGCAGGATGGTTCTGGCCGACTCAATCCAAGCTGCGCATGCCCAGTTCTGAGCCAAGCGTCACAGCCATATTTTTTACTGGCAACCTTTTCCTCTTACTGGCATTTACTGGCAGGAGAAAAGTGCCCGTTTTAATACTGGAGGTTGGCAACACGGGGGGGAAGGACTGTTTTAAAGTTTTTTGACTTTCCTGATCGTTACACTTGTTTTAGGTCAGATTGTTGAGTAATTGAAACAATAGGCTCAGCATGACAACAAATTCAGAAGGAGATCAGATGTGGAAGTTCCTTTACTTCTCCCATGACAGGTACATTTAAAAAGGAAAATAATTAAAATCAAATATGTATATATTAATTATAGTCAGTCGTTCGTTATTTTTAGATCGACATTTCTAAAACTTTTCCAAAAACATAAAAAAGAAAAACAAAAAAACACACCTATGAAGGAGAGAGAGTAATGCCCTTGAAGCCTGGTATTTATTTATTTTTTATTTTATATTATATACACATTACCCAATTGGAACTTTTACTTTAACTTGTAATGAGAATTAAATATTGCATAATTAAGCCTAGTACACACTATTCTCTTTTTTTGTTCAACCCAGCGGGCTGAATGGAGAAAAAAAAGAAAAACTGAAAAGCTCGGGAGGATCCACTGTACTAACTATGCAATGTTAGTACAGCAATCACCCCCACTGAGCTATTGTGTTCTGATGGGGATGCCCCTATGCCAAAACATATGGGTCAGTGCTCTCAGCCATTGGCTGAGAGCGCTTATCAGCAGACCTTTCGGTCATGCTCCTTAGGACTGGCTGCCGTACACAGGGGCCCAATGTCAGCCGGTTTCTATTGAACCGGCCAATGTCACCTAATATTCTGCCATGTGTATGGCCCTTTAGTTAACTTTCACATTTGTTTTTAAGGCATTAATGATGCATTACCTGAGATTGAGCAAAGATGACATTAATCAGTGTGAATTCATAGATATCGTTTGATTGCTTGTTGTATTCATTAACTGCATAATTGGCAATGTCTAGAATTTTTGGATCATGAGGATCACGGTCTGTCCATCCTCCTGTCATCCTTGTAGCAAACACAGATAGGAAACAAAGTGCAGTAATGAGGCATAAGTAGAAGGTAGTTGCCATGATGTCACCTGTATGCAATACATAAAATGAAGATTGTATAAACATAACATTTTTTTTCTCAATATATCAACATGGAACACTTAGTGACAGTGTAAACAATGTGCTGTCCTATAGTGTGTTCTCAGAATACCCTTGCAGAGAACACCGATTGGTGGAGAGGCTGGTCATGTAACTTTAACAGGTCATATGACAGATGATGAAGATAGGACCTAGGGTTCTATTTAAAATTAATGTGTGGGTCGGATGTCACACATTTGTACGGGATGCAGGAATTATGGCTGTAATTTTTGTAATATATCAATTCCTATGATCTTCAGCTCCATCTAGTGGTCAAAATGTGGTGTATTTTTTCAAGGCGTTTTAGAATACTACACCGTATATTGACCACTAGATGGAGCTGGCCATTCTAGGAAGAAATATTACCAATATTGCTGCTAAATTCGTGCAACCTGTATCAATGTGTGGGACATTTGCCCAATAAATGTCCTGTAAATAGACCCTCAAGAGTAAGCCCTGCCAAAGACAGTGTACACAAACACACAAATGCAAAAGAAAAAAAAAAAAAAAAGTTTTTGGCAAAAGAGACTGATGTTTTTCACTTATAGCTCATTATGAAAAAGTATAACCCTCTTATTTACACTTTTGACAGCCGCAGAACTACCAAATTTGCATACTCATCAGGTGGATATTAACAGCTGCATATAGGTAGATCAAGGGCCTGATTACACGTATACGTTTTGGCATGTTGTGTTAATGTGCATTGTCTTAAGGCAGTTGATTTAAATAAATTGGCTGCCAATGCTTCAGAGGCAAAAAAAGGCATACATCATTTTTTCTGGTGCCATGCATCATGCACATGCATCGGAGATCTGTTGGGTCAGTGAATTGGGGTGCCATTCAAATAAATGGCATTGCAATTCGCTAACGCACGTAACCTATGGTGCTGTGGCAATTACTGCAATGCTCCAAAATGGACCAGTGTAAATTGGCCCTTAAGCGACACTGTTGCAAAAAAAAAAAAAAAAAAAAGCCTTAACTGCTGCGACAAACTGAGACTTGTAATTAGTCAGCCCCACTATTTAGCAAGCAAGCAAATCAGAACTTCAGAGATCAGTGCTTGTCAAATTATGAGATAAACAGGGCCTCAGAAGTGGTCCCTGACATCACCAAAGGGCCGCACATAATGTTCACTATATGTAATGCTTGAGAGGACTGTCAAACTGCAGACCGAATCAAAGAAAAGAGGGTCAGAGAGTGTGACCAGGATACATTGTTGGCTTGGGAGATGCTGCAGAAGACAGTATGAAACTGGAAACAGGTTACATGAGGTTAGTAGAGATCACTGCTATTACCCTAATCAATGTTCCAGCTACAGACTGCTAAGGCCCTTTGGTATATGCCTTCGGGCTGCAGGTTGGGTACCAGGGTCTTAGAATGTCCAACTGTGAGAATTCAAGTGGCCTCGAAATGACCCTCTTCTTCTTGGCCCTTAAACGTTTGCCGACCATATAACATACATATGCGGCAGTAAATCGTCTCTCGACGCCAGATCACATACTAGGTAAGTGATTCGGAACTTCCGGGAAGGGGGCACACACGCGTGCCGTCGGCGACCTGGCTGTGCTGTGATTAAACACAGCATGTGCTGATCAGCATCATCCGGAATTCACACAGGACTATGAAAGCAAAACAGAACCCTGTCCTGTCAGCAGGGAAGTAATGGATTTTCCTTCCAGGAAAAGCAGGGAATAAAATCCATTTCTTCCCGTAGTAGGAAAAGCACACAGTACACCAAAACACTGGCTAGGCACACAATTAACCCTTTGATCACCTTAGATGTTTAACCGCTTCCCAGCCAGTGTCATTAGTACAATGACACTGCCTATTTTTTTTTAGCATTTATCACTGTATTAGTGTCACTGGTTGCCAAAAAGTGTCCGAATGTCCGCAACAATAATGTAGTCCCGCTAAGTTGCTGATCACTGCCATTACTAGCAAAAATAAAAGTTTCAAATATATATATATATATATATATTACACACACACACACACTATAGTATGTAGACACTATAACTTTTGCGCAAACCAATCGATATACACTTATTAGGGTTTTTTTTTGTTTTTCTTTTTCTCCTTCCAAAAATATGTAGCAGAATACACATTGGCCTAAATTTATGAAGAAATATTTTTTCTTTTTCAAAATTGTCGGTCCTTTTTTTGTTTATAGTGCAAAAAATGAAAAGATGCAGAGGTGATCAAAATACCGCCAAAAGAAAGCTCTATTTTTTTGGGGGAAAAAAAAAAAAAAAAAAGATATACAAAAAATGACTTGGTCATGAAGGGGGGTAAATATTCCGGAAGTCAAGCCATTAAGTCATTACAGTATTTCTGCTGGATATACAAAATGATCAAATGATTAGCAATGAAAATCGCGGCATAGTAACCACCGACAGGTGTACTATGTATCAATTTTTGTACTTTCAGCAGAAACCCTGTGATGATGTAGAATGTGGGGGGTATAGAAGGATAGGAGCAATGTGCGAACTGGAAGTCTCACAATCCAACATTCATAGAAGATTTTTAAGGGCTCTTTCACAAGGGTGCTTGTGGAGCATAGAAACACGGGTCTGAATTTACTACCCCCACCCACAACAATTTTAACATTACAACCTAACAGGGCTGTACACATTCTATGACAATGATACTTTGCAGCCACCGTATTCCTAAATTAGGCTGCAGAGCTTGACCGGCAGCACCACCTATTAAACTCGCCATAATGAGATCAACTGGACCACACGGCAACCATGAGCCAAATGCTCAACTTGTAGTTGTGGCATGGTCCCACAATGTAAAATTGCTGTTTGGCAAAAAAAAAAAAGTCATCAGGCACAGATCGCTTTATAAAGGGAGTTAAGCTTACTGCCTGTCTGAAAGAACATTTATTTGTGGTGGGGATATCTCTACATACAGGGTATGTAAAATCTCTGAATACACGCATTATACATTGCCTGCATGTGTGAGCCTGGGATGCAACAACAAGGTCTTTTTAGTTACATTATGAGAAGTCTAGAATCATTCATTGTCAGATGACTTTTGGGTGTGATTGGGGTTGAGACTGATGGAAGCAGAGCAACCTTTATATTTTGCTGACTATTGTTGAACAAAACCTGTTATTTACAGGGCTACTAAGCAGAAACACACAGCAGAAGGAGTCAATTAAATTATGTATCCCCTTCACTCCCTGTTCTGTACAGCTCCATTGAGTTTCATTTAGGAAGAAACTACTACAGGACTCTCTCTTTAGAACAGCGTTTCTCAACCTTTTTTCAGTCAAGGCATCCTTTAAAATTATGGACAGTCTTAAGGCACCTTATTCTAAAATGTAAAAACTATTCTAATGCCCCGTACACACGGTCAGATTTTCCGACGGAAAATGTGTGATAGGACCTTGTTGTCGGAAATTCCGACCGTGTGTAGGCTCCATCACACATTTTCCATCGGATTTTCCGACACACAAAGTTTGAGAGCAGGCTATAAAATTTTCCGACAACAAAATCCGTTGTCGGAAATTCCGATCGTGTGTACACAAATCCGATGGACAAAGTGCCACGCATGCTCAGAATAAATAAAGAGATGAAAGCTATTGGCCACTGCCCCGTTTATAGTCCCGACATACGTGTTTTACGTCACCGCGCTTAGAACGATCGGATTTTCCGTCAACTTTGTGTGACCGTGTGTATGCAAGACAAGTTTGAGCCAACATCCGTCGGAAAAAATCCTAGGATTTTGTTGTCGGAATGTCCGAACATAGTCCGACCGTGTGTACGGGGCATAATAGTTTTACATAATGCAGCAACGTCAATACATGTAGGACACCCAATGTCAGAGATGACTGACTAGTATTCCAATGTTTCTAGCTCCCTCTGGTTTTCTTCATCACTTAGCTAATGAGACCCAAAAGCTGAGAGAGGCAAGGGACGGTCAACCAAGAATGATATGCAAGCAACCGACACCCTCCTTATCAACTGATGTCATTACAGGGTTGGCAGCTAGAAAGTTGTAATGGTGCACAATGAAAACCTGTGGCTCTGTGTGACTAAAAGGAAGGTTTCATCCACCCATCAGCATATATACAATTTTGGGGCAATTTTTAGGCATTTTGTTAAGGCACCCTGGTTGAAAAAGTTTGCTTTAGAAAATTCAGAATGCTTTAGAAAACCAGTGTCATGGGTGCAATCTGTATTGGGGCTTGTTCAGATTAGCATCCGTGTGTTGGGGGGGGGGGGAAGGAGGGGATGACTTAGGGAAAATGGATAAATATGTAAAAATATTACCAATGTCAGTATAAAGATGTGGGAGGTAAAAAATGTATTCCAGGGACAAGGGTTCATCACCTGTGTATAGGGCAAAAATGGTTTTACTATCCATATACTGTAGGAAGGGGTTAAGAATGAGTAAGCCCTTATAGAAGTAGGGACAGTCGTCTACAGTTGCCCCAAAGGTTTTGTTTTGCCATCTCCTGGACCAAGATGCCTGACTAAAATTACTATGAACTCTACGTTTGCTTTATAATTCATTTTGCAATCCAATGTTAATAAAACTTATATTTAAATTTCAATCTGCAGCAATCTATGATTTCCCAGTATCCTTCCCCCTTTCCTCTACCACTGAAACATATACAAAGCAAATGATAAAATAACTAAAAATCAACCTGCACAACCACGCATCAAAGAAAATACTATGAAAAATGTGTGGCTCAATACAACCAGTGTCAGCTCGCTAACACCACTAGTAATATCACCTAACCTAGTGAGCAATCATAACTCACCAATCAGTGTAGTGCTATCAATCCAAAGATACAAAAAACAATATATACAATATATATATGGTGTCAATATAAAATCCAAACTCACAGCACAATAATAGTTATAAAAATATAAACCCCAATGTGAACATACACTAAAGTCCTCTGTGTGACCATACAGCAAACTTACTGGGCAATCTGTGTAAGCGTTCAATATAATCCAATATGCAATTCATGCAGACACACCCTCTTCGTCAAGAAAGCAGTCCTCAGGTGGTGCACTCCTCTCCCTTATCATTCCAAAATGCTCACCTTCTGGTATTGACCTCAAAGTTACACAGAGGTCTGCATGAATTGCTCATTGGATTTTCATGAGTGCTTACATGGATTGCCCAGTGATTTTGTTGTATGGTCACATGAAATACACAAAGGACTTTATTGTGTGTTTTACATTGGGGCTCATATTTTTATGATTATTATTACAGTGTGATTTTGAACTTTTCTTTTCACACTGAATATTGTTTGCACATTTGTATATATAATTGTTTATTTTTGTAAATTTGGAATGAAAGCACTACACTGATTAATCACTCATATACAATGCAAATGCCGTTAAACCACATGCAGCCTGTATTATGAAGTGTGCCAACCCTGGCATGTCTTGTGTCAGTTGGCATTGTATTAAATAATTCTAGTGAAACAAGTTCCCTAAGGTAACCCTGTAATTTGTTTAATTTATTTTAAAGACTCAGACCCCATATACACTATTAGAGTTTCTGCAGATTTTTGTCTTCAGATTTACCAAAACCATATAATATGAGGTCAAATCTCCTGAAGAAGGAGGCCACGCCTTCGAAACATGTTGTCCTAGTAATTGCATGAAGCTTACAAGAGGAGTCAGCTGCATCACTGTGTATCCCCTCCCCGGCCACGAGTGATGTCAGGCAGCGCCGGCTGGTCCGTGCGAGTCCTTTGGGCGGTGTGTGTTACAAGGAAGCAGGCGGTCTGTGCTTACTGAAATACTTTACCCCGCTGCTAGTTGCTGTGAGCTAACTGATCCCTACAGACCAGGAGAGGAGGCTATTATGGAACTCTGGACGCTGGATGTTTTGTGAGTGCAACCCTCGTTTTTTATACACTTATCTTCATCTATTAAACGATAACACACTAGGGCTGGCGTGCGCTGTCTCTTGTCTTTATATATTTTCAAAACCTTGCACTACATGGTTTTGATAAATCTGAAAACAAAAATCTGCAGAAAATCTAATAGCGTGTATGGGGCTTAAGGCCTCATTTACACCTATGCATTTTTAGTGCTTTTTGTATTTTGCAGATTTGCAACATGGTTTCCTATGGAACACGATCTGTAGTGCAAAATGCAAAAAGGACTAAAAATGCATAAGGGTGAATCAGGCCTAAGGCTGGCCATATATTATACAATTTTTTTGTGCAACTTTGCTTTAGATTTACCAAAACCATATAATAGGAGGTCAAACCTAAACACTTTCAATTTGTATGCAATCAGGCAGGCCCTTCTACTACATAGTTGAAGGTAAAGCTAAAGAAAATTGAATAAGAAAATTGTATGGTGTATGGCCAGCTTAAGGCCTTTTTCACACTGAACTGGAAGAACGCCAATCGGGCACATAAAAAACAATCTTTTTTCAATGTGCCATATTCTCACTGTAATGCACATACTGCATTTTATTGCAGTGCACAAGAAGGCACTGTATGTCACTGCACAGCAGTGCAACACACCACGCTGCTGTGCAGTGAAATTAATAAAGTGTCACTTTGTGCACTTCAAATAAAGTTGCCAAAATTAAAAATGTGTTGATGCGGTAAAAGGCTCATCACACCACCCATTCACTGTGGCTCATTGCAATCGAAATGGACAGCTGACTACACACTTAAAGTGTTACTAAACCCAGGACCCCACATTCACTATATCTGGTCTCCCACAGAACATGGAAATGCAATTATTTCAGTAAATATAAACTGCTAAATACCTTTACTCATCAGCACTATATAGCAGTCTGGTTAAAGCTTGTAGGAGGAGTGTCTGACTGTCCTATGAGAGTTTTTTTTTGGGGGGGCGCAAACAAACTGAAAAAAAAAAATCAATTGCAGCCACTATGCCCATCAAACGCAGCTACTGTGCCCAACAATTGCCGCCACTGTGTCATCAAAGGCAGCCACTGTGCCCATCGAACCCAGTCACTGTGGCCATCAAACGCAGCCACTGTGCCATCAACCCAGCCACTGTGGCCATGAAACGCAGCCACTGTGACATCAAACGCAGCCACTGTGCCCATCAAACGCAGCCACTGTGCCATCGAACCCAGCCACTGTGCCCAAACGCAGCCACTGTGCCCATCAAATGCAGCCACTGTACCCATAAATTGGCGCCACTGTGCCCATCAATTGCTGCCAGTGTACCCATCAATTGCCGCTAATGTGCTCATCAATTGCTGTCAGTGTGCCCATCAATTGCCGCTACTGTGCCCATCAATCAAAAAATGTGCATTTATTATTTTTTGTTGCAGAAGCCTGGAAAGCATTGCACCAGCGATCAGCAGATCACCGATGCCATGCAGGTCTCATGTACACTGTCGGTGTATCGGCTTAACCTTAAGGCTAATCCGATACTCCCTGACAGCCTACCATTAAAGTTCATGTGCGTGTAAAGGCAGGCGTCCCAATACTTTTAGTAATATAGTGTAAATATATATACACACGCATGTGTGTTTGAGCTTTGGGGTGCACACCCTAATGCATAAGGCTGCGCACGCCTATGACTGGCCTATAGATGAGCTGGGGAATTCTCCGCTGGGTCCCAAGCTTGTGGAGCAAAAAACATTCCAAAACACTTGAGTATGGGCTGTTATTGACAGCGTGTCCATTTGCTTACCAATGTCATGATGTCATCCCAGTACTTCCTCCTTCCAACAGCACCTAAAAATGACTCACCCTAACCTTCTCTCGTTTACTGACTAAAACTCTGCTAATGGCACTCTGAGAACAGGATCTTTTATTTGGAGTCACAGTGCCACTCATTGGGATTTGTGGAATCAGGTGACAAGGACAGCTCTTTAAAAATTTGAAATCTAGTGAAAAAGCATGTTACCTTACCTTATGTTTATTACTGCTTAAACCTAACTCAACAGAATTGTTTTGCAATTAGTTAATTTATTTTAGGTTACACTTGAATTTTCTGGACTGCGTGACACAAATATTAGCAATCTACCAAAGTTAAATGCATGCTTCTCGCTTGGTTGTGGTTGAGTTGATGTTGATTGGACATGGGGGGGAAAGGGGGGGGGGGTATGTAATTTACTGGTCTAATGAGCTAAGAACTCCACCTGCTTTTGCATATGTAATTCATGATCACAGACACTAATGGAAGTCTATTCATCATGTAACAAAGAGTATATAGTATAACTTGTGTTGTATGTTCATTATTTCCCCATTTTGTTGAGTTTTGCAAAGTATTACAACTAAGGTTGAGCTCAGGCGTGTTCGCAAACAGCACATGCATTACAACATATATTACAACATATAGCCTGAAATGTATAAAACTTTACTTGGAATTGTAAGATTTAGAAACATCAGAATTTGTGAATGAGCCAACCGGCTGCCCAATTATATTTGTTTTCTCCAAATCTAGAAATGAAAAGAAGAGAAAAGGGAGACCTAAACCCTTAAATAGAGCCTATCTTGATTTTTCTATCATAGGATAAGAATGCACACCAACCAAAGAATTGGCATGGGAATGTAGGCTGTACAAAAGAATTTTAAATAAATAAATAATCCACACACAGACTTATTTAATGGTGATAAATGGCCGCGGCACCTTTATTGG
Organism: Lithobates clamitans; assembly: GCA_037952925.1. Lineage (NCBI taxonomy): Eukaryota > Metazoa > Chordata > Amphibia > Anura > Ranidae > Lithobates > Lithobates clamitans. The sequence goes on from JBBGZY010000353.1 coordinate 3,606,324, forward strand.
TATAAATAAACTTTATAATTAAAACATAAATAAATTATTTTAAATTTTCTTTTTCTTTATTTTATTTATTTATTTGTTTATTTAATTAATATTTCAATAAAACATATATCAATATCTCACTCAGTTATAGAACTCGAGCGAGTACCATAAATAAAAACCTTCTTCAAAGTCCCCCCTTGATCCAAGGGTGACAAACCACATAGAAGGTGCTGCGACAAGGGTGGGAGGGATGGGGAGCTCGTCAAGCCGCTGTGGGGTCAACAGTGACTGGAACTTGAATGCGGGGGTCTTATATAGCCCCCAGAACATGTGTATCAGTCCGCAATACACGTGTTTTTCCCGCCCGTAGGTCACGTTTTTTCCTCCTGTAATCCACATGCCTGTCCTATCTATCTTTTAAAGGAACAGTAACACCAAAATTTTTTTTTTTTTTTTTTTTTTTTTTTTTTTATTTTTATTAATAAATTATTTCTTTTGCCAGCCACAGTCCCATGCCGTGGGCACTTAAATAATGCCCACTTTTTTCATTCTGACAGACTGAAGCATCCTCAGAAAAAGAGAATAATGCAGGCTCGGACCTCTGGGTCTGCACCTCTAGCTGCATTGAACACGCTACCTGAGGCTTGACTTTTGTGCCTGTTTTAGTGGAAGGCATCTACATGAGGACCCTCCTTGATTAAGGAGGTGCACAAGTGACCCTGCTGTACAAAGACACAGCTCCTGTCTTTCTAGCTAACTCTGTCTCTTCTCGTCTAAGGTTCTTTAGCTAGTTTTAGCTTAGGCCTCAATAACTAGCATAGGCTAGAGTCAAGTTAGGCATCTTATGGCCACTTCTGGTGTCAAACTAGAAACTACTAGGAAGAGACTAAAGCACAGAGTACAGTAGTAGTAGGAGTAGTAGGCTGACTCTGAATTCCAGTGCCACACCAAAGTTCCTGCTGGTAACAAGCTTCATTCTAGGCTGGTTGGACAACAGCTGAATGATCTCCCCATGTTTGCAGATGTTATCTTCAGATCTCCAACACAAACACAGATGCTGCATCATCCTCAGGGGCCCCTGCAAATAGACTTTACTGCAACATTCATGTATAACTATATATAGATATATACCCAGGTTTATGTGCACAACTCCACCAGGACTCCTATTGGGCCCATTGCTGATAATACCTGTTTATACATTGGATGCATGTACTGCTATTAATCTCCTCTAATATAACGCTTGTATTATTTTTATAATTGTGTGCATCTATATACTTATGGTTAACCAGACTCTCCTGCTTCTGGGTGGACATCATATGATGTCCTCCCAGCAAAGCCGCCAGGGGCATGTGATTGGTGGTGAGGTGTGTCCCTCAGACCCAGCGCATCACTGATTAGGGTAAAGAGCCAATGATTATCAGTTCAGCCCCATCAGTGCCAATCAGTGTCCATCAGTGCAACATATCAGTGCAGCATATCAGTGCCCATCAGTGCTGCCTTATCAGTGCAGCCTCATCAGTGCCTCTTCATCAGTGCCCATCAGTGCAGCTTATCAGTGGCCATCAGTGCCGCCTCATCAGTGGCCTTAAATGCAGCCTATAAGTGCCCATCAGTGTAGCCTAATCAGCGCATATCAATGAAGAAGAAAAATTACTTATTTGCTACATTTTATAACTGTTTTTTTTTTCCAGATTTTTTGCTCTTGTCATTGTCATTCAAAGAGCGGCAGCGACAAATTGGCCTGGGGAGGAAGGGAGTGAAAGTGCCCAGTAAGAAAGTGGTTAATGTTATATGCTAGTAGCAGTAGTTATTCTGCGTCCAATTACTTTGTTTAGATTACTGGTTAATTTCCCTGGAAGGAAATCCCCTCTGTTCACAGAAGCCCTGTCCTGGGTGGAGGCACTGCCAACTTTGTTATCAAACCCACTCCTCCACTTAGTGAAGCTTCTGCTTCTCTTAGCTACCTACAGGTTTAACACAATCGCCCATTTAGGGAGGGCCATTTGTCATAACCCCCCTTCACAGGAGGGCTACATTTTAAAAGTGCTGTAAAAACAAAAATGTTTATTTACAGAAGATGTGACATGTTTTAAAGCGGATTTCCACCCAAAAATGGATTCCTCCCCCCTCCCATGTCACATTTGGCACCTTTCAGGGGGGAGGGGGAGCAGATATCTGTCTAATACAAGTATTTGCTCCCACTTCCGGCAAAAGATCTGCGGCAAACTATGCCATGTCTGGCCCCTCCTCCATCCCCCTCACTGTCTTTTGGGAGACACCCAGATCCCAGAAGACAACAGGGACCACTCAGAACATGCAGCGTGACTTGCGCATGCGCAGGAGGGAACCAGGCTGTGAAGCCACAACGCTTCACTTCCTGATTCCCTTACTAGCAATGCCAGCACCTGCACCCGGAGCCGAGGGACGGGTCGGCTTCGGGTGAGGAGATCGCGGGTGCCCTGGACAGGTAAGTGTCCTTATTTTAAAGGTCAGCAGCTGCAGTATTTGTAGCTGCTGACTTTAATAAAAAAAAATTTTCAGGCGGAACTCTGCTTTAAGTGAGATGTGCTTTTCTATGTATGGTTTAATACTACTTTTAATCATAGCTCAGTTGGAGCATGATCACTGATATGTTGACAAATAAAACAAGTTAGACCTACAGTGACAGGTGTGGATCAAATACATTTCAATAAAGTAGATCTCACCATATGGCACTTGTGGTGGAGATCTTTGTCCCCCAAACTTTCCTTGGTTACGTCACCGGGTGGCCCCGCCCCCTCTGACGCTACGGTGAAGCCATAGGGATGTCCCTGTGCGTCAGGGGGGTGGGGTCACCCAGCGACGTCATCATGTGGCCCCGCCCTCAGTTATAAAAGAACTGTCTCCTGAGAGGCCGGTCATTACGGCGGGTTCCTCCCAAAGAGGCAGATTGGTGGCGGCTATTTTCTTTTTTTTTTCTTTTTCGGTCCGTCGGAGCGAGAGAAGAAGAAGATGAATGGACTTCGTGGGACACTTTTATTTTTTTATTTTTTAATAAAGGACTTGTTCCAAGGCGTGTATTGTCGTTTTTTACCATTTTCACACTTTTTTGTGAAATGGTAGGGGTACCCCATTACCATTTCAAACAGGGGGGCCGGGATCTGGGGGTCCCCTTGTTAAAGGGGGCTTCCAGATTCCGATAAGCCCCCCGCCCACAGACCCCCACAACCACCGAGCAAGAGTTATGGGGATGAGGCCCTTGTCCCCATCAACATGGGCATGCGGCCTGGTACGGTTTAAAAGGGGGGGGGGCGCTCTCTCATCCCCCCTCCTTTCCTGCGGCCTGCCAGATTGCATGCTCTGATAAGGGTCTGGTATGGATTTTTGGGGGGAAACCCACGCCATTTTTTAAAAAATTTTGGTGTGGGGTTCCCCTTAAAATCATGTGTGCTATGGATTTTGAGGGGGACCCCCACACCATTTTTTTTTAATTTTGGCGTGGGGTTACCCTTAATATCTTTACCAGACCTGAAGGGCCTGGTATGAAATTTTGGGGGACCCCCACGCAATTTAAAAAAAAAATTGGTTTGGGGTTCCCCTTAATATTCATACCAGACCCAAAGGACCTGGTAATGGACTGTGGGGAAATCCCATGCCATTTTTTAAAATGACTTTTATGTGTATTGCTGGGACCAACAATTCATTATAGCCGCGAGTAGTTTTAAATGACTTTTTTTTCTTTAGAAATGTCATTTTGCTCTCAGACTGTTCTAAACACGAGAAACATGCGCCACTTTACAGGCATACTATAGACAGCCCCCAGGTATGAAATTTAAAGGAATATTTCACTTTTATTGCTTCAATTTAAGCATTATTAAAATCACTGCTTTCACAGCTTTCTCCTGACTAGGGATGAGCCCGATGTTCGAGTCAAATGTAAGTTTGACTTGAACATCGGGTGTTCGCCTGTTCGCTGAATAGCGAACAATTTGGGGTGTTCGTGGCAAATTCGAAAGACGCGGAACACCCTTTAAAAGTCTATGGGAGGAATCAAAAGTGCTAATTTTAAAGGCTTAAACAGTGGGGCAAAAAAGTATTTAGTCAGCCACCAATTGTGCAAGTTCTCCCACTTAAAAAGATGAGAGAGGCCTGTAATTGTCATCATAGGTATACCTCAACTATGAGAGACAAAATGCGGAAACAAATCCAGACAATCACATTGTCTGTCTGATTTTTGAAAGACTTTATTTGCAAATTATGGTGGAAAATAAGTATTTGGTCACCTACAAACAAGCAAGATTTCTGGCTCTCACAGACCTGTATCTTCTTCTTTAAGAGGCTCCTCTGTCCTCCACTCATTACCTGTATTAATGGCATTTGTTTGAACTTGTTATCAGTATAAAAGACACCTGTCCACAACCTCAAACAGTCACACTCCAAACTCCACTATGGTGAAGACCAAAGAGCTGTCGAAGGACACCAGAAACAAATTTGTAGCCCTGCACCAGGCTGGGAAGACTGAATCTGCAATAGGCAAGCAGGTTGGTGTGAAGAAATCAACTGTGGGAGAAATAATTAGAAATGAAGACATACAGGACCACTGATAATCTCCCTCGATCTGGGGCTCTCATCCTGTGGGGTCAAAATGATCACAAGAACGGTGAGCAAAAATCCCAGAACCACACGGGGGGACCTAGTGAATGACCTGCAGAGAGCTGGGACCAATGTAACAAAGGCTACCATCAGTAACACACTACGCCATCAGGGACTCAGATCCTGCAGTACCAGACGTGTCCCCCTGCTTAAGCCAGTACATGTCCGGGCCCATCTGAGGTTTACTAGAGAGCATTTGGATGAGCCACAAGAGGATTGGGAGAATGTCATATGGTCAGATGAAACCAAAGTAGAACTGTTTGGTAGAAACACAACTCGTCGTGTTTGGAGGAGAGAGAATGCTGAGTTGCAACCAAAGAACACCATACCTACTGTGAAGCATGGGGGTGGCAACATCATGCTTTGGGGCTGTTTCTCTGCAAAGGGAACAGGACGACTGATCTGTGTACATGAAAGAATGAATGGGGCCATGTATCGTGAGATTTTGAGTGCAAACCTCTCCCATCAGCAAAGGCATTGAAGATGAAACATGGCTGGGTCTTTCAGCATGACAATGTTCCCAAACATACCGCCCGGGCAACGAAGGAGTGGCTTCGTAAGAAGCATTTCAAGGTCCTGGAGTGGCCTAGTCAGTCTCCTGATCTCAACCCCATAGAAAAACTTTGGAGGGAGTTGAAAGTCCGTGTTGCCCAGCGACAGCCCCAAAACATCACTGCTCTAGAGGAGATCTGGAGGAATGGGCCAACATACCAGCAACAGTGTGTGACAACCTTGTGAAGACTTACAGAAAACATTTGACCTCTGTCATTGCCAACAAAGGATATATAAAAAAGTATTGAGATGAACTTTTGATATTGACCAAATACTTATTTTCCACCATAATTTGCAAACAAATTCTTTCAAAAATCAGACAAGGTGATTGCCTGGATTTGTTTCCACATTTTGTCTCTCATAGTTGAGGTATACCTATGATGACAATTACAGGCCCCTCTCATCTTTTTAAGTGGGAGAACTTGCACAATTGGTGACTGACTAAATACTTTTTTGCCCCACTGTTTAAGCCTTTAAAATTAGCACTTTTGATTTCTCCCATAGACTTTTAAAGGGTGTTCCACGGCTTTCGAATTTGCCGCAAACACCCCAAATTGTTCGCTCTTCGACGAACAGACGAACACCTGATGTTCGAGTCGAACTTACATTTGACTCGAACATCGGGCTCATCCCTAGTCAGGAGAAAGCTCACATGAGAGAGACAGGAGGAAATTGTGGGAGAGAGCCCAAGCTGAGTATACATCTCCCTCACTGGGCTGAGCCTGGTGGATATCGACAGGAGGTAACCAATGATCCTCAGTGCTACAAAGTGTGACAGTGTATGACTTTAAACTCTGTAATGCCGCGTACACACGGTCGGACTTTTCGGCTACAAAAGTCCGACAGCCCGTCCGACAGACTTTCGACGGACTTTTGGCGGACTTTTGGCTGACTTGCGGCAGACATTCTAACGAACGGACTTGCCTACATACGATCACACAAAATTGCGACGTGGGTTTTTGTCCGTCGGACTAGCATACAGACGAGCGGATTTCTGGGTCCGGCGTAGTTACGATGCAAAGATTGGATGTATGTTTCAAATCTAAAGTCCGTCAGATTTGCGGCTGGAAAAGTCAGCTGAAAGTCCAGGGAAGCCCACACACGATCGGATTGTCAGCCGTATTTTGTCCGTCGGCATCCGTCTGACTTTTGTAGACGAAAAGTCAGACCGTGTGTACGGGGCATAAGGAGTACAGCTCACAGTCCACCTAGAGATCCAGTGGGATGTTTCTTTTGCTCAATTGCAGTCGGCAGTTTGAGTAGTACAGCAAGCAGCTTGTACAGTACAGCCAGAAGTTGAAGCATCCTCAAACTGAACAGTTTCACAGTTTTGGGGTATCCCATGCTCCCCATCACTCCCCAATAAAAACCCTGAAAGGAAACCCCTAGACCAGGGGTCTCAAACTGGTGGCTCTCCAGCTGTTGCGAAACTAATAAAGCACTGCAAGGCTGACCGTTACAAGCATGACTCCCACAGGCAGAGGCATGATGGGCCTTGTAGTTTTGCAAGAGCTGGAGGGCCGCCAGTTTGAGACACCTGTCCTAGACTGATCCTTTGAGCCACTGGAAGAATGGGGAAAATGCTGTGTACATGGCTGTGTTTACTCTCAGGTTCCATGCACACTGGTCTTAAAGCCAATTCTCTTGGCAAAAAAATAAAAAATGCTCTTATAGCGCGTTTTTGTACACAGTTTAGATTAGTTTAGGAGAGTTTAATGCTTTTTCTGCCAGAAAGCTCCAATCAGAAACGCAAACCAGAAGGGTTTTCTTTCCTGCCCCTAAACGTTGAACTTCAAATATGCCTCTAATCATCCTAATCGTCCTGTAGAAGCAGCACTTTTCAAGCCAGTGTGCATGGACCCTAGGGGGGTGGTGTGTTGGAGTGAAATAGGACCAAATTCACCAACGGCTCTTTAGGGGTGCGCTACGCATATCTACGTGTACTCAATTTCTACTGTTATTTCGTTACCTAGTTGTTTGGCAGGCAGGGACATTTAGGCCCCTCTGCTTATCACTTTTGTCTCAATTCTGGACAAAGAGGTAGTCTTTTCTCCTCTAGGCTTTCAGGGTAGCCAGTTTAGTTAAGCAAGAATGTACGCACTTCCTATGACAAGAATACCTACTTTTGATTAATTTTTAGCACGGGTCAATGCTGACTATATGTTTTTTACAAAGAAGCCACAAGACCCTTATGCCGCGTACATACGAGCGGACTTTTCGACCGGACTGGTCCGACGGACTATCTGACAGACTTCCAACAGACTTTCCGAATTAACGGACTTGCCTACACACGATCACACCAAAGTCCGACGGATTTGTACGTGATGACCTACGACCGGACTAAAATAAGGAAGTTGATAGCCAGTAGCCAATAGCTGCCCTAGTGTCGGTTTTAGTCCGTCGGACTAGCATACAGACAAGCGGATTTTTCGACCGGACTCGAGTCCGTCGGAAAGATTTGAAATATGTTTTATTTCTAGGTCCGTCAGACTTTTGGGGAAAAAAAATCCGCTGGAGCCCACACACGAAAGAATTGTCCGACAGAGTCCGGACCAAGTCTGCCAGAAAGTCTGCTCGTGTGTACGCGGCATTAGAAAGTCTGCTCGTGTGTACGCGGCATTAGAATGCTGCTTTTATCTAATTTCTTTCTAGAAAACTGTTTTGAAAAGACAAAACTATTCCAAAATTGAGGTGTAGTCAGTGTATTTATAGACTTGTCTTGTGTCTGTTAATGTGACAAATCTATCTGTCTTATTGTGACGGAATACTACATTTTTGTTTAAAAAAACTATATGTTATAAAATATAAGAGGGTATATTAGCAAATATCAAGCTGTCATCACTTACCTGTTTCTCGTGCCTTAAAAAAAATCTTTTCAGTCACCCTTGGTGTTTAGTTTCTCCTTTTATAGTGTGAGGTTGTATAGTTTCAGATAGTGATTCATTGTATAACCTGGTACTCCACCCATTCTGCATTGCTATCGGTTTGTGATACCCATATGGTATTTAAAAAAAAAATAGCATGTGGTTCTACTTCCTGTAAAACAAGTTTACTGGGGAGGGACTGAGGAACAATTTGAGTGAAACTAAGAACATCTAATACTATCATAAGGCTCAATGCACACTGGACGTTAAAATAATGTTATAAAAATGCCAGTAGCTTTGCAGTGAGTCTTTCAACATTTTTTAACGTTTTTGCAATAGTGTTTATTAGCGTCTCGCGGTTTTTGTGGTCAGAAAAACGACTCCTGAACGCGATTTTATGGCGTTTAGAAAACAGCCTATAAACTCCACTGCTGATAAATGTCCAAAAACGTCCATGTGTGCATGGACACATAGGATAACATAGAGGGGAGTTTATGGCTGTTAAAAAAAAAAATGCCCAAACTCCCAAAAACTGCAGTTTATGAGCTTCAGTGTGCATGGAGCCTAATGCTCCGTACACACGGTCGGACATTGATCGGACATTCCGATAACGAAATCCTAGGATTTTTTCCGACGGATGGTGGCTCAAACTTGTCTTGCATACACACGGTCACACAAAGTTGTCGGAAAATCCGATCATTCTGAACGCGGTGACGTAAAACACGTACATCGGGACTATAAACAGGGCAGTAGCCAATAGCTTTCATCTCTTTATTTATTCTGAGCATGCGTGGCACTTTGTGTGTCGGATTTGTGTACACAAAATTCACGTAATTCAAAAAAGTGTATTTTTTCCAAAAAAAGTGCGCTTGTAAGACCGCTGCGCAAATATGGTGTGACAGAAAGTATTGCAAAAGTATTGCAATGACCGTCATTTTATTCTCTAGGGTGTTAGTAAAAAAAGTATAATGTTTGGAGGTTCTAAGTAATTTTCTAGCAAAAAAAAACTGTTTTTAACTTGTAAATGACAAATCTCAAAAAGAGGTTCAGTCCTTAAGTGGTTAATCAATGGCTATGTTTAGCTCTGATCGCTGTATGAATGTCAATGGTGCCAAAAAAAGTGTCAAAAGTGTCGGATCTGTCCGCCACAATGTCACAGTCCCGCCATTACTAGTAAAAAAATTTTTTTATAAAAATGCCATAAATATATTTCCTGTTTTATAGATGCTATAAATTTTGTGCAAACCAATCAATATATGCTTATTGCGATTTTTATTTTTTTTACCAAAAATATGAAGAAGAATACATATTTTTTTTGTATATTTTTTGGGAGGATAGTTATTATAGCAAAAAGTAAAAAATATTGCTTTTTTTTTTACAAAACTCACACTCTTTTATTGTTTATAGCGCAAAAAATAAAAACTGCAGAGATAATCAAACACCACCAAAAGAAAGCTCTATTTGTGGGAAAAAAGGACATCAATTTTGTTTGGGTACAATGTCGCACGACCGTGCAATTGTCAGTTATAGCGGCGCAGTGCCATATCGCAAAAAATGGTCTGGTCATTAAGGAGGCAAATCCTTCCGGGGCTGAAGTTATTAAGAGCAGATGAAAATAAATAGTTTTTCAATTTCTGACTGCTTGAATTTTTGGCTAAAAAAAAACCCATGGGCACTTGGGCAGTAATCGTGATGCATCACGGAATTGATAATCGTAATCTAATTGAATCTTAAGACCAGTGAAGATGCGCACGCCTAACTGAAATCGTCAGAAATTGCATTGAAATCGTCAGAAATTGCATTGAAATCGCATTGAAGTCATGCTCACCAAATCTGACCACTTTAAAGTTGCATTCAGCGTGAACCAGGGTTTATGGAACAATCTTTTTCAGGCATCATCAGCTGTTTCTAAACTCGGACTACACACTGAGGGGCACTTTCCGATCAGGTCTGTCTGTTGGTTTTTCAGACGGCCCTGATCGGAAGCTCCATTTAGGTGTACTGACAGGCTGATATAAACAGACTTGTGTCCATTTACACCTGCCTACCTCCAAATTTGTCCAGGTCTACATCTAAATGTGATGGATCAGAGGTAGCCTGATGTAAATGAACAACAAGTCCGTATACATCCTGCCGCCCGTAGACCCATCATGGGTCTGCCCCTGTCCACTGTGTAAATGCTAACATCCGTCCTGTTCAACTAAAATTAAGAAGGATCTGTTCACACATCTCTCGCCTATGTTTCCTTTTAGCCCTGGTTCACATTGATGTGATTTGGCATGCGATTTGACATGTCAGATCGCATGCCAAATCGGCGGCAATGGCAGCGTCCGAATTGTTGCGATACCGCATTTTGCATTTTCGCTTTTGGTGAGAAACCAGCACAGATGTCTCTGAAATTGCCCCCCCCCCCCCAAGTCGGGACTGACATACGGGAATAAAATTATGCGAGTTCAGCTGATCTTGCACAATTTCATTCCCGGAGTCAGTGTGAACCTAGGCTTTAGAATCTTTCATCCGAGGCCTGCCTTTTAGTTAGCCCAAAAAAAAATGTTTAATTGTGTCTGGTTTAGCTTTTTTTCTATCATGTCGCAGCTTGTAAAGTAGAACATTCAAATTAATTTTTCTACTTACTGTTCAAAACAACGACCTTTTGTTTCACACGCTGCGTATGCTGACACCACAGAGATAAACAGGACTGTGCTAATGTCGACAAAGAACAGGTTTTTCCGGAACCATCAGCTGTTTCCAACTAACTCCACCTTCACATTGTGGATACAGGAAGGGAAAATCCATGGTGGAACTGAAGTGTCATCACGTATCATTTCTGTATCCTTATATCATTTAGGCCTTTTTTACCATACATCACCTGTTTACCTTTGCGACTTAGAATTTCCCTTGTGTTTGACTTATATATGGTTGACTGAGGCCAAAGAGAGATGTGTGTTATTTTCCTTTACAACCTGCATTAACTGCTTGCTTACCGGACACTTAAACCCCCCTCCTGCCCAGACCAATTTTCAGCTTTCAGCGCTCTCACACTATGAATGACAATTGCGCGGTCATACAGCACTGTACCCAAATGAAATTTTTTATCATTTTTTTTCCCACATATAGAGCTTTCTTTTGGTGGTATTTAATCACAGCTGGGATTTTTTTTTTGCTACACAAACAAAATTTTGAAAAAAAATAAATCATGTTTAATAGTTTGTTATAAAATTTTGCAAACAGGTAATTTTTCTCCTTCATTGATATGCGCTGATGAGGCAGCACTGGTGGGCACTAATAGGCTGCACTGGTGGGCACTGATGGGGACAGATAAGGCGGTATTGATGGGCACAGATAAGGCGACACTGATGGCCACTGATAAGATGGAACTGATGGGCCCTGAAGGGTGGCACGGATGGGTGGCACTGATGGGCACTGATAGATGGCACTGATGGGCACTGATAGGTGGCACTTATAGGTGGCACTGATGGGCACTGGAAGGTGACATTGATGGGCACTAATGGGTGGCACCGATGTGCAGCACTGTTGTTCTGGCACTGATAGGTGGCACTGTGAGCACTGATAGGTGGCACTGTGGGCACTGATAGGTGGCGCTGGTGGGCACTCGTAGGCAGCACTGTTGCCTATTGCTAGGTGGCACTGGCAGGGGGCACAGGTAGATACTGGTGATCTGGCGGCAGGTCTCTGTGATCCGGACTGATGTCCCTCTGACGACCATCGATGATCATATTTTTTTTTCTCCTCACGTGGTAAGCGCGAGGAGAAAAAATAGCCGATTACCGGCTCTGTTAACATCACATGATCAGCTGTCATTGGCTGACAGCTGATCACGTGGTAAGGGGTCCGGATCTCATAGACTCACTGATCACAGAGCACGCCGCGCGCACCCTGCAGGGGGCGCACAGGCCGCTCGGGCACGGGACGATGTCAATAGCTGTAGTCCCGGCAAAGCAGGTCCATGCTGTAGCCATCATTCAGCTATAGCGCGGATCTCAAGTGGTTAAAATACCATAGTTGCCAACATTGTAAAAACATTTATAGGGACACTTTTTTGGCTGTAGGTGGAGTCTTATTATAATTAGGGGGCGCGGGGGTGTGGTTAGAGTCTGAGATGAATGGGAGATGGAGAAAGAAAGGGGAAAAGAGGGAGGGAGGGAGGGAGAGAGAATGAAGGAAAGAAGGAAAGAAGGAAAGAAAGAGGGAAGGAGAGAGAAGGAAGGAAAGAGGCATGGAGGGACAGCAGGCCCAGATCCTACACCACAATAGAAATGTGTATTCCAGACCTTAACAAATCAGCAGATAAAGATACTTCAAACAACTGGTGTTCAAGCGCTTCAATCATCCCAGCACCATGGTTGTTGTGGTGTCAGGATTGAAGCACATTATTACTATTATTACATTGTAAGATAGAATGAAATCATTCAACTCATCATAATCCAGAATCAGTGGGACCCCTGAGCGTGTCACCTGCCATGTCGCCTGCCACCAGATGCCATCAGGTGTCCCCAGCAGAATCCGTCCTTTCATCAGGTGCCCCCAGCAGAGTCTGTCCTTACATCAGGTGCCCCCAGCAGAGTCCCTCCTTACATCAGATGTTCCCAGCGGAGCCCCTTCTTACATCAGATGTCCCCAGCGGAGCCCCTTCTTACATCAGATGTCCCCAGCGGAGCCCCTCCTTACATCAGATGTCCCCAGCGGAGCCCCTCCTTACATTAGATGGACCCAGCGGAGCCCCTTCTTACATCAGATGTCCCCAGCGGAGCCACTCCTTACATCAGATGTCCTCAGCGGAGCCCCTCCTTACATCAGATGTCCCCAGTGGAGCCGCCCCTACATCAGGTGTCCCCAGCGGAGCCCCCTTACATCAGATGTCTCAAGCAGTGCCCCTCCTTACATCAGATGTCCCCAGAAGAGCCCCACTACATCAGATGTCCCCAGCGGTGCGGACATGTCCCGGGAAATTCAGGACAGTTGGTAAGTATGAAATACTAGTTACTTGAATTTAAAGTGATTCTAAGGAGATTTTGTAAAAATAATAAACATGACATACTTACCTGCTCTGTACAACGGTTTTGCATGAAGCAGCCCCGATCTTCCACTTCTCAGCTCACACTCTCTTCTACTCCTCCTCTCCGTGTACCACCATAGAAAGCCGCTCCCTATGGTGGCACACATGCAGGCTCGATTCCCCCCCCACAGTCCCACCTCAGTGGATTTGATTGACAGCATCAGAAGCCAATTGCTCCCAATGCTCTCACTGAGTCCAGTGAGGAAGGGAGAGAGAGAGAGAGAGAGTAGCACCATTACTTAAGGGTATAGCGCTGGACCGAGATCGGGCTCAGGTCGGTATTTAGGGGGGAGCTGACTATAGAAGGTTTTTTATTTTAATGTGGAAAATGTGTCAGTTACATGCAGCACTCTGACATCAGAAATCAGAAAGCTGCTCCCTTAGGGAACCAAGGTTGGCCCTTGCTGTGCCAACATTACACAATGCCTCTGCTGTGGTCATCAAGTCTAATTTAGGAGGAGGAATAGTAGAGTTCATCCACAGTGAGTAACTGAGCTAAGCCAGAGTGCCTATATGCATGCACTGCTATAGGCTAGCTCAATCCACTGGACAGCCAGTGGCAGTGCGTCTATAAGGGCCCACGGGTGCTGTCTCTCTCCCCAGCCATCCCCTCTATGACCAATGGATAGATGCATGCATAGCCGCTGCTGCCACACCCTATTCAGTCGCCTGGGCCCTTTTCGGGCACCTGAATTACTGTTTTTGAAGCACCTGATTAGAGCCATAGGCTCTAATAGTCCTCAAGATAGGTGATCTGTGAGCGCCATGCTTGGCGCTCGTAGTCCACCCAGCCAGGTGTGTAGTCCACCCAGGTGTGTTAGAAAAGCGAATGAATATTCGCTTTCCTAACACTTAAACCGCCTCTCCGCCACTCAGGTGCTCGGGTCTGGCTAAAACGACAGGCGATGTGATTGGACGCCTATCAGGAGGAGAGGACAGGAGGAGGGAACGGGAGGAGACACATGGAGGACACCATTTGCCGCAGTCACCTGCTGCCCCATTGAGGCAGGGTAAGTTCCGGTCAGATGGCGAGCGGGCGGGGGGGCACAGTGGCAGCATTTGATGGCACAGTGGCAGCGTTTAATGGACACAGTGGCTGCGTTTGATGGGCACAGTGGCAGCGTTTCATGGGCACAGTGGCTGCATTTGATGGGCACAGTGACAGCATTTGATGGCACAGTGGCAGCATTTGATGGGCACAGTGGCTACGTTTGGCACAGTGGCTGCGTTTGATGGGTACAGTGGCTCATTTGATGGGCACAGTGGCTGCAATTTATGGCACAGTGGCTGCAATTGATGGGCACAGTGGTTGCGTTTGATGGGCACAGTGAGGCTGCAATTGATGTTTTTTTTTCAGAATTTTTCAGATTGTTTGCGGCCCCCCCAAAAAATTTTGAGCACCAGCCGTCACTGTGGACAGCATATACAACTAATCGCAGAGCATCAAGAATGCCAGCCTCTCAGGGAGCTCCCACTGTGACCCAAATAATCAGATGCTTATTGGAAATACTCTGACTGGAAATTACTGACCTAGCCTGTAAAATGCAGGTGGTGGCAGTCCTAAGGCCTGGTTCATTCCTATGCATTTTTCAGTGAGTTTTCAGTTTTGTAGAAATGCACTACAGTCTATTTAACATGGTTTCCTATGGGTCACAGTTACATCTCTGTATTATCCACTGGTGTGTTTTTTGGAAAGGGTCAGAGATTTTTTTTTCCCGCAGCAGGCTGCATTTTCAATGGAAATGCATCAAAAATATAGTGCTTGCATTTTTGATGCGTTTCTGCTACGTCTTTGCTGGTTTCTCCGGAATGATAACAGACACCTTCCAAAAAAGCAAAATACATAAAAAATACATTAAAAATATATAAAAAACATGTAAAAAACACCGGGAAAACGCATTAACTTCAACCTGCAGAGGTGTGAACCAGGTCTAATGCCCCGTACACACAGTCGGATTTTCCGACGGAAAATGTGTGATAGGACTTTGTTGTCGGAAATTCCGACCGTGTGTAGGCTCCATCACACATTTTCCATCGGATTTTCCGACACACAAAGTTTGAGAGCAGGCTATAAAATTTTCCGACAACAAAATCCGTTGTCGGAATTTCCGATCGTGTGTACACAAATCCGACGCACAAAGTGCCAAGCATGCTCAGAATAAATAAAGAGATGAAAGCTATTGGCTACTGCCCCGTTTAGAGTCCCGACATACGTGTTTTACGTCACCGTGTTCAGAATGATCGGATTTTCCGACAACTTTGTGTGACTGCGTGTATGCAAGACAAGTTTGATCCAACATCCGTCGGAAAAAATCCTAAGATTTTGTTGTCGGAATGTCCGATCAATGTCCGACCGTGTGTACGGGGCATGAATGCTAAAGATTCTGCAGCAAGTTTACCTCAAGAAGGCAGAGTTCCGCATTGCTGGATTTGCCCTGCAGACAAATATTTGACATTTCAAAGCTGAGGTCAAGCTCTTTTGGGTGGTTGGATGACACTACAAATTTACTATGTACTGTAGCATCAGCAGCATGATTTTTGTACTCATTGGTAATTTAACACTGGTTCATTGTAATAAAAGTGACCTGGTCCACGCTGTCAGGGGACAGGTGGTTTCTCCTCTCTGTAACAAAATCTCCTGATGTGCTGAAGGCCCTGAAGCAGCATAATATATTCTTACACAGCACCACCTCAAAGTGCTGTATTTCTGCTCCCTCTGAAATGGTTTCAGGAAATCAGCCATTTTAACTTTTTTTTTTCAACTTCAACTTTTTTTTTTTTATTGAAAAGAAATATGTAAATTGTTACAAGCAATGGTTTCGTAAGGCATTGTCACAACAATACAAGGCAAAGTTAGTGAACAGTAACCAAAGGGTGTATAGGCCAAACATAACAAGACAGAAGGTCTATTATGAAATGCAGCCCGGGAGACCATTCTAGTTGGGGGGAGGGGGGTAGAAGAGATGAGGAGGGTATGGTAATGGGTTGCACTAGCGGTGAAGATTAGTGGTTATAAGAGTAGAAGCTTTCCAAAAGAGTCACATTATCAAGGTTGGTGAGGTAATTGAGTCACTAATGAGGCAAGGAGGTGATATCCAAGTTGGAGTGGGTTAGCCACGGGGCCCATTCTTTCAGTATTTTTGGTAGAGTAAGGTTTGCTTTGGCGAACATGAGTTCCATCTGAAAATTTTGGTTTAAAATATTTTGGGTAAGTTGTGGGGAAGGTATAGAAGTGCTATTCCAGTTCTTTGCTATAGCGAGTCTGGTTGCAATTAAGACATGTGTGAGGATGGCGTGATGTTGAAATTCCCAGGCTTCCTGCCCCAGTCCAAGTAATGCTAGCTGAGGAGTTATTTTGGTATGGTTGCTGGTGAAATGAATGAAAAGGGTTTGGATAAACATCCATAAAGAGGATAGCAGTGGACAAGACCACCAAATGTGATCTGTAGTACCAGGGTAACCACATTTCCTCCAGAAGGAGGGGGATTGGGAAGGTGTGGATTTATCTAACTTAATTGGTGTGAGGTACCATTAATGAAGCAATTTCTGCTACGATTTCAAATGTGAGAGGCATCTAGACACTTTCAAGGTGTAGCGCGATGCGTGATGCCATCTAATAAATATCAGCCGAGAAGTTTAGAGTTTGTTCCCACCTCTCCATCGATGGGAGTTTCTTAGGGTTTTGTGGGGTGTTGAGCATGTTATAGAGAGGCGAAGATCCGTTTGAAGAGGATGTCGGTTGGTCGTAGTTTTGGATGACGTCGGTGGTGAGTGGTTGGTCCAACCAGGTGTTCAATGCAAGGGTGTGACGCACTCTTAGATATTTGAAAAAATCCTTATTGGGAATGTTATACCTTGCGTATTAGTCTTGGAAGGTGCGTAAATGACCATTATGTAGGATATGTCCAATGGTGATGGCACTGGCTGTTGTCCAGGAGGAAAGGGATAAATTACTGCTTAAGATTTCTAGCAATGTCAGGGGAAAGGTTTCTGCAGCTGTTTTTGAAAGACTGTTGGAGAGTTGGTAAATGGAGTTTTGGACTTTGATCATTGCGTTTACTATTTTTAGAAACGATGAAGGTGGTTAGTAGTGCATCTAAGCAGCAGCTAGAAGCGATTTAGTGGGGTGACCAAGGGAGGCTTCCTCTATCTGCTTCCTCTATCTGCAGGCAGCAAGTAGTAGGCCACCAATGACAGGCTTGGTTTTAAAAGGATGGCTTTTTAGTAGTTCCTGAGGTTAGGGGCACCCATGCCTGCTTTGGACATTGGGGTGCACATTACAGAGTTTTTAATTCTAGGGTGCTTTCCATTCCAGATAAAGTTGTTGAGAGTTTGTTGGAGCGTGTCCGGTTGGGATGTTAATATCGGAACTGGGAGGGTACGGACCAAGGGAAGTAGATGAGGCAGTAGGAACATTTTGGATAATGCTATCTTGCCAGCCCATGAGGCTGAAGTGAAGAGATGAGCAGAGGTCTTGTAGTTTCTTGAGGAGGATTTCATAGTTTTGCGAAGCATTTTGCTTGAGGGAACAGTTAGTTCATTTGAACTTTTTTTATTGGGGATGCACCCAATAGTGGTCCTTCTGTTTCTTGCTCCAAAAGATGCGCAGGCAGTAGGGAAGGAGGCAGTAGACAAAGCCTCTTGCTGACCTTGAGAAAGTTCTCATCTTCCTCCTACTGCTGCATCTCCAATGCCTGGCGTGTGGTGAGTGTTTACTGCTTACTCCAGGAGGAACATGAGTGGGATTGTATTTTGACTTGCCATTCTGTCCGCCTCTAGAAAATGCTACACATATCCTGAATGATGAGCCACTGATACTGAAAAAAGTATCTAACTTACCAGGTGATGGAGCCCAAAGTGTAGAGGAAGGCCTCTTTTACAGCTGTGGCTCAGGAGCCCTGGTAGTGTAACAGGTAGGGTGACCAGACATCCCCGGTTTCTGGGGAAAGTCCCCGGATTGAGGACACTGTCCCCGGACCAAGTCTGTCCCCAGTTTTGTCCCCAGATTGGATTTGAACAGGGGCTGGGGCAATTTCAAAGACAGCAGAATAAAAAGAAAAAAATCTGAATTGCACCCCCCCTCCTCTGCCGCTCCTACTAGCTTATGGGGGGTTTATTTTTTTCCATTATCTGTGCCCCTTTCTGATGATCAGGTGCTGGTCGGAGCGGAGGGACTATTTCTTCAGTTTTGGGCACATGCCCATTGAGCTCCACTCGCATGTTCTTCTGCCTTGGCTCAAGTCCCAGCCAGCTGCCTGCCTGCTTATCTCCTTGCCTTCCCTGGTGGAGTGATCTTCCTCTGCTCCCCACCCAGTAGTAGCCGGGGCCCGAAGAGTAAAGCCCCATACACGCTATCAGATTTTCTGCTGATTTTTGTCTTCAGATTTACCAAAACCATGTAGTGCAAGGGCCTGCCTGATTGCATACAAATTGAAACTCCTAAGCTTTGGCCTCATATTATATGGTTTTGGTAAATCTGAAGGAAAAAATCAGCAGAAAATCTGATAGTGTGTATGGGGCTTTAGACTTGACAGGCTGTGAGGCAGGCGGCGGCGGAGATGGGCAAAGAGTCGTCGATTGCTGCCATTACAAGTAAAAAAAAAAATATGTCCCCGGATTTCATTTTAAAAATCTGGTCACCTTAGTAACAGGGTATGCCAGATCACAGAGTGGAACGAGTGCCTGATAAGACTTATGCTGGAGAGTGCTGGTGTGCGTCTGGGTGAGCAGTAGCATCTGGATGGTAGCACCCTGGCATAAGAGCAGGAACTGATGAGTACAGCTATGGTTGGGTCAGGTGCAGGGAGAAGATCTAAGGCAAAGTCAGACAGTCCAAGTCAGTAGCTAGCAAGCAGATCAGACACAGGCGGTAGGCAGAAGAGTCGTCAGAAGTCAGGTGGGGTTCGGTAAAAACAAGGCAGATGAACAGAAGGATAAGGTAGAAGCGTAGTCCAGGGATGAGCCAGGGTCGGTGCAGGCAGAGTGCAGGCAAAGTCAGGAGCAGATAGGGTTTTCAATGGGTGAGCAATACAGAAACGGATGCTTCAGGAATGTAATAGACCAAATGGCACTGACACCAAACATTAGTGCAGTTTAAATAGCCTGCCTGGTTCCAATGTTCACTTGCGCATGCGCACGCACCTGCTTAACGGCCACAATCAGGGCTTGCAGGAACCATGCACCTACGCACATGCATGCATCTTCCCTGACAGTATCCAAATTCCCCAGAGCCTGTCCTTATACGCTGATCACACAGGTACTCAAGGATGGCATGCTGCTGCTAGTGCAGCCTCTGCAGCATGTGAAGGTGTCACAGATGAGGTGTTTGGCAGGCAGCTTGTGTTGGTGCTACATTTCTGCCAGGCAAATACTGACTAGACATTTCCATCTAAAGTGGCCACAAACCTTTTTGGCCTGAATAAAGATCTCCTGGAAGTGAAGGTACATAATGACAAAGTGCTTTTACCTCAGGTTGAAAACTAGTGCCGGAAAAAGGATGCGGATTTTCCCTGGTGAAGGACGGATAATAGGTTAGTGTTATTGTCACACACAATCTTGCCTTGTTAAAGATGTCATAGGGCAGTGGTTCTCAACTCCGGTCCTCAGGGCCCACTAACAGGCCAGATTTGATGTATTACCTTGGGGAGATGCAGACTAGAATACTGCAATCACTGAGCAGCAAATGATATCACCTGTGATGTATTTCAGTTATCTTGCAAACCTGGCCTGTTAGTGGGTCCCGAGGACTGGAGTTGAGAACCACTGTCATAGGGTCAGTCACCTCTTGGTGTGGGCTTGGAGAGCTACCGCAATCTCTGGCCCAGTGTAGCTCCTGCCCCCAGGACTGACATGTGGCATGGGTGTGACTTATAGTAGTCATACTAATAGTAAAATAATATAAAAAAAAATAACAAATATGCAAAACAAGCAAAAAAATGGTTTTGCACAGAGAAGCCCTGATCCTCCTCTTTTTGGGTCCCCAGCTGGCCCTCCTGGCTCCTCCCCCTGCTGAATGCCCCATAACAAGCCACTTGCTATGGGGGCACTCGTGTGTGCTCACTCCCGGGGCCTGCTCTGTGTGTCCATAAGATGCACCCTGCTTCCTCCTCCCTGGCTCTAAATGACAGCAGCGGGAACCATATACATCACTGGATCAAGAAGGGGTTCAGGTAAGTACTGGGGGGAGGGGAGCTGCATATTGAAGGTTTTTACACCTTTAGCCTTTGGGACCACTTTAAGGGACATTTCTTTCTTCCATGACAGCAGTTGTGGAAGAGACACCTACTTTGAGAAGATGCTGGTGCGATCAGTGTAGGGCAAATCTACAGAGGTTCAAGCCTTTGCTCGAACCTACTCAGCATGGTCCCATTATCTTCTTCCCCACTTGATGTAATGCATCCTAACCTTATGAGACTTCCTTCTTGCCAATAGAGGCTGCAGATTTTATGACATATGCATCAGGAGATTCTTGCGGCTTGTGGGGAGATGTGAAAAGTGAGTGTGAGCCTTTTGCTGCCAAATTGTCTCATTGAGGTGCTTCTCCCATCAAGCTTTGTGGTGCAGGGTCTTGTGTTTCCTCATGCATATGGTACCCAAATGTCTGTTGCTTTTAATATGGTTGACTTGCTGCAGGCAGAGGCTGCAGACCATAATAGTGCCTTTGGCAGCAGATACGTTAATAAAGGT
Organism: Lithobates clamitans; assembly: GCA_037952925.1. Classification (NCBI taxonomy): domain Eukaryota; kingdom Metazoa; phylum Chordata; class Amphibia; order Anura; family Ranidae; genus Lithobates; species Lithobates clamitans. Next base: position 3,627,114 of record JBBGZY010000353.1, read on the forward strand.
TCACACTGCAGAGGACTGGATATAGCAGTGCAATGGAACAAAAATTGAAATTGAAGTGCCGCTCCACTGCTAAGAGGTTCAGATACAACTTTATTCTGATAAAAGGGGGCAATCCCAAAAGTAGCAAATTCATTTTGTGGGTCCAGGAGTGCCCCCTTCATCAGGGCTTGATTGCAAAAGTGTGAATAAACTAGTAATGAACTGGACCTTGTTATTTTTCCATTGTGTGAACTAGCTATAGACAAGGCCTGTGCTCAATCAAATCAAATTGGAAAACATAACATTACAGGTCCAGTTTATTCACATTGCTGTCAATCAAGCCCTGATAAAGGGGGCTAAAAATGTTGTTGTTATACATTGCAAGCCAAGGAGACCATGGGGATCCTCTGGCGTGTAGAAGCTACCTGTCTGGAAACCAGCAAGTTTGCATCAACATCAATACTTTAAGAGAGCAATACTAGTGAGATAACCCTATGGGTCCAGCGCTATTTTTTTACTTTCCTCAACTGGGTATAGCAGTGGCCTGTATCAGTGAGACAGTATAAACAGAAATGTCAGTGCTAGCACCCATACACCACATAGCAGAGCTCCCAGGTGCTCGATCCACAGTTGCTGGCTGAGTAGAGTAATGTAGAAAAAAATGATCCGCACTCCGGTTGTTGCTCTTAAAATTTCTTCATTTTATTGAATAGCCACAGTGAACAAACACTGATTAAATCAGTTAACGCGTTTCAGCCTATAAGGCCTTAGTCATAACCACATTGCAGATATAAAACTTTGAAATAAATAGTAGCTCTAAAGATCACAGGCTCCACCCATTGATTGTCTTAACCACTTCAGCCCCGGAAGGATTTACCCCCTTCCTGACCAGAGCACTTTTTACAATTTGGCACTGCATCGCTTTAACTGCTATTTGCGCGGTCATGCAATGCTGTACCCAAACAAAATTTGCGTCCTTTTGTTCCCACAAGTAGAGCTTTCTTTTGATGGTATTTAATCACCTCTGCGGTTTTTATTTTTTGCGCTATAAACGGAAAAAGACCGAAAATTTGGAAAAAAAAATATATTTTCTACTTTTTGTTATAAAAAAATCCAGTAAACTAAATTTTAGTCATACATTTAGTCCAAAATGTATTCAGCCATGTCTTTGGTAAAAAAATGTCATTAAGCGTATATTTATTGGTTTGCGCAAAAGTTATAGCGTCTACAAACTAGGGTACATTTTCTGGAATTTACACAGCTTTTAGTTTATGACTGCCTATCTCATTTCTTGAGGTGCTAAAATAACAGGGCAGTACAACCCCCCCCCCAAATGACCCCATTTTGGAAAGTAGACACCCCAAAGAAATTGCTGAGAGGCATGTTGAGCCCATTGAATATCATTTTTTTGTCCCAAGTGATTGAATAATGACAAAAAAAAAATGATATATTGCTTACACAGGCCATGGGCATATGTGGAATTGCACCCCAAAATACATTTAGCTGCTTCTCCTGAATATGGGGATACCACATGTGTAGGACTTTTTGGGAGCCTAGCTGCGTACGGGGCCCCGAAAACCAATCACCGCCTTCAGGGTTTCTAAGGGCGCGTAAATTTTTTATTTCACTCCTCACTACCTATCACAGTTTTGAAGGCCATAAAATGCCAGGACAGTTCAACCCCCCCCCCCAAATGACCCCATTTTGGAAAGTAGACACCCCAAGCTATTTGCTGAGAGGCATGTTGAGTCCATGGAATATTTTATATTTTGCCACAGCTTGGGGTGTCTACTTTCCAAAATGGGGTCATTTGGGGGGGTTTGTGCCATCTGGGCATTCCATGGCCTCCGAAACTGTGATAGGCAGTGAGAAGTGAAATCAAAAATGTACACCCTTAGGAACCCTGAAGGCGGTGCTTGGTTTTTGGGGTCCCGTATGCGGCTAGGCTCCCAAAAAGTCTCACACATGTGGTATCCCCGTACTCAGAAGAAACAACAGAATGTATTTTGGGGTGTAATTTCACATATTCCCATGGCATGTTTGAGCAATATATCATTTAGTGGCAACTTTATGCAAAAAAAAAAAAAAATTTGTCTTTTTCCCACAACTTGTGTCACAATATAAAATAATCCATGGACTCGACATGCCTCTCAGCAAATAGCTTGGGGTGTCTACTTTCCAAAATGGGGTCATTTGGGGGGGGGGGGTTTGAACTGTCCTGGCATTTTATGCACAACATTTAGAAGCTTATGTCACACATCACCCACTCTTCTAACTACTTGAAGACAAAGCCCTTTCTGACACTATTTGTTTACATGAAAAAATAATTTATTTTTGCAAGAAAATTACTTTGAACCCCCAAACATTATATATATTTTTTAAAGCAGAGGCCCTACAGATTAAAATGGTGGGTGTTTCATTTTTTTTTTCACACAGTATTTGCGCAGCGATTTTTCAAATGCATTTTTTTTCATTTTAATGCACTAAAACACACTATATTGCCCAAATGTTTGATGAAATAAAAAAGATTATCTTAGGCCGAGTACATGGATACCAAACATGACATGCTTTAAAATTGCGCACAAACGTGCAGTGGTGACAAACTACATACATTTTTAAAAGCCTAATAAAAGCCTTTACAGGTTACCACTATTTACAGAGGAGGTCTACTGCTAAAATTACTGCACTCAATCTGACCTTTGCGGTGATACCTCACATGCATGGTGCAATTGTTGTTTACATTTGACGCCAGGCCAACGCTTGCGTTCGCCTTTGCGCGAGAGCAGGGGGGGACAGGTTTGCTTTTTTTTTTTCTTTATTTTTTTTTGTCTTTTCTATCTTATTTTTAAACTGTTCCTTTCATTTTTTTTTAATCATTTTTATTATTATGTCAGGGAATGTAAATATCCCCTATGATAGCAATAGGTAGTGACAGGTACTCTTTTTTGAAAAAAGTGGGGTTTATTAGACCCTAGATCTCTCCTCTGCCCTCAAAGCATCTTACCACACCAAGATCAGTGTGATAAAATGCTTTCCCAATTTCCCAATGGTGCTGTTTACATCTGGCAAAATCTAAGTCATGAAATGCCCGTAGCTTCCGGTTTCTTGGGCCATAGAGATGATTGGATCCATTCTGGTCTCTGATCAGCTCTATGGTAAGCTGGCCGAATCACCGGCTGCATTCTCAGGTTCCCTGTTGGGACAGAAGAGCCAGACAAAAACATGGAAGACGGTGGGAGGGGGGGACATTCCCTCCCACTGCTTGTAAAATCAGTCTAGAGGCTAATTAGCCGCTAGGATTGCTTTTACATGAAAGCCGACCGCTGGCTGAAAAGAATGATACCAAGATGATATCTAAACCTGCAGGCATAATTCCGGTATAACCACTCAAAGTCCAGCAACATACCAGTACGTTGCTGGTCCTTGTTGGGCATATATTGTAATCTTTTTTTTTCATGCAGCCTGTGGGCTGAACGAAAAAAAGAGATTGATTGGTGGGTATGCCCACCATTAGAATACCTCCCTTCATCCACCCACTTCTAATGATGGGCATACATGCACCATTTATGTATGCCGAAGCATGGGGACATCCGCCCCAAAAGTTAGGAGCAAATCGCTCCTCCACCCCTGCTGCCCCCATGCTTCGGCATATATCACCTCAGACAGTGCTGGAGTCACGGCTTTATGTATCGTGGGGGCAAACGCTGTTGCTGTCAAGATAAATAAATCCACGCTGCAGCTGAATGGCGTACCTGAAGACAAAAAAATGGTTAACAATAAAACACAGTAAACAGTAAAGTATAAAAAATTGCATACCTGGAAAGCAAACATGATAAAACATAATAACAATAAAACATTGCAGAATAGAATACAGTAAAAAAGAGCAGAACAATAGAGAAAGAATAGAGAGAGAGAGAACAATAAAACGACAACTTTTTTTAAATTTTTTTTTAATTTTATATATTTTTTTTTGTTTTGTTTTATTTTTTTTCACACTTTTTTTTGTAACTGTAACTTTTATAACTGTAACCGGTTCCAGATTCAGGTCTCTCAAAATGCCATGGCATCTTGGGAGACCCTGTGAAAGTGTGCCTAGTCTGTGCAGTGCTGTACCTTACGCTAATACTCAACTAGTGTATGGTAGCGTTCAAAACATTCACCAATGCAAAGACCAGAATTGTCAGGACAAGAGGGACAATAATAGCGGGTGTCACGCCTATATCCGTGCTTGCTGCAGACACATCTTTTTTGGGGGGGTTTGTTGGGTAGGGATACTCGGGAGGACATAAAGAAAATGCCTCTCATGCAGCCGACTGCATTTGGTTGGGGATGTGAATGGGGGAAGTACGGGTGCTGCAGAAGTGGTGGGTTCCCAATTAGGATTGGCGAATGCAGCAGATAGGGCATTATGGGCACGACGGGCCTGTTTGTCTTCTTCTTGGTGGCAGCGGGACTCTACTTGTGCTTGCCACTTCACCAGCTTGAACTGCACTTATGGGACTCGCCACGTCACCAAGTGTTACTGCAGTGCTGGTTTGACTACGACTGGGGTGTACTAGGCCGCTGGTGCTTGCAGGTTCACCAAAACGCTACCAAAAAACTGTTAGCGATCGCAGGGATCAGGCCTGACTCTGCGAACGCTGCAGTTATGCGTTTAGTGTTTTGTAAGTGACAGTGATCGATCGATACTGCACTTGGGTGGGCTGGGCAAAACGCAGGTGCTAGCAGGTATCTGGGCTGTTTCCGCTAACACTGCGTTTTTGGGAACCCTAAACTGCTGGGGACGCTAGTATAGATCCGATCGGATCAGATATCGATCTGTTCAGATACTATACCACTAAGGGAGGTGTAATGTGCGTGCGTGGGTGTTAGCGGTACTGGCGCTAACCTGACGCTGCCTGGGGCGACGCAGACCCTATCTGACCCTAAAACCTAAGTTATATCACTGCCGGGCGATCAGGGGGCTAAACCTTTATTCGGTAATAAACGGCGAGTGCCCTGACACTATAAAAAATAAACTAACTAACCAGCGTCATCCGTAACAGTTATACGGTGATCACTGGTGAAAGGGTTAACTAGGGGGCAATCAGGGGGTTAAAACATTTATTATATAGTATATGGGGGTCCCTGTCGCTATAAAACACTGACGGCGAACCTAAATATTTATCTCCCTAACTAGCGTCACCAGTGACACTAATACAGCGACCAGAAAAATGATCGCTTAGTGACACTGGCGACGGGGGGTGATCAACTATACTATATATACTATACTATACAGAAGCCGAGGAAGCATTTAATTCGTCAGGAGCGATCACGAGGGGGGAGCCACGAATGAGTGGCCTCCCCCTCACCCCTCGCCCCTGATGAGAATCTGACCGCCGCAGGCACCAGGGGGGGGGGGGGTGAGGGATCGGACCCCCCGCCCGTGGGAAGGCAAGGACGTACCTGTAAGTCCTTTTGCCTGCCCGTGCCATTCTGCCGACGTACATCGTCGTGCGGCGGTCGGCAACTGGTTAATGTGGCCAATTGATGACCGTGAGATACCCAGGGGCGATATAAGAGGAAGAGAGGTGCCATCTGGTGGACAACAACATAGACCTTGGCTGGGTTATAAGCTCAAAGCGGACGTGATCTCCCTAAAAAAGAGATCAGTGTAGCTGGTAAGAGGCAGTCATTTCACAGGTGGAGGAATCTTTCTATCCCAATTCACCTTTTCTGCGGTGTTTCCCTGTTTTAAGTCAAAAATCAATTAACAAAGGAAAGACTTTTCTTAAAAATGTGAATACTTCGTGATCAACATCAGTATTTTTCTAGAGAATCTTTGTTGAGATGAACTCTCTCAAGGACATTTTTTTGACCATGTCACGTAGATGATTTTAAATGCATTTATTCATAACATTGTAATGCAAGTGGTATATCATTTTCTATTTAGATCTATGAATTGACATGGGGATTGGGAGTAAATGTGTCCCCTATCCATTAGGGATATTTAATATATGTGGTTAGATTTCATATTTTATATGGTCTCATGGTGCACGGCTTTTTCCTCTGTAATATATGTATTGTGTGTATCTCACATTTAAGCTGCAGCTGGACCTAGCGGTTATTTATATTTTTTTTTTTCAGACAGTGCTGTATTTTCATTTGAAACATATAGATATATGCATAAAGAAACACACCATAAAATTCAAAAAACATTAAATAAAAAAAAGATGAAAATTATAATCCAGGTATGTGAAAAGAAGAAACCAAAAAATCACTGCGCTATCGTAAAAAAGCCCCCATAAAAAGCAGCAGTTCAACTGTGGAATATCCACAACATACCAGAAAACAACAAAGAAAAAACTGCGCTATACCACAGATGAAAAAAAGTGCATAGTAATCAATTAAACAAAATAAATATATATGAAAAAAACATCAAAATACGTCAAATCATGAATGTACAAAATGATAGCAAAGTCCATGAACTCAGAAATCCAGAGAATCTTCTATGGAGATGGGAAGAGTCCCCCAATAGCTCTCTATGAAAGCCAGTGTGGAAAGGTAGGAATAAAAACACCCCTCACAGTGATCTTCCACCTCCTAACATATGCACTTACCAGATTGCAAGCACAACAGGCACGTGTGTAAACCCAAATCCAGGTGTGCGGCTAACAATGCAAGCATCCCTCTGAGCAGCGTAATAGATGATAAACAAGACAGGCACGTAGTGGACTATATCCGTGTGTCCAGCTAGTAGTAGGGCATCCCTCTATGCAGCGTAGCTTCAGGCATGTAAAAGGATATTGCAGCACCCGGTTTCAAGGACAAGGAAAGGTGGCCATAGCATGAATCCGATAAAACAATTTATTAAAAATAAAGTAGAAAACTTACAAGAATGTGGAATAAAAAGAGGCTCTGACATCATCGCATCTTGCCAAGAACGGGTGTTCGCTTGCCGGCCGGCGAACTGCTCTTTTTATTCCACATTCTTGTAAGTTTTCTACTTTATTTTTAACAAATTTTGTACATTCATGATTTGATGTATTTTGATTTTTTTTCACATGTGAAAAGAAGACCCAAAAGAGAGAAAGGAAGAGAGAGAGAGATTGGAGACTCTGGGGAGAGGAATTCTAATGTAAGTGCAAGTCCAGATCCCACTTCAGGTTTAAACCCTGAGGCGATCTAATTTTTAATCTAAAAATCCACCACGCTTCTCTCCCCAGTAGCCTTCTCTCCCTGTCACCTCCTCTGGGTGAGTGAGACAACCATTCTATTCCTCTGAAGCAAAATGAGGAAAGATGGCCCTGATTACATTCTCTAAAGTGACATGTTGCATTCAAAATATTTCTATCATTTGGATTGTTTGTGTCATAGTAATGTTCCCCTATACGGCTCTCAAAGGACGTGTGGTACAACCTACCTATTGGAGGCTGCATGAAATACAGGTGATCAGGTAAATTACATAGTTTGTGCCACAGTTGATATATTGCTGTATAATGAACTCCTCATCTGTGGCTGTGGCAACAAACATTTTACCCAAAAGACACAAATTACAGTACCTATAGGTTTTTGTATTACAAGGGTAACTTCCAGGATAGGAGAGCCAGGTGGGTTGGCATTGTTTAGATGAGAAAAGACTAGGTGATAGTGCAGTCCCTAATGTGGGGGGCATGTTGGCTAGAAATATGGCAACCTGCTTGCAAAATCCCATTTAAATCTTTGTCTGTATACAGTATTGGCAGATTCTTTTTTATTATTCTGACTATTTGATGATATTTTTGGGAAAATGTAGTTACAAACGTAATAGGTTTGCTCATTCTTCTATATCTAGAGTTGGAAGGTTTATAAGATTTATTCTTATTCCTATACTCTCTTGGTTTTAGCTTTATCTGACAGTAATTCCTCTCTGTCCATTATCAAAACCCTTGACTAAGGGATGTGCAGATTACTGAGGCTATCGTTTCCTACAAAGCTAGCAACCCCTGTATTACTTAGACCCAATGATTGACCAGACAACACATTCTTTTTTGGAGTCGAATGGCCATAGCAGCCTTTTTTTTATTACAACAAAATGAAATACAAAAAAACTCTCAACATAACGTAATGCATATAACACATTTTTACATAACCATTAAACCAAATAAAAACTCAGCTTAAACCTGCCCGGTCTAAATGTCTTTGAAGGGCAATTTTTCTCGACCAACTAATTGTATCTGTACACCCCATAAAGGCCCCATGCCGTATATTACGCCAGCTCAGGGACAATTACCAGTTACTTCCTTCCAGATACAACCAACTACAAACCATTGTTACCATTGTATTGTTAGTAAGGGAAGGGACACCCATACCTCCAGATGGGCCCAACCCCCCTAAACCTCCATTATTTTTTCCAGCAGCCCCTTCAAAGACCCCATAGACCTCCCACTGCTGCTACAACTATCTAGAAAAGAAAATCAACAAATCTCTAACGTTAATAGGCAAGGGAAACCATACCCCCGTAATGCCTGCCCCACCAGGTGTGAACCATCCTACCTCGTGCGGACCTAGAGAATTACAAAGATGACCCCCGAAAAGACACAAACTAAAAAGGGGAGGGTGGGAAAAACCTTCATTCCTCTGTGGCAAAAAAGCTCAGACTGAGCACTGTTGAAAAGAATGCCCCTCTACCTCCCTAAACAACACCCCCACACTCGGGACCCACCAATCCTGGTAAGTGTCATAAGTGGTGTAGTGGGTAGCACTTTCGCCTAGCAGTAAGAAGGGTTGCTGGTTCGAATCCCAACCACGACACTACCTGCCTGGAGTTTGCATAATCTCCCTGTGCCTGCGTGGGTTTCCTCCGGGTACTCCGGTTTCCTCCCACACACCAAAGACATGCTAGTTAGGTTAATTGGATCCTGTCTAAATTGTCCCTAGTATGTATGAATGTGAGTTAGGGACCTTAGATTGTAAGCTCCTTTAGGGTAGAGACTGATGTGAATGTACAATGTATATGTAAAGCGCTGCGTAAATTGACGGCGCTATATAAGTACCTGAAATAAATAAATAAATAAATAAATAAATAAATAATACCTCCCCCTAACCCCAGCTCTTTCCCTGCCTCACTGCCCACCCCAGTCATGCTGGCCCATTTGCACTTTCTGCTCCGGGCCATTACTTTCCAGTCCTTGGTGTATAACAGATTTGTTATAACCTCGGTCCAATAAGCGCTGATAAATGACCTTGCATTCCAGCTCAATGGCTGAGTCTCAATATATTATAAAAGTGGATTGCGCTAACTTCTGTATGTGATACCACTGCTGAAACATACAAAAATAGGATATCTATCCTATGTAGAGTGCTTTTCTGTACCAATAAATATCGTGTCAAAAATATACTGTCCACATAGTGTTTACTAGTGACAAAATAATATTCCAAAAAACTGTTTAAAGTGCTAGTGCTAAAAAAATATAAAACATGACAGATATTAAAAAAATGTGCAATGTGCCAATCAAATACCGTCAAATATCACATATCACCATGCATATATAATACATGCTGCAAAAAATGTCCTCAACATGTGCATAAACACTACAGCCCACTAGATGTCCTCAGTGAGTGATTACTTCTGTGCAATGACGTTAGGTGCTACCAAAAGCTATTTAAAAGTGCTAGTGCTACAAAAATATCAAAAAAATTAATACTAAACAATGTGCCAATATTGCTAACAAAATATCACATATCAACATGCATATGTACTACATAGTGCAAACAAATATTAAATGAATGTCCTTGATATATGCAGAAACACCACAGTACACTGGTTGTCTTCAGTGAGTGATCACTCCTGTGCAATGACATTCCTTTTCAGTATATTGTGCTCCTAATTTACCACTTATCGTGACTTCACTACCACCTCATGCAATGGCCACTCACCAGATGTAAAAAGAATAAACGCCATTGGTTCATTAACCACTTCCCGCCCGGCCCATAGCAGATGACGGCCGGGCGGTAGTTCAGTTATCCTAATTGGGCGTCATATGACGTCCAGCAGGATAACATGCCGCCACGCGATAACATGTGTCAGTCTGACACACCGCTCCACCGATCTTGGTAAAGAGCCTCTGGCGGAGGCTCTTTACCACGTGATCAGCCGTGTCCAATCACGGCTGATCACAATGTCAATAGGAAGAGCCGTTGATCGGCTTTTCCTCACTCGCGTCTGACAGATGCGAGTAGAGGAGAGCCGATCGGCGGCTCTCCTGACAGGGGGGGGGTCTGCGCTGATTGTTTATCAGCACAGCCCTCCCTCAGATGATCACACTGGACCACCAGGGATCGCCACTAGGACCACCAGGGAGAAGGGCAACATGTGGATGGCCAGGTATGTACCCCATGGCCATCCACATGTGCCCAATGTGCCCAGTCAGTGCCCAATCTGTGCCAATCAGTGCCCACAAATGGGCACTGATTGGCACCAGTATATTGCACCCATCAGTGTCATCAGTGCCACCCATCAGTGTCCATCGGTGCCACCTGTTAGTGCCCATCTGTGCCCATCAGTGCCCACCTATCAGTGCCCATCTGTGCCACCCATCAGTGCCACCCATAAGTACCCATCAGTGCCACCCATAAGTACCCATCAATGCCACCTACGAGTGCCCATCAGTGCCGCCTATGAGTGCCTATCGGTGCCACCTATGAGTGCCCATCAGTGACGCATACCAGTGCCACCTATCAGTGCCCATCAGTGCCACCTATCAGTGCCCATCAGTGCCGCCTATCAGTGCCCATCATCAGTGCCCGTCAGTGCCACCTCATCAGTGCCCATCAGTGCCACCGTATCAGTGCCCATCAGTGCAGCCATATCAGTGCCCATCATTAAAGAAGAAAACATACTTATTTACAAAAAATTTTAACAGAAACAAAGAAAAACTTGTTTTTTCAAAATTTTCAGTCTTTTTTTATTTGTTGCGCAAAAAATCGCAGAGGTGATCAAATACCACCAAAAGAAAGCTCTATTTGTGGGAACAAAATGATAAAAAAAATAGTTTGAGTACAGTGTAGCATGACCGCGCAATTGTAATTCAAAATGCGACAGCGCTGAAAGCTGAAAATTGGTCTGGGCAGGAAGGTGTCTAAGTGCCTGGTATTGAAGTGGTTAAGGATAACCAATCTGTTTGTGATGGGTCCAATAGCAGCCTTTCCAAGCAATGTATTAGTATCTCTTGCTCTGTTCAGTGCTCATAAAGACATATGGATAGCCTTCATGGTATAGTATGTAATTTTATTTTATTAAAAAAGTTAAAAGCATGGTTAAACTCACATGTTATGGTGCCCTTAAGCCGGCACCAAGCAAATCCAGCAGTGTATTTGGAGAGCGGTGTCTCAGTTTGTTTCCCCTCTGTCACTGTGTGTCCTCACAGTGGCATGCGTTCCAGGCCTCACTCTCGTTCAACTGGAAGTGATGAGAACGTTCCCAGCAGCCTCTATGCGTTTCGCAATGTAATTTTCATCATCAGAAAGAGCTTCTGTCTATACGTGTATAAATGTATTCACGTGTGTGTACACGCGAATGCATAAGGAATACTTGTGCATGATTAGGTTCATACTACTGCAGCAAGTTAGGAATCATTTGATGAAATAATTCCACGGAGTCAGCATTAGTAGAAGAAGAGGGCTCATTAGTAGACAACTGGCTGTTCTGCTCCTGAGCGAAGGAATAAGAGGAAGGCTTTGTCAGCCACTCAACTGCATCCTGTGCATGCTGTGGCTGTATAGCATGACCACTGTGAGATAGAAAAGGTGGACATGCTCTCCCTCCAGATCGTGCAACCTGACCATGTCTTTGTTTTGCAGAACCTTCTAGGCCTTTTATACCTTCACATGCATGACCAGTGTAGTCCAGATTTTCCCCATTTTAACTTACTAAAAGCCACCTAATACTCCAAACCCCTTTCCTTCCTAAATAATGAGACCACACCATGTTTCTGGAGTATAAAATGGCCACGACAGCCTCTTTATTAAACAACCGTATAAAATTAACTCCAATATCAAAATTTAAATATATAAATAACAAATATATATAACATATATATATAACCTCAGATAAAGATCAACATATTTTAAACCAATCTGTTGGTCAGTGACGGAGCTACACCCCTTTTTACCACCCATCAACAACAGTACACTGCGAGCGCCATGCTTTAAACTGATAAGGCCTCCAGCTGTACCGCTCGGAGACAACCCCTGCCCGCAGTGCAACATACCGGTATTCCGTTTCTGAATACACAGGAGGGGCCATACTATTGATGACCCCCCACCCCTTTTTAACCTTTTATTTACCGCTACCATCACCGACCAACATCAAAAACCAGCCACAGCCCGAAAGGATGAAACCTTATCCTTAAGGGCCCCTCCACACCCTCAAAGCCCTTTGAATTCCTTCCTGCAATCCCATGGACCAAAGGTCCGTCCCCACATCCGTGAGGTGAACCCCATCCTTTCTCAAATAGAGGCCTATGTTTATCTCTAACTCTCTATGGCGAATCACCATGCCCCCTTGTTGCACCACCATATTAACTCTTATACGTGCCTTGTTTATTCGCTCAACCGACCTGGCATTGCGCCACACCGTACGCGCCACAATATCCGACCATAACAGCAATGTAGTCGGAAACCTAGAACGTATGTGCAACAAATCTGCCTTTATATCCGCTATCAGTTCCCTGACTGTACTTACTCCAAAATCGTTACCCCCCGGCGTGAATAACCAACACATCCGGAGGCCTATCGAGCCATGCGTATCGCTCCACCTCTGGCACCACTCTACCCCACATCATGCCTGGTTTCCCCAGCCACCTGATAAAAGCCACCTGCCTTGATATACCCAACTGCCTCCCATCGGGTCTCGCATCACCTCTCCTAGCCCCCCAACAAACATACGAGTGTCCCAGTATCCAGACGAGGCGTGGAGACACTCCATCTAAAACGAAAAGACAACAAGGAAACATTTACACCAATACACTAAAACTACCCCGCCATTAGCGTGCAACATCAGAAACTTTTTTTTTTTTTTTTATTCTACCACCAGTTGAGGATGAATGTAAGAACGGAATCTCTTCGATTCCCATCGCCCGATCCTCTTCACCGCCGCCTCATCCAACCCACATCTGGCAGCTTCTGTAGCCGCCCCAATGCGGAAGGAGTGTGAGGCATAAGCTTTCCCATCCAAACCTACCCCATCCAAGCATTTCCTAAACACTGCCACAAATTGAAATCTTGATAAATGCGACCCATCTGCATGACATAAAAATGGCCCCGCGCCCAATGGTCTAACTTTTTGAAAAGCGCTAACAGTTCTTACAGGACACACTGCTGATCCTGGCAGGGCAAACAACCACACATCTATGCCCCTTCCCAGTTGATCAGTTTTAGATCTCCTCAGCCGTAAGCCCACCCTATCAGCGTGAGTACTTACATCCTGAACCAATATACCTCCCGCCTCCCGTCTGGATGGACTAACCAACTCCCCCACCCCAAAATCCCCAAAAAAGGCTAACGAAAAAGCTGCTGTAAACAGTAAGCACTCATAACTTGATGCACACACAAACCTTAACTGCGCACAAATTAATACCAAGTTTTGAAAAGTGACAGGCCTGCGGTTATCCCTTCTTTTGTGACTTTTTCGGTACCCTTTTAATGCCTGCCTTACCCAAAACTCTTTTGTCCAATCCTCCTTTCCTTGTAGCTTAAAAAGGAATGACAATGCCGCCAACTTTTTCCCAATAGACGATACACCCACCCCCATTTCCATATTCCTTGCAACAAAATATAGTACCATTAATCTCACCTCCTCACCAGCCTCACCAACCCCCATAAGTTCAGACCATTCTTTCCATACCTTCACATACACCGCCCAAGTGGACTCACTTACAGACTGTTGTATCCATCCCGCGACGACTCCAATGCCAGCTCCCAAATCCAATCCTGGCAAGGAATTCCTTCGAACTCTGCAGCCGGAGTTAAAGCCCTGAACTTGTCCCACTGAAACCGAGACAGTGAATCAGCCAGTGTGTTATCAATCCCTGGTATGTGGACAGCATATATGAAAATATTCAATTGAAAGCACCGCAACATCAACTGCCGTAATAGCCTTATGACAGGTTGGGAAGACGCTGACATGCGATTGACTACCTGCACCACTCCCATATTATCGCAATTCAATCTCAACTTCAGGTTCTGACAAGCCTTTCCCCACAACTCTATAGCCAATACCACCGGAAACAATTCCAGCAATACCAAGTTACGAATGAATCCTGCTTCCACCCAGGATTTTGGCCAAGGCTCCGCACTCCATTGCCCTTGAAAATACGCCCCATAGCCAGTTGAGCCCGCCGCGTCTGTAACCAACTCCACATCGAAATTACTTACCGGGCCCTCCATCCACACCGACTTCCCATTGTACTCCATCAGAAATTGATACCATACCTTTAGGTCCTCACAATGCTCTTTTTTAAGCCTAATGAAATGGGCCGGTGCTTTTACCCCCGCTGTAGCCGCTGACAGTCGGCGGCAGAAAACTCTTCCCATTGGTATTATCCTACACACAAAGTTCAATTTTCCTAGCAATGATTGAAGTACCCGCAGCTGTACTTTCTTCATCCCATGTATCTCTCTGATTTCTTTTTGCAAATCCCTTAATTTATCCTCCGGTAACCTGCATTCCATTGCCTTGGAATCAATCACAATCCCCAAGAAGCTAATCTCTGACTTGGGGCCTTCAGTTTTTTCTGCTGCTAGGGGCACACCAAATCGTTCCGCAATGTGTTGCAACGTTGACAATAAGATCGCACACACATTGGATGAAGGGGGACCTATGCATAGGAAGTCATCCAAATAATGGATCACAGATTCCAGCCCCGACACGTCCCTTACCACCCACTCTAAGAAGGAACTGAAAACCTCAAACATGGCGCAGGAAATCGAGCAACCCATGGGCAAGCACTTGTCCACGTAAAATTGCTCTTGCCATTGGTAACCAAGCAGCCAAAAACTATCCGGGTTAACCGGAAGTAGCCTAAATGCCGCCTCTATATCTGATTTTGCCATCAATGCTCCTTTTCCATATCGCCGGACCCATCGAACTGCCGCGTCAAACGAAGTGTACGACGCGGTACATGCCTCAGGGTCAATGAAATCGTTAACCGAACCCCCTTTTGGGAATGATAAGTGGTGAATCAACCGAAACTTATTCGGTTCCTTCTTTGGTACCGCGCCCAATGGAGACACCACCAAGGCTTTGAACGGCTGTTCCCCAAATGGCCCACCCATGCGTCCCAATTTCACCTCTTTTGCTAATTTTTCCACTACCACCCCCAGGTGTTGTAATGCGGATCTCAGATTCCGAGCCACAGGAGGCACCACCTCCAATGAACACAGTATTTTAAACCCCTCTGTAAAACCCTTAAACAACAACCTCGCTGCCTCCCTATCCGGATACTTACTTAGGAAAGGTTGCATCCTTTCCACCATCACCGGCGTCGTCCCTCTTGTTAACAGCGTCCCTGGCACGCTTTCCTTTTTTGAAACATCGAGCCAGGGTATGGGTTCCCCCACACCCTGAACACTCGCGTTTAAACTTGCAAGATCCCCCAAACCTGCATGATCCCTCGTTATACTGCCAGCACACTCCCCATTTTCTGCCGGCCGGTAGTCCTGGGGATTGGGTACCCCCGGCCCCCCCCTGAAATAACGGGGCCCTAGCTGACGCCATCAATCTCATCCATAAGCTAATGTCCTTATGGTCCCAACGCAGCTCTGGACGCATCGCTCTGCGTTGACGAAACTGTTCGTCATACCGCAACCAAGCCATACCACCATAAACCCTGTGCGCTTCTCCTATAGCATCCATATAGCAAAACAACCCAGGACAATTTTCCTGGATTTCTTTCGCCAATGACACTGGCCATGATAGCAAACGCCTGTAACCAATTTACAAACGTCCGCGGTATCAATCTATATCTCCTCTTCTCCTCATCCTCCCTCTTGGAATCGTTGGGTTTAACCCTATCCAGGTTAAACTTTTCCAATGGCAACAAGGAGAATATTTCGACATATACCCCTTTATAGATTTTTTCCCTCACTTCTTGTTTCAGATGAGCTCCCAGCGGGCCCTCGAAACAGACATATATCTCACATTTCGCTGCATCGGCCAACCTAACCACATCAGTCCTACCACTAGCTTCCGTGACCCCTTTCTCACTTGGCGTGTCCTTACCTGTCACCGGCTCCAACTTCTGTTCTGCTTGTCCCACCATGGCCGACTGTTCCACAGTCCCACCCCCTGAAATCACACTCCCCGCAGCCTGTTCCACACCCTGGGCACCCCCTTGCGTATCTCCCTGTGCATTGCCAAAACGACCCACCAGTACCTGTAAACCCTCCAATAACTCCTGTAGCTGTCCTGTGGACCCCGAACTGGCGGATACTGTACCCGCCAAGTGAGCTCCGCCCACTCGCAGCGTATCTCGGCCCTCTGTTCACCGCTTCTCCATCTCCAACCTCTTCTCCGTTCCTGTTATCCTCCCCCCCACGCTCGTTTAGAGCAGCTGGGGTGACATTCTGTTGTCTCCCTCTTGGAACCGAGCGCAGGGAAGCGGCGCCATTGCGGCCCGTGGCCCCGCCCGGTGAACTTTGAACCTGCTGTGGACCGCGCCCTGGCCTCGCCGCTGCCTCCTTACTGCTTCGTTTTGCCGGCGGGAGCGATCTCTCTTCCCCCGGACTCCTCACCGCTCTTTCCAGCCTGCGTGCAGGCCCCGGTGAGTACCGCGCCGGAGGCCTCGATCTCCGCGCACGCGCCGCCGGCTCCTCCGCCCTCACCGCTCCACTGGGCTCCCCGCCGAGCATCTCTTCCACCTGTCTCTGGAGCCACTCCGACCCCCTAACTTCCGCCGCCTGCTTCAAACGAGCTAACAATGTCTCTATACTGGCCATCGTTGAGGAGCAGAGAGATTCTGCCTCCTCGTGTCTTCTTCCCCTACGCACTGCCCGTTCTGGCACCGCCCCCTCCTTTTATCTAACCACTCCCCCCAACTTTCCTTCTCTATCCTCCCCCTACCTTTCAAATAACTTAACCCTATGTGTCCCTAGACACCCTGTCATGCCCGGCCCTGCACTCATTTTGTTTTCCTTCAACGTTCCGGGCCTCACTGTACCTCTGCTGCTCCCTTTAGGCCTGTCTGACATTTTTATTTTATTTTTTCTAAGGTAACTCTGATTTTGCCCAGAGCAGTCCTTAGTAGTTTTTTCTTTTTAATACAGTTCTAATTGATTACTAGATATATTGTTTTGTGCTTTTTTTTTTTTTTTTTTTTATTCTCACAGAATCACACTTCCAATTTTAATATTTGAATGAGGCTGATGAGTTTACACATGTTCTAAATATGACACTGACACAGTAAGATTGATAACACAGATCCTTGCAGTTTATTACATTTAGAAGTGTTTCTGCATGAAAATAAAATATACACTCATTTCAGTTGTCCGTGACTGTTTCATTAGTGGGCCATGCAGGAAAATGAAAGAAGGTTTTCCACATGCTCCCATGGGACTTCCAGTACTCTAAATGTGCAGAATAAGGTCTGAAACAACAAAGGTAAAGTTAGTATTAGCTGGTTGCCTCTTGTCCTACTTGTTGGCCATAGTGACAAGCTAACAACCATTCTCACCATAGAAAATACACACCTGACTATGGTGCAAGGATGTAGTTATATGTTTCTCATTTGTGCCAGGGTCACTTCAGCAACCAGGGCCCCCAATGTCCTAGGCTGAATTTTTGTTTGCAATAAGGGTATGCTTTCTCTTGCATAAGGACCTCTGATCAATCCAATGGCAGTTCAAAGTTCCACTGAATTATATACTGTGAAATAGGCCCAAAGGCTTCCAGCTGGTCTACAAGTATCATTTAATAAAGCCAAATAATGATAAAACCATAAAAGTAATAAAGTCATGAGAGACAATAAAGTGTAACATGCAAGCGTTTCCAATTACCAATCATAGTGGCTGTGATGGAAGATCAATAGCTTCTTGCTAGAAAACCCCAGGGTGCTGGTGTGTGATATCCTGGGGCCAGAGGCTATCAGCATCAAGCTGATCATGCCGACCAGGCACACCGGAAGTAATGTGGGTGGCAGTGGCATTGCTAGGGAGTGGCTTTTGGGGTTATAGCTCAGAATCTGGGGCCCATAGCCCAGAGTCTCTGCATGGGTCCCCAAGGAGAGGGGAGGCTCTCTGGGGACCCTGATGTAAGGTGAGGCTCTATGGGGACCCCGATTTTAGGGGGAGACTCTCTGGGGACCCCGATGTAAGGGGGAAGCTCTCTGAGGACCTTAATGTAAGGGGGGCTCTCTGGGGATATATATACACACGCACATATTATATACATGTGTATGCCCGCCCAAGAGTATGACTTTCTTTACTACGCTGCTATGGGCTCTAGCCCCAGATCTTTTGTAGACCTAGCAATGCCTCTGGTTGGCGGGTCACTGGAGGGAAGCCAAAATAGAGCCACGGGAGACTGGGATGGTCTGCAAGCAGTCAGGATTGCCGTGTTGACTCATTTTGCATGCATGTGCTTTGTTTGTTTAATAAATCATACTTGGAGACCAGCTGGAAGCTTATGGGCTTATTTCACAGTATATCCTTCCATCAAACTTTGAACTGCCATTGGATTGATCAGGGGTCCCAAGCGCTGTTATTTCTGGTACTTTTGTTCTGTATGGTCACTGTTCCAAGCGTCCCCTACAGCAGCTGGGACTGTCTAGTGCTCTTTAATCAACAGTATATAATTGTGGTACTATCGACTTAGCACTTGATTTTTTATCCTCCTAGGTAGGTGCTAGCATTAGGTAAATTTAGTTCTGGCTCACTGTATCCAGTGAAGCTGGTGTTTTGTTGTTAGGTATATTTAGTTGTGCTCACTGTGATCAGTGTAGCTGTGTTGATTATTCTGGTCTGTTCAGCGTTTCACCAGCTGCCGGTTTGATTGCTCTACTTTCTGGAGAGCTGTGGATCCCTCTAGAACATAGGTGTGGAGCAATGCAAATGAGCAGCATGAATATTTTTACAGCCCTGGCCAATCCCTGGGAGGGTGGCCGAGATGGTTGCTGTGAGTAAGTATGAATACTCTGAGAAACAATGCTACCAGGTCTTTTCCTGTAGGAGAGGAACACAACCTAATGGGGGGCAGGGGGTTGCTTGCCCCCTTGCTTGCTATCCTGCCATGTGCTTGCGAGATGCTGAGGCCTCAGGTGGGCCTGGTTTGCTAAAGCTGCTGAGAGCTGACTAAGGGGCTGTTGTCTGCAGATCTAGTTTGGTATCACAGGGGAAAAAGTGTCGCATAAATGTTGGAAGTAGGAAACCAACTTTCCAAGGACATTTTGTGAGTACAGACTGCTGTGAGAGATCTTAGAGGCTGTGGGCTGCTGCCTCCCCTTTGGTTCTAGAGAGTCAGCTTTGTGTTCATAGAAAGGGGACATTGGCTGGTGTCCTGAAGAACTCAGCCTATCTAGTTCTCTGTGATTGGACTCTGCTCTGATTGCTCAAAAAAGGAGGTCTGCTTTTGCAAGGACTTTTGCTTCAGTTCTACAGAAGGAAGTTTACCAGTGGCGGCTGGTGGAAATATTTTTTGAGGGCGGGGGCAAACAGTACCCCCACCCCTGGTCGGTTGGTTGGTCGGTCGGATCTGGAGCACTTACCCCATCTATGCTGGGTATCTCCCGGGTGTCACCAGCTTCCCCTGCTCTCCACGGGCATCACGGTGGCGGTTTCCGCTTCCTCCCTCCTCCTCAGAAGCCAATCAGGACTCTTCTCTGTACAGCCACTCAGAAAACGGGTCTCAGACCCGCTTCTGATTGGTCTGATTGAGGATCAGTGTTTCAATAGTGAATATTCATTCGCTATTGTAACACCTGGGTGGGCTCATAGTGCAATGCCCTGCGGCCCATCCTATTCTGAAGCCTATTAGAGCCTCTGGCTCTAATCGGGTGCTTCAAAAAAGCACCCTCACCACTGTAATTCATGTGCTTGGCATCCTGAAAGGGGCCGGACACATGAATGGGGGTGGCAGCTGTGGATAGAGGGAGTGGTGCCTGGGCACCCCTAATGGATGGGCTGCCACTGAAGTTTACTGTCCTTTTATTGTACATAGTTCTTTTTGGAGTGTCCCACTCAATTCCCCAATCCTATCCAAGTTACCCCAAAAATAAAAACACCAAAAAGAACAACCCTGGACTTGTCATTGAGCCAAAGAGTAACTGTGACCGTGTGCCTGGCTGCGGGACAATTACTGGGAAAAAGAACTGGGACATATTTCCAGCTGGGGTAGTGCTACACATAACAGTGACAAAAGGTTTTTTTTTTTCCACCTATATGTCACATAAAATAAAATAATACTGTTTACAAAAACATTAACAATCTGTACACTTTTTAAATCAGGGTCCTCCTAGTAACACTAAAATAAAAAGTAATGAATGAAGAGGGTGAAGAGTTATTGCTGACCTGAGCAAGGTGTGAGTCTTGCATCAAACTGCAGGATTGTATGTCATTTGTGGTGCCTTTCTTGCAGTCTGTCTTTCCAATTTCTACATTTAAAGTATAGATTACTCCAGCAACAATCTGAAAAAAACAAAAACATTGACATAGTCATTGCTAAATACTGGATATAATCTTACATTAATACCAGCTTTTAAAACTAAATCAGAACATGAATTTAATAATAATAAAAAAGCGATATTAAAATTCCTAAATGTTTCTGCAGTGTTGGTCAGTTTTTGAATGGGCTGCTAACACATTACACCACCATTGAATGCACAGTGCTGTTCTGCAGCCATTTGTACCTGGACATTGTTTTGCAATGTCTTTGTTCTGTGCTCTTTCATATATTGTAATTTACTGTAGTAAACATCATGGATTCCTAAAAAGAACCATGTGTGGACTAGGGTTGCCACGTCATCCCTTTTATCCAGGACACATATTAATTAGAACCTGTGTAATTAATATGTGTCCTGGGTTAAAGGGATGATGTGGAAACTCTAGTGTGGACACTGCCTCCTTTAAGTGACATAATGGAAACAAAGTAAGTTTTTTTAGTATATCATTGCTGCCCTATATGAAGATTATAGTCGTTTCATCGTCTTTTGTTTTTTACCTTGGAATACAGAGCAGACATGCTAGAGAACAGCCACAACTCTTGGGTGCCCCCTTTTCTTTTTTTACACCAGTGACATCTGCTGGATTTAATTGATTAGTGCAAATCATAGGCCTGCTGCTCCCCTCAGTAGGGATGAGCCGAACACCCCCGGTTCGGTTCGCACCAGAACCCGCGAACGGACCGAAAGTTCGCACGAACGTTAGAACCCCATTGACGTCTATGGGACTCGAACGTTCGAAATCAGAAGTGCTCATTTTAAAGGCTAATTTGCATGGTATTGTCCTAAAAAGGGTTTGGGGACCTGGGTCCTACCCCAGGGGACATGTATCAATGCAAAAAAAACTTTTAAAAACGGCCGTTTTTTCGGGAGCAGTGATTTTAATGATGCTTAAAGTAAAAAAAAAAAAAGTGAAATATTCCTTTAAATATCGTACCTGGGGGGTGTCTATAGTATGCCTGTAAAGTGACGCGTGTTTCCCATGTTTAGAACAGTCCCTGCACCAAATGTCATTTTTAAAGGAAAAAATCTCATTTAAAACTGCTTGCGGGTTTAATGTCATGTCGGGTCATGGCAATATGGATGAAAATCAGTGAGACAAATGGCATGGGTACCCCCCAGTCCATTACCAGGCCCTTTGGGTCTTGTATGGATATTAAGGGGAACCCCGCACCCAAATTAAAATAAGGAAAGGTGTGGGGCCACCAAGCCCTATATACTCTGAACAGCAGTATACAGGCGGTGCAAACAAGACAGGGACTGTAGGTTTGTTGTTAAGTAGAATCTGTTTGTAATTTTGAACATTTTTAACGTGTTTAGCTCCAGCCAAAAAATCTTTTCTAAGCTTTTTGGAAAACATAGGGAAGGGTTATCACCCCTGTGACATTTGTTTTGCTGTCTTTCCTCCTCTTCAGAAGATTTCACCTCACTTTTTTGTCCCAATGAAAAATGTTTTTTGAAAATTTGGGTTTTTTTGTGGAACAAGGATTGGAAAGCATCAGTGGAAAGGAGAAATTGTTTTCCCATATTAACTCTTACAGGAGAGAATTTCCCTTCCTAGGGGTAGATTTCATCTCACTTCCTGTTGTCTCCTTCCGTTTGCAAGTAGGAGTCGTTTGTAAGTTAGATGTTTGAAAGTAGGGTCCTGCCCTATATACTCAGCAGAAATTTGGGCCTTAGGTGTTGCTGTGGCCACAACACTGTAAGCCCTCACAGGGCCCTGCTGTGAAATATTAGATCAAGAATTGTAATTACATGCCCCTGTTGAACAGGAGCTGAAAAATTAGGCCTTAGGCACTGGTGCTGGTGCCACAACACTGCAACCCCTCACAGACACTCTAGTTGGAACGCAGGAACGAGCCCTGCCTGCAAAGTATTGCTTCAAAAATTGTAATTACACGCCCCTGTTAGACAGGGGCAGAAAAATTGGGCCTTAGGCACTGGTGCTGGTGCCACAACACTGCAACCCCTCACAGACACTCTAGTTGGAACGCAGGAAGGAGCCCTGCTGCAAAGTATTGCATTAAAAATTATAATTACACGCCCCTGTTAGACAGGGGCAGAAAAATTGGGCCTTAGGCACTGGTGCTGGTGCCACAACACTGCAACCCCTCACAGACACTCTAGTTGAAACGCAGGAACGAGCCCTGCTGCAAAGTATTGCATCAAAAATTGTAATTACACGCCCTTGTTAGACAGGGGCAGAAAAATTGGGCCTTAGGCACTGGTGCTGGTGCCACAACACTGCAACCCCTCACAGACACTCTAGTTGGAATGCAGGAACGAGCCCTGCTGCAAAGTATTACATCAAAAATTGTAATTACACGCCCCTGTTAAACAGGGGCTGAAAAATTGTGCCTTAGGCACTGGTGGTGGCGCCCAGAACCAAAAATGTTCTTACAAGCTATCAGCGTGATGATTGAGGAGGAAGAGGATATTTACTCAGGGATAGTCACTCAGCATCAGCATAGGCAGTCTTTGAAGGGATCTGAGATTTCAAAAAAAATTATTCGGTTACATCAGCATCAGGTGCTTGGTAGCTGGTGGTGATCCAAGACTGATTCATTTTTATGAAGGTCAGCCGATCGACCGAGTCGGTGGACAGACGCACCCTGTGATCGGTTACCACGCCTCCAGCAGCACTGAATGTGCGTTCCGAAAGAACGCTGGATGCAGGACAGGCCAGTAGCTCAATTGCATACTGTGCAAGCTCTGGCCAGTGATCCATCCTCAAGACCCAGTAACCCAGAGGATTTTCGGTGGGAAAGGTGTCCAAGTCTGATCTTGCCCCTAGGTATTCCTGCACCATGTAAAACAGACGCTGGCGATGGTTGCTGGAACCGATCATACCTTGGGGCTGCGGACCAAAAAATTGTCTGAACGCATCGGTCAGACGGCCAACTTCTCCACCGCTCCTTCTTTGACTGACCGAAGCCTCAGCAACACGTTGTCCAGAAACAGGAGTTTGTAACCTCCCAGTCTCTGGGAACGCGTTGCACAGACCTTTCTGCAAGGCCTCCCGAAGATGTTTCATCCTCTGCTCCCTCTGCGATGGCAAGATAAGGTCCGCAACCTTACCCTTGTAACGTGGATCAAGGAGGGTTGCCAGCCAGTATTGGTCCTTCTCCTTGATACCACGAATACGAGGATCCTTACGCAGGCTTTGCAGGATCAGGGAGGCCATGCAGCGTAGGTTTGCTGAGGCATTCGGTCCGGAGTCCTCTGGGTCACTAAGGACAACAACGTCCGCAGCCACCTCCTCCCGGCCACGTACAAGTCCATGTGTTCCTTGGGACTGATCCCTTAAAGACTGCTGCTGATGCTGAGTGCCAGGCTCCACCTCCATACTGACACAATCTTCCTCCTCCTCCTCCTCGTCCTCTTCCTGTGTGATCGGCGGGCACGCAGGAACACTGTCTGGATAAAGGGGGCCTTGAGAGCTAAGGAAGTCCTCCTCTTCCTGCCTCTGTTCTGCCTCAAGTGCCCTGTCCATTATTCCACGCAGCGTGTGCTCCAACAGGTGGACAAGGGGGACAGTGTCACTGATGCATGCACTGTCAGTGCTCACCATCCTCGTGGCCTCCTCGAATGGTGACAGGACAGTGCATGCATCCCTGATCATGGCCCACTGGCGTGGGGAAAAAAAACCAAGCTCCCCTGACCCTGTCCTGGTGCCATAGTCGCACAGGTACTCATTGATGGCCCTCTGCTGCGTGTGCAGCTGCTGCAGCATGGCCAACGTTGAGTTCCACCTGGTGGGCATGTCACAGATTAGGCGGTTCTTGGGCAGGTTAAACTCCTTTTGGAGGTCCGTCAGCCGAGCACTGGCATTATATGACCGGCGGAAATGCACACAGACTTTCCTGGCCTGCCTCAGGACATCCTGTAAGCCCGGGTACCTGCCCAAGAACCGCTGCACCACCAAGTTAACGACGTGAGCCAAACAGGGCACATGGGTCATTTGTCCCTGTCGGAGGGCAGAGAGGAGGTTGGTGCCATTGTCGCAAACCACCATTCCTGCCTTAAGTTGGCGTGGCGTCAACCACCTCTGAACCTGCCCCTGCAGAGCTGACAGAACCTCTGCCCCAGTGTGGCTCCTGTCCCCCAAGCACACCAGCTCAAGCACCGCATGGCATCTTTTGGCCTGCGTACTTGCGTAGCCCCTTGAACGCCTACGGAGCACCGCTGGTTCCGAGGAAGAGGCCATGGAGGAAGAAGAAGAGGAGGGGGTGGAGGAGAGAGGTGTGTCACAATCAGCATTTTGGAGGCGTGGTGGCGGAACAACCTCCAACACTACTGCACCTTGTCCTGCATCCTTCCCAGCTGCCAGCAGAGTCACCCAATGCGCCGTGAAACTTAGGTAACGTCCCTGTCCATGCCTGCTGGACCATGAGTCAGCGGTAATATGCACCTTACCGCTGACCGCCCTGTCCAGCGAGGCATGGACATTGCCTTTCACATGCCGGTAGAGAGCCGGAATCGCCTTCCGTGAGAAAAAGTGGCATTTGGGTACCTGCCACTGAGGAACCGCACATTCCACAAACTCACGGAAGGGGGCAGAGTCTACCAACTGAAAAGGCAGCAGTTGAAGTGCTAGCAATTTTGCCAAGCTAGCATTCAACCGCTGGGCATGTGGATGGCTGGGAGCAAACTTCTTTCGGCGGTGCAGCAGCTGGGGCAGGGAAATTTGCCTGGTACAATCTGAGGTCGGTGTACCAAAAGCAGATTGCCCACAAGTACTTGGCTGTGACACACCTAATTCTACACCTTCATTCCTCTCACTGCAGGTCTCAGAGAGGACTGAAGGTCTAGTGGGGTTGGAAATCTCAGCTGATGAGGAGCAAGGAGAGATCCTCTTTGTTCTTTGGTGTGGGTCTTTTAGATACGCTTGCCAACGAACTGCATGGCAGGTCAACATATGTCTGGTCAAGCATGTGGTACCCAAGCGGGAGATGTTTTGGCCACGCGAGATACGCTTGAGACATATGTTGCAAATAGCAGCGGTGCGATCTGATGCACTCGTCTCAAAAAAGGCCCACACCAAAGAACTTTTTGAATAACGCGCAGAGACTGCAGCGCCCTGCACATGTGGAGCTTTGGGGTGTGATGCAGTCAATGTGCTGCCCTTAGGCTGGCCCCTGGAGGGCATCCTGCCTCGTTGGTGATGTGCCGCCTCCTCCTCCTCCTTCTCCTCTCTCCTATCAGGCACCCACGTTGAGTCAGTGACCTCATCATCCCCTCCCTCCTCATCACTGGAGCAAACCTGGCAGTATGCTGCAGCAGGGGGAGCATGACTGCCAGATTGCTGTCCTTCTTGGGCACCCCCTCTGTCCGTGCTCATGTTACTGCCTTCATCAAGCTCAGTATCATCATCAGAGCCTTCCAAACGCTGGGCATCCTCCTGGAGCATGTACCCAACACTGTGGTCAAACAGTTCGAGGGAATCCTCATGAGGACATGGTGGAGCTAGGGAAGGAGTCACTGATGACATTGAGCTGAGGGAAGAGGCCGCTGCTTTGCCAGACAAAGCACCCTGGGCATGGGTGAGAGAGGATGAGGAGGATGAGGATGGCTTGGTCATCCACTCGACCAAGTCTTCCGCATGTTGCGGCTCAACACGGCCAGCTGCCGAAAAAAAGGCCAAGCGTGTCCCATGGCCACGTGCTGATGAGGATGCACCATCTCCACGACCAGCACTAGACACAGAGCCTGCTTGCCCTCTCTTATTGGCTTGTGACTGTCTGCCTCTCCTTCTTGGCCTTCCAGACATACTAATGGCCTGTAGCTGCACTAAGCTGGGATAGAACACCTGTAATTTTCTTCAGGTAGCTTTATATACTGTAACCAGACAAGCCTGCCTGTCAGTAGGAAGATAACAGGAACGGATCTAGCTGAACACTGTGAGCAGGACGCACTGTACTAAATGTAAATAGTCTAGCTGCCTTACCGTGGTACTAATAGGATCAAATAGAACACCTGTAATTTTCTTCAGGTAGCTTTATATACTGTAACCAGACAAGCCTGCCTGTCAGTAGGAAGATAACAGGAACGGATCTAGCTGAACACTGTGAGCAGGACGCACTGTACTAAATGTAAACAGTCTAGCTGCCTTACCGTGGTACTAATAGGATCAAATAGAACACCTGTAATTTTCTTCAGGTAGCTTTATATACTGTAACCAGACAAGCCTGCCTGTCAGTAGGAAGATAACAGGAACGGATCTAGCTGAACACTGTGAGCAGGACGCACTGTACTAAATGTAAATAGTCTAGCTGCCTGACCGTGGTACTAATAGGATCAAATAGAACACCTGTAATTTTCTTCAGGTAGCTTTATATACTGTAACCAGACAAGCCTGCCTGTCAGTAGGAAGATAACAGGAACGGATCTAGCTGAACACTGTGAGCAGGACGCACTGTACTAAATGTAAATAGTCTAGAAGATAACAGGAACGGATCTAGCTGAACACTGTGAGCAGGACGCACTGCACTAAATGTAAATAGCAGGAACGGATCTAGCTGAACACTGTGAGCAGGACGCACTGCACTAAATGTAAATAGTCTAGAAGATAACAGGAACGGATCTAGCTGAACACTGTGAGCAGGACGCACTGCACTAAATGTAAATAGCAGGAACGGATCTAGCTGAACACTGTGAGCTGGACGCACTGCACTAAATGTAAATAGCAGGAACGGATCTAGCTGAACACTGTGAGCAGGACGCACTGCACTAAATGTAAATAGCAGGAACGGATCTAGCTGAACACTGTGAGCAGGACGCACTGCACTAAATGTAAATAGCAGGAACGGATCTAGCTGAACACTGTGAGCAGGACGCACTGCACTAAATGTAAATAACAGGAACGGATCTAGCTGAACACTGTGAGCAGGACGCACTGCACTAAATGTAAATAATCTAGAAGATAACAGGAACGGATCTAGCTGAACACTGTGAGCAGGACGCACTGTACTAAATGTAAATAGTCTAGCTGCCTGACCGTGGTACTAATAGGATCAAATAGAACACCTGTAATTTTCTTCAGGTAGCTTTATATACTGTAACCAGACAAGCCTGCCTGTCAGTAGGAAGATAACAGGAACGGATCTAGCTGAACACTGTGAGCAGGACGCACTGTACTAAATGTAAATAGTCTAGAAGATAACAGGAACGGATCTAGCTGAACACTGTGAGCAGGACGCACTGCACTAAATGTAAATAGCAGGAACGGATCTAGCTGAACACTGTGAGCTGGACGCACTGCACTAAATGTAAATAGCAGGAACGGATCTAGCTGAACACTGTGAGCAGGACGCACTGCACTAAATGTAAATAGCAGGAACGGATCTAGCTGAACACTGTGAGCAGGACGCACTGCACTAAATGTAAATAGCAGGAACGGATCTAGCTGAACACTGTGAGCAGGACGCACTGCACTAAATGTAAATAGTCTAGAAGATAACAGGAACGGATCTAGCTGAACACTGTGAGCAGGACGCACTGCACTAAATGTAAATAGCAGGAACGGATCTAGCTGAACACTGTGAGCAGGACGCACTGCACTAAATGTAAATAGCAGGAATGGATCTAGCTGAACACTGTGAGCAGGACGCACTGCACTAAATGTAAATAGCAGGAACGGATCTAGCTGAACACTGTGAGCAGGACGCACTGCACTAAATGTAAATAGTCTAGAAGATAACAGGAACGGATCTAGCTGAACACTGTGAGCAGGACGCACTGCACTAAATGTAAATAGCAGGAACGGATCTAGCTGAACACTGTAAGCAGGACGCACTGCACTAAATGTAAATAGCAGGAACGGATCTAGCTGAACACTGTGAGCAGGACGCACTGCACTAAATGTAAATAGCAGGAACGGATCTAGCTGAACACTGTGAGCAGGACGCACTGCACTAAATGTAAATAACAGGAACGGATCTAGCTGAACACTGTGAGCTGGACGCACTGCACTAAATGTAAATAGCAGGAACGGATCTAGCTGAACACTGTGAGCAGGACGCACTGCACTAAATGTAAATAGCAGGAACGGATCTAGCTGAACACTGTGAGCAGGACGCACTGCACTAAATGTAAATAGCAGGAATGGATCTAGCTGAACACTGTGAGCAGGACGCACTGCACTAAATGTAAATAACAGGAACGGATCTAGCTGAACACTGTGAGCTGGACGCACTGCACTAAATGTAAATAGCAGGAACGGATCTAGCTGAACACTGTGAGCAGGACGCACTGCACCAAATGTAAATAGCAGGAACGGATCTAGCTGAACACTGTGAGCAGGACGCACTGCACTAAATGTAAATAGCAGGAACGGATCTAGCTGAACACTGTGAGCAGGACGCACTGCACTAAATGTAAATAGCAGGAACGGATCTAGCTGAACACTGTGAGCTGGACGCACTGCACTAAATGTAAATAGCAGGAACGGATCTAGCTGAACACTGTGAGCAGGACGCACTGCACTAAATGTAAATAGCAGGAACGGATCTAGCTGAACACTGTGAGCAGGACGCACTGCACTAAATGTAAATAACAGGAACGGATCTAGCTGAACACTGTGAGCAGGACGCACTGCACTAAATGTAAATAGTCTAGAAGATAACAGGAACGGATCTAGCTGAACACTGTGAGCAGGACGCACTGCACTAAATGTAAATAGTCTAGATAGAAGATAACAGGAACGGATCTAGCTAAACTGAATACAGTGTATATATATATATATGCAACACCTGGGATGCATATATATACACAATACACTGTAAGTGCAGCTAACTGACTGACTGTTCTGCCTAATCTATCTAACTCAAATCAAATGACACTGTCTCTCTCTCTCTCTATCTCTCAGCACACCGGAACACACACTACACAGGGCCGCCGTGCAGGCGGCCTTATATAGTGTGGGGTGTGTACTAAATCCCCTGATCCATAATTGGCCAAAGCCACCCTGGCTTTGGCCAATTACAGCTCTCTCTACTGACGGCGCTGTGATTGGCCAAGCATGCGGGTCATAGTGCATGCTTGGCCAATCATCAGCCAGCAATGCACTGCGATGCCGCAGTGAATTATGGGCTGTGACGCGCCACACGAATTTGGCGCGAACGGCCCATATCGTTTGCAATTCGATGGACGGTCGAACAGCCGATGTTCGAGTCGAACATGGGTTCAACTCGAACACGAAGCTCATCCCTACCCCTCAGATAAAAACACTGAATAGAATGCCATCCTGTGCACAGTCCAGTAGGTAATATAGGTAATGCACGTAGTGAACAAAACATTTCTGGTAGCCTGTCAGGATCCAGGCACATTAACTTTTTTCCTTTGCATAATTTTCTGGCGTGTTTTTATTATAATTGAAACAAGTAAGGCCTCTTTCACACAGGGAATGGCTGTTTTGACAGACTCCGCTGGCTCAGCTGGGATCGATCCGTCGATCTCTGCTGAGCATGTGAATGATAGGTCAGTCTCCGCTCACTGTGCAGAGACGGACCTGTCAGAGCCCTGCTGTCCTTTATGAAAGATTGGATGACAACAGATCCACCTGTCCATTTTCATTCGATTCCATACGATCTGGCAGATGGATGGGAAATGGGTTTTCATATGTCTGAATTTGGCTGCCCGGATCGGATCGGATCGGATAGCGGCGGATGTCAACGGACAGGTCACAGCTGACATCCGTCGCTCCATAGAGGTGAATGGAGCGTCCGATCGGGTCTGCCTGAAAAACGGACAGGCGGACCTGATCGGACAGCATGTGTGAAAGGGGCATAAAAATTGCGCTCAAAAAATTTTAGTGAATGAAATTATATTGATAAAGCAGACTGCTGCACTTCTAAATTTCAGAATAAAGAAACAAATGAAAACTAAAAAGATATAAAAGACTGAGCTGTCTGCTGTTCAATCCCAAAATTAAAGTAAAGGTCATACAGTGAAACAATGTTGCTACAATAGTATCAATGTTACATAATAACAACCAATGCACATACGATAATAAATTGATACATGAAAAAAACTAACAAAAGAAAAATGGTCCTAAACAAAAGTCCAAAATGTATAGTGCACTCTTATAAATGGTTATAATGACACACTTAAGTGTTTTGATGTCGAAATAAAGTTCCAAACTATGGTTGTTACTATGTAACATTGATACCATTGTAGCAAAATTGTTTCATTATATCACCTTCACTTTAATATTGGGGTTGCAGACAGCACAGTCTTCTATGTGTTTTTATCATAAACTAAAGAAAAAAGAATAAAATTAATTTCCTATAATGTCTCCACGAGGAGCAGCAACACAAATAACAGGGTACTAAATCGACATACAGTATAACACTACAGGAGCAATGCTGGAGAGGGCAGATCTTACACATGATCGGACTTTCCGACAACAAAACCGTGGATTTTTGTTCAAAAGTTGTTGGCTCCAACTTGTCTTGCACACACACGGTCACACAAATGTTGGCCAACAATTATGAACGTAGTGACGTACTAGACGTACTATGTGGTTTTTCAGCTCTTTAGCGCCCACCCTTTGGGCTCCTGCTAATTTCGTGTTAGTAGAAGTTTGGTGAGTGTTTATTCGTGATTTTCTTTTTGAGTTTTTTATTTTGCGATATTATTATTATTATTATTATTATTATTATTCTTGATATCACTTGAAAAAAAGCCTTTGAAAATGTGTTTGCAATAACTCCATTAGTATCACCAGCAAAGCAGCTTCATTATTATCCCATTAAAGAAGAAGAGAATGTGCATTTGGAGATCTCATAATTTGCCACGTCACGAGTGTTAATTCTCCATTACGAATGCTAGTTTACAAGACCGACCGCTTCTGAGCATGCATGGACTTTTGTGCGCGGACTTGTGTACACACGATCAGACTTTCTGTCAACAAAGTTTTGTTGGCGGAAAATTTGAGAACCTGCTAGCCAACATTTGTTGGTGGAAAGGTTCAATGAAGCATACACATTTGTTAGTGGAAATGTTCGATGGAGCATACACACAGTCTGACTTTTTGACAACAAGCTCACATCCAACATTTCCCATCAGAAAATCCAACCGTGTGTACGCGGCATTAGAGTCCAGTGTTACCAGACTGGATGTGGTATGCTTCAGTATCTATAGTAATTTATTAATAGGAGTCACTTCACTCCACTTTAACCACTTGACGACCTTCCGCTGCAGTTTTACTGCGACAGAATGGCACGGCTGGACGAAACGACGTTATGTAATGTCGCTTTGCCCTGTGGCCACTAGGGGCGCGCGTGCCCACAGCTCGCCCCCAGAGCCGATGTGAGTGCCCTGTGGGCGTGATGACTGACGGGCTCTCGCCATTGCTCGTGGCACACCGAGAACCGGGATCTGTGTGTGTAAACACACAGATCCCAGTTCTCTGAGGGGAGAGGAGACTGATCGTGTGTTCATACAAAGTATGAACAGCGATCTGTCATCTCCCCTAGACAGTCCCGTCCTCCTTCAGTTAGAACACAGAGAGGGAACATAGTTAATCCCTTGATCGCCCCCTAGTGTTAACCACTTCACTGCCAGTGACATTTTTACAGTAATCAGTGCATTTTTATAGCACTGATCGCTGTATAAATGCCAATGGTCCCAAAAATGTGTCAAAAGTGTCCAATGTGTCCGCCATAATATTGCAGTCTCGATAAAAATCGCAGATTGCCACCATTACTAGTA
The DNA here is from genome assembly GCA_037952925.1 of Lithobates clamitans. Lineage (NCBI taxonomy): Eukaryota > Metazoa > Chordata > Amphibia > Anura > Ranidae > Lithobates > Lithobates clamitans. The sequence continues at coordinate 3,659,474 of JBBGZY010000353.1, forward strand.
AAAAAAATATATATATAATAAAAATGCTATAAATCTATCCCCTATTTTATTCTATAACTTTTGCGCAAACCAATCAATATACGCTTATTGCGATTTTTATTAACAAAAATTTGTAGAAGAATACATATTGGCCTAAACTGAGAAAAAAATAGCTTTTTAAAAAAAAAAAAAAAATGGGGATATTTATTATAGCAAATTGTATAAAATATTGTGTTTTTTTTCAAAATTGTTGCTCTCTTTTTGTTTATAGTGCAAAAAATAAAAACCGCGGAGATGATCAAATACCACCAAAAGAAAGCTCTATTTGTGGAGAAAAAAAGGACATCAATTTTGTCTGGGTGCAGGCTAGCGCCGCATGACCGCGTACTTGTCAGTTAAAGTGACGCAGTGCCGAATCTCAAAAAATTACTTGTCATTGCTGTCATTCAGCAGCCAAATCTTCCGGGGCTGAAGCGGTTAAAATTGAAGCCTCATTTCGAGTCTGGAGGAATGTGAAAGCCTCCCATTCAAGTCTATGGTAGGGCTCCACAAATGCATTGACAGGCACGGTTGTGGTGCATTAAAATTAGTTTAACAAAAATAATGCAGGAGAAATATAATGTAACACAATAGGGGTTATTTACGAAAGGCAAAAGTACTTTGCACTACAAGTGCACTGCAAGTGCACTTGAAAGTGCACTTGGAAGTGCAGTCGCTGTAAATCTGAGGGGAAGATCTGAAATGAGGGGAAGCTCTGCTGATTTTATCATCCAATCATATACAAGCTAAAATGCTGTTTTTTTATTTTCCTTGCATGTCCCCCTCAGATCTACAGCGACTGCACTTCCAAGTGCACTTTCAAGTGCACTTGCAGTGCACTTGTAGTGCAGAGTGGATTTGCCTTTAGTAAATAACCCCCAATGCCCTGTAATAATAGAGGAGAAGTGATGGTGAACCTTGGCACCCCAGATGTTTTGGAACTACATTTCCCATGATGCTCAACTACACCGCAGAGTGCATGAGCATCATGGGAAATGTAGTTCCGAAACATCTGGGGTTCCAAGGTTCGCCATCACTGGCATAGAGTGTCCTGCAGTCAATTCCTTCTATGCGTTTCCTGTTTGTACTGCTCTAACACCCTTGCTAAAGCACATTAAAGCTATAGGAGAGGAGCGTTTGTTAGGAGTTAGACATTTAGTCGAGTGTGAACAAGCTCTTTGTGGCAGGGGAAATTATAGGTATATCTGAAATGTTTTTTCTTTTATATTAACCTCCAATGTAATGAAACTGCTCTGTTTTCTTACTAAACTGTAGGTTTATTGAAAAAAAAAAAAAGAAAAACAGATTAACTGTGCTAGATTGCTTTGTGTATGTTTGTTTACCTGTGCATACCTTTTTTTACAATGCACAAACATTACTTTGAAGTTTTGATGTACATGGTCTGCACAAGGTCTGAAAGCTACTGTTTCTTGGGCCCTGGGGTATTTTCTTGGGCCTCTGGGTTAGTTTCAGATATATAGTAAGGAATGGTTAGAACCTCTGTTAGGCTTTTTACTGCCTGTGTCATCACTAGTAAGGTTTTTCACTTCCCATCTTGGAGACATCACAGAATGTGAAAGGATATATCTCCAGAATGAGAGGAAAAAACCCTCCTAGTCATTTGTCTCCTCTTCCAGTGACAACTGTAAAATATATTTTCTCGGGGAGAATAGTCACAAGGACAAACATACATGGTAACTCCCCAGCAGGATGCTAAGACTTTCACACTATCCAAAAAGAAAAAGTTTGTTTTTAGATATATTTTATGTACAGTAATAAGCAATCGATATGGGAATAAAATTGAGAAACTCTGGTAAATATCTTGTACTACAAAATTCCTAATGACTTTGCTATAGTCTTTTAGTAGTTCAAGAAACCCTGTCATTAAATTTGAATCTTCCTAAACTCATAACTGTATATGTATATGGTAAAAACTGGCAATACACTAGTAGAATTGTGTTCATTTTTCTCTTTTTTATTGTAAGAACATTCATTCATTTTTTTTTTTAATGGTTAGTGGAGTAAAATCAATGTTTGTTCTCAACCACAGTGATGAGAAAATTCAAAGGAGAGGGATGGAAATTTTCTCTTTTGAAGAAACACATTTTTGGAAAGGTCCATTCATTCCAAAATTGAATGTTAAAAGCAAACCAAATTTTGACTTAATTTAGAATGGCTTTCGTTAATTTATCAGACGTATTGAGAATTTTTGGATGAATATTTGTACAAAAATGTACTAGTGTATGTCCAGCTTTAGCTTTTCTGCTGCCTGTGCTGCTGAACACTGTTCAGTAGCAATCTTCCTCTGAATTCCACAGAAAAACTGTACATTTTTTGAGTCCTCCTCAGCTCCCACTGGTTCTGGCTGACCTCCACTCATTAAATGATCTAGTAATGATGTAGAGGTCAGCAGAAAAAAACAGTAAGAGCTGTGGGGGTCCAGAGTTTGACCCTTCCACAGATTAGTACTGAATAAAGAGGCGTTTGATAGCTCAAGCAGCTGGAAAGGTAAATGTAACACTTTTTTTTGTCTTTTACAGATAAATATTTGGGAAGTTTTAAATATAATGACAGGGTCCAATTAACTACTACTACTTAAACAATAAAGCAAGTACAGTATAACAACAGTTATACAATACAGTAAAAATAAAACCGTTATAAAATACTTTTAGAGGTTAATTTAATGACTATGTAACTTTAACAGCAGATTGGACATATTCAGGATTGTACCTGGGATTTCGCTGACGCAACCTTCACAAGCTTGTATTCGTAGTCCTTCTTTGATTGTTGGTTAAATGAATTAACAGCAAATGTGGCAGCTTCCAGAACATCCTGGTTGTTGGGATCAATGTTTTCTAGACCCCCAGCAAGCTCATCGTTAGCTGCAAAAAGAGAAAATAGAGACAAGACTACTACGAGAAACAATCCTGCAGCCATGATGCTTCCTTTAGGAGTACTGAAAAAAGAAGACAAACAGAGACTTAGAGACACTCTTATAGCCGGACACAAACCTGCATACACAAGACATCTAAGATTTGATAAGACTAATGTGTTTTCCTTTCTGTGTAGTTAAGATATGTCTGAATATTACTTCATTGATGACATATATTCTGGCATTATTGGCAGCACATAACAGGAAAAAATATGCCTTTTATCGCAAGCACATATTAAAGTTCTTATCTACAATTCAGAATAAATACAGTCATTTATTAAGTTGAAGAAATTCAACATTATGTAATTGAAGTACACAATAGCCTTGTTGAACAACCTCCTGGATAGATTTTTTATTTGGCAAATTACAATAGAGGTTAAGGATTAGTACTTTTATTACACATATGACATTCTGGCACCATTCCCCTGCCTCAGCATTTTTTTGCCAGTTTGGCCTGCTATTTACAGAGTGCATGGTTGAGTGGTGCACTACATACAAAGTACAGGGTTAAAGAGTGTGCTGCTTACAGAGTGCAGAGTTGAGTGGTGTACTACATACAAAGTACAGGGTTAAAGAGTGTGCTGCTTACAGAGTGCAGGGTTGATGATTGTGCGAAATACAGAGCTCAGAGTCTAGGAGTGCCCTACATACAGAGTGCAGAGTTTAGGGTGTGTTACAAAGTGCAGGTTTGACGAGTGTACTGAGTGCAGGGTTGGGGATTGTGCTACATACAGAGTGTAGGGTTGAAGAGTGCATTACATACAGAGTGCAGGGTTGAAGAGCGGGCTACATACAGAGCGTAGAGTTTATCAGTGAGCTGTATACACTACAAGGTTGAAGAGAATATGCTACGTAGATAGTGCAGGGTTGAAGAGTGCGCTACGTGCAGATTGTAGTGGTGAGGAGTGTACTACATACATAGTGCAGTGTTGAGGAGTGCGCTGTGTATAGAGTGCAACGTTCAGGAGTGTGCTACATACAGAGTGTAGGGTTAAGAATTGCGCTACACTGTGCAGGGTTGAGCTGTGCTCTACATGCAGAGCGTAGGGTTGAGGTATGCTCTACAAATAGAGTATAGATCTCAGGAGTGCACTACATACAGAGTGCAGGGTTGAGGGGTGCTCTACATACAAAGTGCAGAGTTGAGGGATGCGCTACATATAGAGTGCAGGGTTGAGGGGTGTGCTACATACAGAGTGCAGGGTTCGAGCGGTGCGCTGTGTTCAGAGTGCAGGGTTGTGGGGTGTACTGTGCACAGAGTTCAGGGCTGAGGGGTGTGCTATGTACAGAGTGCAGGGTTAAAGCAGGGCGCTGTGTACAGAGTGCAGGGTTGAGGGGTGCACTATGTACAGAGTGCAGAGTTGAAGGCTGCGCATTGTATGGCGTGCAGAGTTGAGCAGTGTACATTTTACGGAATGCAGGGTTGAGGTATGCACCACATAAAGAGTGCAGGATTAAGCGGTGCACTACATACAGAGTGCAGGGTTGAGGGGTACACTGAGTACAGAGTCCAGGGTTGAGAGGTGCACTGTGTACAGAGTGCAGGGTTGAGGGGCATGCTGTGTACAGGGTGGAGAGTTGAGGGGTGCGCTATGTATTGGTTGCTGGGTTGAGGGATGTGCTGTATACCCCCAAGTTCTCCCCCCCCAGCATAAAACTCTCCTCAGATTTCAATACAGAGACCATCCCCCTTCCCTCCTCCCGGTTCCAGAACAGAACTATCCACCCTCCACAAATCCTGCCCCACCACATAGAAAGCATCAGAGAGTAGGGCTACTGCAGAAAAGCAGCTACAACTTACAAGCATGTCCATGCAATGCGGGTATCAGGAGGAGCTTCTATTGGCTGTGTAGATTCCCCCCACCCCTCCCTCTTCTGCTCTCATTTAGAGATGTGCAATGCAGGAAGGGTTCTGAGTGATTGCCGGGAGAGAAGCACTGTCACTTGTAAATACAGAAGCGTTGTTTTTATTTATTTATTTTGTATTTAAAAGTGACAGTAGCGAGCAGCAAGCAAGGTTCTATGTGTTCTGGAGAAAACTTAATGTCTTCATGCAATGTAAATGTAGTTCAATACATTCTCCTATTGTGACCCAACATACAAGACTGCAGTGAATAATCACATTTATGCAAAGTGTACACAAAAACTACCACGAATTATGGTATACTATGGTATATAAGGTATGCTATGGTAACTATTGTAAATCTATATATGTGTGTATATATATATATATATATAATGTGTATATATATATATACATATACACACACAGTATCTCACAAAAGTGAGTACACCCCTCCCATTTTTGTAAATATTTTATTATATCTTTTCATGTGACAACTCTGAAGAAATGACACTTTGCTGCAATGTAAAGTACTGATTGTACAGCTTGTATAATAGTGTAAATTTGTTGTCCCGATCGTGGGTATGCCTCATCGGATTTTTTTTTTGCAAATTCTGATGGACCTAGAAATAGAGCATGTTCTATTTGGCTACTGGCTATTGAACTTCCTTTTTCTAGTCCCGTCGTACCTTCTGCAGGTCACCACGCTCTTGACGATCGGACTTTGGCGTGATCGTGTATACGCAAGACAGTTTCAGCGGAATTCCATCAGAACTCAGTCGGAAAAACCTTCAGAGTTTATTCAGACTGGAAAACCGGTCGTGGGTACGCTGCATAATACTATAATCATTGCTATAAATATGCACTGTCACTGTACTGACACTGGCTGGGAAGGGGTTATACATCAAGAGCGATTAAAGGGTTAACTGTGTACCCAGCCAATTTTGCGTACTGTGTTAGGTCTTTTTACTAAGGGATGTGATGGATTTCAAAATCCCCCCCCTCCAGGCAGTAGACAGACCTTAGTTCTGTGTGTTTTACTGGCGATCAGCGGGTGCCGGAGGACATCCAATGCCCGACACACCGCAAATTGTGAATTGTGAATGATCACAGCAAAAGTGGCCCGCCGATGGCAGCGCACACATACCCTGCAGGCGGAAGTGCAGAATTATGTATGTGTGTATATATAAATATATATATATATATATACACAGTATCTCACAAACATGAGTACACCCCTCACATTTTTGTAAATATTTTATTGTATCTTTTCATGTGACAACACTAAAGAAATGACACTTTGCTACAATGTAAAGTAAGGATGAGCTCCGGGGTGTTCGCACACCCCACGTGCAGAGCCCGCCAGGAAGTTGGCACTGCACTGCGCTAATCACAGGCATTGAGACATTGTACCGATGCGCAGCTGCAGAGATCTGGAAATGTCTCACTGTCTGTGATTAGCACAGCGCGGTGCCGACTTCCTGGCGGGCTTTGCACGTGGGGTGTGCGAACACGCCGGAGCTCATCTTTCATGTAAAGTAGTGAGTGTATAGCTTGTATAACAGGGTAAATTTGCTGTCCCCTCAAAATAACTTAACACACAGCCATTAATATCCAAACCACTGGCAACAAAAGTGAGTACACCCCTAAGTAAAAATATCCAAATTGGGCCCAATTAGCCATTTTCCCTTCACGGTGTCATGTGACTTCTTAGTGTTACAAGGTCTCAGGTGTGAATGTGGAGCAGGTGTGTTAAATTTGGTGTTATCGCTCTCACTCTTTCATACTGGTCACTGGAAGATCAATGTGGCACCTCATGGCAAAGAACTCTCTGAGGATCTGAAAAAAAGAATTGTTGCTCTACATAAAGATGGCCTAGGCTATAAGAAGATTGCCAAGACCCTGAAACTGAGCTGCAGCACGGTGGCCAAGACCATACAGTGGTTTAATAGAATGGGCCTTGCCATAGTCGACCAAAGAAGTGGAGTGCACGTGCTCAGTGTCATATCCAGAGGTTGTCTTTGGGAAATAGACGTATGAGTGCTGCCAGCATTCCTGCAGAGGTTGAATGGGTGGGGGGTCTGCCTGTCAGTGCTCAGACCATACACCACACGCTGCATTAAATTGGTCTGCATGGCTGTCGTCCCAGAAGGAAGCCCCTTCTAAAGATGCTGCACAAGAAAGCCCGCAAACAGTTTGCTGAAGACAAGCAGACCAAGGACATGGATTACTGGAACCATGTCCCATGGTCTGATGAGACCAAGATAAACTTATTTGGTTCAGATGGTGTCAAGCGTGTGTGATGGCAACCAGGTAAGGAGTACAAAGACAGGTGTGTCTTGCCTACAGTCAAGCATTGTGGTGGGAGTGTCATGGTCTGGGGCTGCATGAGTGCTGCCTGCACTGGGTGATGGACTGGCCAAGCATATCTCCATACCTAAACCCTATTGAGCATCTGTGGGGCATCCTCAAAGGGAAGGTGGAGGAGCGCAAGGTCTCCAACATCCACCAGCTCCGTGATGTCCTCATGGAGGAGTGGAAGAGGACTCCAGTGGCAACCTGTGAAGCTCTGGTGAACTCCATGCCCAAGAGGGTTAAGGCAGTGCTGGATAAAAATGGTGGCCACACAAAATATTGACACTTTGTCCCCAATTTGGACATTATCACTTAGGGGTGTACTCACTATTGTTGCCAGCGGTTTAGACATTAATGGCTGTGTGTTGAGTTATTTTGAGGGGACAGCAATTTAACCCTGTTATACAAGCTGTACATTCTAATTTACATTGTAGCAAAGTATAATTTCTTCACTGTTGTCACGTGAAAAGATGTAAAAAAATTTACAAAAAATGTGAGGGGTGTACTCACTTTTGTGAGGTACTAAATATATATAGAAGATCAGTATGATGGCCTGAATTTATGGGAGGAGCCCGGGGGGGTATTTAAGCTGCCCACTCGCCCATACTCCTTGTCGGTTCCAGTGCAGGATTCGTTGCGTCACCAGGCCGACACTTCAGCTCACTTTGTGTTCATGAGTCTATTGTTCCTGAATTCAGTGTGTTGCGGTTGCTTTATTTGTGGTTTTCAATCAAGTCTTGCTCACTGCCGCAGATAGGATTCGTAACGATGTTTTCGTGTCACGTTCAAATCGTCGCCATTCGTTGTGTCCCCCATTTTGTATGTTCAGTTCCTGCAGCGGAACTTATTAATTGTTTGAATGCTGTCCTTATCCCAGCTACATGCCAAACCCAAAGTTATTTCCATGTGCATTATGCAACACCGTGCTTCTCCCGATTTGTATCGGATTCATTCACTACAGTCAGATTCGAACCTAGTGGCGTTGGCGGCACAACGGTTTCGCATCAGATGCTTTGCACAACGATTCATACTGGTTCGTGTCTTTTTCCTTACCTACCATTCGCATCAGTCTACCTTATTTACCCTGCTAGGTCATTTACCCTAAACTACCGTTCTACCCTACAACCGATTCGTATCGGATCGATTTTGTACACCATAGTCCAATTCAAATCTAGTAGCATCAGCGGCACAACGTTTCGTATCGCTTGAACTCAGTTGCGGCTGGTTCTCAAAATTTTTTTTTTTTTTGGGGGGGGGGGGGGGGAGGCGCAAACAAACTGAAACATTCTGAAAAATACTGAAAAAAAACATCAATTGTAGCCTCACTGTGCCATCAAAAACAGCCACTGTGAAATCAAATGCAGCCACTGTGCCATCAATTGCAACCACTGTGCCCATCAATTGCAGCCACTGTGCCCATCAAATGCAGCCACTGTGCCCATCAAATGCAGCCACTGTGCCCATCAAATGCAGCCACTGTGCCCATCAAATGCAGCCACTGTGCCCATCAAATGCAGCCACTGTGCACCATCAAATATAGCCACTGTGCCCATCATATGCAGCCACTGTGCCCATCATATGCAGCCACTGTGCCCTATCAAATGCAGCCTCTGTGCCCTATCAAATGCAGCCTCTGTACCCATCATATGCAGCCACTATGCCCCATTAAATGCAGCCACCGTGCCTCATCAAATGCAACCACTGTGCCCCTCATATGCAGCCACTGTTCCCCATCAAATGCAGCCTCACTGTGACCCATCAAATGCAGCCACTGTGCCCCAATAAATGCAGCCTCACTGTGACCTCCACCTCCCCTGCCCGCCTGCTCGCTGTCTGACAGGAACTTACCCCATCCACTGTTCCCCATCAAATGCAGCCACTGTGCCCATCATATGCAGCCACAGTGCCCATCATATGCAGCCACTGTGCCCATCATATGCAGCCACTGTGCCCATCAAATGAAGCCACTGTGCCCCATCAAATGCAGCCTCACAGTGACCCAAGAAATGCAGCCACTGTTTCCATCATATGCAGCCACTGTCCCCCATCAAATGCAGCCTCACTGTGACCCCCACCTCCCCCGCCCGCCTGTTCGCTGTCTGACTGGTACCGCATCTTGTTGGCCGGTCAGGCAGTGGGTGACGACGTCGAGCTGTGGGACGGGCAGCGGGTCAGGCGACGGCTCCTGTGTCCTCCATGCTTCTCATGCGTCTCTTCTTCCCTTCTGCTGGTCATCCAATAGGATTGCCTGTGCCTTGGGCAAATCAGGTGATGGGTATTAGACCCGCGCTTCCTGAGTGGCGGAGAGGCAGTTTAGTGTTAGAAAAGCAAATATTTATTTGCTTTTCTAACAGACCTGTGTGGGCTCCAAGCTCAATGCTCTGCGCACCACCACCTTATTTGAAGCCTATTAGAGCCTATGGCTCTAATCAGGTGCTTAAAAAAAATACCCCCCCACCGCTGTAATTCAGGTGCCCGGCATCCGAAAAGGGGCTGGATGCCTGAAAAGGGCGTGGCCATGGATAGATTCATGCTTTGCATGAATCTATCCATTCTACATATAAGGGGTGATGTGATAAAGGGGTCGGCACCCGTGGTCCTTAATGGACAGGCATCCCCTGCTTGCACTACCCACAACGATTTGTATCTGTTCATATCCTACCCTAGTACAACCGAATCATATCAGGTCCATTTTTCCATAACCGTTACAGCTCGCACTGCGGTACTACCATTCGTATCAAATTCATTTTCTCATACCATAAAGCACAACTACAACCGATTAGGGTCACTGTTTTGTTTTCTACACATGCAAATTTCTTTGTCATTGCTAACGATGGACTGAAGCCACACCTTCCCAATGCAACCCATTAAACACTCCTTGGCCCGCAACAAACTGAAGGTCTATCGCGCTTCTTGGAACACTCACTGCAGGTTTTTAGCCTCTTGCCCCGGAGCAGCGACAGGTGAAGTTAGACATGTCCTAACCTTCATATCATACAGCCACACACAGCTGGCTCTTTCTCACAATATCATCAGGTTAAACCTAGCTGGCGTCCAGCATTTTTTTGTTCGTACAGAACTCTGGAAAGCCATCGGTGTTCAGTCAGATCCCTCCTACGTGGCATCCAGAAGCACCAGCCCGTAGCCAGCGGCAGACGCCTATCTATCACAAGTGCCATTTTTAGGGACATGTCTAAAATCCTCACACATTCCCCCTTTGCGATTTTGCCCAGTCTAGTCATCAAAGCGGCCATCTACTTGATTAAAATGGGAGGAGTCACACCCGGGGGGGTATAGGAGGTAGGAATTACCCCCCAGTGAGCCTAATAGGACGGTATAGAGAAGCACTTAGCTATTTGGAGAAATATCCCTGGGTTCCGGGTTGCCAGCGGTTTAGAAATTAATGGTTGTGTGTTGTTTTATTTTGAAGGAGAGAGCAAATTTACACTGTTATACAAGCTGTATGCTCACTACTTTACATTGTAGCAAAGTGTAATTTCTTCAGTGTTGTCACATGAAAAGATATAATAAAAGATTTACAAAAATGTGAGGGGTGTACTCACTTTTGTGAGATACATTGTGTATATATATATATATATATACACACACAGTGGGGACGGAAAGTATTCAGGCCCCCTTACATTTTTCAATCTTATATTGCAGCCATTTTCTAAAATCACTTAAGTTCATTTCTTTTTCCTCATTAATGTACACACAGCACCCCATATTGACAGAAAAACACATAATTGTTGGCATTTTTGCAGATTTATTAAAAAAGAAAAACTGAAATATCACATGGTCCTAAGTATTCAGACCCATTGCTCAGTATTTAGTAGAAGCACCCTTTTGATCTAATACAGCCATGAGTCTTTTTGGGAAAGATGCAACAAGTTTTTCACACCTGGATTTGGGGATCCTCTGCCATTCCTCCTTGCAGATCCTCTCCAGTTCTGTCAGGTTGGATGGTAAGCGTTGGTGGACAGCCATTTTTAGGTCTCTCCAGAGATGCTCAGTTGGGTTTAAGTCAGGGCTCTGGCTGGGCCATTCTAGAACAGTCACGGAGTTGTTGTGAAGGCACTCCTTTGTTATTTTAGCTGTGTGCTTAGGGTCATTGTCTTGTTGGAAGCTAAACCTTCGGCCCAGTCTGAGGTCCTGAGCACTCTGGAGAAGGTTTTCGTCCAGGATATCCCTGTACTTGGCCGCATTCATCTTTCCCTCGATTGCAACCAGTCGTTCCTGTCCCTGCAGCTGAAAAACACCCCCACAGCATGATGCTGCCACCACCATGCTTCACTGTTGGGACTGTATTGGACGGGTGATGAGCAGTGCCTGGTTTTCTCCACACATACCGCTTAGAATTAAGGCCAATAAGTTCTATCTTGGTCTCATCAGACCAAAGAATCTTATTTCTCACCATCTTGGAGTCCTTCAGGTGTTTTTTTAGCAAACTCCATGCGGTCTTTCATGTGTCTTGCACTGACGAGAGGCTTCCGTCGGGCCACTCTGCCATAAGGCCCCGACTGGTGGAGGGCTGCAGTGATGGTTGACTTTCTACAACTTTCTCCCATCTCCCGACTGCATCTCTGGAGCTCAGCCACAGTGGTCTTTGGGTTCTTCTTTACCTCTCTCACTAAGGCCCTTCTCCCTTGATAGCTGTTTGGCCAGACGGCCAGCTCTAGGAAGGGTTCTGGTCATCCCAAATGTCTTCCATTTAAGGATTATGGAGGCCACTGTGCTCTTAGGAACCTTAAGTGCAGCAGAAATTTTTTTGTAACCTTGGCCAGATCTGTGCCTTGCCACAATTCTGTCTCTGAGCTCTTCAGGCAGTTCCTTTGACCTCATGATTCTCATTTGCTCTGACATGCACTGTGAGCTGTAATGTCTTATATAGACAGGTGTGTGGCTTTCCTAATCAAGTCCAATCAGTATAATCAAAAACAGCTGGACTCAAATGAAGGTGTAGAACCATCTCAAGGATGAGCAGAAGAAATGGACAGCACCTGAGTTAAATATATGAGTGTCACAGCAAAGGGTCTGAATACTTAGGACCATGTGATTTCAGTTTTTCTTTTTTAATAAATCTGAAAAAATACAAACAATTCTGTGTTTTTCTGTCAATATGGGGTGCTGTGTGTACATTAATGAGGAAAAAAAAAAGAACTTAAATGATTTAAACAAATGGCTGCAATATAACAAAGAGTGAAAAATTTAAGGGGGTCTATATATATATATATATATATATATATATATATATATATATATATATATATATGATCCTGCACAGGAGAGTCACCCTGTAGCAAAAAATCTGCTATGTGACAGACGTCAAGTGGTTAAGATGTATGTTTGCACCATTATTCATATTCCTGAATAGGGATGGGCCGAACAACCCCCTGTTCGGTTCGCACCAGAACTTTCGAACCCTCTACTTGGTTTTATTTCACATACACCCCCTCATGTAGTCCCCTTTTGGGAACACATAGACATTTTGCCACATTATTTTTACACTTTTAATGAATCCCTTTTTGACACATTTTTTCCAGGAATACTACTGGTATGCACTTTTCGTGCACTCATAGTCTATTGGATCATGCTGTGACCAACGTGTTCGGCTCCGGGCATTGTTCTCCGTCCTTGGAGGGTTCTCCTGTCTCAACCTCGGGGGGAGACATCATGCCTGTCTTCCTTGGTGGATACCGGACCAGGCCTTGAGACTGTGTAGTAAGTATCCCTATTTATCTCCACCTTGTTGGGATATAATCTCCCTGTCCTCCCTTATTCTAAGGGCATTATCATTAACCCCTGTCAATTTTCTTTCCATTATATTACTTTACAACACTCCTGATGAATGGCTGTAATGCCAGGAAACGCGTTGAGTGCCACTAGATGCCCAAAGTTACCTGTTCCTATAATACATGTTTTTTAAACCATTTATCTTATCATATACATTTTTTATGTCTAATTCCTACTTGTATTGCATGCTATGTAGCAGGATATTTAGTGTAAGTTATGTGACTACCTATCTATTTGATACAATATTTTTCTTCAATGTAACACTAAATCACGTACTAAAACTTCAACTTTATGTTGTTTTTGTCCATACTGGACATAGCGGTTGCCTCATTTAAAGTCCCACAGCTTTCTTTTTTTAAGTCACCTAATTAGTTAATAGAGTCCACCTGTGTGTAATTTAATCTCAGTATAAATTCAGCTGTTCTGTGAAGCCCTCAGAGGTTTGTTAGAAAACCTTAGTGAACAAACAGCATCATGAAGGCCAAGGAAAACACCAGACAGGTCAGGGATAAAGTTGTGGAAAACTTTGAACATCTCACAGAGCATTGTTCAATCCATCATCTGAAAATGGAAAGAGTATGGCACAACTGCAAACCAACCAAGACGTGGCTGTCCACTTAAACTGACAGGTCGGAGAGCATTAATTAGAAAAGCAGCCAAGAGCCCATGGTAACTCTGGAGGAGCTGCAGAGATCCACAGCTCAGGTTGCAGAATCTGTTCAGGGGACAACTATTAGGCCTTGTGCACATGGTTCGATTGTTGTACGTCTGAGCGTCTGATTTTTGTCAAAAGCGCGTGTGCAGGATTTTGTCTAGAATACTAACTATCTGCAAATTGTCGTTTGACAAACACAAACGTATTGACGTACTATGAGAGTATAAAGAGGAAGTTCTTTTTTCAAGCGCCACCCTTTGGGCCCCTTCTGCTAATTTCGTGATAGTAGAAGTTGGTGAGCGTTGATTCGCGATTTTCAGATCATACAAAACAAATGCCTTTTAACCGATTCAGCCCCGGAAGATTTTACACATTTTCCCCTTCCTGACCAGAGCACTTTTTGCGATTCGGCACTGCGTCACTTTAACTGGCAATTGCGCGGCCATGCGACATTGCACCCAAACAAAATTGACGTCCTTTTTTCCCACAAATAGAGCTTTCTTTTGGTGGTATTTGATTACCTATGCGGTTTTTATTTTTTGTGCTATAAACAAAAAAGAGCGACAATTTTGAAAAAAAAAGCAATATTTTTTACTTTTTGCTATAATGAATATCCCCCAAAAATATATTAAAAAAAACACATTTTTTCTCGGTTTAGGCCGATATGTATTCTTCTAAATATTTTTGGTAAAGAAAAAAATCACAATAAGCATATATTGATTGGTTTGCGCATAAGTTATAGCTTCTACAAAATAGGGGATAGTTTTATGGCATTTTTATTATTATTTATTTTTTATTAGTAATGGCGGTGATCTGCAATTTTTATCGTGACTGCTACATTATGGCGGACAGATCGGACACTTTTGACACTATTTTAGGACCATTGTCATTTATACAGTGATCAGTGCTATAAAAATGCACTGATTACTGTGCAAATGACACTGGCAGGGAAGTGGTTAAACACTAGGTAGTGATGAAGGGGTTAAGTATGTCCTAGGGAGTGATTCTAACTGTGGGGGGGATGGGCTTCCACTCACATGACTGGGAACACTGCTCCCGATGACAGGGAGTAGTAGATCTCTGTCATGTCACAAGGCAGAACGGGGAAATGGCTTGTTTACATAGGTATTTCCCCGTTCTGTGGCTCCGTGACACGATCGCTCGGAGACCGGCAGACATCGAGTCCGCGGTTCCCGCGGGCACGGTCAACTGTACGCGGCTAGCCCCGCCGATTAAAGGGGACGTACAGATACGCCCATTTGCCCACCGCTGCCATTGTGCCGACGTATATCTGCGTGCAGCGGACATTAAAAAACGTTTGGCATAACTACATCAGTATCACCAGCAAAGCAGCTTCACTATTATCCCATTAAAGAAGATGGGAATGTGCACTGCATTTCCAACATTTCATTTCATTGCCGGACCACGAATGTTAATTCTAGACTACGACCAGTAGTTTACAAGACCAAACTCTTCCCAGTCGTTCCTTTATTCCAAGCATGCGTGTTTGTACTTTCGACTTTTGTGTGACGATTTCTGTACTGACCATCCGAAAATCAGACGTTGGGTTCACATCCGACAAAAATTTTATAGCCTGCACATCCAGCTTTTGTCTGACAAAAAAGTCAAATCGGCTGTCGAAAGCACCGTACTAACAATTCAAAAATCCGCAGACAGCTTGTCTTACGAATTTTCCCTTCTGATTTTCGCATCATGTGTTTGAGGCCTTAGTTGTGCACTCCACAAATCTGGCCTTTATGTAAGAGTGGCAAGAAGAAAGCCATTGCTGAAAGAAAGCCATAAGAAGTCCAGTTTGCAGTTTGTGATCAGCTATGTGGGGGACACAGAAAACATGTGTAAGAAGGTGCTCTGGTCAGATGAGACCAAAATTGAACTTTTTGGCCTAAAAGCAAAACGCTCTGCGTGTAGCGGAAAACTAACAATGCACATTACCCAGAACACAGCATCACCACCGTGAAACATGGTGGTGGCAGCATCACGTTGAGGGGATGCTTTTCTTCAGCAGGGACAGGGAAGCTGGTCAGAGTTGATGGGAAGATGGATGGAGTCAAGTACAGGGCAATTTTAGAAGAAAACCTATTAGATTTTGTAAAAGACCTGAGAGACAGAGGTTTACCTTCCAGCAGGACAACGACTCTAAACATACAGCCAGAGCTACAATGGAATGGTTTAGAACAAAGCATGTTCATGTGTTAGAATGGTCCAGACCTAAATACAATTAAGAATCTGTGGCAAGACTTGAAAATTGCTCACAGACGCTCTCCATCCAATCTGACAGAACTTGAGCTATTTATTTAAAATATTTAAACTATTACAAGGTACAAAAAAGCATTCCATAGTACAAAATTGTGGAAAACATTACATACAGTGCCGTGCAAAAGTATTCACCCCCTTGGCATTTTTCGTATTTTGTTGCCTCACAACCTGGAATTAACATCGATTGTTTGAGGATTTGCATCATTTATTTTACAGAACATCAAAATATATGCAGCGCTAAAAAATACAATAAAAAAAATGATACAAAACTGAGTGACCAGAAATGAAACACAAATAAAAGGGTTGATTAAACCCTGCAGTGATAATATCACCAACGTGAAAATACAAAGTGTTGTAAGTGAATACAGAGCAGAAGAAAATGTAAGTATATGATAAACGAAAAACTCATGTGATAAAAAGAAACAAAATACATTAAAAAAATCTTCATATAAATGTGCAAAAATCGACTGAATGACTCCACTGGAACCACACTGGAAAGACAGTGAAAAAATATATATATTGCAGACAACCACCACCGACTGTGCAGAGGCATACCAGAATGGGGTATACATCTCCTAAGTCATAAAGGCTTGTGGTGTTAAACACCTTGTATGCAGAGATATGGCATCTACGATCACTATCCCAGATCAAGACCGAACACTCCTCATCAACAGGTTTTCCAGTATGATGTGCAGAAGTATATTTCATGGATGGAGAGAAGATCACAACGAATCTCAGCATTCACACGGTGTAACCACTGTGCTGCTCCTCCTCTCACTGTCCCTGTCACTGGGTCCAGGACAACCTGGGCTCAGAGGAAGTAGATTAGTGTTAGTGCCTGAATTTGAACTGGTATCAGCCACTTGCATACCCTGTACATTAGGGCACTGTGCTGCTCCTTCTTTCACTGTCCCATCACAGGCTAGGGGTGGGTCAAGGATGACTTTTTTTTTATTGTGAAGCAAACAAGAAATAGGACACAATAACAGAAAAAGTC
Source organism: Lithobates clamitans (assembly GCA_037952925.1). Taxonomy (NCBI): domain Eukaryota; kingdom Metazoa; phylum Chordata; class Amphibia; order Anura; family Ranidae; genus Lithobates; species Lithobates clamitans. The sequence goes on from JBBGZY010000353.1 coordinate 3,676,344, forward strand.
AATGTGCATAACTATTCACCAATACTTTGTAGAGCCACCTTTTGCGGCTATCACAGCTCCAAGTCACTTTGGATAAGTCTCTATGAGCTTGCCACATCTTACCAGTGGCATTTTTGCCCATTCCTCCTTACAAAACTGCTCCAGCTCCTTCAAGTTGGATGGTTTGCGCTTGTGAACAGCAATCTTTAAGTCTGACCACAGATTTTCTGTTGGATTGAGGTCTGGGCTTTGACTAGGCCATTCCAACACATTTACATGTTTCCCCTTAAACCAGTCAAGTGTTGCTTTAGCAGTGTGTTTGGGGTCATTGTCCTGCTGGAAGGTGAAGCTCCATCCTAGCCTCAAATCACACACAGAGTGGTACAGGTTTTGCTCAAGAATATCCTTGTATTTAGCACCATCCATCTTTCCCTCAACTCTGACCAGTTTCCCAGTTCCGTCTGCTGAAAACATCCCCACAGCATGATGCTGCCACCACCATGTTTCACTGTGGGGATGGTGTTCTTTGGATGATGTGATGTGTTGGGTTTGCGCCAGACATAGTGTTTTCTTTGATGGCCAAAAAGTTAAATTTTAGTCTCATCGGACCAGAGAACCTTCCTCCATACGTTTTGTGAGTCTCCTACGTGCCTTTTCGCAAACTCAAAACGTGCCATTTTGTTTATTGCTGAACGTAAACTCTGAAACGTTGAACTCTGCAGCTCCTCCAGGGTTACCTTAGGTCTCCGTGCTGCCTCTCTGATTAATGCCCTCCTTGCCCGGTCCATGAGTTTTGGTGTGCGGCCGTCTCTTGGCAGGTTTGCTGTTGTGCCATGTTCTTTCCATTTGGTTATCATAGATTTAATGGTGCTCCTAGGGATCATCAAAGATTTGGATTTTTTTAGACCCTAACCCTGACTTGTAATTCTCAACAACATTGTCCCTTACTTGTTTGGAGAGTTCCTTGGTCTTCATGGCAGTGTTTGGTTAGTGGTGCCTCTTGCTTAGGTGTTGCAGCCTCTGGGGCCTTTCAAAAAGGTGTGTATATGTAATGACAGATCATGTGACACTTAGATTGCACACAAGTGGACATTATTGCACTAATTATGTGACTTCTGAAGGTAATTGGTTGCACCAGAACTTTTTATGGGCTTCATAACAAGGGGTGAATACATACGCACATGCCAATTATCATTTTTTTATTTCTGAAAAATAGTTTTATGTGTATATTTTTCTAATTTTACTTCACCAACTTAGATTATTGTGTTCTGATCCATCACGTATAATTCAGATTAAAAAAACATTGCAAAATAAAACAAAAAAAACCCCTTAAAACTAAAGGCTGTAATGTAACAAAATAGGTAAAAAGCCAAGGGGGGTGAATACTTTTGCAAGGCACTGTAGTACTAGAGTAAGGTTCCAAGGAAAGACAATATGGACAACAGATAATTGAAAACTCAATTGTATCTTTGACGAAAATGCATTCAATAAATAAAAAAATATTAAACAATAACTTTTAAAATAATGAACTAATCCACTATACTCTCCTATAATAAAGGCTTTTCTTTGTGGTATTTGTGGAAGGTCAAATTACAAGAAACATGTAAGCATTTCCAGAAGGTCAAATTGCAAGAAACCTGTAAGCATTTCCAGTAAACATTCTTCTTGAACTTTTACATGATTTTCCACGTAACCCTGGCGGAACCCCTTCAAAGATAATTTGAAGATATGTGGTTTTACTGGTGGAAAAATATTAATGAAGGATGTAAGTATGGAAATTATTCCAAGAAGCTGCTGCCCTCTGACAGTAAGTTTGTGTTTAATGATCTAAGCTAGGCACACATTATTTTGAAGATAGTGTCAGCTGTTTTCAATGAGCCTGAATTTCATAACCTTATAATGTAATCTCAGCAAAACAGGAATGTATTATAAGTAAATTAGGATGTTGACAAGAAGATATTTTCTAAGCACTTATACTATGTATATATAGTTCAGAAATGTTTTGTGCAACTCATCTAAACTCACTGTAGCAATTTCCACGAAAGGTTAATTGGAGCTGAAGTGGCATAGTGTATGGTCCTTCTTGACACACTTATCAATATACATAGGAACTTAGATTCAAAGTGGGAAAAAGTCACTGGGTAAAAATTCCCAATAGATAAAGGCTATGCTCTGAGAATCTCCAGTAAAATGAAACGCTTAAAGTTTTAACAAAATAATATTTCCTGAAAACCATTATATTAAAAATGTCAGTGTATAAAAACACAAGGTATGCGTATGGTATCTGTTTGGATACCATACGCAGGGAATGATAAGATATGACAAGAGGATAATCAATAGGTTTTATTAAAGGGTACCCAGTTCAGATGGGAATTACTGAGCTAGCACAACCAATTTGGAAAGAAAATGTCTGCAAAGTCCTCCAGGGTGTCTGTAGAGTGTAGAATGTCAAGTGGTAAATATAGTTGATAAACACTTGGCTTGGCTGTACAGAGTGGATAAGGAAACCTAATTAGCCTCCAAACTGTTTTCAAATCTATTATGGATTATTTCTTTTTTACAAAATCAACTTAATTTTTAATGCAAAAGTTATTAAGTCACAAAAGAATGTTATAAGCTGTTTAGATAATGTCAGTTTAAAATTAGATGTATTAAAACTATATAATCCTATAAAAAATGTAATAGGGCTTTAAGAACGTATTTTAAGCTAATCTCCAGGCAGATATTACAAATCAATATATTAAAGTAAGGCATTCAATATAAAAATCATTAATGTATTTTAAACATGTAGCCGGGTGCTTAGATAGAGAAAGGAAGCAATTTAGGAAACTATGCTACAGTGCTCTCTGTGCTCCCAATAGACTTCAGCTGAATTAATTAACCATACCTCCATCCACCAGGGGGAGCTGACAAGCAGAAGGAGCTCAAGAGACTTGATGGTTGGCTGCATTGAATCATGGTAGATGAAGTTTGGGAAAGAAACTTTACTATGGCAGTTAATGGACTATTGGACTACAATTCCAAATGTGCGCAAGGTATAATGAGAGAGAGAGCTGTATTTTCACAGGCTGAATCCTGAGAAATTTCCTCTTTGCTGCGAGGAGACCAAGGTGTGTACAGTACTGCGTAATAAAAAAAGAGGGGTAATTTTCACCTGGCAGATGAGGAATGGGACTAATCACTGACTCACCATTTAGGTGTAGTAAATGCCTAAAAAGGATACTGTAAGAAAAAAAGAAAAAAACCTATGCCTCGCACTACATACACGTACAATAGTGTATCGCCAGCTTACAAACTCTGATTACTAGAAGGCTAATGAGAAATCTCTACTAAGCACAAATGAAAACGACATGTTTTCAATACCTGCTGGCCCATCATACACCAGTCCATGATGTCAAAAGGGGGCATGGCCAACATGTGACGTAGGCAGGTGCCCCGCCCCTTACCTATATAAGAAATGTCAAAGCACAGAGCAGGCAATTGGCAGGAGGCCTCCAAGGAAGCGGGAACATTTTTTTTTTCTTTTTTTCAGGTCGCCAGGCGGCGTGATTGAAGATGGATTTAGATCGAGGGACACTATTTTTTATTTTACTGTCTATTACTGTCTCTTATGTTTATTACTTTTTGACACTTTTTTGGTGACTGGGTAGGGGTACTATGTACTCGATACTCATTCACATGGGGTGGGCTGAGATCTGGGGCCCCCTTGTTAAAGGAGATTCCAGTTTCCGATAAGCCCCACCTGCCTGCAGACCACGACAACCACAGCCCAGGGTAGTCGGGAAGAGGCCCTTGTCCCCATCAAGGGCATGAGGCCTGGAGAGGGGGCGCTCGCTATTCCTGATTTGCCAGGCTGCATGCTTGGATAAGGGTCTGGTATGGATTTTGAGGGGACCCCACGCCGTTTTTTAAAAATTATGGCATGGGGTTCCCCTCCAAATCCATACCGGTCCCGAAAGGCCTGGTATGGACTGGGGAGGGGGCACGCTACTTTTTTCTTAATTCTTTTAATGGCCAAGTGCCATGGTTTTGACCCCCCAGGCAATATATTTAAAGGAATTTTTCATTTTTATTGTTGCATTTTAAGCATCATTTAAATCTCTGCTCCTGAAAAAACTATTGTTTTCAAATATTTATTTTTATTGATACATGTCCCCCAGGGGACCCAGACCCCAATACCCCTTGAATGGCCAATTATTTGCATATAAGCCTTCAAAATGGTCACTTTTGATTTCTTCTGTTCGGCTCACATAGACTTCAATGGGGTTCGCCGTTCGGGTTAGATCATTTCCCCTGTTCGGGAGTTCTGCTGCTAGCCGAACGGGTGGGTGTTTGGCCCATCCTTAGCAGGAAGATTCAAATGATCAGTTGAATATTTATCATGTCCAAACCAATCCCTGGAAGGACATGGCTGGGAAGGTGACCTGAACAGAGTGTTCTTTTCCATCTTTTCTTGGGCTGCTGTCCCTACAGACAGCCTCACTGAGCCAAGGATTGTAGTCTGAGTCTCAGTAGCTGCTGGGCTGAGGGCCTGGAGAAGATTGCCAAAGGATTATACTTGCTGGAGGGCACTATCTTTAAAGCGATTGTAAAGGCAAGTTTAAAAAAAACAAAACAAAACAAAATCAAACATGTCTATACTTACCTTCTCTGTGCAATGGAATTGCATAGAGCGGCCACGCCTGTGACCGCTCTTGGCCCCAGCAGCCCCATTTTGGTGAGCACTACATTGAATAAAGTGCAGAGGGATTACAAACCTGTCAGGTTCTTATTACTGTCTGCGCTTCTGTTACCATTACCGTTATCACCAAAAGTGAAATGAAAGAAAATCACAAATTTTGGAGTAATAGAGGGAAGACCGTCCAGTGAGGACACTAATTTTGGTGACCCTGGTGACAACCAGGGATTCCTCTATGTATACAATAAATAGTGCTGCACGTATCGTACAAAGACAGCAAAATAAATAAATCCTGTGCAAATCAAAGTCAATCAAATAATGTGCAAATCCACAAAATATATATATATATATATATATATATATATATATATATATATATATACTGTGCAAATTAAAGTCAATCAAATAATGTGCAAATCTGCAAAATAAATGTATACTGTTGTGCCTATAATCACATAGCATATCTTCAATAGTACACCCCCTATCTTTTCATGTGACAACACTGAAGAAATTACACTTTGCGACAATGTAAAGTAGTGAGTGTACAGCTTGTATAACAGTGTAAATTTGCTGTCCCCTCAAAATAACTCAACACAAAGCCATTAATGTCTAAACTGCTGGCAACAAAAGTTAGTACACCCCTGAGTGAAAATGTCCAAATTGGGCCCAATTAGCCATTTTCCCTCCACAGTGTCTTGTGACTCGTTAGTGTTACAAGGTCTCAGGTGTGAATGGAGAGCAGGTGTGTTAAATTTGGTGTTAACGCTCTCGCTTGCTCATACTGGTCACTGGAAGTTCAACATGGCACCTCATGGCAAAAACTCTCTGAGGATCTGAAAAAAAGAATTGTTGCTCTACATAAAGATGGCCTGGGCTATAAGAAGATTGCCAAGACCCTAAAACTGAGCTGCAGCACTGTGGCCAAAACAATACAGCGGTTTAACAGGACAGGTTCCACTCAGAACAGGCTTCACCAGGAGTACAAAGACAAGTATGTCTTGCCTACAGTCAACCATAGTGGTGGGAGGTGTCATGGTCTGAGGCTGCATGAGTGCTTCTGGCACTGGGAAGAAACAGTTAATTGAGAGAACCATGAATGCCAACAAGTACTGTGACATACTGAAGCAGAGCATGATCCCCTCCCTTCAAAGACTGGGCCGCAGTTCAGTATTTCAACATGTAACGACCCCAACCACACCTCCAAGACAACCACTGCCTTGCTAAAGAAGCTGAGGGTAAAGGTGATGGACTGGCCAAGCATGTCTCCAGACCAAACCCTATTGAGCATCTGTGGGCCATCCTCAAACGGAAGGTGGAGGAGCGCAAGGTCTCTAACATCCACCAGCTCCCTGATGTTGTCATGGAGGAGTGGAAGAGGACTCCAGTGGCAGCCTGTGCAGCTCTGGTGAACTCCATGCCCAAGAGGGTTAAGGCAGTGCTGGAAAATAAAGGTGGCCACACAAAATATTGACACTTTGGACCCAATTTGGACATTTTTACTTAGGGGTGTACTCACTTTTGTGGCCAGTGGTTTAGACGTTAATGGCTGTGTGTTGAGTTATTTTGAGGGGGCAGCAAATTTACACTGTTATACAAGCTGTACACTCACTACTTTACATTGTAGCAAAGTGTCATTTCTTCAGTGTTGTCACATGAAAAGATATAATAACATTTTTACAAAAATGTGAGGGGTGTACTCACTTTTGTGAGATACTGTATATAAGCCACAAAATATAATAATCAAAGTATTAAAAAAATTTAACGTGAGAGTTGAATGACTACTCCCACGGTGCAAATGTGCTTTAGAGTCCTTTTATCAATGGGATATCCCTTCACTATTGGATGTGTACGTCCATCAGGTGTAATATCTTCCCTTTTCACTGTGGTGTCACCTCCTGTGCTCTCTAGCCTGTCACCTTAAAAGAGTTGTAAAGGCAAAAGGTTTTTTATCTTAATGAATTAAGATAAAAAACCTTCTGTGCGTTGCAGCCTCCCCAGCACCCCCCAATTACCTACCTGAGCTCCTTTTCTCTCCAGCGATGTCCACGATCCCCTCAGCCATCCAGTACACTCCTCCTGATTGGCTGAGACAGAGCAACGGTGCTATTGTCAATCAAAGTCAGTTGCTGAGACACTTTTTGTAGCTGCTGACTCTTAATAAACTTAAAAATTAGTGGAACTCTGCTTTGAGTTTCTAGTAATGTGCCTGTAGATATTTGTAGGCAAGTACAGTCTACTTTCTCCACTGCAGGTAGCGCTCAACTGCAGCAGCACTGCAGGGGGAGAGGAAGTCAGGAGGACAATGATTCCTCTATGGTTTCCTGGGTCACGGGGGGAGCTATCTTTTGGGATACTGCTGCCCCATGTGACTCTGGTGGTCATACTGAGTCTATGTCTTCACCCTGGCTCCCAGGCTTGTGAGTGGGTAGTGTAGGGACAGGTCACCCATCTGACAGGGACAGTAATTAGCAGCAGGGAGAGGTTCCAGATGAGTAGGGGAAGGGTAGGGACATATCACCCTTCCTGAAAATCACCCCATTTGGGTACAAACTGGCCAGACCACATTTCACCCCTCAAGACAGACACTGTTGACACATCTGAGACCTGCTCTGCTTCATACTGCTGTTACATTCTGTGAGTGTTCCCGGTTGGGTGCCTTCTTGTTGGGTTGTTGTGAATTAATGGATTCTACATTAGTACAATTCTGTTTCCTCAACTAGACTCCTAGTGTTTACTGCCGTCACACCACTCTGTACCAACCCACATATTTTTAAGATAATGTAATAATATGTCAATCTGTTGGATAAGTAACATGTAGCTGTTTCCAGTACTTATGATTTCTCTTTCTTATGTGGTCCACTGGCACACAAAGTTCCTTGTGAGTAATACAAACAGATCTAGAACTGTGCCGCAAGTGTGTAAAGCTTATCTTACCTTGCATAACTGTGTTACTAAGTAAATGCTTTCTTCAATTAAATGCAATCATTAATGTTAGTGTACATAAAGGCACATTGAATATAACTCTTGCAAAAGACTGGAACTGCCTGTACTTTGGTTTATTCACAATTTATCTTGTGGAAGTTAACAGCCACTATCCATTATACTTGAAATCTCATGTACTCCCATGTTTAAACACTTGACTGATAATTTATTTTCTCCCTCCTTCTAAAGGTTTTATTGTATAGAGCGACTGAGTGTTGAGCATTTTTGGCTGTACTGAAAAATAGATTTTGGTGTGTAGTGATTTTTTTTTTCTCGTTAGAAAATGATTATACAGGAAACTTTACCTAAAGCCTAACACTGGGCTGAGTTTAAAAAATACCCACTTCCCCCAGCAGAATAGGAATGTAATTTTACTAGAGGATAATGTACCTTACTCCAGAGTCTTCCTTCTCATTGGTTCCTGCCACTCATCTTACCAGTCTTGTTGCTACCCCTCTCTATTGGTGTCATAACGAATAATGCACGGCCTATGGTCACTGCTAGTCCTGTATTGTATGATGACAGAGAGGGTCTTCCAAAATTCTGGCACTGGAAAGAAGAGGATCAGAACACCAGCTTTTGTATAACTGTAGAATAGAGAAAGATACTTTAAGATAATCAATACTCTTTGTATTATATTCTTTATAAACTGGGGTTGGGAGAGGACATTTGTTTGATTGTTTAAGCTGTACCTGGAAATCTGCTTTAGAGATTATGGAACCTGTCACTGATGATTTCTCCATATGAGAATATTTACCTGGCTGACATGCCAATACAATGGCTTTCATATTTTCTTGGGCACGGACCAAGTATTAGTATTCTAAGGAGAAGCTCAAGCAATGGCTATTCTCTCAGTACAGGTTTGCTTTAAAAAAATTCTCCTGGAGTCACTGCTTGGAAATTGGGTTGCTGGCATTTAGCATGGTTTTCTACTTTTTCTAAAAGACGTTACCTTGTGGGTATACAAAAATTTGAGAATTTGCACCTTTATTTCGTATACTTTGTACATTTATTGTTTGTTTTGACGTTTATAGCAGCAAAAAAACCCCATAGAATTGGAATTTAATTCGGCCTGTAGGTTAAGTTAATATTAGGAATGTTCCAGGCGTTATGTGCTGCCACAGCAGCCTGTCTTTTTATTTGTTTTGTTTATTAGTATGTTCCACTGAATATTAAACCAGGAGATGGAATTCACAATTAAAGCAGAGTTCCTCACAAAAATTGAACTTCCGCTTTTAAGGGAGATGACCCCCTGACATGCCACATTTGGCATGTCATTTTTTGGGGTGGGGAGTGGAAACCCTCTTTTTAGCTTCCACTTCCTCCCAGGGCACCGTGGCACCGGAAGTAAGTTCACCTCTCCCCCCTCCCTTTATCACAGCCGGGCGCCCACAATGACAATGCCAGCGCCGCAGAGAGGAGGGGGAGACAAGCGGGGCTTCATTCCCCCCGCATCGCTGGGCCCTGGGACAGGTAAGTGTCTGATAATTAAAAGTCAGCAGCTGCAGTATTTGTAGCTGCTGACTTTTAATTTTTTTTTTAATTCACTTACGGTCACTGCTTTGCTAAAGTAATAAAGTGTACACATTTTCTGCTGATTGGCAAAATAATGGAAACCGCGAATAATGATATTAACTGCAGGTAGCCTACAGATTCCAGTAAAGGGTTAATTTGAACGAACGTTATGTTGAATGGAACAAGGCTAGGCTGCTGAAATACCCCTCTTGCTGCTTCACTTCTGTGTTGTCATCCTGAAATATCCTGCAAATGCACAGATGTGCCATAATTTTCTATCAGGTATCTGGGACCTGGCAGAGCTCTGCTGCATATCTGCAAATTCGTGGGAGGTTTTGTGCTTGTGCCAACATGTTGCTGGGTCACATATCCTTGTTACCCCCCTGTACTAAGGGAAAGCGACAATGATTATTAACTACCAACCCTCAGCTGCCTATCGGCCAAGAAATCCAAAATTCTATTACAAATGGTTGGTCTTAACCCCAGAGAATTTACTTAGCAACAAGTTTAACGGATAGGATTGTATTAAATGCTGAACTGAAATCCACAAAAAGAATATGAACATAACTGTTTTTACCTTCCAAATGGGTCACTACAGAATGTAAGGCTAACACAATAGCATCTTCTGTGGATTGATTAGCTCTAAAGGCAAATTGGTAGCTTTCCAGCTATATGATTTGAATGATTGACAGACTGAGGACATCTTGTGGCAGAAAAAAGCACTGCAGTGTAAATCTCTGGAGGCTGGGTTCCACCTCAGACATCGCATGTGATTTGCACTGCATTCCTGTGCACATTACATGCGATGTCTCTGCGATGCTAATTCAGCCATACAGTTTGTATGGCTGAAATTGCAATTGCACCAAATGGTGTAGGACCCTATTTTTTTGTCCACACTGGTTCAGACCCATGCGATCCGATTCCATCCGATTCCACAGTTTGTGATGCATTCTGCTAACTGATTTGGGTGTGTCATTAACTTTATGTTGATACCCACAGGGGTTCGCAGAGTGCAATGTGAACTGCCTGCGATTCTGATGCGGTGCGGTAACCCGCATAGGAATCGCTATGGTTCCCGCATCACACCAGTGTGGACCTAGCCTAAAGGTGAATATTGCAGCAAAAGCTGGCTTTGTTATTTTATCTTTTATTGAAATAAAAAAAAAATCTGTAATTCTTCCTTGAAGCTGTTTTTCACCCTAGGAACAAGAATTTTAAGTCAGCAGCTACAAAAAAATACTTCCCAGCTTTCTGAGATGGGAATGAGGGACACCTATTAGTAAAGGTATGTAGGTATAGTAAACACCTCCTGCCATACCCTCCTTAAAGGAGAATTGTACAAAAAAAATGAATAGCTAAACCTTTTTTTTACCACTACTATTCCTTCATATTGGCTTTTGGAATTTATAAATGCAGCAATTTAGAAATTGGATGAAAGGTTTAGCACTGGGAAACAATTTTTTATAGATAAGAAATGCATTTTATATACAGCTATAGATCAGACTAAAATGATGGACAAATAAGGAGGAAAGAGGGACAGAAGGACTTTGTGAGTCCCTTGAAATCAGGGACAAGTGGGAGCTATGGCTACAAATACCCTAGTAACTGACTTTAACCACTTCAATATAGGGCACTTATACACATACCCGGATTTTCTCCCTTTGCCGGCCCAAGGCCGGGTCCTTCAATGCCGCCCCCCCCCCCCCACACACACCACCATTCTCGTCCTTTATCAATGACTGCTACAATAGGTCAATTAAAAACATATCTCCGCACACGAGAACACTGAAAATAACTGGCTTTAATTGTACAGACTGAAAATACTCTGTAATGCAGAAAATGCCTTTTAACCACTTCCCTACCTGGCTATTGTCAAATGACGTCCACAGATGGGATCTCCCATCCCGGGTGGACGTCATATGACGGCCTGGGCTTCCCGGCCGCCTAGGGGGCGCGCGCGCGCCCCCCGTTGCTCGGGACCCGGTGCATGTGCCCGCGATGTCCGCCGGGCACCCGCGATTGCCCGTTAAACACACAGATCCACGTCCTGTCAGTTGAGAGGAGACCGATCTGTGTTCCCAGTACAGCGGAACACTAATCTGTCTCCTCCCCTTGTACTTCCCCGCCCCCTACAGTTAGAATCATTCCCAAGGAAACATATTTAACCCCTTGTGTCCCCCTAGTGGTTAACCCCTTCACTGCCTGTCACATTTACACAGTAATCAATGCAATTTTATAGCATTGATCGCTGTATAAATGTGAATGGTCCCAAAAATGTGTCAAAAGTGTCCGATGTGTCCGCCATAATGTCACAGTCAGGAAAAAAAATCATGAGCGCCGCTATTACTAGTAAAAAAAAATATATATATATATTTTTTTTTAAAATGCCATAAATCTATCCCGTATTTTGTAGACGCTATAACTTTTGCACAAACCAATCAATATACGCTTATTGTGATTTTTTTTTACCAAAAATATGTAGAAGAATACGTATCGGCTGAAACTGAGGAAAAAATTTGTTTGTTTTTTTAAAAATTGGGATATTTATTATAGCAAAAAGTAAAAAATATTGTGTTTTTTTCAAAATTGTCGCTCTTCTTTTGTTTATAGTGCAAAAAATAAAAACCACAGAGGTAATCAAATACCACCAAAAGAAAGCTCTATTTGTGGGGAAAAAAGGATGTCAATTTTTTTTGGGTACAACGTCGCACGACCGTGCAATTGTCGTTTAAAGTGCGACAGCGCTGAAAACCAAAAATTGGCCTGGGAAGGAAGGGGGTGAAAATGCCCTGTATTGAACCGGTTAAAGATTATAGCAGTAAGAAACTCCCTACAATTTTTTAGTTCTAACTTTTCTTTTGGCAAACTCATCGATAATATCTTCGTAGGACAAAGTATTTAAAAGTTCTGATTCAATGGCAAGTAAAGCTAAACTGTTCAGTCTTTCTTGACCCAAAGATGATCGTAAATAGTTCTGTACTCGTTTCAGACATGAAAAAGATCGTTCTGCTGAACAGTTAGTAACCAGAGTGCAAAGATAAATACGCATTGCTATATCAATATTAGGGTAAATAACCTGCAATTTTTCTTCTTTGAATGTTTTGTAGAGCTCTGAAATTGAAGCTTCACCTTTATCAATATTTTTCAAGTAAGAACAAAGGTGCAGACATTCATCAGGAAGTGACGTTTCCAAATCATCAGGATAGCTGTTACATAGGTTGGAAGCCTGAGATTGTATATCACTGGTTGCTAGTCTAGTAAGCTTTTCTATAAAATGAAACTTGTAGACTTGTTCATAAGCCTTAGATTGTATTTGCAGCTCATTGTTTAATTTGTCAAGCATTGCAAAGAACGTGTTAACCCTGAAACGGTCTGTAGCATTTAACTGTACGTCTCCTTCTTGTTTTACATCAAATAGAAAAATTTTTTTTCTAGCTCTAGCGCAGGCGGTTTTGAAATGGTCAAGACCAGAGAGTTCTTTGGCTTCTGATTCAAACCTTTCAAACTCATTTCTATAGCATTGCATGAGGTGGAGAAGTGCCCCATAGAGCTTTACAACTGCTGAAATGTCTACATCTGCACCCTGCAACCGTTTGTTGCATTAAAAGGTTCCAAAGTGCTGTTCCAATATACTGTCAGGAAGCGGTCTCCAGACAATTCAGACTTCTTAAAGTGCTGCAGCCTCACTTCTTGTCACTGGCCTTTGAGAGTCATCATCCTCTATTGCTTCCAGGGCTTCAATAATTTCTGTCCATGATTTCCTCAGAGTACGACATGCACCACTGCGTGCTGACCATCTTGTGACAGACAGATTTTTAACCATGGACTTGGCATTTAAATGAGAAGTTAAGACTTCCCACCTACTGGTAGAGCCAGAAAAAAAATTATACAGCTGTTGGATGACTCCAAAGAATGATACTGCTTCTATGCAGCTTTCTGCAGCACATGTTCCTACAAGGTTCAGGGAATGTGCAGAGCATAGTATATATAAAGCTAGTGAATTTCGTTCTTTAAAACGAGCTTGAAGTCCAGAATGTGGGCCAGCCATATTGCTAGCATTATCGTATGATTGACCTCTACAATTCTGAAGGTCAAGTTGGTAAATCGTTCCACTGGCATACCCTCATCATTCACATATCGTATAATGAAGGCTAGCTGATCCAGGTGAGAAACATCTGGGGTTGAATCCACATTTATCAAGTAATATTTAGCATCCTTGACCTCGACAATTATTGCATCTAACAGCCTGACTGCCAATATTTCAATGAATTCATAGCAAACAGTTTGGACAGATAGGATGCTGTGCCAGAGCCAGCATTGCCAAAGCGCTTAATGTGCTCGTCCATGAAGGGATCAAACTCAGCAAAGAGTTCAAGTAACATTAGATAGTTACCATTTGTATGAGAGCCAAAACTTTCATCTGTGCCTCTAAATGTCAATCCACGAGAAGATAAAGCCTTCACAACTGCAACAACACACCTGAGGACATTTCTCCAGTACTCTCTTTGTTTTGTTGCAAAATTAGCATGTTATCCATTTTGCCACATGCAGCGTTCCTGTTTTTTAATCTCATAAAACATGTTTTATGTTGCTCAGAGTCTTAGTGTTCTCTTAGGTGAACAGGAGCATTCTTCCAATCACTAAATCCTTCTTTAGCCAGCTGACATTTAGCAGATGAACTACCAAAAAGATGACAAGGGGTACAAAAAGCAGCTTTTGCTTTCTCAGAGTATACCAGCCAGGTTCTCTCATACAGTTCTCCATTCTGCAGTTTGCGTTTAAACAAGAAATAGGAGAATGATCAGGTCCGATCAGAATATTTGCGAGCCAATAAGGAAATGTCAGCATTTTTATTTTGGGTTATGCCATTTATAGCTAAATAGTCCTTCAGCTTTTCACTATTCCTATCCCTATCCACAGGATCAGAAGAAAATACCAAATCAATATTGGCTTCTTCATTAGCATAAATTATTTCAGAAGTTGCAACAGGCTCAGTGGTATTGTCTTCTATGTATTGCTGCCCTTCTGCCACCTGTTCAGTCTCCACAGGTACATGACCATTGTATAACCGATGAGACTTGCTTACCCCCTTTTAACAACTTCTCCCATCACTGCATAACCCAACCTTCACCCCAATAATCGAGACCACAACCATATGGAGTAAAAAATTGGCCGTAGCAGCCAATAATCTTTATTCAAACATAAACCAATAATAATAATAATAATTTAACTCAACAGTAACATAATCCTGTAAAACACCTGAAACATCCTTAAATCCCGTTGGTCTTTGCAGGGAAAAACCCACCAAACTTAAAAACTCCCAAACACTCAGGCACTGCGGTACTATACCAAAATTAGGCCTCCAGCTGACAAGCTAGCTCGGAGACAAACAACAAATAGCCCGCCATGCCCCAATAACCAATTCAAGCTAAAACCCTTGTTTGCTGAAATCTCACCAACGGGCCTCATACTAGCGATGGGTCCCGATCTCTTAAATATCTGGGGTTTAATCCTTCCCCGCAAAGACCAACATCACGCCACTGCCACGACTTTTTGCTATACCATAAAATCATGACCAACTACAAACCTTTACATAACAAACCATACCACATGCTAAGGGAGGGAGGGTGGGACGCTTGCTCCTCTCCACGCAACTGAGCTGGGGCGGGATCTCTCACACAGCTAATACACTCTGCTCCACCCCTACCCTAAATTGGCCAATCACACACCCCCTAACAACTAACTCCTCATTACCAAGTTCCCCTGTTAACCCTGTCATGCCCGCCCTACGCCTATTCTTTTTGTCTCTTGCTCCGGGCTTCCTGAACCTCCAGCAGTGCCTCTGTTAGAGAAATAACTTAGTATTTTTGGCATGTGCTTGAGCTCTTCTTTTTATACTTTCAGCTTTCTCCTTTGCATTTTGGCAGTAGCCATGACCACTCAATTTTTGTCTTTTCTCTGACATATTAGAGTTTTTTCTATATCAAGAAAATAGTCTTTTGTTAATGACACCTAATCTTTCTCTTACTGTGGCATTTAAAAATGTTCTCACTATTTAAATAACAGCCTCTAAGTTTCTAACATACAATATACAAAAGGGGCAGATCCTTGGCCAGTGAAGGGACATGTAATCAATACAGTTGGACTTTTTTTTCACCTTAATGCATCCAATGTTTTTTTTGGTTCCGAAACTGATACCGAAAATGAAAAATACAAGATGCCGAAAACCAGAACCAATACCGAAAGTGACTGTTTTTAAAAAATATTTTTACACAGGAGATGGTCAGACTGGAGACATGGTACAGGAGATGGTCAGAGACTGGGGACATGGTACAGGAGATTGTCAGAGACTGCAGACACATTACAGTAGATGGTCAGAGACTGCGGACACATTTCAGGAGATTGTCAGAGACTGCGGACACATTACAGGAGATGGTCAGAGACTGGGGACATGGTACAGGAGATTCCCAGAGACTGCAGACACATTACAGGAGATGATCAGAGACTGGGGACATGGTACAGGAGATTGTCAGAGACTGCGGACACATTACAGGGGATGGTCAGAGACTGAGGACATGGTACAGGAGATGGTCAGAGACTGCAGACACATTACAGGAGATGGTCAGAGACTGGGGACACATTACAGGAGATGATCAGAGACTATCCATTGGACACTCATACATATATGGCTGTGTGTGTAAAAGTGCCAGGTAATCAGCAGTATACAGTATAACTTCACAGGAAAATGAAGATGCTTTCACTAACCTACTAGATTTCAGGTGTAATTTTTCTGCTGTAAGTTACAAAATGGAATAAAAGGACATTTTCAGTAAGACAACACAAAGGACAATTGGAAAATGCAAAGAGCAGCAATAACAGCAAGATCAGATTTCAGCTTAATGAAGTCAGATCAGTGAAAACTTAATTCTGCTTATTTGCTATGGATTACTACATTTTGCACTTTGGCTTACTGGACAGACAGGTATGTATATCATTGATCGTTGTCAAAAGCTTGCTCTTTTCCTACTATATACCACTCTCACCTTGTGGTTAAGAATGTTATTCATCCTTCTCATGGCCTCTGAGGTGTGAGATTTTGGGAAACATTTCTCACCTACGGACTACACTGCCCACAATGCACCGTGGCCTCCTCCCGCCCGACTCTCACCGCGGACAGCCCCGACTTCCGCCACAGGGAGGAATAGAGTGCCCGCCCTGTCACACACACAGAGATCGAGGAGAGGAGGAGGGAATGGGTGGCACCCTGGGCGGACCACGTCCCCTTTTCGGTATCAGCAGTTTTTGTCATTCAGCCGATACCGAAAACACCGTTTTGGACGATAATTTTCGGCTGCCGAATTTTCGGTGCATCCCTAGAAAAAACATCCAATACCGTGCCCCCAGCCCCCCATTTTACTTACCTGAGCCCGTTCACCTGCTGCGCTCGCCCCCGACATCCTTTTTGCCGCTCAGCCTGGCCGTTGATTGGCTAGAGTGGATGGATTGAAAGCAGCGCAGGCATTGGCTCACGCTGCTGTCAATCACATCTAATGACGTGGCGTGCCGGGGCGGGGCCGAGTGATACAGTGAGCCGCTATAGCCACCGGCTGTATCAGGGGAGCGCGCCCGCAAGAACTAACTCATATGCGAGAGAGCTCGCATGAAGGGGGTTAGTTCTTGCGAGGAGGAGCCGAGACAGCCGCCGAGGGACCCCAGAAGACCAGGTTCGGGGCCGCTCTGTGCAAAACGACCTGTACAGTGGAGCTAAGTATAACATGTTTGTTTGTTATTTTTAAAAAAGAAAAAAATTGCCTTAACAACCCCTTTAATGAGCCTGTTGCACAAATCACTTTATTACACTTTATTTATGATATCTATGGCTGCTCTGCATATTTATATAATCCATATTTAGCACTATAATATTTAACTGGCTGCTTGCTTCTGCTTGGGCTCTCACACTTTGAATGCCAATCACTCAGCAATGCAACACTGTACCCAAACTAAATTTTTATCATTTTTTTCATTACAAATAGAGCTTTCTTTTGGTGGCATTTGTTCACCACTGGGTTTTTTATTTTTTTGCGACATAAGTGAAAAAAGAGTGAAAATTATGAAAAAAAAACACTTTTTTTTTAGTTTCTATGATAACATTTTGCAAATAAGTAATTTTTGTTCATAAATTTTGGCCAAAATATATACAGCTACATCTCTTTGGTAAAAATAACCCAAATTAGTGGATATTATTTAGTCTCTGTGAAAGTTATAGAGTCTACAAGCTATGGTGCAAATCATTGAAAATTAATCACACCTGATGTACTGATGGCCTGTCTCATTTCTTGAGGCCCTGAAATGTCAGGAAAGTACAAATACCCCCCAAATTACCCCTTTTTGAAAAGTAGACAGTCAAAGGTATTTAGTAAGAGGCATGGTGCGTTTTTTGAAGTTGTAATTTTTTCCCACAATTTTTGGGAAAATTAGGATTTTTTTTTCATAAAATTGTCATAATAACAAGTTATTTCTCACACACAGCATATGCATACTTCCAATTACACCCCAAAATACATTCTGCCACTCCTCTCGAGTATGGCGATAGCAGATGTGTGTGACTTTTACAGAGCCTGGTAACACAGAGAGGTCCAACATGCAGGGAGCACCATCAGGGGTTCTAGGAGCATAAATTACACCTCTAATTTCCTAATGACCTATTACATTTTTGAAGGCCCTAGAGCACTAGGACAATGGAATTACTCCTAAAATGACCCCATTTTTGGAAAGCAAACAACCCCAATGTATATATTCTATGAAGCATTATGAGTCTTTTGAACGGTTCATTTTTTTTACACAGGTCTTCAGAAAACGTGGAAAGAAAGTGAAAACCTATTTTTTTTACACAACGTTGTCAATTTATAAGATATTTCTAACTCATAGCATGTATATAGCAAACATTACACCCCAAAACGCATCCTGCTACTCATCCTGAGTATGGCGATAGCACATGTGTGAGACTTTTACACAGCCAGTCCACATACAGAGGCCCAACTTTGAAGTAGTACCTTTAGGCGTGCTAGGAGCACAAATTACACATTTCATTTCATTCCTACCTATCACACTTTTGAAGGTCCTTGAGCACCAGGACAGTGCAATTACCCACAAAATGACCCCATTTTGGAAAGCAAACACCACAACGTATTTTCTATGAGGCATGGGCTGCAGATATGTACTCAGGTACTCTGATGGGCTGCAAATAGGTACTTGGGTACTCTGATGGGCTTTAGACAGGTACTCGGGTAACCTGATGAGCTGCAGATAGGTACTCGGTTACTCTGATGGGCTGGTGACAGGTACTCGGGCACTCTGATGGGCTTGTGACAGGTTTTCGGGTACTCTGATGGGCTGGTGACAGGTAATCGGGTACTATGATGAGCTACAGATAGGTACTCGAGTACTCTGATGGGCTGGTGACTGGTACTCGGGTACTCTGATGGGTGGTGACAGGTACTCAGATGGGCTGTGACAGGTACTCAGATGGGCTGGTGACAGGTACTTAGGTACTCAGATGGGTTGTGACAGGTACTCAGATGGGCTGTGACAGGTAGTCAGGTACTCGGGTACTCAGATGGACTGTGACAGGTACTCAGGTACTCAGATGAACTGTGACAGATACTCAGGTACTCAGATGGGCTGTGACAGGTACTCAGGTACTCGGGTACTCAGGTACTTGGGTATTATAATACGTATTTTATTTACAGTGCGTTCTTGTCCGCTTGTTTCTGATTTTCAGCTAGCTCTTCTCAGGCCTTTCTGATTTTCAGTGCGTTCTGTTAGTTCGTTCTGACCAGCCGACCATTCTGAAGCCATGTTGCGGGTAAGTACTCATCGTAGAGTTCGTGCTGTGCAGGGGCTTGGTGTTGGGGTTCTTACTTTGACCCAGGCCCAGTCCATGAACAGGATGGGGAGGAGTTTATGGATGAAGAATTGGTTACTCCAACATGACCAATTCTCTCATATGCCTTTGTTGCGGGAGATCCGTGAGAATAATCCTAATGATTTCAGGAATTATCTCCAGATGACGGACCCCGTTTTTCACCGTCTGTTGGCTTTGCTGTCCCCTTATATTACCAAGCAGGACACCTGCATGCGGCAAGCCATTACTCCCGAGCAGAGGCTAGTTGCCACAGGGAGAAGTCTGCAGGACATCAAGTTCTCGACAGGCATCTCCCCCCGGCTCTGGGGATCATTATTCTAAAGACCTGTTCTGCCATCATTCAGGTCATGCAGAAGGACTATATTAGGGTTAGCTTTCTCCTTTAACATCACATTCTATGTATTTAATGTTTGCTAATGTATTTTATTTCTTTCATCATTCCCTAATTACCATGATTGTAAAATGCTGTGAATGTCCCCTTAGTTCTCATGCATGCTTGAATTTTTTAAACTTCCTTTTTTGTCCTTCATGCATATTTGCCTTCACTAACCTCCCCAGCTTGCTATCCTGGGCCATACACACCTAGCCTAGTCACATAACAATGTATTTTGTCAGCTCCATAGTAGTGCTTTACCCTAAACACCCCCTAAAATGTTTACAAATGTTAATTGTGTCCTTACATTCATGCAGAGTGCCAGAGGCTTTTTTTGTTGGGTCCCAAAATCATTTTTAACCCTCCCCCCAACCGCTAAGTCAACCGATACCAGTCCTCTATCTGCTGACTTTGCCAAACCCATACACACTATACCTACCTCTTTTGTGGTCAGATTTCTGTATGAATTCCCCAAAGCATGTAGTGAAAGGGCCTGCCAGAATACTTTCAAATTGTACTGTTTAAAGATTTGTTCTCCTATTATCTTGATAGGTAATTGCAGAATGTAAAAAAGTGCTTCAATTTGCACAGTGTGTAATTATATTTTTGTATTATGACACTTCTTACCTGTCCAGTGGGCTGCCAATAGTGTAAGTAAGGAGGGGCTGGCCAAAGTAAAACACATTATTTATGCATTCACCTCTCAATGAAGTGGAGAGGGTTACCTGTCCAAAACATACCCACCCCTCAATTTTTTACAATGGGCCATCAGAGAGGGTGAGGAATCTGATAAGTGGACCTTATATTTTTGTCTTTAAATGCTCCTTAAAATAAATGTTATACTGATGTTGGCCAAGAATGTTTGTGTCTAATCTGCTTGCAATGTTTATGTGCAAAATTACTAAGTTATTTTTTCTTGTCTGACTCCACAGTTTCCTTCAATGTCATAGGAAAGGCAGACTGTGGCTTCCCAATTTGCCCAGCGGTGGGACTTTCCCAACTGCGGAGGGGCAATTGATGGGAAACATGTCCACATCGTGCCACCCCCCAACTCAGGGTCATACTCTTATAAATACAAGGGGTTTAATAGTATTGTGATGTTGGCGGTGGTGTCGGCGACATATGAGCTTCTCCATGTGGACGTGGGGAAGAATGGCCGGATGTCGGATGGTGCAGTCATTGCCCAGACAGAGTTCTACACACGGCTCCAGAATGGTGGCTTGGGGTTGCCACCTGCTGAAGAGAACGTGGACATGGAAGGACTCCCGTTTGTCTTTGTCGCTGATGAAGCATTTGGGCTGGGTGATCACCTGATGTGGCTGTTCCCGATGAGGACCCTCACCCTGGAGCAGAGGGTTTTTAACTACTGGCTGACCAGAGCCAGAAGAGTGGTGGAGAATGCTTTCGGGATAATGGCCAGCCAGTTCCACCTATTCCTTATGGCAATCAACATGGTGGAATATAAACGAAACCATATAATCCTTGCATCCTTGCATGCTGCATTCTCCACAACTATTTAGAGAGAAATTCAATGAACTATATTGCCTCAGTTGGGCCTGAGGCCGGACTTAACGAACAAACCCTGACGGCACTTGAAGCTGGCCGTCCTGGCTTGCCCCCCCCAAAGAGCCCGCGAGGTCCGTATCCAATATATGGAGTGCTTTGCGGGTGGGGGGCCATTGATATGCCAGAAAATCTTTCATACACATTTTAAAACTAAATTTTTGAGTTAAACTGAAGATTTCCTTTGATTTACTGCTTGTGTTTCTTGTAGCTGTCTCCTAGGTTCTCCAATGGGCTTTTCTTTTTGGCCATTTTCTTCAACAGTGCAAACTTAATTTATTTGATACATGGGGTGACAATCTCTTCTTCAGCAAACTATTATGTTGTGGGTCTGCTACACACACATACCTTGTTTTTGTTGTTAATGTATGTAATGCATTAATGATAAAAATATTCATAATTTTCACCACCATTAATTAGTTTTTGTAAGTCACGAAAATGGCCTGATTGTGGCAAATGTTAAAGCACTGTGGGAGTTATTTACTAAAGACAAATCCACTTTGCACTACAAGTGCACTGCAAAAATGCACTGAAACTGCACTGAAAGTGAACTTGTAGTGCAAAGTGGATAACCCCCATTGTCACTGTAAACACCAACTTACCTAAACGCTATTTAGCTTTGAGAGAAGAAGCCACACATTGTTGATTAGAAAATTTTTTACTCTGTGCACATTCACATTCCCTTAGAAAAGGGTTTTTGAACAAACCAACATATTTTTTAAATAACATTTTGGCGTTTGACATTACAAAATAGCCTTTTTTGTGGTAAACAGGCATGTTTAAAAACCATAAAACAATACACAACTCAAGAACTTACAAAGTTCAACTTTGATAAATTGAAGGCAATATCAGACATTAGTTAGTATGTCCAAACTGTGTTGATCTTGCCTTCATCAGATGGGGTGATGTCACCCCTGTGAAAGCCAAATTTTGAAGATGCACACAAATTGGGAGACAAAATGGGGATTTCCCTCCTGATCCCATGTCTAATGTCAACATGTGCTAGCTCCCATCATGGGGGATCAATGGACATGTTTCGGGGGTGCAACCCCATCCTCTCATCTACTTTAATTGCGAGGAAGGGGTTGCACCCCCAAACCGCGTACCTTGATATCCCGTGATGGCAGATAGCACATGTTGACACACTGGGGGTCATTTACTATAGCGCCACGGCGCTAATTCGCGCAAATTGCCACGAATTAGCGCTAATTTGCGGCAATTTAGCACGAATTAGCGCTAATAGCGCTAATTCGCGCTAAAACGGTATTCACTATAGCGCTGGTGAGAAAATTCTCCCAAAATCAAATTTACTATAGCTCCCTGAAACTAAATAGTGCCCAAACCCTTACTCTGCTAAAACCTAGAGAATTGCACATGGAAAAAATGTGTAGAGCATGATATAATTGCCTAAATGGTACTGAAATATGCGGTATATTATTTAAAGATTATCTGCTTTTAAACTGTGTGAAAAGGTGATTTCTACGCAGAACTATCTTTAAAAGTCTGAAAAGTGAAAAATTCCCCATTTTGGACAACTAGCTGCCAACTCAACTGAGCATGCTCAGACCTGAAAATAGCTCTCATTTTAACTCAAGTGTCTTTTTTACCCGGAGCTATAGTAAATACCAAAATGAGAGCTAATTAGAGAACACTTTTTGGGAGTTAAAATCTGCTCTATTTTAGTCCAAATGAAGTTTCAGTCATTGATTCTAATGGAACAATTCTAACTTTCACAAAAAAACCTTTTAATGTTGAGATGAAATGTATTTTTCTCTGAAATAAATTTTCCTTTGCAACATTGTTGCTTCTACTTAAAATATTTTGATTTTAAGAATGCTACAATGTGGAATGTTTTGATGTTTTGGTAAAATATATTTTTCTCTGTCACTTTCACTTGTTACTCTCCATCTCACAACAATCTTTACCCCAAACTCACACAGGTGTCTTTATAATCCACAAACAATACCATTGCTGATGCAAATTTAAAATGAATCACAATTTTTTGTGCTTTTTATTATTTCCAAATATTCATAATTTGAGCCCAAAAAATATGATATGTGTACCAACATCAGAAATCAAAATGTAATTCCCAAAAATTTGAGGGTAATATTCTACTTTCACCCACAAAAAAAAAACACCAAATATCACAGAATAAATCAAGAAGAATAACTCTTGAGTAATGTAATTCCATCACCTGTATGTCCTTGGAAATGCAGCATTTATGTGTTTTTATGTGTATTTATGTTTATTTATGTGTAGGAGGGTCTCACATGTGGCAGCTCCGTGGCTTAGCGGTTAGAACTTCAGCTTAGCATCCCTGAGGGTCTGTGTTCAAATCCCAACCATGTTACTTCATGTAGAGAAGTTGTCTCATCTCCCAGGTCCTATAACTATGTCTAAATGTAGTAGTTATGTGTAGGAGGGTTCCACCACCATTCTAAGTCTTTTCCAAATGCACTGTTTAGCCAAAAGTATTGGGACGCCTGCCTTTACACACACATGAACTTTAATGGCAGCCCAGTTTTAGTCCGTAGGGTTAAAATTTGATTTGTCCCACCCTTTGCAGCTAGAACAGTTTCTGGGAAGGCTGTCCACAAGGTTTAGTGTGTCTATGGGAATGTTTGATCATTCTTCCAGAAGTGCATTTGTGAGGCCAGGCACTGATGTTGGATGAGAAGGCCTGGCTCGCAGTCTCTACTCTCATTCAGCCAAAGGGTGTTCTATCGGGTTGAGGCCAGGACTCTGTGCAGGCCAGTCAAGTTTCTCCACCCCAAACTTGCTCATCCATGTCTTTATGGACCTTGCTTTGTACACTGGTATGCAGTCATGTTGGAACAGGAAGGGGCTTTCCCCAAACTGTTCCCACAAAGTTGGGAGCATGAAATTGTCCAAAATGTCTTGGTATGCTGACACATTAAGAGTTCCCTTAACTGGAACTAAGAGGCCAAGCCCAACCCCTGAAAAACAACCCCCCACCATAATCCCCCTCCACCAAATCATTTGGACCAGTGTACAAAGCAAGGTCCATAGAGACATGGATGAGTGATTTTGGGGTGGAGGAACTTGACTGGCCTGCACAGAGTCCTGACCTCAACACAACAGAACATCTTGGGGATGAATTAGAGAGGAGACTGTAGGTCAGGCCTTCTCGTCCAACATCAGTGCCTGACCTCACAAATGCATTTGGAAGAATGGTCAAACATTCCCATAGACACACTCCTAAACCTTGTGGACAAGAAGAGTTGAAGCTGTTATAGCTGCAAAGGGTGGGCCAAATGAGTTTTGAACCCAATACTAATACTGGGATGCCATTACAGTTCATGTGCATTTAAAGGCAGGCATCCCAATACTTAGGCCAATATGTTGTATATTGCTTGTGACACTGAGCATGGCTCTGGACTTAGGGCTGGTTCACACCACAGAGATGCAGAAAAAATATGTGGGGCTGCCTGGTGGCTAAGTGGGTAGCAGTTCCGTCTAGCAGCACCTGGGATGTCGGTTCATTTCCCCAACATGCTAATGCTTGTGTTGAAGTTTATATGTTCTCCCTGTGTGGGTTTCTCACCACAATCCAAAGATATGCTGGCATTGTATTTGTCTCCTGTTGAAATAGGTTCTAATGTAAGAAAGTTAATTTTGGACTTTATATTGGAAGCTCATGCCCAGGGACTTGGACATTTCAAATTTTAGGGTTTACACTGCACGGGTACATACTGTATGCCTAGAAAACTGTTGCTTTGTTTATGTGGATGCAAATGGACTTTGATCTTTGGCCTGTAGTTGGAGATTTGATGCACATAGCCAAGGGCTAACACAGTTGCAAATAGTATTATGTGTTTCTGCTCATCAGGTGCAATCACTTTAGACATACATGAAGAGACAGATTGAAAGATACTGGTGGGCATGTACTTCTATTGGGTGTGTCAGTGTGCTAACAATACAACCTCTCTTATATAAAGGCCTGCAGTAGGGGGGTTCGGTTGGCTTGAGAAGGTCATGTTTTTTGCTGTGATTTGTGGTGGGAGAAGGAATGAAATTGGGAGATTTGATGAAATTCTTGTGCATTTTTTCAATCAAAAGTGGGTTTATGTGGCCATGCTGTCAATGTTGTGCGTGTATTGTTCCTGTCTGATCATGCAAACATCATTTGGAAGCATCTGCTGACCTACTCTTTTTGATCTTGTTGTTTAATCATGTACACCGAAATGCAGCTTCCAGCAGAACATGGTCACCAATGTATGTATGTGTGGATTGTGGGCTGGTGGTGGGTGTTTTGAATAAGCCTTTGTAATATTATGTGGGAATGCTTTGTAAGAATGACTGTTACGTATGTTTCTATAATCTTGCAGATAATGTGATGTGTTGCCGCTATACACTGAAATTAAAGCTGTGTCCACTCTAAGGTTTTGTCTAATTTTAGATTGTAAGCTCCTCTGAGCAGGGCCCTTAAAATACCATTGCTAAATGTAGCACCGTATATCCTGTCCAAATTTTTTTGAAGCTAGTAAATGAATGTAAATTTTTTTTTTCTGCTGGTAAAATAAAAGTAAATTATTGAGCTTTTGTTGTGTTTTTTTTTTTTTTTTTTTTTTTTTTCTTCTACTTTTCTTTCTTTTTAGTTTTTGTGGGTGGTAGTTTTGGGAAAGTGCAATATCTCTTATTTTTTATTTCAATATGTATTTGTGCACCAAAAAACTAATCTCTTTGCCCTGGTTCACATTGATGCTACTTTGAAATCGTGCTACTTCACTTGAAGTAGTACGATTTCAAAGTAGCAAGGTCAGCGTGATTCCAGGTGGCTTCATACACAAATGTCTATTGAAGTTGCACCTGAAATCGGCAAAAGTAGTGCAGAAACTACTTTAGCAAATTTGGTGCGGCGCCACAAAAAAATGTTGCGTCGATTGGAACAGTGCCATTGCCAATAGTCATGCGATTTGATCTCTCAAATCGCATGACTAAAAGCTCCAATGTAAACCTAGGCTTCTGCACAACTGCAAGTTAATGATAAAGGTGGAATCTTTATATATAACAGCTGTGGAGAATTGCAGGTAATGAATTCAGCTGGTGGATAGGCAGTGTTTGAATGTGTCAGCTCTGCATCACATTGGTGTGATTTGACATGTCAAATCTGTGGCAATTGCACTGTTCTAATTGGTGCGATTTGTATTGATATTGGTGCAGAAACCTGCACCGATGTCTCTGATGTTGCCCCCATAGTCCGGACTGACATACAGGAATGAAATTGTGAGTTCAGCTGAACGCTTTCCTCCCTCTGTCAGTGTGAACCAGGGCTCAAACTAGGCCTTTTGTCTTTGTAATTCACCTGCTGCTAACCCAGGGACACCATTTCTTATCAAACTCCCTTAAGTTTACCTTCAAATATATGTAGAAATCAGTAAGGACTATGCAAGTATAAATTAGAGCTCCTTTTATTAAAATATATATGACTTGTTTCACAGCTGGGCGAATTTTCCAGCAAATTTGGACCTCTGCGTTGCATGACAAGTTGTACCCCATGATTCTCAATGATAATCATTCATATCTATGCTACTTTAATTCACACCAACTTCAAAGTAGTCCCTGTACTACTTTGGTGTGACTTGAGGTATATCGGGTACAATATTACACCGGCATTCCCAGAAGTTGAGGCCAAGTTGCAGCGGCAAAGTGGCAGCAAAGTAGTGTGACTTTCAGGTCGCAGCAGTGTGAATGAGATTCAAGAATAACACCTTTGAATTTGGCCCTATTGTCGCTTGTGCATCCTGAAAGTGTAGCAAATTCGTCCCTGCACTACCTTGGTTTGACTTTGATGCAATTTGAGGTCCATACACCACAAGATTACACAGACATTGCTTCAAGTCATGACAAAGCTTTGCAATTTTAAGGTCACACAAGTGCAAATGGGGCCTTTTTCAAAGGTGTTATCAATCGCATTAGTTTACTTTCACACTTGGGTGACTTTTCATGGAGCTTTGGACCTCAGAGTCACATGAAAAGTTGTCCCCCTTGATTTCCATGCATATTTATTAGAGCTGCACGATTAATCATCGTCGTGATTTTTTCCCCTTTACGATCTTGAAAAAAGCGTTTCACGATTTTTGCTATGCAAAGAACTCTCTCTGCTCTTCTGAAGCCACAGCCGAAAAACCAGGAAGTATGCCAAGAATTAGAACATTCTTTATCAGTGAACTTAACTAGAAACCTTGTAACAATTTGTCAATGAAATAGACTTCTGTGTAAGTGAGGAAAGCTTAACCACTTAAACACTAAACATTTTTCTGACATTTGTTGGTTTCAGGTTAAAATCATTTTTTTTTGCTAGAAAATTACTTAAAACCCCCCAACATTATATATATTTTTTTAGTGGAGACCCTAGAGAATAAAATGGTGGTTGTTACAATATTTTATGTCACACTGTATTTGCGCCTTTAAAATGCAATTTTTTTCGGAATAAATTACTTTAATGAATTAAAAAAAAGAAAAGTTAGCCCAATTTTTTGTGGGATAATGTGAAAGATTTTACATCGCGAGAATCGTGATCTTTTTATTCTAAGCAAAAAAATTGTGATTCTCATTTTGGCCAGAACCGTGCAGCTCTAATATCTATGCAACTTCACCCATGTTCACATAGGTCTGAATTGACATGTCAAATTGTAGGCCAAATCGGCGCCTATTGATGGCAATGGAACTGTCCGAATTGGTGCGACGCCACAGCGATTCCCAAAAGTAGTTCCTGCACCACTTTGGGCGACTTCAGGGGGCGATTTCTTACCTTCCAACTTTTTGAGATGGGTATAAGGGACACCTATTAGCAAAAGTAGGTAGGCATAGGACACTTTCCTAAAGGAGAACAGTTGGGACCTATGTGATTTCACTAGACATCTGTGCAGGAAAGTGCACTGATGTCTCTGAAATCGCTGACAAAGTCGGGCTGAGTCACACTTGTGCAACTTTGGACATCAGATTTGCATGATAAGTCATACCCCATTATTTTCAAGGTGTACCATTCATATCTGTGCGATTTCAAGTAACACTGACTTCAACGTAGTCCCTGTACTACTTTGGTCTGACTTTGATGTGAGTTGAGGTCCATAGACCTCAAGTTTACACAGGCATTCCCTGGAATTGCGGCAAAATTGCTGATGCAAAATCGTTGGAAAGTTGCGTGTCTTTCCCTGCGACTCCTGCGTCCATAGACCTCAAGATTACACAGGCATTGCTTAAAGTCGCATTAAAATCTCGCAACTTTCAGGTCGCACAAGTGTGAAAGGTGCCTAAGTCACTGTGCTGAGTACTATTTTATACCTAGAATATAAAGTAGTCCCACCATCAAACACTAGTAAACGTATGTTCTCAATATAATTGTGCTCAAATGGCTGAAAATCACACAGATGGTATCACCTACTGAAAGCTTGCATTGTACTCAGCAGCATATGCTAAAAAAAGGCGAATGCCTATTAGCCAATGCCACATCGACATGAGCATGGTTGTTACTATAATATTAATGCCTGAAATGCATAACATTATTGTATAGAATCAAACATTAGTAAATGTATTTTCTCTGTAGGTAAGTGCTCAGCTCTGTAGCATAGTGGTATACCCTGCTGCCCCCCAAATGTTCAAGCCATGAATTCAAATCCCACTGACAGCATCACCTCCTGGAAGTGTGCATTGTACTGAGGAGCATAATTAGCCAAAGCACATCAGCTTGCTTTATTCCATATTTTAACTCTTCAAATACATGCAATGGTATGTACTTATTCAATAATATCATGGTATTGAATTCCAAAATTCAAGGAAAAGAATGTCGTAGGGTCCCCCCAGTACAATAAATTTGATGTGGGGCCCCCCCAAAATCCATACCAGACCCTTATCTGAGCATGCAGCCTGGAGGTCAGGATAGGGGGGGATGAGTGAGCACCCTCCCCTTCTGAACCTTACCAGGCCACATGCCCCAAAGCACCTTTTCCCTATGTTGATGGGGACAAGGGCCTCTTCCCGACAACCCTGGTCGGTGGTTGTCCGTCTGCAGGCAGGGGGTTTATCAGAATCTGGAAGCCCCCTTTAACAAGGGGGCTCCCAGATCCTGCCCCCTATGTGAATAGGTATGGGGTACATTTTACCCCTACCCATTCACCAAAAAAAGCAGTGAAATGTAAAAAAATCAATAGCCGTTTTTTGACAAGTCCTTTATTGTAAAATAGCTCCGAGCTGTCTTCTTCCCTGAGCCATCTTCTCCAGACGCTGTCTCTCCCTCCTCCATCTTCTCCCCGAGCTGTATTCTCCCAGAGCCGTCTCTCCTGCCGCCGCCATCTTCTCCATCTGCTGTATTCTTCCGCACCGCTGGTTACTCGCTAATAAAATAAAGCTGCTCTTCTTCCATGGTGGTCTTCCTCCGCTGTGTTGTCACCTGCTGTGTGGCGTCTCTTACATAGTCATGGAGCGGACTCTCCGGGTGACATTATCGGATGGCCACAGAAGACCGCCACAAGAAGAGCGTCTTTTTTTTTATTAGTGGGTAACCAGCTGCGCTGAAGAACACATCAGCGGGGGAAGATGGTGGCAGAAGGAGAGACAGCTCGGGGAGAAGAAACATCAAACACTAGTGAATGTATTTTCTATGTATTTTCTATGTATGACTGTGCTACACCCAATAGGCTAGTGGTCAGCACTTCTATCTTGAAGAACTCATGGGTTCAAATCCCACAGAGAAATACTAAAAGATTGAATTGGTGAAAAAAAAGCAAATGACTATTAGCCAATTAGCCAAAGCAGCATATGCTGAAAATAGGTGAATGCCAATTAGCCAATGCACTTTAAATTTGGCTGATTCTATTATATTAACTCTTCAAATGCATGCAATGATATGTAAGTATTCAATACTATTATGTTGTGAAATTCCAAACACCACACACTAACTAATGGGCAGATTACATTTTTTTGTTTGTTTATTTTAATTCACTTGTGCACTGAAAAAATAAACACAGCTGGGGGATGGTAGGTTGGCTGGTATTTGAACTTGTAACGTGAGTGCTGTGGAGACATCTGAGCAGACTACTAAGCCATTGTGCTAAGTATGAGACCTGCATAATAGTGTAGTATGATTAAAGAATGAATATAAATAATTACCGCTTTATAGTCACCTAAATTAAAAAATATAAAACAACATACAACAAATAGGTAACCTTAGCCCCGGTTCACACAGGGGCGGTACGACTTGCAGGTCGCCTCACCGAGGCGACTTGCACACGACTTCCACGGTGACTTGCAAAACGACTTCTGTATAGAAGTCTATGCAAGTCGCCTCAAGTCGCCCCCAAAGTAGTACAGGAACCTTTTTCTAAGTCGGAGCGACTTCTGTCGCTCCTATTAGAACGGTTCCGTAGTACAGAACGGGAGGCGACTTGTCAGGCGGCTAGGTTTCCTGACAAGTCGCCCCTGTGTGAACCGGCAGTAAATGTTTAATACATGTAACTTTACAGAATAGCAGACATTACTATGTAATAATCATTCATAACTGCATTAGTTAGCAAAAGAAGTCAAAAACTTAGAATACTAATTGCAACATACATCAATAGATGCACACGAGGTAGAGCACATCTCACATAAAAATGTTTCTTTCGCATACATGGATCATGGTTACAGTGCAGTACTATATAACAACTTGGTAGGAATTGGCATTTGCATATACGCGGAAGCGCTAATTAGCGCCAGCTTAGAAGTTACTAACATGTTTTTCTCACTAATAGCGCTAATTTTTCATTCGCACATTCGCTTGTTGAAATTTTATTTGGCTAAAATGGGAGCTATTATTTGCCATAGTGCCCAGTACTTCCTGGCACTATAGTAAATGACCCCCATAGACTTTAACGGTGTTCGCGTGCTCGAACAAACTTTTTTCCTGTTCACATGTTCTGTTGCGAACCGAACAGGGGGGTGTTCGGCTCATCCCTACCTAGCAGTAAATAGGGTCTCTGGTTCGTATTACCAACCACACCACAAGACTACCTGCCTGGAGTTTGCATGTTCTCCCTGTGCCTGCGTGGGTTTCCTCCGGGTACTCCGGTTTCCTCCCACACTCCAAAGACATGCTGGTAGGTTAATTGGCTTCTGTCTAAATTGGCCCTAGTATATGAATGTGAGTTAGGAACCTTAGATTGTAAGCTCCTTGAGGGTAGGGGCCCATGTGAGTGTATAATTTATATGTAAAGCACTGCGTAAATTGATGGCACTATAGAAGTACCTTAAAAAAAAAAAAAAAAGTCTTCATTAATATTATGGTGTGAATCTCCAAAACACCATACACTAGCTAACAAGCAGTTTACATTTGATAAACTTTATTGTATGGTATATAAACCATCAAACACTAGTAAAAGTATTTTGTATATATAATTGTGCTCAGCCCAATAGGCTAGCAGTTAGCACCTCTACCTTCAAAAATTCAGGTATTGAAAGACTCATGGGTTCAAATCCCACAGAAAAATCCTAAAAGATTGCATTGGTGAGAAAAGGAGAATGCCAGTTAGCCAATTAGCCAAAGCAACACAAATATATATATATATATATATACTGAACATAGGTGATTGCCAAATAGCCAATGCACTTTAATGTGAATGATTTTATTGTATTAACTCTTTAAATGCATGCAATGGTATGTAAGTATTCAATACTATTATGTTGTGAAATTCCAAACACCACACACTAACGGGCAGATTACATTTTTTTGTTTGTTTATTTTAATTCACTTGTGCACAGTGAATAATAAACACAGCTGGGGGATGGTAGGTTGGCTGTTGTTTGAACTCATACCATGAGTGGTGTGGAGATATCTAAGCAGACCACTAAGCCATTGTGCTAAGTACAAGACCTGCATAATAGTGTAGTATTATTAAAGAATGAACATAAATAATTACTGCCTTATAGTCAACTAAATTAATAAATAATAAATCAAAAACATGAAAAAAACAACATACAACAAATAGGTAACCTAAATGATTAATACATGTAACTTTACAGAATAGCAGACATTACTATGTAATAATCATTCAGAACTGCGTTTCTTAGCAAAAGAAGGAAAAAAAAACTAGGAATACTAATTGCAATATAAATCAATAGATGCACGGGAACTAGAGCACATCTCTGATAAAAATGTTTCTTTCACATACATGGATCATGGCTACAGTACAGTGCTATATAACAACTTGATAAGAATTGGCATTTGTATATACGCGGAAGCTCTAATTAGCGGCAGTTTAGAATTTACTAACGGTTGTTCCCCGCTTATATCGGTAATTTTCATGCGCAAATTCGCCTGTTTTGTTTCCATTTGGCTAAAATGGGCGTTATTATTTGCCATAGTGCCCAGTACTTCCTGGAGTTATAGTAAATGACCCCCACTGTGTGCATCTTTAAAATTTGGCTTTGTAAAAAATATTTAAAATGTGTGAAAATAATAAAAATACAAACAAACTAGAAGAATTTTGGGGTGTTTTAGATTCTGCCTAAAACATCAATGATGTTTTTCAGTCTTTTTTCCACATCATTGATGTCTTCCTTGATCTTCTGTAAATCACAATTGCACACCATAATCTCCCTGATGAGGACGTGTGCACTTGCACTTGTGAAATGAGATTCTTCTTCCACAACATCCACATCACCTAAAATAAAAAACACACCATGTATTAAAAATATGCAGGCATCCATCTATTACCTGAAGCTGTGGTCTTAGACACTCACCTGTTGTGGTCACTATTTTGCCCACTTCATAAACCTCTCCTTCCTCCACATCTTCTGGTTGTGGTGTGGGGATTTCCTTTCATTTAGGAGGTGGGTGGTCCCTGGTGTCCACAGATGTCCCGAGTCTTTTCTCCCCTATGTGAATAAAAAAAAGCTATACTTAGCACACAGATATTTGATGCAAGAAATAGTAATATGAAACATTGCTTGGAAGTTTCATACAATTGTCTTCTTTTGCAGAGTTCCCATCTGAAGACATTATTTTTTTCCCATTATAAAGCTGGAATACATACTTTTTTTGTACAATTTTCACACATGGAGACACCCCTAGTATCCACTGGAGTACCTGTGTGGGACACCCTAAAAAGGGTGTTCTGGTGTCCCACACTAGTGCTCCTGCGTCCAAATGTGTAAACAACTGCTGAGTGTCCTCTCCCTACACTGAATCAACTTTGCATTTTATTATAGTTACAAACCCATCTAGACAACAAACTTCTTTTAATACCAATAGGCATGAACAAATGTAGTTAACCTGCATCTGCCAAAAACATCGTATTAGTGGGCGAACGAACGATGTTTACCACGAACGATTACTGTGCCCACGAACCTGAAACTTGCCATTTTAAACTGTACAACAGTAAAGAAAAGCACATGGAGCAGCATGCAAGTAATAATAATAATAGGAACACACAAAAACTCCTTACTTTTTTGAAGAACTCTCTTGATCTTTCTGTACTGATCGTGCTCCCTCAATTTCAGGTCTGACCAGCTTTTCCTCAGTTGATCCTTACTTTGCCGTACCCCAAAATTCCTGTGCAGACTTTTTACAACTTTAGCCATGAACTTGGCCTTTCTCACATTTGGGTTTGGGTAAGGTCCATGCTTCCCGTCATTGTCGGCCCTCTTCAAGATGTCCACCATCTCCACCATCTCCATAAAGGACATATTTGAGGCCTTAAATTTCCTCCCGGATCGGGACGTTAGTGGCTCCGGCCTTTCGTCGTTGCTGCTTTCTGCATGCACTTGCTCTTTCTCCGCCATGTGCTCTCCCACTGCGCCGAAAGACATGGGCCGGGGAATAGACTAGAAAGAACGTCAGGAGTGGGCGGAGTTTCACACATGCGCAGTGTATATAAAGTGTAACACGCGTGCATCGTACAAATGATCTGTGAGTGGAGGAAGGAGTAGCAGAAGCGCCAAACATAATAACAAAGGTACAATTTGAACTTGGTGCATCAGTGGCCTATACTGCTTCTAGATTGAGGCCTATATTGGGACAAAATTAGAAGAGTTTAGCCTGACATTAGGGTTTGTCTTGTGTTGTGTCTTGCAGAGAAAATGGATCCATTCAATGATAGGGAACTTCTAGCAATATTCATTGATATGTTCAGGGAGCTGCCCTGTCTGTGGCAGGTGAACCACCTGTTTTTTAATAAGCTAAGAGGAAGGCAGCGCTGGAGAAACTGCTTGAATTTGTGAAGCCGATGATCCCCAGGGCAGACATCACCCATTTGAAGGCCAAAATTGGTGGCATGAGGAGTACTTATCTTAGGGAGCGAAAGAAGGTCCAGAATTCCCAGAGATCAGGAGCAGTAGATGACGTTTATGTACCCAGGCTGTGGTACTATGACAGACTGCATTTTCTGTCAGACCAGAGTGAACCTAGGCCAACACTCCCCACTCTTCCTTCAAGGCTTCCTTCCACCTCAGCTGAGGCTTCCGATGTCCAACCTGGGCCTTCCACCCAGGAAGATGTGGAGTAGCCCATCTTGAGTCAGGTAGAGAATTGTTCAACATATTTCTTGTCGTAAAATTAATGATGTTAACTAGATGTTATTATTGATCACTAATTGCTGATTTAACAAAGTGGTTTACATATCAATAGACAGTAGTGGCCACAAATGATTGGGACAAGAATGAAAAATGCTTGGCTCAGAATGATAGTCTTTTCTATTTGTTAACATTCAATTTGCAACAGTCATGAGCTCAAAATTGTGTGTGATTGATGAACAAAAAACTAAAACTATGTCCCTTTTTCATACACAGGAAAGCCTCAGCCAGGAGGTGGCGGGGGTAAGTGGCAGGCAGGAGGTCGACCATCGTCCTCCTCCACCTCCTGCCACAACTCCAACGCCAGAGCCACAGCCTGGAAGGAAGCATCTAAGGAAGACAAGAGTGTGATGGCCTGGGTTCAGTCTGGGGACATATATAATATAAAGATGCAGGCTGTGGTATATCCACAGCCTGGGGACATATATATCATCTGCTGCTGTTGCTGATCTCTTGAACTCCTAGACCAGATTGTGCTCACTATTATATGGTCTCCTCAGGCCACCAATTTTGCTTGTAAAATAGTTTTGATGTGTACCCTGGGGTACAAAGGCTTTGCAAATTTCACCAGTTTATCCAGCGTTGCCTTCCTCTTTATGTTGTTATGGCCCATAATAAATGGCTATTTTTTTTAAATACTTGCCTATGTGTTTTAATTCAAAAAGGACATTTGGTTTGTGAGTAGGCAGGTACATTTCAAAAATACAATGTCAAATTAACAAGGGACACCAACCAACCTCCTTGAGGTTAAAAAATCCAAGATAATAATGGTGTTGTGGTAACTTGAAACACAAAACGAAAATAATATTATGGAGATCACTAGAAAAAAAAAACAGGAGATCTTGATAAAAAAAAAGAAAAATCACTATAAAAATAAACACAAAACATTATTATGGAGATCTAACGAAAAAAATAACTAATATTATTCAGGAGATCACGAGAAATAATAAAGAAATCAATTTTTCAGAACTCTGTGTGAATATCAGCAGCAAAACAACTTCATTATTCTAGCATTATAAAGAAGAAGAGAATGCGCTGCAATAAAAGATTTAAAAATTTGCAGCATGACGAATGTGTTATCTCCATTACGAACGCTAATTTTACCAGACCGAGCGCTTCCGTCTCGCAATTGATTCAGAGCATGCATGGAACTTTGTGTGTAGGAATTGTGTACACACGATCGGAATTTACGAGAATTTGTTGTCGGAAAATTTGAGATCCAGATCTCAAATTTTGTTTGTCGGAAATTCCAACGGAAAATGTCCGATGAAGTCTACACACACAGTCGGAGTTTCTGACAACAAGCTCCCATCGAACATTTGTTGTCGGAAAATCCGATCGTGTGTACACGGCATAGGAATGAAAATGATTTGTTTAATTACTCAGGGTTTATTTAAGCTTTAATACTTTTTGTAAAGAGAAAATGATAGAGATTATAATTGTTTTTGTTTTATAACACTCTATTTTAAGCCAAAAGTGCTTTTCATTACAAAAACATTTCAATACAAACAAACATAAGCAGTATAAGGACCAGCTGCAGATCTGACAGATTTGTGTTTCTGTTTTTATATCCTTATGCAATGTTTGGTTAACTTTGTTTGACATGGAAAACATTGATCGGAAACTTTGTTAATAGTACCATGTTTGGAAAGCTGGAAAGTAAAGCAATTATGAGTAAATGGAACTGCACAGAATGGGTGTTTTCATAGTTAGATAATTAGATGACTCTTTTCTAAAATAATATATAAATGTTTATGACAGCTGTAGCTGCACAATGCTTACAACACCATACAGTGTTATGGAGACTTTATGCCCACCATATTTTTGTTGGTACTTTCACTTTATGTGGGTTTATGCACATAGATATTTGTAGGTATTTTGTGTGATCCCCTGAGGAAGTTGCATGGCCTTGAGACGTAACACGTAGGCGTGGGGAAGGATGACATCACCGTGTTACACAGCGGTAATAGTATACAATGCAGTGAACCACAGCGAGAGTTCTATGGGTGAGTGTGGCTATATGCTTATTGTTTGGTGCGACAGAACACCTGTACAATAAGAGTGCAATATTGTAAGCTGCGAAGGAGGAATAGATGTTTTAAAAAGATAAAACACTATATTGCTTCTTCTTTTAAGACGGTTACTGCAGAGTGGGAGGTGAAGACAGGAAAGTGCTTTTAAAGGTGTAGAACATGCATTTTTGGGAGGTGGTTGCTTATTGGAGTCCATCAAAAGAAGTTTCCAGTACAGAGAAAAGCTCACACTGGAAGCGAGATATACATAAATAAGTCCATTTTAAATGACAAAAGCTTTCATTGAACCTACATAATTTGTAAGGTCATCTCAACCAGGTGAGAACCCAACTGGTGGAAGTCACACATTATTTTAACCCCCCTGGCGGTATTCCCGAGTCTGGCTCAGGTTGGATTTTTTATACCAAAAGCGGTAACCCCGAGCCAGACTCGGGCTTGCATCGCAGGATCCAGGAAGAGCATACTTACCTTGTCCCCTGGATCCTGCGATGTCTCCCCGCTGTGATCGGCGAGCCGCCGTGTCTCGCTCGATTCACAGTGCCGAGCTCCGTTCCCTGCGAGCGGTGCGACGCACGGGGACGGAGTTTGGCGGTAAATTCAAAAGTAAAACACACAGTATAGATACAGCATACTGTAATCTTACAGATTACAGTACTGTATCAAATAACTACACATCCCCTTTGTCCCTAGTGGTTTGCCCAGTGTCCTGCATGCAGTTTTATATATATAAAACTGTTCTTTCTGCCAGGAAACTGGAGATTGTCCATAGCAACCAAAACTGTCCCTTTACATCAAAAGTGGTTTTAGAGCAGCTAATAAATTATAATCACTTGCAGAATTGAGCGATAGTGATTTGTGAGGAGATCCGTCATCAAACACTAAAAGTAACAAAAGCTAAAATTCTGCAACTGAGCAAATTTCAGTGTTTTTGATTTGATTACATTATTATATAATTTTTATTATTATTATATTATTATTTGTTATAATTATTTATAGTTATTTATTATATTATAATTTTTTATTTCGTTTTTCAAACTTTATCATACCCGGGATGTCTACTAGACTCTTGTTTGGACAGATTTAAGTGAACTATTCCTAAGAATTACAGGCCTACAATATAAAAACGCCAAATTTCTGTGCAAAATAATTGTACCGCTTTCAGCACCTAAAATCAGAAATAATCATACCGCCAGGGAGGTTAATCATGCTGGGTGATTTATGGAGTGCAATGAAGCATTGTTAAGTGACTATCATATATATTACTTGTGATTTATACAACCTAGACTAGATGGTTTGGATAATTGTATATATCATAAACATTTGTTCACACGATGTATGAATATTGGACTTAACATAAGGAGATTGATTATGGTTATACAATATATATACTGTGTGTGTGTGTGTGTATATATATATATATATATATATATATATATATATATATATATATATATAGTTATAGTATTTAGGTATTTTATGTGCCTAGTATTAATTTCCTGAGACTTTCCCACACCCAGGGAGTTGCACATGCTACTTGCAGCCTGCCATACAACTGAATTGCTGGACCCAGCCATACTCTTGTAAACACTGATCCTCCTTTGTGTCTGTATTTACCAACGCAGTTTCAGAAAATAGGCCACATGATTATGCACAGAAGCATCAACATTTACAAGATATGCTCATGTACAGCCATTGACTTGTATGGCAGACTGTATGCCACACACATCGTTCCACAGACACAGAAAAGCACGGTGGAATTTATGCTACCTGCATAAATGGCCTACATACATCTGTGTTAATGAACCTGAAAAGTTATTCTGTATTAAAAGAGTTTAGCCCTAAGGATTCTAAAGAGACTCAACAGTAAGAAAGAGTGAACGAAGCAAAATTCAGTTTATTGGATGCTCCCTAAACCCTTTGAAGTCTACGGGAGCCAAATGTTATAATTATTTTCCACCATTTCTCAGGACCAGTATACAAGCTATTAGTAAAGGGGCAGGGTAGCTGGGCACTGCCATGGGGAATATGTACCAATGCTAAAAAAAAAAATACCATTCAGTGGGAGCCAGTCTTTGAATGCGACTTAAAGTACAACATTTAAAATACACAATTCCTTGAAATAATATATTTGAAAATACTATAAACCTGTACATGAAGTACAGTACAACTGTACAATGTACTCCTGCGAAAGTAACTTTTAGGGAAAAAAAAACTATTACCCCTAAAGGAGGGTTCCCAGTCGGTTTCATTCTGTTCATAAAAGATAGCATGGGGTTCCCCTCAAAATCCTCATCAGACCTTTATTCATTGGATAAGGGTCTAGTATGGATTTTGAGGGGAACCCTATGCCATTCCTTCTTAAATCAGAATACTTTATTTTAGGGCTGTTACTGATTAAAAGTTTCATGTTCGATTAATCGATATTTTTTTAAATCGATTTATCAACTAATTTCGATTAATTATAACGCACATAGAGATCCAACTACTTTTAGCTGATTTAGCACCGTTGTTATGGCAACGGCCGAAGCCGGACATAGCGGGGCATGGCTAGGACGTCACCGTGCCCATAATCGCAGCCTCACCGTGCCCATAATCGCAGCCTTACCATGCCCATAATGCAGTCTCACCGTGCCCATAATGCAGTCTCACCGTGCCCATAATCTCAGACTTACCGTGCCCATAATTGCAGCCTCACTATTCCCATAATGCAGTCTTACCGTGCCCATAATCGCAGCCTTACCGTGCCCATAATTCAGTCTCACCGTGCCCATAATGCAGTCTCACCGTGCCCATAATCGCAGCCTCACCATGCCCATAATCGCAGCCTCACCGTGCCCATAATCGCAGCCTCACCATGCCCATTATCGCAGCCTCGCCATGCCTATAATCGCAGCCTCATCGTGCCCATAATGCTATCTCACCGTGCCCATAATTCTGTCTCACCGTGCCCATAATCGCAGCCTCACCTTGCCTATAATGGCAGCCTCACTGTGCCCATAATGCAGTCTCACCTTGCCCATAATGCAGTCTCACCGTGCCCATAATCACAGCCTCACTGTAGTCAGTGCCTGTGCCTGGATTACACAGTCTGCCGGCATCTGCCGCTGTGTGTCTCAGAGCTATGTGTGAAAACTTTGGCCGCGCTGTGAGAAAAGTCCCGTCCCCCTCCTAGATCAGCTTGTGAGATAGACAGGCCAAAGTTGTCACACTCAGCTTGGAGACACACAGCGGGAGATGCCCACAGACTGTGTATGACATATAGTGGAGGAGGAGGGAGTGGAGCGCTGTGTTGCAGCCACA
The DNA here is from genome assembly GCA_037952925.1 of Lithobates clamitans. Classification (NCBI taxonomy): domain Eukaryota; kingdom Metazoa; phylum Chordata; class Amphibia; order Anura; family Ranidae; genus Lithobates; species Lithobates clamitans. Next base: position 3,716,261 of record JBBGZY010000353.1, read on the forward strand.
GCTTGGCCCAAAGCGGCCCCAGGGCAGGCAGCCTACCGATCAAAATAATTTTGATCGATCAAAGAAATTATTGATTAATCGAGGAATTAATCGTTAATTTCCGCAGCCCTACTTTATTTATCCCAAACTGAAATTATTGCGACACAGCCACACTCAACAAAGACAATTTAAGATCACAACAATGAACATAACAAGACACAATGACACAACAAAATTACCAATAACAGCAATTAGCACCAATAAAACAAATTAAAACTATACTCTAATGAGCTATCCATACAATTAAAATACAACATAGCATAAATAACAGAGATTAATAAATCAACAATATACCAGCATAATATAAAATCTACATAAAAATCCTGTTCATAAACCAGAATTAAATCTTTACCTCCAACCCTCACAGAGAAAAATTATATAAATTGATGGCCAGAGGCAAAAATTATTTTCTGTGTCGCTCTTTGGTGCATCATAGTTGTAACAATCTGTCACTGATGGTACGCCACAGACTGACCAGCGTATTGTGAAGTGGGTGGGAGGAGTTGCCCAAGACCGAACGTACCTTGAACAACATTCTCCTGCCCAACACTGTTTTTAAAGACTCCAACTCCAATCCAACAACATCACTGGCCTTGTGAATCAGTTTGTTGAGTCTGTAGGTGTTGGTCACCCTAATGCCGCGTACACACGATCGGACTTTACGGCATACTTGGTCCGGCGTACCGGATTTCGTCGGACAATTCGATCGTGTGTGGGCTCCAGCGGACTTTGTTTTCTCAAAAGTTTGACGGACTTAGATTTGAAACATGTTTCAAATCTATCCGACGGACTCGAGTCCGGTCAAAAAGTCCGCTCGTCTGTATGCTAATCCGACGGACAAAAACCGACGCTAGGGCAGCTATTGGCTACTGCCTATGAACTTTCTCGTTTTAGTCCGGTCGTACGTCATCACGTACAAATCTGTTTGGACTTTGGTTGATCGTGTGTAGCCAAGTCCGTTTGTTCGGAAAGTCCATCGTAAAGTCCGTCGAAAAGTCCGCCGGGCAAAGTATGCCGTAAAGTCCGGTCGTGTGTATGCGGCATAAGCCTGTTTCCCCAGCATGCCACTGCATACAGGAGAGCCACCACAGACTCATAAAACATCTTTAGCATCTTTCGGCAGATATTAAAAGACCTTAGTCTCCACAAAAAATAGAAGCAGCTCTGACCCTTCCTATAGAGCACCTCAGTGTTCTTGCTCCAGTCCAGCTTATAATCTATGTTCACCCCCAGATACTTGTAACTCTACTACATCCACATCCACTCCTCGGATAGATATGGGGGTCATTGGTGCCTTTCTCCTTCTCAAATCCTCAACCAGCTCCTTTGTCTAGGTCACATTTAAATACAGATGATTATCCTCACACCATGTGACAAAGTTCTCCACCACAGTCCTATACTCCATCTCTTGCCCATCCCTAATACATCCCACTACTGCAGAGTCATCAGAAAACTTCTGAAGATGGCAAGACTCTGTCTGGTATAGACACTAAAAAGAAATGGAGAGAGAGCTGTTCCCTGTGGAACCCCAATATTGCTGATCACCCTATCCGACACACTGGGGGTTATTTACTAAAGGAAACTCCACTTTGCACTGCAAGTGCACTTGGAAGTGCAGTCGCTGTAGATCCGAGGGGGACATGCAAGGAAAATAAAAAACAGCAGAGCTTCCCCTCATTTCAGATCTACCCCTTAGATTTAGAACGACTGCACTTTCAAGTGCACTTGCAGTGCAAAGTGGATTTGCCTTTTGTAAATAACCCCCACAGTCTTGCAAACACACATACTGCGGTCTTCCTGTCAGGTAGTCTACAATCCAAGAAATAGTACACAGTGTATACAAAAAATGTGTACTGTAAAAATAGTGTGCCACCCCTAACCCCCCCAAAAAAATTCATACCAGACCCTTATCCATGTATGCAGCCTGGCTGCCCAGGAAAAGTTGGGGGGGGGGCAGTGAGTGTGCCTCCCCCCTAAACCATACCAGACCACATGCACAACATGCCTTCAGAGGGTACCTTGCCCCCCCCCCCCCCCCCCGCAAAGCACCTTGACAAAGGCCCCAGACACTGTGAAAAAGTAATTTACAAAATTGTCCCCCAGCATCTATCCAACAAGAATCATGCTGGCCAGTGATGTAGGTCCAATGTATATCACAAACAATACCCTAATGACCTGCCTATGAGATGGCTCACACCAATATCATCTTCTTGACAATTTGGTTAAAGATATTTGAACAGGGAGCTGTCATTTGTGATGGGAGTAGCGGTGGGGGAAGGAGGCAACTGGAGAAGATTTGCACCTGCCACATCACCTGCTACACGTTGCAGATTGTCACTTGCCACGTCACCTGCCACACATTGCAGATTGTCACTTTCTACTTCACCTGCCACATGTTGCGGATTGTCACTTGCCACCTCACCTGCCACATGTTGCATATTGTCACTTGCCACATCACCTGCCACATGTTGCGGATTGCCACTTGCCTGCCACCAGATGCAGATTGTCACTTGCCACATGTTGCGGATTGTCACTTGCCACATCACCTGCCACAAGTTGTGGATTGTCACTTGCCATGTCACCTGCCACAAGTTGCGGATTGTCACTTGCCTGCCACCAGATGCAGATTGTCACTTGCCACATGTTGTGGATTGTCACTTGCCATGTCGCCAGCCACACATTGCGGATTGTCACTTGCCACGTCTTCTGCCACAAGTTGCGGATTGTCACTTGCCATGTCACCTGCCACACCTTGCAGATTGTCACTTGCCACGTCACCTGCCACACCTTGCGGATTGTCACTTGACTGCTAGGGTGGTGTTTTGTTTTTCTCTGGGGGGTTTTTCTGGGGTGCAGGGCGGGCGTGGGACGGTGAGAGATGATGTCATCTTTCTGCTCCCCCGCTTGCCGACCCGCTGATTGACCAGCTGCCCGCTCACACACTGAGCTGCTCAGCTGACCGCCCGCTCTCTCAGCCGCTGCCGAGCCACACGCCAGTTCATACACCGAGCCGCCCGGCCCGCCCGCTCTCTCACCCACCCGTCTGCTCACACATCAAGTCACCCGGCAGCCCTGGCCCGCCCGCTCTCTCACCCGGCCGCCCGCTCAAAACACCCAGCCACCCGGCAGCTCAACCCGCCCGCGGAGCAGCTTGCTCTCTCACCCGCCCAGCCGCCCGCCCGCAACTAATTTCTTATTACCAATTAAGGGGAGTGGTTAATTGCTCACAGGTGCTTGAGGCCTATATAATCTTGTGTAGGACTCATAGTGAGCCTGCTCATTTGTGAGGCTGTTGGAACTCTGTCCAAGTGGAACTGGTCTAAGTGGTGAGTTAAAACCAGAGTTAGTGGAACTGGTCTAAGTGGTGAGTTAAAACCAGAGTTAGTGGAACTGGTCTAAGTGGTGAGTTAAAACCAGAGTTAGTGATACTGGTCTAAGTAGTGAATTAAAACCAGAGTTAGTGGAACTGGTCTAAGTGGTGAGTTAAAACCAGAGTTTAAAACAGGAGGTTATAACAGGGGTCATAGTATTTGTGTAGTGTGAGTACCTGAGTGTTGTCTGAGTAGTGTGTGTGGATCGTTAGTACTTGTGTATTGTGTACTGTATACTTGTGTATTGTGAGTGCACCTAGGTCTGCGAGTGCACGTAGGTCTGCGGGTGCACGTAGGTCTGCGGGTGCACGTAGGTCTGCGAGTGCACGTAGGCCTGTGAGTGCACGTAGGTCTGCGAGTGCCCTGCGAGTGCACGTAGGTCTGCGAGTGCACGTAGGTCTGCGAGTGGCCTGCGAGTTCACGTAGGTCTGCGAGTGCACGTAGGTCTGCGAGTGGCCTGCAAGTGCTCGTAGGTCTGCGAGTGCACGTAGGTCTGCGAGTGCAGGCAGGTCTAAGAGTGGTCTGAGAGTGCACGTAGGTCTGCGAGTGCACGTAGGTCTGCGAGTGCACGTAGGTCTGTGAGTACCTGTGTATTGTCTTGCTGTGTACCTGTATATTGTCTTGAGTATTTGTGCCAGGAAGCTAGCTGTTAGGTAATTTGGACAGGGTATAATCCCCAATCCTCACTAAATTTAATAGGTACGATGCCTGGCGGGTGTGGAGAGGCGACTCTTTGTACATCTTGCTGCATGTATGCGTTCCTTGATCATCCGATCGAGGGCGAATACTGCTGTGCATTATGTAAGCACGTTGTTTCCCTGGAAGCCCAGGTTCTGAAGCTGGGGAAGCAACTGTCAGCACTGAGAAGTCCCTCCATACTAAAGGAGAGCCAGGAACTTACACGGCAGGTGCCGGCAGGGGCCAGCACAGAGGCGGGTGGAGACAAAGAGGTGCAGGCACTAGCAAAGAGTAGATGGGTGACAGTCAGGAAGGGTAGAGGGGGAAGTGCCAGGGAGCCGATCCAGGACTGGAGCATCCCAATAAGTATGCTCCATTGAGCGACATTGGTGAAACCAGTCAGGGACCAGCACTGCTGGAGCTGAGGGACTCTCCTAGCTGCCGGGGGAAGAACTCCTCCAGTGAGAGTGGGGGGGCAGTGAAGGGAAAGGAAAGACAGATTCTGGTGGTAGGGGACTCAATTCTTAGAAGGACAGACAGGGCAATCTGTAACCAAGACCTGAAGGGCCGAACAGTATGTTGTCTACCGGGCGCTCGGGTTCGGCACATCACGGATCTTGTGGACAGATTAGTGGGAGGGGTTGGGGAAGACCCAGCTGTCATGGTGCACGTTGGCACCAATGACAAAGTCAGAGGCAGATGGAGTGTCCTAAAGAGCGATTTTAGGGACTTAGGAGCTAAATTGAGGAAAAGGACCTCCAAGGTAGTATTCTCAGGAATACTAATGGTGCATCGAGCCACACCAGAAAGGCAGAGGGAGATTAGGGAAGTAAACAAGTGGCTGAAGAGCTGGTGTAGTAAGGAGGCTTTTGGGTTCCTGGAGGACTGGGCCGACTTCTCAGTCGATAACTGGTACTATAGAAGGAACGGACTGCAACTAAATGAGGAGGGTGCAGATCTGCTGGGAATGAAGATGGCCAAAAAGTTAGAGGGGTTTTTAAACTAGGCGATGGGAGGGAGGGTCCAGAGGTAGAGATAGTCAGCACGGAAGATATTCCAGAGGGTAGTATTGGGGGCATTAGGGGTAGGTTGACCAAAGCACAAAAACACAAGCTAAGTATAGTAGCAAGTCCTAGTTGCAATCTCGAAACACCCAATACGAGGACAATATGCGACCGGTCTAAACTATGTGGCATATTCACCAATGCCAGGAGCATGGCGGACAAGATGGGTGAACTAGAGATACTGTTGTACGAGGAGGATTTGGATTTTGTGGGAATTTCAGAGACCTGGTTCAACAGCTCTCATGATTGGCTGGCAAACATTCAAGGGTATACCCTTTACCACAAGGATAGAGAGGGTAAAAAATGGGGAGGGGTATGCCTTTATATCAAGAATAATGTACGAGTGAATGTGAGAGATGACATCACTGAGGGAGCTAGGGAGGAGGTGGAATCCTTATGGGTGGAGCTCCAAAAGGATGAAGCTAAGGGGAAAATAATACTGGGAGTATGCTATAGGCCCCCTAACCTGAGGGAGGAAGTGGAGACAGATCTCCTATCACAATTTGGATTAGCAGCAAGGATGGGAAGTGTTATCATAATGGGGGATTTTAATTATCCAGACATAGACTGGGCGCAGGGAACCGCGCATTCATTTAAGGCTCGCCAGTTCCTTAATGTCTTGCAGGACAATTTTATGGGTCAGATGGTAGACGCACCAACTAGAAATAAAACATTACTGGATCTACTGATTACCAACAATACAGACCTGATCACAGATGTGGAAATACGGGGCAATTTAGGTAACAGCGATCACAGGTCAATTCGTTTCAGTATAAATCACATAAATAGGAAACATAAAGGGAATACAAAGACACTGAATTTCAAAAGAGCCAACTTCCCTAAACTACAAACCTTGCTAAAAGGCATAAATTGGGATAAAATGTTAGGAACAAAGAATACGGAGGAGAGATGGGTTTGCTTTAAGAGCATATTAAATAAGGGCATTAGCCAATGTTTTCATTGGGTAATAAATTTAAACGAGTGAACAAAAGTCCTGGATGGCTTAACTCCGATGTAAAAATGCATATAAAAGCAAAGGAGAAGGCCTTCAAAAAATACAAGGTTGAGGGATCATCCTCAGCATTCAGACTTTATAAAGAATGCAATAAGAAATGTAAGGGTGCAATTAGGACGGCTAAGATAGAACATGAAAGACAGATAGCAGAGGAGAGCAAAAAAAAATCCCAAGAAATTCTTTAAGTATGTAAACAGTAAAAAAGGGAGGACAGACCATATTAGCCCCATAAAGAATGAGGAAGGACATCTGGTTACAAAGGATGGGGAGATGGCGAAGGTATTGAATTAATTCTCCTCAGCCTTCACGGGTGAATCGGGGGGCTTCAGTAACCAAAACTGCAGTGTCTATCCTCATTAAACAACACAGGAAGCACCTCCATGGTTAACAGAGGACAGAATTAAAATTAGAGTTGAGAAACTTAACAATAATAAATCACCGGGACCAGATGGCTTGCATCCGAGGGTACTTAGGGAACTCAGTCAAGTGATTGCCAGACCGTTGTTACTAATTTTTACAGACAGTCTACTGACTGGAATGGTACCAGCTGATTGGAAAAAAGCCAATGTAGCACCAATATTTAAAAAGGGCCCAAAATACATCCCTGGGAATTACAGACCAGTTAGCCTAACATCAATAGTATGTAAACTCTTGGAGGGGATGATAAGGGACTATATACAAGATTTTAGTAATGAGAACGGTATCATTAGCAGTAATCTTCATGGATTCATGAAGAGTCGTTCTTGCCAAACCAATCCACTAACCTTCTATGAGGAGGTGAGTTGCCAGCTAGATAAAGGAGGGCACGTAGACGTGGTGTATCTGGATTTTGCAAAAGCATTTGACACAGTTCCCCATAAACATTTACTGTACAAAATAAGGTCCATTGGCATGGACCATAGGGTGAGTACATGGATTGAAAACTGGCTACAAGGGCGAGTTCAGAGGGTGGTGATAAATGGGGAGTACTCGGAATGGTCAGGGGTGGGTAGTGGGGTTCCCCAAGGTTCTGTGCTGGGACCAATCCTATTTAATTTGTTCGTAAACGACCTGGAGGATGTTATAAACAGTTCAATCTCTGTATTTGCAGACGATACTAAGCTAAGCAGGGCAATAACTTCTCCGCAGGATGTGGAAACCTTGCAAAAAGATCTGAACAAATTAATGGGGTGGGCAACTACATGGCAAATGAGGTTCAATGTAGAAAAATGTAAAATAATGCATTTGGGTGGCAAGAATTTGAATGTAATCTATACACTGGGGGGAGAACCTCTGGGGGAATCTAGGATGGAAAAGGACCTGGGGGTCCTAGTAGATGATAGGCTCACATATGGCATGCAATGCCAAGCTGCTGCTAACAAAGCAAACAGAATATTGGCATGCATTAAAAGGGGGATCAACGCCAGAGATAAAACGATAATTCTCCCACTCTACAAGGCTCTGGTCCGGCCGCACCTAGAGTATGCTGTCCAGTTCTGGGCACCAGTCCTCAGGAAGGATGTACTGGAAATGGAGCGAGTACAAAGAAGGGCAACAAAGCTAACAAAGGGTCTGGAGGATCTTAGTTATGAGGAAAGGTTGCGAGCACTGAACTTATTCTCTCTGGAGAAGAAACGCTTGAGAGGGGATATGATTTCAATATACAAATACCGTACTGGTGACCCTACAGTAGAAATAAAACTTTTTCGCAGAAGAGAGTTTAACAAGACTCGTGGCCACTCATTAAAATTAGAAGAAAAGAGGTTTAACTTTAAGTTACGTAGAGGGTTCTTTACTGTAAGAGAAGCCAGGATGTGGAATTCCCTTCCACAGGCGGTGGTCTCAGCGGGGAGCATCAAGAAACTATTAGATAAGCACCTGAATGACCGCAACATACAGGGATATACAATGTAATACTGACACATAATCACACATAGGTTGGACTTGATGGACTTGTGTCTTTTTTCAACCTCACCTACTATGTAACTATATATGTAACTATGTAACCTATTTTGCACCGAAAAATAACTTGCAATCACATGCTTCGCTCAAAGTCCAAACCTGCTGTTTTGTTCACGTATATGTTGTCTCACTTTTTTGCATACTAGTCTTGCTTTGCAGGCAATGTCATTAATGTATGTTTAAAGCGGGAGTCCCGCGAAAATTTTTCTTTTAAAAGTCAGCAGCTGTAAATACTGCAGCTGCTGAATTTTAAAATAAGGACACTCACCTGTCCCGGGGTCCAGCGATGTCGGCACCCGAGACCGAACCGTCCCTCGGTCCTCGGGTGCCGCCGCCGCCATTCTCAGTGAGGGAATCAGGAGGTAAAGCGTTGCGGCTTCACTTCCCGGTTCTCTACTGCGCATGTGCGAGTGGTGCTGCGCGTTCTCAATGGTCCCTGCTATCTCCTGGGACCTGTGTGTTTCCCAGGAGACAGCGGGGAGTGTGGAAGGGGGCGTGACACCCGCGGGAATCTATTCCCAGAAGTGGGTGCAGATACCTGTATTATACTATGTGCAAAAGCCCCCCCCTCCTCCCTAACACTTACCTCAGCCCATCTCGATTCAGTGATGTTGCATTAGAGACTCGCCATTGGCTCCTGCTGCTGTCAATCAGTGAGCCAATGATGAGAGAAAGGGGGCTAGGCCGGGCTGCAGCTCCATGTCTGAATTGGACACAGGGAGCTGCGGCTTGGCTCGGGTGCCCCTATAGCAAACTGCTTGCTGTGGGGGCACTCAACAGGAGGGAGGGGCCAGGAGCACCGAGAAGAGACCCGAGAAGAGGAGGATCCGGTCTCCTCTGTGCAAAACCAATTGCACAGGGCAGGTAAGTATAAGTATAACATGTTTGTTATTTTTAACAAAAAGAAAACGAGACTTTAGTATAACTTTAAAAAATTGCATAGGTATGATCACATACCTGTCTAAAACACACTAGCCATAAGGGAAGAAGAAATACTAGTTCAGTTTAAGAGACAAATCCTTTGTAAACATTGATAAAAGCTCATTGTCTTTGAACCGATGAAAAAAATAATTACTTAAACACATAAAGAAGTCCCAGAAAGATCTATATCAGAATGTTGTACATATCTAAAACCACATAGTGGGGTTGATTTTTAAAGGCAAATAGACTATTCACTTTGCAAGGGAATGCCCACCTTGCAAGGGAATTTTGCCCAGAGTTTAACTGAAGTTAGGTGAAGCTATGCTGACTTTCAACATCCAATCATGACAGCAAAAATGTTGTTTTTTTATTTTCCTTGCATGTGATTGGGTATTCTTTGCAAAGTGAAATTTCCCCACATTCACTAAGTTCTGGCGAAAATTATCTTGCAAAGTCAACAGCCTATTTGTCTTTAATAAATCAACCCCAGTTAGGGTTGCCACCTCATCCCTTTAAACCTGAACACACATGAATTACACAGGTTCTGAGGCTAATTTAATGCAGATAAAGGACCAAGTGAGTTTAATTACCACCTTAATCAGCCACAGAACCTGTGTAATTAATATGTGTTTGGGTTTAAAGGGATGAGGTGGCAACCCTAACCCCAGTGCATCCGTGTTACTGCATAGCTTATCTCAAAAGGTTGTAGATATATTGCCCAACTTACCCCTGAGATTTCTGCTCTCTCTTAGTCTCAACATCATTGGAGCCAATCACTATGGCTGCTGGTTATAGATATCTGAGTACACATTTTGCACAGTATATACCTTCTGCTGACAGATAGCAGAAGGATATAAACTAATTTAATATATATTGCATTGTGACAAACTTTTAATTTCAATAAAAAAATTGTATTTGCTTTAAAGGGATTGTAAAGCTTCTTTTTTTCTCAAAATAATAGTAAACATGTTATACTTACCTGCTTCCCGGGTCATGTTTTCAGGATTTCCCTCAGATGAAATGGCTGTGGTAATTATTAAGGCAGTGAAACTGATCAAATCACCTGTGCAAAATCATGGGAAGCCTGAAAACATGACCTGTTGGGGCGCCTTGAGGACTGGAGTTGAGAAACACCGGTCTACAGACACTCACAGAGTGGATCGGTCCTGCCCCCTGCTCCTTCCTCACAGGATTTGTCTGACAGCAGCAGCAGCTAATGGCTTCAAGCCTTCTGTGAGAGGAGATAGAGGGGAGAAGATCTACTGCACACAAGCACACCGCTGGATCAAGATCATGCTCATATAAGTGTTTATGGGGGTGGGCTGGGGGAGGGGGGCAGCTTTTCAATTTTTTTACCTTAATGAGGAGAATGCATTAAAAGAGAAGGATGGAAATATTTTTTATATACTTACTCATACTTACCTATGTGGATGCAGCAGCTGTCCCCCACCGGCTCTAACTTTAAGAACCGAGCGATCAAACTGTTAGGAATGGTTCCACCTGCTGGTAGCATTGTCAGACATTTGGCGTGCAGTACTGATGTCCACCAGTGGGTGTCTCCTGGCAGTCCGGAGCTGTCAGGGAAGCTCTCTCCTGCTGGTGATATTATTTGATCTTTGGGCCGCAGTACTGGCACCCACCAGCGGGTGATTCTTGGCAGTGTGGAGCTGACATCATCTCCTACGATCAGGTGTCATCTGAGCTTGATTGCAGGAGATGTGTATAAATACCCGGCAAGCACACACACACCTTGCCTTGGGATCTTCCTTGTGCCCTGACTGTAAGCGCTGATCCTAATCCTGTCTCTGAACCTGATCCTTGTACCTGAACCTGAAACCTGAACCCTGAACATGGGTTTACACATGTGCGGTGCGAATTGAAGCTCAGGTTTCACTGGGGAGATAAAAATCTCCTGTTCAAAGGCTCATCTGCGTTTTAGCTCAGGATCAGTGAGCAGAGAGAGGGGGAGGGAGAGGGGGGGAGAGGGGGAGGTGTAGTGAGGAGAAGGAGAAAATCCATGTGCAGAATGCAATGCATCTGCGAAGCAGATGCGTTCCCATAGAAGATAAGGGGCTCGTAATTCGCACCGCAATGCCCAGAAAACGCACACGTTTTTTGTGCAATGCGCAGTGCGAATGCAACGCACATATGTGAACCAGATGCATTCATATTAATGTATTTTAAAATATCCTGCGAATTAGATGCGGTGTAAGCCGCATCTAATTCGCATAGGTGTGAACGGGGGCTGAGCCTTGTACCTGTACCGTCCCTCCTTTGATCCTGTCACCCTTACCTTTGCCTTTCAGCCTGATCCATCCATCCTCTCCTTGTCCTGTTTGTTCCCTGTCCCCAGCTGCTGACCTCCCGTTGATGGCCCTGGCCTGGCTACGTTTACGATTCTGGCATTCCCCTATTATTTTATATACTTGTCTGACTGTTATTATTTGTGGGTCTCTGTTTGGTATTGGTTGCTGTGCACTGTGTGATATTGGAGGTGGTTGTATTTATATATTTTCACTTTATCTTTAATAAATCAGAATATTTTCACCTTACATGCGTTTTGTTCCTCTGTTGCTGTCCACACAGTTCTGGTCACACCTGATACGTGACAGTATACCAAGGCCATCCCTGACCAGAAGTGGCTGCACAGGGGAACCATCTTGGTTCTGTTGGCTTTGCTGAGATAAATTCTAATGTGATTTCTTATTATGCTCTGCTGACGTCAGAGAGTGGCGAATATCTTTGTCGGACACTGGACCAGTGACCAGCTGCTAGAGATCATCCATTTGGCTCACTCCCTGGTTGATCAGGGCTGTATGTTGTTTGGGGATGTGCAGCTTTTAATCCAAAAGTGTGCTGAGCTGGCCTGTCCTGTGTTCCAAAAAGCCTGTGATAATTGTTCTCCCCCTTTCAGTGCTGATCAGGTGGAGTCTCTGGTGTGGCTGTTAGAGGAAGATTCTGCAGACTTTTTTGAGCGCTATTCAGCTTGTCCTCAACAAGTGCTCAAAGAATGTATTAACTCAGTACAGACCCTTATTAGACAGGCAGCATGTGAACCATTCTTTGTCCAACCAGTGGTTCAAGCATGGTCTAATACAGTGGGGCAAAAAAATATTTAGTTAGCCACCAATTGTGCAAGTTCTCCCACTTAAAAATATGAGAGAGGCCTGTAATTGTCATCATAGGTATACCTCAACTATGAGAGACAAAATGTGGAAACAAATCCAGACAATCACATTGTCTAATTTTTGAAAGAATTTATTTGCAAATTATGGTGGAAAATAAGTATTTTGTCAATATTAAAAGTTCATCTCAATACTTTGTTATATATCCTTTGTTGGCAATGACAGAGGTCAAACGTTTTCTGTAAGTCTTCACAAGGTTGTCACACACTGTTGCTGGTATATTGGCCCATTCCTCCATGCAGATCTCCTCTAGAGCTTCATAACTAGAGTCCTGCAGTTACTTACAGGACTTCAGTAGCCAAGCCAAAAAAGAAACAGAAGTTTCTTCCAACTCTTTTCAACTTTTCCAACTAACCCAACCTGCCTCTTCACCAACCAATTTGCTCCAGTCTGCCTCCGATGATACTGAACCTAACCCTGACAACCTTCCGCATGCTGTCCAGCCTGAAGTTCCGGTGTCAGTGCCCCAGCCTGAAGTTCCGGTGTCAGTGCCCCAGCCTGAAGTTCCGGTGTCAGTGCCCCCAGCCTAAGGTTCCGGTGCCTGTGTTCCTGGCCTGAGGTTCCGGTGCCTGTGTTCCCGGCCTGAGGTTCCGTGCCAGTGTTCCTGGCCTGAGGTTCCATGCCAGTGTTCCTGGCCTGAGGTTCTGGTGCCAGTGTTCCCGGCATGATGTTCCGGTGCCAGTGTTCCCGGCCTGAGGTTCCAGTGCCAGTGTTCCTGGCCTGAGGTTCCAGTGCCAGTGTTCCCGGCCTGAGGTTCCGGTGCCCGTTTCCCGGTCTGAGGTTCTGGTGCCCGTTTCCCGGCTGGTGGAGCCTGCTGCCCTGCCAGACGACCTGGAGCCTGCTGCCCAGCCTGATGTGTCCCTGTCTGCTGCCCAGCCTGATGTGTCCCTGTCTGCTGCCTAGCCTGATGTGCCTGCTGCCCAGCTGGATGTGCCTGCTGCCCAACTTGATGTGCCCTTGCTTTTTACCCAGCTTGAGGTTCCTGTGCCTGCTACCCAGTTTGACGTGCCTACTGCCCAGCTTGATGTGACTGTGCCCGCTGCCGAGCTTGTTATATATATGCCTATTGTCCAACCTGATGTGCCTGTGCCCGCTGCCCAGCTCGATGTGCCCATTGCCCGGCTAGATGTACCACTGCTCGCTGCCCAGCTTGATGTGCCGCTGCCCAGCCTGAGGTGCCTCTGTGCCTCTGTCCATTGCCCGGGTTAAAGCCATGGACCTTCCATTTGCCCAGCTTGGTGTGACTAGGCCCGCTGCCCGGCTTGATGCTTTGAACTTTTGTCATGCACAGCTTGGTGTGACTCTGCCTGCTGCCTGCTTTGATGCCTTCGACTTTTTTCTTGCCCAGTGTAATATGCCTCTGCCCATCGCCCGGCTTGATGCCTTGGACTTTTCCCAGCAGCGGCTAGTTGGAGTGTCTGGAGGCCGCTCCTTTAAGGGGGGGTACTGTCAGGAATGGTTCCACCTGCTGGTAGCATTGTCAGACATTTGGCGTGCAGTACTGATGTCCACCAGTGGGTGTCTCCTGGTAGTCTGGAGCTGTCAGGGAAGCTCTCTCCTGCTGGTGATATTTATTGATCTTTGGGCCGCAGTACTGGCACCCACCAGCGGTTGGTTCCTGGCAGTGTGGAGCCGACATCTCCTGCGATCAGCTGTCATCTGAGCCTGATTGCAGGAGTTGTGTATAAATACCCGGCAAGCACACACTTTGCCTTGGTATCTTCCTTGTGCCCTGACTCTGTAAGCTCTGAACTTGATTCCTGTACCTGAACCCTGAGCCTTGTACCTGTCCCTCCTGTGATCCTGTTACCTTTGCCTTTCAGCCTGATCCATCCATCCCCTCCTTGTCCTGTTTGTTCCCTGTCCCCATCTGCTGACCTCTCGTTTATGACCCTGGCCTTGGCTACATTCACAATTCTTGCATTCCCCTATTATTGTATATACTTGTCTGACTGTTATTATTTGTGGGTCTCTGTTTGGTATTGGTTGTTGTGCACTGTGTGATATTGGAGGTGGTTGTATTTATATATTTTCACCTATCTTTAATAAATATTTTCACCTTACATCTGCGTTTTGTTCCTCTGTTGCTGTCCACACAGTTCTGGTCACACCTGATATGTAAAACAAACACAGCCGATCACTTGGTTCTCACAGCTCCCTGAACAGAGAACTGGTGACTGTCAGTCAGCAGCTCTCTTCTCTGCCCCCCCCATGCTCACTGGAGCGCTGGGCTGTTGAAGGGGTGGGTGCGGCCGGCTCAGGCTCTCAGCTGCTATCTGAGAGGCTGAGCTGGGTGCCAGTCCAGGCATGTGGGCGGATCCCGACCATATGGTTCTGATCTTGCCCAAGCCTGGACTGGCTCTGTGATGTTAGCCAACAGCGTGCTTCAGCCCGCTATCTGTTGAAAACTGGTCACAGGAGTGCAGAATGAATTGCACTTCTGTGATGTACAGGAGAAGTACAGCGAAACAAGCTTTGGCTGTACTTTTCCTTTAAGGTAAAAATCATTTTTGCTTTTTACAAGCCCTGATCATACAGTAGTGAGGTAGAAAGAAATCCTGGATAGCCGCACTCTGGGATAGGGACATCTTTATTCAGTAAAATCCAATAATACAGTCAATAACAGAGACGTACAGGGTGGTAGACTGCTAACGCGTTTCACATCATTTGGATGCTTATTCGTAGCTACGAATAAGCATCCAAATGATGTGAAACGCGTTAGCAGTCTACCACCCTGTACGTCTCTGTTATTGACTGTATTGTTGGGTTTTACTGAATAAAGATGTCCCTATCCCAGAGTGCGGCTATCCAGGATTTCTTTCTACCTTACTGCAAACCAACAAAGCCAACACCTGGAACCAGTTCTTACTAGGGCGGTGTCATTCCAGAGCAAGAGTGTTTGTGAGCTGCATCTCCTTTTTTCCTGTCTACTTACCTGGATTTCTGATCATACAGTAGGTTAAGGGTTGAGATTGGGCATTAGATTTAGAAAGCAGGCTAGACAAAGGGTTAGGGCTGCAGTAAGGATTATTAAAGACTGAATACTACATGCCTGTTTTTTGGTCTCTTTATAATCCCAACAGACAAGAGAATATGTTGAGAGTTGCATTCTGGCAGAAATTATGCAAAAAAAAAAAAACATTAACAGGATGCTACTAAGGCTCTGTTCACACTATGAACCGCATGTGAATCGCACAGGAACCACACTGCATTTCTGTTCCATTCACATGGGATTCAGTGTGGTGTGATTTGAGCCCATTCATATTGAATAGGCTCAAATCATACCGCATCACCGCAAAGACGTTCATGCAGCAATTTTGGAACCGCACTACAATCAGATTGCATTGTTGTTTTGTATCTTGCGATCTGGTGCTAGCAAAACGCACTGCGTTTATGACCTGTGTTTGGGGTGTTGTTAATATTACACTGACACCCACTGCAGATCAAAAGGGCATTGTGATTTGAATGGGGTGCAGGAAGTATGCAACGATTGAGGCTTTTCCCGCACCACATGTGAACCTAGACTGAAGAAAGCCAAATCTGTAAATACAATTGATGGTAAAGTGGTTGTTAAGGCTGAAAGTTATTTACCTTCATGCATTCTGCTCCTCCCACAGCCCTCCCCCCCATCTTACCCGAGCCCAATCGTGATCCACCAGAGCAGCTGCTCTCCCGGGTCTCTGCCTCCTCATTGGCTGAGAAACAGCAGTGGGAGCCATTGGCTCAATCACAGCCAGTGAGGAGTGAGCAGGGGAGCCAAGCCCCATTCTATGTGTCTTATGGACACACAGAGCAGGGCTCGGGAGCAAGCAGTGCCCCATGCCAAGCAGCTTGCTATGGGGGCACTCGGAGAAGAGGAGGAGCCAGGAGCACCGGCCGGGGACCTGAGAAGAGGAGGATCGGGGCTGTTCTGTGCAAATCCATTGCACAGAGCAGGTAAGTATAACATGTTTATTATATATAAAAATATGTGGCGCTACCTCAGTCTTTGTGCAACAACTGCAACAGCTAAAAGCAACAACTACATATTTATTGAATATTTATTTAGGTCATAGATTATCTACTATTTCATTTTTTATTTTTATTGTTTGGTTTTAGTTGTTGCACAAAGACTGAGGTAGCGCCACATATTTTTATATATATTTTTTATCTGAGTTATGTGAGTACACTGGTTTATGTTGGCGGCTCCTTGTCTAGTTTATCTATTAGTGTGGTTTTTGTGCATTAGTTATTATTTTTATTCTTTATAACATGTTTATTATTATTTTTCAATACATTTACTTTTAATATCACTTTAACGCTTTTAGCATATAGAGGCATAAGGCAAAATGGCAAATGTAGCTCTGGTCAGAAAGTTATGCCCTAGACATGTTCAAAAAAAGTTCAATTTCAGTCCCAGGTATGTGCTTTAAGACCCCTTTCACACTGGGGTGCTTTGCAGGTGCTACAGCGCTATGAATAGCGCCTGCAATGCGCCCTAAAACAGCCGCTCCTGTCTCTCCAATGTGAAAGGCTGAGGGGGTTATACTGCTCCTCCACCGCTCCTGCCCATTGAAATCAATGGGCAGCGCGGCTATACTGCTGGCAAAGCGCTGCTGCAGCAGCGCTTTGCAGGTGGTTTTAACCCTTTCGTGGCTGGTTAGCGGGGGTAAAAGCATCCCACTAGCGTCCGAATAGCACCACGAAATTGATGTTAAAGCGCCGCTAAAAACACCGCCCCAGTGTGAAAGGGGCCTGAAAATAATATCCAAAGTATAATGCCTGCATGCACAAGCAGAGCCTACCAAAATTGTTTTGTACTGAATACATTGATTGCAATGAGGCAACATATCAATAAAAGATACCAATGACAGAGAAAATCAGTGCTATACGGTACTTTAAATACTATGCTAGCTAAGTGTATTGCAAGAAGTGTGGGGCTCGCCTATTACCATTATGCCCATTGCAGTATCATCTATTCTACTGTACACTCCCACCCAACACAGGATCAGCCTGTAAGGCATGGGAGACGGACCTCACTCGCACCTTAAATGAGGAAGAATGGGAAAACATAAATCTTATTGTAGATAAAAGCTCTGTCAAGATGAATTTTGTATGTACCTGCCCTATCCACAACAATGCTCCGCACTTAGAACGATATACCCAACAGTATATATAGCATATATATAAATGAACACATGAATGAATAAATAGCAGCCGTTTAAATAATAGGTGATATATATATAGGCAATAGTGAGTCAGTTAAGTTGCTGCAATACTGAAGGAATGCTATTGACTTAACTGACTCACTATTGCCTATATATATAGTACATAAAAGCTCACTCGCATAACATCACCACTTAAAAAAACTTAAAGTGGAGGTCCACCCTGAAAAAAAAATTGCACAAAAAAATACCTAAAAAAAATGGGAGGAAAAAAAAAATAAAAAAAATTTATTTACGTGAAATGGCTGTTGCTAGGCAGTCTTCCTAATCTGCCTCTTCCTACATCTTCTGCTCCCCGCGTTGTCTTCTGGGGAATGGGGCGCGGTGTGTTATGGGAACTGTGTGTGTCCCACAACACATTGCGTCCCATTCACAAAGCGCCGCGCCACTCACACGTGCGCAGTAGGAAACTGGCAGTGAAGCTGCAAGGCTCCACTGCCTGTTTCCCTTACTTAGGATGGCGGTGTCGGGACCCGAGAGCCGAGGGACGGGTCGGACTCAGGCAGGCGACATCGCGTGCACCCAGGACAGGTAAGTCTACTTATTTAAAGTCAGCAGCTACAGTGTTTGTAGCTGCTGACTTAAAAAAAAATTTTGCTAGCCAGAATCCCGCTTTAAAGATACTATCCTGATAGAGCAGGCAACACCCCAAACTTTAACCAGAACAAAGAGTTTCAAAATCTGCTTAGTATGTGGAAACAAAATAAACTACATTGTACAGAAGAGGCTTGTCACTACTAACAGATTCCAGATGTTGCTATTGCACCACAAGACACTCCTAATACAAAAAAAGAACAGCTGCTGCGTAAGAGCTTGGAAAAACATTCAGTTGCACGAATGATTTTCCTGTACAGTACGTTTAGTGCTTACAGGGGATATCCGTAGACCTTTCACATTGGTGCCCTCATCCTGTTGTTTTCATTGGTTAGCAAACTGGAAATCAGATACAATGACATTTACAGAGAAGTATTGTTTATAACTTGGTTGTTCTACAGTATAAGATATCACTAGCATAGTGTAGCACTACATCGGCAAGGGCTGCTGTAACTGTCTCTCTTATTCCTGCACAGTCAGGCCACAAGCATTTTTCACTTGTATCAGGACACAAGAAGTCAGTCTCTGGACTTGCTTTTGTTGTTTTTATTAGGGGTAACAACTTGGATAGGGTAGAGGGGTTATGGGATGCCCAACTTGACAGAAACAATGAATGGGGACAACCTCCTTCCTCTTTACAAAGTAATAGACCTAGACTGCTCTCCCCCCCTTCAGTCCTTCAGGATCACCAGCAAAAAGTCCCTACTAAGACTAGGAACTCTTAGCCCCCTTGTAAAAAATAGCACACTCTGTTGTGAACTGCATGCAGGGGTACCTCCTCTACTTTGTAGAATTGCTCCCAGCTCCACTGCCTGCAGGAACTACTAGCCCACCTGGCTGCTCGGAAGATCTCCTAGGGCAAGGGATAGAAAGGGTTAAGCATAGCACTGTCCTTCTGAAAGCATGCTACATGTGACAGTCTCTCTCCTTGTGAATCCGTGGGTGTGCTGATGTACTCACTCTGTCCTCTTTGCTCCCTGCTGCTCCTTAGACAAGATTCCTCCTCAAACTGTAATGCTGATAGGATGTTTGCAAGCCAGCCTATGCCCAGCCTGGTGGCAGAGTCCCCCATTCCCAAGGGTCTCCTCCTAGGCCACCGGCAGCCTCCTCAGCACTCCATTTTCCACCCGACTCGCCTGCTGGCATGCTCCCCTATATTTAAGGGCTGACCTAACCACCCTGCCAGGACATTCTGCCTGGGGATTAGCCAAGTTCCCTTGAGTATGCAGTTTAGAACCTCCTGGCCTCCGTCCGCTAACTTCTAGAAGCTTCTACCAGTTTCTAGAACTAGGGGGAGGTACCAGAGACCTGCCTCTGTAGAGCCATCCAGCCTGATCTGCAGTAACCCGACCCAATTTCTGACTCACACAACTTACCATGAGTCATACCTTACATTTGCCTTTTATAACACTAGTAGCACACTAGAGGGTGCTACAATAGCAATAACAGTGGAAGATGACAGAAATACAGATGATGAAATATGACTACAGACTGAGAAGGACAAAATCATTAGGGGCCAATAACATAAGCATCAGAAATATAAGGAAAAGCAGAGAGGTGTTCTACTCTCCATCACCCTCCTCCTGTGTTGTGTCATCAACTTCTTTCTTCTAATCCTGATGTACGTAGTTACCCCATTCTAACCTACTCCCCATTTTCAGAATCATCATCACTAGACCTAAGCCAAATTTGGTTTGCTAGAAGTTTTGTGAACCCAGCGGTTACTCCAGGTACACCGAATAAAGCACTAAACCCAAACACAGCCTATGGGGGGGTGATTCCTGTCATTTTATTTCTCTATTTAATGCTGATCTGCAAGCTTTCTTTAATAACATGGGTAGATGAGCGAGCACTGTGATGGGGGACATGCACCAATGTAAAAAAAAATTGTTTAAAAAAATACAGTTCAGCGGGGAGAGGGTTTTCAAATGTGGTTTACAGGGAAATACACAAATTCTTTAAATTATTTGCATGGGGATATGTTGTACATACCTCCCAACATTTTGAGATGGGAATGAGGGACACCTACTAGCAAACATATGTAGGCATAGGACACACCCCTTAAAGTAGAGTTAACCCCAAAAAAAGATTTAGTGAATCTACAAGGGCTTTTTTTTACCATTACTATTCCCTTATATTGGCTTTTATAATTTACAAATGCAGAGATTTAGAATTTGGATGGAAGGGTTAGCACTGGGAAACACTTTTTGAAAGATAAAACGTGCATTTTATATACAACTATATAGATCGGACCAAAATGAGAGACAAATGAGGAGGAAAGAGGGACAGAGGGAAATTGCTCCTAATCAGGGACAGTCCCTCGAAATCAGGGACAGTTGGGAGCTATGGTTGTACATGAAATTACAGAACAAGTTAACCCTTTAAAAGTGACATAACAAAATACTACTGCCACTAAATGACAGATTGCTGACTGACTTCTGTTTGTAAACAAACTGGGCTTCCTGGATGATCCCATTTGCCAAATTTGGTCATGGCTATATTTGGTCACCTAAGATTCCCGGCTGGTTTGTTTAAAAACAGAAGTCAACCAGAGATCTGTCATTTAGCAGTACTAGTGTAACCACTGTAGGGCACTCTACCTTAGGTAGGTAGGTGCTAGGTGTAGGTTTTGTGTAAGCTGCCAGCGCAGGTTAATTTAGGCAGGCCTATGCTTTTATCTAGCATAGGTAGGGGCCTGACATGTGCTTCAGCTCCTGGGCGCCTATTCTGTTTCCAGGGAGTAGGTTCTGGAAAGGAGGCAGGGCAGAGAGCTGGAGTGACATGGGGTGCATGTGGGAGCACTGACCAATCCCCAACTAGGATTAGCAGGGGGCAGGCCTCCTACATATATCCATGGTCAGCATACTGGGGGAGGAGTTGTCAGCTGGGTGAACTGGATGATGCAGTGTTAGACTGTCGTGTCTGAGAGAACCCCCTTTCTGGGGGGGGTAAACCTCAGGAGTGGAGCTCGGGAGCTGGGAGGGAGCCTCTCTTTACATGGTGATAGAGAGGTGTCCTGGAACAGGAGTTGGAAGAGACAGTTGGGAGCATGTCATTCAGGAGAGATCCAGGCCAGGTGTCGGTGAGTGAAAGACACAGTGGAAAGCTCTGGAAGAGACATGCCAAGAGTTGGATGTAGAGCCAGACGGAGAGACTGTGGGTGTTATGTGTCAAGTCGCTGCAGCCAGGAGGGTGGGCAGGATTTGCAATTGGACTTGCTGGGATCAGTATTCCATCAAGGACATTCTTCTCAATCAAATCGGTTGCTACCACAAAGGGGTACTGCAGACCCCTGCCTGCAAAGGGCTATCAAGAAAACACGCTAGGACTTATTCAGAGTGAGGCCAAGTCATGTGCTAATGGTGTGACATGAGGCTAAATTTGGACAAATGCTCCAAAGTAGTGTGCTGGAGGAGAGGTGAAGTTAGTTCTCCAAAAGAGTGTGCTGGAGGAAGTGTGCTGAGGAAAAGACTGGTAAGTTTAGAGTCAACCATCTTTAAATTCTATAAAGAACTATTCATCTTCTGGGCATCCCATGTCCCCTTTTCCCCAACCAAGTTAATCCCCAAATAAAAACAACAAAAACAAGCAAGAGACTGTTCATTGACTGAGGAAGTGTTGCAAATGGATGTCTGACCATCAGGGTGAAATGTATGGATGCTGTAACATTTAGCAACCCAATGGGGGCACTGCTTATTTACAAACAGTATCTAGGGAAATTTTGTGCGTTTGCATGGTGATTCGCAGAGCTACAAACAGGCTGTGTTTAGGTCAAACTCACGTTCTACCCAAACCTTTATCTCATCCTTATTCATATGTATTGTTTTTATATCTTTATTAGAATGCAATGACACATGTAGATACTGGGGGATAAAACAATTTTATGAATGTCACACACAATACGCTGTCACTGCAGCTGTAACTGTGCAACACTGTGCAAGGCTCAATGACATATGCAGCTGACAGGTTTGTTGGCTGCCATGATGATCGATCACATGAATGGGAACGATGCAGATTGGCTTACTGATCACTAGTGTAGATTAGTGACAGTAGGGTCTCAGAACTAAGAAGCGCACACCTGTAATCGCAAATGGAGCATAGATTTACTGAATGTTCTCTTGGCACATGGAACTGAGCCTGAAAAAGTTATTGCTAAATTCCAGGAATTCTGCTTCTTTGTAAAAAGTGAAGGCACACTATGAGTTAAGTCCAAGGAGCTGCATGACATCTCCTGGGCTTATCACTATTCTTTACATCTTGCACTCGCCAGAAGACAGCTATCACTGTATTTCCAGGAGCTCCATGCTGAGGTTTCAGGTCTAAGCATTTTCAGCTGCTATGCCTGCCCCTCCCCTCCTTCTTCCCAGTCACAGGAGCCTGTGTATTATGTAAACTTATTCACAAAACACAAAGGCTTCTCTGAATGGGCAGCAGAGGGGAGGGGCGGGAATAGCTGCTCTGTGTTCCTCTCTTTCCTGTCTCATAGCCCTGAATGCTAGCGTATGCTTTGACAGGGCCATAAAGCTGTCAGATATAAATAATAGAATTAAGTTCAGGAGATGTCATGAACCTCTTTGGACTTAACTCATGTGTGTCTGCAGTTTTTACAAAGTGGCTGAATTCCTGGAATTCATTTTTACTCTATAGACTGTAGGCATTCTGGCATTCCCTGCAACTGATCTAACAAACAGATATTTTTCTTAGTAAAGATGAAGGCTAGAAAATAAAATACTACTACACTGAGATATATAGGGTTTTTCTCTGTAGGGTGAGGTACAGTATGTGCAAGCACGGTTTAGGAGATACAGATTTTTGGGATGTTTGTGTACAACAAGCCCTTTACAATAGAATACATTTAAAAAAAAATTGTAAGCTCTGTTGATGAGTACAACAAAATAAGGACTGGCTAGGAGTGTCAGGTGCAAAATTATATATATATTTTTTTAGAGTAAAGTAAGAGTTAAAGAAAACAAATGCAAAAAAATGCAGGCTACCCATCTAGATTGTCAGGTAGCCCACCACTGTGGTGTAAGTCTCAGCATGCCACTGGAGTCTTCAGCCTAGCCCTGTGTTGAATGCAAGATGTAAAGTTTGAATGTTGCCTTGCCCCATGTATCCTTACATTTCTTAAATTGGTAGTAAACCCAAAAGCAAACATGTATTATATTGCAGCTTACTATTTCAAAAATGTGATGGCTGCATTAATTTCCTTTTTTAGGCTTTCTTTCTTCTATTTTCACCCGGCAACCCAGCCAGTAAGTCTGTTGTTTTTCAAAAGAACAAGCTCTCCAACAGATTGCATCAGTTACATCGATGGAGTAAACCATTTAACACTGACAGTGGTACTTACAATGATCAGCTTTTATTTAAATGTAAAACATAAAAATGGAATTTTATGTAAAACCTTTAAAAAAAGGGAAAAAAAAAAACTGTTGCTGTAACTGTTGCTTTATAATCAAAGCAGTAATCGGAGTTTGGTTTTAATGTGTTAGGCCTGATTCACACCTATGCATATTTAGTGCTTTTTGCATTTTGCAGATTTGAACTACAGTCCATTTAACATGGTTTTCTATGGAACACGTTCTGTAGTGCAAATCTGCAAAATGCAAAAAGCACTAAAAATGCATAGGTGTGAATGGAGCCTTAGTGTATTTAAATCTGCCAGTACATCTAACACTCCCCTCCACCCAGACTGACAATGCTGCTGACCAAAGGTGCTCATTCATGCAGAGTGGGGGGGGGGGGCTCTAATACAGGGGGTGTGTTACTGGCCAGATCAACAGGTGAACACAGAGGGAAAAAAGCCTATAAAAGAAAACGGATGCAGCCAACACATCTAATGATTAGTAAGCTGTTATTAATTACATTCTTGGTTTTGTATTTAGTACCGCTTTTTTTTATGATTTCTACCATCTATAATGGCTTCCATTTGAACTTGTTTAATTGTATTTTCAATTTATCATTCACTTTTTTGTACATTTTATGTTCTATTTATTTGTCTATGGCGTCTGGTTGTATCAATAGTGTGAATTTGTTTTGATTACAGAAATAGGTTTACTGATTTACATTGTGTAGATTATTATGTATATTGTATTGTGGATTGATTAGGTAATCACGTCACACAGATTAGATGCTGATTTTTCTCATTCATAGCAACAATACCAACAAAAATAGTAACTTATGACTACTTACAGGAACTTTTCCTGCATGGACTGGCAGTGGTTCAACAACCAAGCTGCATTGTTTCATTGTGGTATAAAAAGAGGAAGTCAATGAAAACTATACAGTTTGGCGAGGAAGTATTGATTCTAAGGCTGGCTATCAGGGGCGTCGGGAGGGGGTGGCTAGGGGGGGCTGAAGCCCCGAATTGGTCCCCAAAAAGCCCCGAGTGTCAAGAAGGTACCGTTTAATTAGTAGCCCCGAGTGCCGCCGACCGCTGACGAGCGGGGACCGATCTGATCCGAGTGCGGCCGAGTGTGGCCGAATGACATACAGGTCCCGCCTTCTGGAGCTATGATGGACATCCCACTGGTCCAATGCTGGGACTGCGGGACGTGTGACATCCATCAATGGCGCTGCACACTCCAGAAGGCGGGAATTACAATCCGCCGCGCCACATCACTGAGATCCCCGCTCCCCGCTCAGATAGATCAGGGCAGCGGAGGAGCGATCTGGCGAGATGTGCCACTGCCAGTGACTGCACCGATTATTGTAGAGGAGGCGGGGATGAGGATAACCTGAAGAGGAGCTGTGCTGGGGGCGGATGGCAGAGTGAAGAGCTCCGGATGTCGGTGTATCTGATCATGGGCACCGGAGTGTGCAGCAGGAGGCAGAAGAGTCTTCTCCATACCGCCTTGTGCCTGCTGGCCGTGCTGGGACTGGGAGGCAGGCTCTACTTTGTATACCTTACTACGTGCAGGACAAAGCCTGGAGCTCCAAGGTCCAGGCGATGAAATTCAAGCAGTCTCCTCTCCTCTCCTCTGGCTGCCTGCTGTGCCACATGATCCGAGGGCTGCCTGCACACCACACACTACGGCTGAACTGAACTGCAGGACACCTGGACACATGAAGTCTGTCTCCTGGTCAGGTAGGTGAGGTCAGTGTATGTATGTCACGGTATGTTAGGTAGGTCAGTGTATGTCAGGTCAGTGTATGTTAGGTAGGTGTATGTATGCATGTATGTATGTCAGGTCAGTGTATGTTAGGTAGGTCAGTGTATGTTAGGTAGGTGTATGTATGTATGTATGTATGTCAGGTCAGTGTATGTTAGGTAGGTCAGTGTATGTTAGGTAGGTGTATGTATGTATGTATGTATGTCAGGTCAGTGTATGTTAGGTAGGTGTATGTATGTATGTCAGGTCAGTGTATGTTAGGTAGGTGTATGTATGTATGTCAGGTCAGTATATGTTAGGTAGGTCAGTATATGTTAGGTAGGTGTATGTATGTATGTATGTATGTATGTATGTATGTATGTCAGGTCAGTGTATGTTAGGTAGGTGTATGTATGTATGTCAGGTCAGTATATGTTAGGTAGGTCAGTATATGTTAGGTAGGTGTATGTATGTATGTATGTATGTATGTATGTCAGGTCAGTGTATGTTAGGTAGGTGTATGTATGTATGTCAGGTCAGTGTATGTATGTCAGGTCAGTGTATGTTAGGTAGGTGTATGTATGTATGTATGTATGTCAGGTCAGTGTATGTCAGGTCAGTGTATGTTAGGTAGGTGTATGTATGTATGTCAGGTCAGTGTATGTCAGGTCAGTGTATGTTAGGTAGGTGTATGTATGTATGTCAGGTCAGTGTATGTCAGGTCAGTGTATGTTAGGTAGGTGTATGTATGTATGTCAGGTCAGTGTATGTCAGGTCAGTGTATGTTAGGTAGGTGTATGTATGTCAGGTCAGTGTATGTCAGGTCAGTGTATGTCAGGTCAGTGTATGTTAGGTAGGTGTATGTATGTCAGGTCAGTGTATGTTAGGTAGGTGTATGTATGTATATGTCAGGTCAGTGTATGTTAGGTAGGTGTGTGTATGTCAGGTCAGTGTATGTTAGGTAGGTGTATGTATGTCAGGTCAGTGTATGTCAGGTCAGTGTATGTTAGGTAGGTGTATGTATGTATGTCAGGTCAGTGTATGTCAGGTCAGTGTATGTTAGGTAGGTGTATGTATGTATATGTCAGGTCAGTGTATGTTAGGTAGGTGTATGTATGTATATGTCAGGTCAGTGTATGTTAGGTAGGTGTATGTATGTATGTCAGGTCAGTGTATGTCAGGTCAGTGTATGTTAGGTAGGTGTATGTATGTCAGGTCAGTGTATGTTAGGTAGGTGTATGTATGTATGTATGTCAGGTCAGTGTATGTTAGGTAGGTGTATGTATGTATATGTCAGGTCAGTGTATGTTAGGTAGGTGTATGTATGTCAGGTCAGTGTATGTCAGGTCAGTGTATGTCAGGTCGGTGTATGTTAGGTAGGTGTATGTATGTCAGGTCAGTGTATGTTAGGTAGGTGTATGTATGTATGTCAGGTCAGTGTATGTTAGGTAGGTGTATGTATGTATGTATGTATGTATGTCAGGTCAGTGTATGTTAGGTAAGTTAGTGTGTCAGGTAGCTGCGATGAGATTAGTGGTCAAAATTGATGGGCACTGCTAAGCCCCAGGCAGCAACCAGCAAGTAAGCTTACCCCCCGCCACACAACCCCAGCGCTCAGCCAAAAAACCCCGTGCCATGACCACTCACGACCCCCCCCCCCCATCGGTGCCAACTTCGGGCTGAAGCCCCTGGTCTTTTTGCCACCTAGCAACGCCCCTGCTGGCTATACACAGTTAAAATTCTTTGGTTGAGCCGGCGGGCTAAATGAAAGAAAACTAAAGCTGACCATAGACAATTCAAATCTCAGCCAGTTCAGCAGCAACCGAACAATATTCGAACCATGTATGGGCAGGGTGAATGTACCCAAGTTGATCAATCAATCAACTTGGTAACAACCAGACTGACAGATTTTAAATGCAATTATTTCAAGTGGCTGTTATCAATGGAGTACTTAGGTTTTGTGCTGCCCTAGGCCTAAATAAACTAATGCACCCCCTAATTTAAATACAACACACCCCTTTCTGTCAAGGCCACATCTCTTCCTGTTTAAGACCTGCCCTATCATCTGTAAGCCACACCCCTTTATCTTTAGGCTCTATCTTTTCCTCTTAGAGCTCCACCTTTTCGTCTATGTACATTAGCACACACAATCACACACCATTCACTCCATGCTTACATCAATCACTCCATCATGAAACTGACAGCCACCAGTGGAGCCTATGAGTGGCCACTAGTGCAGCCTAGCAGTGGCCATCAGTGAAGCCTATCAGTGCCCATCAGTCCCGCCTCATCAGGGGTCCACCAGTGCAGCCTATCAGTGCCCATCAGTGCAGCCTCATCAGGGGCCACCAGAGCAGCCTATCAATGCCCATCAGTGCAGCCTCATCAGGGGCCACCAGAGCAGCCTATCAGTGCCCATCTGTGCAGCCTCATCAGGGGCCACCAGTGCAGCCTATCAGTGCCCATCAGTGCAGCCTCATCAGGGGCCACCAGAGCAGCCTATCAGTGCTCATCTGTACAGCCTCATCAGGGGCCACCAGTGCAGCCTATCAGTGCCCATCAGTGCCAGCTCATCAGGGGCCACCAGTGCAGCCTATCAGTGCCCATTAGTCCCGCCTCATCAGGGGTCCACCAGTGCAGCCTATCAGTGCCCATCAGTGCAGCCTCATCAGGGGCCACCAGAGCAGCCTATTAGTGCCCATCAGTGCAGCGTCATCAGGGGCCACCAGAGCAGCCTATCAGTGCCCATCAGTGCCACCTCATCAGGGGCCACCAGTGCAGCCTATCAGTGCCCATTAGTCCCACCTCATCAGGGGTCCACCAGTGCAGTCTATCAGTGCCCATCAGTGCAGCCTCATCAGGGGCCACCAGAGCAGCCTATTAGTGCCCATCAGTGCAGCCTCATCAGGGGCCACCAGAGCAGCCTATCAGTGCCTATCTGTGCGGCCTCATCAGGGGCCACCAGTGCAGCCTATCAGTGCCCATCAGTGCAGCCTCATCAGGGGCCACCAGAGCAGCCTATCAGTGCCCATCAGTGCAGCCTCATCAGGGGCCACCAGAGCAGCCTATCAGTGCCCATCTGTGCGGCCTCATCAGGGGCCACCAGTGCAGCCTATCAGTGCCCATCAGTGCAGCCACATCAGGGGCCACCAGAGCAGCCTATCAGTGCCCATCAGTGCAGCCTCATCAGGGGCCACCAGAGCAGCCTATCAGTGCCCATCAGTGCAGCCTCATCAGGGGCCACCAGAGCAGCCTGTCAGTGCCCATCTGTGCAGCCTCATCAGGGGCCACCAGTGCAGCCTATCAGTGCCCATCAGTGCAGCCTCATCAGGGGCCACCAGAGCAGCCTATCAGTGCTCATCTGTACAGCCTCATCAGGGGCTACCAGTGCAGCCTATCAGTGCCACCTCATCAGGGGCCACCAATGCAGCCTATCAGTGCTCATCAGTGCCGCCTCATCAGGGCCACCAGTGCAGCCTATCAGTGCCCATCAGTGCAGCCTCATCAGGGGCCACCAGAGCAGCCTATCAGTGCTCATCTGTACAGCCTCATCAGGGGCCATCAGTGCCGCCTCATCAGGGCCACCAGTGCAGCCTATCAGTGCCTATCAGTCCCGCCTCATCAGGGGTCCACCAGTGCAGCCTATCAGTGCCCATCAGTGCAGCCTCATCAGGGGCCACCAGAGAAGCCTATCAATGCCCATCTGTGCGGCCTCATCAAGGGCCACCAGTGCAGCCTATCAGTGCCCATCAGTGCAGCCTCTTTAGGGGCCACCAAAGCAGCCTATCAGTGCTCATCTGTACAGCCTCATCAGGGGCCACCAGTGCAGCCTATCAGTGCCACCTCATCAGGGGCCACCAATGCAGCCTATCAGTGCTCATCAGTGCCGCCTCATCAGGGCCACCAGTGCAGCCTATCAGTGCCCATCAGTGCCACCTCATCAGGGGCCACCAGTGCAGCCTATCAGTGCCCATTAGTCCCGCCTCATCAGGGGTCCACCAGTGCAGCCTATCAGTGCCCATCAGTGCAGCCTCATCAGGGGCCACCAGAGCAGCCTATTAGTGCCCATCAGTGCAGCCTCATCAGGGGCCACCAGAGCAGCCTATCAGTGCCCATCAGTGCAGCCTCATCAGGGGCCACCACAGCAGCCTATCAGTGCCCATCAGTGCGGCCTCATCAGGGGCCACCAGAGCAGCCTATCAGTGCCCATCTGTGCGGCCTCATCAGGGGCCACCAGTGCAGCCTATCAGTGCCCATCAGTGCAGCCTCATCAGGGGCCACCAGAGCAGCCTATCAGTGCCCATCAGTGCAGCCTTATCAGGGGCCACCAGAGCAGCCTATCAGTGCCCATCTGTGCAGCCTCATCAGGGACCACCAGTGCAGCCTATCAGTGCCACCTCATCAGGGGCCACCAATGCAGCCTATCAGTGCTCATCAGTGCCGCCTCATCAGGGCCACCAGTGCAGCCTATCAGTGCCCATCAGTGCCACCTCATCAGGGGCCACCAGTGCAGCCTATCAGTGCCCATTATTCCCGCCTCATCAGGGGTCCACCAGTGCAGCCTATCAGTGCCCATCAGTGCAGCCTCATCAGGGGCCACCAGAGCAGCCTATTAGTGCCCATCAGTGCAGCCTCATCAGGGGCCACCAGAGCAGCCTATCAGTGCCCATCAGTGCAGCCTCATCAGGGGCCACCACAGCAGCCTATCAGTGCCCATCAGTGCGGCCTCATCAGGGGCCACCAGAGCAGCCTATCAGTGCCCATCTATGCGGCCTCATCAGGGACCACCAGTGCAGCCTATCAGTGCCACCTCATCAGGGGCCACCAATGCAGCCTATCAGTGCTCATCAGTGCCGCCTCATCAGGGCCACCAGTGCAGCCTATCAGTGCCCATCAGTGCCACCTCATCAGGGGCCACCAGTGCAGCCTATCAGTTCCCATTAGTCCCGCCTCATCAGGGGCCACCAGAGCAGCCTATCAGTGCCCATCAGTGCAGCCTTATCAGGGGCCACCAGAGCAGCCTATCAGTGCCCATCTGTGCGGCCTCATCAGGGACCACCAGTGCAGCCTATCAGTGCCACCTCATCAGGGGCCACCAATGCAGCCTATCAGTGCCCATCAGTGCAGCCTCATCAGGGGCCACCAGAGCAGCCTATTAGTGCCCATCAGTGCAGCCTCATCAGGGGCCACCAGAGCAGCCTATCAGTGCCCATCAGTGCAGCCTCATCAGGGGCCACCACAGCAGCCTATCAGTGCCCATCAGTGCGGCCTCATCAGGGGCCACCAGAGCAGCCTATCAGTGCCCATCTGTGCGGCCTCATCAGGGGCCACCAGTGCAGCCTATCAGTGCCCATCAGTGCAGCCTCATCAGGGGCCACCAGAGCAGCCTATCAGTGCCCATCAGTGCAGCCTTATCAGGGGCCACCAGAGCAGCCTATCAGTGCCCATCTGTGCGGCCTCATCAGGGACCACCAGTGCAGCCTATCAGTGCCACCTCATCAGGGGCCACCAATGCAGCCTATCAGTGCTCATCAGTGCCGCCTCATCAGGGCCACCAGTGCAGCCTATCAGTGCCCATCAGTGCCACCTCATCAGGGGCCACCAGTGCAGCCTATCAGTGCCCATTAGTCCCGCCTCATCAGGGGTCCACCAGTGCAGCCTATCAGTGCCCATCAGTGCAGCCTCATCAGGGGCCACCAGAGCAGCCTATTAGTGCCCATCAGTGCAGCCTCATCAGGGGCCACCAGAGCAGCCTATCAGTGCCCATCAGTGCAGCCTCATCAGGGGCCACCACAGCAGCCTATCAGTGCCCATCAGTGCGGCCTCATCAGGGGCCACCAGAGCAGCCTATCAGTGCCCATCTATGCAGCCTCATCAGTGGCCACCAGTGCAGCCTATCAGTGCCCATCAGTGCAGCCTCATCAGGGGCCACCAGAGCAGCCTATCAGTGCCCATCAGTGCAGCCTCATCAGGGGCCACCAGAGCAGCCTATCAGTGCCCATCTGTGCGGCCTCATCAGGGACCACCAGTGCAGCCTATCAGTGCCACCTCATCAGGGGCCAACAATGCAGCCTATCAGTGCTCATCAGTGCCGCCTCATCAGGGCCACCAGTGCAGCCTTTCAGTGCCCATCAGTGCCACCTCATTAGGGGCCACCAGTGCAGCCTATCAGTGCCCATCAGTGCAGCCTCATCGGGCCACCAGAGCAGCCTATCAGTGCTCATCTGTACGGCCTCATCAGGGGCCACCAGTGCAGCCTATCAGTGGCCACCAGTGCATCCTATCAGTGCCCATCAGTACCACCTCATCAGTGGCCACCAGTGCAGCCTATCAGTGCCGCCTCATCAGGGACCACTAATGCAGCCTATCACTGGCCACCAGTGCAGCCTATCAGTGGCCACCAGTGCAGCCTATCAGTGCCCATCAGTGCCACCTCATCAGGGGCCACCAGTGCAGCCCATCAGTGCCCATCTATGCCGCCCCATCAAGGACCACGAGTGTAGCCTATTAGTGGCCACCAGTGCAGCCCGTCAGTGCTGCCTCAGGGGCAATCAGGGCAGCCAAACAGTTTTAGAATATCACATAGTGTATACGAGTTATGTTTTGATTTCAGCATGGAGCACTTTGCACATGCTGATATCAACGAAAACCCATTAAACAGTGCACATTCAGTGAAAGTTCATGTACTGCAAAGTTTGCATTGATTTCAGCATGCATGGAGCACTTTGCAGTACATGAACTTTTTAATGAATTTAATGAGTTTGTAGCACGCATGGAGCACTTTATTGCAATATGATCTGTATATATTAATTGAATCCACATTGAGCATTTTATATTCTGCTTGGCACACACACAAAATCAATAGTAATTGTACCTGCTGTCCTGGCCGCCGCTGCCTGGGGGTTCCCGTGGTCCTCGTCTCTCTCTCCTCCTCCTATCGTTACAGATAGGCCCCGCCCCTGGCTGGGGAGAAGATGCAATGTAAGGAAGCCACGCGGAGGAGGGTAGGCAGAGCTTTAGGCTCCGCCTCCATCAGTTCATCCGTGCACCCGGTCTGGCCAGTCACTCACCGGCCGTTTTATGGGGGCGTTAGTCGCTCCCAACCCTCAGCCTCACACTGCCAATAATGTAAGCAAGTGCTGCACAGCAAGCCGGCCTGTATTAGTGCGGGAAGAAGCCACGAGAGCCAGGGATCAGGAGGACGGGTCGGGAGGAGCTTTTTTTCGTGCAGGGGGGCGGCTTTTTTGCGCCCCCCCGCCTTGTCGGCCTAGGCCAAGACACAGCACTGGCTGTTATAGCCACTACCATTAATCACTGTCTTCTTCATTTGGGGACAGCTGTCGTCTTGTAAGACAGTTTCAGTTGCATATTTAGCTGTAGTGTCTACATTTTGAATTTAAAATTATAGGAAACCAGCTAAATTCACAGTTTAAATATACTGTATATTATAGTCGTTTTACATGCCAAAAGAATTGTATTTTTGCACATCCAGTCCTTTGATTTACACAGCTCTGCCACACAGCAAACCCATCTAGAGACCTGATTTTCTGCAGATAAGCAACACAGCCTGATCACCTTCTTGTCTCTAGTTTGTGACTGGACAATGAAGGAGCATCAAGAGATTCATGAGGTTATGTCTCTGCTCTTTTCTGTCAGCAATTGTCTTGCTAGCACATATGAATGCAAGACACCTGTGCTGCCCCTCCTAGAGTGATGATATATGGAGAATAGCGATGGGCTAGGGCGTGTTCGGATCGAACCCGCCAGGAAGCCAGCACTTCATAGGCAGCGTGTGTATGTGTAGCTACCGGTTGGGAAAGGCTGTCGCTACGGTGTGCAGTGACAGCTTCCCAAGTGGGTTTGATCTGAACACACCCGGGCCCATCACTAATGGAGAATTACAAGAAGCTCAAATTAGGACAAAGTCAGATAGTGACACTAGTTCCAAATTTTGTGTAATGATTCTTTGAGTACATAACTGCATTTATTGGTATTTTTTAATGCCTTGTCACAATACAGTGAAAACCTAGGCCTTCTTCCACATCTCGGCACTATGGAAATATTAGATCTTATAAATATAGACAATTCAGTAATCACAGTGATTCGATCTTTTTACAGCGATTCAAAGTGTCAGCTGGTGCTTAAAGTGCAAAATGCAAAACAATAATCTACACAATATAGTAAATGTCCACAGATACTCCGAAGGTACCTCTGATTGCTAAAGCCGCGCTACTGTTATTGCTTATTATTACCTGCTTTCATATGGTAATGGCACAAGAGAAAATTGAAGAATGACAGATGGTAATAAAAGTGCAGGAAGACACAGATGGTGGTCCTAATGTGGTTTAACCTCATGGCATCCGCGCTATAGCCGAATAATGGCCACAGCGCAGACCTGCATTTCTGGGAGGCCGTCGTATGACGGCCTCCCCTTTGCACGCGCCCCGTGCCCACAAGTGCCACCTATCAATACCCACCAGTGGTGCCAATCAGTGCCACCTAGCAGTGCTGTCTATCAGTGTAACCAACCAGTGCTGAGCAGTGCCCATTATTGCCACCCATCAGTGCCCATCACTGCCGCCCAGTGCCCATCACTGCCACTCATCAGTGCCCATCACTGCCACCTCATCAGCGTACATCAATGAAGGAGAAAAATTACCGTATTTATCGGCGTATAACACGCACTTTTTTCCCCTTAAAATCAGGGGAAAGTCGCAGGTGCGTGTTATACGCCGATCCCCTGCGATCCGAGCTGTCAAAATAACAAAATCGCGGACCGCGATTTGAAAATGGCGCCGCCGAAATACACAGAGCCGGTCCTCGGCTCTTTCCGGCGGCTCTCGTTTACTTTCGGTTTCACTCGTAGCCCCGAGCGGAGCTATCCGAGTAGGTTCGGATAGCTCCGCTCGGGGCTACGAGTGAAACCGAAAGTAAACGAGAGCCGCCGGAAAGAGCCGAGGACCGGCTCTGTGTATTTCGGCGCCGGCGGCGCCATTTTCAAATCGCGGTCCGCGATTTTGAATCCCAGCAAGCAGGGACAGG
Source organism: Lithobates clamitans (assembly GCA_037952925.1). Taxonomy (NCBI): domain Eukaryota; kingdom Metazoa; phylum Chordata; class Amphibia; order Anura; family Ranidae; genus Lithobates; species Lithobates clamitans. The sequence goes on from JBBGZY010000353.1 coordinate 3,750,406, forward strand.
GGATCGAAGGCTGCACTGGGGCAAGGCTGCACTGGGGCAAGGCTGCACTGGGGAAGACTGCACTGGGAAAGGCTGCACTGGGGAAGGCTGCACTGGGGCAAGGCTGCACTGGGGAAGGCTGCACTGACATGGCTGCACTGACATGGCTGCACTGACATGGCTGCACTGACAAGGCTGCACTGGGGAAGGCTGCACTGACATGGCTGCACTGACATGGCTGCACTGACATGGCTGCACTGACAAGGCTGCACTGACAAGGCTGCACTGACATGGCTGCACTGGGGCAAGGCTGCACTGAGAAGGCTGCAATGATGGGCATTTAAATGTAAGTTTTTTTCCCTTCAACTTCCCTCCTAAAAGTTTTTTTTTCCTTAAAATTCCCTCCTAAATTGGGGTGCGTGTTATACGCCGGTGCGTGTTATACGCCCATAAATACGGTACCTGTTTGCAAAATTTTATAACAAAATATAAAAAATTATTAAAAAAATGTTTTAAAAATTCGATCTTTTTAAACATTTTTTAACAAAAAATAAAAACCGCAGAGGTAATCAAATACCACCAAAAGAAAGCTCTATTTGTGGGAAAAAAATGATAAAAATGTCATTCAAAGTGCATCAGCACCGAAAGCTGAAAATTGGTCTGGACAGGAGGGGGGTTTAAGTGCCCAGTAAGCAAGTGGTTAAAAGATGTGCACCTCACACCAGAATCTGCAAGCCGTGCATCACACTCCCCTTAGGGGTTCTCACTCACCAGAAAGATGAACACATCAAGCTTTAATATGTTAACCACGGCTGTCTTCCACGTCATGGAGGGTGTCAGAGCTTGTACTGGATCTCCCACAGGTACTCGGACAGAAAAAAAGTGGCTCAAATAGCGCAATTCCGTTTTTCTCTCTCTCGTTTATTTTAAACTCAAAATGACATGTTCCATAAAACCCAGGAATCCATCGCCCTCAGAGGAAGCTGGGATGACGAAATGCACCAGCGCGTGACCTTACCGCGACCGGTAGTGACGTTTGCGTTCTACGGTGTCAGACTTTCATGTACTTGACTGATGAGCCCAATGGAGCAGAGGAAGGCCTCCCTTACATGTCTGACTCGCGGCCCCTGGTAGTGTAAACAGGAGGCACGGGAGTGCAGAGTGGTATGAGAGCCTGGCGGGTAGTTACAGGAAAGGCAGCTCTGGATTCCAGATGCAGTGGGGATGGTAACCAACCGAACAGCAAACAGACAGGCAGGTACACAGGCAGATGATGCTGAGCAGGAGCAGAGCAAACAGGTTGGGTCACAGGCAGGGTCGGCAACAGACGGGCAATGAGGTACCATGGGAGCAGACGGTTCAGAGTCAAAGGCAGGCCGAGGTCAGGTGCGGGCAGAAGACAAGGAGAATCCAAAGGGCAAGCCGGGTCGTCAGGAGATCAAACATACAAGACAGGTAAACAGGAGCAAGGGTCACAGGGAGCTGCAGATCAGACAGCACCGATCCAGAGTGCACCTCCAGTTCACATAGGCTGATTGGCGCCAAGCGCCGCATGCGCACCAACTCGCACAGGCGTACACGCACCAGCACGCATAGGCGCACTAGTGTTGATCCTTGGTGTGCTGGCTAGTATCAACACGCATAAGAGCACGTGCACCGGCGCACACAGGCGCGCGTCAAGGCGGCCAGTATTGTGTCTGCCACAGGAACTTTCCTGACACACGGCCAAAAAGAGACAACCAGAAGTAAGCGGTGGACGCTGTCTTCCTTCGTTTTGTGAGTCTCATGGGTCCTGCGTTGTGTAGAACGCCTTTTTGAATGCTGATAATTTTAAGTACTGATTGACTGATAGATTTTATGGAACATGTCATTTTGAGTTTAAAAAATAAACGAGAGAGAAAAACGGAATTACGCTATTTGAGCCCCTTTTTTCTGTCCGAGTACCTGTGGGAGATCCAGTACAAGATCTGACACCTTCCATGACGTGGAAGAGAGCTGTTGTTAACGTATCAGAGCTTGATGTGTTCATCTTTCTGGTGAGTGAGAACCCCTAAGGGGAGTGTGACGCACGGCTTGTGGATTCTGGTGTGAGGTGCACATCTTTTAAACCACATTAGGACCACCATCTGTGTCTTCCTGGACTTTTATCACCATCTGTCATTTTTCGATTTTCTCATGTGCCATTACCATATGAAAGCTAGTCATAATAAGCAATGACAGTAGTGCCGCTTTAGTAATCAGAGGTACCTTTTGAGTATCTGTGGACATTTACTATATTGTATGGATTATTTTTTAATGTCTGAAGATTAGCTTTAAAGTAGAATACAACAAGATATACTGCAATGTAAATATGAACAACTCATGCTTTTTCGAGCCAGAAAGGGAGTTTGATTTCATTAAGGATTGGAGGAGGATATGTTAAGCTCTCTCTGACATTTGTAAATGTTTCCATGGATAACCCTCATAAACTGCATTCCAAACATGTGATTCAGAAGAATAACTTGGCAAAGTACTAGGATCCCACAGCATAAATACTGCAGGGTCTGCCTCTCTTCAAAACATTTGCACACAGCAATTTAGGATCAGACTTGAACGCTCAGAAAAAGAACTAAGAAAGAAGAACCCCTCAGTATGAATATGTACTGGAAGGCGTGCATAGTGCTCACATTGGCTTTGTTTGTACAAGTACATGCACAGGCACAGAGAAGAAAACTTGGAGGCTGGAATGAAATTAACGAGGATAATCAGGGTGTCCAGAATGCTTTGAAATTTGCAAAGGAAGAATTCAACAGAAACAGCAACAGTGGATACATCATCAATATCAACAAGACTAAAAAACTCATGAGACAGGTAGGTGTGTGTTTGTAATCTGTTCTGAACAAATTATTTTACTTGGTGCAGTGACAAATACAATCAGGAATTCTCACAAATTAAGGTATTTGTTTCTTGTCTTGAGATATTTTAGATAATACTCCATGTTATTTTAAAATTTTTATTTGTTGCGTGACCTTAAGTATATGTATAGTAAAAGCTTTCTATTAGTTTTGGATAGAGTGGGGAAGGGTCTGACTGTGTCCTGTTGGGGGGGACTTCCCTTTACTTCCTGTCCCAAAGATGCAACAAGAAGTAAAGGGTAACTTCTAAAAAGTTAGGTGAATTCCCCTCATAGACAGTTGTCACTGGAACATTGGAAGACTAATGCCCCGTACACACGGTCGGATTTTCCGATGGAAAATGTCCGATCGGAGCGTGTTGTCGGAAATTCCGACCGTGTGTGGGCTCCATCGGACATTTTCCATCGGATTTTCCGACACACAAAGTTGGAGAGCAGGAGATAAAATTTTCCGACAACAAAATCCGTTGTTGGAAATTCCGATCGTGTGTACACAAATCCGACGGACAAAGTGCCACGCATGCTCAGAATAAATAAAGAGATGAAAGCTATTGGCCACTGCCCCATTTATAGTCCCGACGTACGTGTTTTACATCACCGCGTTTAGAACGATCGGATTTTCCGACAACTTTGTGCGACCGTGTGTAGACAAAACAAGTTTGAGCCAACATCCGTCGGAAAAAATCCTAGGATTTTGTTGTCGGAATGTTCGAACAAAGTCCGACCGTGTGTACGCCCTATAACACTGTTAGTCAACAACTGTTAGTGAACATGGCTTGTTCTGGTGACAACTCTCAATGATGATTTCTCATCATTTTCTATTCCAGTACTAATGGTCAACAGAGCAGATACAGAGGGTGAATCTACCCAGTGGGGACAAAGTTAAAGAAAAAAAACATTTTGACTAGATACATTAAGGAAACATTACTGAAAGAAACATATATGCTGCCATTATTGACCTTCCTCGTCAACTCAATGCTAGTACCCCAGCTGCCATTCGCTTCAGTACTTTGTGAGTCAGTAACCCAGAACAAGCATGCAGCAAGTGATGTCTGAACAGAGTCAGAACTGATTGATGTGCTCGTTCAGGGTCAGAGGCTACAAACATTAAAGCCATTAGAACTGCAGACAAACCCGGCAGCTAGTATTTTCAGAAATCAGCAGTGACAGTCTCTGTAGCATCCTCTAAGTGGCTTTAACCACTTGACCACTGGAAGATTTACCCCCCCCCACCTTCCTGACCAGGCCATTTTTTGTGATACGCCCTCTGACTTTGGCTTAGTGACTCTAAAGCCAAAAGTTTTTTTTTATATAGTTTTGGATGAAGGGAAGGATTAGAACCCTTTCTGTGTTTTTATTTCTGTCTGTATCAGTGTTGGGAATATTTTCCCTCTCTAATTATCCTTTTTACTACTATCACTACAAAAAGTGGGGAAAATAAAAAATATTACTGTTGTTACTGAAACAAAACCTTACAATGTCAACATGAGTTACAGTAACAACTGTCCATGACTTCAGAGCAGTTACCTCTAACTGCCTATGGTACCTCAAGATAAGAAGTAAAGAGATATAACTTTATCAGGACACACACAGCAAAAAAAAAAAAAAAATCTTCATAGAACGAAAAAACAAAAAAAAAAGCAATTGGTAAAATAACTTTTAATGCCATCCACCAAAATATATGTAGATGTAGATGTCCCCTTGTTTAAAATTTGATTGTTGACATGTGTGAAATTTTGCTAAGCTGGTTGTTTTAGGCTAAACAAAATGGAGCTGCCACATTATGGTCTTGTGTTCGGAAATGCACACTCTGAAACTGTCATTCTTATGCCCCGTACACACGGTCGGATTTTCCGATGGAAAATGTCAGATCGGAGCGTGTTGTCGGAAATTCCGACCGTGTGTGGGCTCCATCGGACATTTTCCACCGGATTTTCCGACACACAAAGTTGGAGAGCAGGAGATAAAATTTTCCGACAACAAAATCCGTTGTCGGAAATTCCGATCGTGTGTACACAAAGCCGACGGACAAAGTGCCACGCATGCTCAGAATAAATAAAGAGATGAAAGCTATTGGCCACTGCCCCGTTTATAGTCTCGACGTACGTGTTTTACGTCACCGCGTTCAGAACGATTGGATTTTCCGACAACTTTGTGTGACCGTGTGTATGCAAGACAAGTTTGAGCCAACATCCGTCGGAAAAAATCCATGGATTTTGTTGTCGGAATGTCCGAACAAAGTCCAACCGTGTGTACGGGGCATTAGTCTTTTTTATTACTTGGTGAGTCATTGGTCTACAACAACCATGTTCATGTCAGTTGTTCCAGCACTTTATGAACTGTTTGCTTATTCAAGACTGAAAAGCCAACCTCCCATTATTATTTTTACTGAAAATACCCAGAAAATGTGCACATTTACACTGACCACCCCAAATATGACATAAACTCATAATATGTGCTAATACCATTAATATTATGTAGCCGAGCTCTAGGCTGCAAGGGTTAAGTCCTGACTTTATCAATAGCTATTTGTGCTTTGAAAGCAATCTGTCAAGCAGGATTTACTGGTACCTCCCATCAGCAAGGGGAGCGGGAGTGTTGGCCGTACCCAATGATTGTGAAGCTGTCCGCAGTGGATAATGGGACTTGAAGTCTGTACCAGGAGAGTTATTATGTGCCTCTGTTACCAAATGAACAACAGGTACCCAAAGGGCTTGGCAGCTGGGAGGAGAAAGAAGCAGTATCTTCCTGAGCTGCTTTTGGAAATACGCGGCCTTTTGTTGAGGGCAGTGCTGCGGTTAGAGCTGAGGCGTAAAGTAAACCACTGTAAGACCAGGGAGAGAGAGAGCACAGAGCTGGGATTGTGCTACCACCATGATGAACTTTGTGCTGTACTTACATCACGTTGAACAGGGGCAGAGGATTCCTCCACAAGTGGTGGCCATTTCCAAGCTGGGTCGTGGAGTCTGGTGAAATAGCCCTGCGGCCATGACTTACTGCCACTAGAGAGACTGAGCCTTTAGAAACTACCCACCTAGCTGTCCCATAGCTTGTTACCGCCTGCAGGCCTTGCTGTGACTTTTACTTATGACCCCAATGGTATGATTGGGCCGCAACGCTAGCCTGCTAAAGAGTTAGGACCAACGACTGACTATATACAATTGTCATATAGAGACCTTTGCTAATTACTTAGTAGTTCAGAGGTACGGCACAGGGAAGTCACGTAGTCTGTAGTCATACCTTGGGTGCACCCTCAGTGGTTGCGAAATCACTGTTTTCAACACAGTTAATGTTCATTTTCATGTTCAATGTCTAATACTGATTTTGCTGGACTTTGTTAAAGGATAAGTTGATTTTTGGGAACATGTTACATCTTTCACCCTTTTTTAGGGTGGAACATGTAACATGTTCTTGGTCCTGCAACAGCATTCCTCCTCTCTAACCATGGAGCCAGCAGGAATCTTGGGTGGAGTGGTTGGCAGTTTGTGCCTAAGGTTAGGGTGGGAAAGTTTATGCACTGCTTATAATAGGCTGGAGCCAACTCTTTTGCTAACACCTTGCCCCCATCAGGTTACAGACATTAATGGACAGGAGTGGGGAGTAACAGCTTTACAGGCAGTCTTTAATTCAACAGTTGGCAACCCTAGCTCTAGGTCACTGGCACTTTCCACCCGGTTAGATACAACAACAGGGGTATTATTCTGTTGGATTATTGGATATGGAATGAGTTCTGAAAAAATGCACTTTTAGCAGCTCTTAAATCTTGCCTTGCTATTTTTTTTCATGTTTCAGATTTACTTACAAACCTGGCTGAATTTCTGGATTGCACAATTGTTTCTTTGCCACCTTTCCTGATCTTTGCCTGTGCAGGTCACAAATCTGCCTGAACGTGATCTGCTTTCATCACAACTGGGGAATGGTATTTTGCTTTGTATTAGGGCCAATTTTTTTGCAGACAAGCAGAGGCAGCTGCTCGTGTCTTTTTTTTGTTTAATAATAGCATGAAGCGGAAGGCAACAGGTACACTTAAACTCCTATCCTCCCCAGCTTCACATACAGTGGGGACAGAAAGTATTCAGACCCCCTTAAATTTTTCACTCTTTGTTATAGTGCAGCCATTTGCTAAAATAATTTAAGTTCATTTTTTTCCTCATTAAAGTGGTTGTATACCTTTTTTTTTAACTTTTATCTACAGGTAAGCCTATAATAAGGCTTACCTGTAGGTAAAAAAAAACATCTCCTTAACCTGTACGGTTTAGGAGATATTCCCCTCGCAATGTGCCGCTGACTGCAGCGGCGCATGCGCACAGGGAATTCTCGGCTGACAGCCCTCCAAACTCCGGAGCTTGCCGGACAGAAGTCTCCCGCGCACATGATACCCGGATGACACGCCGAGGGTAAATGTCAGCTCCCTCGGCGTGGACAGGGTGAGATGCCGGCACCTCGTTCTAAGGTAAGTATCTCATAATGAGCTAGTATGCGGTGCATACTAGTATATTATGCCTTTTCCCTTGCAGGTGTAGGAAAAAAAAAAAGCCAGCGGGTTTACTATCGCTTTAATGTAAACACAGCACCCCATATTGACAGAAAAACACAGAGTTGTTGACATTTTTGCAGATTTATTATAAAAAGAAAAACTGAAATATCACATGGTCCTAAGTATTCAGACCCTTTGGTGTGACACTCATATATTTAACTCAGGTGCTGTCCATTTCTTCTGATCATCCTTGAGATGGTTCTACACCTTCATTTGAGTCCAGCTATGTTTGATTATACTGATTGGTCTTGATTAGGAAAGCCATACACCTGTCTATATAAGACCTTGCAGCTCACAGTGCATGTCAGAGCAAATGAGAATCATGAGGTCAAAGGAACTGCCTGAAGAGCTCAGAGACAGAATTGTGGCAAGGCACAGATCTGGCCAAGGTTACAAATTAAAAATTTCTGCTGCACTTAAGGTTCCTAAAAGCACAGTGGCCTCCATAATCCTTAAATGGAAGACGTTTGGGACGACCAGAACCCTTCTTAGCCAGACTGAGCTATCGGGGGGGGAAGAGCCTTGGTGATAGAGGTAAAGAAGAACCCAAGGATCACTGTGGCTGAGCTCCAGAGATGCAGTCAGGAGATGGGAGAAAGTTGTAGAAAGTCAACCATCACTGCAGCCCTCCACCAGTCGGGGCTTTATGGCAGAGTGGCCCGACGGAAGCTTCTCCTCAGTGCAAGACACATGAAAGCCCACATGGAGTTTGCTAAAAAAACACCTGAAGGACTCCAAGATGGTGAGAAATAAGATTCTCTGGTCTGATGAGACCAAGATAGAGCTTTTTGGCCTTAATTCTAAGTGGTATGTGTGGCAAAAACCAGGCACTGCTCATCACCTGTCCAATACAGTCCCAACAGTGAAGCATAGTGGTGGCAGCATCATGCTGTGGGGGTGTTTTTCAGCTTCAGGGACATGACAACTGGTTGCTATCGAGGGAAAGATGAATGCGGCCAAGTACAGGGATATCCTGGACGAAAACTTTCTCCAGAGTGCTCAGGACCTCAGACTGGGCCGAAGGTTTACCTTCCAACAAGACAATGACCCTAAGCACACAGCTAAAATAACGAAGGAGTGGATTCACAACAGCTCAGTGACTGTTCTTGAATGGCCCAGCCAGAGCCCTGACTTAAAGCCAATTGAGCATCTCTGGAGAGAACTAAAAATGGCTGTCCAACAACGTTTACCATCCAAACTGACAGAACTGGAGAGGATCTGCAAGGAGGAATGGCAGAGGATCCCCAAATCCAGGTGTGAAAAACTTGTTGCATCTTTCCCAAAAAGACTCATGGCTGTATTAGATCAAAAGGGTGCTTCTACTAAATACTGAGCAAAGGGTCTGAATACTTCGGACCATGTGATATTTCAGTTTTTCTTTTTTAATAAATCTGCAAAAATGTCAACAGTTCTGTGTTTTTCTGTCAATATCGGGTGCTGTGTGTACATTAATGAGGAAAAAAAACATAAACTTAAATGATTTTAGCAAATGGCTGCAATATAACAAAGAGTGAAAAATTTAAGGGGGTCTGAATACTTTCCGTCCCCACTGTACTATCTTTATTTTCCCCCCACTGATCCACCTCATAGCAGGGAGTAACGAGAGAAAGCCCTGTGTAAGCTCTAAGTTAGGCAAGGATAAGGATCCTTTCCTTAATCCCTTGTGACAATGCTGGGTGCCTGAGCTGCTAATTACCAAGAACCAGTACTGTCATGAAGCAATGAGCAGAGCGAGTCATATTCATAACCAGAAGCACTGGGTATCTTCTTTGCTCAAACTAACATGTGCCTTTGTGAGTGGCTAAATATCCCCTTAATTTAAGCTGCTATCATCCTTACACACGTGCATATAAATGTGTTTGAAATACAAAATATCATATATCTGGTTCAGTGCTAATATATGTACAGTTCCCCAAAAATAAATCAAAAATAAAATGTTAATAGTCCCGCAAATACTATGTACTTCAACAATAATTCAACAACAATTATTGTTGAAGTACATAGTATTTGCAGTACTATTCACATTATATTTCATTTTATTTTTTTATTTATTTTTGATCTATCATTGGGGAACTGTACATACAGTATCTCACAAAAGTGAGTACACCCCTCACATTTTTGTAAATATTTTATTATAAATTTAAATTTTCATGTGACAACACTGAAGAAATTACACTTTGCTACAATGTAAAGTAGTGAGTGTATAGCTTGTAGTGTAAATTTGCTGTCCCTTCAAAATAACTCAACACACAGCCACTAATGTCTAAACCGCTGGCAACAAAAATGAGTACACCCCTAAGTGAAAATGTCCATATTGGGCCCAATTAGCCATTTTCACTCCCAGGTGTCATGTGGCTCGTTAGTGTTGCAAGGTCTCAGGTGTGAATGTGGAGCAGGTGTGTTAAATTTGGTTTATGTACAGAAGACAGCAGGGTGGATCAAGTTTAAGTTGTGTTTTTTTTTTTTTTAAGGGTTTCACTTATCCAACCCCTAGTGCTGAAAGACATGAATGTTGGTATCCAAATAAAAAAAAGGGCTCCATGCTCCCCGATCCCTTTGCCATGGGGATACTATGGGGATACCAACCTGCATTCCTGGTGTGTTGGGGTGGTTAGCTCTAGGAAGGGATTGGGGGCCACACAATCTTTTTTCAATAGAAAAAAAAACGACCATATAATTGCTGAACCTGTAATAAATAAATAAAAAAAAAATTCCACCGTACAAATTAAATAAGCACTTTAAAATGCATATTCCCCACGCCATACCAGGGAATATTGATGGACAATTGTGCAAGGTCAAAAAGAGACAAAGTTCTGAATGATTTAAAATAAAAGCATAGCCAGACAGCGCTGGGACTTCAAACACTTATGTGAGCTCCAAGCTAAAATGGCATCAATGTAAAATTGAGAAAGTATATCATGATAAAGGGAGTAAGCTGTGGGCCCCCGAAATGTGTTGGCTATTTATGTGATGTAGAACCATTAAAATATTTTGAACTCTACCTTCTAGGCTTGGCACCCCTGCTGTATTTGTATGATTTAAATTTTTGAATGATTCTACATTTGCCTATTGAAAACAAGTAAACAAGTATAAGTAGTACAGTTATAAAACATGTTTCCAGTCAAAGAGGAGGTAAAGTAAATGTGGTCAATGTCGTTTTATGCTATTTTCAACCAGAGAATTTGCACTTGTGAGGGGGGTGTGAGGGGGGAGTAACCACTGTACAAAATTGAATCTTGGCAGAATTTACCCTAGGTGTCTTTAGCAGCAAAGGGGAGGGCAAAAAGCCCTGAAAATTTTTTTTATTTGTGTATTTGTCCCTTTTGCAGATTGCCCTTTACTTCCTGTCTGGTGAAACCTTGTCAGCAAGACAGGAAGTGAGGGAAATTACAGTATCTCTAATAAAACCCCAGATAGCCATAAAATCAGACAAGGTTAGTAATACTTCCCCACTCTATCCAAAACTGAAAAAAAGTCTTGTTTGATGTACATTTTAAGTTCTGTGATGACTGTGATTAGATAACTTCTATTTTATTTATCTGATTTGTTTAATCTGTGTTAGGTGGTTAGTGGCTCAAAATATAGAATGGAAGTTGAAGTTACTATGAGCTCCTGTAACATTGATGATACAGAACCATGCCTCGATGAGATACATCAAACAAAGGTGAGAGCTTACTGAAATAATAAAATGTTTCTTACTACTAGAATATTATAAATGATGCATGTCAGGTGTCCTGTACTTTAAATAAAGTGACTCTAAGTTGCTAGCATAAAAACATGAACATTAGAGCCAGCTGTAAAGAAAAGACTTAAAGTGGTTTTAGTCCTTGGTCACACTGAACGTGGGTTTGAAATCGCGTGAGTTCAGCTGAACTCGCACAATTTCAAACCATCATTTCAGTGCGAGTTTGGGGGTTCATACACAGATGCCTATTAAAATCGCCCCCGAAGTCGCCAAAAGTAGTGCAGGAACTAATTTTGGAAATTGGTGCGGCACCGCAAAGTCGGTGTCGCATCGATTGGGACAGTGCCATTGCCGGCAATAGGCTGTGGTTTGGCATGCAATGTGACCTGTCAAATCGCATGTCAATTTGCGCCAATGTGAATGGGGGCTAAAGGTTGAAGGTTTTTTACCTTTATGCATTCTATGCATGAAGGTAAAAAACCTTCAGTATGCAGCTCCTGTAATACATACCCGATCCCGATCCTGATCCAGTGATGTGCACGAGAGCCATTGGCTCACGCTGCTGTCAATTACAGCCAGTGAGCCAATGAGGAGAGAGTGGGTGGGTGGGCCGACCCCCGTTCTGCATGTCTTATGGACACACAGAGCAGGATTCAGGAGCAAGTATGCACAAATGCCCCTCTAGCAAGCGGTTTGCTATGGAGGCACTCGAAGAAGAGAAGGAGCCAGGAGCGCCGGTGGGGGACCCCGAGAAGATCAGGATCGGGGTTGCTCTGTGCAAAACCATTGCACAGAGCAGGCAAGTAAGATGTTTGTTATTTTATTTTTTAAATAATTTAACCTTTAATGTCACTTTAAAGAGACACCGTCACCATTTCAATGCAAGACAAAGTGATAATGTCTTTGCCTAATGAGTACTTCACTCCTTTTCCTCTGCAGCTGTCCACAAGTTTTGGTGCTCTCAGGTATGAAAGAGAATGTGACTTGCTCCCCTCTGTGACAAAGCTCTGAACTTCCAGTTCCAAGCACTGTCACATGACTGGAGGAGGGACATCACTGCTGTCTAAAGGCAACACCAGTCATTTTAGTGGCATCTGCAGAGGAGGAAGGAGCAGCTGGGAATTTAAGGTAAGGTGAGCAAACTGGAATGGGGGTGCTTTGCAGAAAAAACTCCCCCATGCCAAAATGCTGCATGAAAAAAAAAACTGTGGTTACCCTCAATTTCTGGGATGCAGGAGGTGACATCACCATCTTCCAATGAGATCCAGGGGAATGCAGAGTAGCCTAGGGCCCCTTTCACACATGTGGGCCATTTGTCCATTTTTCATCGGGTGGAAAAGCGGGTGGAAAACGGAGATCAATGCATCTCTATGGAAAATGGATGTAAATGGATGATAATCCATTTACACCAGTTTACATCTGCCTCCATTAACATCCGTTTTTTGGAACGGATCAATGCCCTTTTTATCTTCCATTAAAAAAACGGATCGGAAGAAAAACAGATTTGCATTAAAAAATGTCTCCAGGACTCTAGTGGTTAAGGACTCTAGCTGGAGGACATGAAAACAGATGGAAAATGGACGGAAATGGAAAATGGATGACAAACTGATGTAAACTTCATCCGTTTTTTTCTTTGAAAACATATGAGTGAACTGATGAAACGAGCGGTTCGCATGTGTGAAAGGAGCTAAATCTCATAAGTTGCTGATCCAGCACCAGTGCTTGATGATCTTCTTGTGAGATCAGACTACTCTCTATAGGGTTTAATAGGTTTTCTCTGAAGTCAATATATGAATTGTGTAGACTTTTAATGCATTCTCTCTCCATATTTCCACAGATATGCAGATTTGAAGTTTATTCTGTCCCCTGGAAAAATCTGAATGAGCTATTGAGCAGTTCATGCAAATAGAGAAGATTGATCCATGTAAAAAAAACTCTTGGATGGCACAAAAAATAATTTGTAACATTTATCTGATCAAATAAAACACTCTATAAAATACTCTTCTCGTGTGGTTTATTGAATTACAGTAGACTTAAAAGCTCACCTCAAACACCTAAATATAGTTTTATAGTTTTGTTATTTTATTTAGCCATTCTGGTGGCCCAGGAAAGTCCTGGACGGACCTTACTGCAAAAATCACTGCATAGTGTATAGTTCATTGTTTTAGCCTGTCCCTGCACAGGTCTATTACTGGAAAAATCCCTGAAATAGAAGTATAATACTTACCTGACTGGTGGAAATGGGCCGAACACCAGCCCCCCCCGGTTCGGTTTCTCAGTTTGCACCAGAACATCTCGAACAGGCAAAAGATTCTACCTAGGGATGAGCCGAACACCCCCCGATTCGGTTCGCACCAGAACCTGCGAACGGACCGAAAATTTGCACGAACGTTAGAACCCCATTGACGTCTATGGGACTCGAACGTTCGAAATCAAAAGTGCTCATTTTAAAGGCTAATTTGCATGGTATTGTCCTAAAAAGGGTTTGGGGACCCGGGTCCTGCCCCAGGGGACATGTATCAATGCAAAAAAAACTTTTAAAAACGGCCGTTTTTTCGGGAACAGTGATTTTAATGATGCTTAAAGTAAAAAAAAAAAAGTGAAATATTCCTTTAAATATCGTACCTGGGGGGTGTCTATAGTATGCCTGTAAAGTGGCACGTGTTTCCCGTGCTTAGAACAGTCCCTGCACAAAATGTCATTTTTAAAGGAAAAAATCTCATTTAAAACTGCTTGCGGGTTTAATGTAATGTCGGGTCCTGGCAATATTGATGAAAATCAGTGAGACAAACGGCATGGGTACCCCCCAGTCCATTACCAGGCCTTTTGGGTCTTGTATGGATATTAAGGGGAACCCCACACCCAAATTAAAATAGGGAAAGGTGTGGGGCCACCAGGCCCTATATACTCTGAGCAGCAGTATACAGGCGGTGCAAACAAGACAGGGACTGTAGGTTTGTTGTTAAGTAGAATCTGTTTGTAATTTTGAACGGGTACATTTTTAACATGTTTAGCTCTAGCCAAAAAATCTTTTTTAAGCTTTTTTCGAAAACATAGGGAAGGGTTATCACCCCTGTGACATTTGTTTTGCTGTCTGTCCTCCTCTTCAGAAGATTTCACCTCACTTTTTGTCCCAATAACAAATGTTTTTTGAAAATTTGGGTTTTTTTGTGGAACAAGGATTGGAAAGCATCAGTGGAAAGGAGAAATGTTTTTCCCATAATAACTCTTACAGGAGAGAATTTTCCTTCCTAGGGGTAGATTTCATCTCACTTCCTGTTGTCTCCTTCCGTTTGCAAGTAGGAGTCGTTTGTAAGTTAGATGTTTGAAAGTAGGGGCCTGCCCTATATACTCAGCAGAAATTTGGGCCTTAGGTGTTGTTGTGGCCACAACACTGTAAGCCCTCACAGGGCCCTGCTGTGAAATATTAGATCAAGAATTGTAATTACATGCCCCTGTTGAACAAGGGCAGAAAAATTGGGCCTTTGGTGGTGGTGGTGGTGCTGGTGCCACAACACTGTAAATCCTCACAGACTCTCTAGTTGGAACGCAGGAACGAGCCCTGCTGCAAAGTATTGCATCAAAAATTGTAATTACACGCCCCTGTTAAACAGGGGCTGAAAAATTGGGCCTTAGGCACAGGTGCTGGTGCCACAACACTGCAACCCCTCACAGATACTCTAGTTGTAACGCAGAAACGAGCCCTGCTGCAAAGTATTGCTTTAAAAATTGTAATTACACGCCCCTGTTAAACAGGGGCTGAAAAATTGGGCCTTAGGCACAGGTGCTGGTGCCACAACACTGCAACCCCTCACAGATACTCTAGTTGTAATGCAGAAACGAGCCCTGCTGCAAAGTATTGCATCAAAAATTGTAATTACACTCCCCTGTTAAACAGGGGCTGAAAAATTGGGCCTTAGGCACTGGTGCTGGTGCCACAACACTGCAACCCCTCACAGATACTCTAGTTGGAACACAGAAACAAGCCCTGCTGCAGAGTATTGCATCAAAAATTGTAATTACACGCTCCTGTTAAACAGGGGCTGAAAAATTGGGCCTTAGGCACTGGTGGTGGCGCCCAGAACCAAAAATGTTCTTACAAGCTATCAGCGTGATCGTTGAGGAGGAAGAGGATAATTACTCAGGGATAGTCACTCAGCATCAGCATAGGCAGTCTTTGAAGGGATCTGAGATTTCAAAAAAAATTATTCGGTTACATCAGCATCAGGTGCTTGGTAGCTGGTGGTGATCCAAGACTGATTCATTTTATGAAGGTCAGTCGATCGACCGAATCGGTGGACAGACGCACCCTGTGATCGGTTACAAAGCCTCCAGCAGCACTGATTGTGCGTTCCGAAAAAGAACGCTGTATGCAGGACAGGCCAGTAGCTCAATTGCATACTGTGCAAGCTCCGGCCAGTGATCCATCCTCAAGACCCAGTAACCCAGAGGATTTTCGGTGGGAAAGGTGTCCAAGTCAGATCTTGCCCCTAGGTATTCCTGCACATGTAAAACAGACGCTGGCGATGGTTGCTGGAACCGATCATACCTTGGGGCTGCAGACCAAAAAATTGTCTGAACGCATCAGTCAGACGGCCACCTTCTCCACCGCTCCTTCTTTGACTGACCGAAGCCTCACCAACATGTTGTCTAGAAACAGGAGTTTGTAACCTCCCAGTCTCTGGGAACGCGTTGCACAGACCTTTCTGCAAGGCCTCCCGAAGAAGTTTCATCCTCTGCTCCCTCTGCAATGGCAAGATAAGGTCTGCAACCTTACCCTTGTAATGTGGATCAAGGAGGGTTGCCAGACAGTATTGGTCCTTCTCCTTGATACCACGAATACGAGGATCCTTACGCAGGCTTTGCAGCGTAGGTTTGCTGAGGCATTCGGTCCAGAGTACTCTGGGTCCCTAAGGACGACATGGTCCGCAGCCACCTCCTCCCAGCCACATACAAGTCCATGTGTTTTTTGGGACTGATCCCTTAAAGACTGCTGCTGATGCTGAGTGCCAGGCTCCACCTCCATACTGACACAATCTTCCTCCTCCTCCTCCTCCTCATCCTCTTCCTGTGTGATCGGCGGGCATGTAGGAACACTGTCTGGATAAAAGGGGCCTTGAGAGCTAAGGAAGTCCTCCTCTTCCTGCCTCTGTTCTGCCTCAAGTGCCCTGTCCATTATTCCATGCAGCGTGTGCTCCAACAGGTGGACAAGGGGGACAGTGTCACTGATGCATGCACTGTCAGTGCTCACCATCCTTGTGGCCTCCTCAAATGGTGACAAGACAGTGCATGCATCCCTGATCATGGCCCACTGGTGTGGGGAAAAAAAACCAAGCTCCCCTGACCCTGTCCTGGTGCCATAGTCACACAGGTACTCATTGATGGCCCTCTGCTGCGTGTGCAGCCGCTGCAGCATAGCCAATGTTGAGTTCCACCTGGTGGGCATGCCACAGATTAGGCGGTTCTTGGGCAGGTTAAACTCCTTTTGGAGGTCCGCCAGCCGAGCACTGGCATTATATGACCGGCGGAAATGCACACAGACTTTCCTGGCCTGCCTCAGGACATCCTGTAAACCTGGGTACCTGCCCAAGAACCGCTGCACCACCAAGTTAAGGGCGTGAGCCAAACAGGGCACATGGGTCATTTGTCCCTATCGGAGGGCAGAGAAGAGGTTGGTGCCATTGTCGCAAACCACCATTCCTGCCTTAAGTTGGCGTGGTGTCAACCACCTCTGAACCTGCCCCTGCAGAGCTGACAGAACCTCTGCCCCAGTGTGGCTCCTGTCCCCCAAGCACACCAGCTCAAGCACCGCATGGCATCTTTTGGCCTGCGTACTTGCGTAGCCCCTTGAACGGCTACGGAGCACCGCTGGTTCCGAGGAAAAAGCACAGGAAGAGGCCATGGAGGAAGAAGAAGAGGAGGGGGTGGAGGAGAGAGGTGTGTCACAATCATTAGTAGTGGCATTTTGGAGGCGTGGTGGCGGAACAACCTCCAACACTACTGCACCTTGTCCTGCATCCTTCCCAGCTGCCAGCAGAGTCACCCAATGCGCCGTGAAACTTAGGTAACGTCTCTGTCCATGCCTGGTGGACCATGAATCAGCGGTAATATGCACCTTACCACTGACCGCCCTGTCCAGCGAGGCATGGACATTGCCTTCCACATGCCGGTAGAGAGCCGGAATCGCCTTCCGTGAGAAAAAGTGGCGTTTGGGTACCTGCCACTGAGGAACCACACATTCCACAAACTCACGGAAGGGGGCAGAGTCTACCAACTGAAAAGGCAGCAGTTGAAGTGCTAGCAATTTTGCCAAGCTAGCATTCAACCTCTGGGCATGTGGATGGCTGGGAGCAAACTTCTTTTGGCGGTGCAGCAGCTGGGGCAGGGAAATTTGCCTGATACAATCTGACGTCGTTGTACCAAAAGCAGATTGCCCACAAGTACTTGGCTGTGACACACCTAATTCTACACCTTCATTCCTCTCAGTACAGGTCTCAGAGAGGACTGAAGCTATAGTGGGGTTGGCGATCTCAGCTGATGAGGAGCAAGGAGAGGTCCTCTTTGTTCTTTGGTGTGGGTCTTTTAGATACGCTTGCCAACGAACTGCATAGCAGGTCAATATATGTCTGGTCAAGCATGTGGTACCCAAGCGGGAGATGTTTTGGCCACGCGAGATACGCTTGAGACATATGTTGCAAATAGCAGCAGTGCGATCTGATGCACTCGTCTCTAAAAAGGCCGACACCAAAGAGCTTTTTGAATAACACGCAGAGACTGCAGCGCCCTGCACATGTGGAGCTTTGGGGTGTGATTCAGTCAATGTGCTGCCCTTAGGCTGGCCCCTGGAGGGCATTCTGCCTCTTTGGTGATGTGCCGCCTCCTCCTCCTCCTCCTCTCTCCTATCAGGCACCCACGTTGAATCAGTGACCTCATCATCCCCTCCCTCCTAATCACTGGAGCAAATCTGGCAGTATGCTTCAGCAGGGGGAGCATGACTGCCAGATTGCTGTCCTTCTTGGGCACCCCTTCTGTCTGTGCTCATGTTACTGCCTTCATCAAGCTCAGTGTCATCATCAGAGCCTTCGAAACGCTGGGCATCCTCCTGGAGCATGTACCCAACACTGTGGTCAAACAGTTCGAGGGACTCCTCAGGAGGACATGGTGGGGCTAGGGAAGGAGTCACTGATGACATTGAGCTGAGGGAAGAGGCCGCTGCTTTGCCAGACAAAGTACCCTGAGCATGGGTGAGAGAGGATGAGGAGGATGAGGACGGCTTGGTCATCCACTCGATCAAGTCTTCCGCATGTTGCGGCTCAACACGGCCAGCTGCCGAAAAAAAGGCCAAGCGTGTCCCACAGTCACGTGCTGATGAGGATGCACCGTCTCCACGACCAGCACTAGACACAGAGCCTGCTTGCCCTCTCTTATTGGCTTGTGACTGTCTGCCTCTCCTTCTTGGCCTTCCAGACATACTAATGGCCTGTAGCTGCACTAAGCTGGGATATATATATATATATATATATATATATATATATATATATATATATATATGTACTGATACTGCAGCTAGCAAAATCAACTGCCTGCCTGTAGTATGAGAACACCACCAACCTTCTACAGGTAGCTTTAGCTACACATTGTGCAGAGCTCGCAAAAAACTAACTTGTAGTTTTTTTAGCTGCCTGCGGTAGTAATAGGATCAGGAAAACACCACCAACCTTCTACAGGTAGCTTTAGCTGAACACTGTGCAGAGCTCGCAAAAAAATAACTTGTAGGTTTAGCTGAACACTGTTTGGAGGACGCACCACACTAACTTGTAGTTTTAGCTGAACACTGTGAGCAGGACGCATTGCACTAACTTGTAGCTTTAGATGAACACTGTGCAGAGGTCTCACTACACTAACTTGTAGTTTTAGCTGAACACTGTGAGCAGGACGCACTACACTAACTTGTAGCTTTAGATGAACACTGTGCAGAGCTCGCAAAAAAATAACTTGTAGGTTTAGCTGAACACTGTGAGGAGGACGCACCACACTAACATGTAGTTTTAGCTTAACACTGTGAGCAGGACGCACTGCACTAACTTGTAGCTTTAGATGGACACTGTGCAGAGGTCTCACTACACTAACTTGTAGGTTTAGCTGAACACTGTGAGGAGGACGCACCACATTAACTTGTAGTTTTAGCTGAACACTGTGAGCAGGACGCACTGCACTAACTTGTAGCTTTAGATGAACACTGAGCAGAGGTCTCACTACACTAACTTGTAGTTTTAGCTGAACACTGTGAGCAGGACGCACTGCACTAACTTGTAGCTTTAGATGAACACTGTGCAGAGATCTCACTACACTAACTTTTAGTTTTAGCTGAACACTGTGAGCAGGACGCACTGCACTAACTTGTAGCTTTGAATGAACACTGTGCAGAGGTCTCACTACACTAACTTGTAGTTTTAGCTGAACACTGTGAGCAGGACGCACTGCACTAACTTGTAGCTTTGAATGAACACTGTGCAGAGGTCTCACTACACTAACTTGTAGTTTTAGCTGAACACTGTGAGGAGGACACACCACACTAACTTGTAGTTTTAGCTGAACACTGTGAGCAGGACGCACTACACTAACTTGTAGCTTTAGATGAACACTGTGCAGAGCTCGCAAAAAAATAACTTGTAGGTTAGCTGAACACTGTGAGGAGGATGCACCACACTAACTTGTAGTTTTAGCTGAACACTGTGAGCAGGATGCACTGCACTAACTTGTAGCTTTAGATGAACACTGTGCAGAGGTCTCACTACACTAACTTGTAGGTTTAGCTGAACACTGTGAGGAGGACGCACCACACTAACTTGTAGGTTTAGCTGAACACTGTGAGCAGGACGCACCGCACTAACTTGTAGTTTTAGATGAACACTGTGCAGAGGTCTTACTACACTAACTTGTAGTTTTAGCTGAACACTGTGAGCAGGATGCACTGCACTAACTTGTAGGTTTAGCTTGACACTGTGAGCAGGACGCACCACACTAACTTGTAGTTTTAGCTGAACACTGTGAGCAGGACGCACTGCACTAACTGTAAATAGTCTAGCTGGCTGACTGTGGTACTAATAGGATCAAAAGAACACCAGCAATTTTCTTCAGGTAGCTGTAAATACTGTAACAAGACAAGCCTGCCTGTCAGTAAGAAGATAACAGGAACGGATCTAGCTAAACTGAATACAGTGTATATATATATATATATATATATATATATATATATATATGCAACACCTGGGATGCATATATATATACAAAATACACTGTAAGTGCAGCTAACTCACTGATTGTCCTGCCTAATCTAGCTAACTCAAATGAAATGACACTGTGTCTCTGTCTATCTATCTCTCTTTCAACGCTGGAACACACGCTACACAGGGCCGCCGTGTAGGCGGCCTTATATAGTGTGGGGCGTGTTCTAAACCCCCTGAGCCATAATTGGCCAAAGCCACCCTGGCTTTGGCCAATTACAGCTCTCTCTACCGACAGCGATGTGATTGGCCAAGTATGCGGGTCATAGTGCATGCTTGGCCAATCATCAGCCAGCAATGCACTGCGATGCTGCAGTGAATTATGGGCCGTGACACGCCACACGAATTTGGCGCGAACGGCCCATAACGTTCAGAATTCGGCGAACGACCGAACAGCCAATGTTCGAGTCGAACATGGGTTCGACTCGAACACGAAGCTCATCCCTAGTGGGCACCACCACCAAGGGAAAAGTCGTGTGCACACAGTGGCTCTCATTAAACAGTCAGCAGTTGCCTATTTGTATACCAATTACGATCTGTGCATGTTTCTGAAAATAAGTTGGCCTGTGCTGGCACATGAGTATTAACCATATGCAAAGTAAAAGTCAGCGCTAGAGTGAATAAAGTTGGCAGCTACCAACGCAGGTCAATATACATATACCATAGACTAACATTTCGGCAGTCAAAACGTAGTTATTTCCAGGCAGCCATTTTTAGGCAAAACTGGGTATCAAAATTAAACAGCACAGCCCTCCATATATTTTGTAGACCTCCCAACTGAGATAAACAGAACTGAATAGGGAAGAATGGACTAATTCTGTAATTTTCTTTATTATTTAGTTATTAGTGTTGGAACAGGAAGGGGCCATCCTCAAACTATTCCCACAAAGTTGAGCGCATGAAAATTATACAACAAGAAGGGGGTTGTGACCTGTCCATACCAATATTTTGAACGCTGACATGTCTCCATCCCAATTAGTAAAACCAGAAAAAGAGAACAAAAAGCGGGACTTTACACGAGACATGTCAACGCATAAATATTAATTAATTGGCCAGGCGCATATGGAGTTGGCCTGTATCCAATGCAAATATATATGGGACAGCAGGCAGGAATCCTTAATAACTATAACTATAATAACTTATAATAATAAACTCAGACAAGTGTTGGATAAATAAGGCCGCGGCTGCTTTATTATTGGTTTAAAGACAATATTATATTCATTATAATAACACCAACTCAATAGACTTAAAACAACCTAGCCACTACGGCTCAGGCTGCATAAATATTATCAGGAACCAAAATTATCCACATCATAAATTAATATTAGATAACTTCAAAAAAAGGATTTGTCCCCCTTTGTATTTAAATTTTTTTTTTTTTTTATACAAAGATGACACCACCACATAATTACAGCCGCGACAGAAAACAAAAAATTGGGAGGGGGGGGGGGGGGACACCACAGTTCCTGTCTTCTGAGGCGACTGAGCCTGACTAGACGGAACCCCGTTTATATAGCCCTATATTTCACTGAATCTGACCAGATTTATCCAGCTTTCATCCCTAGTACCCCCAAAAGCCCGGGAAAGTCACATGTACTACTCCCCCAGGCCATGTGAGCACCAGGTGTCCACCTGAGACCCTTAGCTGGCTCCCAGAGGGGGAGACTTGAAACTGCCCATCCTGCCGCTCTCCCATGAGGAAAAAGGGGTTATTAAAACCGTTTACTCCTTTTTCCTATCATTCCGGACATCAATAAGTATTAACGAAAGGGACAATGGGCGTAATCACAAAGGATTTACAACAAATATTCGTATAAAACATCATTTTAATACATCATTTGACATGGAGAAAATAAATATATAGTCAATCAATGGATATGGTAGATACAAAAAATATATACGGTTACAATACAGGTTGTTGTTAGGTTGTGGGCATCCTTAAGTTGTTAACTGTACGCGTTTCTTGGCTTACAACCAATCATCAGGAGTTCAGATGCATAGTAACTAAAAAATAATAGGGCAGCCGTTAATCCAATGATTGACACATACGTATCAAAAAGACAAAACCTACAATAGTACTCACAGATAGATGGATAACTGATAAAATGGGACCACCTTCCCATTTTATCAGTTATCCATCTATCTGTGAGTACTATTGTAGGTTTTGTCTTTTTGATACGTATGTGTCAATCATTAGATTAATGGATGCCCTATTATTCTTATTAAAGTTCATGTGCATGTAAAGGCAGGCATCTCAATATTTTTGACAATATAATTTGTGTGTGTATATGTATATATATATATATATATATATGCAGTATCTCACACAAGTGAGTACACCCCTCACATTTTTGTAAATATTTTATTATATCTTTTCATGTGACAACTCTGAAGAAATGACACTTTACAACAATGTAAAGTAGTGAGTGTACAGCTTGTATAATAGTGTAAATTTGCTGTTTCCTCAAAATAACTCAACACGCTGCCATTAATATCTAAACTGCTGGCAACAAAAGTGAGTACACGCCTACGTGTAAATGTCCAATTTGGGCCCAAAGTGTCAATATTTTGTGTGGCCACTATTATTTTCCAGCACTGCCCTAACCCCCTTAAGCAGGGAGTTCACCAGAGCTCCAGAGCTTCACAGTCTGCCACTGGAGTCCTTTTCCACTCCTCCATGACGACATCACGGAGCTGGTGGATGTTAGAGACTTTGCGCTTCTCCACCTTCCGCTTGAGGATGCCCCACAGATGCTCAATAGGGTTTAGGTCTGGATACATGCTTGGCCAGTCCATCACCTTTACCCTCAGCTTCTTTAACAAGGCAGTGGTCATCTTAGAGGTGTGTTTGGGGTCGTTATCATGTTGGAATACTGCCTTGTGGCTCAGTCTCCGAAGGGGGGATCATGCTCTGCTTTATTATGTCACAGTACATGTTGGCATTCATGGTTCCCTCAATGAACTGTAGCTCCTCAGTGCCGGCAGCACTCATGCAGCCCCAGATCATGACACTCCCACCACCATGCTTGACTGTAGGCAAGACACACTTGTCTTTGTACTCCTCACCTGGTTGTCGCCACTCACGCTTGACACCATCTGAATCAGATACGTTTATTTTGGTCTCATCAGACCACAGGACATGGTTTTAGTAAACCATGTCCTTAGTCTGCTTGTCTTCAGCAAACTGTTTGCAGGCTTTCTTGTGCATCATCTTTAGAAGAGGCTTCCTTCTGGGATGACAGCCATGCAGACCAATTTGATGCAGTGTGTGGCGTATAGTCTAAGCATTGACAGGCTGACCCCCCACCCCTTCAACCTCTGCAGCAATGCTGCCAGCACTCATACGTCTATTTCTCAAAGACAACCTCTGGATATGACGCTTAACTTCTTTGGTCGACCATGGCGAGGCCTGTTCTGAGTGGAACCTGTCCTGTTAAACCGCTGTATGGTCTTAGCCATCGTGCTGCAGCTCAGTTTCAGGGTCTTGGCAATCTTCTTATAGCCTAGGCCATCTTTATGTAGAGCAACAATTCTTTTTTTCAGATCCTGAGAGAGTTCTTTGCCATGAGGTGCCATGTTGAACTTCCAGTGACCAGTATGAGAGAGTGAGAGCGATAACACCAAATTTAACAGACCCGCTCCCCATTCACACCTGAGACCTTGTAACACTAATAAGTCACATGATACCTGGGAGGGAAAATGGCTAATTGGGCCCAATTTAGACATTTTCACTTAGGGGTGTACTCACTTTTGTTGCCAGAGGTTTAGACATTATTAATGGCTGTGTGTTGAGTTATTTTGAGGGGGCAGCAAATTTACACTGTTATACAAGCTGCACACTCACTACTTTACATTGCAGCAAAGTGTCATTTCTTCAGTGTTGTCACATGAAAAGATATAATAAAATATTTACAAAAATGTGAAGGGTGTACTCACTTGTGTGAGATACTGTGTGTATATATATATATATGTATATATATATATATATATATATATATATATATATATATATATATATATATATATATATATATATATACTCATATGTGTTTGAGCTTTGGGGTGCACACCCTAATGCAATAGGCTGCGTACGCCTATGCCAGCCAGCATACAATCCACACCACTCTCCTGTACATACTACCCACTGCCATACCCTCCGCACCCCTCTAATACTTTATGAAGTTTTCCTCTATTTTATCTTCTTAACATTTGGTAGTCGTATAAAAAAAAAATCTAAGAAGCATCTTTTTTTTTAAATCTCATGGACGAAATGTGATAAATAATGTATATATCATACAATCATTCCATAAATATATACCACATACACTGCATATATAATTTGATGAAAATATGCTTATAAAATAGTTTACCGTTTGCCAATAAAAAAAAAATGTCCCCGGATTTCATTTAAAACTAGAAAAGGTACAATTTCTGGGGAAATTGTGAAAGTGTTCTTGCCTCTACAACTGGAGTGGGCGGAGTAACTGGGTGGGGTGGAGTGGCTTGAGTAACTGTGAAAAGTGTTAAAAAGCTTAATATTTTAAAAAGTATAAATAGTAGTAAAAAAGTTCCATCATTCGTTGAAAGAGCTGAACATTTTTTTCAAAAGTAATTTTTTTTTTCAAAAAATGAATTTTTTTTTTTAATCAAAAATGATTTTTTTTTCTTCAAAAATGATTTTTTTTTTCAAAAGTAATTTTTTTTTTCAAAGGTAATTTTTTTTTTCAAAAATGAATTTTTTTATTTCAAAAATAATTTTTTTTTCGAAATTATTATTTTTTTTAAAGTAATTTTTTTTTCAAAAATAATTTTTTTTTTTCAAAAATATTTTTTTTTTTCAAATATATTTTTTTTTCAAAAATAATTTTTTTTTAAAAAAATTTTTTTTTCAAAAATATTTTTTTTTTTCAAAAATAATTTTTTTTTTTTCAAAAATATTTTTTTTTTCAAAAATGATTTTTTTTTTCAAAAATTTTTTTTTACTTTTAAAAAAAATTTTTTTTTTTTTTCAAAAATATTTTTTTTTTTACTTGGGGCGGTCATAATGTTTTGGCTGATCATGGGGTGGTCATAATGTTTTGGCTGATCATGGGGTTGTCAGCTTTTGTCACTTCCCACTTTAGTTTTGAACATTTCGCCATTCATTCCTATGGGACCAATTTCGCCGTAAAAACGTCATTTCGTGGACCATTCGGCAAAACATTCCACAAGGTAATAACACACCAATCGGGAACAATCCGCTCGTTTCGGTATATTATTTGTCTCTGTAGTGTGAAAACTGTGGGAGGAGTCTACAAGCATTATCAAGTCTAGCAGATGAAGTCACATGCATTTGGAGTGTCTCAGCATCTTGTGTTTACAACCACTGTTTCCTAGCAACGCTCATGCCCTGTTTATGCTTCCCAAATACTACTTCATCAAAACTGCCCCATCAGAATTACCCCATCAAAACTGCCCCATCATATTCCTCTATTATAAATCAGTACATGGTGTGTCTGTCCCCTCCCCCGGGCTCTGTAATCAGCTGAGATGCTCCAGCCACCTTCCCCCCTGTGTATAACAGAAGCTTTGGTAACCATGGCAACAAAACAAACACTAACAGTGCACTCTGATTAATGGCTAAAATTTCCTGAAATGACCTCTAAACAAATGGCCGTATTTTAAAAACTATACATCCTACAGCGAAGATCTTTATATTGTGAGAATCACAAGACCCAGACCTAGATTTTGATGTATAGTATGTCTCTGAAATATTAAAAATGAAGGCACAGTCGCAGTTTAAAAATTGCCCTTCAAATTTGGAGGGGGCTAGAGTGTAGTTTCAATGAATGTCAATGGACGGCGTGAGTTGCAAACAAATGGTCATATTGTGAAAACTATCAGGACTATGGCTTAGCCGTGGACATGTTTAGTGGCAGCAGGGATAGCTGAACGTTTTGATATAAGATTTGTGTAGGTGGGCTTGAAAATGAGGGAGTGGCGGCAGTTTAGAAATCATGTTCTGATTTTCCAGCTTTTGTCATCTCCCACTCTAGTTTCCCCATTCATTCCTATGGGACCAATTTCGCCGCAAAAATGACGATATTTCGTGAACCATTCGGCGAAATGTTCCACAAAATAATAGCACACCATTCGGGAAAAATCCGCACGTTTCGGTATATTACTTGTCTATGTAGTGTAAAAACTGTGGGAGGAGTTAGGGTGGTAAATTTGGCTATAATAATAAGAATAAGAACTAGAAAAGGTACAATTTCTGGGGAAATTGTGAAAAGTGTTCTTGCCTCTACATCTGGAGTGGGTGGAGTAACTGGGGGGAGTGGCTTTAGTAACTGTTGTGTGGTTGGAGTAACTGTGGAAAGGTTGAACTGGGCAGATGGGCAGAGTAACTGTGTGGAGTGTTTGTAGTGAGTAAAGATAGTAAACATTACACTAACCAATTGATTGATCAAATTTAAAAAGTGCACAAGTGCTAATGATGTAGAAGGTAGAAATATCGGTAAATGACTTTGTCGGACACAGACTTAAGGGTTACCAGGATTTATTCCGCCCCCACCCGAACATGAAATATAGAGAATGATTTTTAGCTAATTGTAAATGGTCCCACATAACTAAAACTGACATAAAACTCACATAACATAAACTGACCCTCATTGCCACTTTATTATCTGTTTGATGACCACTGTCTCACAACCACTGTTTCCTGGCATCACTCATGCCCTGTTTATGCAGGCTCTAAGCGTTTTCACAACCACTGTTCAAAACACAATACACAGGATCATGATAGCTGTAATAACTGTGAAGTACTCCTGACTGGAGACAGTGCTGCACCCTGGAGATGTAAATGTGATCCAACAGTGTGTTTTTTTCTGTGGTGGCTGCCCAGACCAGTTGGGTATATCCTCTTGAGTGAAGAAGGTCAGATATTGGCTTCTTTTCTCTGCACAGAAAATCTTCATTGAAATCTCCACAGAGTATTATAGGTTGGCAATCCATTATTTCCAAAGATTCCAAGAGGCCCAGCAGGTTAGTAAGGAATTGGCCAATACTGTAATCCGGTGGCCTGTAAACAACAGCGATCAAAGCTTGTACAGGGGACTCCAGTTTGACAACCAAGAACTCCAAGTCAGTCACATTGTGATGATACTGCTTTTCAAAGGCCTTGAAATGGTTTCTGACATACAAGGCGACACCTCCACCACTTTTACTTGCAATGTCAGGAAGGTTCGTGTACGAGAGGTGTCTGTTGCGTTTGAACAGGTTGTAGCCCTCCAGCTGGAGACTTTCAGCAACAGAAGAGCCTGAGAGATGAGTTTCAGTGAAACATAAAACATCTCCAAGTGTCAACTCATGGTGAGATTTGATATCTTCAATGTGAGCTGGTAATCCTTCCGTGTTGTGATGGATAATTGTTAATGTTTGCTGTTTGTCTGTTGTCTGTAGAAACTTTAAGAGGGGCATAACACTTTCCAGTGATGCATTCTTCATTGAATCCAGGGAGGCTGTGATTTCAGGATCAGCAAAGATCTTCTTCTCATCAAAGTCGGTTATGTACAGTCCTTGCAGTGTAGTTGTTCTACTCAGAGCAACATAGGCCATTCCCGGTTGGAAGACCCGTTTCAATGAGACCACTGCTGACTGTATCGACATCCCCTGACACTTATGAATCGTACATGCAAAAGCCAACTTCAGGGGGAACTGCCTGCGAACAACTCCTTTCTGTCTCAGGTTTTCCTCTACCCTTTCTATGTACACCAAGTTGTCAGCATCACAAGACGACTTGTTACGGTATCTCTGTCCTGCATTTGGATTGTCCAGCATAAGCCCAAGCTTGTTTACCGTAGTAGTACCATTCTCAGTCTGGATGATTATTCTTGCAATCTTGCCAAATGTCCCGTTAACAAGCCCGTCTTCTACATCAATGTTTCTTGTGATCATGATACGGGCACCTTCAGCTGCTTGCAGTGTGTCAATCAGATTGTCTTTGTGTCCTTTGAAAGGTTGGTGTTGCCTCAGCATCACTCCTGTCTTAGGGTCTTTTCTGTAATCGTCGGCATCTATGTTGGTGACGTTTGAATGGAGAACAGACACAGTTGCAGCATTATGTTTGTGAACCTCTTTGTTGGTGGCAAATATGTGTAGCACGTCATTAGGGCAGTGGGTGGGATCTGTAAAAGCCTGAGCAAGCAGAGCTTTGTCATCATTGCTTAAGGTGACAGTCTTCTGCTTGACTCTGATTCTATTCAAAAGCTCAGCAAATGAAATGTCATCCTTCTGTCGCATGATCTCTGTCAGCGTGATCATCTGAAAGTTGTCTTTCCAGAGGTCATTGGTATTTTCCTCAAACACGCAGAGTGGCTTACTTTTTCCCAGCGGGGGGACCTGGTAAAAGTCTCCTACTGCTAGTACTGACATACCACCAAAAGGTTTCTTACTGCCTTTGATTTGCTGTAATCTCCAGTTGATGTAGGCAAACAGGGGCTTTGAAATCATTGACACCTCGTCAATAACAATGATCTCCGCATTTGACAGCTGTGCCCTCACTTCATCTATAAGATTTCCAAGTCCTTGGTAGGGTGGCTTCAAGCTTCTTGGCAACTTCAGCAGAGAATGCAAAGTGTTGCCTGAAATGTTGAAAGCTGCTGTTCCTGTAAATGCAGTTAGTAAAACGCTGGGCATGGATATGTCTGCTTCCTCACGTAGTCTGGTAAGTTTACAGAGTATCTTTGTCGCCTCAGCATAGATGCACTTTATCAGGTGTGATTTGCCTGTCCCTGCACCACCAGTGACAAAGTAATAGAATGGGTCAGGATTTAGGCCACGCACACGGTTAGTGCACCAGTCACAAACTGAGTAGAATGTCTGAGCTTGTGTCCGGTTAAGGTTTCTGTACATTTTCCGAAGGAAATCAGGGCACATTTGTGGGGCCTTCACAGTAAGCGCAATTCCACCTGTTTGTTTGTGACATGTATACTCCGGAACATCATCTTGTTCATTCTCATGAATTGGCTCCCCTTCTTTGCGTTCCTCTATACATTCCAACCTATCCAACTCAGCTTCTGGGGCAAAGGTGTTCCAAGCATCTTCAACAGGGCCGTTTTTTACAAAGTCATCCAAGACTTGTTCCACAATTTTGTTGTGTTGTTCAAACTTCTTTTGGTTGCTGGTAACAATTGCAGACACTGCTCGGATTGCTTCTTCCCCTGGTAAGCTCACACAGGCGCCTTTGTAAAAATCCTGGTGTGTTGGGAACCTTACAGTTTTCAGTGATGACTCTGAACGGTGGGGGAGGTAGAGTTTAAGCAGTCTGCCGTAGTAGTTCTCGGGGTCCTTCTTCTCTGAGAAGCGTGCGTACCTGATGATTGCAGGCTTCCCTCTCGTGCGTTTTTGAATCATTCCCATTTCATTCAATAGGCTGACACGCTTGCTGTCTTCCTTTTGCTTGCCATCTTCCTTCTGTTTGCCATAGACAACCCTGTAATGGGATGCAAAGTCTGCCAGACACATGGACTCAAACTCTGGTGTTTCGGGTCTGGCTCTGTATTTGTCGACAAAACTCGTCATCCACACATTAAGAGAATCGGCTGGTTTGTTCTGCAATGCACTGAGCGGGAGACTCATTTTCAGTGCGTTGTCACCAGTTGGCAGAAAAACGACCTCACGCGAGCAA
Source organism: Lithobates clamitans (assembly GCA_037952925.1). Classification (NCBI taxonomy): domain Eukaryota; kingdom Metazoa; phylum Chordata; class Amphibia; order Anura; family Ranidae; genus Lithobates; species Lithobates clamitans. The sequence goes on from JBBGZY010000353.1 coordinate 3,780,454, forward strand.
GACTTCATTTTCAGGCTGCACGTACGGGCCACAGACTCCTGGGCGCTGACCTCTCTGTGTTTTGAATAAGCCTGAAGAACCTCTTTCATTTCTTCTCGTTCTGTCGCTGTTTCTGGGCTCATTTCTTTGACTATTGTTTTGAGATAGTCACTCAGCTCCCGTTCTGGCTTGGATATGTAGGACAACATGTACATGATGCAACCATACTCATCAAGAATGTACTGGATGTCCATGTTGGCGTTCCAGGCCATCAGCAAATGTGGATTGTAGTTGTTCACCCAGCAGTCCTTGACATCACGCTTCATTAGAATCACGCTTGAGGAGGTCAATGCCTGAATGTACGAGTTGTACTGATTCAAAGTCATATCACACTGTGCCAGTAGCTGTGACATGTCTTCAAGTTGCACTTTTGGGTTATTAAGCAAATCCCAGACTGGTTTCAGTTTGTTTTTGGCTGCTTGTGGTTTCATTGCACAATCTCCTTGTTCTTCTGGCATCGGGTAAGTTATCCTCGTTTTTCTAATAGGTGGCTTTGGAAATCCAAATCTGCATACTCTGTTACCTTTCTTGCATGATTTTGAATGAGATCTGCTGTGCATTTGAAGTTCTGTTACAAATCTGTGAAGTAAGGCCTGTTTGGCTTCATCAGGCAGCTGGCATGAGATGTTATGATCTATAAAGGCACACACCTTGTCATCACTGTCTTGTCCAAATATAGGAGCTCCTGCTACCCAACAGAGACAATGTATATGAGGGCTCCCTCTCGCCTGAAATTCAACCCGGTAAAAGTAATCGATAACTTCACCAATTGGCTGTGCAGGACCCAACAGCAGCTCTCGCATCAGAGCATCAACCCGTTTGTCAAACATGCGCATGGTGGTCACTGGGTTGCCTCGAAGAATGTCACACTTTTCAGCCCAGTCTAGCCCCGCAAAATCCACCTTTTGACCTTGTTGTGCCTTTATTGCCGTTATTACCTCTGGCCATCTGAATTCTGCAGCAGAGAAGGTAAGAAAAAATGTTGGCTTACCCAATTGTCTGACCATGGCTAGCAAATTCTTCAGATTTTTATCCCAGTAAGCTGGACTCCCTCTCAGTGGTTGCATGAACCTTGTGGCATCTCGGTTTCGCACCAACCTCTCAACCTCACACTTGTCCTGTAGCAGCTTGTTGGATATTTTCCGTCCATCCCTGGTATTGGGTTTTCCTTTCCTTAACTGGATGGACATGCTGCTTTTGGCCATGTGTGTTTCTGTGACAAACTGCGCAAAGAAGAGGTAGCTTGTGTCTCTTGCAAAACGAGTATCAACACAAAAAAGCCTTGCATTGAAATACATGCTCGGGGACAGTTTGACTTGTCTTGCCTGGTCCAATGTATTCTGTCCAGTAGGGAACTGAACAGGGAAAGCCATTGCCTCAAGCCTAGGAACTTTAAAGAAGCTGACAGGTGTGTTTCCTTGTGCAGGTGCAATGCTGAATATTCCATCACCGTGTGTCAGTGCTTCCTCTCCAAGGTCAGATGGCTGCAAACAACTGTCTAGGCCAATTCCAGGTCTTAGTGTATCCTTCTCATCCTCTGCATTGGGAGGTTGTTGGTCATGGCCTTCCTGTTGCTCAGAAGCAGCCGGTAAACATGCAGACTGTACCTCTGATGGATCACAATTTTCGATGCGTTCAAGTATCTCCATCATTTCAGTTTCGTCACAACTGTCGAGTTCCATCCCATCATCATCATCAATATCATCATCATCATCTTTAGCGATTGTCTCATCCACTCTAATTGAAATGTCACTGTAGTCGGGGTGTGTGTCAATGAGTTTTGACAGACCTGCTACTACATTTCCCATGTTGACATTATGAAACAGCTGGTGGCCTTTGTAAGTCAGACGTCTTTTCAGCTTCACTCTGTGTAACTGGGATGTGCTGTGCGATCTTGGTAGAGTATTGACCGTGGTTTCCACCTCGGATGGCACACACACTACAGCGCCATGTATAGCTGCCTGTCGACCTTTGGGAAGTGTGATGATCTTGGCAAATGGCAGTATTTTGGCCAAAAGTTGTCTTTCCAGCACATTCAAATCGCAGAGCTCTGGGGGAATGGGCGCCAGCTCCATGTTGTTAGCCACAGCGATGGATGATTTGTGTCCTGCTTTTAAATGTGAATCACAGTTGTGACAAATCCATTCTTTGGTCCTTTCATCTGGTACGGTGCATTGTTCAGGTCCTTGACAGTGATTGTTGCACACATGGACATATTTCCCTGTCAAACAGGCAGCAACAATGTGTAGATTCTTCTTGTAATTGCTGTGAATGCAATGTTTCACTTGGTTAGGGAAAAGGGTGCGATGACACATCGTGCACACAAATGTTGGCCCAGCTTTAATGCATTCATGGAAAGTGGATACAGCTGTCTGCATTAGGCTGTTGTCCACTGGTTGACTGCATTCCCGCATGACACGAGTCCATCGTCTGTATTTCATTCTTATTTTGAAGGCACATTGCATCTTATGGGTTATGCGAAAATCTGCTTGAGTGTGACGCTTCATTTTCATGTAACTCATGCAATGTTGCAAGTGACGTTTTCTGAAAGCAGGATCATTATGATATTTTCTGGTGATGTATTGCTTCTGCTTCAAATTGAAATCGGCATTTGTCGCATATTTTCTGGTGATGTATTGCTTCTGCTTCAAGTTGAAATCGGCATTTGTCGCATATTTTCTGGTGATGTATTGCTTCTTCTTCAAGTTGTAATCTGCATTTGTCGCATATTTTCTGGTCATGTATTGCTTCTGCTTCAAGTTGAAATTGGCATCTGTTGCATATTTGCGAATGATATATTGCTTCTGCTTCAACTTAAAATCAGCATCTGCTCTGTATCGGCTGGTGATGTATGTCCTTTTCTTATTGGTGACAGACATCTTTGTAGCCTTGAAATCACGCCTTCTTTCATTTCTGTGTCTTGTCTTCAGTTTTTGTCGTCTCTGTGCATTTAATTTGGACAATGCCTTACTGTCCTTCCATATGCCCTGTGAGGATTTCGCATCAACTGACCGTGGAGAATGCTTGCTGGCTGGGAATCCAGTGTGTGTTGCATCTTTGGTCATCTGTGTCACTTTGTTCTCCACATGCTTTGCATTATGTGGTTTGTCAGATTGCACCAGTGGGGACAGCAAACCATCTGACAGACGTCTTGCACGATGAAATGAGACTGGCATGAAATCATACTGCAGTCCATCAATAGGGCCTCTGGTGTCTGTAAGTAGCAATTCATACAACTTATAAATCCTTGCCCCCATATCACTCAAATGTGTAAAAGTGATCATAACAGCTTTTCCTTTTCCAGTGGCAGGAAGTCCATCCTTATTTCGACTATGAGAATCAAACAGTCCATATCTCCCAGACTTGTCTCTGAACAATGCAATGCAATATGGCACTACTATAAAAAGTGCATGTGTAACATCTGCATTGAGGCACTGAAGTCTTGTGGAGAGGTCAACAAACCAACCTTGGTTGTCACCGTCTACCGTGTCTCTCAAACATCCCGATAACACTGAAGATTTAACAACGTTATACTCATATTTGTCAGTGTTGACTCTGAGGGGCACTTCTTCCATTGTCAAGTGTTGATGCTGATAGACATTTCTTTGTTTTAGCTGTTTTATTGTTGAGCCATACAAGCTGTTGCCCTTCTTCAGTATTTGATCAAGATCACCCTTTCTCACATCATCAAGCTCACTGTGGTATGCCAAAAATGTCAGAGCCATGCATGTACACTGTTTGTTCCTTAACCTTCCATAGCCATGATGACCCTGATGAAATGATGCCTGCACAGAAATCTCACTTGGTACACATGGTTCTTGCATGCCATGGTTTTCAGAAGTGCCCATCACACTGTCACTGTGCTCTTGAACTTGACACTGAGTTGAACATGAAAATGACACCACAGGTTCACTATGTACCTCCTGGGCACATTCACTGTCACAAACCTCCATATCCACTATGCTGCTGTGGGGCTCCGGATCCAGTTTAGTCCAGCGTATCTTTGCAGCTTTAGATCTCTTTCCTTTAGATGGCATGATGATATTTGTGGAAGGAGCTATAATTCTCCTCAGAGCTTTGTTCGAAGAGCTATAATTCCCCTCAGAGTTGAGTTGGAGGAGCTATAATTCGCCTCAGAGCTGTGTGGGAGGAGCTATAACTCCCCTCTGAGCTGTGTGGGAGGAGCAATAATGCTATAATTCCCCTCAGAGCTCTGTGGGAGGAGATACAATTCCCCTTAGTGTTGTGTGGGAGGAGCTATAATTCGCCTTAGAGCTGTGTGGGAGAAGCTACAATTCCCCTCAGAGCTGTGTGGGAGAAGCTACATTTCCCATCAGAGTTGTGTGGGAGAAGCTATAATTCCCCTCAGAGCTGTTTAAAAGGAGCTATAATTCCCCTCACAGCGGTGTGGAAGAAACTAATTCCTCTCAGAGTTGTGTGGGAGGAGCTCTAATTCTCCTCAGCTGTGTGGGAGGAGCTATAATGCTAAGCTGTAATTCCCCTCAGAGCTGTGTGGGAGGAGCTATAATTCCCCTCACAGCGGTGTGGGAGAAACTATAATTCCCCTCAGAGTTGTGTAGGAGGAGCTATAATTCCCCTCACAGCGGTGTGGGAGAAACTATAATTCCCCTCAGAGTTGTGTGGGAGGAGCTATAATGCTAAGCTATAATGCTATAATTCCCCTTTGAGCTGTGTGGGAGGAGCTATAATTCCCCTCAAAGCTGTATTGGAGGAGCTATAACTTCCCTCCAAGCTGTGTGGGAGGAGCTATAATGCTATAATTGTCCTTAGAGCTGTGTGAGAGGAGCTATAATTCCCCTCAGAGCTTTGTTATTTTTTTTTTTCAAAAATGATTTTTTTTTTTGTTTTTTCAAAAATGATTTTGTTTTTTTGTTTTTTCAAAAATGATTTTTTTTAATGATTTTTTTTTCAAAAATGAATTTTTTTTTCAAAAATGAATTTTGTTTTTTTCAAAAGTAATTTTTTTTTTCAAAAATATATTTTTTTTTCAAAAATATATTTTTTTTTCAAAAATATTTTTTTTTTCAAAAATTAATTTTTATTTTTTTCAAAAATATATTTTTTTTTACATGGGGCGGTCATAATGTTTTGGCTGATCATGGGGTGGTCATAATGTTTTGGCTGATCATGGGGTTGTCAGCTTTTGTCACCTCCCACTCTAGTTTTGAACATTTTGCCATTCATTCCTATGGGACCAATTTTGCCGCAAAAACGACGATATTTCGTGGACCATTCGGCGAAACGTTCCACAAAGTAATAGCACACCAATCGGGAACAATCCGCACGTTTCGGTATATTACTTGTCTCTGTAGTGTAGAAACTGTGGGAGGAGTCTACAAGCATTATCAAGTCTAGCAGATGAAGTCACATGCATTTGGGGTGTCTCAGCATCTTGTGTTTACAACCACTGTTTCCTAGCAACATTTCCTTTTGAACATTTCGCCATTCATTCCTATGGGACCAATTTCGCCGCAAAAACGACGATATTTCGTGGACCATTCGGCGAAACGTTCCACAAAGTAATAGCACACCAATCGGGAACAATCCGCATGTTTTGGTATATTATTTGTCTCTGTAGTGTAAAAACTGTGGGAGGAGTCTACAAGCATTATCAAGTCTAGCAGATGAAGTCACATGCATTTGGGGTGTCTCAGCATCTTGTGTTTACAACCACTGTTTCCTAGCAACGCTCATGCCCTGTTTATGCTTCACAAATACAGCTCAATACACAGAACACAGGAACATGATAGATGTAGTAACTATGCAGTAATTCAAATGGCCGTATTTTAAAAACTATAAATCCTACAGCGAAGATCTTTATATTGTGAGAATCACAAGACCCAGACCTAGATTTTGATATATAGTATGTCTCTGAAATATTAAAATTGAAGGCACGGTCGCAGTTTAGAAATTGCCCTTCAAATTTGAAGGGGCTAGAGTGTAGTTTCAATGAATGTCAATGGACGGTGTGAGTTGCAAACAAATGGTTATATTGTGAAAACTATCAGGACTATGGCTTAGCCGTGGACATTTTTAGTGGCAGCAGGGATAGCTGAACGTTTTGATATAAGATTTGTGTAGGTGGGCTTGAAAATGAGGGAGTGGTGGCAGTTTAGAAATCATGTTCTGATTTTTCAGCTTTTGTCACCTCAAACTCTAGCTTCCCCATTCATTCCTATGGGACCAATTTCGCCGCAAAAACAACGATATTTCGTGAACCATTCGGCGAAATGTTCCACAAAATAATAGCACACCATTCGGGAAAAATCCGCACGTTTCGGTATATTACTTGTCTATGTAGTGTAAAAACTGTGGGAGGAGTTAGGGTGGTAAATTTGGCTATAATAAGAATAATAATATATATGTGAGATAACAGTAAGTGGTCTTGCTATGCAAGAACACTTAACTAGAAAAGGTACAATTTCTGGGGAAATTGTGAAAGTGTTCTTGCCTCTACAACTGGAGTGGGCGGAGTAACTGGGTGGGGTGGAGTGGCTTGAGTAACTGTGAAAAGTGTTAAAAAGCTTAATATTTTAAAAAGTATAAATAGTAGTAAAAAAGTTCCATCATTCGCTGAAAGAGCTGAACATTTTTTTCAAAAGTAATTTCTTTTTTCAAAAATGAATTTTTTTTAATCAAAAATGATTTTTTTTTTCTTCAAAAATGATTTTTTTTTTTCAAAAGTAATTTTTTTTTTCAAAGGTAATTTTTTTTTTCAAAAATGAATTTTTTTATTTCAAAAATAATTTTTTTTTCGAAATTATTATTTTTTTTAAAGCAATTTTTTTTTCAAAATTTTTTTTTTTTCAAAAATATTTTTTTTTTTCAAATATATTTTTTTTTCAAAAATAATTTTTTTTTTAAAAGAAATTTTTTTTTCAAAAATATTTTTTTTTTTCAAAAATAATTTTTTTTTTTTCAAAAATAATTTTTTTTTCAAAAATGATTTTTTTTTCAAAAATTATTTTTTTACTTTTTAAAAAATTTTTTTTTTTTTTCAAAAATATTTTTTTTTTTACTTGGGGCGGTCATAATGTTTTGGCTGATCATGGGGTGGTCATAATGTTTTGGCTGATCATGGGGTTGTCAGCTTTTGTCACTTCCCACTCTAGTTTTGAACATTTCGCCATTCATTCCTATGGGACCAATTTCGCCGTAAAAACGTCATTTCGTGGACCATTCGGCAAAACATTCCACAAAGTGATAGCACACCAATCGGGAACAATCCGCTCGTTTCGGTATATTATTTGTCTCTGTAGTGTGAAAACTGTGGGAGGAGTCTACAAGCATTATCAAGTCTAGCAGATGAAGTCACATGCATTTGGAGTGTCTCAGCATCTTGTGTTTACAACCACTGTTTCCTAGCAACGCTCATGCCCTGTTTATGCTTCCCAAATACTACTTCATCAAAACTGCCCCATCAGAATTACCCCATCAAAACTGCCCCATCATATTCCTCTATTATAAATCAGTACATGGTGTGTCTGTCCCCTCCCCCGGGCTCTGTAATCAGCTAAGATGCTCCAGCCACCTCCCCCCTGTGTATAACAGAAGCTTTGGTAACCATGGCAACAAAACAAACACTAACAGTGCACTCTGATTAATGGCTAAAATTTCCTGAAATGACCTCTAAACAAATGGCCGTATTTTAAAAACTATACATCCTACAGCGAAGATCTTTATATTGTGAGAATCACAAGACCCTGACCTAGATTTTGATACATAGTATGTCTCTGAAATATTAAAAATGAAGGCACAGTCGCAGTTTAGAAATTGCCCTTCAAATTTGGAGGGGGCTAGAGTGTAGTTTCAATGAATGTCAATGGACGGCGTGAGTTGCAAACAAATGGTCATATTGTGAAAACTATCAGGACTATGGCTTAGCCGTGGACATGTTTAGTGGCAGCAGGGATAGCTGAACGTTTTGATATAAGATTTGTGTAGGTGGGCTTGAAAATGAGGGAGTGGCGGCAGTTTAGAAATCATGTTCTGATTTTCCAGCTTTTGTCATCTCCCACTCTAGTTTCCCCATTCATTCCTATGGGACCAATTTCGCCGCAAAAATGACGATATTTCGTGAACCATTCGGCGAAACGTTCCACAAAGTAATAGCACACCATTCGGGAACATTCCGCACGTTTCGGTATATTACTTGTCTATGTAGTGTAAAAACTGTGGGAGGAGTTAGGGTGGTAAATTTGGCTATAATAAGAATAATAATATATATGTGAGATAACAGTAAGTGGTCTTGCTATGCAAGAACACTTAACTAGAAAAGGTACAATTTCTGGGGAAATTGTGAAAGTGTTCTTGCCTCTACAACTGGAGTGGGCGGAGTAACTGGGTGGGGTGGAGTGGCTTGAGTAACTGTGAAAAGTGTTAAAAAGCTTAATATTTTAAAAAGTATAAAAAGTAGTAAAAAAGTTCCATCATTCGCTGAAAGAGCTGAACATTTTTTTCAAAAGTAATTTTTTTTTTCAAAAAATGAATTTTTTTTAATCAAAAATGATTTTTTTTTCTTCAAAAATGATTTTTTTTTTCAAAAGTAATTTTTTTTTTCAAAGGTAATTTTTTTTTTCAAAAATGAATTTTTTTATTTCAAAAATAATTTATTTTTCGAAATTATTATTTTTTTTAAAGTAATTTTTTTTTCAAAAATAATTTTTTTTTTCAAAAATATTTTTTTTTCAAATATATTTTTTTTTCAAAAATAATTTTTTTTTAAAAAATTTTTTTTTTCAAAAATATTTTTTTTTTTCAAAAATATTTTTTTTTTTTTCAAAAATATATTTTTTTTCAAAAATGATTTTTTTTTTTCAAAAATTATTTTTTTACTTTTTTAAAATTTTTTTTTTTTTTTTTCAAAAATATTTTTTTTTTTACTTGGGGCGGTCATAATGTTTTGGCTGATCATGGGGTGGTCATAATGTTTTGGCTGATCATGGGGTTGTCAGCTTTTGTCACTTCCCACTCTAGTTTTGAACATTTCGCCATTCATTCCTATGGGACCAATTTCGCCGTAAAAACGTAATTTCGTGGACCATTCGGCAAAACATTCCACAAAGTAATAACACACCAATCGGGAACAATCCGCTCGTTTCGGTATATTATTTGTCTCTGTAGTGTGAAAACTGTGGGAGGAGTCTACAAGCATTATCAAGTCTAGCAGATGAAGTCACATGCATTTGGAGTGTCTCAGCATCTTGTGTTTACAACCACTGTTTCCTAGCAACGCTCATGCCCTGTTTATGCTTCCCAAATACTACTTCATCAAAACTGCCCCATCAGAATTACCCCATCAAAACTGCCCCATCATATTCCTCTATTATAAATCAGTACATGGTGTGTCTGTCCCCTCCCCCGGGCTCTGTAATCAGCTGAGATGCTCCAGCCACCTTCCCCCCTGTGTATAACAGAAGCTTTGGTAACCATGGCAACAAAACAAACACTAACAGTGCACTCTGATTAATGGCTAAAATTTCCTGAAATGACCTCTAAACAAATGGCCGTATTTTAAAAACTATACATCCTACAGCGAAGATCTTTATATTGTGAGAATCACAAGACCCAGACCTAGATTTTGATGTATAGTATGTCTCTGAAATATTAAAAATGAAGGCACAGTCGCAGTTTAGAAATTGCCCTTCAAATTTGGAGGGGGCTAGAGTGTAGTTTCAATGAATGTCAATGGACGGCGTGAGTTGCAAACAAATGGTCATATTGTGAAAACTATCAGGACTATGGCTTAGCCGTGGACATGTTTAGTGGCAGCAGGGATAGCTGAACGTTTTGATATAAGATTTGTGTAGGTGGGCTTGAAAATGAGGGAGTGGCGGCAGTTTAGAAATCATGTTCTGATTTTCCAGCTTTTGTCATCTCCCACTCTAGTTTCCCCATTCATTCCTATGGGACCAATTTCGCCGCAAAAATGACGATATTTCGTGAACCATTCGGCGAAATGTTCCACAAAATAATAGCACACCATTCGGGAAAAATCCGCACGTTTCGGTATATTACTTGTCTATGTAGTGTAAAAACTGTGGGAGGAGTTAGGGTGGTAAATTTGGCTATAATAAGAATAATAATATATATGTGAGATAACAGTAAGTGGTCTTGCTATGCAAGAACACTTAAAAATCTGGTCACCTTATTCACTGATGGACTTTGATGTTGAATGCCTTGATTAGGAGTTGCAGTATTATCCTAAAAGGGAGATTTTGAATAGTGATGTATTAAGCCATTCACAACTCTACCTTGAAGAAGCTGACAAATGTATAATAATGTATATTAATGAAATACGTTTTCTGTTTTATCTGTTTTTCAGCAGTGTGTAGCCAGCAAGTTAAAATGTGTTCTGTATATGGCATAATGTCGCCATCTTGTGTTTATTTTTTAAAATTACAGTTACTTTTATCATATAAAAGATTTTAATGACTGAATTTAGATCTGCACAGCCTGAACTCAGATAGTGTGCATTCAGGACTGTGCACCCTGCGTCCCTGCATGCCTGTCAAACTTAGCTATGCAGGTTAGTCCATACAGCCGCTGTATCTGCATCCACTTACATATGCGTCTCTGTGCCCATATGAATAAGAACTAAGTGAGGAATCCTATAAAAACAGCATTTTAAATGGGAAAATATGTTTTTATTAAAAGCAAAACAAACACAACAATTGTTTTATACAGTGCTTTAGCAAGCTAAATGTCATCCACCTGAGGGCTTAGATTTATTTTATGCAGCAGTGGAATCACTAAACACATTTCTGTGACTTACAAAACCAGTTGTTTGTCTTTATAAACCTCCCAGTTCATCTTACATGGTTTTTGCTTTCTTGCTTGAAAAAATATGTTTATTAGTACAGTATTTAGTAATACCTATATCAAGAAAAAACACATTAAAACAACTTCTCAACAGACATAAGTAAAGTCACACATGTAAAGCATTGTTTGAAAGTTCCTTTTTCTGTTTGGACGCATGGTGTGTGAATCTGTCCAGGTTTGATTCACCAAGGGTTTAGTGAATCTTGTGTGGAAGTCAGTGAACCTGTGAATCCCGTTGAAGGTAGGGGGAGAGGGGTGTCTTGTTCTTCTAATTATTCTTAAGGCTGTTAGAGATACGATTGTTAAATTAGGGGGAGCATGTATCAATTACAACAACAACAAAAAAGTACAATGGAGAAATGGAGAGAGGTTCTTTTCAAGTGCAACAATACAACTACACAGATCATTTAAATTTGCTTTAAAGCTGTATGCAGTTTTGTGGAATTGTAAAATTTTCTAGAGCAGTCTCAGTGACAGTGTACACTAGCAGTGCAAATTTGGCTGTGGAATTTTCTTTTTTTCCTTTAGAATTGGCTTGGTTTACATATAGCAGCAGCCAACTATTTTAAGTGTCAAAATAGGTTTTATTAACCACTTAAGGACCAAGCCTATTTTTTACACTTGGTGTTTACAAGTTAAAACTATTTTTTTTTGCTGGAAAATTACTTAGAACCCCCAAACATTATATATTCAGACACCCTAGAGAATAAAATGGCTGTCATTGCAATACTTTGTTGCACCATGTTTGCGCAGCGGTCTTACAAACTCAATTTTTTTTTGGATAAAACACACTTTTTTTTAATTAAAAAATAAGAAAGCAGTAAAATTAGCTAAATTGTTTTCTATATTATGAAAGATGATGTTACGCCGAGGTAATTGATACCCAACATATCATGCTTCAAAATTGTGCCCGCTCGTGGAATGGCGATCCCTTGAGAACATGCATGCCCACAAAATGCTTTGGGAGGGGCCTACACACTGACGCCATTGCCGCTGTGTCCCCATGCTGGGAGCGGCGGCCATTTTTCATAAGTCTTTTGTTTTTTGGCCATTGTTTATATATATGCTGCAGTTTTTAAGTTTTCCGATTTTAATAAATACTACTTTATGTGAGCATCATTTGGGCTCCCGCGTGTGAGCTTTGTTTTGGACAGTGCCGGTCTCCCATGAAGTTCACCCTGCTAATTGCATACTCTGAATGGGATGTCATCAGGCTCCAGGATATTGATACAAGGCTCATAGTGATTTGATATCTGGTGAGTGCATTGAATTGGTGAAGGGATACCACAGTTAAGGAGCACTGAATAATACTCTGGATCTTCAACTTTATAGTCATATGCTGTTTCACATTTTTTGTGTTTGGTGAGTGTATTGGCACATCACATGGTCATGATCAATCTTTGGAACCCATTAAGGACTTTCTACCTAATAGTATTGATTGCACATGGCACTATAACTATTTATTATATGGACATATATTTTTATAGCGCTGCATTTTTTTTCTTATTTTAATAGTTTTTCATTAAACAGCAATAGGCCTGCTTTGACAAGGATAAAGAAACTGCTGTCCTGTCCACTCTATTGGAAAACTGTCCTGCCATTGGCCAATTTCTATTTAAGCGTAACTCCTATTTTTGTTGAGAAAAAAACATTTCCCTCTGGGTGATCTACGTACATTGCAAGGGTTATAACAAGCTTTGTTGCAGATTCCTACCTTTTGTTATTCTGAAGAAATCCCTGTTTGTTCCTCTGTGCCTCTGTACAGAGCAGGCATGTACTGACCATTGGGACTACCGGAGTCTCCCGGTGGGCAGATGGCTCAGTGGGCCAGTTTCAGCAGCATCCTAAATTGCCTATTGCATCGTTTCTCAACTGAGGAGGTCCGCGGCGATCTACCCGTCAATCACCGACAGCTGGCGCCCGACAGGTAGACCAAGATTTAGCCAGCATGCAGAGTAGCGCGGGAAGCATCTGTGATAAGTTTTATGTCACGCTGCTCCCCAGTGGCCCCTCCTCTCTTCTCGTCCATCTCGATTTGCTTGCGACATATTCTGGGATGGACAAGAAGAGAGGAGGGGCCGCTGGGGAGCAGCGTGACATGAGAGAGAACTTATCACAGACACTTCCTTCGCTACTCTGCATTTTAAGAAACAAAGTAAACGCTGTGCCCCATGTACCCTGATGTGTCCCATGTATCCTGATGTGCCCCATGTGGTTTGATGTGCCCCATGTGCTTTAATGTGCCCCATGTACCCTGATGTGCCCCATGTACCCTGATGTGCCCCATGTGCTTTGATGTGCCCCATGTGCCCTGATGTGCCCCATGTGCTTTGATGTGCCCCATGTACCTTGATGTGCCATGATGTGCCCCATGTACCCTGATGTGCCCCATGTGCTTTGATGTGCCCCATATACCCTGATGTGCCCCATCACAAGTCCATCAAGTCCAACCTATGTGTGTGATTTTATGTCAGTATTACATTGTATATCCCTGTATGTTGCGGTCGTTCAGGTGCTTATCTAATAGTTTCTTGAAACTAACAATGCCCCCTGATGAGACCACCGCATGTGGAAGGGAATTCCACATCCTTGCCACTCTTATAGTAAAGAACCCTCTATGTAGTTTAAGGTTAAACCTCTTTTCTTCTAATTTTAATGAGTGGCCACGAGTCTTGTTAAACTCCCTTCTGTGAAAAAGTTGTATCCTTATTGTGGGGTCACCAGTATGGTATTTGTATATTGAAATCATATCCCCTCTCAAGAGTCTCTTCTCCAGAGAGAATAAGTTCAGTGCTCACAACCTTTCCTCATAACTAATATCTTCCAGACCCTTTATTAGCTTTGTTGCCCTTCTTTGTACTCGCTCCATTTCCAGTACATCCTTCCTGAGGACTGGTGCCCAGAACTGGACAGCATACTCTAGGTGCGCTGGACCAGAGTCTTGTAGAGCGGGAGAATTATCGTTTTATCTCTGGAGTTGATCCCCTTTTTAATGCATGCCAATATTCTTTTTGCTTTGTTAGCAGCAGCTTGGCATTGCATGCCATTGCTGATCATCTACTAGGACCCCCAGGTCCTTTTCCATCCTAGATTCCCCCAGAGGTTCTCCCCCCAGTGTATAGATTGCATTCATATATTTGCCACCCAAATGCATTATTTTACATTTCTCTACATTGAACCTCATTTGCCATGTAGTTGCCCACCCCATTCATTTGTTCAGATCTTTTTGTAAGGTTTCCACATCCTGCGGAGAAGTTATTGCCCTGCTTATCTTAATATCGCCAGAGATGCAGAGATTGAACTGTTTACACCATCCTCCAGGTAGTTTATCAACAAATTAAATAGGATTGGTCCCAGCACAGAGCCCTGGGGGACCCCACTACCCACCCCTGACCATTCCGAGTACTCCCCATTTATCACCACCCTCTGAACTCGCCCTTGTAGCCAGTTTTCAATCCATGTACTCACCCTATGGTCCATGGCATCAGACCTTATTTTGTACAGTAAACGTTTATGGGGGACTGTTAAATGCTTTTGCAAAATCCAGATACACCACGTCTACGGGCCTTCCTTTATCTAGATGGCAACTCACCTCCTCATAGAAGGTTAATAGATTGGTTTGGCAAGAACGATTCTTCATGAATCCATGCTGATTACTGCTAATGATACCTTTCTCATTACTAAAATCTTGTATATAGTCCCTTATCATCCCCTCCAAGAGTTTACATACTATTGATGTTAGGCTAACTGGTCTGTAATTCCCAGGGATGTATTTTGGGCCCTTTTTAAATATTGGTGCTACATTGGCTTTTCTCCAATCAGCTGGTACCATTTTAGTCAATAGACTGTCAGTAAAAATTAGGGACAATGGTCTGGCAATGACTTGACTGAGTTCCCTAAGTACTCTTGGGTGCAAGCCATCTGGTCCCGGTGATTTATTAATGTTAAGTTTCCCAAGTCTAATTTTAATTCTGTCCTCTGTTAACCACGGAAGTGCTTCCTGTGATGTGTCATGAGGCCCATGTGCTTTGATGTGCCCCATGGGCTTTGATGTGCCCCATGTACCTTGATGTGCCCCATGTACCCTGATTTGCCCCATGTGCTTTGATGTGCCCCATGTACCCTGATGTGCCCCATGTGCTTTTATGTGCCCAATGTACCCTGATGTGCCCCATGTGCTTTGATGTGCCCCATGAGCCCTGATGTGCCCCATGTACCCTGAGGTGCCACATGTACCCTGAGGTCCCCCATGTACTTTGATGTGCCCCATGTGCTTCGATGTGCCCCTTATACCCTGATCTGCCCCAATGTTCCCCATGTGCCCCATGTGCCATGTGCCCCGATGTCCTGTGCCATGCTGTGACCTGGAAGTCCTGTACCCTGATGTGCTGTGCCCTGTACCCTGATGTGCTGTGCCCTGTACCCTGATGTGCTGTGACCTGTACCCTGATGTGCTGTGCCCTGTATCCCGATGTGCTGTGCCCTGTACCCCGATGTGCTATGCCCTGACGTGCTATATCCTGTACCCTAATGTGCCATGTACCCTGTCCTGATGTGCTGTGTCCTGTGCCATGTGCCATGTCCTGATGTGCCGTGTCCTGATGTGCTGTGTCCTGTGCCCTGATGTGCCCTGTCCTGATGTGCTGTACCATGTGCCCTGTCCTGATGTGCCGTGTCCTGATGTGCCGTGTCCTGATGTGCTGTGTCCTGTACCCTGATGTGCCATGTGCTGAGCCCTGATGTGCTGTGTCCTGTACCCTGATGTGCCATGTGCCCTGTCCTGATGTGCTGTGTCCTGTGCCCTCATGTGCTGTGCCCTGTACCCTGATATGCCATGTGCCCTGTCCTGATGTGCTGTGTCCTGTACCCTGATGTGCCATGTGCCCTGTCCTGATGTGCTGTGTCCTGTACCCTGATGTGCCATGTGCCCTGTCCTGATGTGCTGTGTCCTGTGCCCTGTCCTGATGTGGTCTGTTGTGCTGTGCCCTGATGTGCACTTTACCCTGATGTGCTGTGCCCTGTATACAATACAACAGAACAAAAACTCTTACGCATAAATGTGTTAGACTGACAGTTCAAGTTTCAAGATGGACGGTGACTTTCGGCCTTGTTGTCGTCAAGGATAGGGGTATCCTAGCGATCAAACAAGAAAACAGAAAAGAGAGGGCGCACCGACCTTGTGTATTATCCTTCAACAAGTTTATTTAAAAGAACATGTAATAAAACTACTCACAAAGGTAGATGAGAATCACGCTTCAGATAGTCTTAGACTTGTGACCGTCGGTAGCAGTCTCCAGATCCTACGAAGAGGA
Source organism: Lithobates clamitans (assembly GCA_037952925.1). Lineage (NCBI taxonomy): Eukaryota > Metazoa > Chordata > Amphibia > Anura > Ranidae > Lithobates > Lithobates clamitans. The sequence goes on from JBBGZY010000353.1 coordinate 3,796,647, forward strand.
CTTACAAACCGCTGCTGGCTGAAGCGTTTCGAAGGTAACACCTTCTTCTTCACTTTTTCTTGACTGTTATGCCGCGTACACACGGTCGGACTTTCTAGAAAGCTAGGTCCGACGTACTTGCCGCCAGACTTCCGGCGGACTACCGCCGGACTTTCTGAACGGCCGGACTTGCCTACACACGGCCGGACTTTCCGGAATCCGGTCTTCCCGACGGACTTCCGCCGGACTTTCAGAACGAACGGACTTTCCCACACACGGACAAGTCCGTTCATTTTGAACGTGACTTTGGTACGACGGGACTAGAAAAGGAATTCAATCTCGCCGCTTTTTTTGGCGAGATTGAAACCTTGCGAGCCCCGTCGCAGGCCCTTAGGTCTGGTATGGATTATAAAGGGGAACCCCTACGCCGAAAAAACGGCGTGGGGTCCCCCTAAAATCCATACCAGACCCCGATCCGAGCACGCAGCCTGGCCGGTCAGGAAAGGGGGTGGGGACGAGCGAGCGCCCCCCCCCCCTCCTGAACCGTACCAGGCCGCATGCCCTCAACATGGGGGGTGGGTGCTTTGGGGGAGGGGGCGCCCTGCGCCCCCCCCCCAAAGCACCTTGTCCCCATGTTGATGAGGACAAGGGCCTCTTCCCGACAACCCTGGCCGTTGGTTGTCGGGGTCTGCGGGCGGGGGCTTATCGGAATCTGGGAGCCCCCTTTAATAAGGGGGCCCCCAGATCCCGGCCCCCCACCCTATGTAAATGAGTATGGGGTACATGGTACCCCTACCCATTTACCTAGGTAAAAAGTGTCAGTAATAAAACACAACACAGGTTTTTAAAATAATTTATTAAACAGCTCCGGGGGGGGGGGGTCTTCTTCCGTCTTCGGGGGTCCCTCCGGTTCATCTTCTCCCGGCGTCCGGTTGGTTCTTCTCCGCTCTCCGGCCTCTTCTCCCGGTGTCGCAGGTCTTCGGCCGGCCCCTCCGCTGTCTTCATGTAGCTCTATTGCGAGCGGAGGTCCGGACTTCTTGGCTTCTTGGCTTCTTGGCTTCTCTTCTCTTCTCTTCCCCCAGATGTTGACACGACGCTCTCTCCGGCTGGACTGGTCTCTGAGGGCTGCGTTGTGACTTATATAGGCGGAGACCCCGCCCCCATATGATGTCACAGTCCCTGGGCATGCTGGGACTGTGACGTTTTAGGGGGCGTGGTCGACCACGCCCCCTAAAACGTCACAGTCCCAGCATGCCCAGGGACTGTGACATCATATGGGGGCGGGGTCTCCGCCTATATAAGTCACAACGCAGCCCTCAGAGACCAGTCCAGCCGGAGAGAGCGTCGTGTCAACATCTGGGGGAAGAGAAGAGAAGAGAAGCCAAGAAGCCAAGAAGCCAAGAAGTCCGGACCTCCGCTCGCAATAGAGCTACATGAAGACAGCGGAGGGGCCGGCCGAAGACCTGCGACACCGGGAGAAGAGGCCGGAGAGCGGAGAAGAACCAACCGGACGCCGGGAGAAGATGAACCGGAGGGACCCCCGAAGACGGAAGAAGACCCCCCCCCCCGGAGCTGTTTAATAAATTATTTTAAAAACCTGTGTTGTGTTTTATTACTGACACTTTTTACCTAGGTAAATGGGTAGGGGTACCATGTACCCCATACTCATTTACATAGGGTGGGGGGCCGGGATCTGGGGGCCCCCTTATTAAAGGGGGCTCCCAGATTCCGATAAGCCCCCGCCCGCAGACCCCGACAACCAACGGCCAGGGTTGTCGGGAAGAGGCCCTTGTCCTCATCAACATGGGGACAAGGTGCTTTGGGGGGGGGGCGCAGGGCGCCCCCTCCCCCAAAGCACCCACCCCCCATGTTGAGGGCATGCGGCCTGGTACGGTTCAGGAGGGGGGGGGGCGCTCGCTCGTCCCCACCCCCTTTCCTGACCGGCCAGGCTGCGTGCTCGGATCGGGGTCTGGTATGGATTTTAGGGGGACCCCACGCCGTTTTTTCGGCGTAGGGGTTCCCCTTTATAATCCATACCAGACCTAAGGGCCTGGTATGCCCCGCGCTCGCCGCAATAGGAAGATTTGTTTTTCCTATTGCAGCGAGCGCGAGATGCAGTAACCTGCTCCTCCGTCGTATCTGGTCCTTCGGACTAGCATACAGACGAACGGGCTTTCCGTCAGGAACTGAGTCCGGCGGAGGTACGACGTAAAGATTTGAAGCAGGCTTCAAATCTAAAGTACGTCGGATTTCCGCAAAAATCCGACCGAAACGGTCCGTCGGAAGTCCGATGGAGACCACACACGGTCGGACTTTCCGCCGTACTTTGTCCGGCGGCGTCCGTCGGACTTTTGTAGGTGAAAAGTCCGACCGTGTGTACGCGGCATTAGGCTTTGAAGAAGGTGTTACCTTTGAAATGCATCAGCCAGCAGCGGTTTGTACTTCCTCTTCGTAGGATCTGGAGACTGCTAGCAGTGGACAAGTCTAATAGGGCGTACACACGGTCGGACTTTGTTCGGATATTCCGACAACAAAATCCTAGGATTTTTTCCGACGGATGCTGGCTCAAACTTGTATTGTCTACACACGGTCGCACAAAGTTGTCGAAAAATCCGATCGTTCTAAACGCGGTGACATAAAACACGTACGTCGGGACTATAAACGGGGCAGTGGCCAATAGCTTTCATCTCTTTATTTATTCTGAGCATGCGTGGCACTTTGTCTGTCAGATTTGTGTACACACGATCGGAATTTCCGACAACAGATTTTGTTGTCGGAAAATTTTATCTCCTGCTCTCCAACTTTGTGTGTCGGAAAATCCGATGGAAAATGTCCGATGGAGCCCACACACGGTCGGAATTTCCGACAACATGCTCCGATCGGACATTTTCCATCGGAAAATCCGACCGTGTGTACGGGGCATTAGACTATCTGAAGAGTGATTCTCATCTACCTTTGTGAGTAGTTTTATTACATGTTCTTTTAAATAAACTTGTTAAAGGATAATGCACAAGACCGGTGCACCCTCTCTTTTCTGTTTTCTTGTTTGCTATGCCCTGTACCCTGATGTGCTGTACACTGATGTGCTGTACCCTGTAGCCTGATGTGGCCAGATGTGCTGTGCCCTGTTGTGCTGTGCCCTGATGTGCCCTGCGCCCTGATGTGCTGGGCTCTGTACCCTGATGTGCTGTGCCCTGATCTGCACCGTACCCTGATGTGCTGTGCCCTGGGCCAGTCTGGATGAAGTCCAGGGCCACATTTTTGTCCCAGTCCAGCCCTGATATAGAGTAGGTCTAAGGCTGGGTTCACACTGGTCCGACAAACGCTCCGACATTGGGAGCTCATGTCGCATTACGTGTGAAATGTAATGTTTCCCTATGGGAGCCTTCCTAACTGGTCCGACACAAGTCGTTCCGACTTTAGAAATGCTCCCTGTACTACTTTGGTCCGACTCTGATCCTACTTCAGCCTATTGACTATCATTGAAGTCGGATCAAAGTCGGATCGCCGTCTTGCATGATCCGACTTCGGCACGCGACTTGTGCACAGATGATCTTGAGGGGGAACTCCGCGCCAAATTTTAAATAAAAATCCGGCATGGGTTCCCCCTCCAAGAGCATACCAGGCCCTTGGGTCTGGTATGGACCTTGAGGGGAACCCCCTACGCTGAAAAAACGGCGTGGGGGTCCCCCCCAATCCATACCAGACCCTTATCCGAGCACGCAGCCCGGCCGGACAGGAATGGGGGTGGGGACGAGCGAGCGCCCCCCCCCTCCTGAACCGTACCAGGCCGCATGCCCTCAACATGGGGGGTTGTTGCCTTGGGGGAGGGGGGCGCGCTGCGGCCCCCCCACCCCAAAGCACCTTGTCTCTCCGGCTAGAATGCTCTCTGTGCGCTCTGCTCTGACTTATATAGGCGGTGACCCCGCCCTCTTATGCCGTCACAGTCCCTGGGCATGCTGGGACTATGATGGCATACAGGGGGCGTGGTCATCGGGTGATGACCACGCCCCCTGAAACGTCACAGTCCCAGCATGCCCAGGGACTGTGACGGCATAATTGGGCGGGGTCACCGCCTATATAAGTCAGAGCAGAGCGCACAGAGAGCATTCTAGCCGGAGAGAGCGTCGTGTCAACATCAGGAGAAGAGAAGAGGGCAGAAGACCGAAGACCGGACTCCTCTGCTTAAGCAAAAGAGCGGCAAAAGAGCAGAAGAGAGCGGAGGAGTCCGGCAGAAGACCCGGAGAGCGCGGAGAAGAACCGGAGAGACCCCCGAAGTCGGAAGAAGACCCCCGGAGCTGTCAACATCAGGAGAAGAGGGCAGAAGATTGAAGACCGGGCTCCTTCGCTATAGCAAAAGAGCAGAAAATAGCGGAGGAGCCCGGCAGAAGAACCGGAGAGACCCCCGAAGTCGGAAGAAGACCCCCGGAGCTGTCTAATAAAATACTTTAAAAATCTGTGTAGTGTTTTTTTTTTTAAATTGACACTTTTTCCCTAGGTGAATGGGTAGGGGTACTATGTACCCCATACTCAATTCACATAGGGTGGGGGGCCGGGATCTGGGGGCCCCCCTTATTAAAGGGGGCTCCCGGATTCCGATAAGCCCCCCCGCCCACAGACCCCGACAACCAACGGCCAGGGTTGTCGGGAAGAGGCCCTTGTCCTCATCAACATGGGGACAAGGTGCTTTGGGGTGGGGGGGCCGCAGCGCGCCCCCCCTCCCCCAAGGCAACAACCCCCCATGTTGAGGGCATGCGGCCTGGTACGGTTCAGGAGGGGGGGGGGCGCTCGCTCGTCCCCACCCCCATTCCTGTCCGGCCGGGCTGCGTGCTCGGATAAGGGTCTGGTATGGATTGGGGGGGACCCCCCACGCCGTTTTTTCGGCGTAGGGGGTTCCCCTCAAGGTCCATACCAGACCCAAGGGCCTGGTATGCTCTTGGAGGGGGAACCCATGCCGGATTTTTACTTAAAATTTGGCGCGGAGTTCCCCCTAAAGATTCATACCAAACACAGTGCCGGGCATTGGCGGGGATCCAAGTCGGATCCCCGTTCATTGAAAGTCGGACACATGCCGGCTTCATGTCGCAGGGCAAAGTCGGATCCAAAGTAGGACGGCTGTCGTGTCGCACCAGTGTGAACCCAGCCTAATGGGAGTGTTTCCTAATTATCTATCAGCTGTGCACCTGCGCAACACTAATGAGGAAATCTGTTGGGCCTACATCCCTTTAGACATGTTCCTATTGAAAGTATCTCACCAAAAATTAAATTTTTGTTTAAAGGGGGTGCCTGAAATCTGACTTGTATCTTAGGCAGACTTCTGGGCAAATTGGTGAGCCAAATACACAAGCAGGAAATTATGTTTCTGGAGTGTGTTCAGTACATATTCTGTGTACAGAACAGCTCCAGGTAGCCATATTGCATTTACAGAAAATTACAGCGGCTGCAGATTGAAAAGGAAAGGTCATTTTTAATAACATTCAATTACAATATGACTTGTGTCGCAATTGTATACGCTATATTATTTTTTATTTATTTACTATTTTTCTCCCCACGAAAGGGGAGTTACCCTCTAAGCTTTCATTAGGAATTTAGAGATGATAGATGATACAGCAGGGTAAATATGACATTTTGAATGAAGTAGAACTGGCTGAAAAAGTACTAGAGAACAGGCAGGTGTTTTTGTTCAAAAATACATTGCCTTGTTTCAGATTGTCTAGTACTGCATAATAATTGTACAATAAAATGGACATGACTATATTTGGTCAATGATGTCATGTGCATCCCAGTGGCTTTATTACTAAAATGTGTTGTGTTCATGTTTTGTCAATGATGTCAACTCGGAGACCCCTACCCTTTGTAACAGAGGCATAACTAGAACCTTCAGGGTCCCCGGTGCACAAAACCATGAAGGGCCCCCCTGGCCCCCAACTAGGGCCCTTCCCACTGATCCTGGGGCCTTTTACTCCCATCGTGGGACCCAGAGGCGTAACTATAACCTTTTTATAAAAAATAAATAAAATACCATTTTATTTTGTTTTGCAATATTATTTTTTTTACAGTTTTTTAGGAGCCCCGTTGGGGGGGCTTTGATGAAATATCAGGGATCTAAACAAACTTCTAATGTTTCACCTTTGAGACAGAGAAATTAGATTGAGGACACCGTCCTCAATTTCCATCTCTGCAGCCTCAGCTGTACAGAATGAATGGACAGGAATAGCTCTGTACAGACCTTCCTGTTCATTCGTAAACGAAAGAATAGTAAACAAAGTTTACTATGCTTCAGTTATGAATGAACAGAGTCAGTGATCAGTACCAATCACTGATTCTATTCATTCAGACAACGAAGGAACCATTTACCAACCTCTTCTCTGCTCTCCCTACTGACACATCCCTGACCTACTGCCCGCTCACTGCTCACCCGGCGAAGGTTGCTGCTTCAAGAGTTTGAGGGAGGCCAGTACAGATACCAACATGGTTTTTGGTAGCTCTGGCTTTCCACCACTTGGCTCATCAGTCCCTGCTGGTCCCTGATGCTTTATAGTGGCTGTTTCTCCCCTCCACCTTGATGCTGGTTTACCTTTGTCTACATATAAACTTGGATTTAATTTGTTTAATAAACATTGGCAGCTTTTACTGGAGAAATGTGATCCCAGTAGATCTTTCAGTTCCGGTAAGTGCTTTATCCATAAGAGGATCCTTGTTGCATGGAAGCTCTTCCCGGTTCAGCTCGAGGACACAAAAAAACAACAGAGGAGAGCCATATAGCGCTGCTTCTCCCCCCCCCCCCCTTTTTTTTAATGTACTATACCTATATGGATAGGGCCCTTTAGGCAGGTCCATCCTGAGGCCCAATGAATTTTGCTAAATGAAAACCACTAAGTAATTTGTGATCCCATAGTACTACCAGAAATTACAGTAGATATTCAGAGAATATTAGAGTGCAAAGTTTTTGGAGATATTTTGTCTAAAATCTGCATATTCAATTGCTTGCTTGAGTGTGTAACATTCTTGTCTTGAGGTCATAGATTTATGTAAATACAGCAACTGCTACAGGTGGGAATGTCAGATCTTGTAGTGTAATTAAAATAAAGTACCTTCAAGGTCAGTGTATTGTTCACTTGAGCATCAGATATTTATATTGCACTGACATAAAATTTACATTTATTGCCTAGAATTAATATCTACTATCTGATATTGTGTTGCCAATGGTGTGATATAAAAAGGCCAATAAAAATCTGAGAGACGGACTACGCACAGCATTTGCATAATAATAATAATACTGTGCCTACGAAATCAGAAGGACATGTCAGTGACAGCACAAGAAGTGTTCAGTAGTGAGAGATAATATATGAATAGTCTTGCATAATAGGCTCCTAAATAACCTTTTAACACTTTAATCAAATAATTAGCATTCGAGACCCATAGGATGCCTGCAACTAAAGAAATAATTTAATTGAAGAAAGAAAAAAATGCGTTCTCTTTCTAAAATTTAATTGTATCCTCTGGCACATTTAAATATTGAGAACAGATTTTCTTCCCGTGTTTGTAATATTAAAGAATATTAATATAATTAACGAAGAGCCATTGAACGGATTGCAGGGCTTTAATTATTTAGCAGGTGTCTTGCTGTCAGCTAAGAACACTGGAGATATCACTGTATTAGCTGTTTTTAGGGTTTTTGTGTCATCAAACTGTTCACTACTGTAAAGCATGTTCAAAACAGTGATCAAGGAAAGTTCAAAACATCTTATTGGTATCCAAACAGTGACGAAAACAAGTGGCTATAGTGAGGGGAACCACCACTGATAAACAGAGGGCTTACCAAAATGTTTGAACCCAAATGAACATACGTTCAATGAGTCAAACAAGCTGTGTTGTGCAAACAACAGATAGGGGTAGACACTTGGGCTTTCCAAATCGCTGGACCGGGGACAACCGACTATCCACCAGAGGAAATCCTTGCAGGAAGGTTTCGTGGGAGGCAATGGTCAAACTTCCATGGATGTGGCAAGGGCAATTATAAAGAGGGAGAACAGAAAGGGCCACATAGCATAATTCTGTTTAAAATTGCAAAAAAGTTTAATGAAGCTGGAACACTTACATTTAGTAGATAAAAAAAGCGCTTTTAAAATCAAATGGCGGCAGTGGAGTCCTTGGGAAGGACTCTGTCACTGTTTAGATACCAATAAGAAGTTTTGAACTTTCCTGGATCACAGCTTGCCTTCTGGTAAGCGCGTAATCTATGTGGTGGAGGATCACAACGAGTGGTGTTTTATCCCATGTTTTCTACATAGCCTTCACTGGGAAGAATTGAGTGATATATGTCCTTTGTATTTGGACTTCTTCTGTCTTTATGGATGATTTTCATGGTCACTCACTTACTGACCCTTCTTCGTTTCTATACACCAATTGATTTCTATGTATTCACATATTGTTTTCACTTATTATTTTCATAGCGCAGTTTTTTCCTGTTTTATTGTTGTTTTTGTGTATATCCCACAATTTAAACTGCTGCTGGCTGGGTTTTGGTAGCGCGGTATTTTTCCTTTTCCATCTGTCAGAACTAGACCTCTCACAATCCTTGCAGTCCACATTCTGTGTACTTTCCTATTGGATAGAGGGAGGGCTCAACATTTGGCTTTACACAGCTCTACAATACGAGTCCCATCCTGTACCTGTGCCCGTTTTCTCAAATTTAAAAAAAAACAAGTTATGAACTATATTGCATTAAAATTAATACATCAATCTGATGTGTAATCTTATGTGTAATTCTAAATGTATGTAGAGCACTTTTTAAACAGACACATGTGTCTAAAAATAGCTCAAAGAAGAACTCGGGGTAAAAAAAAAGTGCCCATGCAGTGGGGCTGTGCCTACACTGCATGGGTTAATTGCTCATTTTTGTCTAGGGGATTTCAAAGTGGAGATATGCTTCCCTAATCTGCCGATCCTCCAAGCGCCAGACCGGCCTCCACCGCTCTTTCTACTCCATGCACAAGCGGTCTTGTGAATGGACTGCTCCTGGCACCATGACACTCATAAACAGTCTCTGGACATGAGGATGGCAGGAACAGTCCATTGCTGGACATGGGGGATTGTGGTTTTTCCAGAGGATCGAAAGATTGGGTAAGTATCCTATGTCTATTTTGCATTGAAATTCCAGCAAGTTAAAATATCTGTATGAAATTTGCCACTTTTTTCATAATTTGAAAAAACAGCTTGATGTAACACATTTATTACATGAAACTTGAAATTGTGATAAAGTGCCTAAAAAAGTATTCTTACCCCTTGAAATTTTCCACATTTTGTCATGTTACAACCAAAAACGCAAATGTATGTTATTGGGATTTTATGTGATAGACCAACACAAAGTGGCACATAATTGTGACATAAAAAGAAAATGATAAATGGTTTTCCAAATTTTTTACAAATAAATATGTGAAAAGTGTGGCGTGCATTTGTATTCAGCCCCCTTTACTCTGATGCCCCTAACTAAAATCTAGTGGAATCAATTGCTGTCAGAAGTCACTTAATTAGTAAATAGACTCCACCTGTAGGTAATTTAAACACTTCAGCCCCAGAAGGATTTACCCCCTTCCTTACCAGGCCATTTTTTGCGATACAGCACTGCATCGCTTTAACTGACAATTGCGCAGTCATGCGACATTGTACCCAAACAAAATTTCCTTCTTTTTTCCCACAAATAGAGCTTTCTTTTGGTGGTATTTATTCTACTCTGCAGTTTAATTTTTTTGCGCTATAAACAAAAAAGACCGACAATTTTGAAAAAAAAGCAATATTTTTTACTTTTTGCTATAATAAATATCCCCCAAAAATATATAAAAAAATGAATTTCTTCCTCAGTTTAGTCTGATATGCATTCTACATATTTTTGGTAAAAAAAATTGCAATAAGCGTATATTGATTGGTTTGCGCAAAAGTTATAGCGTAGATTTATGGCATTATTGTAAATTAAGTAATGGCGGCGATCTGTGATTTTTTATTGGGACTGCGACATTGCGGTGGACAGATCGGACATTTTTTACACTATTTTTGAAGGCCAAGGAACACACCAGACTGGTCAGGGATAAAGTTATGGAGAAGTTTAAAGCCATGTTAGGTTATAAAAAATATCCCACACTTTGAACATTTCACGGAACACTGTTCAATCCATCATCTGAAAGATGTGGCTGCCCACCTAAACTGGCAGGCTGGGCAAGGAGAGCATTAATCAGAGAAGCAGCCAAGAGGACCATGGTAACTCTGGAGGAGCTGCAGAGGAGCTGCAGAGATCCACAACTCAGGTGGGAGAATCTGTCCACAGGACAACTATTAGTCGTGCACTCCACAAATATGGCCTTTATGGAAGAGTGGCAAGAAGAAAGCCATTGTTGAAAGAAAGCATTAGAAGTCCCATTTGCAGTTTGCGAGAAGCCATGTGGAGGACACAGCAAACATGTGGAAGAAGGTGCTCTGGTCAGTTGAGACCAAAATTGAACTTTTTGGCCTAAAAGCAAAATGCTATGTGTGGTGGAAAACTAATGCCCCGTACACTCGGTCGGATTTTACGATGGAAAATGTCCGATCGGAGCGTGTTGTCCGAAATTCCGACCGTGTGTGGGCTCCATCGGACATTTTCCATCGGATTTTCCGACACACAAAGTTTGAGAGCAGGATATAAAATGTTCCGACAACAAAATACGTTGTCGGAAATTCCGATCGTGTGTACACAAATCCGATGGACAAAGTGCCCTGATGCTCAGAATAAATAAAGAGATGAAAGCTATTGGCCACTGCCCCGTTTATAGTCCCGACGTACGTGTTTTACGTCACCGCGTTCAGAATGATCAGATTTTCCAAGAACTTTGTGTGACCGTGTGTATGCAAGACAAGTTTGATCCAACATCCGTCGGAAAAAATCCTAGGATTTTGTTGTCGGAATGTCCGAACAAAGTCCGACTGTGTGTACGGGGCATAACACTGCACATCACCCTGAACACACCATCCCACTGCGAAACATGGTGGTGGCAGTATCATGTTGTGGGGATACTTTTTGATGGGAAGATGGATTGAGCCAAATGCAGGACAATTTTAGAAGAAAACCTGTTGGAGTCTGCAAAACACTTGAGACTGGAGAAGAATGGGCAAAAATTCCACTCTCTAGATGTGCACAGCTGGTAGAGACATACCCAAAAAAACTTGAAGCTGTAATTGCAGCGAAAGTTGGTTCAACAAAGTTTTTAATTTTGGGGCGCTGAATACAATTGCACGCTACACTTTTCAAATATTTATTTGTATAAAAATAATTTTCCTTACACTTTACAATTATGTGCCATTTTGTGTTGGTCTATCACATAAAATACCAATAAAATACATTTACATTTTTAGTTGTAACATGACAAAATGTGGATGATTTCAAGGGGTATGAATAATTTACTTTTTCAAGGCACTGTATATTAGCCACAAGAGATTCACTTTGCTGACTGCAATTGATGTGAGTTTAATGATGATACCTATTGGGGTTGATTTATTAAAACCAGGAAGTGCAAAACCTGGTGCTATTGCGCATGGTAGCCAATCAACTTCAGCTTGTTTAATTAAGCTTTGACAATTAAACCTAGAAGCCGACTGGTTTCTATGCAGAGCTGCACCAGATGTTGCACTCTCCAGCCTTAGTAAATCAACTCCATTATGTTCTATTAACTTTATGTGGTTAAAGAATTTCTAAAGCCAAGACCATTTAATCTTATTAGATAGAGTAGGGAATGCCTAACACCCCTGTAAATTTTTTTGGCATCTGTGTTCCATTTTATAGATTTTCCTACACTTCCTATTACATAGACACAACAGAAAGTATAATGTCCGTAATAGATACAGTTATTACAGGATCCTTTAAAGTAGGGGTGTCCAACCTTTTGACCTTCTTGGGCCACCATGGAAGAAGAGGAATTGTCTTTGGCCACACATAAAATACACCGACAGTAAGGATAGTTAATGAGAATAAAAAGTTAGGCAGATCACAAGTTAACGATCACTGATATACACTGGGCAAAATTCTAAACGCAACACTATTGTGTTTGCCCCTATTTATCATGAGCTGAAAACAAAGAGCTACGACTTTTTCTATGTACACAAAAGGCCTATTTCTGTCAAATATTGTTCACAAATCTGTTCGTGAGCACTTCAAGTGTTTTGCAGACTCCAACAGGTTTTCTTCTAAAATTGCCCTGTATTTGGCTCCATCCATCTTCCAATCAACTGCTTTTCCCTGTGTGAAGAAAAGCATCTGCACAACATGATACTGCCACCACCATGTTTCACAGTGGGGATGGTGTGTTCAGGGCGATGTGCAGTGTTAGTTTTCCACCACACATAGTGTTCTGCTTTTAGGCCAAAAAGTTCAATTTTGGTCTCAACTGTTCAGAGCACCTTCTTTCGGCCGCAATGTACTGCGGGCTGCCGTATAAGTTCTGATGGCTATTGTTTGGTAGGGTGTCTCCCTCCCCTTAAGGCTATTGCTCTTGGACATCCCAATAGGTAATGAATATTAGCCTGACTCTGTGTCCTATGATGTATGAAAAAGAAAATAGAATTTTTTCATCATACTTACCTGTAAAATCCTTTTCTTTGAGTACATCATGGGACACAGAGGTCCCTCCCCTCTTTTTGAGAATTTAGTACTTGCTACAAAACTGAAGTGCTTCCTGTGTGGAAGGGGTTATATAGGGGATCACTTCCTGTCTGAGGACCTTTGGTCTACCAGTGTCCATTCATCTGGAGATAGAGTATAACCCAGTAGGTAATGTATATTAGTCTGATTCTGTGTCCCATGATGTACTCAAAAAAAGGATTTTACAGGTAAGTATGACGAAAAAATCCTATTTTTAGGGAAAGGGTAAAATATAGGCAAAAAAAGCTGAACTAAAGATATTTCTTTTCAATTATTTTTTATTAGAGTATACCATTGTAAAGTAAAGTACAAAAGTAGCATTGCATATGGTCATAGATAATAGTAATAAGGTTACACCGATATTACCTGAGTATGTATCCTTTATTTAGAGGGTAGGCACATCCTACTACACAATGTGGATGTCACGCCCCCATGAACGCACTGGTCCCAGGTTGACAATAAAATTTCTACACATACACGTCTGAATCATGCAGACTATTATTGCATTATCTGTGTTGATTCTAAAAGTTAATAGAAAACTTTTAAAGATAACAACTGTATAGGGATAACAAGTATATAGATAACAACGGAAACAAAAAAAAATAAAAATACGAACACTGTACCGGAACATGAGATTATTTCTTTTAATACCTATTGGTGAGATTTTTACTGATGGGATCAATCATTATCAGGAAATCTTGATGTCCAAGGTGCCCATTGGTTTTTGAAAGATCTTAGATTGCCAGTTTGGGTGGCAAAGTATTTTTCATAGGAGTGTTGAATTCTAACCCTGCGTACCACTTCCTCAGTGTTAGGGGATAGGGTGGTTTTCCACTTGGCAGTGATAGTTAATCGGGCTGCTATAATTATATGTGTTACAATACTTCTAAATTGGAATGGGATTGTGTCTATAGATAGATTAAGAAGCGCTAAGTGAGGGGTAGGTTTAATAATTTATCCAGTTACTGAGGTTATTAGTTTGAGGATTGCGTACCAAAAGTTATGTATATTTTTGCAATCCTATAGTATGTGAGTTATACTATCTTTAGACCCACATTGTCTCCAACATGTATTCCTTTCAGAGGGAAAAATTTAAGATAGTCTTGCTGGTTAGAGATATGATCTATGGAGAATTTTAAGCATTTGATCCCAGTGATTGGTGCAGTGGAAATAGCGGAAGCTAGATTGGATGACAGTTTGCCACTGTTTAGGGGAGTGTACTGATCCAAGTTCTTTTTCCCAGTTAGACATATTAGATGTCTTTACAAAATTCTCATTAATTTGAAGTAGGGAGTAGAACCAGGATAAGCCTTTAGGTTTATCATATTGGGTCTTTAGGTATTGCCATAAGCCCTTCTGCATTTTGTAGTGTAGATCTAAGTGGGTGGTATGGAAGTGTTTTAGTTGGATCAGGGCGTATGATGTGGGTTTTGGTTGTTTCTTTATATGTCATTATGTTATCTTGCAGCCAGGGGTGGATTCTAAGATTAGGAATCAAATATTCATACACCTGCAGAGGTAGTTCCTCTTGGCGTGATTTAGAGTGAGGGTCAAGCTGCATATTAAATTTTTCCCAAGCTGATAGGGTTGCTGCTAGGAGGAGAGTTTGGGCATATTATTTGATTATTTATCAGTTTGGCTATTAGTAGGGAAGGCAAGTCCCTATTGTTCAGTGTAGCTTTCTCAATTTGTTTTTTGGACTCTGGTTCAAACCAAGCTTTCATTTGGTCCAATAATGCTGCCATGTAATAGTTATGAAGTACAGGGAAGCCAGTTCCCCCTTTATTTCTGTGTCTTTGGATAACTGAGAATGATATTCTAGCCATTTTACATTTCCAAATAAATTGTCTGAAGAGTTTATGGTTTATGGTCGTGTTAAAGAAGTTCTCAGGTATACGGATTTGAATAGTTCTAAAAAAGTAGATGATTTTGGGCAAAAGAAGAATTTTCAATGCCGCTATTCATCCTAGCCAGGAAGCTTCGTAAGTGGAAATATGGAGCAGATCCTCTTTTATAGTTTCCAATAGAGCTGGAAATTGTTTTTCACATGTGGAGAATGTAGGAGTTGTTATTTTAATTCCCAAATATGGAATAGATTGATACATCCATTGAAACTGGAATTTTTGTTTTTGTTGGGTTATTTGATGTTTAGAAACATTTACAGGAAGAATACAGGATTTAGTAATATTAAGTTTGTTGTACGATACTGCACTATAATCATGCAATAAAGAATGCACTTTAGTCAGGGAAGAAGCCAGATTGGTGAGTGTGAGAATCACATTGTCCGCGTAAAGGCCTATTTTGTGGGTGTGTCCTGCGACATTAACTCCAAATATTGTGCTATCATTTGTAATCGCCTCCGCCAGGGGTTCCATCATCATGGTG
This sequence comes from Lithobates clamitans, assembly GCA_037952925.1. Lineage (NCBI taxonomy): Eukaryota > Metazoa > Chordata > Amphibia > Anura > Ranidae > Lithobates > Lithobates clamitans. The sequence continues at coordinate 3,811,681 of JBBGZY010000353.1, forward strand.
AATATGATCGGTGATAGGGGACAGCCCTGGCGAGTTCCATTTGTAATGTGAAATTTTTCAGAGATTTCATTGGAAGTGAAAACATTTCTTCAGGTAAGTTGGCTGTCGATACAAAGCTGTTGAACTACACTCTCAAATGAAGGACTAACTTTGAGAAAAGACTTTATAATATTCTGATATAAAACTGTCAGTACCAGGTACTTTGTTTGTTGGTAGGGCCTGAATAGTATCTGAAATTTCTTTGTCTGAAATTGGGGCATTAAGTGAGTCCAAGTTTTCTGTAGTCAGGGTGGGTAAAGTCACTGAGTCAAGAAAAGAGTTAATAGTCTGGGTTGATGGTTGAGGTGTTTCATTGTTATTCTGATGTTCTAAAACTGTCACACGAGCCACGTACCTGATGTGAGACTGAAGTAGTGGGGAGGCCTCCCTAGTACCTCGGGTCCTTGAAGCCTCTGGAGATGTAGACAGAGACTTGGTGGACACGAGTGGCACGGGTGCCAGGGGTGCGGAGTACCGTGCAAGCCTTAGTCCGAGATCTGAGCTGAGGTCAAGTCCAGTTGGGCAACGAATTAAAAAAGGGTTTATTAGAAGAAGAATGGTCGAATGGTCCAGATCCAAGCCGGGGCCGGTTCCAATCTGGCAGCTGAGTACAAAAGGGGCAAAGAAGTAGAATGGTTAAAGTACAAATCCGAGGTCAATGGCAAGCAGCAATCAAAAGTAGTCAAATAGGTTTCCAGGTCACAACAAGTTCAGACAGATCACATACTAGCACAGGAACAAGGGGGGACTGAAGATATTCCAGCAATTTGGCAGTGTCTGGGCTGGGCTTATATAGGGAAGTTTGAGGTCACTTCCTGTGCGCCTCCTGGGCATTTTCCCGCATTTTTCCATCAGGTTGAGGTCACTTCCTGTGCGCCTCCCAGGCATTTTCCCATCATTTTCCATCAGGTTGAAGTCACTTCTTGTGCTGGTCCTGGACATTTTTCTGCCTTTTTCCATCAAGTCTGTGCAGGTGTGGGTTAGCGCATGCTCAGTTGGCACGGATTTCCTCTTGCGGGAACGCGCCACCGGTGCATGCGTAGTAAGCCCTGGACTCTTACAAAAACTCCGTTGTGGGGATCCCTACTACTGTTCAGTTTGGAGCATTGTTGTCTTTTTTTAATGTAATTTGCTAATAATTTACCTGCTTTATTTCCCTAAACATAGTACCTAGCTTTTATTCGTTTCAAGTAGTTTTAATTAGCTGAGATGAGTGCTGAACTGATTTTTTGCCTACACTCATACAGGTCAGATTCTGTTTGGGGAGACAAATTCTGTTTATGTTGTTCTCAGGTTTTGAGATTTGTTAATAAATTGTTCAACAGCTTTGCCCTTTTTCTTTTTTCCCTAGCAGCCGTCTGAATGAGTAGGCCCCTGCTATAGGCTTTATTAGCACACCATAAAAATGCAATATTAGTGTCCCCAAAGTTGTTAATTGTAAAAAATTCTGTAAGTTGATAGTTTAGTCCAGTTGAGTGCTTTGGATTAGACAGCAGGTCAGTGTTGTTTCGCCATAAATAAGCAGGAATGGTGGAGTCGATACAGGAAGCAGGGGCAGACAGGGATGCAGGGGTAATCCGAGAGAATGGTCGAGGAAGCCAGGAGTTCAGGATCAAGGTAAATCAAACAGGACAGCAGCAAGGATACAGTAACGAGCTGAGACAATCCAGCACTGATACTAGTAAGCTGATCATTTAAATAGGATGCCGTGCGCCGTGATTCCATAGAGTGTGAATGTGCCCACGCTGACGTGTGGGTGCGCCAACGTGTGTGCCTGGTCCGGGAATTGCTCGTTCTTGCCGCACATTTGTATTCGAAGCGCGAAGCCTGCTGGCTGGCGCACGGGAACGAGCATTTGCGAAGGTTCTCTGACATTGCCCCCTCCATATGGGCAGCCTCCGGATGCCCATTTGGGTCCTACTCTCCTGATGAGAGCGATGAAAGGCTTGTATAAGTCTTGGGGCATGGAGATTTGTCTCAGGTTCCCAGGAATTTTCCTCTGGACCAAAACCTTTCCTCTTAATTAGGTATTGATTCTGTCCCCGCCTTCTCCTGCAAAACAATGGTTTCAATCTCGAACTCTTCCTCTCCATCCACCATTATAGTTTCTGGGGGTCCCACTTCATGAAAGGGATTAACCACATTGGGTTTCAGCAGGGAGGTATGAAACACAGGGTGGATCTTGAATGAGTCGGGAAGTTAAAGTTCATAAGCCACTGGGGTATTTTTTTTCTTGACCGGAAAAGGTCCCAGGTATCTAGGTCCCAATTTCCTGGACAAACAGGCCAATTTCAGATTTATTGTTGAGAGCCACACACGGTCGCCAACTTTAAAATCCAGTTCGCCTCTCCTCCTCCTGTCGAAGAACTTTTTATTATCTTCTTGTGCCCTGGAAATGGTCTCTCTCAGCACCTGGTTATTGGTAGCAAGGAATTTTAGTCTGTCCTGAACAGCTGGCAAAGGAGAATCTGGAATCAGCGTTGGCAAAAAAGGGGGATGATATCCATAGTTTGAGAAGAAGGGGGATTGCTTGGTGGCTGTATGGGCAGAGTTATTGAATGTGAATTCCGTCAAGGGCAGTAGTAAGGCCCAATCTTCCTGGGTAAAGGAGGAGGAGCAGCGCAGGTATTGCTCCAGCGTTTGATTAGTACGCTCAGTCTGCCCTTTGGACTGGGGGTGGTAAGCCGAAGAGAAACTGAGTTTAATGCCCAGCGCTTTGCACAGTGCTTTCCAAAATCTTGAAGTGAACTGCACTCCACGATCTGAGACAATGTCGCTAGGAATTCCGTGCAGTCTAACAACCTCTTTAATGAAAACTTTAGCAGTTTCTGTTGCTGATGGGGTCCTTTTCATGTGGATAAAAATGTGACATCCTGGAGAGGCGATCCACCACCACAAAGATGGATGAAAACCCCTCAGATGGGGGAAGCTCCACGATAAAATCCATTGCAATTTTCTCCCAGGGTCTTTCAGGAATGGGTAATTGTCTTAATAATCCCCATGCTTTGTCTTTACTATCCTTGTTCCTGAGGAAGATTGAGGAGGAACCAACATATTTCCTGCAATCCCTTGCTAGGTTAGGCCACCAAAAATGTCTCTGGACCAAATCCATGGTCTTGTATCCCCTGAAATGGCCTGCCAACGGGTAATCATGGCATACTTGTAGAATGGTAGTTCGCAGATTCTGTGGTATGAAAACTTTATTACCCTGCCAATAGAGGTATACAATCGGAAGGCAGGCTCGTAGTCAGGGACAGGCGGTGGTTGGTAACAGGCTGGCAGCGGAGTACAAGATCAGAAAACAGAGCCATAGTCAGAAGTCCAAGCCGGGGTCGATACAGGAAGCAGGGGCAGACAGGGATGCAGGGGTAATCCGAGAGAATGGTCGAGGAAGCCAGGAGTTCAGGATCAAGGTAAATCAAACAGGACAGCAGCAAGGATACAGGAACGAGCTGAGACAATCCAGCACTGATACTAGTAAGCTGATCATTTAAATAGGTCGCCGGGCGCTGTAATTCATTGACGTGCGAAGGTGCCCGCGATAACTCACACTTGTTCGTGCCTGGTCCGGGACTCGCTTGTTCTTGCCGCACGTTTGTATCCAAAGCGTGAAGCCTGCTGGCTGGCGCATGGGAACAAACATTTGCGAAGGTTCTCTGACAGATAGTGTCCTGTGTAACAGGTTGAGATTGGATAAGATAAGGTCTATCCTTGAGTATGCCTGGTGAGGAGATGAATAATAGGTATAGTCCTGCTCAGATGAATGTGCACACCTCCAGGTGTCATAGAGATCAGTATCATTTAGGAAAGGTAAGAGTTCATGTCTGTGTGAGTGGCTTGGATTAGAGCAGTCCAGGTTTTTGTTGACCACACTATTAAAGTCTCTGCATATGATTAGTGATCCTTTACGGATTTTGTCTATGCGTCTGTGCATAGCATTTATGAATGCTGTTTGACCATGGTAGGGGGAAAAAGGTTCACCAGAGTATAAGTGGTGTTGTTAATGTCACAAATCAATATTAAATACCTGCCATTTGGGTCACAGACAATATCATGCAGTTGGAATGAACAGAAACTAAAGAATATAAAGTTTAAGGAGTGGCCCTTTAAAAAGCAAAATAAATTCAAAAATTAGAAAAAGGGGGGGATCGCAACCAGAATCTTTAATAATTTATTTTATTTAATTTAGGGGGGATATATACCCTAAGGTAGAACCAATTCAGGATATATTACCTGGAACATAAAAGTATAACGGCAAATATTGTCATGTAGGTGGGGATAGCATCATAAACAAGTGAAAAAGGTTCACTAATAGCTGCAAAGAAGAGCGATCGCCAGCAGAGATGTTTTCTAAATGTAAAAAAGGAAGAGAAAGAAAGAGCAATAAGGACCAATAAAGAATCCAAAGCGTAGCTTACTGTCAGCTAATGACAGTGTCACGCAGCGAAAACTTACTTTACAGATAGTTGTCCGGCACGCAGACTGGGGGGAGCATCACGCTGCCTCCGTAGGATCGCACCGGTGACAGAACTGTAGGCGGTGTGTGACCGCCTTTATATACCCCCATCGCGGCGGCGTCTGATCTCGCCGCCGGGATGCGGACGCTCAATGAGATTGACCATGTGGGGACGCAAGGGAACGCGGTGACGTCAATTCTGACGTCAACCGCGTGTGTAGAGGTTACTGCGCATGTCAGCGCGGTTCTGGAGCCCGTGGAGCATCAGGGCGCCAAAGGCGCCATCTTTGTTGAGGGAAAGAGAAGGGTAAAAGCAGAATGGAGATAAATTAAAGCATTATACCTGCTTTTGTTCTGAAGAACAATAGAAAATATATGTATTCCCAATGAGTTCTTAAAGGAGGCTCATATATATCAATAAATTAGGTATCCCAAACCCAAACCAAACGTGATCAGGCTCAAATTTAAGGGCCACCAGCCATAGGGGCGATTGGTTCAACACCCCAAAAGGTGGGTGCCCGGGGCGTCCGTGTGGTCTAAATTGACAACGATAGTCCCAATATGAGGATAATTCCAGCGAGCAATTGAAAATAAAGAATAAAAGAATATATAACCGAGAACTCTTTTAAGGTGAGATTTGCAGCCACAGCCTGCAAGATGTAGTACAGATTAAACAGTGGAGGTTCGGTGATATCAAATGTAACATACATAGAATACATGGTCAATACTACAACTAATGCTAAATGTCATCTATGGCTCAAACATACAAGTGATGCCACAGCACAGCATAAAAATACTGAGTATAGTAAACGACCAAAAATAATAAAAAGAGACAGGAGGATAGAAAAGTAAAAAAGTAAAAAAGGAGAAGGGGGAGAAAAAACACAAGAATAATGCAGGGCAGAGGATGCGACCATATCACGGTTGAGAATATTGTAATAATTCAAATAAATGGCTTGAAACTGAACGCATCGTTCATGCCAGGATGTTGGAGAGCTGACAATTTGTGTATCCAGCGTGCCTCCTTTTGTAGGAGGAGCCTATCATAGTCTCCTCCTCTAGCACCAGGGGGGATATGTTCTAAAGCAAAAAAGTGTAAACAGTTAGCGTTAAAATTATGACCACATCCATAAATCACAAAATACCTCCAGTGGAGGCTTATCTATGGAACGTTTTTTCTCGAGACTGCAACGCATGCTCGAGAGAAAATCAAGACTATTTTGGAATAAATGGTACTTTCTCAAATATACTGAAGAGAATATCACTCCGTGGGGTTTAAGAATTCAGATCTTTCCCACCATTACCCAGTTGGAGCCAGAATTTAAACTTGAATGGGAGGAGAACTTGCAAAGTTGCTCCAGCAAAATGATGGAGCTCCTATGCAAACATTATACTGCCGAGTTGTCCCTTGTGGATAAGGAAATTGAGAAGCTATACCATGACAATCCAGTAATTATTTCAGACAGTCTTTTCCCTACACGTGAAAATGAACTTAAAAGTAATTTAGAAATCTATGTAACAGAGATTTTAAAAACAAAGGAAAAAAAATATATTAGGGATAAACTAGCTTATGACAATAAACAAGCATATAACTGGTCACAAAATAATTACAAAAGGAAAAAACGCAATAACCGAACACGTCAAACCAAACAGGCGAATAGTGAACCCAGTGATTCTGACTCATCTGTCTCTTCTGTTTCTTCACTACAGGCACAAGAATTCACACGGCTTACCAGAACTCAGGATTCACTGAATTCCAAACACCTCAGAGAAAATGTACCTACAGGCACAGTTAGACGTACGCCTAACCCTAAGACACCCATGGTCACTCGTGCGGGCGCGAACAAAAGTTCACTTACCAGCGCACCGACACATCCTGAACCTCTTTCCAACACTTGCACAACCACTTGCGCACTCACTATCGGCCCGAGCACCTCGGTAAGTAACGTTAACACTTTTTCTTCACAGCAGGATTTTCGTCCAGCCCCAATTTTTACACAATTGATGCCGGATCCCAAAAGAACCATGAGTTCAGATTCGGGGAATTCCAAACCCCAGAAACTCAACTCGAGGTGATCAATATCTCCTCTTGTCCTCTCTCGGCAGAACAAATCTCTGTGTTAAAACTGGGTCTCACCTTTTGCCCTACGCAAAGGGTGGATTCTTTTGAATTAATAAAAGATCTCAATCTATTTTCGAGAAAACTTATGTTTAAAATTCTCTATGACAGACCACCCCCATCTATCCAAAGTTCGTCTCTGGATAATCCCCTCTGGAAGGACATGTCCATTAATGACATCAAGGCCATGGAGGACTTAATGGAGCTGTGGGAGGAGGGGGGGATCAGTGAAACAGACCTGCTCGAGGCTCTTGCCCTCGAAACAGCTGTTGACCCCCCGCCTCCTTCCCCACCTCCATTGGCCCACCCTTGTTCCCTGTCCACTGCTACACCTCGTAATTATAAACCTAAATCCTCCAAATTCCCTGCCCTCCAAGGCAACCCGAACGTATGGGCATTCACTAACCAAGTTACCAAAGAGATTATGGTAACTAAATGGAGAAACACCTCCGAAGCCAACCTGACTCCTTCCCAAACCAAGGCTTTAAAATCTTTACAATCAAATCAAAGTATTGTAATTAAGCCTGCCGATAAGGGCGGCAACTTGGTGGTGATGGACAGGGGACAATATGAGTCCATGGTACTGGCTATTGTCCGGAACCATGAGTGGTACCGTAAAGTATCACCAACTCACGTTACTTTGACAATCAACCGTCACCAACATCTAATTGGCTCGGCTTACCGAAGTGGTCTCATCAACAAGTCCACTTGGGAGTTTTTAAACATCACATCCCCACGAACACCTACACTATACGCTCTCCCTAAAATTCATAAAAGTCAGACCAAACCCCCAGGCCGCCCAATTGTCTCTGGTAATGGCAGTCTCACCGAGACAGCCAGCCAACTAATTGATGACTTTCTTAGGCCCCACGTCGAGGGGTTGGTGTCCTATCTTCAGGACACCAATGACCTGCTACGCGCCCTCGATGGGATTTCCCTTCCCGTGGGTGCGTGGCTGGTAGCCCTCGACGTGGAGGCCTTATATAACTCAATCCCCCACCAGCAGGGGGTGGAAATTGTAAAAGATTTCCTCTCTCAAAACCATGAGACATCTCCTCAGTACAACGGATTCATTTTGAATTTGTTGATGTTCATCCTTTCCAACAATATCTTCCTGTTTGGGGGATCCCACTACCTCCAGATACAGGGGGTGGCTATGGGGACCAAATGTGCCCCCTCTTATGCCAACCTGTATCTGGGGGGGTGGGAACGGGAATTATTTTCCCGAGATGATATGCAACAATATATGGAATTAATCCCCCTATGGAGGAGGTTTATTGACGACATTTTTTTCATATGGATAGGCCCCAAAGATCTTCTTTTGTCCTTTTTGGAAAGCCTTAAAATTAACAGGTACAATCTTAAATTCACGGTGGAATTTAGTCAATCTAATCTGACTTTTTTGGATACCCAAATCATAGTTAAATTTGACGGTAGCATCAGAACAACCTTATACCGTAAACCCTCCGCAGGTAACTCCCTGCTGCATGCCAGCAGTTCCCACCCAGCCCCCCTGATTACAAGTGTGCCCTACGGGCAATACTTGCGAGCCAAACGCAACTGTAGTGATGAGTCTGACTTTGAAAAGGAAGCTAAATGTTTACGTCTACGCTTCCTTAACCGAGGATATAGCAAAAAGTGCCTCAAAAAAGCTTACCTTAGAGCTAAAAATCAAAATAGAGCTTCTCTTTTACACAACATTAGACCCAAAAAAGCTAATCCCGGCGTCAGACTCATCACTACCTACTCTAGTCAACATAAACAAATACGTGACATTCTCAATAAATATTGGTACTTATTAATGGGAGAGGAAAAAGTGGCTAAACACCTTAATCCATACCCGGAGATCACTTTCAGACGATGTCGATCCCTGAGGGATTCATTGGTACAGAGCCATTATGAAAATCAAGTTGTTAAAACCAAAGAGGTTGACAGAGGCAGTAGACCCTGCCATCGTTGTTCCTACTGTAGATACATTTTAGCCACTCGAAGCCTTTTGTTGCCTAACGGGGATCTGTTCAAACCAAAATTTGCAGTAACTTGTCAATCCATTGGTATAGTGTACATTATGCTATGTGAGTGTAAAATGTTTTACATCGGGAAAACTAAGAGGCCCTTTTTCTGTCGTATTAGGGATCATGTCTCCCTTATACAGAAAAAAAGAATGGAGACCCCTATCAGTCGACATGTAGGCCTACAACATAATTTTAACGCTAACTGTTTACACTTTTTTGCTTTAGAACATATCCCCCCTGGTGCTAGAGGAGGAGACTATGATAGGCTCCTCCTACAAAAGGAGGCACGCTGGATACACAAATTGTCAGCTCTCCAACATCCTGGCATGAACGATGCGTTCAGTTTCAAGCCATTTATTTGAATTATTACAATATTCTCAACCGTGATATGGTCGCATCCTCTGCCCTGCATTATTCTTGTGTTTTTTCTCCCCCTTCTCCTTTTTTACTTTTTTACTTTTCTATCCTCCTGTCTCTTTTTATTATTTTTGGTCGTTTACTATACTCAGTATTTTTATGCTGTGCTGTGGCATCACTTGTATGTTTGAGCCATAGATGACATTTAGCATTAGTTGTAGTATTGACCATGTATTCTATGTATGTTACATTTGATATCACCGAACCTCCACTGTTTAATCTGTACTACATCTTGCAGGCTGTGGCTGCAAATCTCACCTTAAAAGAGTTCTCGGTTATATATTCTTTATTTTCAATTGCTCGCTGGAATTATCCTCATATTGGGACTATCGTTGTCAATTTAGACCACACGGACGCCCCGGGCACCCACCTTTTGGGGTGTTGAACCAATCGCCCCTATGGCTGGTGGCCCTTAAATTTGAGCCTGATCACGTTTGGTTTGGGTTTGGGATACCTAATTTATTGATATATATGAGCCTCCTTTAAGAACTCATTGGGAATACATATATTTTCTATTGTTCTTCAGAACAAAAGCAGGTATAATGCTTTAATTTATCTCCATTCTGCTTTTACCCTTCTCTTTCCCTCAACAAAGATGGCGCCTTTGGCGCCCTGATGCTCCACGGGCTCCAGAACCGCGCTGACATGCGCAGTAACCTCTACACACGCGGTTGACGTCAGAATTGACGTCACCGCGTTCCCTTGCGTCCCCACGTGGTCAATCTCATTGAGCGTCCGCATCCCGGCGGCGAGATCAGACGCCGCCGCGATGGGGGTATATAAAGGCGGTCACACACCGCCTACAGTTCTGTCACCGGTGCGATCCTACGGAGGCAGCGTGATGCTCCCCCCAGTCTGCGTGCCGGACAACTATCTGTAAAGTAAGTTTTCGCTGCGTGACACTGTCATTAGCTGACAGTAAGCTACGCTTTGGATTCTTTATTGGTCCTTATTGCTCTTTCTTTCTCTTCCTTTTTTACATTTAAAAAACATCTCTGCTGGCGATCGCTCTTCTTTGCAGCTATTAGTGAACCTTTTTCACTTGTTTATGATGCTATCCCCACCTACATGACAATATTTGCCGTTATACTTTTATGTTCCAGGTAATATATCCTGAATTGGTTCTACCTTAGGGTATATATCCCCCCTAAATTAAATAAAATAAATTATTAAAGATTCTGGTTGCGATCCCCCCCTTTTTCTAATTTTTGAATTTATTTTGCTTTTTAAAGGGCCACTCCTTAAACTTTATATTCTCCTGTGGTCATAGCATGGCAGCGATACCCCTCATATATGATAACTCCTTGGTTTGAAACCAGCAGCAGTACTGTCATTCCATTGAAGCATTTATATCGGATTAATGTGCTACAGCCTGGTAAGATGTATAAATTTTGATTGTTCACCTATATTTGGTTAAAATGTTTAGCATTGAAACCTATATGCATGTATTTAAACTCTCTGTATCAATCTTTATTCTGGTAATGGAATTTTTTGTAAATTCAAAGAATTCATTAGATGTTTTCTATAATATGTTCAAATGTATGTATTGATTTTTGTCTACTTTTCCATCATTTAGAGTCCGCCACAATCATTGCCTCTAAACTCCTGAAGAAGCTCGTATTAGAGCGAAACATGTCGAGAGCGGCTGATTGTCTTGGCACCTTTAAGTAGTTGCTTCTTATTGCATTGTCTAAATGTGATAATGATTTTTGGGTGACATTGTCTATGTCATATTGTTCTTATTAACATGTCTCACTCGTGAAGTGAGGCATAAATATTTTAATGTGATTTAATACAAATAAATATCAATTTTTACTCAGTATGATTGTACAGTATTTTTTGAATATATTGTCTATTAAATAGCACCTTAAAAGTCCCTGGGGAAGATCTTTTCCCCTCCCCCCCCTTCTCTAGGCTAAACAGCCTTTAGTTTCTGTTCATTACTTAATCATGGGATGTGGTGCTTTTAGTTGACTATCTCTGTCCTTCCTATACTCCATCATGCAGTTGGAAGGCAATGGAGTGTTTGATCGCTATTAATACTCCCCTTTTTTTAACTAGAGCAGTAGCGTTAAAGATGTGTGGGAAAGCTTTTCTGTGAACACTTATGCCCTGTACACACATTAGGCTTTTCCGACAACAAAATCCATGTTTTTTTTCCGACCAATGTTGGCTCAAACTTGTCTTGCATACACATGGTCACACAAAGTTGGTCGGAAATTCCGAACGTCAAGAACGCGATGACGTACAACACATACAACGAGCCAAGAAAAATGAAGTTCAATAGCCAGTGCTGCTCTTCTGCTTGATTCCAAACATGTAGGGAACTTTGTGCGTTGGAATTGTTGTCGGAAAATTTGAGAACCAGCTCTCAAATTTTGTGTGACGGAAATTCCGATGGAGCTTACACACGGTTGGAATTTCCGACAATGAGCTCCTTTCAAACATTTTCCGTCGGAAAATCCTATTGTGTGTACGGGGCATTAGGTTGTTTATTAGTCATGAAGTGTGTTTCTTGTGCGCAGAGCACTTCTCCCTTCAGTTTGTCCATTTCTATCCACATGGAGCTTCTCTTAAATGGGCTGTTCAGGCCATGTAAATTTAAGGAGACAATTGATAGTGTCATGAGTCCTTCTTTATTAAGTTGTCAATGGTTACTGTAAAGTTATTCAGAAATAGGTACAATGATACTTTTTTACATGTAGGTGGTGCTGTTAGACCAGAGATGGGCGACAACATGAGCTTTATGTAGATGGATTTATCAGTCCTAGGTATCCAGAATAAGGTAAGGATGAGATTTTCTTTGTGATCCACGGGTACAGTAAAAACATGAAAAATAAACAAAATTAGGAAGAAAAACAGGAACATAAAAAAGTGATCCTTTTTTGCAAAGGATTAGAGGGGTTTTAGCTCCCAGTAACCTGAAACAGACATCCTGATAGAAATGTGGCCGTCGCAACTGATACAAGTATTTGGAAGGTTGTATTGTTGTGAACTTATGCGGATTGCCATTCCGGAGCCACCCTGAGTGGTGGGGATTTTGAGGGGAGATTGTCATTCTCCTCAGGGAGCAGGTCCCATCTTCTTGCAAGGTCTAACCCATCTTCGAGTGTCGTTATTATTATTATTATACAGGATTTATATAGCGCCAACAGTTTACGTAGTGCTTTACAACTTGAGGGTAGACAGTATACTGTAAATACAATACATTTTAATACAGTAGGAATCAGAGGGCCCTGCTCCTTAGAGCTTACAATCTAAGAGGGAAGGTCAAGAGATACAAAAGGTAATAACTGTGGGTGATGTGCTGATTGAGAAGATAAATGTACAGTTGTTAGGTAGGGGCCAGATAGGCTTCTCTGAATAGATGAGTTTTCAGGGATCGTCCGAAAGTGGATAAAGTAGGAGAAAATCAGACGGATTGGGGTAGAGCATTCCAGAGGATGGGAGAGGCCCTGGAGAAGTCCTGAAGGCGAGCATGGAATGAGGTTACAAGGGAGCTTGAGAGCAGGAGGTCTTGGGAGGAGCGAAGAGACGATTAGGTTGGTATTTTGTGACTAGGTTAGAGATGTAGCTGGGGGCCAGGTTGTGGATGGCTTTGTAAGTTATAGTTAGTATCTTGAATTTAATTCGGTGACTAAGTGGCAGCCAATGGAGGGATTGGCAGAGGGGTGTAGCAGACGCTGAGCGGTTTGTGAGGTGGATGAGCCTGGCAGCAGCGTTCATGATGGACTGAAGTGGGGATAGCCTATTTAGAGGTAAACCAATGAGGAGGGAGTTGCAGTAGTCGAGGCGGGAGATGACCAGGGAGTGGATTAGAAGCTCTGTGGTGACATTGGTTAGGAAGGGGCGTATCTTGGAGATGTTGCGGAAATTGAGGTGGCAAATTTCGGATAGTGATAGAATGTGGGGTCGAAAGGTTAGTTCAGAGTCCAGGATTACACCTAACATAACACTGTTATGACATGAGTGCGGTTCTCTCTTGTGATAAGCATTTTAGTGGGAAAACCCAATGTGTATGGGATCTTATGATTCTGGAGCAGTTTGGTAAGTGTAGCCAGACTCCTGCGTGCTGCCATGGTATGTTGAGACAGGTCTGCGAACACTGTTATATCAGAGTAGGGGTTAGGTAGTGTTTTGTTCTTCCTAGCAAATCGCATGACCTCATCTTTGATGTGAAAAAAATTGATGCGGGCAATAACATCTCTGGGGACTTTTTCTGGTAGAAACTTGGGCTCTGTCCACCCTGTCAGGGGTATCAGGTAAAATCGTCGCTATAAACTGCTGGACGTAGTGCCTGAGTTCTGCTGGGGTCACAGCTTCTTCCACCCCCTGCAATTTTATATTGTTCCTTCTCGACCTGTCTTCTAAATCTGCGATTGTATCTTTCATGGCTTGCACGTCCCCCTCTGTGTCATTATGTGCATCCACCAGCTCATTGTGGGCGACTGTGAATTCCCCCATATTATCCTCAATATGGCTGACTCTGTCACCTATAGAAGAGACATCGTTTCTTAGTTCTGTTATACAGTTCATCATATCTCTATGCAGGGATCCCCTGAGGGTGATCAACATGTCCCTCATTACAGTGTCACTTAATGGTTGCCCTGTGGTGGAGAATTCGTTAAGCTGCTCTACAAATTCCTGTGACATATTCTGATCACCAGGCTCCCCTGCATATGTATGTGCTGACGATCGTTTCTGGGACAATTTTTGAGGACTGTTGATTGGTGATGCTCCTGGTGTGGAACCCCCACTGCTGTCTCGATAGGATGAGCTACGTGGAGGTGGACCTTAGCCTGCACAGTGACCGCCATGTTGCAGGCCGTGCCGTGGACCGGAGGCCCCGGTGCCATTTTGTGGCCTAGGCGTGCTTTTGGCCTGATAGAAATCTGTAAGTTTCCGTGGCGTCTTGTCTTTCTTTCTTTTCCCCATGGTGTCCATGGTGATCTCCCGGGTGCAGAGAGCCAGGTAAATGTCACGGATGGTTCCCCACGTCGCAGGAATGAGCTGGATGCTGAAGGTACACTCGGGAGCTCTCTCTCTACACAGCCATTAGCTCCAGTTGCCAGCCACACACCCTAAAAATATTTAAATGAGAGCTTTTTTATTTTTTTTACTACTTCAGCCACTTTGGCTTAGATTTTTCTGACAATTCACCTCTCTTCACTTATTAGTGAATAGACCCGATAAAAACAGACACTTGGACAAACAACAAGAAAAACTAGAGCCAAAGATATTAATGGAAGATTGAGGGATTAAATAAGATTGCTGCCATCTAAGTGGCATAGGTGTGTACCTATTGCATTAGGGTGCGCACCCCAAAGATCAAACACACATGCGTGTGTATATGTGTGTCTGATATATATATATATATATAATTATATATATATATATATATATATATATATATATATATATATATATATAGGGACCCAGCGGGACAGCAGAGGTGGCGCTTGTGGAGTGCCAAGCCAGGGACCTAACGTGTCAGCAGAGGTGAAGTTTGAGGAGTATCTGTGAGTGCCTACCTATACAGAAGTGGTGTCCGGCTGGAGGCCTTCACCCGTATAGCTGTCTACCTATGGAAGTCTTGGAGTCTGTTAATTAACATTGCATCTACCTAAGGGTGTCCTGGCCCTAATTCTCTCTCCCACAGTTCTGTTTAAGAGACAATAAATCTCTTTGCATTCAAAAAGTGTCTGGCGCCCACCTCTTCATCTTGCATTAGACCCACCATGCTAACCCACTCATTCAGGACGTATGTTCAGAGGCATTTGAACGTTTACAGGCGTTTTAATTTTTGACTATTTGAAAAAAAAAAAACACTTCTAAACGCAAATGCGGCTAAACGCAGCATGTAAACGTGGCTAAATGTCGGTTACTATCTGTCAAATTAAATTGTTCAGAAGAGGTTATAAAACGTCCCGTGTACATTAAGGCCTCTTTCACATGGGCGACTGTTCTGCCGCTGTTAAAAGCATGATATTCTAATTTTTCGAGTATCACCTGTAAGTTGCACTAGTAAATACAGCTGGATAAAACACAAACTGCGTCTGTCTTCATTTCAGTCTGCAAAGCAACAGATTGTGATTATTTTAAAGGGGGTGATTCTTTTCTATACCCACTGTACTTTGCTAGTAACTGGGATACATGCTCTTAATTAGTCTGTTATAAATTTGGTGTTTAGATTTAGATTATTAAAAAATGAGGAGACTTACTACTATCTTTCAGCAGGCATGTTAATTTAATAAAATTTAATATCCTACAAAGGCTGAGACATTTGATTCAAGCTTTCCACTTCTAAGTTCATGCAAAAGATATTTTGAGATTGAACAAGGGGATCTGATTTCTTGTGGAAAGGGAAAAATAGCAGAATTAATGGATTAATATTGAAGTATAATTTGATTGGGTTGGGGCTCCCTAAAAATGAATAACATCATTGCATTGGTAAGAACTGATTTAATATTGTTTTTAAAAAAAATAAGAGTTTTATTGATTTGTAATGTCACTTAGCTGAGGGTTTGTTTCTGTCATTTTTGTTACAGGTCAAATGAATGATAATCAGTGGATTTTAGGGATAACCTAAAGGCCTGAAATTGGTTTTGGAAATATCAAGTTTGTGAAACTCATACTATCCACCTATCAGAGGGAATGCAATGTTTACTCAAAGATTAATTAATCAAATATTTGATGAATGGAGAAAAGGAATTATTATTCATTAACAACATTTTTGGATGAAAAAACAGACCTTATTTCATGTGAGATACTCAGAGAAAACATTGTTATTTCTGATTGTTTACACTTGTTATAGGCAAATAGGTGATTATATGGGCTTGATTATTGTGGAAGTTAGGCATTCTTCTGGAAAACTTTCCAGTTATAGGGGGATGTGGGGAAAAACACCCTATTAGGATTATATATGCTTTAATAACCACTTTTAGTTATCAAAAAGCATAGAATTTATATAATAAGAAGTGAAGGGCTACTTTTCAAAACTTGAGAGACTTAGGGGAATTAATAGAAGATGGTTATAAGAAGGTGTTTAGAACAATTGTGGGAATTGACCTTAGATAAGCATAATAACTTATATTGAAGTGGCAAGGTGATAGCAATCCTTGTTGTTTCAAGTGTGGGGCCCCTATTCCAAATCTACATCACATGTTATTCAAATGTAGAAAGGTTATTAGGCTTTGGAATAGAATTAATTATTGGGTGAGTAGCTAGTTGGAGAGATGTACTGTATTAATCTAATATTTGAAATCATTGTGTTCCTACTAGATATGTGCACTGTCAAAAAATGTGTTTGTTTTCGTTTCATTGTTTTTTTTTTTTAATTTTTTGGGTCATTTGTTATGATCGAAATTCATTATTTCAAATAAATTTGTAACTTTGGAAAAATTCTAATTCGTTATGTTCCATTAGTTTAGATGCGGAATTCGTTATTGCGATAATTCGGAAAAATACGAAATTCAAAAATTTGAAAATCAGAAAATTTGAAAATCCAAAATTTGAAAATTCGAAATAATAACTAATAATAAGTAACTGTTAAATTATAGGTATTGGAATTTCCTTTCAAATTTGACTGTTGAACATAATGTATACAAATTTATCCGAAGTTACAAATTATCCGAAATAACGAATCTAAATTAATGGAACATAATGAAGTAATAATAATAAATAATAATAATAATAATAATAATAATAATAATAATAATAATAATAATAATAATAATAATAATAAAAAGTTTCCATTATTATTATTAATATTATTTTTTATTATTAATTTGTTACGTTCCATTCGTTTAGATGCGGCATTTGTTATTTTATATAAATTCGTATTCATTAACAGTCAAATTTGAAAGGAAATTCCAATACCTATAATTTAATAGTTAGTAATAGTTATCATTGTTAGTTATTTCGGATTTTCGAGTTTTCTGATTTTCGTTCTTATTTTCGGATTTTCATTCTCATTTTCGTTTTTTTTTAATTTTTAATTTTCAGATTTCGAATTTCAAATTTCCATGTTTATAAAAATTTGTTAAACAAATATTTCTGAATTAGCGAATTTGTCGAATTTAGTTGAAAAAACCAATCTGGAACAAAATGAATTGCACATGTCTAGTCCCTACTCAGCCCTGAAGAAAGGGCTGGAAATAATAATAATAATTCTGATAATATTGGCTACTGTACAATAAAAGAATTGCTTCAGTGGACTAATTAAAGGTTAGAAAAATGGACTTTAAAGGCACACGGGTAGACCATATAAAAATAATTATAATTTTTATTTTGTAGGGAAATATTAAAAAAGGGGAATTATTACATATAGATATATATAAAATTCATGAAACTAGTATTATATAACCCACACACAGATTCTGACACCACTTGCAAGGTAAAGAATTACAATGATACATCCAAAGGTGCAATGACTGAAATTCCAATAGTAGTAACCAAATAGGTATATGGACATAAAATGGTATGGATCAGAATGTGAATCCAGGCACAAAATATTTGCTTGTTCGCTCTACATGTTGCGCGTAGGGATACGCTTCTTCAGGAGCACAAAGGTCATATTGTCATCAACCGCAGAAATAGTAACGTTAAAATTTGCTGGAAAGCAAAATTATATGGATATATCCAAGAAAAAATAATAACCAACACACAGCTAAAGAGACACAAATGCTGGTAATGTTAACCAGCGTGCGTGTATTGAAGCTACAAAACCTGTTAAAACATTGTAGGGAGGCAGGCTTTAAGGCTCAAAGAGGCTGGTACCTCGAGGTTTTGAGCTGTGCTGTATAGTGTGGAATTGAGGAAAAGGACCTCCAAGGTAGTATTCTCAGGAATACTACCAGTACATCGAGCCACACCAGAAAGGCAGAGGTAGATTAGGGAAGTAAACAAAGGGCTGAAGAGCTGGTGTAGTAAGGAGGGGTTTGGGTTCCTGGAGGACTGGGCCGACTTCTCAGTCGATAACCGGTACTATAAAAGGGACGGACTGCACTTAAAAGAGGAGGGTGCAGATCAGATGGGAATGAAGATGGCCAAAAAATTAGAGGGGTTTTTAAACTAGGTGATGGGGGGGAGGGTCCAGAGGTAGAGATAGTCAGCGTGGAACATATTCCAGAGGGCAGTATTGGGTGCATTAGTGGTAGGTTGACCAAAGCACAAAAACCCAAGGTAAGTATAGTAGCAAGTCCTAGTTGCAATCTCGGAAAGCCCAATAGGAGGATAATATGTGACAGGTCTAAACTACGTGGCTTGTTCACCAATGCCAGGAGCCTGGCGGACAAGATGGGTGAACTAGAGTTGTACGAGGAGGATTTGGTTTTTGTGGGAATTTCAGAGACCTAGTTCAACAGCTCTCATGATTGGCTGGCAAACATTTAAGGGTATACTCTTTATCGCAAGGATAGAGAGGGTAAAAAGGGGGGAGGGGTGTGCCTATATATATATATATATACAAGTGAATGTGAGAGATGACATCACTAAGGGAGCTAGGGAGGAGATGGAATCCCTTTGGGTAGAGCTCCAAAGGGATGAAGATGGGGGAAAATAATACTGGGAGTATGCTATAGGCCCCCTAACCTGAGGGAGGAAATGGAGACAGATCTCCTATCACAATTTGGATTAACAGCAAGGATGGGAAGTGTTATCATAATGGGGTATTTTAATTATCCAAACATAGACTGGGCAGAGGGAACCGCGCATTCATCTAAGGCACTCCAGTTCCTTAATGTCTTGCAGGACAATTTTATGGGTCAGATGGTAGATGCACGAACTAGAAATAAAGCATTACTGGATCTATTGATTACCAACAATACAGACCTGATCACGAATGTGGAATTACGGGGCAATTTAGGTAACAGCGATCACAGGTCAATTTGTTTCAGTATAAATCACACAAATAGGAAACATAAAGGGAATACAAAGACACTGAATTTCAAAAGAGACAACTTCCCTAAACTACGAACCTTGCTGGAAGGTATAAATTGGGATAAAATTTTAAGAACAAAGAACACAGAGGAGAGATGGGTTTGCTTTAAGAGCATATTAAATAAGGGCATTAGCCAATGCATCCCATTGGGTAATAAACTTAAAAGAGCGAACAAAAGTCCTGGATGGCTTAACTCCAATGTAAAAATTCATATAAAAGCAAAGGAGAAGGCCTTCAAAAAATACAAGGCTGAGAGATCATCATCAGCATTCAGACTTTACAAAGAATGCAACAAGAAATGTAAGGGTGCAATAAGGATGACTAAGATAGAACATGAAAGACACATAGCGGAGGAGAGAAAAAAAAAATCTGAAGAAATTCTTTAAGCATGTAAACAGTAAAAAAGGTAGGACAGACCATATTGGCCCCATAAAGAATGAGGAAGGACATATGGTTACAAAGGATGGGGAGATGGTGAAGGTATTGAATTTATTCTTCTCCTCAGTCTTCACGAGGGAATCGGGGGGGATTCAGTAACCAAAACTGCAGTGTTTATCCTCATGACACATCACAGGAAGCACCTCCATGGTTAACAGAGGGCAGAATTAAAATTAGACTTGAGAAACTTAACATTAATAAATCACCGGGACCAGATGGCTTGCACCCGAGGGTACTTAGGGAACTCAGTCAAGTGATTGCCAGACCGCTGTCCCTAATTTTTACAGACAGTCTACTGACTGGAATGGTACCAGCTGATTGGAGAAAAGCCAATGTAGCACCAATATTTAAAAAGGGCCCAAAATACATCCCTGGGAATTACAGACCAGTTAGCCTAACATCAATAGTATGTAAACTCTTGGAGGGGATGATAAGGGACTATATACAAGATTTTAGCAATGGTAATGAGAACTGTATCATTAGCAGTAATCAGCATGGATTCATGAAGAATCGTTCTTGCCAAACCAATCTACTAACCTTCTATGAGGAGGTGAGTTGCCAGCTAGATAAAGGAAGGCCCGTAGACGTGGTGTATCTGGATTTTGCAAAAGCATTTGACACAGTTCCCCATAAACGTTTACTGTACAAAATAAGGTCCATTGGCATGGACCATAGGGTGAGTACATGGATTGAAAACTGGCTACAAGGGCGAGTTCAGAGGGTGGGGATAAATGGGGAGTACTTGGAATGGTCAGGGGTGGGTAGTGGGGTCCCCCAGGGTTCTGTGCTGGGACCAATCCTGTTTAATTTGTTCATAAACGACCTGGAGGATGGGGTAAACAGTTCAATCTTTGTATTTGCAGACGATACTAAGCTAAGCAGGGCAATAACTTCTCAGCAGAATGTGGAAACCTTGCAAAAAGATCTGAACAAATGAATGGGGTGGGCAACTACATGGCAAATGATGTTCAATGTAGAAAAATGTAAAATAATGCATTTGGGCGGCAAAAATATGAATGCAATCTATACACTGGGGGGAGAACCTCTGGGAGAATCTAGGATGGAAATGGACCTGGGGGTCCTAGTAAATGATAGGCTCAGCAATGGCATGCAATGCCAAGCTGCTGCTAACAAAGCAAACAGAATATTGGCATGCATTAAAAAATTCCAGAGATAAAACGGTAATTCTCCCGCTCTACAAGACTCTGGTCCGGCCGCACCTAGAGTATGCTGTCCGGTTCTGGGCACCAGGCCTCAGGAAGGATGTACTGGAATTGGATCGAGTACAAAGAAGGGCAACAGCTGATAAAGGGTCTGGAGGATATTAGTTATGAGGAAAGGTTGCAAGCACTGAACTTATTCTTTCTGGAGAAGAGACGCTTGAGAGGGGATATGATTTCAATATACAAATACCGTACTGGTGACCCCACAATAGGAATAAAACTTTTTCGCAGAAGAGAGATTAACAAGACTCGTGGCCACTCATTAAAATTAGAAGAAAAGAGGTTTAACCTTAAACTACGTAAAGGGTTCTTTATTGTAAGAGCGGCAAGGATGTGGAATTCCCTTCCACAGGCTGTGGTCTCAGCAGGGGGCATCGATAGTTTCAAGAAACTATTAGATAAGCACCTGAATGACCACAACATACAGGGATATACAATGTAATACTGACATATAATCACACACATAGGTTGGACTTGATGGACTTGTGTCTTTTTTCAACCTCACCTACTATGGAACTATGTAACTATGTGTGTTTGTCTCCTGGTATCCAATTAGTGTCTGCTCAGTTTTCATTTACCCATTGTTGGGACGTTGGCACACTGTTATCTGTGTATCCACAGTGTCACCCTGTGAGAATACACGTTAAATTCAAAATCCTTTTCAATAATTAAAGGTTACTGTGAATGAGTAATATTATACACCAGATTTGATACTGGAGTTTTATAATGTTTTTGGTGGTAAGGCTTAGTAAATAAAAGAACAATCTTGAAGATTGATGGGCCATACAGGATTACATTTCCAGTGTCCTAGTTATCTGAATAGGGTAGTGTTTATCATGATTTTTTTGCAATTTATTGTATTTATTATGTATATACTATACAGGATGTATGTATATTTGATATAAAAAACAAAATTAGCCACTAAACATTGGCTAAACATTGATAACTGCTTCATTTAGTGGTATATTTACTGACATTACTTAAGCATCGGGTTGAATGGAAAAAATTACCCCCATCTTCACTGAGGTGGATGGGGAAATCCTTCCCACTGTGTCTTTGTATTCTGACAGTGAGTGGCGGCCAGTGCTCAAAATTTTTGGGGGGCGCAAACAAACTCAAAAATTCTGAAAAAAACCCCCCATCAATTGCAGCCTCACTGTACCATCAATCGCAGCCACTGTGTCATCAAACGCAACCACTGTGCCCATCAATTGCCGCTACTGTACCATCAAACGCAGCCAGTGTGCCCATCAATTTCCGCCACTGTGCCATCAAATCGACTTTTGTAAAACCAAAGTGCTTATACAGTATATGGATCGAAATTTGGTCCCTGCTACTGTGCTATCAAACGCAGCCACTGTGCCCATCAATTGCCACCACTGGCCCATCAATTGCCACCACTGTGCCATCAATTGCCGCCACTGTGCCATCAAATGCAACCACTGTGTCATATCAATGCAGCCAATGTGCTATCAAATGCTGCTACTGTGCCCCATCAAATGCCGCCACTGTGCCCCATCAAATGCTCCCACTGTGCCATATCAAATGCTGCCAGTATGCCATATCAAATGCTGCCCGCCATCTGTACTTACCCTGTCTCAGTGGGACAGCTCCTCGATGTCTTCTCTCATCATCTCTTCCTGTCCTCTGCTATGATTGGACACTTGACCAATCACAGCGCCCGTCGTTTCAGCCAATCAGGTGATGGGTAACAGATCTGAGCACCTGATTGGCGGAGAGGCAGTTTAGTGTTAGGAAAGCAAATATTCATTCGCTTTTCTAACACAGCTGAGTGACCTGCGAGCGCCCAGCATGGCGCTCAAGGGTCACCTTTTTTGATGCCTATTAGAGCCTATGACTCTAATCAGGTACTTCAAAAACACCCCCCGCCACTGTAATTGAGGCACCCGGCTCCTGAAAAGGGGCCGGGCGCCTGAATAGGGGGTGGCAGCGGCGGCCATAGATTCATGCAATGCATGAATCTATCTATTGGTGCTAGAGGGGGTGGCAGGAGAGAGGGGGCGGTGCCTGTGCAGTCTTATGGACGCACCGCCACTGGTGAGTAAACTGCCAGCCATAACCTGCAGTGTTGATCAAGCAGTGAAAACCCAACAAGGTGGTTGTACAGAAGTCGCTCTGTAAATCGACTTCTGTAAAACCAAAGTGCTTATACAGTATATGGATCGAAATTTGGTCCCTGCTGAACTGACCAAATTTCAATCCATTTATGGCAGGCTTTACTGGTTCTCAAATTTTCCGACAAGAAAACTTGTTGTCAGAAATTCCGAGCGTGTGTACACAATTCCGACGCAAAAAATTCCATGCATGCTCGGAATCAAGCAGAAGAGCCGCACTGGCTATTGAACTTCATGTTTCTTGGCTCGTCGTACGTGTTGTACGTCATCGAGTTCTTGACGTTTGGAATTTCCGACAACATTTGTGTGACCGTGTGTATGCAAAACAAGTTTGAGCCAACATGTCGGAAAAAAAATCCATGGTTTTGTTGTCGCAATGTCCAATCGTCTGTACGTGGCATAAGAGTCTCCAGGAGGACTACTGGTCGCAGCCAGGAGGGCTGGTGAGTGAGCACAGTCAGGAGAACTGGGGAGGCACACCTGAGAGAACTGGGAGATTGCAGTTGGAGAGATGGGTGCAGAACCAGTGGAGAGAGGACTGTGGAGAAGGGCAGTGGAAAGAGGTCACTGCAGCCGGGCTGGCTGGCAGGGCCTGAAGAGAGCTATCTGTGATTGGTAGCTGAGTAGAGGATAGCTAGCACCTGAACTTTTCCTACACCACAGGGGCCTGGAGTCCTTGCCCACAAAATGCAGTTCACTGAGGCCTGAATGAAGCAGTGTCAGGCCTACCCATGCGGTGCTAGCTAGCCTGGAGGAATGACAGTCTGCAGCAAGGGAAGTGCTGGAGGAGGAACAATCTGCAGCAAGTTAAGTGCTGGAGGAGGAATGGTGTGCAGCAAGTTAAGTGCTGGAGAGAAGATCGAGGTGTATATAATAGAGCAGGTGTCTCCAAACTTGGTAAACAAAGGGCCAGTTTACTGTCCTTCAGATTTTAGGGGACTGGGCTGTGGCCAAGGGGAGTAGAAAATGTCCCAGCATCAGTTTGGGTAAACAGTCTGCAGCAAGTTAAGTGCTGGAGGAGGAATGGTGTGCAGCAAGTGTTTGTGCTGGAGAGAAGATCGAGGTGTATATAATAGAGCAGGTGTCTCCAAACTTGGTAATCAAAGGGCCAGTTTACTGTCCTTCAGACTTTAGGGGACTGGACTGTGGCCAAGGGGAGTAGAAAATGTCCCAGCATCAGTTGGGGTAAACAGGTAGGAATTGTGCCCCATTGCTCGTGTTAGTGGGAGGAATGGTGCTCCATCATTGGTATTACTGCAACAAATTGTGCCCCATCATTGGTGTCATTGGGAGGAATTGTGCCCCATCATTGGCGTCATTGGACTCCATCGTTGGTGTCATTAATAGGAATTGTACCCCTTCCTTTGGTGTCAGTGAATTAAAAAGTGCCTTGAGGGCCAGATAAAAGCAAGCAAAGGGCCGCATCTGGCCCCCGGGCCGCAGTTTGGGGACCACTGTGCTAGAGTGTATATAGGAGTCCCACGCAAGTTTGCACTGAAAATTCCTAGACATCCCATAATTCCCAGATCCCCATCCAAGTTTAATCCCCTCAAATGAAAAAACAAAACAAAGCTATGGACTGGTCTGAGTTACTGAGAAATGGATGTCAGGCTGTGCAGGGTGACGGGTGAACCACAACATTCAGCAACTCCTACGGGGGCATGGCTACATACACTTTTTAGGCTGGGTTCACACTGATGCTGGATGTGGCTTGCAGCAAGGTGTCCAGTGCATCCCTGTTCTCCATTTCAAGGATTAATCAGGGCCCAATTTTTGCCTGAATTCGGCCCTGAAACTGAGCCAAAGACGCACAGGACTCCTCTGCAAGCCGCTCCAGAGATGTGTGCACCGACACCATAGAGAGCTGGTCACAATCTCCTGTCATGCGAATTTGATGTGGAAATTTCTGCATCCAATTCACACTAGTTTGAACCCAGCCTATATATTTTCTGAGTCAAAGAAGGAGCCAGAAATCACATAAAGAATCATAAAATGAAACAACAGTCTACAATACACTATAGATGGTGTTTTTCAAAATCTGGGTAAAAGAACTGTTACTAAATTCTAGGAGATGTTAACAAAAGTTTTTATTTGGCACAAAAGATGTGCTGAGAACATAGGCAGACATTTGGGTGGATAGGTATAAAACCAATATGTCTGGCTCGAAGTGTAAACTATACAAGTACTGATGGGCAGGAGATCAATCCACCTGACAATGCCTAGCTGATAGGAATTGCAGCAGAAGCTGTGTATGATACTGTGCCCAGACCCTTGTACGATGCCATGTGTGTGTCCAGTACATGAATAAATGTCATTTCAGATTAACCAAGGATGTGCTGATAGACACAAAACTGGTTGTTTGAGCACATTTAAACTTTTTTTATGTCGCTGTTCAAAAAGAAGTCGTAAATAATTTATTGTTTGATACTGTTGTCTTCCTGGGCCCATACAATTGTGATTAGGAATAGGTAGAGTGATTTCAATGAAATGATTGGTTTTGCCATGTGTAAAATTTGCCTAGATCCCCAAGCCAAATTTAGCACTGCCAGCATATTCCCATTAAGCTTACAATAACTCCCTAGACATAAATTATATCTCTTTTTCTAAGGGCATATAAAGTTTTTATTTGATATACTGTTTTAATTAAACCCCTAAACTGTTTTTGCTTCTTTTTATTATAGGCTTACACGTGTACAAGAATGTTAACTTTATTTAAATTAATATAATTTTATTTTTCTTATACTGTAATTATATCTGATAGACACTTTTAGACTGCATTTGACAATGAATCCTCCCGTCTATATGTAATCATGGAATCATTCTGATTGTTTAGAATCTTTTATGTCTTCTTCATTATTATCTCTAAATCTTTGTTTGACAAATAAACATTTAATGTGGGGTGCTCCCATGACTCTGGATTTATATATTTACTAAGCATTTACTAAAGTCAGAGTAATAGCTTTTGAAAACTTTGAGAGCTCATTCACACCAGCATTGGGGCTACGCTGGTGTAGCGTCACATATGGCAACCCATCACATTTCGCTACCTGCTGTAGTGTGCATGCGAGACACCGCCATATGCGTTCCAACACTTTTACGACAAAACTCCACACCCCTCGAGGGCTCGCTTCGCTCGCCATGCTTCGTTTGCCACGCTTCGCTCGCCACGCTTCGCTCGCTGCGCTTCGGCATGGCCTCGCTTCGCTCGGCATAGTTATATTCTGACTCTATGTCCACTTGGATGGTGAGGCTTGAACCTGAACTTAGGGGTGGAGTTTTGTTGTAAAAGTGTTGGAACGCATATGGCGGCGTCGCGCATGCGCACTCCAGCGGATAGCGAAATGTGATGGGTCTCCATATGTGATGCTACACCAGCAGTTATTTCCAGTACAGCCCCAACACATAGACAGGGCAAAATGCTTTGTGGTGTCAGTTCATACCTAAGATTTGCTGTCGTGTGTGTTAAAAAAAAAAGGGAATCACACCTATTGCTTATACAGGAATCTAGCTTTCCTATATCCCTTATAAAAAGATTATTAAACACTTGACCCGTGGAAAGATTTATCCCTTCATGGCCAGGCTGTTTTTTGCGATATGGCACTGCGTTACTTTAACCAATGCTGTACCCAAATAAATGTATGTCCCTTTTTCCCACAAACAGAGATTTCTTTTAGTTTTTGGTGGTATTTTATTACCTCTGCACTATTGCACTATAAACAAAAAAAGACAACAATTCCGAAAAAATTTTTTTTTTTTTTTACTTTCTACTATAAATATTCAATAAAGGGATATGGGAGGGATCTCATTGTTAAAAGGTATCAGTCAGGCGAAGGGTACAAAAGAATTTCCAAGGCATTGTACAGTATCTCACAAAAGTGTGTACACCCTTCACATTTTTGTAAATATTTTATTACTTCTTTTCATGTGACAACACTGAAGAAATAACACTTTGCTAAAATGTATAGTAGTAAGTGTACAGCTTGTATAACAGTGTAAATTTGCTGTTCCCTCAAAATAACTCAACACACAGCCATCAATGTCTAAACTGCTGGCAACAAAAGTGAGTACACCCGTAAGTGAAAATGTCCAAATTGGGCCCAAAGTGTCAATATTTTGTGTGGTCACCATTATTTTCCAGCACTGCCTTAACCCCCTTGGGCATGGAGTTCACCAGAGCTTCACAGGTTGCAACTGGAGTCCTCTTCCACTCCTCCATGATAACATCACGGAGCTGGTGGATGTTAGAGACCTTGCGCTCCTCCACCTTCCATTTGAGGATGCCCCACAGATGCTCAATAGGGTTTAGGTCTAGAGATATGCTTGGCCAGCCCATCACCTTTACCTTCAGCTTCTTTAGCAAGGCAGTGGTCATCTTGGAGGTGTGTTTGTGATCGTTATCATGTTGGAATACTGTCCTGCAGCCCAGTCTCCGAAGTGAGGGGATCATGCTCTGCTTCAGTATGTCACAATACATGTTGGCATTCATGGTTCCCTCAATTAACTGTAGCTCCCCAGTGCCGGCAGCACTCATGCAGCCCCAGACCATGACACTCCCACCACCATGCTTGACTGTAGGCAAGACAGACTTGTCTTTGTACTCCTCACCTGGTTGCCACCACACATGCTTAACACCTTCTGAACCAAATAAGTTTATCTTGGTCTCATCAGACCACAGGACATGGTTCCAGTAATCCATGTCCTTAGTCTGCTTGTCATCAGCAAACTGTTTGCGGGCTTTCTTGTGCATCATCTTTAGAGGAGGCTTCCTTCTGGGATGACAGACATGCAGACCAATTTGATGCAGTGTGCGGCGTATGGTCTGAGCACTGACAGGCTGACCCCTCCCACCCTTTCAACCTCTGCACCAATGCTGGTAGCACTAATACGTCTATTTTCCAAAGACAACCTCTGGATATGACGCTGAGCACGTGCACTCAACTTCTTTGGTCAACCATGGTGAAGCCTGTTCTGAGTGGAACCTGTCCTGTTAAACCACTATATGGTCTTGGCCACCGTGCTGCAGCTCAGTTCCAGGGTCTTGGCAATCTTCTTATAGCCTATGCCATCTTTATGTACCCAGATAGCAAGTAATTGTGCTGCAAGTTTGAAAATGACCTGCTAAGCTCTCGCTAGACTTGCCAAGTTTTATAAGTTTGTTGCACAATTCTGCATTGCATGACTCCAGATCAACTTTCTTTGCAAACATTCTGCAAGTCTGCTGCAAGTTCTAGTTCAGTTATGTTGTTTAACAGTTATCCCACCACAGGGGCCACTGTGGCTGAATTTTCATCATTGCTCCCTGCTGTGTGTAAGGTTTTTCTTTAATTGGTGCCGGGCGTGGTGTGCAGCGAGGTGAGTGGTATCCATGAGATCTAATATGGAGTTCAGAGAGGTAGAAATCAAGGAGTGACTAACCCTAATATCCCATTGGTGGAGCACAATTTGGAATGTTTTATTTTTCCTTGTTTATATGCTAGTAGCTCACCTTAAACAAAGACCACAAGGCAGTGCTGGAAAATAAGGTCTAGTGGTGCTTTTAGGAGAGGAGAGTGCAGTGGAGTGGAGTGGAATGTGATTTTCAATAAAGGATACAAAAAATAAAGCCTTGTCAGACCAGCTGTGGATTTTGATTAAGGATTTGTATACCAAAGTGCCACTAGACCTGTTGTGGCCTTTGTTTAAGGTGAGCTGCTAGGGCACACTCCTGGTGGATACCTGGATGGTGGAAACAATTGTGTTCACAACTTTCAAGAACTGTTTTTTGTGCACGTGATATTCACATCTCATCACTTTTGCACATGTACATGCACTTTATTATTTGGGACTTATTTTATTGTTTTTTTTATGTATAAATCAGATGAATACTGGGCTGACTTTTCATTGGGGTGCAACCTATATGCTAAAAATGGTTTGCACTTGAATGGAAGGGGGTCTTCTGTGCTGGGGGAGAGGTTTATGGGAAGGCTGGAGGAGTATTTAAACTAGGATTGAGGGGGGAGGATGAACTAGAATTACATTGGGCAGACAGGTCAATTAGGGGTCAGACATTAATGGAGGGTGGAATGGGGATAGATGGGGGGAGGGTTATGGCAGGTGACAAGAAATTTCCCATGTTGCAAACAGCCATTGGAAACTATAGTGTCATTTGTACTACTAAAAATGGTATGAAAAACACCAGAGCAAAATGTAATAATGCATTAAAGTATTTGTACACCAATGCCAGAAGTCTGCCAAGCAAAATAAGTGAGTTGGAAGCTCTTATGCATGAGGAGAGCTATGATGTAATCGGTATTGCTGAAACTTGACTTCAATCCTCACATGGCTGGGCTATTAATATTCCTGGATATGCACTCTTTTGGAGAGACAGGGCAAAAAGGAAAGGTGGTGGTGTCTGTCTCTATGTGAGAAGTGATCTCAAAGCAAGTATGAAAGAGGACCTGGTTGATGGAGTATGTGATGAGTCTGAAGCATTATGGGTAGAACTGCATATAGATGGGCGTAGTTCAAAGTTAATCATTGGAGTTTGTTACAGACCACCCAATGTTAACGAGGAGGTGGAGACTCAGCTCCTTGCACAGATGGAAAGGGCTGCAAGGGCTGGGACAGTGATAATAATGGGGGATTTTAACTACCCAGAAATTGACTGGAGTAATGGCACTGCTGGGACAGTTAAAGGGCAAAAATTTATAAACCTATTACAGGACAATTTTATGGTCCAGTTTATTGAGGCCCCAACTAGGAACGAAGCTCTGTTGGACCTGGTAATCTCAAACCATGCAGAGCTTATTACTAATATCCAGATAAAGGAACACCTGGGTAGCAGTGATCATAACATGATTTAATTTGATATTAGCTGTAAACAAGAAATACATACCGGAAAGATAAAAACACTTAACTTCAAGAGAGCAAATTTTCCAAGGATGAGGGCTGCTCTCCAGGATTTAGACTGGGAGGGAATATTTGCATTGATAAACACAGAACAGAAATGGGAATTCTTCAAAAAGACTGGGACTTTGGGACCTCACTGCAAAGTATATTCCCATGGGCAATAAGTTTAAAAGGCTAAAAACAAAACCTATGTGGCTCACGGCCAAAGTTAAAGAAGCTATAAACAATAAGAAAAGAGCTTTTAAAAAATATAAAAATGAAGGAACACTAGTGTCGTTTAAATGTTACAAAGAATTTAACAGAATATGTAAAAAGGAAATCAAGGATGTAAAAATTCAAAACGAACGACAGATTGCAAAGCATAGTAGGACAAACCCCAAAAAATAATTCAAATATATTAATAGTAAAAAGGCCAGGCCTGAGCATGTAGGCCCTTTACGAAATAATCTAGAGTGGGTGACTGGGGACAAAGAGAAGGCAAATTTATGAAATACTTTCTTCAGCTCTGTGTATACAAAGGAGCATGGGGGAGCTCATGTCCATGATGGGGGTGGTAGTGACACAGCCCCGAATGATCCACAATGGCTCAAAAGTGATATGGTCCAGAATTATTTGGACAGAATAAAGGTGGATAAAGCGCCTGGACCTGATGACATCCACCCACGGATCCTAAAAGAATTGAGCTCTGTAGTTTCAAAGCCATTGTATCTAATTTTTAGGGACTCATTAATGACGGGAATAGTACCACTGGATTGGCGCAGGGCGAACGTGGTGCCTATATTTAAAAAGGGATCAAAGTTTTTACCAAGTAACTATAGACCTGTTAGTTCAACTTCTATAGTCGGGAAGATACTGAAGCGTTTAATAAAAGACCACATAGACAAGTTCTTGCTGCAAAAAAAAATTTTAAGCAACAGACAGCATGGATTCATGAAATACAGAAGTTGTCAGACAAACCTGATTTCAAGAGGTAAGTAAAATCTTGGACAAAGGGGTGGCTGTGGACGTGGTATACTTGGATTTTGCAAAAGCGTTCGACACAGTTCCCCACACGCGGCTCATATGTAAGGTAAAGTCTACAGACTTGGAAATATCAGTTTGTAAATGGATAGAAAACTGGCTAAAAGACAGAATTCAGAGAGTGGTGGTTAATGATTCTTACTCTGAATGGTCTAAGGTTATCATTGGTGCACCCCAAGGTTCAGTGCTGGGACCCTTACTTTTTAATATCTTTATAAATGATATTGGGTCTGGGATCGAAAGTAACATTTCTGTCTTTGCAGATGACACCAAGCTATGCAGTGGAATAACGTCCTTACAGGATGTCTCCAATTTACAAGCCGACCTCAATGCACTGTCTAATTGGGCGACTATGTGGCAGATGAGGTTTAATGTTGAGAAATGTAAAGTTATGCACTTGGGGGCTAAGAATATGCATGCATCATACATGCTAGTGGGAGTACAACTGGGGTAATCCGTGGTGGAGAAGGATCTGGGGGTTTTGGTAGATCATAAGCTCAATAATAGCATGCAATGCCAAGCTGCGGTTTCCAAAGCGAGCAAAGTCCTTTCTTGTATTAAGAGAGGTATGGACTCTAGAGAGAGAGATATAATTTTGCCCCGTTCAAATCATTAGTAAGACCTCATCTGGAATATGCAGTTCAGTTTTGGGCATCAGTTCTCAAAAAAGGATATCAGGGAACTGGAGAAAGTGCAGAGAAGGGCAACCAAACTGATAAGAGGCATGGAGGAGCTCAGCTATGAGGAAAGATTAGAGGAACTGAATTTATTCACTCTTGAGAAGAGGAGAATAAGGGGGGATATGATCAACATGTTCAAATATATAAGGGGTCCATATAGTGAACTTAGTGTTGAGTTATTCTCTTTACGGTCAACCCAGAGGACACGGGGGCACTCTTTACGTCTAGAGTAAAAGAGATTTAATCTCCAAATACGCAAAGGTTTCTTCACAGTAAGAGCTGTGAAAATGTGGAATAGACTCCCGCCAGAGGTGGTTCTGGCCAGCTCAGTAGATTGCTTTAAGAAAGGCCTGGATACTTTCCTAAATGTACATAATATAATTGGGTACTAACATTTATAGGTAAAGTTGATCCAGGGAAAATCCAATTGCCTCTTGGGGGATCAGGAAGGAATTTTTTCCTCTGTTGTAGAAAATTGGAGCATGCTCTGCTGGGGTTTTTGCCTTCCTCTGGAACAACTGAGGGTATAAAATTGGGTATATTGGATTGTACGATATTTTTTATTTTATTTATTTTTTTATTTTATTTATTTATTGTTTTTAAGGTTGAACTGGATGGACTTGTGTCTTTTTTCAACCTAACTAACTATGTAACCTGCTTTCGATTCAAGCATTCTTATCACTGTTTCACATATTATCGCATATTATTGTATTTTTTTGTTTTTTTAAATTAGGGTTTAGTCATTTATGTATATTTGTCTTTTTGCTTCTTGAATTAGTGTACTTTATCGCTATTTCACATAGTATCGCAAATTATCGAATATTACTGCAATTGTTTTTTTTATTTGTTTTGTGTGTGTTTCTTTTTTCTTTAATTAGGGATAGGCATTCATGCATATTTGTCTATTTTTGCTGCTTAGCTTCTTGAATTAGTGCACTTTATCACTGTTTCACATAGTATGGCATATTACTGCAATTTTTGTTATGTTTTTTTTTTGTTTTTTTAATTGTATCATTTTATTGTTTTTGAAAATGTTCTTTTTCAAATTATAAATGTTCTTTTTTATGTTTTTTTTTTAAATGTTCACCCTAATAAAAACAATAACGAAGATGTAATCCTTTGTTGTGTATTTATTTATTTATTTTTAAATATTTTATTAAATGTTTTTTAAAGATCAGTTTTGTGTTAATACACTATTCAGTGAACTGAGGTAAATTTTTTAGGGAAATGGTAAAATATAGGCCAAAAAAGCTGAACTAAAAATATTTCAATGAGAGTTTTTTTTTTTTCTTCTACTTCAGCCACTTTTGCTTAGATTTTTCTGACAATTCACCTCTCTTCACTTATTAGTGAATAGACCCGATAAAAACAGACACTTGGACAAACAACAAGAAAAACTAGTGCCAAAGATCTTAATGGAGGATTAAGGGATTAAATAAGATTGCTGCCACCTAAGTAATAGTGAATCACCAGCATAGGTGTATACCTATTGCATTAGTGTGCGCACCCCAAAGTCAAACACACATGCTTGTGTATATGTGTGATATATATATATATATATATATATATATATATATATATAATATATATACAGGGCTTTTTTTCTCAGAGAATAGGTGCAGGAAACCACCCTCCCCAGAGTCAGTTCTCTGCCCCCTCACCCCCCCAACCCCCCCTATTCCCGCCCCCAATACCGCCATTTCTTGGGAAAGAGAAGTAAAGTCTTCTTTACCTTCTCCCTCCCTGTCCACAGCTCACCTCCCCATCCACAGGTCACCTTCTCTTCTCTCGTCCACAGCTCACCCCCCCCACACACACAGGTTACCTTTCCCTCCATGCACAGCTTACCTTCTCTTCTCAGTTTACCCCCTCCCCTCTCCACAGCTCACCCCCTCCTCCCTCTGGTTACCTTCACTTCTCTCGTCCACAGTTCACCTCCTCCCACAGCTCATCCTCTCCACAGTTCTCCCCCTTCTCCACAGTTAACCCCCCCCCACAGCTCACCCTCCCCCCTTCCTCTCCGCAGTTCACCCCCCACAGCTCACCCTCCCCCCTTCCTCTCCACAGTTCCCCCCCACAGCTCACCCTCACCCCCTTCCTCTCCATAGTTCACCTCCCTCCACAGCTCACCCTCTCCCCCCTCTCCACAGTTCTCCCCCTTCTCCACAGTTAACCCCCCCACAGCTCACCCTCTCCCCCTTCCTCTCCACAGTTCACCCCCCACAGCTCCCCCTCTCCCCCTTTCTCTCCACAGTTCACCCCCCACAGCTCACCCTCTCCCCCTTCCTCTCCATAGTTCACCTCCCCCCACAGCTCACCCTCTCCCCCTTCCTCTCCATAGTTCACCTCACCCCACAGCTCACCCTCTCCCCCCTCTCCACAGTTCACCTCTCCCCACAGCTCACCCTCTCACCCTTCCCCTCCACAGTTCACCTCCCCCCACAGCTCACCCTCTCTCCCCTCTCCACAGTTCACCTTCCCCCACAGCTCACCCTCTCCCCCCTCTCCACAGTTCACCCCCCCACAGCTCACCCTCTCCCCCTTCCTCTCCACAGTTCACCCCCCCACAGCTCACCCTCTCCCCCTTCCTCTCCATAGTTCACCTCCCCCCCACAGCTCACCCTCTCTCCCCTCTCCACAGTTCACCTCCTCCCACAGCTCACCCTCTCCCCCCTCTCCACAGTTCACCCCCCCACAGCTCACTCGCTCCCCCTTCCTCTCCACAGTTCACCTCCCCCCACAGCTCACCCTCTCCCCCTTCCTCTCCACAGTTCACCTCCCCCCACAGCTCACCCTCTCCCCCCTCTCCACAGTTCACCTCCCCCCACAGCTCACCCTCTCCCCCCTCTCCACAGTTCACCTCCCCCCACAGCTCACCCTCTCCCCCTCCACAGTTCACCCCCCCACAGCTCACCCTCTCCACAGTCCCCCCCACAGCTCACCCTCTCCCCCCTCTCCACTGTTCCCCCCTAGCTCACCCTCTTGCCCCCTCTCTCTACAGCTCACCCCTTCCCTCCACCCATAGGTTACCTACACAGCTCACCCTTTCTACAGCTCACCCTCTCCCACCTCTCCACAGTTCACCCCCCCACATCTCACCCTCTCCACAGTTCACCCCCCCCCACAGCTCACCCTCCCCCCCGCACAGTTACCCTCTCCCACCTCTCCACAGTTCACCTCCCCCCACATCTCACCTTCTCTACAGTTCACCCCCCCATTTCACCTCCCCCCACATCTCACCCTCTCCACAGTTCACCTCCCCTCTGCACAGCTCATCCTCTCCCCCCTCTCCACAGTTCACCCCCCTCAATCCACAGCCAGCTCACCCCCTCCACCCCCACATTTCACAATTCACATTACCATGCCAGTCCCCCCCATCCACAATTGCCCTTTTAACCTCTGTCAACATATCACCTCTCCAAACCCCCATCCACTGCTTACACCCCCAGTCCACAATCACCTCTCCCCCTCCACATTTCACTTCTGCGCCCTCATCTACAGCTCTAACTCTCTACAACCCCCCATCTTCCACCTCTGCACCCCAAGCCACCCCCCAGCATTCTTGACCCTGTATACATTTCCCCTGCTCACAACTCTCTTTGCACAATCTACCCCCCCAGCTCTGACCTCTGCAGACTGCAGAAGATCCACAACTTCAGTCTCTACTCTCTGCACAACCAGCCCCCCTTCCTCCCCTTTCCCTCCACAGCTATCTCATCTTCATAGAGCCGTGCTGAGCAGACTTCCGTTCTGTCAAATCAGGCCCCCCCTGCCCCTCAGCTCACTGTGCAGTCTCCTCCGTGCAGCTCCGCCTGTCAGATCAGGAACCGAGGAGGAGTTTCAGAGAGTTCGCCTCTGAAATCTAATCAGTCAGCTGTGGTGCACATATCCTAGATGCCTAGCATACAGAAGCTGGTGGAGGAAGTGAATGGTATAGAAAACTTCCTCTATCGGCTTCTGTTCTATGTGACAGACTGCAGAGGAGAGGGCTGCCTGAGGTGGCGGAACTGCGTTCCGGCAAGTTCCGGCAGAAAAAAAGCCCTGTATATATATATATATATATATATATATATATATATATCTATATATATATATATATATAACATATACATACAAAAAATTATGAAGCTGGGTAATGAGAGGTCAATATTAGGTACCACATCCCATAAAGTAAACAAAGAGAAGCAGGTGGGACTTTTAAGGGTACCAAGATAATATACCAATGAATTGAGTGAAAAAATATACATTTTTATTAAACAAAGTTTCTTTAAAATGACAATAAATGTCCTCACAAATAACATATCAATTCAAGTATCATGTACAACCACTTCTTACGCTACATGTTTCGCTAATAAGAGCTCCCTCAGGAGATTTTAAAGTGCTGCATGAAGTTTAAATACTGCAAAAGAAACAGCAATCGTGAATAATTGTGCTTGGAAGTTGCCATGAAAAAATATCACATACACATACAGGCACACACACTCTTATGGTAGAGCCGGTACAGTGAAAGAGAAGTACGGCAGCACTTCATGAATGGCAGAGATGGTCAGAGGAAGATATTTCCCATCTCCCTGCCTGCACACAGAGCAATAATGCTTATGTGCTTGGGGTGATTAGGGTGTGCCCAGGCACACCCCCTGCGCATGCCTATGATCACCAGTTAATTGGCAGGAAAAAAGAAGCAAGCAGCGTAAATCTAAAATCCCACAATCTGGTGATAGTGAACCCACTGCTTTTAACCTAATCCCTTACTGTACACATGTGAAATTAATTAAATCCAACAATCATGTATAATGATAACTAATTCATCTATCATACAAAATGTATTTGTTTCTATGAAACAAACCAAGTGCAAATGCTGTTAAAAAAAGTGCAAAAGAAAAAACTGTGTGCTGACACAGTGAACAAAAAGTGCTTAGTGCAAGAAAATATTATTCATTAGTAAAGTGCATGCATCAAAAAATTATATGTGTTCAAAATATTTGAAGTCCATTTTGCAATCCCAGGAAAAATTCAAGAAAGTGATAATAATAATCTTGGATTTTTCCTGGGATTGCAAAATGGACTGCAAATATTTTGAACACATATGAATTTTTGATGCATGCACTTTACTAATGAATAATATTTTCTTCCACTAAGCACTTTTTGTTCACTATGTCAGCACGCCATTTTTCCTTTTGCACTTTTTTTTAAAAGCATTTGCACTTTTATTGTTTTTATAGAAACAAATAATTTTGTATGATAGATGAATTATTTTATGCAATGGATTGAATGTATTTCACATGTGCACAGTAAGATATTAGGTTAATAGCAGGGGGTTCACTATCACCAGATTGTGGGATTATTGATTTGCGCAAAACTTGCATAACTCGTGCTGTAGACTTGCGGGGCTCATGCTGTAGACTTGTGGGGCTCTTGCTGAGACTTACAGGGCTCTTGTTGTAGACTTACCACTGCAAATTTGCTCTTGCTAGAGACTTGCCACGCAAATTTGCTACAAATTGGAAAAGTGTCAACTGGAATTTGTGCTTCAAGTGCTCTGCAAGTGTACAACTTGCCAGGGAAGATGTGCAGCAAGTTCACAAGACTTACAATTCAATACTGCCACAAATGTGTGGCAAGTTATCCTTGCTATCTGGGTAGAGCAACAATTCTTTTTTTTCAGATCCTCAGAGAGTTGTTTGACATGAGGTGCCATGTTGAACTTCCAGTGACCAGTATGAGCAAGTGAGAGCGATAACACCCAATTTAACACACCTGCTCCCCATTCACACCTGAGACCTTGTAACACTAATGAGTCACATGACACCGGGGAGGAAAAATAGCTAATTGGGCCGATTTGGACA
This sequence comes from Lithobates clamitans, assembly GCA_037952925.1. NCBI lineage: Eukaryota > Metazoa > Chordata > Amphibia > Anura > Ranidae > Lithobates > Lithobates clamitans. The sequence goes on from JBBGZY010000353.1 coordinate 3,848,897, forward strand.
TTTCACTTAGGGGTGTACTCATTTTTGTTGCCAGCGCTTTAGACATTAATGGTTGTGTGTTGAGTTATTTTGAGGGGACAGCAAATTTACACTGTTATACAAGCTGTACACTCACTACTTTACATTGTAGCAAAGTGTCATTTCTTCAGTGTTGTCACACGAAAAGATATAATAAAATATTTACAAAAATGTGAGGGGTGTACTCACTTCTGTGAATACTGTAGGTCACCATAACTGTGGAAAAAGTTCTGAAATGATTTATCTTTTTCTAATTTTTTTACATCATAGAAACCTGACATTTTAACAGGGGTGTGTAGACTTTTTATATCCACCTTAGCTATGTGTGTAGGCTTCATGTACAAGGGACATTTTAAAACCTCTCCAGAACGATGAAACTTGACAGCTAGTAACCGACATTAAAAAACGTCCATTGTGCCGCGTTTACATGCCGTGTTTGCGCTTAGAAGTATTTTTTGCATTGCAAATGGTTAGAAATGTATCTCCATTAAAATGCCTATAAACGAAACGCAACTAAACTCGAGTTACCGCGTTTACACACATTTACAAGCTGTTACAGGCATTTGGTGTTTCAAATGCCTCTGAATATCCGTCCTGAACGCATTTTTTTGCTTTCCAAAAAATGCTTCTAACCTCGGCTGCCTGGAAACGACTATAAACGACTCAGTGTACATGTGCTGATAAGATAACATAGTTCAGGGGCTGCTATGATAAATGCCTAACTGCTCATAAACATCCATTTACCAGCAGCAGTGTACATGAGGCCTTAAACTCTGTAAACAAGCTTTAACCGCTTGCCGACCACCTCACGCAGATATACTGCGGCAGAATGGCACGTACAGGCAAACTAATGTACCTGCACATTGCCCTTTAAGAGGCGGCCTGCAGGCGCGCGCGCCACCGGCGGCAAGCTCCGTGAGTCGGGTCGCGGGCTCCGCGGACTTGATGTCCACAGGGATATCCGCGATCGTCTCATGGAGAGGAAGAATGGGGAGATGCTAATGTAAACAAGCATCTCCCTGTTCTGCCTAGTGACAGTGTCACTGATCTCTGCTCCCTGTGATCGGGAGCAGAGATCAATGATGTGCCACACGTAGTCACGGCCCCCCCCCACAGTTAGAATCGCTCCCCAGGACACACTTAACCCCTGCACTGCCACCTAGTGGTTAACCTCTTCACTGGCAGTGTCATTTACAGAGGAATCAGTGCATTTGTATAGCAAGGATTGCAGTATAAATGACAATGGTCCCAAAAATGTGTCAAAAATGTCCGATGTGTCCGCCATAATGTCACAGTCATGATAAAAATCGCTGATCGCCGCCATTACTAGTGAAAAAAAAAAAATTAATAAAAATACCATAAAACTATCCCCTATTTTGTAAATGCTATAACTTTTGCGCAAACCAATCAATAAACGCTTATTGCAATTTTTTGTACCAAAAATATGTAGAAGAATATGCATCGGCCTAAACTGAGGAAAAAAAATTTTTTTTATATATTTTTGGGGGATATTTGTTATAGCAAAATGTAAAAAATAATGTGTTTTTTCAAAATTGTCGCTCTTTTTTTGTTTATAGCGTAAAAAATAAAAACCGCAGAGGTGATCAAATACCACCAAAAGAAAGTTCTATTAGTTGGAAAAAAAGAACGTCAATTTTGTTTGGGAGCCACGTCGCACAACCGCACAATTATCAGTTAAAGCGACGCAGTGCCTAATCGCAAAAATGGCTCTGGTCTTTGGCCAGCAAAATGGTCCGGGGCTTAAGTGGTTAAAAAACAGTTAAGGTTTGTCTAGTAAACAGATAAACTAAGCATTGAGCTGTGCTATATACCTGGAAATGTATGTTATTGTATATGCAATTATTTCTTTATTAACCCAAGATAATAAAAAATAATTTTTTTGGACCTAAAAAGACATACTGAAAATATATACAAAAGCGCTATACAATCTCTTTAAATAAAAGCCACAGAGCAGTGATATCTGTGATCAACTTAGCATTTTGAAATTGAATTATTCCAGATGTTGTTTATGTCCTTAGAGTAAAGGAGAAAAGCTCCTAAACTAATAAAAAATACATCAGGTGATCTTATGTATTTTGTATCTTGATTGATAATGCATACAGTCAGTGCTGTGTATATTTGGAAGCATGGTTTTTCTTCCATATAACTAAACTTTAGGGAAAAGAAATTGCTGTTCATTGCTTTAAACATACTTGTGCATATCTACATTGCTCAAATATAACAAAAATTTTTTTTTTTCCTGAAAATTAAGTTGTGTTTGACTTACTATGTGCAATATTTGTGACGTCGCAAATACCATTGGGACCCAGATCTACCTGATTTGCACTCTCAGATCGATAAGTGAGTTCATCTGTATGGTTTGGGATGGGTCGCAGATATCCTTAATTTGCCAATGTAAATCAGAGGTTAGGCTACCAATCTCCCTATGTAATTGAAATGAACAAAGGCAAAGGCAGACCAGCCTGGATGATAACCATGGCTCCCTCCATAAATATGGTGGAGAAATGAGCATATCCACTCAAGGAGAGACAGTGTGTTATTTACAGGATTACCAGGTGAAAATAATGCCTCATTCACATGGAGTCAGAAACCATGAAATCAGACCGACACCGAAGTACAGTTAAATCACACTTGTTTAATAATAAAAGTAAAAAGAACAAACATAGTCAAAACATAGCCAAAGTTCAGTAACCGGAATGGATAGTTAGCCAAGCCAGAAATCAGGGATCAATGTAGTGGAACAGCAAGCAGGATCTGGATCCAGAAGGGATGTCAGCCAAACAAGTCTTTAAACAGGACTGCAGGAGATAGTCTCTGTGATGTTGACCAAGGCGAAGGCAGAGATCCTCTGGGCTGGATGGCTTAAGTGGGCAGGACTGACGAGCAGGATATCATAAACAGGTGAGTAGCTGTGGAGAGAATGGAGCTGGCAATTAGCCGACAGCTGAGTGGCCAGCTTTGAAAAGGAAGGGCTGTGCCCAGCCCTGACAAAGACTCTGTTTATCACAGAATCTATCTTGCAACATCCAGATCCTGCATCACCATATGCCCTTGAGGTGGATGCTTCGGAGAATGCAGTGGGTTCCATGCTGTCACAGCACCAGGGAACGAAGCCTCTGTTACACCCCATTGTCTTCTTTTCTAGGAAACTCAGCCCCGCAGAGAGGAACTACGATGTGGGAGACCAGGAGTTACTGGCCATAGGAGGACAGGGGCATGTACGTCCGAGGATGAGACTGAAGAGCAAGACCCTACCCCATCCAATGCACCAGGTACTGTATGCGCCCACGGAACCTACGGGAGTCAACAATGGACTGTACTTCATACTCCTCATGGTTCTCAACCTGTACAGGGTGAGTACGTGGCATCGAGGTGGTAAAGCAGTTGCAGACCAAAGGTTTAAATAAGGAGAATTACATTTGACATACGCATATTAAAAGGAAGGTGTAATGCATAAGCCACTGGGTTAATCCTGCAAACAGTATGGAAAGGCCCAATAAACTGAGGGAACACGAAGTCGGAGTCGGAGATGACAGCCAAACCCTGTCCCCAACCTGGTAGGAAGGCACAGGCAGGCATCTCCGGTCAGCATGGAGTCTGTACCAGGGGCGTAACTACCACCATAGCGACCCATGCAGGCGCTCTTGGGCCCGCAGCCGAGTGGGGCCCAGTGAGGATAAGAGCACCGCCAGCACAGTCTTCCAGCCAGGGGAAGAGAGAGGAAAAGAAGAGGCGAGCTGTCCGTATCAGCAGAGAGCTGAATTGCCCGATGTAACAGCTTTCATTAGAACTTCCAGTGTTCCCGGGGCTCACGTCACATAGCTCCACCTTTTGGCCCGGTGCCTTTGATAGACAGAACGCCGATCTAATGCGGGACATGTGACGTCATCAAAGGCGTCGGGCCAAGAGGTGGGACTATGTGACGATGAGCCCCAGGAAGATAGGAAATTTAAATGAAAGCTATTACAGCGGGCAATCCTGCTCTCTGCTGATCCGGGTGGCTTGCCTCTTCCTCTGCATAGGCGGGGCTGTATGGGGCACAAGCAGACCAGGCTGTATTGGGCACAGGTCACGCTGCATTGGGCACAGGTCACGCTGTATGTGGCACAGGTCACGTTGCATTGACACTAGGGCAGCTGTGGGGGGGGGGGCTGTTTGCAGGGGGGCCCATACAACATTTTGCTATGGGGCCCTGCTATTTCTAGTTACGCCCCTGGTCTGTACCTATCATTAGCATGTTGCAAGGCCTCCTGGACTTGTGCCCAAGTGGAACGAAGATCACGGAGATGCTCCTCTAATGCAGGAATACTCTGTGGAACAAATGGGTCAGGCAACATGGAAGGTTGAAAACCATAGTTTGCCATAAACAGGGACAATCGGGAAGCAGAATTCAAGGCACTATCGTGAGCAAACTCTGCCCACGGTAATAGGTCTGACCAGTTATTATGATGGTCAGAAATATAGCAATGTAGGAATTGCTCCAAGGACTGATTGGCTTGTTCTGTGGCCCCATTAGGCTGCGGGTGATATGCAGAGGAAAAAGCAAGCTGAATTCCCAACTATGCACAAAAGGCTTGCCAGAACCGGGACACAAACTAACTACCCCTGTCCAAGACAATCACCTTGGGTAGCCCATGTAATCAAAAGATCTCCCGAAGTGGGCAACTTCTTAAGTGGAATACAATGAGACATTTTTGAGAACCGGTCAACCACCAAAAGGATAACTGTGTTGCCCTGGGAGTTGGGTAACTCCACAATGAAATCCATAGACAGGTGGGTCCAGGTCCTCTCTCCATTGGGTATGGGTTGTAGGAGGCCCACTGGAAGGTGTCGTGGACTCTTTTGCCCCGTACACATGGTCGGACTTTGTTCGGACATTCCGACAACAAAATCCTAGGATTTTTTCCGACGGATGTTGGCTCAAACTTGTCTTGCATACACACGGTCACACAAAGTTGTCGGAAAATCCGATCACTCTGAACGCGGTGACGTAAAACACGTACGTCGGGACTATAAATGGGGCAGTGGCCCATAGCTTTCATCTCTTTATTTATTCTGAGCATGCGTGGCACTTTGTCCGTCGGATTTGTGTACACAAGATCGGAATTTCCGACAACGGATTTTGTTGTCGGAAAATTTTATATCCTGCTCTCAAACTTTGTGTGTTGGAAAATCCGATGGAAAATGTGTGATGGAGCCTACACATGGTCGGAATTTCCGACAACAAGGTCCTATCACACATTTTCCGTCGGAAAATCTGACTGTGTGTACGGGGCATTACTCTGCGCACACACGGAACAGGCAGCTACGAAGGCGGTTACATCAGCACATAGAATAGGCCACAAGAGTTGTTGGGAAATGGCCCAAAAGAGTTGATTCTTCCCAGGGTGGCTAGCAGCCTTGGTAGAATGGTAAGTCTTGAGAACGGCAGTACGGAGACTATCTGGGACAAAGCAGTGGTCACAAGGTTTCTCAAGAGGATCTGAGCAGCAAGAATTTTTTTCACCCAAATGAGAAGTGAGACTGGTGCGAACCGTAGCCAGAATACGATCAGGAGGAATCACAGGAACTGGAACTGACTCCATCTTGGAAGTGGAGGAAAAGTGTTGTGACAGAGCATCAGCCCTTACAGTCTTAGTACCGGGTAAGAATGAGACAATGTAATTGAAACTTGACAAGAAAAGAGCCCATTGCGCCCTTCTGGGAGATTGGCGTTTAGCCTTAGACAAGATTGTGAGATTCTTATGGTCAGTAAGAATGAGAACCGGCACAGTGGTACCTTTGAGGAGATGTTTCTATTCTTTCAGGGCTAAAATGATCGCTAACAGTTCTCTGTCACCAATCTCGTAATTGCACTCTGCAGGTGACAATTTCTCAGAAAAGTAGCCACAAGGATGCATAGCGCTCTCAGAGGTAGGACGTTGAGACAGAAGGGCGCCAACACCAGTCTCAGAAGCATCAACCTCAAGGATAAAAGGTAACGTAGGATCAGGATGTGCCAACACAGGAGCAGAAACAAAGGCAGCCTTGAGACTCTCAAAGGCCTTAACGGACTCCGGAGACCAACTCTGTGGGTTACCGTCCTTTCTGGTCATATCAGTCAGGGGTTTGACCAGAGACGAGAAGTTATGAATAAACTTTTGATAATAGTCGGCAAAGCCCAGAAAACGCTGCAGAGGATGTAAACCCATGATTTGGGGCTACTGTAGGACTGCTAAAAGTTTCTCTGGGTCCATCGAAAAACCAGCAGTGGAAATGACATAACCCAGGAATTTAACCTGTTCACGATGGAATTCGCACTTCTCCAATTTACAATAGAGATTGTTCTCTCTTAGTTTCTGAAGCACACAACAGACATCTGTGTGGTGGCTCTCCAGGAACTTGGAAAATATGAGGATATCATCAAGCTAAACCACCACACATAACTGCAACAAACCTCAGAGGACATCGTTAATAAATTCCTGGAAAACTGCTGGGGCGTTACAAAGGCCATAAGGCATTACGAGGTACTCATAATGGCCTGTTCTGGTATTAAACACAGTTTTCCACTCGTCGCCCTCATTAATCTTCACAAGATTGTATGCCCCTCTCAAATCAAGCTTTGTGAAAACCATTGCTCCCTTGAAGCCGTCAAATAACTCCGTAGTCAACGGAATCTGAGAGGCATTCTTAATTGTGAAGTGATTGAGACCCCTATAATCTATACAAGGTCTCAGTTCACCACTTTTCTTCTTCACAAAGAAGAAACCAGCACCAGCAGGAGACCAGGATTTGCGGATGAAACCTCGAGAAAGTGCGTCTGCAACATACTCCTCCATGGCCTTAAGACCGACAAAGGCTAAACCCAGACACGAGGGGGTATGGCACCAAGTTGAAGGTCAATTGTGCAATTATAGGACCGGTGGGGAGGCGAACTACCAGCTTGACCTTTGTCAAAGACATTGCTAAAATCGCAGTACTCCTCCAGCAGGGAGGAGAGTGAAGAAGTGCACAGGACCTTGGCTACCTTCTGGAAGCATGTCTTACTGCATTGTGGCGACCAGGAGAGAACCTCGGCACAGAGCTAATCAAAAGAGGGGTTGTGCCTCTGTAACTAAGGATAACCAATAACCAGCAGAAACTTAGGTGAGGAAATAACTTGGAATTGGATTATCTCATGGTGAAGAGCCCCTACGGCCATGGACATTGGGACAGTCTCATGAGTTATATGGACAGACTGTAGAGGTCTCCCATCAAGAGCCTCAATGGCAAGTAGAGTGTCACGCAGCTACAGCGGAATCGAGTGCTTCGATACAAAGGCAGCATCAATGAACAGGTCTGCAGCCCCAGAGTCGATTAGAGCCTGTATCTCGATAGACGACTCAGCCCAAGAAAGGGTGATCGAAAGGGGCTTATCCTTTTGGAAAACGGGGAATGAAACAACGCCACCTAAGGTCTGTCCATGACAGGACCTCAAGGTTCAGGCGTTCCCTGGAGGGTAGGACAAGACTTCAAAAAGTGACCTGCCTGGCCATGATAAAGACACAACCTCTGCTTCCAGAGTATGGAATTCAATGGCGTAATCGGCAACAGTTCTCATACTCTGATGGACATGAGGCACTTGGCAGCAGAAGCAGAGCATGCGGGAATGTCAAATACCCTTTTAAAGGAGGCCACAAACTCAGGGTAATTCAAACAGATTTTTGCGTCTCCCATAGAGGGTTTACCAAGGCCAAGGCTCTCTCAGAAAGCAAAGATATCACTAAACCTACTTTGCTTCTGTCCGTGGGAAACGCCTGGGGCAGCATCTCAAAGTATATCTCAACCTGGTTAAAAAACCCTCTGCATTGGACTGGATCACCCCCAAATTGCTGGGGAAATGGAGCGGAAGCAGACATACACCTTATAGAGGTAATACTCGAGGCAGGTACCTGCACAGAGACTGGAACAGCAGCAGGGACGGCCTGCAACACAGGTTGTACCAGAGCAACCACAGTGGAAGACTCCAGGTGAGCCGTGTGACTCAGGAGCGTTTGTAACGCCATGGCAAACTGATCCATGCAGTGATCCTGCTCATCCAATCTGGAAAAAATATTACCAACAAGTGGATTGACTGTATCTTCTGAATTCATGGCCTTCGCCTACTATCAGAAACCATGAAACCAGACCGAGATAGAAGTACAGTTAAATCACATGTGTTTACAAATAAAAGTAAAAAGAACATACGCAGTCAAAACATAGCCAAAGTTCAGTAACCAGAACAGATATTCAGCCAAGCCAGAAGTCAGGGATCAATGTAGTGGAACAGCAAGTAGGATCTGGAGCCAGAAGGGATGTCTTTCAAGCAAGTCTTTAAACAGGACTGCAGGAGATAGTCTTTGTGATGTTGACCAAGGAGATCCTCTGGGCTGGACAGCTTAAGTAGGCAGGACTGACGAGCAGGATATCGTAAACAGGTGAGAGGTTGTGGAGAGAATGGAGCTGGCAATTAGCCGACAGCTGTGTGGCTAGCTCAGAGAAGGAAGGGCTGAGCCCAGCCCTGACACATGGGCACTGTATCCCTTACCATCAGCAATTTGTTTTTATGTGGCTGGAGCCATTAGTAGCTGTGTGCAGGCAGACTACTAAACACTCTAAGAACACAGCAGCTGTATGGGCACAGCTTCTTATTCTAATAGACAAGTGTTCAGGGGTGGGTAAGCATCCCCGAATGTACTCTGCCTGTCAAATTAGGATGAGCGGCCGTGTCTTTATACAGCCCCTGCATTCCCATAGAGTTGCATAGGCTGCCTGCACACAGCTCCTGGTGGCTCCAGTCAAACAAACAAATCACCACTTCAAGTGTATGTGCCATAGCACCTGTGTGAATGAGGGATAAAGGGGAAAAAAAGGCCTGCAAAAAAAAAAAAACCCATATAGGGGATACATCTAAGGACTGGTAAGCTGCAATATATTTTTCACTATTTTCTTCTTGGGTTTAGATAGCAAGGTAGCAGCTGGTTCACATATGGTCAGACACCAAACACTCTGCAATTTAAGATCATTCTACAATAATGCACTCTTTTTATTGGACAACTATTCATACATGTGATAATGGGAGGAGAGAGGTAGCAGTTTACAGATATCCCCAGCCTTGGGCCCTCTTGTGAGAAATCAATAGTAAAAATCAGGGAAAAGTCCAACTCGTCAATCAACTTTCCCCCAGGTAAACTTGAGCAGGAGGTGGCTGCTGCAGTTGGGTAGTATTCAAAGACACATGTACATTTTCAGATAGGACAAACCTTCTCTATACCAGTATGCCCCATAAATTAGGACTTCTATGTTCAATAAAACAATAGTGCAAACGGAAGCGTTTCCCAAGCAGAAAAACACCGAACAGTTTTGGTTATTATTTGGTGATAGGAGAAATCGAATACATTTTTTATACCCAGCTCAGTAATTCTGAGCTAATTGCTTTCCAGTGTTACAGGAGCTGGATTATTTATGAGTTTCTGCATGAAGATACTGCTAATTTACATTTAATAAATCTTCTCTATATGAAGTTTTTCTCTGCCTTGCAAGAATATTTCCCATTATAGAGACATTTAAATATGCCAAAATAAGTCAGTGAGAAGCTGTTTTCATGACATACTGTAATTTTATTGATGAACTGCATTCCTTGTAAATGAACTGTTTTTGGTTTTTCAAGCAGTGAAAGAGTGTTGTGCTTTTCTCCTATCAACAGCTTAGCATAAACTCAAAGGAGAACTGAGAAAATACAACGTTCAATAAACATTTATGGTGACACAGAAGCTCCACACTGTGCTTGTATCTTCTCTTGTTTATACATGCACTGTGCAGGGTTGCCATCCACATTTTTACTTTTATATGGAACAAGACAAAAAAAAAGAGAGTAACAAAACTTTTAATGTTTTAATGTTTTTTTTTTTTTTTTTAAACTAGGTTTATAGTTATTAATATTATTGTTATTAATAATAATAATATTATGTGGCATAAAATCAATGTCAACTTTTGGCAATTACATGAATCATGTTTCTACGGAATCATAAGTCTTTTGCTTTTGTTTTAAAGTTGAATTTTGACCTGCTTAAATTTTGCCTTCCCTGGTTCCATCAAAAACAAAATGATATTAAAATAAAAAAAAATAAAAGTTTTCATTTTCATCAAATACAATACTTTAGACCATAGATACATCCAGGAAAAATACATCTTGGATGTATCTATTATGTATAGTAGATGTGTTTTTCAATTCCACTATTTGCACTTAATAAAGTTATGATCAATTTTAATAACAGAATAACAGATATTAGGAGGAACCAGCTGGGTGCTGTACATAGCTCCCTTAAAACATCACATCAACCTTCATCAATATTCCTCTCAAGATCCCTCAGTCCTGATGCAAGCAATGGGCTGCCTCTTGGTGGAGTTATACAAATAACAAAATGCTTTGATAGGTGGATTTGCATGCAGACTACCTTGGATAAAGGCCACAGGGGATACTGAGTCTCTATTATTGAAAGAACCAAAATCCAATGAATGAAAGTGGAAGACCAGAGACTGTGAGGTGGGCTAAATTGCTGCAGCTTCTTAAGCACACTGTAAAAAGCTTACAGTGTGCAGTGAAATCAGAGTAAGCATCTCAGTACAGGAGAGGAGCCTGTACAGTTGTGCAACACTGGAGTCCAGCTAAAGATCATTCTGTAGAGGCAGTAGAAGAAGCATGCAAATGTAGATTGTACACTTGAGACCAAGGCACATGACTGAAGAAAGCTTTGAATCAAATGTTCCTGTGTGCATTGTGTCCAGCCCTCTTAAAGTAGCAGCAAAGTCTAAAGTGAAACTTTGATCTACAGATAGGCTTGCAATTAAGCTTACCTGTAGGCCACTTGGAAATGGCCTAAAATTGCAACTTTTAAGGCCACTTTTCACGCTGAAGCAGCCCCAGTGTGAAGGCTTTCACACTGGGGCTGCAGAAAAGGCAGTCTACTAGCACTTTTCAGGCGCTATTTTTACCGCAAAAATGCCTGTAAAATGCCTCAGTGTGAAAGGGGACAAATAGATATGCACATTGGCTCCAGCAGATGACGTTACTGGCACATGCGCAGTGTGCTCTGCATTCAGGGCACACTAAGTGTGCCCTAAATGCAAAGGGTGCCTTGCCCTGATGGTGACTCTCATGTGCATGCACAGGTGTGACATAATGGTGGCCCAACTATTCAAATGGCTGGAGAGCATGAACTCGGAAGGAAGACCGGCAAAGATAGAAGCATCATGTGTGGTGACAAATCAGTACTGGAGGCCACCGTATGAAATTTAAGTCTATCATAATGTGCACGTATACGGTGTATACTAGCACATAAAGACACAAACCAACAGGGGGCCCTTTAAAAAGTTAAAGTTTACTTTGCTGCACTCTAATGGATGACCTGTAAAGCTTGATAAGTCATGATCTTAAAAATTTTTTAAAAAAAACTCTGTCTTGTATCAGTCTGAATATGTTTTAAGTGGGAAAAGAAAACAAGTGCAGCGGATAACAACTACAATCAAAAGTGCTTATTTAAAGGCTTATATGCAAGTTATTGCCATAAAAAGTATTTGGGGACCCGGTTCCTGCCCCAGGGGACATGTATCAATGCAAAAAAAAGTTTTAAAAACAGGTGTTTTTCAGGAGCAGTGATTTTAATAATGCTTAAAGTGAAACAATAAAAATAAAATATTCCTTTAAATATCGAGCCTGGGGGATGTTCTTAGTATGCCTCTAAAGCAGTGTATTTTTCCTGTGTTTAGAACAACACCACAGCAAAATGACATTTCTAAAGGAAAAAATGTCATTTAAAACTACTTGCGGCTGTAATGTATTGTAGGGTTCTGGCAATATAGATAAAAATCATTGAAAAAAATGACATGGGTTCCCCCCAGTCCATTACCAGGCCCGTTGGGTCTGGTATGGATATTAAGGGGGACCCCGCACCCAAATTTTTTAAAAAATGGCGTAGGGTCCCCCCAAAATCCATACCAGGCCGTTCAGGTCTGGTATGGATTTTAAAGGGAACCCCGAGCCAAAATAAAAAAAATGGCTTAGGGCCCCCCCAAATCCATACCAGACCCTTATCCGAGCACGCAACCTGGCAGGCTGTGGGAAAGGGGGGGAGAGAGCGCCCCCCCTGAACCATACCAGGCCACATGCCCTCAACATGGGGAGGATGCTTTGGGGTCCTCCCTTCTAACATTATATGATGTCAAAAGGGGGCGGGGTCAACCGTTTACTTCACTGGGTGGCCCCGCCCTCAGCTATATAACAGCTGTCATCGCAAAGAGGCTTCAGTCAGCAGGTGCCTCCCATGGAGGTGGAGTTTTTTCCGTTTTTTTTATTGGGTCATCGGACGCTGTGATCGAAGATGAATGGACATCGCGGGGCAGTTTTTTTTTTAATAAAGGACTTTGTCTACTGTCATTTTTAACATTTTGACACTTTTTTTGGGTGAATGGGTAGGGGTACAATGTACCCCTACCCAATCACATAGGGGGGCCGAGATCTGGGGGTCCCCTTGTTAAAGGGGGCTTCCAGATTATGATAAGCCCCCCACCCGCAGACCCCCACAACCACCGGGCAAGGGTTGCGGGGATGAGGCCCTTGTCCCCATCAACATGGGGACAAGGTGTTTTGGGGGACCCCAAAGCATCCTCCCCATGTTGAGAGCATTTGGTCTAGTACAGTTCAGGAATGGGAGCGCTCTCTCGTCCCCCCTTTTCCTGCGGCCTGCCAGGTTGCATGCTCGGATAAGGGCCTGGTATGGATTTTGGGGGGGACCCCTACCCCTTTTTTTTTACATTTTGGTACGGGGTTCCCCTTAAAACCCATACCAGACCTGAAGGACTTGGTAATGGAATGGGGGGGAATCCATGTCGTTTTTGTAATGATTTTGCCGGGACCCGACAATACTTTACAGCCGTGAGTAGTTTTAAATTACATTTTTACCTTTAGAAATTACATTTTGCTGTGGTATTGTTCTAAACATGGGAAAAATGTGCCACTTTACAGGCATACTAAGGACACGCCCCAGGCACGATATTTAAAGGAATATTTCATTTTTATTGTTTCACGTTAAAAATTATTAAAATCACTGCTCCTGAAAAAAGGTCAGTTTTTAATACTCTTTTTTGCATTGATACATGTCCCCTGGGGCAGGACCCGGGTCCCCAAACACTTTTTATGGCAATAACTTGCATATACCCTTTAAAATGAGCACTTTTGTTGTTCCATGTTAGTGTCCCATTGACTTTAACGGCGTTCCACGGCTTTCGAATTTGCAGAGACAGCCACATACTGTTCGCTGTTCGGCAAACTGGTGAACACCCGATGTTCGAGTCGAACCTCGGGCTCATCCCTAGTGGATAGCAGTGTTGAGCCATTCAGCAGCTGTGATATGTTCTCGTACGTGCGCGAGCGAGGAGGCAGCAGGGAAGCCTGTGTTCCGGGCTCACTGTCGGACACATGAGGCTGATGGCGTCAGTGAGGAGAAGTGGGTTATAACGCGTTTCGGAGCATGCGTGGCTCCTTCGTCAGACTATGTACTATAAATTGTACCAAATGTTTAATGCTGGACCTCCATAACAGCCAACATGCCCCCCCCCCCCAATTTATCCTCAAGGCCTAGATGCAGGGTTGTCATCATGAGCTGATGTATATACAGTCTTGCAAAACTAGACCGATCTACAAAAGTTGTAACTACTTTTCACCTAGTTGATTATGGAATTGTGAACCTTCCTTTAGGTATCTACCAACAAAAATGCTTATTTGCCTTAATAATTTCAATGCAGTGTTTTTTTTTACTGTGAAACTAAAATTTTCAGCACCCTTTACACATTACAATCTGATCATCTTTCTTTTTAAACATATTTTTTTAATTCACTCACTTGAGTTAATAAAATAAAGTTGAAATAGAAAAAAATTATGAACAGATTGTAATGTGTAGATGGCCTCTAAAAATCTAAGTTTCACGGTTTTATCTCTGCTATCCTGTCAGAAGAGGATTTTCACCCAAGCAATTAAAAAGCACTGACATGAAAATCCCTTGTACAATATTACTCTTACAAAACCCACCTTCTTTCAATCCTAGCCACCTAGCTATACTGCAAAGTAGTGATAACAAGGGCTACCCTAGAGATTATTACACTGGACAGACAGCTAAATGTTCACCATTATTTCTTGAGATCTTTATTGAGATATACCGTAGTTACTTTCTCAATTCCTAACCAAACTGTACAATTATGAATGAGCTTTCATTATATATGACATTTTCCAATGGAGAAAAGCTTGCAGGGGGCACAACGATAAAATGTTTTGCTCTACCAAATTCTAGTCCAATTAAATGAATTGTAACACATATTTAAAATTCATTCAATTTGTCTCAATTAACTAGATTTTCTACAGCCTGCAGGAGAGAGCCACAGTGCTGTGAAAATAAATTAGTTCACAGACTAAATTGAAGATGGATTTAACTCTGTGTTGTATGCTATTTCAAAGCATCATTTTTCAGAAACAGTGTAACCCAGACAGTTTCTTAGTACTTGTCTTTTTCTTTATATAAAATAAAATATTTTTTGCCTTCAGTTGCACTCTCTAGTTCTTCTTATCCTTTTTTGACAGATGCACTGAAGACCTCTGTAAGTGTGACGATGTTGCTTTCCTAGTAAAACCGCGCTGTTTTTCTGGCTGGTAATCACAACGAGCACGCCTTTGAAACCCTGTGCAAGCACCTTGTTCTTGAGAATAACACTGTGACCATCACATGGAATGAAAGCACAGAAATGAGCACCTTCATTGTTCAATCTACAGGCTGAGGTTTGCGTTTCTGAAAGCTCAGTTGAAGTCAGGGAAGCAGATATGTAGTCAGACAGACATTGCCCCAACAGCTTCCTTTTCTATTGTCTCTCAGTTGTGCAGGGTGCCCAGATATGACTGTGCAGCCCCAAAGACACCAGTATTAGGAACCAGTGCACTCAATTTTTAGCACTCAGTAACAGGCCTAGTCAGACACACCCCTTTCCCTCTCTTTAATAAAAGTTTGTGTAAGAGCACCTGTGATAAGCTCTGTCAGCCAGGGGCGGATTCAGAGTCTAGTCTCGGGAGGGGCACTGCCAGAAAATATGTTTTTTTGTGGGCAATTTATCGGGGTAATGGCTGGTGTTGGCGCTTTCATCATCACGGCACCATGGTTGTTATGGTGTCAGGATGATTGAAGCGCATTATTTCTATTATTACATTTAACATAAAATGAAATGGTTCAACTCACCATAATGCAGAATCAGTGGGAGCCCCGATTGTGTCACTTTTTACGTCGACCTGCCTTCAGATGCAGCTTATCACTTGCCACGTCCCTGCCACAAGCTGTGGATTGTCACTTGCCTGCCGCCAGATGCTGATTGTCACTTGCCACGTCACCTGCCACATGTTGCTGATTGTCACTTGCCACGTCACCTGCCACATGTTGTTGATTGTCACTTGCACATGGGGCACATTCAGGGCACATCAGGCACATGGGGTACATCAGGGCACATCAGGCACATGGGGTACATCAGGGCACATCAGGGCACATGGGGTACATCAGGGCACATCAGGGCACATTCAGGGCATATCAGGCACATGGGGTACATCAGGGCACATTCAGGGCATATCAGGGCACATTCAGGGCACATCAGGGCACATCAGGCACATGGGGTACATCAGGGTACATCAGGGCACATCAGGCACATGGGTTACATCAGTGTACATCAGGGCACATTCAGGGCACATGGGGTACATCAGGGCACATTCAGGGCACATTCAGGGCACATCAGGCACATGGGGTACATCAGGGTACATCAGGGCACATTCAGGGCACATGGGGTACATTCAGGGCACATTCAGGGCACATGGGGTACAATCAGGGCACATGGGATAATTTCAGGGCACATCAGGGCACATTCAGGGCTCATAGGGTACAATAAGGGCACAGCGTTTACTTGTTTTCTTGATATGCAGAGTAGCGCAGGCAGCCTCTGTAGTAAGTTCTCTCTCATGTCACGCTGCTGCTGCTCCCCCCGGCGGCCCCTCCTCCTCCTCTCTTCTTGTCCATCCCAGATGATGTCACAAGCAACATCTCTGGACTGGCCAGTTTCTCCGCTCGCCTGCGGACCGGACCGCCCCCTCTCTCGATGTCTGTCCTGCTGCTCATGACCGCCCGCAGACTCACCTGTCAACCCCCCCTCACTCATCCGCTGACCTGCCGCTCAGGCTCTCTCTCACCTGCCGACCCCCGCTGACTGGCCCGCCTGCTCGTTAACCCGCACACTCGTCCTCCGGCTCCCGCCCGCTCACTCATTCACTGACTGGCCTACCAATCATGAATTTCTCGGAGGGGGCAATTGCCCTGTTGCCCCCCCCCTGGATCCGCCACTGCTGTCAGCTTGGAGCACCGGAGAGGAAGGTGTAATTTCACTGAAAGAAAAAGATATATTAATGCATTTCCATGCAAGTATCTGTCTTAAATCACACAATATGGTTATTTAGCCCTATAAATGAATTAAAAAGGTGTGATGCTTTATTTGAACTTTAAAGTGGATTTCCGCTCTTTATCTTTTTTTAACAACTCCTGCTTACCTGGTGGTGTGCTTAGCTCATTTCAGCTTTGTCAAGCTGAGAATATTTTCTCTTCTGACAGCGCTCGGTCCCACAATGTTTGACTGTGACGTCATCAATGGGCTGCTCGCTTTTCTGGGTTCAGCCAGAATGGCTCCCTATAATGCATCAACGGGCCCACCATTCCTACTTTCCTGAATGAACAGCTATGCCTCCTGGGATATGTGATGTGCCTTGTCCCATTGACAAGACACAGAGATTTCCCTTTACCTCCTGCCCCATAGCCAAAACAAGAAGTGAGAGAAGATTCCTTTAAAGTGATGGAATCCCAGGGTGTCACTAGGGTCACCAGTGTTGGAAGATATTCCCTCTATTTCTGTTCTGGGGACAACCGAAAATTTTGGATTTTCTTTTACTTTTATTTTTGGTAATAACAGTAAACAAAACAAATAGAGAAGCTAAATCTCTGTTACGGGGGCACAGACAGCAATAAAAACTAGCAAGTGTTCTAATCCCTCTTCAATCCATCAAAAACTATAAAAAAAGTTTTGCCTTTAGTTATACTTTAATGTTAACCAAATTAAAATGAAGTCACTGATGATGTCAGTGGATATGTGTGGATTATGTGACTGTCTAAGGAGAATTGAATATCCTTTGGTAGGCTAAACAGCTCACATATTTGTATTTCAGTTGTGTAATTGTCAGGAACCATGAATCAGACTGAGACAGAAGTGCAGTAAAAATCACACTATTTAATAAAATGGTAAAATGATATAAACAGAGCAAACGTAGTTAAAACATAGCCATAGTTCGTTAACCAGGATGGGTAGTCAAAACAAGCCAGAGAAACAGGAGTCCAGAGATCAGCGAAGTCAGGTGCAGCAAACAGGATTAGGAACCAGAAGGGAAGTCAGCCAAGCAAAAGTCTTTCACAGGAAAATACAGCAGAGAGAGTCTGGATATGTTGACAAAGCCAAAGGCACTGAAGATCTGATCCGAGGAGTTTATATAACCAGCAGCCCTAGGTGATGAGCAGAAAATGAAGACCAGGTGAGTCACTGTAGATGGAAGGCAATTAACCGAAAGCTGAGCACAGAGCTCTGAGAAGGAAGGGTTGAGCCCAGCTCTGACAGTACCCCCTCCTCAATGACCCCTCCCTCTCGGAGGACCACCAGGTTTGAGGGTAAAACGTCTATGGAAGGCACGGAGGAGGACAGGAGCATGTACGTCCAAGGATGAGACCCAAGAGCGTTCCTCTGGACCCTACCCCTTTCGAAAACCAGGTACTGTATGCACCCACGGAAGCTACGGGAATTAATGATAGATTGTATCTCATATTCCTCATGGTTCTCAACCTGAACTGGGTAAGGACGTGGTACCATCGTGGTGAAACAGTTGCATACCAAAGGATTTAATAAGGAGACATGAAATACATTTGAAATACACATATTAGAAGGAAGGTCTAAAGCGTAAGCCACTGGGTTGATCTTATGGAGAATATGGAAAGGCCCAATAAACCGTGGTGCCAGTTTTAATGAGGGAACACGGAGTCGGAGGTTGTGAGATAACAACCAGACCCTGTCCCCAACTAGGTAGGAAGGCATAGGTAGGCATCTGCAGTCAGAATGGAGTCTGTACCTATCATTGGCACGTTGCAATGACTCTTGGACCTGTACCCAAGTGGAACGGAGATGCTCCTCCAATGCAGGAATGCTCTGAGAAAGAAATGAGTCAGGCAACAAGGATGATTGGAAACCATAATTCGCTAGGAATGGAGACAATCTGGAAGCGGTATTGACGGCACTATTGTGAGCAAACTCTGCCCAAGGTAAGAGGTCTGAACAGTTGTTATGGTGGTCAGAAATGTAGCAGTGTACAGGAGGTGTAGCTTGGCGCATGAAGGAGATGGCTGCCTGATCACAGAGCTCCCAGAGACACGTGGCCCTACAGCCTTTCTCTGACACTTCATATGCTCGATAATGAGCAGACTGATGAGACACAATACTGGGACATAATCGCACCGTCTGTCAGCTTCTTCCCACACCCGTAGCATCCAGGAAATCTTCCTCAGCACGACACGCTCAGGCCGTGGCACACCACACAAGATGGCGCCGACACGAAGAGAGGAGGAAGAGCTTAACGACAGCTCCCAGTCCGCTGCTGAGGACCTGGTAAGTGGGTCGGGAAACCAAAATCATCCCCTTACGTTGGGCGACATGACATCAATAGCTACAGACATTAAGAACACCTTTTTCTCAGCTATAACCGACCTGAAGGCTGACCTTCTATCCCTGACTGAAAAAATGGCCACCATGGAAAGAGCTGAGGGCAGGAGGGACAGAACCATACACAGGCTGGAGGACACCACAGCATCCCACTCAGCACATTTGATTGAGATCAATAGACATTTGGAAGACCTCGATAATAGAGGCAGAAGAAACAATATCAGAGTAAGGAGAGTCCCTGAAACGATCAACCCTGACCAAATCCCTTCTGCCTTACGATTGATCTTTAACAACATTCTGGAAAAGCCGACATATACTCCTATTGAGTTTGTCCAAGCTCACAGGGCCCTGAGAATGAAACCTTCTGACCACCCAGAGACATTATCTGCTGTCTCCAGAACTTTCCATTAAAGGAAGAAACCCTGAACCAAGCTCTGAATTCTTTTTAATGATAGTACACTCGCTCTATTCCAAGATCTGTCTCCTATCACCCTACAAAACAAAAGGGCGATGCGCTGGAGGTGCTCAGAGAAAATGGGATTGTTTACAAATGACGCTTTCCCTTCGCTCTGCAGGCCACACTAAAAGGGGAAACAATTAATTTTGCGGATGCCAGATGAACTCCCTGATTTTTGTGCAAACCTACACATTTCACAAACTGACCTGCCTGACTGGTACGCCAAGTTCAGAATCCCTCCGCTAGACCGTAGCCCTGTCAGCACGCCACACTCATCTCCGACCAAGCCTCCGCTGAAGAAAGGCAATTATGGCAAACAACTAAACCCGAGTATGGGCCATTCGCCATACTCTTCCAAGCAATCCAGGTACCGCGACCAGACCTGAAGGACTACCTTAGCCCATCTTGATAGGGCCTGCTTTCCCTAGGAGTTACCTGTTCTCCCAGTGGTTACGGTTTTGGTGGATACAGTACCATGTTTGGTTATAACATTTTCCAGACTATCTCTCAAGAAGAATCATCATCTTTAGTTCATACCTCTATTTGAGGGACTTGGTTCACTTTCACAGAGATTGTTAAACCCGATGTTCAAACACAGATCCCCTCAGGTAGCTTTAGTTCCTGCCCCTGCACCCTAGTTGACTATAGAGCTGAACTCAGCTAGGAGACCCACAAGAGTAATATAAGTTACCCCACTTGGGGCTGCCGGATGTTCACTCCCGCCTCCACTGCTATACCCACCCGGTAAATGAAGGGTTCTTCCTCGACCTTAGGGCCTTGCATTCTAGGCTTGAAAGGACCATGGGTGCACATCCCCCCTCCATACCTCATAAAGGTCTAGGATTACTACATAATTGAGCTGTTTGGGTGCTACTTGTTTGTATGCTGTTCTCATGTACCTGGTTTCTCCTCCCTCCAGGATAAGAAATGGACTAGACAGCATGTACATTTGAACAACCCTTGCCAGCACATAACCTAGTGGTCTGCTGAGGTACTGTTGGAATCTCACCCAAAACTGGGAGATTTGTTTACTTTCTATTTAGCAGGTTGCTAAGCATATATTGTTCCCAGTATACACTAAGTTTTCTCTCCTCCGTATACAACAGAAGAATCTATTATCGCATTCACAACTGAAGATAATTGCCTTATGCTTATAATTTTGCCGAATTTGTTTTTATGTCTCATCCATATATAGCTTTGCCAGAGAAATTATTTCTGTTATTTTGTTTAATCATAAGTCGTTCATAGGGCTGCGGGTCCTGCGAAAACAGTTCTTTTATATACATTGAAGTTAAACTTTTTCATTGTTTACCGATTGCTTTAATTAGCTTGATATCAAGCAATTATTTCCTAAGTGGAATTCCTCCCATTTACCCCCACAAGTGGGCGGAGCTGTGCTGATATGCTCAGTACAAGTTCCTGCCCACAAATAACAAGCTTGCAGTTTTGATAACTGCAGGCAGATCTTTAAATTTTTCCGCTTGCGGCCATACACCCAGGGCTTCTCCCCCTTCCCCCCCCACCCCCCTTCTTTCTCTCTTTTTTCTTTTCTCTCTTCCCGTCCAGGAGGTCACCAGAGCAGAGTCACAAGTTTGAAACATGGCATACTCGTCACTGGGTCACAGCCCTACCTTGATTTCCCACAATGTACGGGGACTGAACACCCCGAGAAATGAACATCTCTACTCAGAGAACTCAATAAGGTAAAACCGCTTTTTATCTTTTTACAGGAAACCCATTTCCAGTTTAAAAAAATCCCCAATCTACTTCATAAGAATTTCCCTAAAGTTTATCATGCTACAACCCCCTCGGCAAAAACCAAAGGAGTATCTATCCTTCTCCACAAATCAGCGGGCTTTGAGGTTACCCAGCCATTATCAGATCCTGAAGGTAGATTTCTATTTCTAAAGGGGAATTGGGGATCAACTCCCCTAACTCTAGCCAATGTGTATTTTCCCAACAACGCACATGTCCCCTTCTGTAAGCATCTTATTGAAGAATTGAAAAGCTTTGCCTCGGGATGTATTATGTTAGGGGGGATTTTAGCATCCCGCTCAATCCACTACAAGATACCTCCACAGGTAAATCCAGTCTGGCATATCATACTTTAAAACGCATTAAAACACTTCTCCATTTCATAACCCTGATAGACTCCTGGTGTACGGTACACCTGACAGGTAGAGATTTGACTTATTATTCATCACCCCATAATGAATACACAAGTATTGACTATGTCTTCATCTCACAGAAAGACCTCCCAGATTTACAAGAAGCCCACATAGGCATACAAACTTTTTCTGACCACGCGCCAATCTCGCTCACTATTGAGTGTTCTGATTTGCGCCCTAAACCTTGCATGTGGAGGTTGAATCCCTCCTTACTGACTGACATTGAATCACTCCAAAAAATAACTGATGCATTGGGCAACTACTTCACAGACAACTGCACAGATGATCTCTCGCCTTTAACAATTTGAGAGGCACACAAATGCGTAATATGAGGAGAACTCATTAGATTGGGGGCACATTGCAAAATGGAAGCAGAAAAACAGATTGGGAAGTTATCCTCCAAGATAGCTCAACTTGAGTCCCAGCATAAATTATCATTGGACACACTAATGGCAAAGGAACTCATAGAGGCTCGACAGGACCTTCAAAACCTGCTCGACTTAAAAAGCAAACACGCCCTTTTCCTAAAAAAGAAAATTTATTACGAACACTGGGACAAAGGGGGAGAGTTTTTGGCCAGAGCACTGAAAGAGGCTTCCATAGCTAACAATATCTTGGCGATTAAAACAGCAGAGGGATTCTTGAATAACCGCACGGATAAAATAGCTGCTAGTTTCCAACAATTCTATGCCAAACTTTATAACATTCCCCATCCACACAAACCCGTAGACCTCCAAGGGGATAGAGAGCGAATAATTCAAGATTACCTGATACAAAGCAGTATGCCCACACTTTCTTCAGAGGACGCGGAGTCTCTAGAGAGCCCGATATCCTCGGAAGAATTATCAGCTGCAATTAAAAATCTCAAACCTGGAAAGAACCCTGGCCCAGATGGCTTCCATTACTACAAGACATTCATTAACATTTTACATGCCCCACTTATATGCACGCTAAATTTCCTGATGGAACCCCGCCAAATACCAATCACGTTTCTGATGGCACATGTCACAGTACTTCCCAAGCTGGGAAAGGACCCAACGGATTGCTCTAGCTATAGGCCCATCTCCTTACTCAACCTGGACCTGAAACTACTTGCAAAAATAGTGGTGAATCCGCTGCGCACCTTTCTACCCCAATTGATTGGACCAGAACAAGTTGGGTTTATGTCGGGGAGGGAATCCAGGGATAATGTAACAAAAGCCCTTAATTTGATTCATCGTTATCATCACTCTGGCCTAGAGGGCTTTCTCCTGTCTACTGATGCGGAGAAGGCCTTCAACAGGGTTTCTTGGGACTAACTACTAGCTACATGTTCCTATATAGGCCTAAGGCCTTGCATGCTTTCCTGGATTTCTTCCCTGTATCAGAACCCAATAGTGCGACTTAAAATCAATGGCACCCTATCGGAGCCAGTTTTTATTAAGAATGGCACTAGACAGGGTTGCCTGCTGTCACCCCTGCTATTTATACTATCTTTGGAACCATTTATCCGCTCAGTTAACAAAACCCCCTCAATTACGGGTTTCGAGTTAGGATCTAAAATGTACACAGCTTATGTGGACAGTTTATTGTTTTTCTTAACCCATCCACACACCTCTATCCCCAATTTTCTACATGCTTTCTCTATCTATGGGTATGTTTCTCACCTCAAGATCAACTACACCAAATCGGAGGCCATAAACCTCACCTTCCCCACAAATACATTGGCTCAGGCCCAACAGAATAAGCCCTTTAAATGGGTATCTGGAGCGCTTAAATACCTGGGGATAGGGCTCACTCCCCTGCTCAGTAACATTTTTTCACAGAACTTTAGACTTATGTTATGCCAGATTGAATTAAACCTAAGTGGTCTCTCAATTTCTTTTCCTGGTTTGGCAGAGACGCTATCACTAAAATGGTCATACTCCAGAGACTACTTTACCTCTTCCACACACTGCCCATCAATATACCAGACTTTTTTTTTAAACAGCTACAATCTGTACTGTGGAAATATCTATGGGCCCACAAAAAGCCATACATAAATTTACGCTTACTTATGAAGCCAAAAAGCCGCAGGAGGATTGGGTTTCCCAAACTTTAAGCTCTACTATTACGCTACACATCTGGCCAGAATTATTGATTGGCTGTCTCCCGAGGAGAGTTTCTCAAAGACTCCATTAAAATTTGCACCATGGATTCCTTGGGCAAAATGCCCCCAACACTTACACAACATCCGACTAGTGGAGCCACTATCAATGTTTTCCATAAAACCACCCCGCTCTACCAGATTGCCACTTCACCTGGGCCCTTAACCCCTCTGCTTAACATTGCAGATTTCCCCCGGGTATGGACACAAAAGCTTTCTCTTTGGAAGGAAAGTCTCCTCTCATAGCATTACATTTTGTAAAGGCAGGACAGAATCTTCCACATGAGAAATTGCTGGATAACCTCTCACCTACTGCATTTTCCTTCTGGAACTATAGACAAACTTGTCACTACTTGCTTACCTCTACAAGGAAAAAGGAGGTGACTAGGGAGCTTACTTCATTTGAATCAATATGTTTAAATGGTGACCCCATCGAGAAAACAACCTCATTTATGTATGCAAGTCTCCAGCAGCATGACTCTACAGATTCGGCCAGGTTCTGAAGCCACTGGGAAACCGCATTCCAAATGCACTTCACTGATTCCCAGTGGCAGAATGTGTGTATTTTAGCACATAAATGCTCAATCAGCACAAGATTACAAGAAAACTCATATAAACTACTTTCACAATGGTGCTCCACACCTGTAAAAGTGAAAAAATTGTATCCGACGGCTTCAGACATGTGCTGGAGATGTGGATAGCTAAAGGTGACATGCTGCATATTTGGTGGAACTGTCCCCAGATAACCACATATTGGAAAAAAATCTGTGATCTGATCCTCCATATCACTGAGACTAAAATTAAGCTTACCCCAGCCTGCTACCTTCTGCATATGTCCAACTTTCCCCTGGAAAGATATAAAAGATCTCTGACAAAACATCTCCTAAATGCTGCAAAATCCCTGATCCTCAGGTATTGGAAACTTTCAACAACCCCCTCAATCAGAGAATGGGCTCATACAGTCAATCACATCTTTGAATTAGAAGAAACGCTTGCCATAGCCAATAAATCCTCAGATAAATTCCACAAAACATGGTCCACTTGGTTGCAGTTTAAATATTCTGATGCATATGAAAGATTGACAACTGGCTGAATGGTTCTTCTGGACCTGTAGAACCCAATCGGAACCAGATCTGTTTAAACTCTACCGACCATGGTTTCCTAATACTCTAACTAAAATGTGCTGGCGACCTTCCTTGATGAGGGCTTTCTTTTCTTTTCTGCTCTCTCTTCTGTCTCCCTCTCCTCCCTCCCTCCCTTCCCTTCTCCCCCTGGTAGTTTTTCTCCTTGCCTCTCTTCCTTCCCCTCTACCCATTGTCCCATTTACATACAAAATACTACACCAGCACACATGTTGGAAACAGTAATGATTTGCACCTGTTTAGTCTGATAATCTTAAATTTACACAGCAAATAAGATGTTTACATACCTTCATTCTTAATTGATGTTACTTTCCATATAGTTCGACTCTGTGTTTAGATGTACAGTTATGGATAAATGTACCAATATTGTGTGGTTTCTATTGTAACCTTCTTTTGCTCAATAAAAACCTTTATTGTTAAAAAAAAAAGAAATGTAGCAAAGTAAAAACTGCTCCAAGGACTGGTTGGCTCGTTCTGCAGCTCCATTGGACTGCGGGTGATACGCAGAGGAGAAGGAAAGCTGAATTCCCAACTGGGAACAAAAGGCTTGCCAAAACCTGGACACAAACTGGCTACCCATGTCCAAGATGATAAACTTGGGTAGCCCATGTAAGCGAAAGATCTCCCGAGCAAAAGTGGAAGCCAGTTCTTCAGCTGTGGGCGACTTCCTAAGAGGAATACAATGAGACATTTTTGAGAACCAGTCAACCACCGTAAGGATAACTGTGTTGCCCTGAGAGTTGGGTAACTCCACAATGAAATCCATAGACAGGTGGGTCCCAGGCCTCTCTCTATTGGGTATGGGTTGTAGGAGGCCCACTGGAAGGTGTTGTGGTGTCTTACTCTGAGCACACATGGGACAAGCAACTATGAAGGCGGCTACATCAGCGCGTAGACTAGGCACCAGAATTGTTGGGAAATAGCCCAATTGAGTTGATTTTTCCCTGGGTGGCCAGCAGCTGACTTGGGAAAATGGTAAGTCTGGAGTACGGCAGTGCAGAGACTCTCAGGGACAAAGCAGCGGTCACAAGGTTTCTCAGGAGGAGAATGGATCTGAGCGGCAAAAATCCTGTCACCCAAAGGTGAAGTGAGACTGGTACGAACCATAGCCAGAATACGATCGGGAGGAATCACAGGAACAGGAACTGACTCCATCTTTGAAGCGAAGGAAAACTGTTCCAACAATGCATCAGCCCTTACAGTCTTAGTACCGGGTAAGAATGAAACTATGTAATTGAAGCTTGACAAGAAAAGATCCCATCACGCCCTTCTGGGAGAGAGGCGTTTAGCTTCAGACAAGAATGTGAGATTCTTATGGTCAGTCAGAATAAGAACTGGCACAGTGGTACCTTCGAGGAGATGCCTCCATTCTTTAAGGGCTAAAATGATTGCTAACAACTCTCTGTCCCCAATCTCATATTTGCATTCCGCAGGAGACAATTTCTTGGAAAAGTAGCCACAAGGATGCATAGCGCTCTCAGAGGTAGGACGTTGAGATAGCAGGGCACCAACTCCAGTCTCGGATGCATCAACCTCAAGGATGAAAGGTACTGTATGATCAGGATGTATCAACACAGGAGCAGAAACAAAGGCAGCCTTGAGACTCTAAAAAGCATTAATGGAATCAATTCTGTGAGTTATGCCGCGTACACACGACCGTTTTTTCTGTCGGAATAAACTCTGAAGGTTTTTCCGACGGAGTTCCACTTGAAACTGTCTTGCCTACACACGATCATACCAAAGTCCGACCGTCTAGAATGCCTTGACGTACAACACGTACGATGGGACTAGAAAAAGGAAGTTCAATAGCGAGTAGTCAATAGCTGCCGTATCGTACTTGCTTCAGAGCATGCGTCATTTTTGGTCCATCGGAACAGCATACAGACGATCAGTTTTCCTGATAGGAACTGATTCCATTGGAAAGATTTAAAACATGTTCTATTTCTAGGTCCCCCAGAATTTTCGAAAAAGAAAGTCCGATGAGGCCCACACAGGATCGGAATGTCCGATGAAAAGATTCTGTCTGACTTTCCCTGCCGGAAAGTCCAACCGTGTGTACGCGGCATCACTGTCTTTTCCCTTCATATCAGTCAGGGGTTTGACCAGAGATGAGAAGTTATGAATAAACTTCTGATAGTAGTTGGCAAAGCCAAGAAAACGTTGCAATGGACGTAAACCCACGGTTCGGGACCACTGTAGAACTTCCAAAAGTTTCTCTGAGTCCTTTGAAAAAACCAGCAATGGAAATGAAATAACCCAGGAATTTAACCTGTTCACGAAACTCGCACGTCTCCAATTTACAATACAGGTTAATATCTCTCAGCCTCTGAAGCACAAAACAGACATCTGTGTGGTGGCTTTCTAGGGAATTGTAAAATATGAGGATATCAATGAGATAAACCACCACACATGCTGCAACAAATCTCGGAGGACATTGTTGATAAATTCCTGAAAAACTGCCGGAGCGTTGCAAAGACCAAACGGCATTACAAGGTATTCATAATTGCCAGTTCTGGTATTAAATGCAGTTTTCTATTTGTTGCCCTCCTTGATCCTCACGAGATTGTATGCCACTCTCAAATCAAGCTTTGTGAAAACCGTTGCTCCCTTAAGGCGGTCAAATAACTCTGTAATCAATGGAGTCGGATAAGCATTCTTAATCGTGAAGCGATTGAGACCCCTATAATCAATACAAGGCCTCAATTCACCACTCTTCTTTTTCACAAAGAAGAAACCAGCACCAGCAGGAGACGAGGA
Source organism: Lithobates clamitans (assembly GCA_037952925.1). NCBI lineage: Eukaryota > Metazoa > Chordata > Amphibia > Anura > Ranidae > Lithobates > Lithobates clamitans. The sequence goes on from JBBGZY010000353.1 coordinate 3,876,410, forward strand.
TTTACAGATGAATTCTCGAGAAAGTGCGTCGGCAGCATACTCCTCCACGGATTTGTCCTCCGAGACAGACAAAGGGTAAACTCGGCCACGAGAGAGTATGGCACCAGGTTGAAGGTCAATTGTGCAATCATATGACTGCTATGGAGGCAAACTACCGGCTTGACCTTTGTCAAAGACATTGCTAAATTTGCGGTACTCCTCCGGCTGGGAGGAGAGTGAGGAGGTGCACAAGACCTTAGCCACTTTCTGAAAACATATCTCCCTGCATTGTGGCGACTAGGAAAGAACCTCAGGCACAAGCCAATCAAAAGAGGGGTTGTGCCTCTGTAACCAAGGATAACCAGTAACCACCAGAAAATGAGGTGCGGAAATTACTTGGAATTGGATTATCTCATGGTGAAGAGCCCTTACAGCCATGGTCAATGGAGCAGTCCCATGAGTCACATGGGCAGGCTGTAGAGGTCTCTCATCAATAGCCTCAGTGGCAAGTGGAGTGGCACAAAGCTGCAGCAGAATCAAGTGCTTAGACAAAAAGGCACCATCAATGAACATGCCTGCAGCCCCAGAGTCGATTAGAGCTGGTATCTTGATGGACGACTCAGACCAAGAAAGGGTCACCGGAACCAGGGGCTTATCCTTCTGGATAACTGGGGACGAAACTATGCCACCTAAGGTTTGTCCCCTACAGGACCTCAGTTGCAATCATTCTCCCGGACGGGTAGGACAAGACTTCAGGAGGTGACCTGCCTTGCCACAATAAAGGCACAATCTCTCCTCCTCCCTTTAATCTGCAGAGAGACGTGTGACGCCCAATTGCATGAGTTCTATCTCACTGGTAGACTCAGTACCAGGAGTTATAGGAGGTGAGGGAGGCATGGGTGGGACTGAAAAACTCAGAGCAAAACGTACAGGAGGCTTCCACAAGCGCTTCTTAAGGAAGATCTCTCTCAGAGTCTGGAGTCAATGAGAACAGCAAATGTGATCAACCTCTCCAGCTCAGTGGGTATGTCTCGGGCTGCTATTTAATTTTTGAGTCTGGAGTTAATAAGAACAGCAAATGTGATGATCAACCTCTCCAGCTCAGTGGGTGTGTCTTGGGCTGCTATTTCATCTTTGATGGTATCCGAGAGACCATGAGAAAAAGCCGCAATGAGGGCCTCATTGTTCCAAGCAACCTCTGCTGCCAGAGTACGGAATTCAATGGCGTAATCGGCAACAGTTCTCATACTCTATTTGATAGACATGAGGCTCTTGGTAGCAGAAGTGGAGCGTGCGGGAAAGTCAAATACCCCTTTAAAGGAAGCCACAAACTCAGGGTAACTCAGGACGACAGGGTTTCCCATAGAGGGTTTGACCAGGCTAAGGCTCTCTCAGAAAGCAAAGAAATCACATAGCCTATCTCGAAGTATATCCCAACCTGGTTGAGAAACCCTCTGCATTGAACTGGATCATCCCCAAATCGCTGGGGAAGCAGAGTGGAACCAGACATACCTCTTATAGAGGTAATATTCGAGGTGGGTGCCTGCACAGAGACTGGAGCACCAGCAGGGACAGCCTGCAACACAATTGCACCGCAACAGCCTCAGTGTGAGGATCCAGGTGAGCATTGCTACTCAGGAGCTTCCGTAATGCCATGGCAAACTGATTCTGCTCAAAAATATTACCAACAAGTGGATTGACTGCATCTTCTGAATTCATGGCCTTTGCCTACTGTCAGGAACCATGAATCAGACTGAGACAGAAGTGCAGTAAAAATCACACTATTTAATAAAATGCTAAAATGGTATAAACAGAGCAAACATAGTCAAAACATAGCCATAGTTTGTTAACCAGGATGGGTAATCAAAACAAGCCAGAGAAACAGGAGTCCAAAGATCAGTGAAGTTGGGTGCAGCAAACAGGATCAGGAACCAGAAGGGAAGTCAGCCAAGCAAAAGTCTTTCACAGGAAAACACAGCAGAGAGAGTCCAGATATGTTGACCAAGGCAAAGGCACTGAAGATCTGATCCAGGAAGTTTATATAACCAGCAGCTCTAGCTGACGAGCAGGAAATGAAGACCAGGTGAGCCACTGTGGAAGGAAGAGACTTTAGCAATTAACTGACAGCTGAGCACAGAGCTCTGAGATGGAAGGGCTGAGACCAGCCCTGACAGTAATTTGTTTGCTGGAATTTAGATTCAATGGCTATTATTTAACCTAATAAGTTTTTGAATGGTAATATGTGAACTTGAGTGACTCAGCAATTTATTGATATAACTGTATTTGCGAAAGTGAAAGATGGCTATTTGTATAGTTATTACCAAGCAGTGTAGTGGAATTATTCAATATTCTTTCTATGTCTCTTAATAAATCTTGCAGACTTGATAGACTCCCATGATTATAAAAGGATCTTCTCGAAACCCCGTTCTGGGCAACAGCCAAAACTGCAATGGTTAAATGCTCTTTAGGTCTAAGGGTAGAGGAACAAGCTGTAAGGCCCCTTTCACACATGCGGACCGTTTGTCCATTTTTCATCCATCCGTTGACGGATGAAAAACAAACATCAATACATCTCTATGGAAAAAAAGATGTAAATGGATGACCATCCATTTACAGCCATTTACATCCACATCTGCCCACATCCTTTTTTTCTTGTTCAAATATTTTCTTGACAGGGTATAAAGAAGACGTACATGGGGTATAAAAAGGTACAATTTAGCCCCCAGATAAAGGAATCAGAACCATACAAACAAAGATGCAGCAGGTAGCCGACTGGGTCGCAGCCCACAAAGATGTGTATGGAAAAATTTGGATACAACATTTAAGTGCATAATAATTGCATAGTATCATGGTATCTGAGGTTAAGGTATGTCGCAGACGCCCACTGAGTTTAAGGAAGAGAGAACCCTCAGAGAGGTGATATCTGTGTGTGGTAACGTGAAACTCAGTATGCGAAGGGCATCTAACAATATATGGAGTAAAGAGAGGGAGTTGGTGAACCATGAGGTAGAGGAGGTTGGCGGTGAGAGGGGATATTATGCTTATCTTAACGTTCTGACTCCTGGAGCATCAGATGTAGTTGGTATCAGAACAGATCGCCTTTTTTGGATTGGTTTTATCCCAAATTGGGGAAACCAATAAGTAAGAGACAGGTGAGAAGAGAAGGTAGATAAAAACATGGTTTGGAAGCTAGATTGAAAGAGGGGGAGAGAGAGAGAAAAATATCTGAAATGTCAGAGGCGGGTAGTGATGAGAGGTTAAACTTGAAATATAGAAATACAGGGGGAAGGTCAGAGGGGAGAGGAGGGCCCCGGGGGGGGGGGGGGAGGGTTTAGGATGGGATTAAAGATCCATATCAGAGTTGCTCTGGGGTTATATTTTCGGGGAGCTCAAGGGGACAGTAGAGATTTGTCAAAATCTGAGGAGAGGAAGTGATCTATCCAGGGCTGCCACAAGAGCTCGTATTTTGGGATTCTGTCCAAAAAAACTGCTTCTATTTTAGCATGGATCATGGCTCTAGTGATTCTGTTTTTGGTCTCAATAATGTTAAGATGAGGGGTTTTCCAGGCCTTGGCTATCGTTTGCTTCGCCGTGGTGGTAACCTGCAGGAGAAGTTTAAATTGTGGGCGGGTCACTTTCAAGGGTGTTTTGTTGAGCAGGGCCGTTGCTGGGTTCGGGTTGGTTGAACAGCGTGGAGAGGTTATGGCAAATTTCAGTACAAAATGTTTTGACCAGGGGACACATCCACCAAATGTGGTGATGGGTGCCTACCTCTGTGCAGCCACGAAAGCAGGATGTGTTTAAGTATTTGGAGATCCGGGCAGGGACAAGGTACCAGCACATGAGGACTTTATAGTTCGTCTCCAATGCTACAATGTTTTGAGAGGCCGCTTTGGTGGCTTCCCATATATCCGACCAGTCTTTGACATTTAGTTGGAGCCCCAAATCTCTCTCCCATTCAGTTGCATAGTGAAGTGAAGTATGGGGTGGGGGGTCTAGTAAGTGAGCATAGAAGTCGGAAATGAGACCGCAGGTATGTGGATCTTTGTTGCATGTGCACTCAAATGTTGACATTGCTGGCAAGGATGTGTCTCTGCGGAGGCAGGGAGTAAGGAAATGTTTAATTTGGAGATAATGGAAATGTTCTGTGTTTGGGAAACCATGAGTTTCGCATAGGGAAGGAAATGGCTTAAATGTATCAGGTGTGGTAAACTTGTATGCTCGAATAAGGTTGGATGATGGCCATCTATTGAATGACGTGGGGGAAGTCCACGCAGGATAGAAAGCCGGGTTGCGGAGGTATGACAAGAGTGGGTTATGGTGGGATTGAAAGCCAAATTTGTTTTTGAGCCTATTCCAGATAGTTAAGCTACATTAGGTGATAGGATTCTGTATGGATCTGCGATCACATGGGCGAAGCCAAAGTAGCCATAGTAGGTTGGCTACTGATAATCTACACACTCTATTGCATCCCACAGTGGTGTTTCTTGTGTCACATGGTATTTGCACATCTTTTTTTTTAAACCATATTTTTGTTCCTTTTAAAAAAACCGAACAGACCTTGTTCCTTGCTCCTGCAGGCTCACAATGCTGTGCAACCAAGCCCCTAGAGGTCACATCTCTTTGCTGCTACGTAGGTCACAGGCTATCTGCTGTCATCACATACAGTGGAGCAGTCATGTGTTGTAGTGTATATAAGAGCTGAGAGAGCCCACCTCCATTATTGAGTGTAAGATAGAAGAGGAACACACTGATTGCTGGGAAAGCAAGGATTACATTTAATGTTGAAAACTCACTTATTCAGGGAAGCCTATCCCACACCCACCTAACAACTGTCCCCGAGACACCCCCCATCAAATCATTCCCTGCATCTATTACTTTTTGTACCACCACCCCCTCCCTTTAGAATGTAAGCTCTACGAGCAGGGCCCTCCTGTCCCTTCTGTATTGAACTGTACTGTTATTGTGCTGTCCCCCCCTCTATTTTGTAAAGTGCTGCGTAAACTGTTGGCGCTATATAAATCGTGCATAATAATAATAACAATAGCTTTAATGTTAATATTATAATTTATATATTTTATCCATGCTAAACAAGCATTTAACTTTTTCTTGTAGTGGTCACCACCTCCCTGTACTCAAAAGAAACTGTCACTTTAGAAAAACATAAAGCTGCTGATGGGTATGAACTTTAGCAGCTTTCATTCCCTTCTACTGAACTCAAATGCTGGGACTTTGTGACGGGCAAATCTTCATTCCAGATGTTGTTGGAGTTTGTTGGAGAGTCCCTTCCCCCACACACATATTTCTTTTAGTTCATAACTATGATGGACTGTCTCACTTGCCATAAGAAATTTGGTGTGAGCAAGTGTCAGCACAATGTCATAGCATTCGGGCAAAGTAGGGGGTACCTAAAGTGATGCAGGTGACTGAACCAAGGGCATGGCATTATGAGCAATAACTCATTTCTAGTTTTGTTTTCCCCAAAGTTCATATGAGGCAATTTTCATTTTTACTTTTAAATGGGGAGGGGTTAAGTCCCTGCCTGTTTGCTGCATGTCTTCTGCTAGGAAGATTTACATTTACTTCCTGCTCTGGAGAAGCAATAGGAAATGAGAGAAAATGTCTCTAAAGTGAATGGAATTCCCTGAGGAGAAGGCTATAGAGCTCCTGATGATGAAATTGCATCTGCTGCTTCTCACTTCCAGGACTCTATCACCTCCAGCTAAGGCAGTGCTTCACCGGTGGCTTCCGTTGCTCCTCGGTGGTGACAGCGACGGCTCTCCCTTCCCCTGCTCTCCATGGGCATCGGCGGCTTCCATTTCCTCCCTCCTCCTCGACGGCCAATTGGGACTCTTCTGCTTTTGGCCAATCGGAAAACGGGTCTCAGACCTGCTTCTGATTGGCCGGATTAAGGATCAGTGTTACAACAGCGAATATTCATTTGCTGTTGAAACACCTGGGTAGGCTCCTGGTGCAATGCTCTGCACTCTAAGCCCACCCTATTTTGAAGCCTATTAGAGCCTATAGCTCTAATCAGGTGCTTCAAAAAAAGCGCCCCGGCGGCCATGGATAGTTTAATGTTATGCATGAATCTATCCATTATTCATACAGGGTTGGCGTGGAGAGAGGGGGCGGCGCAAAGGAGCCCCTAATGGGTGGGCCACCACTGGGAGCTTCAAAGGTCAAGGTACTGCTCAGCATGTAGGGTTTCTAGGAACAGGTAAGCAGAGTGCACAGTAGAACTTTCAAGGATAGTGCACTACTCAGTGTGCAGAATTTCTAGAAAAAGGAGAGCAGAATGCATAGCGGGACTCCAAAGGACAAGAAGTCCCAAAGAACAGGGCTCTGTGACACATAGCCAAAAAGCTTTCATATAACTATATTTAAATTAATAGCATTGGGCTAGTCAATTTTATGCAGAAAAGAGATCCACACTATGGGGTCTAGTTATAATAATTTTTCTGTGCGAATGTGTCAAGCATTTGCACAGCTTTTTGAATAATCCCCAAAATTTGTCTAATATGTTTATATCCTGTGCTTGTCAGCTTCATCTGGTGCCCATAATGCAGTATATTCATTCATCATGAATCTTATGTGTGCAAAGTTTTACATCCCATATATACAGTTACAGTTACAAAAGTGAGTGAATACACCCCTCACATTTTAGTAAATATTTTATTGTATCTTTTCATGTGACAACACTGAAGAAATTACACTTTGCTACAATGTAAAGTAGTGAGTCTACAGCTTGTATAACCGTGTAAATTTGCTGTCCCCTCAAAATAACTCAACACACAGCCATTAATGTCTAAACCGCTGGCAACAAAAGTGAGTACACTCCTAAGTAAAAATGTCCAAATTGGGCCCAAAGTGTCAATATTCATTGTGTGGCCTAATTAGCCATTTTCTCTCCCCGGTGTCATGTGACTCGTTAGTTGTGTAGCGGTCACTACCTTAAGGTAAGTGATCTTTCTTTGTTTAAATGACAGGGTACAGTTTCAGGTAAATTTAGGCAGGCCTGTATTCCTATCTCAGGCCTGGTTGTTTATTTTGGGAACTGGGAGTGTCAGTGTAGTGCAGGGTGTGGTCACCTGTACTTGGACCCAGAGATGCCTCCTTGTACTTTTAGTGGAAATGGTTTTGGAAGAGAGGTTGGACTTGGGATCTGAGTGGCAGGCAGCTCATGTGTGGAGTTCTGGTCAATCATTAATTTGTTTGGCAGGAGGCGGAACTCCCATATAAGCTGGGGTCACATGCTGGTTTAGAGGAGTCCGGAGAGAGAGATCAGAGAAAGAGCCCCCCTGCAAAACAGGAAGAAGTAGCAACTAAGCGGAAGAAGACTGGGCGATCAACCGTTTGTGAGTGTCACATGGACTGTTGATCAAGTGAGTGAAAGCCCAGGAAAGCAGTACTATGGGCCTGTGACTTTTGGTTCAACAATGCCCTGGAAATCCAATCGGTCAGGCGGGAGGAATTATTCAGATTAATGTCTTCTTTAGCCAAACTTGGAAGTACTGTACAGACGGGAAGTAGTGGTCAAAAGGCATAGGTAGAGCTCCGAGCACAAATAGAGATACAGATTGTTCTGAAAGAGACTTTGTATGTTGTGTCCCGGATGTCGGAAGCCTACGGTTGGAGTCGTCACCTGGGCTCGGTGTGGGCATTGCAGTGCTCAGCTAACACGCCTGGGACCCGTTCAACAAGAAGTCAGATAATATTCCGCCAGTCTGACAACCGGACTTTGTCTGCCGCAGATGCAAGTGACTCGGAAGGCCGGAGAAGGTCGTGTGTCGCCTGTCGCCTGTCGCCTAATTCGGCTGAATCTGAGCCACCGGAGGACCAGGTAGGACCTGATGGGGGAGCCTGTAGCCTGGCCAGGGACCCAGGGACTGCTGGAGTCAGTGGACAGTCTCTGGAAGAAATCCCTGAAGAGCCGGCTGTAAGTCCTTTATTGTGCCTGTCTGGAAGGAGCCTAGTTTGCAGGAGGGCGAATGCCTCGGGTGAGCCGGACAGGGTGAACAAGGGCCGGGCTGTAGATTGGGGATCACCTCAGGTCCTGTAGAAATATGGATCTATGGCCAATTTGTTTGAGTGGTCACCCCCTAAAGAGGCTGAATCTAGTGATGAGGAAGAATGGTTCCTAGAGAGTTCTACCTCAGTGGAGGCTTCCACAGAAGCATCAGAGAAGTCACTCAGCTCATATAAACCTCCAGTACATCCCTTCAATATTTCAGCTACTGTCCTTCCTACCAGGGCAGCCACATATCAACAGTGGGTCACCAGAGCTTCTGATTCCTGTGTTTTGTCTGGCCGAGGAAAGGCTTAAGAATTACCTAGACTTTCGAGGTTCCAGCGAGAAGTTCAAAGAAATGTTGCTCAGGAATGGGGCCTGGATTACCCCTACGTTCCTGAATGGATCATGGAGATTGTTAAAAATTCCCGGGAAGCGTGGGAGGATAACTTGTTTTAGACTATTTCCATGTTCCCAAACCCAAGTGGACACCTGATAGTGAGGTCTGGGTCCGATTCAAAGATATTCACCGTGAATGGAAATTTGGGAGGGCAATTTACAAGGAAAAAGTGTTGGTGGTAAAAGCAGGGCAAAACACCTGCAGTTACTCCATCTCAGTGAAAGGACAAGGGAGAGGTAGAGGTAGTCACAAGTGTGCTTAAGTACCCATATTGACTGCGGGAAGGCAGATGGGTTAGGGTTTTTTTTTCCAAAATTGACTGTTCAGCAGGAGACTCTCATTCAGGGTGCCTAACATGGACAAAGTTATGGACACTAGAATGTGCTGTCTCTGTTAAATCCCTTTGCCGCAAGTACTTTTAAAAGGACTCCTGTTTAGGAGCCAAACAGAAAGTTTATTTGCCAACGGGCAGATGTGTTCATTTGCTTGGCATGTCTGTTCAGGGTGCGCTCTGCAGGAGGTCTGCTAAACTCCTTTTGAGGGAGTGACAATCCTGACAGAAACATACATGCCATAAAAAGAAAATCTGTATATTTGATTGATTACCCAATAGAGGATAATAACCCCCCTCTGTTTGGTAATGTGTAGTTAGTTGTAGAGATGTTTTGTATCTTCTCTTAGGTGAACTGGAGATGTGACGGCTGTCTATCTTACAGATAGATGAAGGCCTGCAGTAAGCAGAGTATTCCTCTTGCGGGAGCAATGCTCTGATTCTGCTTGTATGGAATGTTGCTGTAGGGACCTACAGTTAGGTAATGTAAATTGTACAGAAAAATGTGTTATGTATCATTTGTACATTGACTATTGATGTTATCCCTTTTCAAGTTTATTTCCTTTTCCCCATTCCAACTTGATGTAATGAGATGCTCTTTCCTCCTTAAACTTGAGGAGGTACTCTAAATTCACTTCCCACAACTGGGGACAGTTGTGATTTAAATGGGGGGTGTGTAGCGGTCACTACCTTAAGGTAGGTGATCTTTCTTTGTTTAAATGACAGTTTCAGGTAAATTTAGGCAGGCCTGTATTCCTATCTCAGGCCTGGTTGTTTATTTTGGGAACTGGGAGTGTCAGTGTAGTGCAGGGTGTGGCCATCTGTACTTGGACCCAGAGATGCCTCCTTGTACTTTCAGTGGAAATGGTTCTGGAAGAGAGGTTGGACTTGGGATCTGAGTGGCAGGCAGCTCATGTGTGGAGTTCTGGCCAATCATTAATTTGTTTGGCAGGAGGCGGAACTCTCCCATATAAGCTGGGGTCACATGCTGGTTTAGAGGAGTCCGGAGAAGGAGATCAGAGAAAGAGCCCCCCTTCGGGGAGGGAGCGAAGCGGAGTCCCTCCCTATGGGGAAGGGGGGGACCAGGCCACGCGGAGGAGAGAAGTTAGAGACACCGCACAGCACGTAGTCGCTGGATGCCCCCTGCGGGGAGCGTGCCAGACTGGAGAGGAGGGATGGAGGAATCAACAGGAACAGGAACTAAGCGGAAGAAGACTGTATTCTGAGTGACTCAAAAAGGCCTAGGTAGAGCTCAGAGCAAAAATAGAGATACAGATTGTTCTAAAACAACAGCCCATGTATTCTCTGAAGTAAATCTACCAAAGCCTATATGCAAAGAGTTATTCAGAGTGGCTCTTTGCTATTCACTCTATTAATTCTCAGATGACCATACTACTTTAGTTTTCCCATGAGAAGTTATTCAGAAGGACTGTTCATTATCCGCATTTGTTCTAAGTATTTGCATGGGAAGGCAAAGGAAAGATAATGAAGAGGTAAAAAGAACATCTCAGAAAACCCTTTCCCTGTCTCAGTTCAAGTTATGTAAATAAAAGCAAGAGAAAAAGTACAATATGGACTGTTTCTATTTCTATGGGCTGCAATGTGCTTGGTGGTGAATGTGATTTACGGATATAACAAACAAACAGCAGCTCTTAGGGGGGTAGTGCGCTACAGTTGTTACAAGGTCTCAGGTGTGAATGGGGAGCAGGTGTGTACAATTTGGTGTTATCGCTCTCACTCTCTCATACTGGTCACTGGAAGTTCAACATGGCACCTCATGGCGAAGAACTCTCTGAGGATCTAAAAAAAAGAATTGTTGCTCTACATAGAGATGGCCTCGTGTATTAGAAGAGTGCCAAGATTGTGAAACTGAGCTGCAGCACGGTGGCCAAGACCATACAGCGGTTTAAGAGGACAGGTTACAATAAGAACAGGCCTCGCCATAATCGACCAAAGAAGTTGAGTGCATGTTCTGAGAGTCACATCCAGAGGTTGTCTTTGGGAAATAGACGTATGAGTGCTGCCAGCATTGCTGCACAGGTTGAATGGGTGGGTGGGTAGTCAGCCTGTCAGTTCTCACTTTCAAAATCTTTTATTGGTTTTGTACAAAAACAAGAAAATATATAAAATATGAGCATGAGTGCTGACAGCACTAGGGAGCTACAATTCATTGAAGGAACTATGAATGCCAACATACAGGGCAGTATTTCAACAGAACGACCCCAAACACACCCCCAAGATGACCACTGCCTTGCTAAAGAAGCTGAGGGTAAAGGTGATGGACTGGCCAAGCATGTCTCCAGACCTAAACCCTATTGAGCATCTGTGGGGCATCCTCAAATGGAAGGTAGAGGAGCGCAAGGTCTCTAACATCCACCAGCTCCATGATGTTGTCATGGAGGAGTGGAAGAGGACCCCAGTGGCAACCTGTGAAGCTCTGGTCAACTCCATGCCCACGAGAGTTAGGGCAGTGCTGGAAATATATTGGGGGGCACACAAAATATTGACACTTTGGGCCCAGTTGGGACATTTTCACTTAGGGGTGTACTCACTTTTGTTGCCAGCGGTTTAGACATTAATGGCTGTGTGTTGAGTTATTTTGAGGGGACAGTAAATTTACACTGTTATACAAGCTGTACACTCACTACTTTACATTGTAACAAAGTGTCATTTCTTCAGTGTTGTCACATGAATAGATATAATAAAATATTTACAAATGTGAGGGGTGTACACACTTTTGTGAGATACTGTATATATAAAAGCAGTAGGGAATGTCAAGCATCTTTTTTGGTATCATTTTACACAGAGCTGCTGTTAGAAATCACAGGGCCCCATACAGCCTACCTGACAGCATCCCCCAGACATATCAAGGCAATATTTTCCTTAAAAATACACTAAAATCATCATTGGCGGACACAAACATAACATAGCTTACAAGATTCTAAAAAAAAAATCTAAAATTGCTAAATGTAAAAGATAAAATTGTATTGGAGTTATTAAAAAGTTCTGTGATTCACATAGATGCTGTGACCTGTACGGTATGAATAAGTGTTTTTTTTTAAATGGGCCAGAGAACCTGTGAATGTGAATTAGCCCTTCATTTTTTAAATAATTTTTTTTTTAATTTAAAATAATTTTTTACATTGAAAAAAAAAAATTGTTATAATTTTTTTTAAATGATTTGTTTAATTTTTAAAAATGTAATTTTTTTTTTTTTTACAATTTGTTATTATATTTTTCACTTTTTATGTACTGATCACTGTCCATTCAAACATAGGAAGGGGCCCGTAAAATACATATTTACCAGCCCCTTCCTCTGCTCTCCATCTGACACATGCCCTGTACCCACAGCAGCCGGCAGGACAGGGAAGCTGGTAGCATCGCAGGAAGGGATGGGAGGGGGTGGGTGATGGCACAGTGACTGGAGGGCACTCTAGGGAATCAGAAGAAGACAGGAAAGGCAGGGGGATCGGTGCAGGGGAAGCAATTACAAGAAGATGCCATGTGTCTCTACGTGCAGCAGCTGAAAGCCAGCGGGAGGAAGAAAAACTGGCCTTTAGCTACTGCAGAGAGTCATGCAGGGCTCTCTATTCTGTAATTGCTGCACAGGGTTTACTATTCTATAATTTCCCCTCCACCCTGCTGCACCCCCTGCTGTTTGGGCCCCCCTGTGTTCCCAGACCCCCTACAGAAGGACTGGTGGTCCCCCCTATCAGCGGCCCTTATATTACTAGTCAGAATTTTGGGAAGATCTGAAATGAGGGGAAGCGCTGCTGATTTTATTATCCAATCATGTTTAAGCAAAAATGCGTTTTTTTTTTTTCCTTGCATGTCCCCCTCAGATCTACAGCGACTGCACTTCCAAGTGCACTTGCAGTGCAAAGTGGATTTGCCTTTAGTAAATGAACCCCTAAGTGTATTAGCAAGTTTTTTAACCACTTGCTTACTGGGCACGTAAACCCCCCTCCTGCCCAGACCAATTTTCAGCTTTTAGCGTTGTCACTCTTTGAATGACAATTGTGAAGTCATGCTACACTGTACCCAAATGACATTTTTATAATTTTTCCCCCCACAAATAGAGCTTTCTTTTGGTGGTATTTGATCACCTCTGGGTTTTTTATTTTTTGTTAAAAAAATTAAAAAAGACCGAATGAAAAAAACAAAACAAAACCATTTTATATTTGTTAATAAATTTTGCAAACAGGTAATTTTTCTCCTTCATTGATGTACGCTGATGAGGCTACACTGATGGGCACTCATAGGCTGCACTGATGGGCACTAATAGGCTGCACTGGTGGGCACCGATAGGCTGCATTAATGGGCACTGTTAAGGTGACACTGATGGGCACTGATAAGGTGGCACTGATGGGCACTAATAGGTGGCACTGGTGAGCACTGATGAGGTGGCACTGGTGGGCACTGAGGTGGCACTGATGGGTGGCACTGATGGGTGGCGCTGAAAGGCATTGATAGGTGGCACTGAAGGGCACTAATAGGTGGGCACTGATGTACTGGTGGGCACTGATTGGTGGGCACTGTGGGCACATATGAGGCGGCTTCACCTCTCCCTGCTCTGGACCGGTGTCCCTTTAACAGAAGCCAGTGATCGTCTTTTTTTTCTCCTCACACTGTCAGCGTGGGAAGAAAAAAAAAAACGATTACCGATCCCCTGTTTACATCACATGATCAGCTGTCATTGGCTGACAGCTGATCACGTGGTAAGGGGTCGGGATCGACCCCTTACTCTGATCTGTGATCACCCGGGTCTCGATGACTCGGGTGATCACAGCACGCGCCGTGCGTGCCCTGCAGGGGAGAGCGGCTAGCTTGCAAAGGGGAGGACGTCTATTGACGTCCTCCCGTCAAAGTAGATCTGTGCTGTAGCCGTCATTTGGCTATTTAAAATGTTTACTACAACTTTAAAGGAAACTTATAGGGAGGCTGCAATTTCTTTATGAAAATGGCAGGGTATATTAATATATATACATGAAATGCTGGATTGCATGCTTTTAAGGCAGAATGCTCAATAAATTTAATTATATACAACGTATATGCACCTGTGTTTAGCTTTTAACAGATGGTTCAGAAATTCTTTTTCTCAGAGTACAATATATTGATCATATAATAGATTGCAGTGCATTTGTTTTAAGTCACTATAAAAGTTCATGTTCTTTGATGTCGCTTTCACAATAAGCTTGGTTCAAATTTCTTTAAAATGATGCAAGTTGTGTTTTGTGTTTCTTTTTTTTACATTGTGATTATTATGTAGATTAGAGAATTAGAAACTGGATAAGAGAAATGGTTTCTGCTTATGTAATTACTCATCAAACTACATTCATTACCTGACATTGTTACAGAGGAGCATAATACCCCACATTAAATATGTTTCTCTTTCCCTTCTTACCTTATTTCCTGGGTTATTCTTAATAAACATACTCACATATCTAGCATATCCAGCACTGTCCTGCTGTAATCCGCCTGCCCACTGCTGCACAACTCATCGGGAGCCAGCTATCTCTTCAAAGTTTCTACAGCCAGCCCTCTGATGACGCAGGAAAGTGCATGTGCAGTACATTGAAGATTGACATGAAGTCTCCTCGTATGCATGATGTGAGGATCCCAGGAGGCTACTGGCAGCTGGGTCAATGTCATTCTCGCCTAGGCAAGAAGAAAGTTAGAAGCCTGGGCTACAGCTCAAAATTAAGGTGTTACCCCCACTAAAAAAAGCACTTTTTTAGAAAGGAAATATTTTATCATAATTGTAAGACAATTTGGTGTTCTTAAAGTGCTTGTAAATGTATTTTTTTTAAATAACACACTGGTTTATACCTTCTCTTCTCAGGATCCCCGCCAGTGCTTCTGGCACCTCCTCTCTGGCGATTGCCCCTATAGGAAGCCGCTTCCTATAGGGTCACTCATGTGGGCTTGCTCCCGAGCTACGCTGCTTGCATCTATAGACACAGACATTGGGACTCAGCCTCACCCCCTACTCCCTCGTCACTGGCTTTGATTGTCAGCTGCAGGGCCAATGGCTCCTGCTGCCCTTAATAAAGCCTGTGAGACCAGGAGGTGAGGGGAGAGAGCTGCTGCAGATGACCACAGCTCTATATTGAATGTGGGTTCGGGTAAATATAAAGAGGGGTGGGATACTACTACCTAAACGTTTTTTACCTTAATGCAAAGAATGCATTAAAGGAGAAGTCCAGCCTGAGCTCGTTTGGCTGGACTTTTCAAATGAGTCACAGGAGTGCAATTCGTATTGCACTCCTGTGACCCATTTTCAGCAGAGAGTGTTCTGAAGTCCGCTCTCTGCTGACATCACTGAAATCAGTTCAGGCACCGTGTCATCATGACGATGAAGTCTGGATCTGCCAGGTGCCTGGACTGATGCCTGTCTCAGCCTCTCAGTGAGCCGCTGAGATGGCCGATCCCCGCCCCTCCCCAGCTCAGCACTAAAGTGAGCATGGAGGAGCAGAGAGGAGAGCTGCTGGTCGACAGTCAGCAGCTCTCCTCTCGGGGATCTGTGAGAACCGAGCCATCAACGGTGTTCGATTGATCGGTTCTCAGTGCAGAGGCACCGGGGGACAGATGCAGCATCGGACCAATGCTGCATCCACCTAGGTTAGTAGAAATTTGGCAAAAAAAAAGCCATACTTCTCTTTTAAAGTGGAGTTCCACCCAAAAAAGGACTTCCGCTTTAAGGACTCCTCACCCCCTTACATGCCACATTTGGCATATAATTTTTTTTGGGGGGTGGGTATCTAGTTTTGACAGGTCCCACTTCCGCTCCAACCGCCTAGGCGATTTGAGTGGAAGTTATCCTCTCCCTCTCCCTCCCTGCAATCTTCTGGGGCATGTCACAGGTCCCAGAAGATTGCCAGGCCATTAAAGAAGCACAGCGCGACTCGCACATGCACAGTGCGTACCCTGCTGTGAAGCCGCAAGCTCTCATAGCCGGGTGCCCACACTAGTAATGCCGGCGCCAGAGAGAGAACCAAGGGCTCGGGCGGCTGCATCGCTGGACCGTGGGACTGGTGGGTGTGTGTTTATTAAAAGTCAGCAGCTACACATTTTGTAGCTGTTGACTTTTAATAAACACAAAACCAAGTGGAACTCAGCTTTAGGGTAAAACATGTTTAGGCTTTATAACTACTTTTTGTTATTACTCAGTTGAACCGTAAAATATAGTCATACAATATTTTACTCTTATTTGAAAGTTCTAGACTTATGCATGCTGTTTTTTTTTTTTTCATCCACTTTCCTCCATTAAAATAATATAAGCGATAAAGCAAGACTGACTCCTAAGGGATATTTAGGAAAATGAAAGGATTCAGCGGCACACTAAAAGACAACAGCACAGTCAGGATGCCCCTAGTAATAAGGATAAAAGTCGTCTACAGCAGTTTCTTACTTGTTTTATTTACTAGTTTATCACAGACTGTGCATGGGATTATAGAATAGAAATGTACAATTGTCGCTAAAAAGTGGAACTTTGTGAAGTTTGAAAAATATAATATAATGACCTTTATGTATTAGGGAAGTTAGAAGACCTTTTTTCAAAGATAATTATCCTTTAAGTTCCTTACCCCTCTTCCAGCTACCCCTCACTCCCTCCCCAAGGTTGTATACCCACTTGTCTATGTTCTTGTAAGATTTTTTTTTGCTGTGCAGACCACATTTTTTGGCATTTACAGAAAAAAAAATATTTATTCTTATGTAGAGGCCATCTATTATTTGTCTCAAGGGATAACTTATTGATGACTCCAGCAGAATATAGGCATCTTTTAAAGTGAACCTGTACTTTGTCCATGCATGGCAAAACAACTGATTTACTTAACTGCCCACTTACCTTCTTTTCATTTTCCCACTGCGCTGCTCACTTGTAGCAATGAAAATAGGAGCACTGCAAGTTTCAAATGGATCTGGAATAAGCTTCTTCAGCCTAATAACTTATTCCCTGCCCCATATGGTATTGTAGGGGATTTGTGATTCTTTGCTGCGTCATGGATGGTAGGTAAGAGTCACATGCTCCCCCAAACCCAAAAACATTTTATGTTGCTTAGTTCAACAAAAGGAGCTGTGGGGTAGGAAACAGAGCATGATTATAAGTGCAGGAGAGGGAAAGACAATCAAATAATCCAGTTGATTTGTCCTACGTGGATAAAATATTTTTATTTCATAGTGAAAGTGCACAGAGCTGCACTGGATTTCTGACAAAGTTGTCATGAATGTTTTTCTGATGATGTGGTGAAGGTTGCTTTTTTGTGAATTTTAACATTTGTATTAATAAACATCATTTTTGATAATTATACCGCTGTGTGTTTCCCGTTGGAGTCACCTTCACTTTGGCATGCTAATACCTTAGTTTACCCTTTCTTTCCAGGCTGTTAATTGGCTCTGGGATCTCCCACTCCCAAAAGGGGTGAGTCGGTCACTTATCAAATTTATTTAATTTAATAATATTTAATATTTAAGTGATGTTTTTCCCTTTTTTATCACAATTTCTACACAGAGATGCAAAACCTGTGTGATTGAAATAATATTTGTGACAAACTCAACCAGGACAGGGGCTTTTGGAGGGGACTTCAGGGTAGCCTCTAGCCTATTGACTATGGGCCCTGGCTTTTGAGGGAGCTCTATTCTTTGGGATGTGTGTGTGACTGGGGGACCTTTGGAGTAGTTTTGCTTTGGATTCGGGTCCATGTCTCCCCGAAACACACAGACTCTGAGAACCTAGGACCTGGATACAGATTTTGGGCCTCTGTGCTCAAACCACTAATGACTGCCTCACCCCCTTTGACCCAGAGACTCAGAATAGATGTTAATATAATCAGCTCAAACAACCTGATGCTGGTGTCTCCTGCTGTTATGTGTAATCTGTTTATTAAGGTGTCTTTCTCTCATTGTATAATTACCCATTGTGTGTCTCCTAGGTGTGAATCCCCATTGTAAAACGAGTCACCTATTGTTTCTGTCTGTCTGCTTGTATTGTGTCCACTTCACCTCCTTACCAAACTATTGTTAGATCCCTGATTGATCAAAGCATTGTCTGGCTGTTGATCACCTTACTGTTTACCATTTGCATTGTTTAGGATAACGTGATCAAGCTCTTGATTTTGTGTGGTATATATTCTATGTGAATTTACAGTAAAGTCAGTTCCAGTTTGCACATAAGCTAGTGTCATATAGTTCTTGGGTGCAATTATCAGCTATAATACTTGGTTCCTGGTTCTAGAGTGGAGGAAGCTGTATCTTGATGGAAATACCCAAGTAGGGTACTAGGTTGTCCATCACAATATTGAACTGGCCATGTTACTTGATGACAGTTACCTGGTTGGGACTATTATGTTGCCAGCAATATGTGTAAGTATGTGGTTCTGGTCAGAATATTTAACAGTTGCACTGAAAAAGCTGAATTAAATTAGTTGAGAAATTATAGTCAACATTTCATTCCAAGTCAACATTATTGCTTATTGTAAGGATCTGTGGTGGGAGTACTGAGGATGTTTGAGTTTACTCATAGCCACAGGCAGAATAGAGAAAGGCTTTGGGTTCTTGGAATTCCAATGTCAGAGCTTCTAATGGTGAGGCTCGGAACTTTTATGCCTTGCACTTGCAGGGTCGGATCCACAGGATGACTTCACTGATTGTAACTGTTAGCTAGCCACTTAAAGTGGATGTAAACCCTCACATATATCCCTGAAGTGAACAGCCTCAGATGATACACAGGGATAAAATAAATCTCCCTATATAAGTTTTACATGTATATCTGCTGTCTTCGTCTGTATATATCCTTTGGAAAGTGATCTTCGTGTTAAAGTTTTTCTCTTCCTGGTCAGCACTGGGAGAGGATTATTGGCATACAGCCAAGACAGCTAATTGGAGGAAAGGCACACACCCCCTCTCCTCATAGGCAAAGGAAGAAAGGAATGTGCAGAGGTCTGCTCTTAGACAGCAAGCTGACTGCTAATCTATTTATAGCAACCTCCCCCGACACTTCTATTTCCCATCTCGGAGAATGTGTGAGAAGTTATCAGGCTACTAAAAAAGCTACAGAGCAAGAGACAGCTACAGGACATAGTGCTTTGGAGAGAGAAAAGAAAACACTACAGATATATGTACCCAGCTCAAATTTCATGAATCAGGTTTACATCCACTTTAAGGGCCAAGCATTTTCTGGCACTTTTTGTCTTAAGTAAAAATATGTATTTTTTGCTAGAAAATTACTTAGAACCCCCAAACATTATATATTTTTTTTAGCAGAGACCCTAGAAAATAAAATGTGCAATCTTTGCAATTTTTTATATCACATGATATTAGTGCAGCAATTTTTCAAATGCATTTTTATTGGAAATATACTTGAATGAATTCTAATGCAAAAAACACAATATGTAACACCATTTTTTGGTAAAAAAATATAAAAGATGATGTTCTTTACGAGTAAATATATACCTAACATGTCACACTTTAAAATTGTGCATGCTTGTGGAATGGTGACTACGATACTTGAAAAATTTAAAGGTTACCTGTTCAGATTTTCAGAGAAGGTCTAGCACTAGAACTATTGCTTTCACTATAACATCCGCCTCCATACCTCATATGTGTGGTGCAAAAACCATTCACATATGCATGCACGACTTCTGCGCGTGAGCACAGAGGGATGGGGATTTATTTATTTATCAATAAAACATTGATCTTTTGCTTTGTTTACTTCTGTCCTAGACCTGAAAATGAAATCATGACGTTGCTCCGGTTCTTCAAGATTATAGAGGAGGGGAGAGACAATCTGGTCTCTCCTCACCTCTGTGACCAGCTGCGCGAACCATCAAATCATTTTCTGGGCTTGCCAGTAAGAATGGTAAGCCTGAGAAACACGAGGGAGGGCTCCCGCTGCTTCTGAAAGTGATCCAGCAGCTAAATCACTTGTTCAGGTCGCTTTTATGAGAACGAGAATTGCTGGTTATAAAAAAAATATCAGGGTTATGGCTGATAGCTTCGGCCATAACCCCAGTAAACCACTTCAAAGCCATAACCTATATATAAGTATCATGGTCTTTAACTGGCTAGTTAAGTTAAAACAGGATTAAACCCAACACCAAAAATGTAATACATTGCAGCTTACCAATCCTTAGATGTGGTGGCTGTATTTGTTTTCTTTTTTTAGGCTTTTTTTCTTTGTTTTCACCTGGCTATCAGGCATATAACACTGCTCCTGTATTAGAGTGTGCTCACTCTGGATGAAGAAGCACAAGGGCACCTTTGGACAGCAGCATTGTCAGTCTGGGGGAGGGGAGTTTCAGATCATTGTAAGCAGTGGTAAATTGTTTGTCTCAACACTTTAAACAGCTACGTCTGTAAGACAACTTGTTCTGTTGAAAAAACAGACTTACTGGCTGGATCAGCATATGAAAATAAGGTAAAGATATTCTTTTTTCTCATACTTAACAAAATGTACTACACTATATACTGTATGTCCCCTCCTGCTGTTTTTTTTTGGATCACCTAACCCTGGTGATTAAGAGTGCTTAGGAGAAGATTCTGTTCCAATCCCCCCATGGTTTGGGTCTGGGTTTTGCATAGCCTGATGGTCACTTTGTTGGCCAAAGTATTCTGGTGAGTGTGGAGAGTATATGCACATAGCAGATCACTTTAAAATAAGATTTGGGCACTTAGTACATTGAAAACACAGTGTTTGGCAATCAACTATCAGTTGTTTTAACTTTTAGAAAAATAATTTTGTCTACGTTGTCTACCTGGAGTGAGGTCAGACAGAAGAATTTACAGAGGACTCTGGACCAACAACTTAATGAATTTAAAGAGCAAGATCCCTTTCACACTGAGACGCTTTTCAGGCGTTTGAAAAAAAGTGACTGAAAAGCGCTTTAAAAATGCTCCCCATGCATCGCAATGGATGCTTTAGCAATAAGGGGTTGCGCTGGCGGGGCGTTGAGAAAAGTCCTGCAAGCAGCATTTCTGGAGCATCTTTGGGACGCTGAAAAAAGCACTTAAAAATGCCTCTCTCCATTGAAATGAATAGGAAGTGCTCTAAAAGCGGCTTAAAAATGCCTGAAAACCACCCTGAAATGGTGGGAAGGTCACATGATTGCACTGAAGTGTAGAATGTTGGGATATTAGGAAATCCAGTTTGTAGAGGAGGATAGGAGCAGAGATATTATGGAAGCTGAAAGAGAGCAGCCACAACAGCAGGCCAGACATGAAGAAGTGGCCAGACCAAACAGAGCCTATGAACCTGAGGAGATCACAAATACAATGATGGGCTATCCTGAAGTATGGGATCTGAAGAATGCAAATTATGCCAACCGCAGCAAGAGGACAATGGCATGGAACAAGATCATGGAAAAACACATCCTAAAGTGGAATGACCAGGAAGGGAAGAGCCAGAAAAAGTGAGTCGCAGAAGTCCCAAATCCCTAACCTTTAACCCTAATCCCGCTTCCCATAGTCCCAAATTCCTAACTGTAACCCTAATCCCACTCCCACTAGTCCCAAATCCCCAACTCTTAACCCTAATCCTGCTCCCACTAGTCCCAAAACCCTAACCCTAATCCTGCTCTCCCTAGTCCCAAATCCCTAACCCTATTACTGCTCCCACTAGTCTCAAATCTCTAACCCCAACCATAATCCCGCTCCCACCAGTCCAAAATCCCTAACCCTAACCCTAATCCTGCTCCCACTAGTCCCAAATCCCTAACCCTAACCCTAATCCCACTTCCACTAGTCCCAAATACCTAACCCTAATCCCACTCGCACTAGTCCCAAATCCCTAACCCTAACCCCACTCTGTCAGGGCTGGGCTCAGCCATTCCTTCTCTGAGCTGGCCTCTCAGCTGTCGGCTAATTGCCAGCTCCTTTCTCTCCACAGTGACTCAGCTGTTGATGATCTGCTCGTCAGTCCTGGCTACTTAAAGCCGTCCAGCTCACTTCATCCCTGCCATCGCCTTTGGTCACATCTCAGAGACTTTCTCCTGCATTCCTGTTGAAGACTTGCTCGGCTGAAGTCCCTTCTGATCCTGCTTGCTGTACTACTATGTTGATCTCTGGCTCTCTGACATTGGCATTGGCTGACTACCCGATCTGGTTACTGAACTCTGGCTATGTATTGACTACGCTTACTCTGTTTACCTTTTTATTATTATTTAACAAGTGTGATTAACTGTACTTCTGTCTCGGATTGATTTATGGTTTCTGACAGTAGGCGAAGGCCATGAATTCAGAAGATGCAGTCAGTCCACTTGTTGGTAATATTTTTTTCCAGATTGGATGACCAGGATCACCGCATGGATCAGTTTGCCTTGGCGTTACAAATGCTCCTGAGTCGCACAGCTCACCTGGAATCTTCCAGTATGGCTGCTCCGGTACAACCTGTGTTGCAGGCCGTCCCTGCTGCTGCTCCAGTCTCTGTGCAGGCACCCACCTTGAGTATTACCTCTATACGAGGCATGTCTGGTTCTGCTCTACTTCCCCAGCAATTTGGGGGCGATCCAGTTCAATGCAGAGGGTTTCTCAACCAGGTTGAGATATACTTTGAGATGCTGCCCCAGGTGTTTCCCACGGACAGAAGCAAAGTGGGTTTCGTGATATCTTTGCTTTCTGAGAGAGCCTTGGCCTGGGGAAACCCTCTATGGGAGACGCAAAAACCCGTGGTCCTGAGGTACCCAGAATTTGTGGCTTCCTTCAAAAGGGTATTTGATGTTCCCACACGCTCCGCTTCTGCTGCAAAGAGTTCCTCATGTTCATCAAACAAAGTACGAGAACTGTTGCCGATTATGTCATTGAATTCCGTACTCTGGCAGCAGAGGTTGCTTGGAACAATGAGGCCCTCGTGGCTGCCTTCTCTCATGGTCTCTCGGATAACATCAAGGATGAGATAGCAGCCCGAGATATACCCACTGAGCTGGAGAGGTTGATCACATTTGACATCCTCATTGACTCCAGACTCAGAGAAAGACTCACTTTTAAGGAGCACTGGTGCAAGCCTCCTGTACATTTGTCTCCGAGCTTTGCAGTCCCACCCTTGCCTCCCTCACCTCCCATGCCTCCTGGTACCGAGTCGGTCTGTGACGATGAACCCATGCACTTGGGCTTCACGCGACTCTCTTCAGATGAGAGAGCCCTTAGGAGGAGGGAGAGATTGTGCCTTTATTGTGGCCAGGCTGGTCACTTTTTGAAGTCTTGTCTTACCCGTCCAGGGAACGCCCGAACCTTGAGGTCCTGTCAGGGACAGACCTTAGCTGGCATTGTTTCATCTCCAGTTTCCCAGAAAATAAGCCCCTGGTTTTGGTTGCCCTGTCTTGGGCTGAGTCATCTGTCGAGATACAGGCTCTAATCGACTCTGGGGCTGCAGGCCTGTTTATTGATGCTGCCTTTGTATCAAAGCACTCGATTCCTCTGCAGGTGTGTGACACTACATTTGCCATTGAGGCTCTTGATGGGAGACCTCTACAGCCTGCCCATGTGACTCATGAGACTGTTCCGTTGACCATGGCGTAGGGGCCCTTCACCATGAGATAATCCAATTCCAAGTTATTTCCTCACCTAAGTTTCCGCTGGTTATTGGTTATCCTTGGTTACAGAGACACAACCCTTCTTTTGATTGGCTCTGTGCTGAGGTTCTGTCTTGGTCGCCACAGTTCAGTGAGAGATGCTTCCAGAAGATAACCAAGGTCCTGTTCACCTCTTTACTCTCCTCCCTGCTGCAGGAATACCCCAATTTTAGCGATGTCAAGCCGGTACTTTGCCTCCACATCGGTCGTATGATTGTGCAATTAACCTTCAACCTGGTGCCATACCCCCTCGTGGCGGGGTTTACCCTTTGTCGGTCTTGGAAGATAAGGCCATGGAGGAGGATGTTGCAGATGCACTTTCTCGAGGTTTTATCCGCAAATCCTCATCTCCTGCTGGTGCTGGTTTCTTTTTTGTGAAGAAGAAGAAGAGTGGTGAACTAAGACCTTGTATCGATTATAGGGGTCTCAACCGTTTCACGATTAAGAATGCCTATCCCATTCTGTTGATCACAGAATTATTTGACCGCCTCAATGGAGCAATGGTTTTCACAAAGCTTGATTGAGAGGGGCATACAATCTCGTCAGGATTAAGGAGGGCGACGAGTGGAAAACTGCGTTTAATACCAGATCAGGTCATTATGAGTATCTCGTAATGCCTTTTGGCCTTTGTAATGCTCCAGCAGTTTTCCAGGAGTTCATTAACGATGTCCTCTGAGATTTGTTGCAGTTATGTGTGGTGGTTTATCTCGATAATATCCTCATATTTATAACGATAAAAAGTGTCCTTCGCGCTTGTCATATTTTCCTAGTCCCTGGAGAGCCACCACACAGATGTCTGTCGTGTGCTTCAAAGACTAAGAGCGAACAATCTCTATTGTAAATTGGAAAAGTGCGAATTCCATTGTGAACAGGTTAAATTCCTGGGCTATGTCATTTCCACTGCTGGTCTTTTGATGGACCCAGTGAAACTTTTAGCAGTCCTATAGTGGCCTCAACCCATGGATTTACGTCCTCTGCAGCGTTTTCTTGGCTTTGCCAACTATTTTTGGAAGTTTATTTGTGACTTCTCGTCTCTGGTCAAGCCCCTGACTGATATGACTAGGAAAGACGGCAACCCACAGAGTTGGTCTCTGGAGTCCATTAAGGCCTTTGAGAGTCTCAAGGCTGCCTTTGTTTCTGCTCCTGTGTTGGCACACCCTGATCCTACATTGCCTTTTATCCTAGAAGTTGATGCTTCTGAGACTGGAGTTGGCGCCCTTCTGTCTAAACGTCCTAACTCTGAGTGCGCTATGCATCCGTGTGGATACTTTTGCAAGAAATTGTCACAGGCAGAGTGCAATTATGAGATTGGTGACAGAGAGCTGTTGGCGATCATTTTAGCCCTGAAAGAATGGAGACATCTCCTTGAAGGTACCACTGTGCCGGTTCTCATTCTTACTGACCATAAGAATCTCACATTCTTGTGTGAGGCTAAGCGCCTCTCTCCCAGGAGGGCGCGATGGGCTCTTTTCTTGTCGAGTTTTAATTACATTGTCTCATTCTTACCATGTTCTAAGAATGTAAGGGCTTACGCCTTGTCAGAACAATTTTCCTAAACTTCCAAGATGGAGTCGGTTCCAGTTCCTGTGATTCCTCCTGATCGTATTCTGGCTGCGGTTTGAACCAGTCTTACTTCTCCTTTGGGTGACAAAATTCTTGCTGCTAAGGTCGATGCTCCTCCTGAGAAACCTTGTGACCGCTGCTTTGTTCATGAGAGTCTCTGTACTGCTGTGCTCCAGACTTACCATTCTCCCAGGCTGCTGGCCACCCTGGGAAGAATCAACTCTTTTGGGCCATTTCCCAACAATTCTGGTGGCCTAGTCTATGTGCTGATGTAACCACCTTTGTTGCTGCCTGTACCGTGTGTGCACAGAGTAAGACTCCACAACACCTTTCAGTGGGCCTCCTACAACCCATACCCAATGGAGAGAGGCCCTGGACCCACCTGTCTATTGATTTCATTGTGGAGTTGCCCAACTCCCAGGGCAACACAGTTATCCTTATGATGGTTGACCGGTTCTCGAAAATGTTGCATTGTATTCCACTCAAGAAGTTGCCTACTTCTAAGGAACTGGCTTCTATTTTTGCTCGGGAGATCTTCCGCTTACATGGGCTACCCAAGGTAATTGCCTCAGACAGGGGTAGTCAGTTTGTGCCTTTTGTGCACAGTTGGGTATTCAGCTTTCTCCTCTGCGTATCACCCGCAGTCTAATGGGGCCACAGAACGAGCCAATCAGTCCTTGGAGCAATTCCTACATTGCTATATTTCTGAGCATCATAACAACTGGTCAGACCTCTTACCGTGGGCGGAGTTCGCTCACAATAGTGCCTTGAATTCAGCTTCCCATTTGTCCCCGTTTATGGCGAACTATGGTTTCCACCCTTCCGTGTTGCCTGCCTTGTTTGTTCCGCAGAGTATTCCTGTGTTAGAAGAGCATCTCCGTGGCCTTCGTTCCACTTGGGCACAAGTCCAGGAGGCTTTACGACATGCCAACGATAGGTACAGACTCCATGCTGACCACAGACGCCTACCTGCGCCTTTCTACTAGGTTGGGGACAGAGTCTGGCTGTCGTCTCACAACCTCTGACTTCGTGTTCCTTCTTTGAAGTTCGCACCTTGGTTTTTTTGGGCCTTTTCGTATCCTTTGCAGGATTAATCCAGTGGCTTACGCGTTGGACCTTCCTCCTAGTATGTGCATCTCAAATGCGTTTCATGTCTCCTTATTGAAACTGTTGGTCTGCAACCGCTTTACCACCTCAGTGCCACGTCCTCACCCTATACAGGTTTGAGAACCATGAGCAGTATGAAGTACAATCCATTGCTGACTCCTGTAGGTTCCGTGGGCACATACAGTACCTGGTGCATTGGAAGGGGTACAGTCCGGAGGAACGCTCTTGGGTCTCATCCTCGGACGTACATGCCCCTGTCCTCCTCCGTGATTTCCATAGATGGTTTCCCCTCAAGCCCGGTGGTCCTCCGAAGGGGGGGTCATTGAGGAGGGGGTACTGTCAGGGCTGGGCTCAGCCCTTCCTTCTCTGAGCTGGCCGCTCAGCTATCACCTAATTGCAAGCTCCTTTCTCTCCACAGTGACTCAGCTGTTGATGATCTACTCGTCAGTCCTGGCTACTTAAAGCCGTCCAGCTCACTTCATCTCTGCCTTTGCCTTTGGTCACATCTCAGAGACTTTCTCCTGCGTTCCTGTTGAAGACTTGCTCGGCTGACGTCCCATCTGGCTCCTGATCCTGCTTGCTGTACTACTACGTTGATCTCTGGCTCTCTGACATTGGCATTGGCTGACTACCCGATCTGGTTACTGAACTCTGTCTATGTATTGACTACGCTTACTCTGTTTACTTTTTTATTATTATTAAACAAGTGTGATTAACTGTACTTCTGTCTTGGTCTGATTCATGGTTTCTGACACAGTCCCACTAGTCCCAAATCCCTAACCCTAATCCCACTCCCACTAGTCCCGAATCCCTAACCCCGCTCTCACTAGTCCCAAATCCCTAACCCTAATCCCGCTCCCACTAGTCCCAAAACCCTGACTATTAAAGTGGATGTAAACCCACTCTCCTCCTTTCTAAACTACTGCCATAGTGGTTATCTATAAAGATATATGCTTCCTGCATGTACCCTTACCTGTTAAATGTCTCCCCTCTGTCTGTTATGAGACCCAAAAAATTGCAGATTCTGTGTGTGGGTCTGTTGTCCGGAGCACGGTGGGTGGAGTTGTGATGTCAGTAGACTCCCCGCCCACCTCTACACTCCCCTTGTCAACATAAATTTTCTCCTGTGTATTTCTTACACTGAACCTGTGCTATTATCACTAACATCCAGCCAAAACCCCAAAAAGTGACCACATGATTTCAGCATGCTCAATCACGCTGAGGTGTGGAGCAGCCAATCCTGGGAGAGCTGGAGAAGAAAGGAGGAGGGGATGAAAATTACACATAATGCCTCTGGCTCATGCATGAGATATGAAAATCACCTGTTTCTCACAGCAGGGGGGAAGAACTGACTGGTATTTCTCTGCCTGTCCATTTTTATCTCACTGAAAAAAGATAAGAGGATTACTCAGAGCTGGATTAACTCTTCGTGGCAAGACTGGGCACAGATGATATGAAATCCTATACTGTACAAGTAGGGATGAGCTTCATGTTCGACTCGAACATCGTCTGTTCGCCCGTTAGCCGAATTGCGAACGATATGGGCCGTTCGCGCTAAATTCGTGTGGTGCGTCACGGCCCATAATGCACAGCGCCGTCAGTAGGGAGAGCTGTAATTGGCCAAAGCCACCCTGGCAATTATGGCTCAGGGGGTTTAGAACACGCCCCACACTATATAAGGCCGCCTGCACGGCAGCCCTGTATAGTGTGTTCCGGCGTGTTTAGAGAGAGAGAGAGAGACAGTGTCATTTCATTTGAGTTAGCTAGATTAGGCAGGACAGTCAGTGAGTTAGCTGCACTTACAGTGTATTGTGTATATATATGCAACCCAGGTGTTGTATATATATATATATATATATATATATATACACTGTATTCAGTTTAGCTAGATCCATTTCTGTTATCTTCCTACTGACAGGCAGGCTTGTCTTGTTACAGTATTTACAGCTACCTGAAGAAAATTGCTGGTGTTCTTTTGATCCTATTAAACTACAAGTTAGTGTAGTGCGACCTCTGCACAGTGTTCAGCTAAAGCTACAAGTAAGTGTAGTGTGTCCTCCTCACAGTGTTCAGCTAAAACTACAAGTTAGTGTAGTGCGACCTCTGCACAGTGTTCAGCTAAAGCTACAAGTTAGTGTAGTGCGTCCTCCTCACAGTGTTCAGCTAAAGCTACAAGTTAGTGTAGTGCGTCCTCCTCACAGTGGTCAGCTAAAACTACAAGTTAGTGTAGTGCGACCTCTGCACAGTGTTCAGCTAAAGCTACAAGTTAGTGTAGTGCGTCCTCTGAACAGTGTTCAGCTAAAACTACAAGTTAGTGTAGGGCGACCTCTGCACAGTGTTCAGCTAAAGCTACAAGTTAGTGTAGTGTGTCCTCTGAACAGTGTTCAGCTAAAGCTACAAGTTAGTTTAGTGTGACCTCTGCACAGTGTTCAGCTAAAGCTACAAGTTAGTGTAGTGCGTCCTCTGAACAGTGTTCAGCTAAAACTACAAGTTAGTGTAGTGCGACCTCTGCACAGTGTTCAGCTAAAGCTACAAGTTAGTGTAGCGCGTCCTCTGAACAGTGTTCAGCTAAAGCTACAAGTTAGTTTAGTGTGACCTCTGCACAGTGTTCAGCTAAAGCTACAAGTTAGGGTAGTGCGTCCTCCTCACAGTGTTCAGCTAAAACTACAAGTTAGTTTAGTGCGACCTCTGAACAGTGTTCAGCTAAAGCTACAAGTTAGTGTAGTGCATCCTCTGAACAGTGTTCAGCTAAAACTACAAGTTAGTGTAGTGCGACCTCTGCACAGTGTTCAGCTAAAGCTACAAGTTAGTGTAGTGCGTCCTCTGAACAGTGTTCAGCTAAAGCTACAAGTTAGTTTAGTGTGACCTCTACACAGTGTTCAGCTAAAGCTACAAGTTAGGGTAGTGCGTCCTCCTCACAGTGTTCAGCTAAAGCTACAAGTTAGTGTAGTGTGTCCTCCTCACAGTGTTCAGCTAAAACTACAAGTTAGTGTAGTGTGACCTCTGCACAGTGTTCAGCTAAAGCTACAAGTTAGTGTAGTGCGTCTTCCTCACAGCGTTCAGCTAAAACTACAAGTTAGTGTAGTGCGATCTCTGCACAGTGTTCTGCTAAAGCTACAAGTTAGTGTAGTGCGTCCTCCTCACAGTGTTCAGCTAAAACTACAAGTTAGTGTAGTGCGACCTCTGCACAGTGTTCAGCTAAAGTTAAAAGTTAGTGTAGTGCGTCCTCTGAACAATGTTCAGCTAAAGCTACAAGTTAGTGTAGTGCTTCCTCCTCACAGTGTTCAGCTAAAACTACAAGTTAGTTTTTTGCGAGCTCAGCACAGTGTTCAGCTAAAGCTACCTGTAGAAGGTTGGTGGTGTTTTCCTGATCCTATCACTACCGCAGGCACCTAAATAAGCTACAAGTTGTTTTTTGTGAGCTCTGCACAGTGTTCACCTAAAGCTACAAGTTAGGGTAGTGCGTCCTCCTCACAGAGTTCAGCTAAAACTACAAGTTAGTTTAGTGCGACCTCTGAACAGTGTTCAGCTAAAGCTACAAGTTAGTGTAGTGCATCCTCTGAACAGTGTTCAGCTAAAACTACAAGTTAGTGTAGTGCGACCTCTGCACAGTGTTCAGCTAAAGCTACAAGTTAGTGTAGTGCGTCCTCTGAACAGTGTTCAGCTAAAGCTACAAGTTAGTTTAGTGTGACCTCTACACAGTGTTCAGCTAAAGCTACAAGTTAGGGTAGTGCGTCCTCCTCACAGTGTTCAGCTAAAGCTACAAGTTAGTGTAGTGTGTCCTCCTCACAGTGTTCAGCTAAAACTACAAGTTAGTGTAGTGTGACCTCTGCACAGTGTTCAGCTAAAGCTACAAGTTAGTGTAGTGCGTCTTCCTCACAGCGTTCAGCTAAAACTACAAGTTAGTGTAGTGCGATCTCTGCACAGTGTTCTGCTAAAGCTACAAGTTAGTGTAGTGCGTCCTCCTCACAGTGTTCAGCTAAAACTACAAGTTAGTGTAGTGCGACCTCTGCACAGTGTTCAGCTAAAGTTAAAAGTTAGTGTAGTGCGTCCTCTGAACAATGTTCAGCTAAAGCTACAAGTTAGTGTAGTGCTTCCTCCTCACAGTGTTCAGCTAAAACTACAAGTTAGTTTTTTGCGAGCTCAGCACAGTGTTCAGCTAAAGCTACCTGTAGAAGGTTGGTGGTGTTTTCCTGATCCTATCACTACCGCAGGCACCTAAATAAGCTACAAGTTGTTTTTTGTGAGCTCTGCACAGTGTTCACCTAAAGCTACAAGTTAGGGTAGTGCGTCCTCCTCACAGAGTTCAGCTAAAACTACAAGTTAGTTTAGTGCGACCTCTGAACAGTGTTCAGCTAAAGCTACAAGTTAGTGTAGTGCATCCTCTGAACAGTGTTCAGCTAAAACTACAAGTTAGTGTAGTGCGTCCTCCTCACAGTGGTCAGCTAAAACTACAAGTTAGTGTAGTGCGACCTCTGCACAGTGTTCAGCTAAAGCTACAAGTTAGTGTAGTGCGTCCTCTGAACAGTGTTCAGCTAAAACTACAAGTTAGTGTAGGGCGACCTCTGCACAGTGTTCAGCTAAAGCTACAAGTTAGTGTAGTGTGTCCTCTGAACAGTGTTCAGCTAAAGCTACAAGTTAGTTTAGTGTGACCTCTGCACAGTGTTCAGCTAAAGCTACAAGTTAGTGTAGTGCGTCCTCTGAACAGTGTTCAGCTAAAACTACAAGTTAGTGTAGTGCGACCTCTGCACAGTGTTCAGCTAAAGCTACAAGTTAGTGTAGCGCGTCCTCTGAACAGTGTTCAGCTAAAGCTACAAGTTAGTTTAGTGTGACCTCTGCACAGTGTTCAGCTAAAGCTACAAGTTAGGGTAGTGCGTCCTCCTCACAGTGTTCAGCTAAAACTACAAGTTAGTTTAGTGCGACCTCTGAACAGTGTTCAGCTAAAGCTACAAGTTAGTGTAGTGCATCCTCTGAACAGTGTTCAGCTAAAACTACAAGTTAGTGTAGTGCGACCTCTGCACAGTGTTCAGCTAAAGCTACAAGTTAGTGTAGTGCGTCCTCTGAACAGTGTTCAGCTAAAGCTACAAGTTAGTTTAGTGTGACCTCTACACAGTGTTCAGCTAAAGCTACAAGTTAGGATAGTGCGTCCTCCTCACAGTGTTCAGCTAAAGCTACAAGTTAGTGTAGTGTGTCCTCCTCACAGTGTTCAGCTAAAACTACAAGTTAGTGTAGTGTGACCTCTGCACAGTGTTCAGCTAAAGCTACAAGTTAGTGTAGTGCGTCTTCCTCACAGCGTTCAGCTAAAACTACAAGTTAGTGTAGTGCGATCTCTGCACAGTGTTCTGCTAAAGCTACAAGTTAGTGTAGTGCGTCCTCCTCACAGTGTTCAGCTAAAACTACAAGTTAGTGTAGTGCGACCTCTGCACAGTGTTCAGCTAAAACTACAAGTTAGTGTAGTGCGATCTCTGCACAGTGTTCAGCTAAAGCTACAAGTTAGTGTAGTGCTTCCTCCTCACAGTGTTCAGCTAAAACTACAAGTTAGTTTTTTGCGAGCTCAGCACAGTGTTCAGCTAAAGCTACCTGTAGAAGGTTGGTGGTGTTTTCCTGATCCTATCACTACCGCAGGCACCTAAATAAGCTACAAGTTGTTTTTTGTGAGCTCTGCACAGTGTTCACCTAAAGCTACCTGCAGAAGGTTGGTGGTGTTTTCCTGATCCTATCACTACCACAGGCAGCTAAATAAGCTACAAGTTAGTTTTTTGCGAGCTCTGCACAGTGTTCAGCTAAAACTACAAGTTTGTGTAGTGCGAGCTCTGCACAGTGTTCAGCTAAAGCTACCTGTAGAAGGTTGTTGGTGTTTTCCTGATCCTATCACTACCGCAGGCAGCTAAATAAGCTACAAGTTAGTTTTTTGCGAGCTCTGCACATGTGTTCAGCTAAAGCTACCTGTAGAAGGTTGGTGGTGTTCTCATACTACAGGCAGGCAGTTGATTTTGCTAGCTGCAGTATCAGTACACATATATATATATATATATATATATATATATATATATATATCCCAGCTTAGTGCAGCTACAGGCCATTAGTATGTCTGGAAGGCCAACAAGGAGAGGCAGACAGTCAAAAGCCAATAAAAGAGGGCAAGCAGGCTCTGTGTCTAGAGCAGTGGTTCTCAACTCCAGTCCTCGGGACCCACCAACAGGCCAGGTTTGCAAGATAGCTGAAATACATCACAGGTGATATCACTTGCTGCTCAGTGATTGCAGTATTCTAGTCTGCAACTCCCCAAGGTAATACTTAAAATCTGACCTGTTGGTGGGTCCCGAGGACTGGAGTTGAGAACCACTGGTCTAGAGGCAACAGTGCTGGTCGTGGAGACGGTGCATCCTCATTGGCACGTGGCCGTGGGACACGCTTGTCCTTGGCCGTGTTGAGCCGCAACATGCGGAAGACTTGGTCGAGTGGATGACCAAGCTGTCCTCATCCTCCTCATCCTCTCTCACCCATGCTCAGGGTACTTTGTCTGGCAAAGCAGCTGCCAACGCGGCCTCTTCCCTCGGCTCAATGGCATCAGTGACTCCTTCCCTAGCCCCACCATGTGCTCCCGAGGAGTCCCTCAAACTGTTTGACCACAGTGTTGGGTACATGCTCCAGGAGGATGCCCAGCGTTTAGAAGGCTCTGATGATGATACTGAGCTAGATGAAGGCAGTAACGTGAGCACGGACAGAGGGGGTGCCCGAGAAGGACAGCAATCTGGCAGTCATGCTCCCCCTGCTGCAGCATACTGCCAGGTTTGCTCCAGTGATGAGGAGGGAGGGGATGATGAGGTCACTGTCTCAACGTGGGTGCCTGATAGGAGAGAGGAGGAGGAGGAGGCACATCACCGAAGCAGGATGCCCTCCAGGGGCCAGCCTAAGAGCAGCACACTGACTGCATCACACCCCAAAGCTCCGCATGTGCAGGGCGCTGCTGTCTCTACGCGTTATTCCAAAAGTTCTTTGGTGTGGGCCTTTTTTGAGACGAGTGCATCATATTGCACCGCTGCTATTTGCAACATATGTCTCAAGCGTATCTCGCGTGGCCAAAACATCTCCCACTTGGGCACCACATGCTTGACTAGACATATGTTGACCTGCCATGCAGTTCGTTGGCAAGCATATCTAAAAGACCCACACCAAAGAACAAAGAGGACCTCTCCTTGCTCCTCATCAGCTGAGATCTCCAACCCCACTATACCTTCAGTCCTCTCTGAGACCTGCACTGAGAGGAATGAAGGTGTAGAATTAGGTGTGTCACAGCCAAGTACTTGGGGGCAATCTGCTTTCGGTACACCGACGTCAGATTGTACCAGGAAAAATATCCCTGCCCCAGCTGCTGCACCGCCGAAATAAGTTCGCTCCCAGCCATCCACATGTCCAGTGGTTGAATGCTAGCTTGGCAAAATTGCTAGCACTTCAACTGCTGCCTTTTCAGTTGGTAGACTCTGCCCCCTTCTGTGAGTTTGTGGAATGTGCGGTTCCTCAGTGGCAGGTACCCAAACGCCACTTTTTCTCACGGAAGGCGATTCCGGCTCTCTACTGGCATGTGGAAGGCAATGTCCATGCCTCGCTTGACATGGCGGTCAGCGGTAAGGTGCATATTACCGCTGACTCATGGTCCAGCAGGCATGGACAGGGACGTTACCTAAGTTTCACAGTGCATTGGGTGCTGGCAGCTGGGAAGGATGCAGGACAAGGTGCAGTAGTGTTGGAGGTTGTTCCGCCACCACGCCTCCAAAATGCCACTACTAATGATTGTGACACACCTCTCTCCTCCACCCCCTCCTCTTCTTCTTCCTCCATGGCCTCTTCCTGTGCTTTGTCCTCTGAACCAGCGGTGCTCCATAGCCATTCAAGGGGCTACGCAAGTATGCAGGCCAAAAGATGCCATGTGGTGCTTGAGCTGGTGTGCTTGGGGGACTGGAGCCACACTGGGGCAGAGGTTCTGTCAGCTCTGCAGGGGCAGGTTCAGAGGTGGTTGACGCCACACCAACTTAAGGCAGGAATGGTGGTTTGCGACAATGGCACCAACCTCCTCTCTGCCCTCCGACAGGGACAAATGACCCATGTGCCCTGTTTGGCTCACGTCCTTAACTTGGTGGTGCAGCAGTTCTTGGGCAGGTACCCAGGCTTACAGGATGTCCTGAGGCAGGCCAGGAAAGTCTGTGTGCATTTCCGCTGGTCATATAATGCCAGTGCTCGGCTGGCAGACCTCCAAAAGGAGTTTAACCTGCCCAAGAACTGCCTAATCTGTGACATGCCCACCAGGTGGAACTCAACACTGGCCATGCTCCAGCAGCTGCACATGCAGCAGAGGGCCATCAATGAGTACCTGTGCGACTATGGCACCAGGGCAGGGTCAGGGGGGCTTGTTTTTTTTCCCCACGCCAGTGGGCCATGATCAGGGATGCATGCACTGTCCTGTCACCATTTGAGGAGTCCACGAGGATGGTGAGCAGTGACAGTGCATGCATCAGTGACACTGTCCCCCTTGTCCACCTGTTGGAGCACACGCTGCGTGGAATAATGAACAGGGCACTTGAGGCAGATCAGAGGCAGGAAGAGGAGGACTTCCTTAGCTCTCAAGGTCCCCTTTATCCAGACAGTGTTCCTGCGTGCCTGCCGATCACACAGGAAGAGGACGAGGAGGAGGATTGTGTCAGTATGGAGGTGGAGCCTGGCACTCAGCATCAGCAGCAGTCTTTAAGGGATCAGTCCCAAGAAACACATGGACTTGTACGTGGCTGGGATGAGGTGGCTGCAGATCATGTCATCCTTAGTGACCCAGAGGACTCCGGACCAAATGCCTCAGCAAACCTACGCTGCATGGCCTTCCTGATCCTGCAAAGCCTGCGTAAGGATCCTCAGATTCATAGTATCATACTGGCTGGCAACCCTCCTTGATGCACGTTACAAGGGTAAGGTTGCAGACCTTATCTTGCCGTCACAGAGGGAGCAGATGATTAAAGATCTTCGGGAGGCCTTGCAGAAAGGTCTCGGGCTTACAGGATGTCCTGAGGCAGGCCAGGAAAGTCTGTGTGCATTTCCGCCGGTCATATAATGCCAGTGCTCGGCTGACGGACCTCCAAAAGGAGTTTAACTTGCCCAAGAACCGCCTAATCTGTGACATGCCCACCAGGTGGAACTCAACGTTGGCCATGCTGCAGCGGCTGCACACGCAGCAGAGGGCCATCAATGAGTACCTGTGCGACTATGGCACCAGGACAGGGTCAGGGGAGCTTGGTTTTTTTTCCCCACGCCAGTGGGCCATGATCAGGGATGCATGCACTGTCCTGTCACCATTCGAGGAGGCCACAAGGATGGTGAGCACTGACAGTGCATGCATCAGTGACACTGTCCCCCTTGTCCACCTGTTGGAGCACACGCTGCGTGGAATAATGGACAGGGCACTTGAGGCAGAACAGAGGCAGGAAGAGGAGGACTTCCTTAGCTCTCAAGGCCCCCTTTATCCAGACAGTGTTCCTGCGTGCCCGCTGATCACACAGGAAGAGGAGGAGGAGGAGGAGGAGGAGGAGGAGGAAGATTGTGTCAGTATGGAGGTGGAGCCTGGCACTCAGCATCAGCAGCAGTCTTTAAGGGATCAGTCCCAAGGAACACATGGACTTGTACGTGGTTGGGAGGAGGTGGCTGCGGACGTTGTTGTCCTTAGTGACCCAGAGGACTCCGGACCGAATGCCTCAGCAAACCTACGCTGCATGGCCTCCCTGATCCTGCAAAGCCTGCGTAAGGATCCTCGTATTCGTGGTATCAAGGAGAAGGACCAATACTGGCTGGCAACCCTCCTTGATCCACGTTACAAGGGTAAGGTTGCGGACCTTATCTTGCCATCGCAGAGGGAGCAGAGGATGAAACATCTTCGGGAGGCTTTGCAGAAAGGTCTGTGCAACGCGTTCCCAGAGACTGGGAGGTTACAAACTCCTGTTTCTGGACAACGTGTTGCTGAGGCTTCGGTCAGTCAAAGAAGGAGCGGTGGAGAAGGTGGCCGTCTGACCGATGCGTTCAGACAATTTTTTGGTCCGCAGCCCCAAGGTTTGATCGGTTCCAGCAACCATCGCCAGCGTCTGTTTTACATGGTGCAGGAATACCTAGGGGCAAGATCAGACTTGGACACCTTTCCCACCGAAAATCCTCTGGGTTACTGGGTCTTGAGGATGGATCACTGGCCAGAGCTTGCACAGTATGCAATTGAGCTACTGGCCTGTCCTGCATCCAGCGTTCTTTCGGAACGCACATTCAGTGCTGCTGGAGGCGTGGTAACCGATCACAGGGTGCGTCTGTCCACCGATTCGGTCGATCAGCTGACCTTCATAAAAATGAATCAGTCTTGGATCACCACCAGCTACCAAGCACCTGATGCTGATGTAACCGAATAACTTTTTTTGAAATCTCAGATCCCTTCAAAGACTGCCTATGCTGATGCTGAGTGACTATCCCTGAGTAATTATCCTCTTCCTCCTCAATCATCACGCTGATAGCTTGTAAGAACATTTTTGGTTCTGGGCGCCACCACCAGTGCCTAAGGCACAATTTTTCAGCCCCTGTTTAACAGGGGCGTGTAATTACAATTTTTGATGTAATACTTTGCAGCAGGGCTCGTTCCTGCATTCCAACTAGAGTGTCTGTGAGGGGTTGCAGTGTTGTGGCACCAGCACCAGTGCCTAAGGCCCAATTTTTCTGCCCCTGTCTAACAGGGGCGTGTAATTACAATTTTTGAAGCAATACTTTGCAGCAGGGCTCGTTCCTGCGTTCCAACTAGAGTGTCTGTGAGGGGTTGCAGTGTTGTGGCACCAGCACCAGTGCCTAAGGCCTAATTTTTCAGCTCCTGTTCAACAGGGGCATGTAATTACAATTCTTGATCTAATATTTCACAGCAGGGCCCTGTGAGGGCTTACAGTGTTGTGGCCACAGCAATACCTAAGGCCCAAATTTCTGCTGAGTATATAGGGCAGGACCCTACTTTCAAACATCTAACTTACAAACGACTCCTACTTGCAAACGGAAGGAGACAACAGGAAGTGAGATGAAATCTACCCCTAGGAAGGGAAATTCTCTCCTGTAAGAGTTAATATGGGAAAACAATTTCTCCTTTCCACTGATGCTTTCCAATCCTTGTTCCACAAAAAAACCCAAATTTTCAAAAAACATTTTTCATTGGGACAAAAAAGTGAGGTGAAATCTTCTGAAGAGGAGGAAAGACAGCAAAACAAATGTCACAGGGGTGATAACCCTTCCCTATGTTTTCCAAAAAGCTTAGAAAAGATTTTTTGGCTGGAGCTAAACACGTTAAAAATGTTCAAAATTACAAAGAGATTCTACTTAACAACAAACCTACAGTCCCTGTCTTATTTGCACCACCTGTATACTGCTGTTCAGAGTATATAGGGCCTGGTGGCCCCACACCTTTCCTTATTTTAATTTGGGTGCGGGGTTCCCCTTAATATCCATACAAGACTCAAAGGGCCTGGTAATGGACTGGGGGGTACCCATGCCGTTTGTCTCACTGATTTTCATCCATATTGCCATGACCCGACATGACATTAAACCCGCAAGCAGTTTTAAATGAGATTTTTTCCTTTAAAAATGACATTTGGTGCAGGGACTGTTCTAAACATGGGAAACACGCGTCACTTTACAGGCATACTATAGACACCCCCCAGGTACGATATTTAAAGGAATATTTCACTTTTTTTTTTTTACTTTAAGCATCATTAAAATCACTGCTCCCGAAAAAACGGCCGTTTTTAAAAGTTTTTTTTGCATTGATACATGTCCCCTGGGGTAGGACCCGGGTCCCCAAACCCTTTTTAGGACAATACCATGCAAATTAGCCTTTAAAATGGGCACTTTTGATTTCAAACGTTCGAGTCCCATAGACGTCAATGGGGTTCTAACGTTCGTGCAAACTTTCGGTCCGTTCGCGGGTTCTGGTGCGAACCGAACCGGGGGGGTGTTCGGCTCATCCCTACTTAACAACAAACCTACAGTCCCTGTCTTGTTTGCACCGCCGGTATACTGCTAGTTCAGAGTACAGAGCCTGTATACTGCTGTTTCCTTTTTTAATTTGGGTGTTGGATTCCCCTTAATATCCATACAAGACCCAAAGGGCCTGGTAATGGACTGGGGGGTACCCACGCCGTTTGTCTCACTGATTTTTATCCATATTGCATTCATTACATTAAAGCCGTAAGCAGTTTTAAATGACTTTTTTTCCTTTAAAAATTACATTTTGTGCAGGGACTGTTCTAAGCACGGGAAACACGTGCCACTTTACAAGCATACTATAGACACTCCCTAGGTATGATATTTAAAGGAATATTTCACTTTTTTTTTTTTTTTTTACTTTAAGCATCATTAAAATCACTGCTCCCGAAAAAACGTCAGTTTTTAAAAGTTTTTTTTCGCATTGATACATGTCCCCTCGGGCAGGACCGGGTCCCCAAACCCTTTTTAGGACAATACCATGCAAATTAGCCTTTAAAATGAGCACTTTTGATTTCTAACGTTCGAGTCCCGTAGACGTCAATGGGGTTCTAACGTTCGTGGGAATTTTCGGTTCGTTCGCAGGTTCTGGTGCGAACCAAACCGGGGGGTGTTCGGCTCATCCCTATGTACAAGTTACAAGCCTGAATTAATTTTTTTTTTGGGTTTACATCCACTTTAACCCTAATCCTGCTCCCACTTGTCCAAAATCCCTAACCTTAATCCCTCTCCCACTAGTCCCAAATCCCTAACCCTAATTCCGCGCCCATTAGTCCCAAATTCCCAACTCTTAACCCTAATTCCAGTCCCACTTGTCCCAAATCCCTAACCCTAATCACACTCCCTATAGTCCCAAATCCCCAACTCTTAACCCTAATAGTGCTCCAGCTAGTCCCAAATCCCTAACCCTAACCCTAATCCTGCTCCCACTAGTTCCAAATCCCGAACCCTAACCCTAATCCCACTCCCACTAGTCCCAAATCCCTAATCCTGCTCCCACTAGTCCCAAATCACCAACTCTTAACCCTAATCCCAGTCCCACTAGTCCCAAATACCTAACCATAATCCTGCTCCCACTAGTCCTAAATCCCTAACCCTAATCCCACTCTCACTAGTCCCAAATCCCTAATCATAACCCTAATCCCACCCCCAATAATCCCAAATCCCTAACCCTAATCCTGTTCCCACTAGTGCCAAATCCGTAACCTTAAACCCGCTCCCACTAGTCCCAAATCCCCAACTCTTAACCCTAATCCTGGTCTCACTTGTCCCAAATCCCTAACCCTAATCCCACTCTTGCTAGTCCCAAATATTTAACTCTATTCCCGATCTCACTAGTCACAAATCCTTAACCCTAACCCTAATCCTGCTCCCACTAGTCACAAATCCTTAACCGTAATCCCACTCCCTATAGTTCCAAATCCCCAACTCTTAATCCTAATCCTGCTCTGACTAGTCCCAAATCCCTAACCCAAACCCTAATCCCGCTGCCACTAGTTCCAAAACCCTAATACCGCTCCCACTAGTAATAAATCATCAACTCTTAACCCTAATCCCCGTTCCACTAGTCCCAAAACTCTAATGCCCCGTACACACAGTCGGACTTTGTTCGGACATTCCGACAACAAAATCCTAGGATTTTTTCCGATGGATATTGGCTCAAACTTGTCTTGCATACACACGGTCACACAAAGTTGTCGGAAAATCTGATCATTCTGAATGCGGTGACGTAAAACATGTACGTCGGGACTATAAACGGGGCTGTGGCCAATAGCTTTCATCTCTTTATTTATTCTGAGCATGCGTAGCACTTTGTCTGTCAGATTTGTATACACACGATCGGAATTTCCGACAACGGATTTTGTTGTCGGAAAATTTTATATCCTGCTCTCAAACTTTGTGTGTCGGATGTTGTGTGATGGAGCCTACACACGGTCGGAATATCCGACAACAAGGTCCTATCACACATTTTCCATCGGAAAATCCGACCGTGTGTACGGGGCATTACCCTTACCCTAATCACACTCCCTATAGTCCCCAATCCCCAACTCTCAACCCTAATCCCACCCCCACTAGTCACAAATCCCTAACCCTAATCCCACTCCCACTAGTCCCAAATCCCTAAGCCTAATCCCACTCCCACTAGTCCCAAATCCTTAACCCTAACCCTAATCCCGCTCCCACTAGTCACAAAATTCTAACCCTAATCCCACTCCCACTAGTCCCAAATCCCTAACCCTAATCACTAGTCCCAAACCCCTAACCCTAATCCCATTTCTACTAGTCCCAAATTACTAACCCTAATCCTACTCTCTATAGTCCCAAATCCCTAACCCTTATTCTGCTCCCACTAGTCCCAAATCCCTAACCCTAACCCCACTCCCACTAGTCCCAAATCCCCAACTATTAACCCTAATCCCACTCCCACTAGTCCCAAAATTCTAACCCTAATCCCAATCCCACTAGTCCCAAATCCCTAACCTTAATCACTAGTCCCAAATCCCTAACCCTAATCCCACTCCCACTAGTCCCAAATCCCTAACCCTAATCATGCTCCCAATAGTCCTAAATCCCTAACCCTAATCCCACTCTCACTAGTCCCAAATCCCTAACCATAACCTTAATCCCACTCCAAATAGTCCCAAATCCCTGACCCTAATCCTGTTCCAACTAGTCCCAAATCCGTAACCCTAATCCCATTCCCACTAATCTCAAATCCCTAACCCTAATCCTGCTCCAACTAGTCCCAAAACCCTAACCCCAATCCCACACCTTATTGTCCCAAATCCCTAGCCCTAACCCCGCTCCCACTAGTCCGAAATCCCTAACCCTTATCCCGCTCCCACTAGTCCCAAATGCCCAACTATTAACCCTAATCCCACTGCCACTAGTCCCAAAACTCTAACCCTAATCCTGCTCCCACTAGTCCCAAATTACTAACCCTAATCATAATCCCACTCCCACTTGTCCCTAACTATAATCCCGCTCCCACTAGTCCCAAAACCCTAACCCTAATCCTGCTCCCACTAGTCCCAAATCCCCAACTCTTAACCCTAATCCCAGTCCCACTAGTCCCAAAACTCTAACCCTAACCCTAATAACACTCCCTCTAGTCCCAATGCGCCAAATCTCAACCCTAATCCCGCTCCCACTAGTCCCAAATCCGTAACCCTAACCATAATCCTGTTCCAACTAGTCCAAAATTCCTAACCCTAGTCCCACATCCCTAACCCTAATCCAACTCGAACTAGTCCCTAATCTTTAACCCCAATCCCACTCCCACTAGTCCCAAATCCCTAACCCTAACCCTAATCCTGCTCCCACTAGTGCCAAATCCGTAACCTTAAACCCGCTCCCACTAGTCCCAAATCCCCAACTCTTAACCCTAATCCTGGTCTCACTTGTCCCAAATCCCTAACCCTAATCCCACTCTTGCTAGTCCCAAATATTTAACTCTATTCCTGATCTCACTAGTCACAAATCCTTAACCCTAACCCTAATCCTGCTCCCACTAGTCACAAATCCTTAACCCTAATCCCACTCCCTATAGTTCCAAATCCCCAACTCTTAATCCTAATCCTGCTCTGACTAGTCCCAAATCCCTAACCCAAACCCTAATCCCGCTGCCACTAGTTCCAAAACCCTAATACCGCTCCCACTAGTAATAAATCATCAACTCTTAACCCTAATCCCCGTTCCACTAGTCCCAAAACTCTAATACCCCGTACACACAGTCAGACTTTGTTCGGACATTCCGACAACAAAATCCTAGGATTTTTTCCGATGGATATTGGCTCAAACTTGTCTTGCATACACACGGTCACACAAAGTTGTTGGAAAATCTGATCATTCTGAATGCGGTGACGTAAAACATGTACGTCGGGACTATAAACGGGGCTGTGGCCAATAGCTTTCATCTCTTTATTTATTCTGAGCATGCGTAGCACTTTGTCTGTCGGATTTGTATACACACGATCGGAATTTCCGACAACGGATTTTGTTGTCGGAAAATTTTATATCCTGCTCTCAAACTTTGTGTGTCGGAAAATGTGTGATGGAGCCTACACACGGTCGGAATATCCGACAACAAGGTCCTATCACACATTTTCCATCGGAAAATCCGACCGTGTGTACGGGGCATTACCCTTACCCTAATCACACTCCCTATAGTCCCCAATCCCCAACTCTCAACCCTAATCCCACCCCCACTAGTCACAAATCCCTAACCCTAATCCCACTCCCACTAGTCCCAAATCCTTAACCCTAACCCTAATCCCGCTCCCACTAGTCACAAAATTCTAACCCTAATCCCACTCCCACTAGTCCCAAATCCCTAACCCTAATCACTAGTCCCAAACCCCTAACCCTAATCCCATTCCTACTAGTCTCAAATTACTAACCCTAATCCTACTCTCTATAGTCCCAAATCCCTAACCCTTATTCTGCTCCCACTAGTCCCAAATCCCTAACCCTAACCCCACTCCCACTAGTCCCAAATCCCCAACTATTAACCCTAATCCCACTCCCACTAGTCCCAAAATTCTAACCCTAATCCCAATTCCACTAGTCCCAAATCCCTAACCTTAATCACTAGTCACAAATCCCTAACCCTAATCCCACTCCCACTAGTCCCAAATCCCTAACCCCGCTCCCACTAGTCCCAATACCCAACTCTTAACCCTAATCCCAGTCCCACTAGTCCCAAAACTCCAACCCTAACCACACTCCCTATAGTCCCAAACCCCCAACTCTCAACCCTAATCCTGCTCCCACTAGTCCCAAATCCTAACCCTAATCCTGTTCCAACTAGTCCCAAATCCCTAACCCTTAACCTGCTCCCACTAGTCCCAAATCCCTAACCCTAACCCTAATCCCACTCCAACTACTCCCAAATCCCTAACCTTAATCCCACTCCCACTAGTCCCAAGTCCCCAACTCTTAACCCTAATTCTGCTCTCACTAGTCCCAAATCCCTAACCCTAATCTCACTTCCACTAGTCCCAGAACCTTAACCCTAACCCTAACTCTGATCTCACTAGTCACAAATCCTTAACCCTAACCCTAACCCTAATCCTGCTCCCACTAGTCACAAATCCCTAACCCTAATCCCACTCCCTATAGTCCCAAATCCCCAACTCTTAACCCTAATCCTGCACCGACTAGTCCCTAATCCCTAACCCAGACCCTAATCCCACTCCCACTAGTTCCAAAGCCCTAATACCGCTCTCACTAGTCACAAATCATCAACTCTTACCCCTAATCCCAGTCCCACTAGTCACAAATCCATAACCCTAATCCTGCTCCCACTAGTCCCAAATCCCTAACCCTAATACCACTCCCACTAGTCCCAAATCCCTAACCCTTACCCTAGTCCCACTCCCACTAGTCTCAAATCCCTAAACCTAATCCCACTCCCACTAGTCACAAATCACTAACCCTAACTCTAATCCCACTCCCACTAGTCCCAAATCTCCAACTCTTAACCCTAATTCTGCTCCCACTAGTCCCAAATCCCTAACCCTTATCCCACTCCTACTAGTCCCAAATCCTTAACCTTAACCCTAATCCCACTCTCACTAGTCACACATACCTAACCCTAATCCCCCTTCCACTAGTCCCAAATCCCTAACCCTAATCCCACTCCCTATAGTCTCAAATCACTATCCCTTATGTTGCACCCACTAGTCCCAAATCCCTAAACCTAACCCCACTCCCACTAGTCCCAAATCCCCAACTATTAACCCTAATCCCACTCCCACTAGTCCCAAAACTCTAACACTAATCCCACTCCCACTAGTCCCAAATCCCTAACTCTAACCCTAATCACTAGTCCCAAATCCCTAACCCTAATCCCGCTTTCACTAGTCCTAAATTCCTAACCCAAACTTTAATTCCAGCTTCCATTAGTTCCAAATTCCAACCCTAATCCCGCTCCCACTAGTCCCAAATCCCTAATCCTAACTCTAATTCTTCTCCCACTAGTCCCAAATCCCTAACACTAGCAAGGAGAGAACACCGAGAGAGGAGAAAAACTGCTGCTCACCCCTTAAATTGGATAAAGAAGAGAAAGGTTCCCCTAGAGTGGGGTTTTTAGGCAGCAAATGATTGGGTCAAAAATTTATGAAAAAATATCCGTGTATATTTTACAAAAATAGTATCACATAAATATTTAAAAAAGAAATGAGCTCCAGTAGGAAGTACTTTAAAACATATTGTGCTAAACATACATTTGCAGACATAATTCCATAACAACATTA
This sequence comes from Lithobates clamitans, assembly GCA_037952925.1. Taxonomy (NCBI): domain Eukaryota; kingdom Metazoa; phylum Chordata; class Amphibia; order Anura; family Ranidae; genus Lithobates; species Lithobates clamitans. Next base: position 3,920,661 of record JBBGZY010000353.1, read on the forward strand.
ACCAACAAATGTCGAAATTAGGAAAGTGAGCCTGATGCGTTTCAACCTATATATCAAGGGTCTTCTTCAGAGGGTCAGTCTGCTAAGAGATATATAATATAGGTACACATGTAAGAATCTACACACAGTAAAATTAATATATAGTACATATATGTGGTATAGTTACCCGACAGTATGTCCAGCAAGGAAAAAAGGCCTCCTACATGGAGATCTGTTTAAAAACTGCTTTTTCTCTTTCGCCAAGGGGTCCCGGAACACCTCCAATGCCGCAGCAACCAGATACGGGGCAATACCCCAAAGATGTGTCTTACGAGAAGTCACACTAATAGGTCGCCTCCCGCCAAGTAAACCCTCTGGTCGAGAAGCGGGCCACACCTGTGGTGAGAGTCCAAATACAAATTCAGTTGGACGCCCATAGTATGTAAAAGAAGTTAGAAAATTGTTGGTCAATTAAGTAATTAAATAACCAACTGGGGGGCATGAATCTCCATGTAGACCATAGGTCTACATGGAGGCCTCCAAATATTCCAAGGGTATGTATGTAAAGAATTATAAAAATAATAATAACAATAGATGTAGTGGAGGAACTATTTAATTAAAGCGGTTATATGGAGGGTTACAATGGTATATAATAGCTCCATTTAGACCAATACGTGCGGATAATGGTGGGTGTAGGGTAATGTGAAGAAAAGTGAGAAGGCAAACAAAGTGAAGGGAAAAAAAAGGGAAGGGGGAAAAAGGATTTGTGTGAACATGCATGATGAGGTGAGAGTGAGGAAAGGTGAGTATGAAGTGCATAGACCAAGTGAGGTAAGTGACAATAATGAGTGAGAAACACTGACACAAATGACCAAGAAAATAGAGAAAAGTGCACCACAAAAATCATGCAGGAGACAAAGTGAACCCAAAAATTACCTAAAGGGTATTAAGGCATGTATGAGACTGCACCGTACTGCCCTATGTAATCAGACTGTGGTTTGCAGCCTGACCCAGGATTGGCTGCAAGCTGTGTTAGGCTCCGTGGATCAATATCCGATTAGAGTCAACCAGTCTGAAATGTATACATATATAAAAAATGTCAATAGTAGTAAAGAATAAATATATAAATCAATAATAGTGAAGAGTAAATATATTGGGCCAGAATGGTGCATGAATCATACTGCTAAAGTGTACTTACAGTGCAGGAGCTGCATAAACTTCAGACCCATCCAGCAAGAAAGAGCTAGAAATCCTGAATCCTTACCGCCCATATATATACACTACTTCCTAGGGCGTATATTCGGTAATCAGGATCCCCCACAGGTGCGTGTCTAAATGACCAATCGGGCCATTGTAGGGGGAATGACCATCATCCCGACAGCCGCGTGTGACTTCCTCCACATTGGGGAAGAACCAGCGGCCCCGAAATGACGCCATCCTCATCACAATTGCGTGACGCTCCCACGTCATGTGGCAGGCGCGGGGCCCCGCGCATGCGCCGTGACCGGGGACATCCGAGGATGTTCCGGAACGCCGCCGGCAAGGAGCAAAGATCCCCAATGCAGCAGCCGGTGCCAGCCCGAGTGCCTTATGGGGAAGAAAGGGGGAGGAGCCACAAGATAGTAACTGGCTCCTCCCCCCTTGCGGGGAAGGCACATCAATGGGGAACCCCCGACCCGGAAGCGGCAGCAGCCAAAGCGCCGGGCGCTCAAGGGGAAAAAGGAGAAAGAAGAAAACAAAAACATCATTTATTTTGAAACATAAAAGAATACACAAAAATATATATAGAAATAATCAATATATGACAAGCATGGGTATGTTCTCCCAGGCCTGTACAATCATTCAGTTTGCATAATATGCATTGAACCTCAGCGGCCATGCCTGCTGAGGCTACAATCTATATACATTAGACATCAATAAATGCAAGAAACATCAATCCCATACATTGATAGGTCTGCAAGATCAAAAAACAAAAAAACAAAAACAAGATACAATAACCCAAAATGGGGAAAAAGGGGGAAGGAAGGGAAAAGAGTAAAATAACCTTTTGTTATTAAACACTTATTCTGGGAGGATTGTATTATTGGGTTTTACCTGAAAACCCTTGAGAGAGGGGGCAAAAGTGATGGCCCCATTCAATCCTGGAAAAGAGGTGGCATCCAATTTGAATATCCACCTCTGTTCCTGTTGCAACAAAACTTTGTTCCAATCACTGCCTCGATCCGGTACATGAATTTGATCGAGCGCGGTGAAAGATACTTTGGGCATCTTGTAATCATGCACTGCCACCACATGTCGCCCAAGTGGCAGATAATGATTGCCAATTTGTATATGATAGATGTGTTTGGATATTCGACGATGGAATTCTTGTTTCGTCTTACCGACGTAATATGCCCCACATTCGCATGACGTCAGGTACACCACTCCTCTTGTCTGACAATTGGTGAAATGTACAGGCTTAAACATTGTTCCGTTTGGAAGGCGGAATATTTTTTCCCGTCTTATATATTGGCAAAAAAGAACAATGTCCACAAGGGAATGATCCAAAATTGAACAGTGTTTCTGTCTTTTTTGTTCGTCCTTAAACTCGCTTTGGACCAATTTATCTTTCAATGTAGTAGCCCGTCTGAAGGTAATCGAAGGGCTGGTTGAAATAAAGAAACTAACTTTCGGGTCATCCGTGAGTATGGACCAGTGTTTTTGGATGATATTCCTGATCGCATTATGTTGCTTGGAGAAGCATAGAATGATCCTGGTAGGATCCATACCAGGATCACCCCTCTTTTTAGATAGTAAATCACACTGAGATTGCGCCGCTGCTCTATCGAATACCTTGCGTAGGCAGGAACGACTGTAGCCCAGTGCTAACAGTATAGTTTGAAGATTATATGCTTCTTGTTTAAAAAGCGTCCTCTGAACAGTTCCTGCGCAATCGCAGGTATTGTCCATATGGTATGGACTTTTTTAATACTGTCGGATGAAAGCTATCCGCATGAAGTATTGTGTTTCCTGCGGTGCTTTTACGAAACAAAGTGCTAGAGATTTGGCCCTCAGGAGTCCGTCTCAACTGGACATCCAAAAAGGTCATCTGGTCATGGTCGTAGGTCATGCTGAACTTTAGATTATGTTCGTTCTGGTTGATACGATCAAAGAACTTTAGTAATATATCCTCGGAGCCCTCCCATATGAGGACGTCATCAATATATCGTAGCCACATAAAAATGTGGCTCGTATACATGGCGAGGTCCCCATCACATAGGAGGGCTCTCTCCCAGGTACAGATTGGCGTAGGTCGGGGCACAACAGGTGCCCATGGCCACGCCCTGCACCTGGAGGTAGTGGAAGTTCTTGAAAACAAAAAAATTATGATGTAGAATATAATCAAGCCCCTCGATAAATTCATTCAATGCTTCATCATATTTCTGGCTTCGTCGAAGGAGTGCCTGCACAGCTGCGATCCCCTTGTTATGGGGGATCGAGCTGTACAGAGCCTCAACATCAATGGCCACCAAAAGTGAATTAGCTGGGAGAGTTATCTCCTTAATCAATTGTAGCAGATGTATCGTATCCTTCAAAAAGGAGGGCATACACAAGACAAATGGTTGTAAAAAAGAGTCGATGACCTTGCTCAAATTCTCGGATATTCCCCCATTCCCGGAGACAATTGGTCATCCGGGAGGTTTGGTCTGACATTTATGGATTTTGGGTAAACTGTAAAATGTAGCCACCCGTGCGTGTTTTATCCTGATGAAATCATATTGATCTTTTGTAATCACCCCTCTTTCAAAGGCTGACTGAATCATATCATAAAATTTGGTATAGGAGGTTTCTATGTGTTTAATGGGGATGTTTTTGTACCATTCCCCAATGTCTAAGATGTCTTGACACATGCGTACGTAGTCCTGATTGTCCATCAGGACCACGTTACCTCCCTTATCGGATGGTTTTATTGTGATTTAGACTTTGTTACATAAAGAGTCGACCGCCTTGAATTCATCGACAGTTAGATTCTGAGGACATGTTTTTTGCGTGGGAGTTTGGAAATATCTCTGAGTGTTTGTTTAACAAAAGTCTCTATGCTTGGATTCAAATTCAGGGGGGGGGGGAATTTACCAGAGGGCTTCTTAAAGCTCATTGCAGGATTCTGTGTAGATTCATTGACACTCTCAAGTAGAGTTTCCGAATCAATTTGATCTATGAGGTCTAAGGTGTTATTTTCCTGAAACAGAAGTATTAAGTCGCGCAGGGCAGTAGCTGACGTGCAAAAAGCTGTAAGTCAGTCACCACTTCGAACATATCGAAGTTTTCCTGTGGGCAAAAAGTTAGTCCAGATGATAGTATGTCTACTTCAGCTGGGGATAGGGAATAAGATGACAGATTAATCACGCTGAGGGATTCTGTTGAATCTGCGTGATATAAGCGTCCAGATTCCCTACTCCCCTCATTTGCAGCCTAAAAACCATACTCTAGGGGAACCTTTCTCTTCTTCCAAATCCCTAACACTAACCCTAATCCCACTCACACTAGTCCCAATCCCCAACTCACAACCCTAATCCCACTCCCACTAGTCCCAAATCCCTAATTCTAATCCCGCTCCCACTAGTCCCAAATCACTAACCCTAGTCCCACTAGTCCCAAATCCCTAACCCTAATCCCATTCCAACTAATCCCAAATCTCTAACCCTAATCCCACTCCCACTAGTCCCAAATCCCTAACCCTAACCCTAATCCTGCTCCCACTAGTGCCAAATCCCTAACCCTAATCCCACTCCCACTAGTCCCAAATCCACTCCCACTAGTCCACAAATGCCACAGCTAGCCCATCCTCCCTACAGTTAGAACACATCCCTAGTACTGACTTAACCCCTCCCCGCCCCTAATGGTTAACCGCCATAATGTCGCAGTCACAATAAGAATCGCTGATCGCCGCCATTACTAGTAAAAAAAATGATTAAAAAAATGCCATAAAACTATCCCCTATTTTGTAAACGCTATAACTTTTGCGCCAACCAATAAATAATCGCTTATTGCGATTTTTTTTTACCGAAAATATGTAGAAGAATACGTATTGGCCTAAACTGAGGAAAAAAATGTTTTTTTAATTATTTTTTGGGGATATTTATTATAGCAAAAAGTAAAAAAAAATGCGTTTTTTTTTTCAAAATTGTCGTTTTTTGTTTATAACGCAAAAAATAAAAACCGCAGAGGTGATCAAATACCACCAAAAGAAAGCTCTATTTGTGGGAAAGAAATGACGTCAACTTTGTTTGGGAGCCACGTCGCACGACCGCGCAATTGTCAGTTAAAGCGACACAGTGCCGAATCGCAAAAAGTGCACTGGTCAGGAAGGGGGTAAATTCTTCCAGGGCTGAAGCGGTTAACCCTAATCCTGCTCTCACTAGTCCCAAATCCCTAACCCTAATAACACTCCCGATAGTCCCAAATCCTTAACCCTAACCCTAATCCCAATCTCACTAGTCACAAATCCTTAACCCCAACCCTAATCCTGCTCCCACTAGTCACAAATCCCTAACCCTAATCCCACTCCCTATAGTCCCAAAATCCCCAACTCTTAACCTTAATCCTGCTCCCACTAATCCCAAATCCCTAACCCTAATCACTACTCCCCAATCCAACCCTAATCCCCTTTCTACTAGTCCCAAATTACTAACCCTAATCCTAATCCCACTCCCACTAGTCCCAAATTCCTAACCCTAATCCCGCTCCCACTAGTCCCAAAACCCTAACCCTAATCCTGCTCCCACTAGTCCCAAATCCCTAACTCTAAACCCTAATCCCAGTCCCACTAGTCCCAAAACTCTAACCCTAACCACACTCCCTATAGTCCCAAATCCCCGACTCTCAACCCTAATCCCACTCCCACTAGTCCCAAATCCCTAACCCTAATCCTGCTCCCACTAGTCCCAAATCCCTAACCCTAGTCTCACTAGTCCCAAATCCCTAACCCTAATCCCACTCCCACTAGTCCCAAATCCCTAACCCTAACCCTAATCCTGCTCCCACTAGTGCCAAATCCCTAACCCTAATCCCGCTCCCACTAGTCCCAAATCCTTAACACTAACCTTAATTCCGATCTCACTAGTCACAAATCCTTAACCCTAACCTTAATCCTGCTCCCACTAATCACAAATCCCTAACCCTAATCCCACTTCCTATAGTCCCAAATCCCCAACTCTTAACCCTAATCCTGCTCTGACTAGTCTCATATCCCTAACCCAAACGCTAATCCCGCTCCAATTAGTCCCAAATCCCTAACCCTAATCACTAGTTCCAAACCCCTAACCCTATTCCCATTCCTACTAGTCCCAAATTACTAACCCTAATCCTAATCACACTCCCACTAGTCCCAAATCCCTAACCCTAATCCCACTCCCACTAGTCCCAAAACCCTAACCCCGCTCCCACTAGTCCCAAATCCCTAACCCTAATCCCACTTCAACTACTCCCAAATCTCTAACCCTAATCCCACTCCCACTAGTCCCAAATGTCTAACCCTAATCCTGCTCACACTAGTGCCAAATCCCTAACCCTAATCCCGCTCCCACTAGTCCCAAATCCCCAACTCTTAACCCTAGTCCTGCTCTCACTAGTCCCAAATCCCTAACCCTAATCCCACTTCCGCAAGTCCCAAATCCTTAGCCCTAACCATAATTCCGATCTCACTAGTCACAAATCCTTAACCCTAACCCTAATCCTGCTCCCACTAGTCCCAAACCCCTAACCCTAATCCCACTCCCTATAGTCCCAAATCCCCAACTCTTAACCCTAATCCTGCTCCGACTAGTCCCAAATCCCAAACCCTAATCCCGCTCCCACTAGTCACAAATCATCAAATCTTAACCCTAATCCCAGTCCCACTAGTCCCAAAACTCTAACCCTAACCCTAATCACACTCCCTTAGGTCCCCAATCCCCAACTCTCAAACCTAATCCTGCTCCCACTAGTCACAAATCCATAACCCTAACCCTAATCCTGCTCCCACTAGTCCTAAATCCCTATTCCTAACACCACTCCCACTAGTCCCAAATCCCTAACCCTTACCCTAGTCCCACTCCCACTAGTCTCAAATCCCTAACCCTAATCCCACTCCACTAGTCACAAATCCTTAACCTAACTCTAATCCCACTCCCACTAGTCACAAATCCCCAACTATTAACCCTAATTCTGTTCCCACCAGTCCCAAATACCTAACCCTAATCCCGCTCCCACTAGTCCCAAATCCTTAACCCTAACCTAATCCCGCTCCCACTAGTCACAAATCCCTAACCCTAATTCCACTCCCACTAGTCCCAAATCCCTAACCCTAATCCCACTCCCTATAGTCAAAAATTGCTAACCCTTATCCTGCACCCACTAGTCCCAAATCCCTAACCCTAACCCCACTCCCACTAGTCCCAAATCCCCAACTATTAACCCTAATCCTACTCCCACTAGCCCCAAAACTCTAACACTAATCCCACTCCCACTAGTCCCAAATTCCTAACTCTAACCCTAATCACTAGTACCAAATCCCTAACCCTAATCCCACTTTCACTAGTCCCAAATTCCTAATCCAAACCCTAATTCCAGCTTCCACTAGTTCCAAATTCCTAACCCTAATCCCGCCCCCACTAGTCCCAAATCCCTAATCCTAACTCTAATCCTTCTCCCACTAGTCTCAAATCCCCAACTCTTAACCCTCATCCCAGTCCCACTATTCCAAAAACCCTTACCCTAACCCTAATCACACTCCCTATAGTCCCAATCAACAACTCTCAACCCTAATCCCACTCCCACTAGTCCCAAATCCCTAATCCTAACCCTAATCCTGCTCCCACTAGTCCCAAATCCCTAACCCTAACCCCACTCCAACTAGTCCCAAATCTCTAACCCTAATCCCACTCCCACTAGTCCCAAATCCCTAACCCTAACCCCAATCCTGCTCACACTAGTGCCAAATCCCTAAACCTAATACCGCTCCCACTAGTCCCAAATCCCCAACTCTTAACCCTAATCCTGCTCTCACTAGTCCCAAATCCTTATTCCTAACCCTAATCCCGATCTCACTAGTCACAAATCCTTAACCCCAACCCTAATCCTGCTCCCACTAGTTACAATTCCCTAACCCTAATCCCACTCCCTATAGTCCTAAATCCCAAACTCTTAACCCTAATCCTGCTCCGACTAGTCCCAAATCCCTAACCCAGACACTAATCCCGCTCCTACTAGTTCCAAAACCCTAATACCGCTCCCACTAGTCATAAATCATCAACTCTTAACCCTAATCCTAGTCCCAAAACTCTAACCCTAACCCTAATCACATTCCCTATAGTCCCCAATCCCCAACTCTCAACCCTAATCCCGCTCCCACTAGTCACAAATCCATAACCCTAACCCTAATCCTGCTCCCACTATTCCCAAATCCCTAACCTTAATTCCACTCCCACTAGTCCCAAATCCCTAACCCTAATAATGCTCCCACTAGTCATAAATCATCAGCTTTTAACCCTAATCCCAGTCCCACTAGTCCCAAAACTCTAACCCTAATCACACTCCCTATAGTCCCAAATCCCCAACTCTCAACCCTAATCCCGCTCCCACTAGTCCCAAATCCCTAACCCTAACCCTGCTCCCACTATTCCCAAATCCCTAACCCTAATCCTGCTCCCACTAATGCTAAATCCCTAACCCTAATCCCGCTCCCACTACACCCAAATCCCCAGCTCTAAACCCTAATCCCTCTCCCACTAGTCCCAAATCCCTAACCCTAACCCAAATCCTGCTCCCACTAGTCCGTAATCCCTAACCCTAATTCCGCTCCCACTATTCCCAAATCCCTAACCTTAGTCCCACTCCCACTAGTCCCAAATTCCAAACTCTTAAACCTAATCCCAGTCCCACTAGTCCCAAATCCCTAACCCTGCTCCCACTAGTCCCAAATCCCTAACCCTAATCCCACTCCCACTAGACCCAAATCCCCAACTCTCAACCCTAATCCCACTCCCACTAGTCCCAAATCCCTAACTCTAACCCTAATCCTGCTTCCACTAGTCCATAATCCCTAACCCTAATCCTGCTCCCACTAGTCCCAAATCCCTAACCCTAACCCTAGTCCCACTCCCGTTAGTCCCAAATTCCAAACTCTTAACCCTAATCCCAGTCCCACTAGTCCCACATCCCTCACCCTTACCCAAATCACACTCCCTATAGTCCCAAGTGCCCAACTCTTAACCCTAAAACTGCACCCACTAGTTCCAAATCCCTAACCCTAATCCTGCTCCCACTAGTCCCAAATCCTTAACCCTAATCCCACTCCCACTAGTTCCAAATCCCTTACTCTAATCCTATTCCCACTAGTCCCAAATCCATAACCCTAATCCTGCTCCCAGTAGTCCCAAATCCCCAACTCTTAACTCTAATACTGCTCCCACTAGTCCAAAATCCCTAACCCTAATCCTACTCCCACTAGTCCGAATTCCTAACACTAACTCTAATCTCACTCCCACTAGTCCCAAATCTCTTAACCTCAATCCTGCTCCCACTAGTCCAAAATCCCTAACCCTAATCCCACTCCCACTAGTCCCAAATCCCTAATCCCGCTCCCACTAGACCCAAATCCCCAACTCTCAACCCTAATCCCACTCCCACTAGTCCCAAATCCCTAACTCTAACCCTAATCCTGTTTCCACTAGTCCATAATCCCTAACCCTAATCCTGCTCCCACTAGTCTCAAATCCCTAACCCTAACCCTAGTCCCACTCCCGCTAGTCCCAAATTTCAAACTCTTAACCCTAATCCCAGTCCCACATCCCTCACCCTTACCCAAATCACACTCTCTATAGTCCCAAGTGCCCAACTCTTTACCCTAAAACCACTCCCACTAGTCCCAAATCCCTAACCCTAATCCTGCTCCCACTAGTCCCAAATTCCTAACCGTAATCCTGCTCCCACTAGTCCCAAATCCATAACCCTAATCCCACTCCCACTAGTTCCAAATCCCTTACCCTAATCCTGTTCCCACTAGTCCCAAATCCATAACCCTAATCCTGCTCCCAGTAGTCCCAAATCCCCAACTCTTAACTCTAATACTGCTCCCACTAGTCCCAAATCTCTTAACCCCAATCCCGCTCCCACTAGTCCAAAATCCCTAACCCTAATCCCACTCCCACTAGTCCCAAATCCCTAATCCTGCTCCCACTAGTCCCAAATTCCTACCCCTAATCCCACTCCCACTAGTCCCAATAGCCTAACCCTAATAACACTCCCTATAGTCCCAAATCCCCAACTCGTAACCCTAATCCCGCTCCCACTAGTCCTCAATCCCTAATGCCAATTTAGTGGGCGTGGGATTAGGGTTAGGAATTTAGACTAGGAGGAGTGGGATTAGGGTTAGGGATTTGGGACTATAGGGAGTGGGATTAGGGTTAGGGATTTAAGACTAGTGGAGGTGGGATTAGGGTTAGGGATTTGGACTAGTAGGAGTGGGATTAGGGTTAGGGATTTGGAACTATAGGGAGTGGGTTTAGGGTTAGGGTTTTGGGACTAGTGGGAGTGGGATTAGGGTTTGGGATTTGGGACCAAAAGTAGTGGGATTAGGGTTAGGGTTTTGGTCTAGTGGGAGCGGGATTAGGGTTAGGATTAGGGATTTGAACTAGTAGAAGTGGGATTAGAGTTAGGGTTATGGATTTGGGACTATAGGGAGTGGGATTAGTCTTAAGGTTGGGGATTTGGGACTAGTGGGAGCGGTAATAGGCTTAGGGATTTGGAACTACAGGGGATGGGATTAGGGTTAGGGTTAGGGATTTGGGACTAGTGGGAGTGGGATTAGGGTTAGCGGTAGGGATTTGGAACTAGTAGGAGAGGCATTAGGGTTAGGGATAGGGTTTTGGGACTAGTGGGAGTAGGATTAGGGTTAGGAATTTGGAACTATAGGGAGTGGGATTAGGGTTAGGGTTTTGGGACTGGTGGGAGTGGGATTAGGGTTAGAGATTTGGACTAGAAGTGGGATTAGGGTTAGGGATTTGGGACTATAGGGAGTGGGATTAGGGTTAGGGATTTAGGACTAGTGAGAGCAGGATTAGGATTAGGGTTAGGGTTTTGGGACTAGTGGAAGTAGGATTGGGGTTAAGAGTTGGGGATATGGGACTAGTGGGAGGGGTATTAGGCTTAGGGTTAGGGATTTGGGACTGGTGGGAGCAGGATTAGGGTTAGGGTTTTGGGACTAATGGGAGTGGAATTAGGGTTAGAGATTTGGGACTATAGGGAGTGGGATTAGGGTTAGGGTTATGGTTTTGGGACTAGTAGGAGCAGGGTTACGGGTTTGGACTAGTAGGAGTGGGATTAGGGTTAGGGATTTGGTACTATAGGGAGTGGGATTAAGGTTAGGGATTTGCGACTAGTGGGAGCGGGATTAGGTTTAGGGTTAGGAATTTGGGACTAGTGGGAAAGGGATTAAGGTTAGGGTTTTGGATTTGAGACTGTAGGGAGTGGTATTAGGGTTAGAAATTAGGGACTAGTGGGAGCAGGATTTCAGTAAGGGTTAGGAATTTGGACTAGTAGGAGTGGGATTAGGGTTAGGGATTTGGGACTATAGGGAGTGGGATTAGGGTTAGGGAGTTGGAACTAGTGGGATTAGTGTTCGGGTTTTTGGGACTAGTGGGAGTGGTATTAGGGCTAAGAGTTGGGGATTTGGGACTAGTGGGAGCAGGATTAGAGTTAGGGATTTGGGACTAGTGGGAGTGGAATTAGGGTTAGGGATTTGGGGCTAGTGGGTGTGGGATTAGGGTTAGGGTTAGGGATTTGGGACTATAGGGAATGGAATTAGGGTTAGTGTTTTGGGACTAGTGGGAGTGAGATTAGGGTTAGGGATTTGGGATGCTAGGGAGTGGGATTAAGCTTAGGGTTTTGGGACTAGTGGGAATGGGATTAGGGTTAGGGATTTAGGAACAGTGGGAACAGGATTAGCATTAGGGATGTGGGACTATAGGGAGTGGGATTAGGGTTAGGGTTAATCAATTGGGACTGGTGGGATTAGATATAGACACTTAAGTTGCAATGCTCATCCGAGTGTAATTTCTGAACTTGTCAGGGTGCACTCTCCAGTCCTGATATAGCAACGCAAATTGTCCTCTTGAGGTGTGTGCTTGGAGGATGGGATGAACCCAATAGCGATGTTGCTGCCTCTGTTGATGGATAGTCTCCCAATTATGTAGCACAAACAACAACATGAGCTCAAGAAACTCCACTTCTCTCTTTTCCCTCTCTCACCTCCACGAGATACAAGAAAGTTCACAGGAAGTGATGTAGGGAGGTGGGGTTGTTAGCTGAAGCCCATGCTTCATTAACGCTTGAAAAACACCTTTAAAACACCAGCGTGATGTGCTAATTTTAGTGCCCCAAAAATGCGGTGGAAATGTGGCAAAAATGCCGTAATAGGGCTAAGGCGTTTTAAGGTGTTTTTTAAGTGCTTCAGTGTGAATGGGCTCTAATAGAAGACTGAACCCCATATGAACTACTGTCAGACATCCAGTTGAATTAATCAAGGGCATATATCTTCCTAACACAGCAGAGGTAAACTACATGAAATCTGGTTATCCAATACAAATTGTAGTGATGTTTAACAATCTCTTTTCATTTCTGGTTCCTGGGTAGTTCACACCGAGTTTAATTATTTGACTTCTGTATTCTCAAAATCAGGACTCACTGTCTGCAATCCACAATTTTGCATTTGTACATAATCAAAAAAGAACGCATAAAAAAGTCAAATTATGACAATATCATCCAAGGGCACAGATGTATATATCACAAACAACAATCCTGCTGTTGATTACATTTTTTATGAATAATAGCATTCCATAGACAAGAAGTGACTCAGCAGATGGAGAAACTGTAGCAGGGTTAGAGGAAAAGTAGCTGAAACAAATCTCCCCTGGCTAGATGCATATCACAAACGGGGCAGCTGTAATTTCATTTTGTTTCAGAAAATGTTTTATTGTTTGAGACTTGCTTTTGTTGATAACTGAGGTAGTGAAGTAAACATACCAGTTATTTTCCAGTTTATCTCTATTCATACATACAAAATATTTGATTAGTACCACAACAACAGTCGTAAGTTTGATTTGCAAGCCTCCTGGCTATAGATTTACACAAAATCAGAATAGATAAAATACCTTGTAAATTTATTTATTTTTTTAGTTAAAAACGAACTCAGCATTACAGGATTTTCCATTTATGCTTCAAAAGAGAAAGAGTTACCCCCTCTTTCCAGTAGTAAGAACAGTATCTATCTATCTATCTATCTATCTATCTATCTATCTATCTATCTATCTATCTATCTATCTATCTATCTATCTATCTATCTATCTATCTATCTATCCCACCCTTTGCAGCTATAACAGCTTCAACTCTTCTGGGAAGGCTGTCCACAGGGTTTAGGAGTGTGTCTATGGGAATATTTGACCATTCTTCCAGAAGTGCATTTGTGAGGTCGGGCACTGATGTGGACCAGAAGACTAGAGACTACGTCTCTGTCTGTGGCAATAACCTGCTACCAAGCTACTTCCACCCATGCTTCTTTGAGCCTTTTACCTTTGTCATCACATTTAGGGGTGTTCGGATCAGAGCCACAAGGGAAGCCCACCAGCCATATTAAAGAATAGTGACTTCCATTTTCTAAACTGCTACTTACCCATCTGAACTGGATGTTACCTCCAAGGGTTCCTGGTGCAAACACTGTGAAATAGTAGCTGCAGATAAAAGAAATGGTAGTTCCCTCTTGAATCTCACTTGTATTATTACACCCTGTCATTAAAATGGATTTAAGGGAAAATTCCAGCCTGAGCTTGTTTGGCTGGACTTCTCCTATGGGTCACAGGAGTGCAATTCCTTTTGCACTCCTATGACCTGTTTTCAGCAGACAGTGGTCTAAAACTCTGCTCTCTGCTGACATCACCAAGGATCCAGAAAGTACAGTACAGGGATGAGAGATGCTTGATGATGTGCAAGGTATAGCTGTCCATTGTCGGTCCTCAGAGTTGGATCTGCAAGCTGGCAAAATATGATAAGAACCCAAAGTTCCCAAATTGGAATGCAGGAAACAATATGCACACACTAATATCTCACTAATGCCATTCAATGTCAAGAGATCATGTCCACATTGACTTGCTAACCAAGGCAAGATCCTTTTCTGGGGAGAAGGGAATGGAAAAAAGCTTTCTTTGGGCAGGTAAACTAAGACTGTAAAACAGTTATCACAAACAAAAATACTGCCAGCCAGCACTATAGGGAGACTCATCCAAAATCTATCTGTCTGGACACACGCAGGTAGATGTAACTCTTGCATACAATCTGTTGCACTTTAAGAAATGTGTAGAAACTAGGTGCTTCTGAGATCCCCCATGATCTTGCAGCATGTATGCATTCCTTGATCATCTGATTTAGGGCGAATATTGCTGTACAAAATGTAAGCACGTTGTTTTCCTGGAATCCCAGGTTCTGAATCTAGGGAAGCAACTGTCAGCACTGAGAAGACCCTCCATACTAAAGGAGAGCTGGGAACGTACCCGACAGGTGCCGGCAGGGGCCAGCACAGAGGTGGTTGGAGACTAAGAGGTGCAGGCACTAAAAAAGAGTAGAAGGGTGACAGGAAGGTTAGAGGGGAAAGTGCCAGGGAGGCCGATCCTGGGCTGGAAGATTCCAATAAGTACGCTCCATTGAGTGACATTGGTGAAACCAGTTAGGGACCAGCATTGCTGGAGCTGAGGGACTCCCCTAGCTGCCAGGGGAAGAACTCCTCCAATGAGAGTGGGGGGAAAGCAAAGGGAAAGGAAAGACAGATTCTGGTGGTAGGGGACTCAATTCTTCGAAGGACAGAGAGGGCAATCTGTGACAAAGACCTGAAGCGCCGAATTGTATGCTGCCTACCAGGTGCTCGGGTTCGGTACATCACGGATCTGGTGGATAGATTACTGGGAGGGGCTGGGGAAGACCCAGTTTTCATGGTACACGTTGGCACCAATGACAAAGAGCCAGATGGAGTGTCCTAAAGAACAATTTTAGGGACTTAGGAGCTACATTGAAGAAAAGGACCTCCAAGGTAGTATTCTCAGAAATACTACCGGTACCTCGAGCCACGTCAGAAAGGCAGAGGGAGATTAGGAAAGTAGATAAGTGGCTGAGGAGCTGGTGCAGTAAAGATGGGTTTGGGTTCCTGGAGAACTGGGCCGAGTTCTCTTTCAGTTACCAGTTCTATAGAAGGGAAGGACTGCACCTAAATGAGGAGGGTGCAGATCTGCTGGGAATGAATATAGCTGAAAAGTTAGAGGGGCTTATAAACTAGGAGAGCGGGGGAGGGTCCAGAGGTAAAGAGGTAGATATAGTTAGCGCGGAGCATATTCCAGAGAGTAGTATTGGGGACATTTGTGGTAGGTTGACTAAAGTACATAATACCAAGGTAAGTATAGGAGGGAGGAGGGGGAAAAGGACCTCCTATCACAATTTGTATTAGCAGCAAGGATGGGAAGTGTCATTATAATGGGGGATTTTAATTATCCAGACATAGACTGAGCGGAAGGAACCGTGCATTCGTCTAAGGCTCACCAGTTTCTAGATGTCTTGCAGGACAATTTCATGGGTCAGATGGTAGATGCACCAACTAGAAACAAAACATTACTGGACCTACTGATTACTAACAATACAGACCTTATCACGGATGTGGAAATAAGGGGCAATTCAGTAAACAGCGATCACAGGTCAATTAGCTTCAGTGTAAATCACACAAATGGGGAATACAAAGACATTGAATTTCAAAAGAGCTAACTTCCCCAAACTATGAACCTTGCTAGAAGATATAAATTGGGATAAAATCTTAGGAACAAAGAACACGGAGGAAAAATGGGTTTGCATTAAGAGCATATTAAATAAGGGCATTCCCAATTGGGATGCCAGTGCATCCCATTGGGAAATACATTTTAAAAAGCGAACAAAAGTCCTGTATGGCTTAACTCCAATGTAAAAATGCATATAAAAGCAAAGGAGAAGGCCTTCAAAAAATACAAGGCTGAGGGATCATCATCAGCATTCAGACTTTACAAAGAATGCAACAAGAAATGTAAGGGTGCAGTTAGGACGGCTAAGATAGAACACGAAAGACACATAGCGGAGGAGAGCAAAAAAAATCCCAAGAAATTCTTTAAGTATATAAACAGTAAAAAAGGGAGGACAGACCATATTGGCCCCATAAAGAATGGGGAAGGAAATCTGGTTACAAAGGATGAGATAATGGCCAAGATATTGAATTTATTCTTCTCCTCAGTCTTCACGAGGGAATCAGGGGACTTCAGTTTCCAAAACTGCAGTGTTTATCCTCATGACACATCATAGGAAGCACTCTCATGGCTAACAGAGGACAGAATTAGAAATAGACTTGGAAAACTTAACATTAATAAGTCACCGGGACCAGATGGCTTGCACCCGAAGGTCCTGGGGAACTCAGTCAAGTAATTGCCAGATCATTGTTTCTAATTTTTGCTGACAGTCTACTGACTGGAATTGTACCAGCTGATTGGAGAAAAGCTCCAATACTTAAAAAAAGGCCAAAACACATCCCTGGGAATAACAGACCAGTTAGCCTAACATCAATAGCATGCAAGCTCTTGAAGGGGATGATAAGGGACTATGTACAAGATTTCAGTAATGAAAACTATATCATTAGCAGTAATCAGCATGGATTCATGAAGAATCGTTCTTGCCAAACCAATCTATTAAATTTCTCTGAGGAGGTGAGCTGCCATCTAGATAAAGAAAGGCCCGTAGACATCGTGTATCTGGATTTTGCAAAAGCATTTGACACAGATCCCCATAAACAATTACTGTACAAAGTAAGGTCTGTTGACATTGACCATAGGGTGAGTACATGGATTGAAAACTGGCTGCAAGGGCAAGTTCAGAGGGTGGTGATAAATGGGGAGTACCCTGAATGGTCAGGGGTGGAAAGTGGTGTCCCACAGGGTTCTGTGCTGGGACCAATCCTATTTAATTTGTTCATAAATGACCTGGGGTAAACAGTTCAATCTTTGCATTTGGGGACGATACTAAGCTAAGAAGGGCAATAACTTCTACGCAAGATGTAGAAACCTTGGAAGAAGATCTGAACAAATTAATGGGGTGGGCAACTATATAGCAAATGAGGTTTAATGTGGAACAATAATGCATTTGGGTGGCAAAAATATTAATGTAATCTACTCAATTGGGGGAGAATCTCTGGGGGAATCAAGGATGGAAAAGGACCTGGGGGTCTAGTAGATGATAGGCTCAGCAATGGCATGCAATGCCAAGCTGCTGCTAACAAAGCAAACAGAATATTGGCATGCATTAAAAGGGGATTAACTCAAGAGATAAAGCGATAATTCTCTCACTCTACAAGAGTCTGGTCCAGCCTCACCTGGAGCATGCTGTCCAGTTCTGGGCACCAGTACTCAGGAAGGATGTACTGGAAATGGAGTGAGCACAGAGAAGGTCAACAAAGCTAATAAATGGACTGGAGAATATTAGTTATGAAGAAAGGTTACGAGCACTGAACTTATTCTCTCTGCAAAAGAGACACTTGAGAGGGAATATGATTTTAATTTACAAATACCATACTGACTCCACAATAGGGATAGAACTTTTCAGTGGAAAGGAGTTTAATAAGACATGTGGCCACTCATTAAGATTAGAAGAAAAGAGGTTTAACTTTAGACTGCGTAGAGGGTTCTTTACTGTAAGAGCGGCAAGGATGTGGAATTCACTTCCATAGGCAGTGGTTTCAGTGGGGAGCATCGATAGTTTCAAAAAACTATTAGATAAGCACCTGAACGACCACAACATACAGGGATATACAATGTAATACTGACATATAATCACATACATAGATTGGACTTGATGGACTTGTGTCTTTTTTCAACCTCACCTACTATGTAATAGGAATGAGCTTGATGTTCGGGTTGAACATTATGGGGTTTTTTTTCTCGGTAAATTCGAGTGCAGCGGAATGCCCCATAATGCACTGCGAGATCACAGTGCATTGCTGTATGATGATTGGCCAAAGCATGCATCTGACCTGCATGCTTTGGCCAATCACAGCGCGCTCTGCTGAGAGAGCCATAATTGGCCAAAGGCAGGGTGTCTTTGGCCAATTATGGCTCAGGGGGACTAAGTATATGCCCCACATTATATAAGGCTGCCTACACGGCGGCCGTGTGTAGTGTTGGCGTGGAGATAGCTTGAGTTAAGCAGGCAGGTTATTCAGTTAGTGGCAGTGTATTTGATATATATATATATATATATATATATATATACAGTCAGTCTAGTATATATATATAGTGTAGCACTTACCCCCAAAGGAGCTGCTGGTTTAAATTGGGTCTTACTGTTCCTGTACTGTTTCACAATATCCATCATAGGGGTCCCATGAAAGAATTTCAGCTCCGACACACAGTCTCTTATTAAAAATACCAGTGCTATATACTCCACCAGCTGCAATAGACAATGTCCTCATCGTCTGAAAAAGAAAAAGAAAGACTCTCAATCCTGAGAGTCAAGTACCTGAATTCAAAACTTGGCTAAGAAAAAGGGGAAAAAGGGTAAAACAGCAACAAAATTGTACATTTAACAGTAATACACACAGGAGAATTACAGTGACATAGTTCCCCAGATCTAAACCACCCACTCTCCAGCAGCTTGACAGAAGATCCAGTTGAACCTGAAACAGAACACAAAAAGAAAGAAAATCCAAGACTCACATATCAATATACAACAGAGGAAGCAAAACTCAATCTCCCAGAAGATGAAGCTCTCTTTCCTCAACATTTCTCTTCTTTGTTTTAAATGCAAGAACTGTGACTATAGCTGTGCAAACTCCTACCACCTAGTGGCAGAAACACATTATACCAAGTCCTTGATGCAATTATCAGAGCAGGTAGAAAATCTTGACTCGCAGATGACATTTTACTAACACTACCTAACTATAGTCCCATAGTATAAAGACTTTCTTCTTCCAGAATCTGCATTAACAGAACAGTCACTGCAACGGATCACCAATAAAAGCGAGGATCAGGCAATGTCAAAGCTTTCCCTTGTGCATCCACAGTGGTAATAAAGTATACAACGTCATTCTTGCCCGGCCGACAGATGACTACTTTATCCGCGTAAATATGTCTCCCATAGCTCCAATGCAAAAGACATCCGTTAAAATGATCATCCACCTCTGAAGAACAAACTGTTTTCCTGAAAGGTTTCGGCACTTTTAAGTAGTCCCAAACACCAACTCTCTCTGTATTCCTTGATCTCTCTCATGATCTCACTGGAAACATAGGGAAACTCTAGCCCATACTCAGTGACTACTCTTTTGTTCAGAAACCGATGTGATCGGGCAAGCCTCGACAGAGATCAAGTGCTTCCCAACCTAGGAGGTACACAGAATGTTGGCAATTTGTGCACCATACTCACAGGCAATTTCTTTGGCCCAGACAAACTAATATTTCAGTGACAGTCTCGCTAGCAATTGCAGGGGTTTCTATTCGAGGTGATGTACTCTCCCTCTGCTCCCACACCTTTCCTTCCCCGCTCAAACATGCACTGGCTATCCCCATACTCAAAAAACCCTCACTAGACCCCACCTGTTTGAATATTTTAAGACCCATCTCCCTGCTCCCATTTGCCTCCAAGCTCATCGAACGCCTTGTCCATGACCGAATGAGTCGCTACCTCACGGACAACAACCTTCTCGACCCCCTACAGTCTGGCTTCCGCCCACAACATTCTACTGAAACTGCCCTACTAAAACTAATCAATGACCTACTAACTGCTAAAACCAATGGGCACTACTCCATACTCATAGACCTCTCTGCTGCCTTTGACACAGTTGACCACCTGCTCCTCCTCAGCAAATTACACTCCCTTGGCCTCCATGATTCTGCTTTATCCTGGTTCTCCTCCTTCCTGTCTCAGCGCACTTTCAGTGTCACTTACAACTCCATCTCCTCCGCTCCCCTTTCTCTTTCTGTTGGGGTACCCCAAGGCTCCGTCCTTGGGCCTCTCCTATTCTCACTCTATACCTCTTCCCTGGGCCAGTTGATAACCTCCCATGGCTTCCAATACCACCTCTATGCTGACGACACCCAGATCTATCTCTCCACTCCTCAACTCACCCCCTCGATCTCCTCACAGATCTCAAACTTACTAAATGACATATCAATATGGATGTCACACCACTTCCTCAAACTCAATCTTTCTAAAACTGAGCTTGTTATATTTCCTCCTTCACGGTCCCCCACCTGTGACTTCACGATTAATATCAACAACACAACCTTTGGTCCCTCCACACATGCCTGGGTGCTGGGTGTAATCCTTGACTCTGACCTCTCCTTCAGCCCCCACATCCAATCACTGGCTAAATCCTGCTGCCTTAACCTCCGCAACATCTCCAGAATTCGACCCTTCCTGACTAATGACACCACAAAGCAACTTATTTACTCCTTGATTATTTCCCGCCTTGACTACTGCAACTCTCTCCTTAATGGCCTACCTTTAAGCAGGCTATCCCCCCTTTAGTCTATTATGAATTCTGCTGCTAGACTAATACACCTCACTAACCAATCCATGACTGCTGCTCCTCTCTGCCAATCCCTTCACTGGCTTCCCCTACCCCACCGCGTAAAATTCAAAATGCTAACCATAACCTACAAGGCCATTCACAACATCGCCCCCATCTACATCACCAACCTTATCTGCAGATATCGCCCAAATCGTCCCCTCTGCTCCTCCCAGGACCTCCTGCTCTCTAGCTCCCTTGTTACTACCTCCCATGCTCGCCTTCAGGACTTCTACAGAGCCTCTCCCATCCTCTGGAACTCCCTGCCCCAGTATGTCCGATCCGCCCCTACCCTGTCCACCTTTAGGAGATCCCTGAAAACTCATTTATTCAGGGAAGCCTATCCCACACCCACCTAACAACTGTCCCAGAGCCACCCCCATCAAATCATTCTCTGCAGCTATTACCTTTTGTACCATCACCCCTTCCCTTAGAATGTAAGCTCTACGAGCAGGGCCCTCCTGTACCCTTTGTATTGAACTGTACTGTAATTGTGTTGTCCCCCCTATACATTGTAAAGCACTGCATAAACTGTTGGCGCTATATAACTCGTGAATAATAATAATAATGTACTCCCCGAGTCCATTGTTATCCAATCAGACAGATTAAAGGCTGAAGCAACATCATCAACATTTGCCCAAACTCCTCCGCGGGCACATATTTGCAAACAGTCCCTTTACGTACATTCCCCTGAGATCTCTCACCTGTTCCTGTCGTGGATTCCTCAGAGATAACTTCTTTCTCTGGATCCGGTTCAGGAGATCTCTGGGGTAGGCCTCGACCACGGCCACGGGAGGCTTTTACGTATCCCACCTTCTTTTGAGCGGGTGCAGCAGATTAATTAGATGTAGAAGTGACAGCAGTAGTAGTGTCCACTGTTAGTTCTCAGATAGCAGTAACAGCGCCATACCCTTTAGGAACGCTTGAGGTAGCAGATTTAGAGAAGGTAGGCCCAGCCGTAGGAGCAAACGTAGCGGTCTCCTCTATGGCGATGCCCGTGGCCCAGTCCATGCGGTAGGCACGGGGCGGCATGGTGGACTGTTCTACGGCAAACAGGTTCTCCCCCCAATGTAGGCATCGGACAAATGGATGGGGACTTGCAACCAGTCCTTCACACCTGTTGCATAACATACCCAAGGCCTCGACATCTCCCGTCGTGTACAGTATGAAACGCCCATGTGGCTTCAGGCGAATACCAGTGTCCTTCAGAAATGTTCCAGGCAGCCTGACACTTGTAGTAGTACCCCCAGGGAACATTCTGGGTCCCATAGCAGACTGCATTCCTGGCATTCGGGAACATGGCTTGCAACAATTAGGTCTTCTCTCTGAAAGTTCAGACACACACACGCGGTGTCTACGCAGCAAGTAAACGGAGGACTCCTCCCACTGACTCTTCTAATCATGCAGCTCCTGGGCTTTCTTAGCTCCGCCCACAGCTCACGCGGCCAGGTAGTAACCTTGCAATTAACCCCTTTTTAGAACAATGACACAGTCCAGAACCCTCTATTGCATAAATTCCCGGTGAACAGTTTTTTTTTAGCTGCGAGAGGTAACGGTAAATCCCAGACTCGAGCCCCTACATGGTGCACTTACCCCCGAAGGAGCTGCTGGTTTAAATTGGGTCTTACCATTCCTGTACTGTTTTACCATATCTGTCATAGGGTTCCCATTAAAGAGTTATTTTTTAGTAATTTCAGCTCCGACACAGTCTCTTTCTTAAATGCTTTATTTAAGAAAGATTCTTGCAATAGAGGGATGGAGGGTTTAGGGAGAATTCAGGTACCTTGAAATTGCAGATCAGGAACACTCTCTTTGATCCAGAGGGCAACAGCATCCACAACTGGATTCAGCAACCATCGGACAGGCCTCTCTCACTGACCTAGCAACCGATGTGATGCTCGGTCATAGTTGCTGCCACAGACTTTAAGATTCGGTGTAACTGTTACACAATCCTCTGCCACAGGATTGGGTAATTAGTGACTTGTTGCAATATCAAAGGCTTGATCACACAATACCAGTTCCCTTCTTCAGAACTTACGGTACTGTGTGGTATGTGACCCGGGATGCATACTCCAGTTGAGTCTCCAGGCTCTTCTAGAGGCACCGGCCTTACCGCGCAGTCCTCTCCTGAAAAGTCCTTCCCTGGATTCTCCAGTCACTTGGCTTCTTCCCGCAGGCAAGACAGCACAGGACCATCCCTGGATTGGTAGGCCCCAAGACTTTTGGGCCTACCTTCAGTAGCTACGCCTCAGGACAGCGGGCCCCGAGACTAACTTGATATTGACTTGGTTAAATTGATGATAGGCAACTCCTATCCTCATATTGATTAGTGGTTCCAAAGTAATAATAACTACTGCAGTAGGGAACAGACACAAAAGATACACTCAGCATCTTTCCAAATAACTGTTCTGCTTTATTATGACGCAATTGAAGGTTTTTATGCACATGATTACGTAGGTATCACATTAATATTACAATTGTACGTTTATGGTAGCAAGGGACATTACATAGGCAGGCTAATTCTAATCAGGACTCGAAAGAATGTAAACATTTACTGAAAACATTATTAGTGCTGTGTGCACACTGAGGGCAGTGTGCAATACATACAAGATACAATACAATTATATACAGAACGTACAAATTTCCATTACAACAGCAATGACACACCTTAGGCCAGGAGGGCCATCAGGTCGGAACTCTTTTCTGTCATGGGGTCTGTCCCTCTGTACCCTCCCCCAGAACGCACAGCAGGCAGACCACACCCACTGACATATTTTCTGGGCAAGTAGGCACTCAATATACCCAGCTTGTTGCAATTTCCAACCTTGGCTGAAATAATAGAGCGCCATCTCCAGGCCAAGGGGAAAACCACACAACCAGCCAAGCTGAAACAGAACCAGAATTTATAATAATCGCAGTCTGAGTTAAACTACAGCCTCAGACAACTAAATTTTTACTTATAGCGTCTGTATTAAAAATACCAGCGCTACAACAGTATCTCACAAAAGTGAGTACACTCCTCATATTTTTGTAAATATTTTATTATACCTTTTCATATGACAACGCTGAAGAAATGACACTTTGCTACAATGTAAAGTAGTGAGTGTACAGCTTGTATAACAGTGTAAATTTGCCGTTCCCTCAAAATAACTCAACACACAGCCATTAATGTCTAAACCGCTGGCAACAAAAGTGAGTACACCCTTAAGTGAACATGTCCAAATTGGGCCCAATTAATCATTTTCCCTCCCCGGTGTCATGTGACTCGTTAGTGTCACAAGGTCTCAGGTGTGAACAGGGAGCAGGTGTCTTAAATTTAGTGTTATCGCTCTCACTCTCTCATACTGGTCACTGGAAGTTCAACATGGCACCTCATGGAACTCTCTGAGGATCTGAAAAAAAGAACTGCTGCTCTACATAAAGATGGCCTAAGCTATAAGAAGATTGCCAAGACCCTGAAACTGAGCTGCAGCACGGTGGCCAAAACCATACAGTGGTTTAATAGGACAGGTTCCACTGAGAACAGGCCTCGCCATCTTCATCTAAAGAAATTGAGTGCACATGCTCAGCGTCATATCCAGAGGTTGTCTTTGAGAAATAGACGTATAAGTGCTGCCAGCATTGCTGCAGGGGTTGAATAGGTGGGTGGTCAGCCTGTCAGTGCTCAGATCATACGTCGCATAGTGCATCAAATTGGTCTGCATGGCTGTTGTCCCAGAAGGAAGCCTCTTCTAAAGATGATTAACAAGTAGGTACGCAAATATTTTGCTGAAGACAAGCAGACTAAGGACTACTGGAACCATGTCATGTGGACTGATAAGACTGATAAGACCAAGATAAACTTATTTGGTTCAGATTGTCAAGCATGTGTGGCAGCAACCAAATAAGGAGTACAAAGACTATTGAGGAGCACAAAGACAAGTGTGTCTTGCCTACAGTCAAGCATGGTGGTGGGAGTGTCATGGTCTGGGGCTGCATGAATGCTGCCGGCCCTGGGGAGCTACAGTTCATTGAGGGAACCATGAATGCCTGCGACATACTGAAGCAGAGCATGATCCTCTCCCTTCAGAGACTGGGCTGCAGGGCAGTATTCCAACATGATAACAGCCCCCACCACAAAGACAACCACTGCCTTGCTAAAGAAGATGAGGGTAAAGGTGATGGACTGGCCAAGCATGTCTCCAGATCTAAACCCTATTGAGCATCTCTGGGGCATCCTCAAAGATAAGGTGGAGGTGCGCAAGGTGTGGCAACCTGTGAAGCTCTGGTGAACTTCATGCCCAAGAGGGTTAAGAAAGTGCTGGAAAATAATGGTGGTTGCACAAAATATTGACACTTTGGGCCCAATTTGGACACTTTCACTTACGGGTGTACTAACTTTTGTTGCCAGCGGATGGACATTAATGGCAGTGTGTTGAGTTATTTTGAGGGGACAGCAAATTTACACTTTTACACAAGCTGTATACTCACTACTTTACATTGTAGCAAATTGTGACCAGTGTTATCAGGTGAAAAAATATAATAAAACATTTACAAAAATATGAGGGGTGTACTCACTTTTGTGAGATACTGTATATATATATACTCTGCATCCAGTGTAGCCTATATCTACAGTCCATTCTATGGTGTACTGTTTCTAATACACTTCAGGTGGTGTACACAGTATCTAATTCAATGTGTACAATTTCTGTACAGTGTGTACAGTACAAAAAATACATCATGTCTGGAAGACCACCAAGGAGAGGCAGACGCTCACAGGCCACTAAAAGTGGGCAAGCAGCCTCTGTGTCTATAGTCAACAGTGCTGGTCGTGGACATGGTGTGTCCTCCACAGGTGGCCGTGGGGCATGCTTGTCCTTTTTTTTGCTGCTGGCCATGTTATTGAGCCAGAACATGTAGATGAGTTAGTGGAGTGGATAACAAAGCCGTTCTAATCCTCCTCATCCTCTGTCACCCAGGCTCAGAGTAGTTTGCCTTCCAACGCAGCTGCCAAAGTGGCCTATTCCACTGGCTCCTTGTCCACAGTCACTCTTTCTGTAGCCCCACCATCATGCACGGAGGAGTCCCCAGAATTATTCGACCACAGTGTCGGGTACATGCTGCTGGAGGATGCACAGCAATTTGAAGGCTCTGATGTTGGTTCCCAGGTTGGGGAAGGGAGTAACATGAGCCTAGAGAGAGGGGGTGCCCTAGAAGGACAAGAAACTGGCGGTCATGTTCCCCCAGCTGCAGCATACTGCCAGGTTTGCTCCAGTGACGAGGAGGGAGGGGATGATGAGGTCACTGACTGTACTTGGGAGCCTGAGAGAAGAGAGGAGGAGGAGGCACAACTCCAATGAGACAGGATGTCCTCTAAGGGGCAGCTTAAGGGCAGTTACCCTATTGTATCACACCGCAGAGCTCCTCGGGTGGAGGGCGCTGTTGACTCCCTGCTGACTTTTAAAAGTTCCTTGGTGTGGGCCTTTTTCGACACGTGTGCAGCAGATTGTATTGTTGCTGTTTGCAACCTATGTCTGAAGTGGATCAAGCGTGGCCAGAACAGCAGCCTCTTGGGTACCACATGCTTGACCAGACCATGATGATCTGCCATGCAGTCCGTTGGCAACAGCACTTGAAAGACCCACATCAAAGAAAAATGTAGACTTCTTCTTACTCCTTATCTGGGATCTCCAACCCTACTATACCTCTAGTCCTCTCAAAAACCTGCACTGAGAGGAATGAAGGTATAGCAATAGTTGTCCCAAGTGCTAGCAGTACACCACCATCTGATTTTAGCAGGCAAATTTCCCTAACCCAGTTGCTGAACCATAAAAAGAAATTCGGTCCCAGCCATCCACATGCTCAGCGTCTAAACGCTAGCTTGGCCAAATTGCTAGCACTGCAACCGCTGCCTTTTCAGCTGGAAAATTCTGCCCCCTTTCGTGAATTTGTGGAATGTGCTGTACCTCAGTGGCAGGTTCCAAAATGCCATGTCTTTTCATGGAAAGCCATTCCGGCTTGTGAAAGGCAATGTTTTGGCCTCGTTGGATAGGGCGGTCAGCAGTAAGGTTCATATTACCGATGACTCATGGTCCAGCAGGCATGGGCAGGCACGTTACCTTTCCTTTATGGAGCACTGGGTAACTCTGCTGGCAGCTGTGAAGGATGTAGGACAGGGTTCAGTGTTGTTGGAGCTCGTTCCGCCACTATGCCTCCAAAATGCTAGTGGTGATTCTGCCACAGCTCTCTCCACCACTCCCTCCTCTTCTTCTTCCTCTATGGCCTCTTTTGCAGATTTGTCCTCTGAACCAACGGTGCTCCGTAAGCGTTCAAGGGGCAACACAAACAGTCAGGCTAAAAGATGCCATACAGTGCTTAAGTTGGTCTGGCTAGGGGACAGGAGCCACACTGGGGCAGAGATTCTGTCAGCTCTGCAGGGGCAGGCTCATAGGTGGTTGACGCCACGCCAGCTTCAGCCAGGAATGGTTGTATGCAACAATTTCATCAACCTTCTCTCTGCCCTCCGACAGGGACACTTGACCCATGTTCCATGTTTGGCACACATCCTGAATTTGGTGGTGCAGCAGTTCTTGAGCAGGTACCCAGGCTTACAGGATCTCCTGAGGCAGGCCAGAAAAGTCTGCAGTCATATCCGCCGGTCATACAATGCCAGTGCTTGGCTGGCTGACATTCAAAGGGAATGCAACCTGCCCACCAACTGCCTCATTTGTGACATGCCAACCAGGTGGAACTCAACGTTGGCAATGATGCAGTGGCTGCACACGCAGCAGAGGGCCATCAATGAGTACCTGTGCGAGTATGGCACCAGGACAGGGTCAGGGGAGGTTGGCTTCTTTTTGCCACGCCAGTGGCTACTGATCAAGGATGCATTCACTGTCCTGTCACCATTTGAGGAGGCCACCAGGATGGTGAGCAGCAACAATACATGCATCAGTGACACTGTCCCTCTTGTCTTCCTGTTGGATCACACGCTTTGTGGAATCATGGACATGGGCACTTGAGGCAGAACAACGGGAGGAAGAGGAGGACTTCCTTACCTCTCAAGGCCCCCTTTATACAGATAGTATTCATGTGGGACTGCCAAACACATGGTAAGAAGAGGAGGAGGAGGAGGATTGTGTCAGCATGGATGTAGAGGATAACACTCAGCTGCAGTCTTCAAGTGATGATTTTCAATCCCCAGAAACCCAAGAAGTTGTACGTGGCTGGGAGGAGGTAGTCACGGATCATGTCATGTTTAGTGACCCAGAGGACACAGATTCGAATGCCTCTGCAAACTTATGCTGCATTGCCTCCCTGAGGATTTGTGGTATCAAGGAGAGGGATCATTACCGGCTGACAACCCATCTTGATCCACATTACAAAGGTAAGGGTGCAGAACTCATCCTGCCTTCGCAGAGGGAGCAGAGGATGAAACATTTTCAGGAGGCCTTTAAGAAAGGTTTGTGCAACACATTTCCAGACCCTGGGAGGTTACCATTTCCTGGTGCTGGACAACGTGTTGCTGAGGCTTCGTTCAGTCAGAGGCAGATTGGTGGAGAAGGTGGTCAGCTGACAGATGCCTTTAAACAATTCCTCAGTGCCAAGGTCTGATTGGTTCAAGCAACCATCACCATCATCTTCTTTACATGGTGCAGGAATATCTAGGTGCAAGAGCAGACTTAGAGACCTTTCCAACAGAGCATCCACTGGGTTACTGGGTCTTGAGGATAGACCACCGGCCAGAACTTGCTCAATATGCAATTGAGCTACTGGCCTATCCTGTATCCAGCGTGCTCTCTGAATGCACATTCAGTGCTGCTGGAGGGTTTGTAATGGATCAAAGAGTGCGCCTGTCCACAGACTCCATTGATAGGCTCACATTCATAAAAATCAATCAGTCTTGGATCAGCAGCTATCAAGCACCTGATGCTGATGTAACTGCTTGAATTTGCTATGGATGTGGGATCCCTTGAAGACTGCCTGTGCTGACTATTCTATTCTTCCTCAATCTTGATGATGCTTGCTTCCAATAGGGATGAGCTGAACAACCCCCCATTCGGTTTGCATCCAAAACGTGCGAACAGGCAAAAAGTTTGTTCGAACACGCAAACACCTTTAAAGTCTATGGGACACGAACATGAAAGCATGGTATAAGCATGGTATTGTCATAAAAAGTGTTTAGGGACCTTGGTCCTGTCCCAGGGGACATGTATCAATGCAAAAAAAATTTTGAAAATGGCAGTTTTTTGGGAGCAGTGATTTTAATAATGCTTAAAGTGAAACAATAAAAGTGTAATATTCCTTTAAATTTTGTACCTGGGGGGTGTCTATAGTATGCCTGTAAAGTGGCGCATGTTTCCCATGTTTAGAACAGTCAGAGTGCAAAATTACATTTCTAAAGGAAAAAAAGTAATGTAAAACTACTATCGCTAGCGCCGGCTATAATGGATTGTCGGTCCGGCAATACACATAAAAGTGCCAGACGAGAAGACCAGAGGAAGCAGAGGAGGAAGAAGCAGGAGAAGAAGATGGAGGAAGAAGAAGAACACCGAAGGAAGACCAGAAGAAAGAAGATGGATGAAGAAGCTGGGAAAGAAGAAGACATTAATAAAGGAATTGTCAAAAACCATCTCTTGTCTTTTTTAACATTTTTGACACTTTTTTTGTGAAATGGTAGGGGTACATTTGTAACTACCAATTCACACAGGGGGCCAGGATCTGGGGGTCCCTTGTTAAAGGGGGCTTCCAGATTCAGATAAGCCCCCCGCTTGCAGATCCCCACAACCACTGGGCAAGGGTTGGGGGGATGAGGCCCTTCTCCCCATCAACATGGGGACAAGGTGCTCTGGGGGACTGCTACCCCAAAGCACCCTCCCAATGTTGAGGACATTGGCCTGGTACGGTTCAGGAGGGGGGGTGCTCTCTTGCCCCCCCTCTTTTCCTGTGGCCTGCCAGGTTGTGTGCTCGGATAATGGTCTGGTATGGAATTTTGGGGGACCCCCTCCATTTTTTTTTTTAATTTTGGCTCAGGGTTTCCCTTAAAATCCATACTAGACCTGAAGGGTCTGGTATGGATTTTGAGGGGACCACCACGCCAATTTTTCTTTTTTTGGCACGGGGTTTCCCTTAAAATCCATACCAGACCTGAAGGGCCTGGTATGGAATTTAGGGGGACCCCCACGCATTTTTTTTAAAATTTTGGTTCGGGGTTCAATTGTGGGGAAATTCCATGCCATTTTTATCAATGAACTTTTATGTGTATTGCCAAACCGACAATTCATTATAGCCGGTGCTAGAGATAGTTTTACACAACTTTTTTTCCTTTAGAAATGTCATTTTGCACTCGGTCTGTTCTAAACACGGGAAGCATGAGTCACTTTACAGGCATACTATAGACACCCCCAGGTACGAAATTTAAAGGAATATTACACTTAAATTGTTTCACTTTAAGCATTAATAAAATCACTGCTCCTGAAAAAACAGCCGTTTTTAAAACTTTTTTTTCATTGATACATGTCCCCTGGGGCAGGACCCGGGTCCCCAAACACTTTTTATGACAATAGCTTGCATATAAGCCTTTAAAATGAGCACTTTTGATTTCTCCCATAGACTTTTAAAGGGTGTTCCGCTGCTTTCGAATTTGCCGCAAACACCCCAAATTGTTTGCTATTCGGCGAACGGGCGAACAGCCAATGTTCAAGTCGAACTCATGTTCGACCCAAACATAAAGCCCATCCCTAGCTTCCAACAATATTTTTGCTTTAGGGTACCACCACCCAAGGCCCAATTTTTCTGCCCCTGTTTAACAGGGGCATGTAATTACAATTTTTTAATCTAATATTTCACAGCAGGGTCCGTTCCTGCGCCCAACAAGAGTATCTCCGAGGGGTTACAGTGTTGTGGCACAACCACCACCAAAGGCCCAATTTTTATGCCCCTGTTTAACAGGAGCATGTAATTACAATTTTTAATCTAATATTCCATTCCTGCGCCCAACAAGAGTATCTGTGAGGGGTTACAGTGTTGTGGCACCACCAAAGGCCCAATTTTCCTGCCCCTGTTTAACAGGGGCATGTAATTACAATTTTTGATATATTATTTCACAGCAGGGCCCGTTCCTGCACCCAACAAGACTAACAGTGTTCTGGTACTACCAACACCTAAGGCCCAATTTTCTGCAGAGTAAATAGGGCAGGCCATATAGTATATATACTGCTGTCCAAAGTATATAGTGCCTGGGGGCCTGGGGGACCCCCTCACCATTTTTAAAAACAATTGGGTGTGGGGTTCCTCTTATTATCCATACCAGACCTGAAAGGCCTGGTATGGATTTTGGGGGTGACATCCACACCATTTTTTTTGGTATTTTTATCTATATTGCCGGGATCCAACAATACAGCCTTGAGCAGTTTTAGATGACATTTTTTCATAGAAATTTCATTTTGCTGTGGCACTGTTATAAACATGGGAAAGATGCGCTACTTTACAGGCATGCTAAGTACACCCCCCAGGCATGATTAACCACTTCAGCCCAGACCATTTGGCTGCCTAAAGACCAGAGGACTTTTTCCAATTTGGCACTGCGTCGCTTTAACTGCTAATTGCGCGGTCATGCAATGCTGTACCCAAACGAAATTTGCATCCTTTTCTTCCCACAAATAGAGCTTTCTTTTGATGGTGTTTGATCACCTCTGCGGTTTTTATTTTTTGCGCTATAAACGGAAAATTTTGAAAAAAAATGATATTTTTAACTTTTTGTTATAAAAAAAATCCAATAAACTCAATTTTAGTCATACATTTAGGCCAAAATGTATTCAGCCACATGTCTTTGGTAAAAAAAAGTCAATCAGCGTATATTTATTGGTTTGCGCAAAAGTTATAGCGTCTACAAGCTAGGGTACATTTTCTGGAATTTACACAGCTTTTAGTTTATGACTGCCTATGTCATTTCTTGAGGTGCTAAAATGGCAGGGCAGTACAACCCCCCCCCAAATGACACCATTTTGGAAAGTAGACACCCCAAGGAAATTGCTGAGAGGCATGTTGAGCCCATTGAATATTAATTTTTTTGTCCCAAGTGATTGAATAATCACAAAAAAAAAATTACAAAAAGTTTTCACTAAATGATATCTTGCTCACACAGGCCATGGGCATATGTGGAATTGCACCCCAAAATACATTTAGCTGCTTCTCCTGAGTATGGGGATACCACATGTGTGGGACTTTTTTGGGAGCCTAGCTGCGTACGGGGCCCCGAAAACCAACTTTGTCTCTTTCCCACAACTTGTGTCACAATATAAAATATTCCATGGACTCGACATGACTCTCAGCAAATAGCTTGGGGTGTCTACTTTCCAAAATGGTGTCATTTGGGGGGGTTTTGAACTGTCCTGGCATTTTATGCACAACATTTAGAAGCTTATGTCACACATTACCCACTCTTCTAACCACTTGAAGACAAAGCCCTTTCTGACACTTTTTGTTTACATGAAAAAATTATTTTTTTTTGCAAGAAAATTACTTTGAACCCCCAAACATTATATATTTTTTTAAAGCAAATGCCCTACAGATTAAAATGGTGGGTGTTTCATTTTTTTTTTTCACACAGTATTTGCGCAGCGATTTTTCAAACGCATTTTTTGGGGAAAAAACACACTTTTTTAAATTTTAATGCGCTAAAACACACTATATTGCCCAAATGTTTGATGAAATAAAAAAGATGATCTTAGGCCAAGTACATGGATACCAAACATGACATGCTTTAAAATTGCGCACAAACGTGCAGTGGCGACAAACTAAATACATTTTTAAAAGCCTTTAAAAGCCTTTACAGGTTACCACTTTAGATTTACAGAGGAGGTCTACTGCTAAAATTACTGCCCTCGATCTGACGTTCGCGGTGACACCTCACATGCATGGTGCAATTGCTGTTTACATTTGACGCCAGACTTACGCTTGCGTTCGCCTTTGCGCGAGAGCAGGGCGGGACAGGGGTGCTTTTTTTTTTCTTTATTATTTTTTTGCTTTTTTATCTTATTTTTAAACTGTTCCTTTGATTTTTTTTTTAATCATTTTTATTGTTATCTCAGGGAATGTAAATATCCCCTTTGATAGCAATAGGTAGTGACAGGTACTCTTTTTTGAAAAAATTGGGGTCTATTAGACCCTAGATCTCTCCTCTGCCCTCAAAGCATCTGACCACACCATGATCGGTGTGATAAAAGGCTTTCCCAATTTCCCAATGGCGCTGTTTACATCCGGCGAAATCTAAGTCATGAAATGCTTGTAGCTTCCAGTTTCTTAGGCCATAGAGATGTTTGGAGCCACTCTGGTCTCTGATCAGCTCTATGGTCAGCTGG
This sequence comes from Lithobates clamitans, assembly GCA_037952925.1. Lineage (NCBI taxonomy): Eukaryota > Metazoa > Chordata > Amphibia > Anura > Ranidae > Lithobates > Lithobates clamitans. The sequence goes on from JBBGZY010000353.1 coordinate 3,953,610, forward strand.
CTGAATCACCGGCTGCATTCTCAGGTTCCCTGTTGAGACAGGAGAGCCAGAGAAAAACACGGAAGATGGTGGGGGGGGCATTCCCTCCCACTGCTTGTAAAAGCAGTCTAGAGGCTAATTAGCCACTAGGATTGCTTTTACATGAAAGCAGACCGCTGGCTGAAAAGAATGATACCAAGATGGTACCTAAACCTGCAGGCATCATTCTGGTATAACCACTCAAAGTCGTGAATGGCATACCTGAAGACAAAAAAAATGGTTAACAATAAAACACAGTAAATGGTAAAGTATAAAAAATTGCATACCTGAAAAGCAAACATGATAAAACATAATGACAATAAAACATTGCAGAATAGAATACAGTAAAAAAGAGCAGAACAATAGAGAGATAATAGATAATAAAACGACAACAATTTTTTTTTATTTTATATATTTTTTTTTACACTTTTTTTTGTAACTAACTTTTATAACTGTAACCGGTTCCAGGTTCGGGTCTCTCAAAATGCGATGGCATCTTGGGAGACCCTGTGAAAGTGTGCCTAGTCTGTGCAATGCTGTACCCTACGTAGGGATGAGCCGAACACCCCCCTGTTCGGTTCGCACCAGAACATGCGAACAGGAAAAAAATTCGTTCGAACACGCGAACGCCGTTAAAGTCTATGGGACACGAACATGAATAATCAAAAGTGCTAATTTTAAAGGCTAATATGCAAGTTATTGTCATAAAAAGTGTTTGGGGACCCGGGTCCTCCCCCAGGGGACATGAATCAATGCAAAAAAAAGTTTTAAAAACGGCCGTTTTTTCAGGAGCAGTGATTTTAATAATGCTTAAAGTCAAACAATAAAAGTGTAATATCCCTTTAAATTTCGTACCTGGGGGGTGTCTATAGTATGCCTGTAAAGGGGCGCATGTTTCCCGTGTTTAGAACAGTCTGACAGCAAAGTGACATTTTGAAGGAAAAAACACATTTAAAACTACCGCGGCTATTGCATTGCCGACAATACACATAGAAGTTCATTGATAAAAACGGCATGGGAATTCCCCACAGGGGAACCCCCGAACCAAAATTAAAAAAAAAAAATGATGTGGGAGTCCCCCTAAATTCCATACAAGGCCCTTCAGGTCTGGTATGGATATTAAGGGGAACCCCAGCCAAAATTAAAAAAAAAAATTGACGTGGGGTTCCCCCTAAATTCCATACCAGACCCTTCAGGTCTGGTATGGATTTTAAGGGGAACCCCGCGCCAAAAAAAAAAAAAAAAACGGCGTGGGGTCCCCCTAAAAATCCATACCAGACCCTTATCCGAGCACGCAACCTGGCAGGCCGCAGGAAAAGAGGGGGGGACGAGAGTGCGGCCCCCTCCCCCTCCTGAACCGTACCAGGCCACATGCCCTCAACATTGGGAGGGTGCTTTGGGGTAGCCCCCCAAAACACCTTGTCCCCATGTTGATGAGGACAAGGGCCTCATCCTCACAACCCTGGCCGGTGGTTGTGAGGGTCTGCGGGCGGGGGGCTTATCGGAATCTGGAAGCCCCCTTTAACAAGGGGACCCCCAGATCCCGGCCCCCCCCCTGTGTGAAATGGTAAGGGGGTACTTACCCCTACCATTTCACTAAAAAACTGTCAAAAATGTTAAAAATGACAAGAGACAGTTTTTGACAATTCCTTTATTTAAATGCTTCTTCTTTCTTCTTTCTTCCTTCATCTTCTTCTGGTTCTTCTGGCTCTTCTGGTTCTTCCTCCGGCGTTCTCGTCCAGCATCTTCTCCGCGGCGTCTTCTATCTTCTTCTCCTCGGGCCGCTCCGCACCCATGGCATGAGGGGGAGGCTCCCGCTCTTCTCTTCATCTTCTTCTCTTCTTCATCTTCTTCTTCATCTTCTTCTTCTTCTTCCTTCTTCTCTTCTTCTCTTCTTCCTGTCTTCTGCGGGCCGCTCCGCAGCCATGCTGGCATGGTGGGAGGCTCCCGCTGTGTGACGGCGTCTCTTCGTCTGACGGTTCTTAAATAACGGGGGGCGGGGCCATCCGGTGACCCCGCCCCCCTCTGACGCACGGTGACTTGAGGGACTTCCCTGTGACGTCACGGGGAATGCCACAGGGAAGTCCCGTCATGTCACCGTGCGTCAGAGGGGGGCGGGGCCACCGGGTGGCCCCGCCCCCCGTTATTTAAGAACCGTCAGACGAAGAGACGCCGTCACACAGCGGGAGCCTCCCTCCATGCCACAGCATGGCTGCGGAGCGGCCCGCAGAAGACAGGAAGAAGAGAAGAAGAGAAGAAGGAAGAAGAAGAAGAAGATGAAGAAGAAGATGAAGAAGAGAAGAAGATGAAGAGAAGAGCGGGAGCCTCCCCCTCATGCCATGGGTGCGGAGCGGCCCGAGGAGAAGAAGATAGAAGACGCCGCGGAGAAGATGCTGGACGAGAACGCCGGAGGAAGAACCAGAAGAGCCAGAAGAACCAGAAGAAGATGAAGGAAGAAAGAAGAAAGAAGAAGCATTTAAATAAAGGAATTGTCAAAAACTGTCTCTTGTCATTTTTAACATTTTTGACAGTTTTTTAGTGAAATGGTAGGGGTAAGTACCCCCTTACCATTTCACACAGGGGAGGGGCCGGGATCTGGGGGTCCCCTTGTTAAAGGGGGCTTCCAGATTCCTATAAGCCCCCCGCCCGCAGACCCTCACAACCACCGGCCAGGGTTGTGAGGATGAGGCCCTTGTCCTCATCAACATGGGGACAAGGTGTTTTGGGGGGCTACCCCAAAGCACCCTCCCAATGTTGAGGGCATGTGGCCTGGTACGGTTCAGGAGGGGGGGGGGCCGCACTCTCGTCCCCCCCTCTTTTCCTGCGGCCTGCCAGGTTGCGTGCTCGGATAAGGGTCTGGTATGGATTTTTAGGGGGACCCCACGCCGTTTTTTTTTTTTTTTTTTGGCGCGGGGTTCCCCTTAAAATCCATACCAGACCTGAAGGGTCTGGTATGGAATTTAGGGGGAACCCCACGTCAATTTTTTTTTTCAATTTTGGCTGGGGTTCCCCTTAATATCCATACCAGACCTGAAGGGCCTTGTATGGAATTTAGGGGGACCCCCACATCATTTTTTTTTTTTTATTTTGGTTCGGGGTTCCCCTGTGGGGAATTCCCATGCCGTTTTTATCAATGAACTTCTATGTGTATTGTCGGCAATGCAATAGCCGCGGCTAGTTTTAAATGAGTTTTTTCCTTCCAAATGTCATTTTGCTGTCAGACTGTTCTAAACACAGGAAACATGCGCCCCTTTACAGGCATACTATAGACACCCCCCAGGTACGAAATTTAAAGGGATATTACACTTTTATTGTTTGACTTTAAGCATTAATAAAATCACTGCTCCTGAAAAAACGGCCGTTTTTAAAACTTTTTTTTGCATTGATCCATGTCCCCTGGGGCAGGACCCGGGTCCCCAAACACTTTTTATGACAATAACTTGCATATAAGCCTTTAAAATTAGCACTTTTGATTTCTCCCATAGACTTTTAAAGGGTGTTCCGCGGCATTCGAATTTGCCGCGAACACCCCAAATTGTTCGCTGTTCGGCGAACTTGCGAACAGCCAATGTTCGAGTAGAACATGAGTTCGACTCGAACTCGAAGCTCATCCCTAACCCTACGCTAATACTCAACTAGTGAATGGTAGCGTTCAAAACATTCACCAATGCAAAGACCAGGATTGTCAGGACAGGAGGGACAATAATAGCGGGTATCACGCCTATATCCGCGCTTGCTGCAGACACAACATCTTTTTTGGGGGAGTTCGTTGGGTAGGGGTACTCGGGAGGACATAAAGAAAATGCCTCTCATGCAGCCGACTGCATTTGGTTGGGGATGTGAATGGGGGAAGTACGGGCGCTGCAGAAGTGGTGGGTTCCCAATTATTAGGATTGGCGAATGCAGCACGACAGGCCTGTTTGTCTTCTTCTTGGTGGCAGCGGGACACTACTTGTGCTTGCCACCTCACCAGCTTGAACTGCACTTATGGGACTCGTCACCAAGTGTTACTGCAGTGCTGGTTTGACTATGACCGGGGTGTACTAGGCCGCTGGCGCTTGCCAGTTCACCAAAACGCTACCAAAAAAACTGTTAGCGATCGCAGGGATCAGGCCTGACTCTGCGAACGCTGCAGTTATGCTTTTAGTGTTTTGTAAGTGACAGTGATCGATCGATACTGCACTTGGGTGGGCTGGGCTGGGCCAGGCGGTGGGGCAAAACGCAGGTGCTAGCAGGTATCTGGGCTGATCCCGCTAACACTGCGTTTTTGGGAACCCTAAACTGCTGGGGACGCTAGTATAGATCTGATCGGATCAGATATTGATCCGTTCAGATACTATACCACTAAGGGAGGCGTATGCTGCGTGCATGGGTGTTAGCGGTACTGGCGCTAACCTGACGCTGCCTGGGGCTGGTGCTTGTCAGCTCACCAAAACGCTACCAAAAAAACTGATAGCGATCGCAGGGATCAGGCCTGACTCTGCGAACGCTGCAGTTATGTGTTTAGTGTTTTGTAAGTGACAGTGATCGATCGATACTGCACTTGGGTGGGCTGGACTGGGCCGGGTGGAGGGGCAAAATGCAGGTGCTAGCAGGTATCTGGACTGATCCCACTAACACTGCGTTTTGGGAACCCTAAACTGCTGGGGATGCTAGTATAGATCTGATCGGATTAGATATTGATCTGATCAGATACTATACCACTAAGGGAGGTGTACGGTGCGTGCGTGGGTGTTAGCGGTACTGGCGCTAACGTGACGCTGCCTGGGGCTGGTGCTTGCCAGTTCACCAAAATGCTACCAAAAAAACTGTTAGTGATCGCAGGGATCAGGCCTGACTCTGCGAACGCTGCAGTTATGCATTTAGTGTTTTGTAAGTGACAGTGATCGATCGATACTGCATTTGGGTGGGCTGGGCGGAGGGGCAAATGCAGGTGCTAGCAGGTATCTGGGCTGATCCCGCTAACACTGCGTTTTTGGAAACCCTAAACTGCTGGGGACGCCAGTATAGATCTGATTGGATCAGATATTGATCCATTCAGATACTATACCACTAAGGGTGGCGTATGCTGCGTGCGTGGGTGTTAGCGGTACTGGTGCTAATCTGACGCTGCCTGGGGCGACGCATATCACCGCCGGGCGATCAGGGGGCTAAACCTTTATTAGGTTATAAACGGCGGGTGCCCTGACACTATAAAAAATAAACAAACTAATCAGCATCACCCGTAACAGTTATACGGTGATCAGTGGTGAAAGGGTTAACTAGGGGGCAATCAAGGGGTTAAAACATTTATTAGGTAGTATATGGGGGTCCCTGTCGCTATAAAACGCTGACAGCAAACCTAAATATTTACCTCCCTAACTAGTGTCACCAGTGACACTAATACAGCGATCAGAAAAATGATCGCTTAGCGACACTGGCGACGGGGGGTGATCAAGGATTTAAAACTTTAGTAGGGGGGGTTAGGGGGGTACCCTAGACCTAAAGGGGGCTAACAGTAACTGTCCTACCACACTAACTGTCACAAACTAACACCATGCAGTAATCAGAAAAAGAAAAAAAAACTGCTTGGTGTCAGTGTGACAGGGGGGTGGAGGGGTGTTTAGGGGGTGATCGGGGGGGGGGGGTAAAGGTGGGTGTTTTGTGTGCCTGGCATGTTCTACTGTGATGTGTGTGTGTTTTCACTCACAATGCAGTCTTCTCTCCTCGGCGCCGGAACGGAAAATACCGAGTCGAGGAGAGATGACATAATTTCCTTTGCTGCTGTTTAGCATACAGCAGCAGAGGAATGATCTGATTGGCCGGCGGCGATCGCGAGGGGGGGGCCACAAATGGATGGTCTCTCCCTCACCTCTGATCGCCGCTGGACAAAAGCGGACCGCCTCGGGTACAATTACGTGATTCTGCCTGCCCGTGCCACCTTGCCGACGTACATCGGCGTGAGGCGGTCCTTAAGTGGTTAAAGGAATATTTCATTTTTATTGTTTCACTTTAAGCATTATTAAAATCACTGCTCACGAAAAAACTGCCGTTTTTAAAACTTGTTCTTGCAATGATACATGTCCCTGGGGCAGGACCCGAGTCCCCAAACACTTTCTATGGCAATAACTTGCATATAAGCCTTTAAAATTAGCACCTTTGATTTTTCAGGTTCATGTCCCATAGACTTTAACGGTGTTTGCGTGTTCAAACTAATTTTTTGCCTGTTCGCATGTTCTGGTACAAACCGAACAGGGGGGTGTTTGGCTCATCCCTAATGATGAGTACGTCCACGCAACATGGCTAGAAAACGGTCGGCTGGTCAGAACGAAGTAACAGAACGCACTGAAGAACAACAAGGCCTGTGAAGAGCGACCTGAAAATCAGTAATGAACGAACAAGAACACAATGATAAATCAATGGTAACTCACTACACGCACTGAAGACCAGATACAAACCCACAAGCACAAACTGAACAGCAGAAAACGATCTGCCGCAAGCTGTCATGGCCGGGCATGAACTGTGCATGCACGAGTCGCGCTGCACTCTCCGAGTGGACAGGCAATCTTCTGGGACCTCTGACATGTCCCAGAAGATTGCTGAGAAGGAGGAGCTGCCTAGGGGGAGAGGAGGAGTCGCCTAGGTGGCCCGTAGTTGGAAGCAGGAAGTGGGACAGGAAGTCCCACTAAAAACTAGGCACCCACTCCCCCCAAAAAATGACACGCCCAATGTGGGCGAGGAGTGCTTAAAGCGGAAGTTCCACTTTTACGAATACGGAAACAAATCCTCAAAGCTCCTAGCAAGAGCTCTCTGATCGAAAAAAGCTTCCATGACAGTTCACTCTCTCACTGATTTCTGCGGGACGCAAAATAGTATCTAACAATGAGATAGCAAATCAATTTGTGCAATCTTATATGCGTCTTTATAATCTAAACCCAGTTGCCCCCCAGACAGAAGACTCTACTAGATTACAAATGATTAGAGATTTCCTCACGAAGTATAGCCCCAAACACCTGTTCAATTTTGAAGCAAAAGCCCTGGATCACCCTCTCTCTTCTGAGGAAGTTGATACAGTACTCAAGCAGTTGAAAGCCAGAAAGAGTCCTCGCCCAGACAGTCTGACGACAGGCTAGTATAAAACCTTTCAAGATACGCTCAAACCACACTTTCTAAAAGCATTTAACTCCCTTTCGCACATGACAGTAATCCCAAAACTGAACAAAGACCCTTCCCTAGTCACTATCGACCGATTGCCCTACTAAATGTGGATCTCAAAATTTATGCCAAAATTTTGGCTAATCGTCTCTTTTTTTTTTGCCTAAACTTATCTTGCTAGATCAAGTGGGCTTTTACTGGTCAGAGAGGCGAGAGACAACACTATAGAGGTCATCAATATTCACCAATGGCTGACATCTAAACTCCATCGAGGATTTTTTTTATCCCTAGACGCAGAGAAGGCATTCGATAGATGTCGGAAGCCCTCCACACGAGTGGCATACATTACCGGATGCTACAATTTATTCTGGCTCTCTACTCCTCCCCAACTACCAAGGTCCGAGTCAATGGCCACCTATCGAATGCCTTCTTGATATCAAACAGTACACGACAGGGTTGCCCTTTCTCCCCAGTAATATTCGTCCTTACTCTGGAACCACTACTTCAATGCCTTAGGTCCAATCCAGATATTAAAGGGGTCTCAATCTCGGAGAATAAAAACCTATAAATTAGCCGCTTTCGCAGACTACATCCTTTTATTCCTAACAGAACCACGTTTAACACCCTGACTAACCTACAAATAAACTTTTCGAAGTCGGTAGCACAGAATATATCCCTACAGAAAGAGACTCTTGCACATTGCCAAGCGAATTTCCCATTCTGAAGGGGGTCGTGATTCGATCATCTATCTCGGGATCCAATTACCCTCTAAACAGAGGCACCTGATCTTGAATATGTATTCCATCCTATTCTCCGACCACAGCTCAAAACCCAACATAGCTTGCCTTAGATGGGAGAAGGAACTCTCAATAAACCTCTCAGAAGAGGACTGGGAAAACATATATTCCTCCATCCATAGGGATCGATCAATGTCTCTGCACAAGAAAATGTCTTTAAGATTCTTTCTAGATGGTACAAGACCCCTCCCAGGCTTCACAAAATTTCTCCCACTATACCCCCTAACTGCTGGAGATGTTCTGACCCAGAAGGATCTCTACTACATATCTGGTGGTCCTACTCTTCAATCCAATCCTTTTGGAAAGATGTTCATTGTCTCACCTCTAAAATCACCACATACCCGATTTTTCCCCAGCTCAAATGCTTCTACACCACTCCTCCAGTCCCAAAAGAGATTATCATCGATCTCTAGCTTTACACCTCTTGAATGCTGCAAAAATGTGCATTACAGCCCACTGGAAATCGACCAATCCCCCAACCATGGCAGACTGGTTCAGTTGTGTAATCAGAATTGCAGAATTGAAGATTTGGTTTACCAGGCCAATGATACACCTACCAAATTTCAGAAAATATGGTCTTGCTGGCATCACTTTCAAACAAACGATGACTACACTCAATTATTATCTCAATAAAGACTGACGATACACTCTGCCAGGTCGCAGGAGGAGGAAGGTCCTACTCCCCTTATGCTCCCCCTCATCTCTACCTACACAATCACCCCTCTTTTTTTTTAGTTTTTTTTTTTGTCTTCATCTCCCCTTTTTCTATTCTGTATATTACCAATACAAATATTATCTCTATTAAGCAATTAATTATTTGTACATCTCACCCCTTTGCATATACCACCCCTTCCAATTATCTCTTTCCTACATTCCACACCATCCCTATTAGGAACTTTCCCAGATTCCCCCCTTCAATTCACATAACAGAAGCCCTACCCTTTTTTCCTTAAGCTATATGACCACGGATTAAGCCTATTATAAAACACTCATTCCCGTAGAGGTTGCTAGTGGTCTGGCGACCACAACCCTATGAGTATATGATATTTCTAAAACCAACAGGCTACTAACAGGAAGAAGAGATTATGTAACCAGTACATGACGATAGATGATATACTTCTAATAGCTACTCGTTTAGTGAGCTTACCTACAACTACTTCTAATCCCATCACCATATATGGGATACACCCCCAGCCTATTATGTTACCTTAGATAGGCTACAAAAACTTGACTACCCAAAGCCTCTCTAACTAGCAGGCTCCCTGATCTACACCACCAGGGTAATCACAACATGAAGCCTACACTCAATATCATCAGCGCTCTGGTAGCAATTACAATACTTGTGGGTCTAATCACCCAAAATACTCATACAGTTTTTGTTATATCCTGTTCATGTATAATGTATACCTGTTAATGCTATCTCTAACATCTTGTATTAACACATTGTATGGGAATTTTTGTACCATGTAACTTTATTTCTTTATGTACTCCATCTTTTTTACACAATAAAATTTGCATTGCAAAAAAAAAATATATACACCGATTTTGGTTATTTTTTACCAAAGATATGTAGCAGTATACATTTTGGCCAAAATTTATGAAAAAAATGACTAATTTGCAACATTTTATAACAGAAACAAAGAAAAATCTATTTATTTTACAGAATTTCCAGTCTTTTTTTTATTAATAGCGCAAAAAATAAAAAACCCAGTAGTGATTTAATACCACCAAAAGAAATCTCTATTTGTGTGAAAAAAAGGACAAAAATGTAATATGGGTACAGTGTTGCGTGACTGAGTAATTGTCATTCAAAGTGTGAGAGCGCTGAAAGTTTAAAATTGGTCTGGTTAGGAAGGGGGTTAAGTGCCCAGTGGGCAAGTGGTTAATAGAGATGACCAGGAATTATGTTCGGAAAGTATAATGGGAGGTAAGTGTAATGGATTGATGGGTGCTCAACCTGTGGCCCTCCAGCTGTTGCAAAACTACAAGTCCAATGAGGCATTGCAAGGCTGAAAGTTACAAGCATGACTCCCAAAGGCAGAGACATGGTGGGACTTGTATTTCCGCAACAGCTGGAGGGTCACGGGTTGAGCACCCATGGCACATTACCTCTGTGTCATTCATTTCAAGCTATCACAAAACTGTGACACTAGTGCAGTGGTGCTGTTAGATATGTGCTTCCGCTCCTGCTGTTTACTGATATTGGTCTCTGCTATTTTATGAATGGAGTTTGTCACAGAAAATAGTTTCATAGACAGTTATTGCAAAGACTAATTCCATTCATAAAACCACAGCTAATTGTATTGCTCTGCTCTCTGCACAGTTTTTGGAGATCTATATGAATTCTATAGCTATATTGGGAATTGACAAATGAACCGCATCAGCCCCGGAAGATTTGGCTGCTGAATCATCAGGCCATTTTTTGCAATTCGGCACTGCGTCGGTTTAACTGCGCGGTCCTGCGGCACTGCAACCAAACAAAATTGACGTCCTTTTTTTTCCCACAAATAGAGCTTTCTTTTGGTGGTATTTGATCATCTCTGCGGTTTTTATTTTTTGCACTATAAACAAAAACATAGCAACAATTTTGAAAAAAAAAACACTATATTTTGTACTTTTTGCTATAATAAATATCCCCATTTTTTTTTAAAAAAAGCTAATTTTTCCTCAGTTTAAGCCAATATGTATTCTTCTACATATTTTTGGTAATAAAATCCGCAATAAGCGTACATTGATTGGTTTGCGCAAAAGTTATAGCCTCTACAAAATAGGGGATAGATTTATAGCATTTTTATTATTATTTTTTTTTTTTACCAGTAATGGCAGCGATCTGCGATTTTTATCGGGACTGCAACATTATGGCAGACACTTCGAACACTTTTGACACAATTTTGGGACCATTGGCATTTATACAGCGATCAGTCCTATAAAAATGCACTGATTACTATAAAAATGTCACTGGCAGGGAAGGGTTAAACACTAGGGGGGGATCAAGGGGTTAACTGTGTTTCCTCTCTGTGTTCTAACTGAAGGGGGAGGGGACTTTCTAGGGGAGATGACAGATCGCTGTTCATACTTTGTATGAACACACGATCAGTCTCTTCTCCCCTCAGAGAACTGGAATCTGTGTGTTTACACACACAGATCCCATTTCTCGGTGTGTCACGAGTGATCGCGGGAGCCTGGCGGTCATTGCACCCACCGGGCACTTGCATCGGCTCGGGGGGCGAGCAGCGGGTGCGCGCCCCCCTAGTGGCCACAAGGCGAAGAGACAAAACATAACGTTGTTTCACCCAGCCGTGCCATTCTGCCGCAGTAAAACTGCGGTGGCTGGTCGGCAAGTGGTTAAAGAAATTATTCTTGGGGGTCTTCTTTAGCACTATCCATTGTGCTATTGGGTGGTGCCTTTTAATACAGTTTGGTTTCAAATTGGGCTATATGCATTGACACAACTCCTTATGTCCAGACAGTGTGTCTATCTTCTGACTTGGCACCATCCACAGGCAGCTTAATAGGATGCAGAAGTTGAATACAACCCAATTTTACTTCAGATAGTAAGTAGTACAGTATTTTGAAGTGTAAAAAGACAATGACAATCCTAAATCCTGTCTCTTTGAATAGCTAACACTGACTGAGGGAACATGGAAGAAGTGGGGAGGGCCTAACGAGGGCTAAACCAACTAGCACTAAAAAGGGGAGGACAGAGGAAGAAACCAAAATCACAATATTAAACAAGATGTAGTTGGCCAAAATCACCACTAGATGTCAGCATACTACAAAACAATAACAACCTAATTCAGTACAATACATGATGTATAAATACATGAAAGCAGGTCAGAACAAATACTATATACAATACTATATACTATATACATTCTGATAACCAAGTTATGCACTTACCTCCAAATGTAATGTTTAACTGAACTTTGCCATATAATTCTATTATATCCTGCAGATGTAGTGCACTTTCTGAAAGTGCACCAAATCTCCTGCATTCAGGAGTTTTGGTGCACTTTCAGAAAGCTCATCAAACCCACAAGTAATAACAGAAGTCTATGACTCAGTGAAGGTAACCCGCAGGTGCACTGTGGATCAGTTTGAAAGCAGCCCAGAGTCACAAGTGCAGAACTAGAACAGATATGCCCATTACTATGTAACTTTAATTTAAAAAAAATGACCTTTAACCACTTGAGCCCCGGACCATTATGCTGCCTAAGGACCAGAGGTCTTTTTCCAATTTGGCACTGCGTCGCTTTAACTGCTAATTGCGCGGTCATGCAATGCTGTACCCAAACGAAATTTGCGTCCTTTTCTTCCCACAAATAGAGCTTTCTTTTGATGGTATTTGATCACCTCTGCGGTTTTTATTTTTTGCGCTATAAACGGAAAAAGACCGAAAATTTTGAAAAAAAATGATATTTTCTACTTTTTGTTATAAAAAAAATCCAATAAACTAAATTTTAGTCATACATTTAGGCCAAAATGTATTCGGCCACATGTCTTTGGTAAAAAAAATGTCAATAAGCGTATATTTATTGGTTTGCGCAAAAGTTATAGCGTCTACAAACTAGGGTACATTTTCTGGAATTTACACAGCTTTTAGTTTATGACTGCCTATGTCATTTCTTGAGGTGCTAAAATGGCAGGGCAGTACAAAACCCCCCCAAATGACCCCATTTTGGAAAGTAGACACCCCAAGGAAATTGCTGAGAGGCATGTTGAACCCATTGAATATTTATTTTTTTTGTCCCAAGTGATTGAAAAATGACAAAAAAAAAAAAATATTTACAAAAAGTGGTCACTAAATGATATATTGCTCACACAGGCCATGGGCCTATGTGGAATTGCACCCCAAAATACATTTAGCTGCTTCTCCTGAGTATGGGGATACCACATGTGTGGGACTTTTTGGGAGCCTAGCCGCGTACGGGGCCCCGAAAACCAATCACCGCCTTCAGGATTTCTAAGGGTGTAAATTTTTGCTTTCACTCATCACTGCCTATCACAGTTTCGGAGGCCATGGAATGCCAAGATGGCACAAAACCCCCCAAAATGACCCCATTTTGGAAAGTAGACACCCCAAGCTATTTGCTGAGAGGCATATTGAGTCCATGGAATATTTTATATTTTGACACAAGTTGCGGGAAAGTGACACTTTTTTTTTTTTTTTTTCATAAAGTTGTCACTAATCGATATATTGCTCACACAGGCCATGGGCATATGTGGAATTGCACCCCAGAATACATTTAGCTGCTTCTCCTGAGTATGGGGATACCACATGTGTGGAACTTTTTGGGAGCCTAGCCGCGTACTGGACCCCGAAAACCAATCACTGCCTTCAGGATTTCTAAGGGTGAAAATTTTTGATTTCACTCTTTACTGCCTATCACAGTTTCGGAGGCCATGGAATGCCCAGGTGGCACAAAACCCCCCCAAATGACCCCATTTTGGAAAGTAGACACCCCAAGCTATTTGCTGAAAGGCATGGTGAGTATTTTGCAGCTCTCATTTGTTTTTGAAAATGAAGAAAGACAAGAAAAAGCATTTTTTTTTTCTTTTTTCAATTTTTAAAACTTTGTGACAAAAAGTGAGGTCTGCAAAATACTCACTATACCTCTCAGCAAATAGCTTGGGGTGTCTACTTTCCAAAATGGGGTCATTTGGGGGGGTTTTGTGCCACCTGGGCATTCCATGGCCTCCGAAACTGTGATAGGCAGTGAAGAGTGAAATCAAAAATTCACGCCCTTAGAAAGCCTGAAGGCGGTGCTTGGTTTTCGGGGTCCCGTACGCGGCTAGGCTCCCAAAAAGTCTCACGCATGTGGTATCCCCGTACTCAGGAGAAGCAGCAGAATGTATTTTGGGGTGTAATTTCACATATTTCCATGGCATGTTTGAGCAATATGTCATTTAGTGACAACTTTGTGCAAAAAAAAAAAAAAATTTGTCTCTTTCCCGCAACTTGTGTCGCAATATAAAATATTCCATGGACTCGACATGCCTCTCAGCAAATAGCTTGGGGTGTCTACTTTCCAAAATGGGGTCATTTGGGGGGGTTTTGAACTGTCCTGGCATTTTATGCACAACATTTAGAAGCTTATGTCACACATCACCCACTCTTCTAACCACTTGAAGACAAAGCCCTTTCTGACACTTATTGTTTACATGAAAAAGTTTTTTTTTTTTGCAAAAAAATTACTTTGAACCCCCAAACATTATATATTTTTTTAAAGCAAATGCCCTACAGATTAAAATGGTGGGTGTTTCATTTTTTTTTTTCACACAGTAATTGCGCAGCGATTTTTCAAACGCATTTTTTGGGGAAAAAACACACTTTTTTTAATTTTAATGCACTAAAACACGCTATATTGCCCAAATGTTTGATGAAATAAAAAAGATGATCTTAGGCCGAGTACATGGATACCAAACATGACATGCTTTAAAATTGCGCACAAACGTGCAGTGGCAACAAAATAAATACATGTTTAAAAGCCTTCAAAAGCCTTTACAGGTTACCACTTTAGATTTACAGAGGAGGTCTACTGGAAAAATTACTGCACTCGATCTGGCCTTCGCGGTGATACCTCACATGCATGGTGCAATTGCTGTTTACGTTTGACGACAGACCGCCGCTTGCGTTCGCCTTAGCGCGAGAGCAGGGGGCGACAGGGGTGTTTTTTTTTTTTTTCTTTATTATTTTTTTGCTTTTTTAATCTTACTTTTAAACTGTTCCTTTCATATTTTTTTTTTTAATCATTTTTATTGTTATCTCGGGGAATGTAAATATCCCCTATGATAGCAATAGGTAGTGACAGGTACTCTTTTTTGAAAAAATTGTGGTCTATTAGACCCTAGATCTCTCCTCTCCCCTCAAAGCATCTGACCACACCAAGATTGGTGTGATAAAATGCTTCCCCAATTTCCCAATGGCGCTATTTACATCCGGCGAAATCTAAGTCATGAAATACTCATAGCTTCCGGTTTCTTAGGCCATAGAGATGTTTGGAGCCACTCTGGTCTCTGATCAGCTCTATGGTCAGCTGGCTGAATCACCGGCTGCATTCTCAGGTTCCCTGTTGAGACAGGAGAGCCAGAGAAAAACACGGAAGACGGTGGGGGGGGGGGCATTCCCTCCCACGGCTTGTAAAAGCAGTCTAGAGGCTAATTAGCCGCTAGGATTGCTTTTACATGAAAGCCGACCGCTGGCTGAAAAGAATGATACCAAGATGATACCTAAACCTGCAGGCATCATTCTGGTATAACCACTCAAAGTCGTGAATGGCGTACCTGAAGACAAAAAAATGGTTAACAATGGTTAACAATAAAGCACAGTAAAGTGTAAATAATTACACACCTGAAAAACAAACATGATAAAACATAATAACAATAACAATAACAATAAAACATTGCAGAATAGAATACAGTAAAAAAGAGCAGAACAATAGAGAGAGAGAATAGAGAGAGAGAGAACAATAAAACGACAACTATTTTTTTTTATTTCATATTTTTTTTTTTTTTTTACACTTTTTTTGTAACTAACTTTTATAACGGTAACCGGTTCCAGGTTCGGGTCTCTCAAAATGCGATGGCATTTTGGGAGACCCTGTGAAAGTGTGCCTAGTCTGTGCAATGCTGTACCCTACGCTAATACTCAACTAGTGAATGGTAGCGTTCAAAACATTCACCAATGCAAAGACCAGGATTGTCAGGACAGGAGGGACAATAATAGTGGGCGTCACGCCTATATCCGCGCTTGCTGCAGACACGACATCTTTTTTGGGGGGTTCGTTGGGTAGGGGTACTCGGGAGGACATAAAAATGCCTCTCATGCAGCCGACTGCATTTGGTTGGGGATGTGAATGGGGGAAGTACGGGCGCTGCAGAAGTGGTGGGTTCCCAATTAGGATTGGCGAATGCAGCAGGAAGGGCACTATGGGCACGATGGGCCTGTGTTTGTCTTTTTGGTGGCAGCGGGACACTACTTGTGCTTGCCACCTCACCAGCTTCAACTGCACTTATGGGACTCGCCACGTCACCACGTGTTACTGCAGTGCTGGTTTGACTACGACCGGGGTGTACTAGGCCGCTGGCGCTTGCCAGTTCACCAAAACGCTACCAAAAAACTGTTAGCGATCGCAGGGATCAGGCCTGACTCTGCGAACGCTGCAGTTATGCGTTTAGTGTTTTGTAAGTGACAGTGATCGATCGATACTGCACTTGGGTGGGCTGGACCGGGCCGGGCGGAGGGGCAAAACGCAGGTGCTAGCAGGTATCTGGGCTGATCCCGCTAACACTGCGTTTTTGGGAACCCTAAACTGCTGGGGACGCTAGTATAGATCTGATCGGATCAGATATTGATGCGATCAGATACTATACCACTAAGGGAGGTGTACGGTGCGTGCGTGGGTGTTAGCGGTACTGGCGCTAATCTGACGCTGCCTGGGGCTGGTGCTTGCCAGTTCACCAAAATACTACCAAAAAAACTGTTAGCGATCGCAGGGATTAGGCCTGACTCTGCGAACGCTGCAGTTATGCGTTTAGTGTTTTGTAAGTGTCAGTGATCGATCGATACTGCACTTGGGTGGGCTGGGCCGGGCGGAGGCGCAAAACGCAGGTGCTAGCAGGTATCTGGGCTGATTCCGCTAACACTGCGTTTTTGGGAACCCTAAACTGCTGGGGACGCTAGTATAGATCTGATCGGATCAGATATTGATCCGTTCAGATACTATACCACTAAGGGAGGCGTATGCTGCGTGCGTGGGTGTTAGCGGTACTGGCGCTAACCTGACGCCTGGGGCTGGTGCTTGCCAGTTCACCAAAATGCTACCAAAAAAACTGTTAGCGATCGCAGGGATCAGGCCTGACTCTGCGAACGCTGCAGTTATGCGTTTAGTGTTTTGTAAGTGACAGTGATCGATCGATACTGCACTTGGGTGGGCTGGGCGGAGGCACAAAACGCAGGTGCTAGCAGGTATCTGGGCTGATCCCGCTAACACTGCATTTTTGGGAACCCTAAACTGCTGGGGACGCTAGTATAGATCTGATCGGATCAGATATTGATCCGATCAGATACTATACCACTAAGGGAGGTGTATGCTGCGTGCGTGGGTGTTAGCGGTACTGGCGCTAATCTGACGCTGCCTGGGGCGACGCATATCACCGCCGGGCGATCGGGGGGCTAAACCTTTATTCGGTAATAAACGGCGGGTGCCCTGACACTATAAAAAATAAACAAACTAACCAGCGTCAACCGTAACGGTTATACGGTGATCAGTGGTGAAAGGGTTAACTAGGGGGCAATCAAGGGGTTAAAATATTTATCAGATAGTATAGGGGGGTCCCTGACGCTATAAAACGCTGACGGCGAACCTAAATATTTACCTCACTAACTAGCGTCACCAGCGACACTAATACAGCGATCAGAAAAATGATCGCTTAGTGACACTGGTGACAGGGGGTGATCAAGGGGTTAAAACTTTATTAGGGGGGGTTAGGGGGGTACCCTAGACCTACAGGGGGGTAACAGTAACTGTCCCAACACTGTAACTGTCACAAACTGACACTATGCAGTAATCAGAAAAAAAAAAAAAAACTGCTGGTGTCAGTTTGTGACAGGGGGGGGGGGTGATTGGGGGGGGATCGGGGGGCGATCGGGGGGGGGGATCAGGGTGTTTTGTGTGCCTGGCATGCTCTACTGTGTGTGTGTGTGTTGTGCACTCACATTGATGTCTTCTCTCCTCGGGCCGGAACGGAAATTACCGAGCCGAGGAGAGATGACATCATTTCCTTTGCTGCTGTTTAGCATACAGCAGCAAAGGAAGATTCTCATTGGCCGGCGGCGATCGCGAGGGGGGGGCCACGAACGGATGGTCTCCCCCTCATCACCGATCGCCGCTGGACAAAAGACGACCGCCTCGGGCACCGGGGGGGGGTCCGATCGGACCCCCCACCCGCGGAAGGCAAATCACGTACCCTGTACGTGATTTTGCCTGTCCGTGCCACTTTGCCGATGTACATCGGCGTGAGGCGGTCGTCAAGTGGTTAAACCCAATCTTCACTTTAGGAATCACCCTGCAGGTATCGCTGGTTGTTGCTGTCCCAGGAGGAGTGCATTTGGTACCACTCTACCTAAGACAGGAGCCGGCGCTATACTGGAAGCATTGGCTCTGCACTCTACTACAGCCACATGCTTCCTCTACTGGCTCCATTCTCAATACTGCGAGTCGGGAACCCATGATCCCAGAGCAAGAGCCCGTGGGCCAGTGGTTGGGCACCCCTTCTGTAGATGTTGGAAAAGCACTCTAACTGCAGCCTAGTATTAACATTGCTGGGAGGTCTATTCATTTACTTTCTACAGTAACATCTATCATAAATTTAAATGAATCAAGCTGGACAGTTTCACCATATGTGGTACAATATGATTACGCACGTAGAAATGGATCCATATGAAACAATGGTTGCCTTGGAATGATAATGTCTGCCAACTGAATTAATTTACCTTTATATTTATTTAAAAGTAGATCAGTCTTTTCATAGTTAATATGTCTGAAGTCATCCTGTTATCTTAATAATATGATAAGTCAGTGCCAGCCATAAGTAAGCAAGGTACCGCATCCTGAAATCTATTAGTCAGAAAAATTGTGGGTGAAGAAAAAGGATTTTCTTGGTGTCTCCAAAAACAGATACAAAATTAAAATAAATCAATTTTTATTAGAAACAAATCTGATAAAAAAATATCCATAATATGGAAGGTAACAATGTAACAAAGAGTATACATGTAAATTACTCCTAAAAGACCGACATGCAGGTCCTATTGGTGTTAAACACTAAATGCCTATGAATGTGGTACTATAATATACAGCATTCACAAAATAGACGAACATGCGTTCAACTGATGCATAGAGTTGGGAGAACAGTTCGGGCCGAGTAAAAGTCCAGCCTGAACAATGCCTGTTTGCCCATTTGGTGAACACCCGAATTTACTGGGCATTTGGCTGCACGGTGCATTCTAAGCCCCGGCAAAGCTTTGCTGGGTGATTGCTGGGTCGGTGATGTCACAAGGGGACAGTGCCCTCAGGTAATGTTGCCAGGTGGCCCCACCCTTACCTATATAAGAACTGACAAATGGCAAACCAGGCATTCGGCGGTTTGCCTTAGTTGATGGCAGAGCGTTTTTTTTTTCTTTTATAGGTCCGGCGGTGGGGCGGGCGTCGTGATTGACGTTGGATCTACATCAGGGACACTGTTTTTTTATTTCTTATTTTTTAATAAAGGAATTGTCAAAAACTGTCTCTGTGTTTCTATTACTTTTTGACACTTTTTTGGTGAATGGGTAGTGGTACTATGTACCCCATACCCATTCACATAGGGGGAGGGGGCGGGATCCAGGGGCCCTCTTGTTAAAGGGACTTCCAGATTCTGTAAAGCCCCCTGCTCATAGACCACCACAACCAAAGCCTAGCGTTGTGGGGATGAAGCCCTTTTCCCCATCAACATGGGGTCAAGGTGCTTTGGGGTGGAAGGGGGCAGAGCCCCCCTGCCCAAAGCACCCAACCCACTATGTTGAGGGCATGTGGCCTGGTATGGTTCAGGAGGGGGGACTTGGGGACTTTTAATTTTTCAAGTTCAGGTCTCAAAGATTTTAACAGGGTTTACGGTTTGGGTCAGAACTTTTTCTCTGTTCAGGAGTTCTGGTGTGAACCAAACAGGGGGGTGTTCGGCCCATCTCTACCGCTGTAGCAGTGTCAACATGTTTTGCAGTCCAAACTGGTTCTTCAGGAGGTTAGGGAGTACTGAACATCTACAGTATAGTAAATCAGAACATCGAAATAATCCAAAATGCAACAAACAAAGAGTATATTTGACATAGTAATGCAGAAGATGTCAGGCTCATCAGCACAAAACCCCAATCTTACCCAGGATTGGAGAGCAAGCCCAGATGACTGGAAATGTAAAGGCTGCAAAGCCAAATGCCCCTCAGGTGAACATGGGAGCAAAATATAGGTCAGCAAAAATTAAGTAAAATGTATCTCAAATATATTGAATCGGATGAAGGGGAGGAAACAGTAGGATTTTGTGAAGGCTGTGGCATTTGGAGAGCTGACTTAAAAACCGCTAGTTTGAACAAAGACCTGTGCTAATAAGATTTTGTTCATACCATAACTGCTTTTTCTCCCCAAACATTTGTTTAAAAGGGCTGCCAACACATGCCAATGAAACAAAAAAGTAATACATTTTTTTAAAAAGTACACCACAACATGCTTTTGAACTGATATACTAACGGATTTTGCATTTCTTCACTATATCTTCACTCAAAAAATTGTGTGATTATTCACTTCAATGTGCAGTCATGTAAAGTCCATCTGCACATAATTAGGTATTCAGTGAGTGAACAGAAATATGCGTTTCACATGATCTGATAATTTCATTGAATGTCACCACTGTGCATCCCATGGAGGGCTGTGTGTTGCTATGCATTGCTATAACATGCAGTAAAAAGTGCTTTACCACAAAGCATAGGTGTGAAGCAAGCCATATTTAATCTTTTCTATGGTGTAGATAAGATAAAATTGCACAAAAATGCATTTTAGGACATCTACACCATGGAAAATCTCAATTCAGTTTCTCCACCTATTTGAATAAGACATCATCAAATGACACAAGTTTAAAATGTATAAAATGATGCGGTAAAATGTACATCACTGCCTGAGCATGGATGTGAAAGGTAGTTAAACTAACTATGCATTTAGTATTAAAAAAAATCTCTGTAAAATGGATTCAAGTTGTTTTATTTTCTAAATATTACAAGTTTAGATGTTTAGATATCCAGGTAATTTGGTGGATAGTCAATGGAAGGTAAGGACTTAAACACTACAGTATTCTGTTCACATTTATAGATAAATAGTCATTTTAGTTACTTATTTTCAGCAATGTCGTGTGTTTGATTTTTGTCATTGCAACTTTTTAGTAAAGGTATCTAATTGCTTTCTTGCATTGTCTTCATAATTGTCATTCTGGTTATATTCAATTGTTGCTGCCATTCACACACATAAAAACATGGTTCCCAAGGCAACAAGAGGTAATACAGAAATACAAAACAGAGGAACACAAAATCTTAGATTAGTTAGCTCCGGATAAGCACTTCATACGAGACAATTTTGAATCTTTATCATTTTAAGTACCAAGAACAAAATATTCATGTGATAAAACATTAATGAAACACTAGGGGAGAAAACCACAAAGTGCATTTTACAAGATACTGTATACCGCAGTTTTCTCATTAAAGAAGGCATCAATCTAAAGCTTTCGTTTTGGGTGAAAGGATAATAGAAGCACTCTGTAATTTAGTATCTAATTACACTGATCTTTTAGCACGAGTTCTAAAGTTTACACCTGGATCTTTGGTCTTTCAGGTCCTCCAAAAGTTTATTTTTTGAGTGAAGGGAGATAGAGGCACCCTGTGATTTAACCTCTAATTACACAGGATCCTTTGCCTTTCAGCCCCCTTAAAATTATGGTGGTCCAGAATGCTTTGCTTTCCTCTTGGTGAAAAGGGGGTCTTTTTACCAAGCACTTTACAAAAGTTAATTGAGAGCCATCCGGGACAAAGTATTTTGTACCTAATGGAATGGGTCATTTTGGAGGGCCTGGCCACTCTAAAAAGGCTTAGGGCCTCTACCAGCATCAGTGCTTTATTATCTGGCACGCAGACACATAGAGATCCTGCTGTGTTGCACCCTCTGCAGTATTCAAAACAGGTATGGAATGTGTGGAAGAATCTAGGGAAAAGTGTACAAAAAGGATTATGCAAAAGAATATTTCTGGCAGAAAATGACAATTTCAGTATATCCACACTCTGCAAGGTATAATGCCTGCTTTTGTGTTGCACCCTCTGCAGTTGCAAAACAGGTACCAGAGATAGTAAAAAAGACAAAAAAGTGTGCAAAAATATCCTAGCAGAAAGTGTCAATCTCAGTATATGCACCCTCTGCAGGGTGTGATACCTTATGAAGTTGTACTAATATTCAGATTCGGTGAGTGCATTCACATTAGGAGCATGGATAAAGATCACCAACAGCAGCTGTCACCTAAATAAAAAGCGTTTTTTTTTTTTTTTTTTTTAAAGATATCATCCACCAGCAAGCACTGGACACTTTTTGAGCATTCACTCCAATGATATTCATGGTCATCATCATATCACCAGGTTTAACCCCTTAGGGATAAACATATTGTTTTCATTTATTGGTAAAATTAATTTTGTTCAGCAACCACCAGAGAGTGTGACACATTCCAAATTACACTTATCTGAATTAGGATACATTCAGTTCACGGTCATCACTATACCACCAGTTCTAACCCTTTTGGGTTATACATATTGTTTTTCATTTATTGTTAACATTTATTTTTAGCACTTGCCAGAGGGTGTAACACATCCCTTATTACACTCAATTGAACTAGTATACATTTAGTTTATTTTTCAATTCCACCTTCATTTTTATTTCAATGTGTCACACATACACACAGGTTTTTTCATAGTATAGGCACCGACTTTATGTAGAGGGTGTAGTACATCAGCATTTTAACAACAAAATTGCTGCTTCCTATCATTCATTTCTTGGTTCCCATCACCCTGACTCACAAATTAGTTTTCAAAAAAACAATTTTTTCCCCATCCAGCAGAGGGTAATGTTTTCTGAATATTAGTACAACTTCATAAGGTATCACACCCTGCAGACGGTGCATATACTGAGATTGACACTTTCTGCTAGGATATTTCTGCACACTTTTTTGTCTCTTTTACTATCTCTGGTACCTGTTTTGCAACTGCAGAGGGTGCAACACAAAAGCAGGCATTATACCTTGCAGAGCGTGGATATACTGAAATTGGCACTTTCTGCCAGAAATATTCTTTTGCATAATCCTTTTTGTACTCTTTTTCCTAGATTCTTTCACACATTCCGTACCTTTTTTGCATACTGCAGAGGGTGCAATGCAGCAGGATCACTATAACAGGTGTAAACCAAATACCTTTTCATTAGAACAGCTCCACACCTACATTCTCTCTCAATTAACTCTAGTATACTTCACCTAGGTGATAGTGTATCTGT
Source organism: Lithobates clamitans (assembly GCA_037952925.1). NCBI lineage: Eukaryota > Metazoa > Chordata > Amphibia > Anura > Ranidae > Lithobates > Lithobates clamitans. Next base: position 3,976,663 of record JBBGZY010000353.1, read on the forward strand.
AGGGGCAGCAGTTCATTTTCAGATTTTCTTGTACTTGCATCCGGTGCGCAAATTTACCCACAAACTTTTCTACGCAGATACATAGGCATACACTAACAACCCAAAAAGCATGGGGAGACCCTTCATAACATTGGACCTTAGAAGAATATATACAGTGTATATATGCACTAGTGCGCTAGTCAACCTGTCAGGGATGCCGACTACAGGAATGGCTAGATATGCATAGCTACACAACTGAGGCCAGGCTATATATGATTGAAGCAAGTTTGTTAACAGTGAAACAAAACACATCCAACACTAGCAAACAGGATACACAGCAAACATGGCGATACAAGTGAACTGTAACCAAATTACAAAATTCCTGACAGGCAATCTAGCTAGGTAAGAGAAAGCCTAACTAGCAAACTAAATATATACAATATATACAACATTGGAAACACAGAAAAACAGGGTAATACCAGAGATGCAGGGAAGGGTTAACCAAAACTGGGATCAGGATCAGGGGAAGCAGATAAAAGGCAGAAGGGTATAAGATGCAGGGCAAGAGCAAGATCAGGAACAAAGTCAGGATTTAGTAAGGTAAATTAATAAGCAGTATCTGGCTAGCAGGGCAAAATACTGAAGCACAAGGGATATGTAGATGAGGGACTAAATACCCTCTCAGCAGCCAGCATCAAGTGGAAATTGATCACTGGGATCTGCTGGCTGCTGGGTTACACCTGATGGTGAACATTGGAACTACGATATTCCGCTGTGGGAGCCTCAGTGCCACCAGCAGGTGATCCAGGTCCTGACACAACCCCAGCGACTTACAAAGTCGTTGATGAGCTTTGGGACCCCAGTGGAAGAGTCTCTTCCTATCCACTGCAGCTGACAGATTTCAGTAGGCTCTATGCCAAGCCACAATGCAGCAAGCTAGAGAAAAAAAAATGGGTGAAAAATTGGTGTGGCTACTAAACGCAACCAATGGGTAACATTTTTCACTTTTTCCCAATTTATTCGTGAATCTGACTGGTTTCTACAAGCAACAGCTCTGGCTTTATTTTCCGTGCTTTTGTGTGCATTAATTAGCCCCAGGAAATAGGTATCGCTTGATTGAAAGTATATTACCCACACAGTCTTTTGAGATATCCAATAGCACACCCCTGAAGATATCAACAGCGGTCCTACAGCAAGCCCTAACTAACCTGGTAAATTAGTTCTGGGGAAATTCTGTTTCAAATGTCTATATATGCAAAAACATACCCACTTATACCCAAGCCTGTGTGGACAGTATGGCCACTTGAGGACTTGGCAAGATCCACAGGCAACTAAAATCTTCAATGACACACAGAAGTTGAATCCAACATACTTGTAGTAGGTACCAAACTACCATTAGATGGCATCTTACATCAGAATAAGAATAACATAATGCAGTTTAGTGCAAACAAAGAAAAACACATTTAGATGGGACACAACACTCCCTGAAATCTCTGGATTTCACTATATAAACCTATAGCATAAAAAAGTTAATGAAGGATGAAGGCTGTGGATAGTCTTAAAAACAGTCTGCTGATTGGGGGGCCTAACCATCTGATTAGCAAGTCAAGTTCTTGCATAAGCAGGATGCTAAAGTTCTGGACTACTGATTTCAACATGAATTTCCAGCTCCTGTAGTTCCCTGGGTGTTTGTCCTGTATTAATTATTTATCTCAGAGTTATGTACTTAGCAGTCTCAGACATATTCATTCTTTCAGGCCTTGTTACAACTCATTCACCATTGCTGGACGTGGCAGCATCCAGTTCCTAATGTTTAGATTTTAGAGGAGGGAATGGAGTATCAGACTGGTTCAGTCCATGTGAATGCATAGAATCTCTAGGTCTCTTGGGGTGGGTTTCAAGAACCATGTGACCAGTCTCAGGAGGTTTTGAGTTGATTTGGTGAGCTGTATTCAGGAAGTTCTATGATGGTATGGGAATTTATTCATAGGTTGTTAGTGTCTTATGCACCAGGGTTACCTATGTGGTTGATTGCTGCAGCTTCTCCTGCTGGATGTAGGTACTGTGGGTTGGTGTACAGGTTTTGAAGCATTCTGTGCAAGTGTGTTAAAATTGTTCTGCCTTAAGGTGTATTGCAAGGTCCCTCTTGCAGGGTCATCCGATGCTGTCAGAATAATACAACGGGCTTCCCTTTCTTTTTTGCAGCTTGTTCTAAAACTTTTAGTTCAGCTATGGCTGCTGTTCCCTTTCTCATGGTCTTCCACCTTTGCTTCTGCTTTGACCTGCATTGCTTCTCACACTTGGACCACTTCATGATATATTGTATACAATACCTTAAAGCATTTTGCGGTAGACTGGCAGGACACAGTTTCATACAGTTATGATATATTGTCTATCAGTGGCTTGACCTTGTAAAATACAATGTGCCTTTCCTTGTTAATCCTTTCTTTAGGCTTCAAGGAAGGCCTAACTCTGTGTTTGGGTCTAGCAAATATCTCTAACTGTTGCAATAAGCTTTATAGCTTTATTGTGTCTACTATCTCTTCCTGTTGGGGGAGAGAAGACTACTCACTGTGTGACTGTAATGGTTGCACCTATTCTTGTTCAGACATGTTGTGCAAATGTAGGCAATGTAGCTATATACTTTATAAGTGTAGTCACAAGTTTTGTAGAAAGTAGATTGTGGAGAGCAGAAAACAAACACAGTCTATCATGGCACAGCAATTCCAGCAGCATGAATGATCCTAGAAACAGCAGTTCTTGTAGCCCCACAAGCAAGTTTAATACACACAAATTTCAATGCATGCACACCTTTCCAAGCTACAGACATACTGTATTTGCTTCTAATGAGTGGGCATGTAGGAAGGTGCCTACAGAAGGGTTAATGTTTTTTCTGTGCTGACTTTTGTTCTGCAGTTATCTGGGTCAACTCTGCTGTCTTTCCTGTGAAACTGTTACATTGTAGATATGTGGTGTATCTGAGAAACTGATTGGCTAGATTTGCCTGCCAATTTTCCACGGATCTACATACAAAGGAGGTCTTCAGTGATACAAGAGAGGGTTATAACTTAGTTTATGGCAAATTATGGTTTCCAACCTTCCATGTTGCCTGCCTCATTTGTTCCGCAGAGTATTCTTGCGTTAGAGGAGCATCTCCGTGGTCTTCGTTCCACTTGGGAACAAGTCCAGGAGGCTTTGCGACATGCTAATGATAGGTACAGACTCCATGCTGACCACAGACGCCTGCCTGCACCTTCCTACCAGGGTGGGGGACAGGGTCTGGCTGTCATCTTGCATCCTCCGACTTCGTGTTACCTCACTGAAGTTCGCACCTCGGTTTTTTGGGCCTTTCCGTATTCTTTGCAGAATTAACCCATTGACTTACGCATTGGACCTTCCTTTGGTCTGCAACCGCTTTACCCCCTCGGTGCCACGTCCTTACCCTGTACAGGTTGAGAACCATGAGGAGTATGAAGTACAGTCCATTGTTGACTCCCGTAGGTTCCATGGGCGCATACAGTACCTGGTGCATTGGAATGGGTATGGTCTGGAGGATCGCTCAGGGGTCTCATCTTCGGATGACATGCCCCTGTCCTCCATGATTTCCATAGACGTTTTCCCCTCAAGCCTGTTAGTCCTCCGAGGGGGAGGGGTCATTGAGGAGGGGTACTGTTAGGGCTGGGCTCAGCCCTTCCTTCTCAGAGCTGGTCGCTCACCTGTCGGCTAATTGCCAGCTGTTATCTCTCCACAGTTACTCAGCTGTTGCTTATATCCTGCTTGTCAGTCCTGCCTACTTAAGCCGTCCAGCCCAAAGGATCTCTGCCTACGCCTTGGTCAACATCACAGAAACTATCTCCTGCGATCCTGTTCATGACTTGCTTTGTTGACATTTCTTCTGGCTCCAGATCCTGCTTGCTGTTCCACTACATTGATCCCTGACTTCTGGCTTGGCTGACTATCCATTACTGTTACTATAACTTTGGCTATATTTTGACTACTTTTGTTCTTTTTACTTTTATTATTAAACAAGTGTGATTTAACTGTACTTCTGCCTTGGCCTGATTTCATGGTTTCTGACATATATATATATTACCAGTGTTACATATTTTTCTACTGTGTCTCTGGTTACCCTAACTCTGAGTCTGACTGCACAGCAATAGAAAATGAGCCATGTGTAGCTTGTGCTGCTGTCTCCTTTAGTTTAAATTCTTTTCCTCTACCCCCTACCCCCACTGCCATAACCTTCCGGTACAAAAGCGGTTAAGGAGCCGATAGAGCTGTGACAGGCACTCAACAAGAGTACCTGAATATGCCCAGCTCCTCCATCCATAGAAACTGGCAAATCTTCACAATTCTCTCTAAGGGGTTACAATAACTTTTGTTAATGCACAGATCAGATCACCATTTGCAATAATTTCTGACCCTTCCTTTAGCTTTCCCTCCTTAACCTAATCTGCTCTGGTAGGGTGTTTCAGACCCTCCTGACCCACTCTTATCTAAGCCCCTGGTCCTGACCACTGCAGACCAGGAACATCCCACAGGAGCTGCAGTTTTGGAGTCGCTCTGTCCCATACGCCTAGCCAGTAAAATTTGGCCCTTGTCAAAGTCACTCAAATCTATATGCTTGCCCATTTTTTCTACTTTGAACACATCAACTTCAGGAACATCATGTTCACTTGCTGCCTAATATATGCCACCACTTTTAGGTGCCATTATCACAAGTTAATCAATGTTATTCACTTTACCTGTCAGTGGTCATAATGTTATAGCTGATGGTCTTGGTGTCCGCTATGCTAATCCTAACAGATGTAAGAAAAATGCTGGTGGCCAATATGGGAAACCATATGGGTATACCAATAATTATCCTATCACTTACAATAGATATCAACCGTTGGATGACAATGAACAGGCCCCTATGAAGATGAGAGGATTATTATACAGCACCCTCTTCAAACTACAACAAATTATTATAGGAATGTGAGAGCCCCTGATTATCAAGAATCACCTAATAGGGAAAACAACAGGGAACCTCGTAGTGGCGGCCCGTCCATAGAGGGCGCACAGGCGCCGCCTCCAATCCTATGCATTTGACCCTCTGATCCAATGGGGGGGGTGGATGTTTTTGAAGCATGTGATTAGAGCCAAAGGCTCTAATTGGCTTCAAACAGTGGGCTCAGGGCAAGGAGCTAGTCTCTCTATTCTCATACTAATACTAATAAGACCCGTTTCCTTATTGTCCAAAACGCCAGGTGATCCCATTGGATGCCTAGGAGCAGGAGGAGAGAGGAGAGCGGAGAGCTCGGCTGGAGGAGAACACCTGCCGACCCACCAGCCACCACTGATATTGGCTTACCTGCAGCAGCGCAGCAGCACTCCCCAGCTTGGACAGGGGAGATCGGAATAAGGAGGTAAGGAGGCTTTATGTCTAGTGGGGGGGCGCATTAATTTCCCCGGGGAGGGGGGTGGACCATCTTGTCCAGAGGGAGAAGGAGAAGGCAAAAGAGTAAGGAGAATGTAATTGTTTCAGGTATTTTTAACCTTAGTAGAAAAGGACTTTTGAGAGACTAGCAAAAGGTTTTTTCACCCCCTGAAAGGCTCAATAAATTTGATGCTTTTATTGATGTACACAAATATTGTACAGAAATTCATGTTCAAAGGTATTTGAACTCCAATCCTATCAAGAATCACGTTGAGGTCAATGAGCATGTGATACATTCTACCTTATCTAATGCCTCCCTCTTTAATCCCCCAAAGGCTATGGCTCTGTCGCTATCTGTGTTCAGGGACTTGATGCTTAAAAATATTGATTGTTTAAAATTTAAAAACATTAAAAATGATGGAGAATTTGAGAGAAGTCTTTATACATAAAAAGAACGGAATGACATAGTCGTTCGTCCCCTTGATAAGAGGTGTGGCATAGTTGTCCTAAGTAAAGAGACTTACAGTATGAGACTGAAATGCTTAGACTTTTTAAGATAGTGACACATATGCCCCCTATATAATAATCCTGCTATTAGGTATAAGAAAGAGTTAAAAATCCTTACCGAGAAAGGGTATAAGGATAGAATATTAAATATAAAAGAGAAAATGTTCCTAATTCCTAGCGTTACCTGTCATGTATTATTTACCAAAAATTCACAAGGATTTAATGAATCCTCCGGGTCACCCTATAATTAGTGGCATTCATTCGATTACCTCCTGTATAGGGAAGTATATCAATAAGTTTTTGCAGCCTCTTGTTCCTAGGATTATTTCCTATCTTATAGATACCTCACATGTTTTGAATGTTCTGGAACATATTAAATGAGGAGATGGCTATTTACTGGCCACTGTGGACTTCACATCCCTTTACTCTATAATCTCCCATGTACAGTACATGGCCTGGAAGCATTTGACATTTTTTTGCCAAGGGATAGCATTTTGACTTTGGGGAAGGTGGATTTTATTTTGGAATTATTAAAGTTTGAAATGACCCATAACTTTTTCTGGTTTGGGGGGTTAGTATTATGTGCAAAATCACGGTGTTGCGATGGGTGCTAAATTTGCTCCTAGTATGGCCAATTTGTTTATGGCTAAATGGAAGGAGGATGTCTATTCACAGAGACTCCCTGAATTTTTTTTGGGGGTGGTTTCATAGATGTCATCCTCCTCCTATGGAATGGTAATAGCAACTGCTTACATAACTTCATTACAGGGTTGAATATAAATGATAGGGGGATTATTTTGCAATTTGAGTCTAGAACTCATGAAGTGCATTTCCTTTATTTGATTTCAGAGTGAAAAATAATACTCTCCAAATGGTCAACAATTTCAAGGAGCCTCATAATAATTCCTATCTTGATATGCCAATTTGTCACCACCCCTCCTGGTTGAGATTTATCCCTAAAAGTCAACTTCTATGCCATTTCTACGATTTCAAGGAGCCTGATAGTAATTCCTATCTTGATATGCCGAGTTGTTACCACCCCTCCTGGTTGAGATCTATCCCTAAAAGTACATTTCTATTCATAAGGTGGAATTGCACTAATGTCAGTGATTATTACCTCCATATAAGTTATTGAGGCATAGATTTATTGACAAAGGATACAAGGATGGGGAACTGGATACGATTATTGATGAAATTGGAGAGAGGGAGAGAAATGCCCTACTCAAGGAGAGAGGTAATACTACTGACTTGGTTAAATTAATGATAGGTAACTCCTATCCTCATATTGATTAGTGGTTCCAAATTAATAATAACTGCTACAGTAGGGAACAGACACAAAAGATACGCTCAACATCTTTCCAAATAACTGTTCTGCTTTATTATGACGCAATTGAAGGTTTTTATACACATGATTACGTAGGTATCACATTAATATTACAATTGTACGTTTATGGTAACAAGGGGCGTTACATAGGCAGGCTAATTCTAATCAGGACTCGAAAGAATGTAAACATGTACTGAAAACATTATTAGTGCTGTGTGCACAGTGAGGGCAGTGTGCAATACATATAAAATAGAATACAATCATATACATAACTTACAAATATCCATTACACTACTCCTAAGTCTGATTCACTTAATTGGGCCTTCATTAGGTTTTTTTCTAGTCTGCATTGGCCCATAAAACATATTATCAAAAGACATTGGCTAGTGATGAAAAATTATTCCATTTTGGGCCCTCTTTATTCTGAATAAACCTGATGTTGTGTATAGGAAGCCCCCTCTTTGAGCAATATGGTGGTTCCCAACATATAGATCTCCCTAAGAGAATACAATTTTCCCGGGAATTAAAAGGATACCGCCATGCCATAAATGTGAGGTATGTAGAGTGAATCAACTTAAAGCTAGAAGATTAACCACCTTTAGTTCCAACCAGACAGCCAGGACATATGAGAGCAAATCTTTATAACCTGCAACACTAAAAACGTGGTATACATGCTTATATGGCCATGTGATCAACAGTATGTGGGAAGGAATAATTAGAAAGCTACAGACCAGAGTAAAAGAACATATAGCTAATATTAGATCAGGTTTCCGAAGACATAGTGTATCACAGCACTATGCAAAACACCATGGAAATAATACAGATGGTACTGCTGCTATAGGGATTGATAGTGTTCTCCCACATTAGAGAGGTAGTTATGTATTTATAATTTAAAAAGGTATGTCCTATTTGGGTTAAATGTCGAATAGGACATTAATAGTTTTATTAACAGTAGCTAGTTTTGTATTCTAGGAAGTATTAAGGAATATGAAATTGGTTTTATTCTTTTTTTTTTTTATCAGATCTTCCCTAAATATAGGTATTTAGTGTAATACAATTGTGGTTATTAATGTTTTTATTTATGATAATATATTTAATGTGCCATTACCTTGATTTGCATCTAATATTAAAAGGGTTTTTATTGTATTTTCTGATAAGAATTCTGATAAGTTTTTTTTAATCATTTTTATTTACTGATAGGATGAAATACTGTATACAGAATTAATTATTTTTATTTGTAATTGGCAGGCTGTTAGCTCTCTTTTTTCTTTTTTTTTCTAATACTTTTTGATGTAATATTTTTTTAATAATCATTCTGATTTGTTACCACAAGATAGAGCTCTTATATATCATCCAAATTAGGAGGCTCCGGGCTTTTCTGATAGCAGGCAATCAGTATATATTAAGAGTATATGTGATAGATGTCACTCAACTTGTCCCCCAAAGACGTATTTCTGATGAAACATGTCAGGCTTGGCCTGTCTGTGACATCATCACGTGTTGGCGTGAGTCCATGCTGTTTGCCGGTCCCATTCAGCGTCTCTCTGAGCTTTCTGAGCTACCCGAGCTATCAGCCTGCTATATAAGTTTTTTTTATATATGGAATGAATGGTCCCCCATATTATTGTCATTTGAATTTGTGGACTGAATAAAGGTGCCAAAGATTTTATATACGTCACTATGGGAGTTTGTATATTTTTTATCTAATAGTGACCTTGAGCTGCCTGAGCTGTTTGTACAGCATGGTGGAATTGCTTCTAACCCTAACATATCAAGAGCTTTATGACCATTTTTAACTTAATGGCTCAGATCTGGTGCCTTTAGTTTTATCTCATGGTGGTGGATATACTGCCCTCCCAGGCAATACTGGCTATGTCTGCTATCATGAGGCCTGGATGCTGAGACCCTGGAGCTAGAGAAAGTTGACTGAGGGGGCTGTCTGCTGAAAAGCTGGTCTGGTATCACCGAAGTAAAGTATAAGTTGGAAGTTGGAAGGAGGCAACCAACTGTACTTGGGCTTTGAGTGAGTACAAATGCTTCTGAAAGATCTTGGGGACCTTTGTGCTTTTGCTACCCCTCTGGTTCTAGAGAAAGTCATCTGTGGGTCTAGTTAAAGGGGGCACCGGCTGGTGTGCTGAAGAGCTTTGTCCAGTTAATCTTCTACTAAAAGGGACTTTGCTCTTGTAGCTCTAAGAAAGGAGTTTACAGTTAACTACTACTACTACTACTGCTAATACAATTACTGCCTTAAAGCTGAAGTCTACTGTTTGCTACAAGCATGGACTTTAATATAGCTTGTCCTGAAAAGAAAACATAAGTCCTCAAGTTGTACGTAGTTATTGTTTTTTGAGTATCTCACCTAATTCCCTCAACCCTATCCAAGTTCTCCAAGATAAATACAACAAGAGCAACACCCCGAGACTGATCATTGAAGAATCATGTGAATGAGCCTGTGTGCCTGGCTGTAGGGAGAAGCTTGTGGGGAAGAGATGGACAGTATTTCTGCGGCTCCTACAGGAGTAGTGCTAAATACACTGCTCAAAAAAATGAAAGGAACACTTTTTTTTAATCAGAGCATAGTATCAAGTCAATTAAACTCCTGGGATATCGATATGGTCAGTTAACCACTTGCCGACCACCGCACACCGATTTACGTCAGCAGAATGGCACGGGCAGGCAAAAGGGTGTACCTGTATGTCCCTTTGAATTTGTCGGTTAGCAGCCATGTGCCTCTGGTCCCGCGAACCCGATGTTTGCCTGTGGCCCGTGATTGCGGCGAGGAGAGGCAGAATGGGGAAATGCCTATGTAAACAAGTAATTTACCTGTTCTGCCTAGCAACATGACAGGGATCTACTGCTCCCTGTCATCAAGGGCACGGATCTCTGTCATGTTGGGGATCTACTGCTCCCTGTCATCAAGAGCACGTATCTCTGTCATGTTGTAGTGAGCCCATCCCCCCTACAGTTAGAACACATCCAGGGAGCACACTTAAGCCCTTGATCGCCCCCTAGTGTTTAACCCCTTCCATGCCAGTGTAAATTATGCAGTAATCAGTGGCTATTTGTAGCTCTTATCGCTGTATAAATGTCAATGGTCCCAAAATAGTGTCAAGAGTGTCTGATCTGTCCGCCATAATGTCGCAGGCCCGATAAAAATCGCAGATCACCGCCATTACTATCAGAATACACTTATTGCGATTTTTTTACCAAAAATATGTAGAAGAATACATATCAGCCTAAACTGTGGAAGAAATTAGTTTTTTTATATATTTTTTGGTATATTTATTATAGCAAAAGGTCAAAAATATTGCTTTTTTTTCCAAAATTGTTGCAGAGGTGACCAAATACCACCAATAGAAAGCTCTATATGTGGGAAAAAAATGACTTCAATTTTGTTTGCGTACAACGTTGCACAACCGTGCAATTGTCAGCTAAAATGACGAAGTGCCGAATCGCAAAAAATGCTCTGGTCAGGAAGGGGGTAAATCCTTCCGGGGCTGATGTGGTTAGGTAGCAGAGGGGTTGTTAATCAGTTTCAGCTGCTTTGGTGTTAGTGAAATTAACAACAGGTGCACTAGATGGGCAACAATGAGATGACCTCCAAAGCAGGAATGGTTTTACAGGTGGATGCCACTGACATTTTTTTCCCCTATTCGTCTTTTCTGATTGTTTTACACTAGTTTTGCATTTGGCTAGGGTCAGTTTCACTAATGGTAGCAGGAGGCAATAACTGGAACCTATAGAGGTTGCACAGGCAGTCCAACTCCTCCAGGGTGGCACATTAATACGTCTCAAGAGCATGGAGGAGATTCCAGGAGACAGGCAATTACTCTAGGAGAGCCGGACAGGGCTGTAGAAGGTCCTTAACCCATCAGCAGGACCGGTATTTGCTCCTTTGTGCAAGGAGGAACAGGATGAGCACTCACACCTCAAGCAGGCCACTGGTGTGAATGTCTCTGACAAAATAATCAGAAACAGACTTCATGAAGGTGGCCATATATATATATATATATATATATATATATATATATATATATATATATATATATATATATATATATATATCCCAGCTTAGTGCAGCTACAGGCCATTAGTATGTCTGGAAGGCCAAGAAGGAGAGGCAGATAAGAGAGGGCAAGCAGGCTCTGTGTCTAGTGCTGGTCGTGGAGACGGTGCATCCTCATCAGCACGTGGCCGTGGGACACGCTTGGGCTTTTTTTCGGCAGCTGGCCGTGTTGAGCCGCTGTGGATGACCAAGCTGTCCTCATCCTCCTCATCCTCTCTCACCCATGCCCAGGGTACTTTGTCTGGCAAAGCAGCGGCCTCTTCCCTCGGCTCAATGTCATCAGTGACTCCTTCCCTAGTCCCACCATGTCCTCCTGAGGAGTCCCTTGAACTGTTTGACCACAGTGTTGGGTACATGCTCCAGGAGGATGCCCAGCGTTTGGAAGGCTCTGATGATGATACTGAGCTTGATGAAGGCAGTAACATGAGCATGGACAGAGGGGGTGCCCAAGAAGGACAGTAATCTGGCAGTCATGCTCCCCCTGCTGCAGCATACTGCCAGGTTTGCTCCAATGATGAGGAGGGAGGGGATGATGAGGTCACTGATTCAACGTGGGTGCCTGATAGGAGAGAGGAGGAGGAGGCGGCACATCACCAACAAGGCAGAATGCCCTCCAGGGGCCAGCCTAAGGGCAGCACATTGACTGCATCACACCCCAAAGCTCCACATGTGCAGGGCGCTGCAGTCTCTGCACGTTATTCAAAAAGTTCTTTGGTGTGGGCCTTTTTTGAGACGAGTGCATCAGATCGCACCACTGCTATTTGCAACATATGTCTCAAGCGTATCTCGTGTGGCCAAAACATCTCCCGCTTGGGTACCACATGCTTGACCAGACATATGTTGATCTGCCATGCAGTTCGTTGGCAAGCGTATCTAAAAGACCCACACCAAAAAACAAAGAGGACCTCTTCTTGCTCCTCATCAGCTGAGATTTCCAACCCCACTATACCTTCAGTCCTCTCTGAGACCTGCACTGAGAGGAATGAAGGTGTAGAATTAGGTGTGTCACAGCCAAGTACTTGTGGGCAATCTGCTTTTGGTACACCGACGTCAGATTGTACCAGGCAAATTTCCCTGCCCCAGCTGCTGCACCACTGAAAGAAGTTTGCTCCCAGCCATCCACATGCCCAGCGGTTGAATGCTAGCTTGGCAAAATTGCTAGCACTTCAACTGCTGCCTTTTCAGTTGGTAGACTCTGCCCCCTTCCGTGACTTTGTGGAATGTGCGGTACCTCAGTGGCAGGTACCCAAACGCCACTTTTTCATACGGAAGACGATTCCGGCTCTCTACCGGCATGTGGAAGGCAATGTCCATGCCTCGCTGGACAGGGCGGTCAGTGGTAAGGTGCATATTACCGCTGACTCATGGTCCAGCAGACATGGACAGGGACGTTACCTAAGTTTCACGGCGCATTGGGTGACTCTGCTGGCAGCTGGGAAGGATGCAGGACAAGGTGCAGTAGTGTTGGAGGTTGTTCCGCCACCACGCCTCCAAAATGCTAATGATTGTGACACACCTTTCTCCTCCACCCCCTCCTCTTCTTCTTCCTCCATGGCCTCTTCCTGTGCTTTGTCCTCGGAACCAGCGGTGCTCCGTAGCCGTTCAAGGGGCTATGCAAGTACGCAGGCCAAAAGATGCCATGCGGTGCTTGAGCTGGTGTGCTTGGGGGACAGGAGCCACACTGGGGCAGAGGTTCTGTCAGCTCTGCAGGGGCAGGTTCAGATGTGGTTGACGCCACGCCAACTTAAGGCAGGAATGGTGGTTTGCGACAATAGCACCAACCTCCTCTCTGCCCTCCGACAGGGACAAATGACCCATGTGCCCTGTTTGGCTCACTTCCTTAACTTGGTGGTGCAGCAGTTCTTGGGCAGGTACCCGGGCTTACAGGATGTCCTGAGGCAGGCCAGGAAAGTCTGTGTGCATTTCCGCTGGTCATATCATCCCAGTGCTCGGCTGACGGACCTCCAAAAGGAGTTTAACCTGCCCAAGAACTGCCTAATCTGTGACATGCCCACCAGGTGGAACTCAACGTTGGCCATGCTGCAGCGGCTGCACATGCAGCAGAGGGCCATCAATGAGTACCTGTGCGACTATGGCACCAGGACAGGGTCAGGGGAGCTTTGTTTTTTTTCCCCACGCCAGTGGGCCATGATCAGGGATCCATGCACTGTCCTGTCACCATTTGAGGAGACCACGAGGATGGTGAGCAGTGACAGTGCATGCATCAGTGACCCTGTCCCCCTTGTCCACCTGTTGGAGCACACGCTGCGTGGAATAATGGACAGGGCACTTGAGGCAGAACAGAGGCAGGAAGAGGAGGACCTTCTTAGCTCTCAAGGCCCCCTTTATACAGACAGTGTTCCAGCGTACCCGCCGATCACACAGGAAGAGGAGGAGGAGGAGGAGGAGGAGGAAGATTGTGTCAATATGGAGGTGGAGCCTGGCACTCAGCATCAGCAGCAGTCTTTAAGGGATCAGTCCCTAGAAACACATGGACTTGTACGTGGCTGGGAGGAGGTGGCTGTGGACCATGTCGTCCTTAGTGACCCAGAGGACTCCGGACCGAATGCCTCAGCAAACCTAAGCTGCATGGCCTCCCTGATCCTGCAAAGCCTGCGTAAGGATCCTCGTATTCGTGGTTTTAAGGAGAAGGACCAATACTGGCTGGCAACCCTCCTTGATCCACGTTACAAGGGTAAGGTTGCGGACCTTATCTTGCCATCGCAGAGGGAGCAGAGGATGAAACATCTTTGGGAGGCCTTGCAGAAAGGTCTGTGCAATGCGTTCCCAGGGACTGGGAGGTTACAAACTCCTGTTTCTGGACACGTGTTGCTGAGGCTTCGGTCAGTCAAAGAAGGAGCGGTGGAGAAGGTGGCCGACTGACCGATGCATTCAGACAATATTTTGGTCCGCAGCCCCAAGGTATGATCGGTTCCAGCAACCATCGCCAGCGTCTGTTTTACATGGTGCAGGAATACCTAGGGGCAAGATCAGACTTGGACACCTTTCCCACCGAAAATCCTCTGGGTTACTGGGTCTTGAGGATGGATCACTGGCCAGAGCTTGCACAGTATGCAATTGAGCTACTGGCCTGTCCTGCATCCAGCGTTCTTTTAGAACGCACATTCGGTGCTGCTGGAGGCGTGGTAACCGATCACAGGGTGCGTCTGTCCACCAACTCGGTCGATCGACTGACCTTCATAAAAATGAATCAGTCTTGGATCACCGCCAGCTACCAAGCACCTGATGCTGATGTAACCGAATAATTTTTTTTGAAATCTCAAATCCCTTCAAAGACTGCCTATGCTGATGCTGAGTGACTATCCCTGAGTAATTATCCTCTTCCTCCTCAATCATCACGCTGATAGCTTGTAAAAACATTTTTGGTTCTGGGCGCCACCACCAGTGCCTATGGCACAATTTTTCAGCCCCTGTTTAACAGGGGCGAGTAATTACAATTTTTGATGCAATACTTTGCAGCAGGGCTCGTTTCTGCGTTCCAACTAGAGTGTCTGTGAGGGGTTGCAGTGTTGTGGCACCAGCACCAGTGCCTAAGGCCCAATTTTTCTGCCCCTGTCTAACAGGGGCGTGTAATGACAATTTTTGATGCAATACTTTGCAGCAGGGCTCATTCCTGCATTCCAACTAGAGTGTCTGTAAGGGGTTGCAGTGTTGTGGCACCAGCACCAGTGCCTAAGGCCCAATTTTTCTGCCCCTGTTTAACAGGGGCGTGTAATTACAATTTTTGATGCAATACTTTGCAGCAGGGCTCGTTCCTGCGTTCCAACTAGAGTGTCTGTGAGGGGTTGCAGTGTTGTGGCACCAGCACCACCACCACCACCAAAGGCCCAATTTTTCTGCCCCTGTTCAACAGGGGCATGTAATTACAATTCTTGATCTAATATTTCACAGCAGGGCCCATTTCTGCACCCACCAAGAGCGAGTGAGGACTTACAGTGTTGTGGCACCAGCACCACCACCACCAAAGGCCCAGTTTTTCTGCCCCTGTTCAACAGGGGCATGTAATTACAATTCTTGATCTAATATTTCACAGCAGGGCCCTGTGAGGGCTTACGTTGTTGTTGCCACAACAACACCTAAGGCCCAAATTTCTGCTGAGTATATAAGGCAGGCCCCTACTTTCAAGCATCTAACTTACAAACGACTCCTACTTGCAAACGGAAGGAGACAACAGGAAGTGAGATGAAATCTACCCCTAGGAAGGGAAATTCTCTCCTGTAAGAGTTAATATGGGAAAAACATTTCTCCTTTCCACTGATGCTTTCCAATCCTTGTTCCACAAAAAAACCCAAATTCTCAAAAAACATTTGTCATTGGGACAAAAAGTGAGGTGAAATCTTCTAAAGAGGAGGAAAGACAGCAAAACAAATGTCACAGGGGTGATAACCCTTCCCTATGTTTTCCAAAAAGCTTAAAAAAGATATTTTGGCTGGAGCTAAACACGTTAAAAATGTACCCGTTCAAAATGACAAACAGATTCTACTTAACAACAAACCTACAGTCCCTGTCTTGTTTGCACCGCCTGTATACTGCTGTTCAGAGTATATAGGGCCTGGTGGCCCCACACCTTTCTTTATTTTAATTTGGGTGTGGGGTTCCCCTTAATATCCATACAAGACCCAAAGGGCCTGGTAATGGACTGGGGGGTACCCATGCCGTTTGTCTCACTGATTTTCATCCATATTGCCAGGACCCGACATTACATTAAACCCGCAAGCAGTTTTAAATGAAATTTTTTCCTTTAAAAATGACATTTGGTGCAGGGACTGTTCTAAACACGGGAAATACGCGTCACTTTACAGGCATACTATAGACACCCCCCAGGTATGATATTTAAAGGAATATTTCACTTTTTTTTTTAACTTTAAGCATCATTAAAATCACTGCTCCCGAAAAAACGGCCGTTTTTAAAAGTTTTTTTGCATTGATACATGTCCCCTGGGGTAGGACCCGGGTCCCCAAACCCTTTTTAGGACAATACCATGCAAATTAGCCTTTAAAATGAGCACTTTTGATTTCGAACGTTCGAGTCCCATAGATGTCAATGGGGTTCTAACGTTCGTGCGAACTTTCGGTCCGTTCGCAGGTTCTGGTGCGAACTGAACCGGGGGGTGTTCGGCTCATCCCTAACTGGCACCCTTTGCTTTTCAAAGATGAGAGCAGGTTCACCATGAGCACATGTGACAGAGGTGAAAGGGTCTGGAGCAGTGTGGAGAATGTTATGCTGCCTGTAACATAGCTCAGCGTGACCGTTTGGTGGTGGATTAGTGATGGTCTGGGGAGACATATCCATGGAGGGACGTGCAGGCCTCTACAGGTTAGACAATAGCACCCTGACTGCCATTAGGTATCAAGATGTAATCTGTGGACCCATTGTCAGACCCTGTGCTGGTGCAGTGGGTCCTGGGTTCCTCCTGGTGCACGACAATGACTGGCCTGTGATGTTGTGAGATTATGCAGCCAGTTCCTGGAGAATGAATTGATACCATTGAATGGCCTCCATGCTCGCCTGACCTAAATCCAATTGAACACCTCTGGGACAATATGTTTTGGTCTATCTGACAACACCAGGTTGCACCTCAGTCTGTTCAGGAGCTTAGAGATGCCCTGGTCCAGATCTGGGAGGAAATACCCCAGGACACCATCCGTTGTCTCATTAGGACCATGCCCCGACGTTGTCAGGCATGCATACAAGCACGTGGAGGCCATACAAACTACTGGGTACCATTTTGAGTTGCTGCAATGAAATAGACTAGCCTGCTGCATAATTTTTTCACTTTTTTTTTCAGGGTGCCTTTGAATTCAGCCCTCTGTAGGTTGTTAGTTTTCATCTCCATCAAATGATGTGGCATCCTTTCGTTCCTAACACATTACCCAGTCCATATCAGTATAGATATCCAGCATGGTATTTTTCCCCATTTAAATCTGATGTATTTTCAAAGTGTTCCTTTAATTTTTTGGAGCAGCGTACATTTAATTTATTTAATTTATAATTAATTTGGCTAGCAAAAGAGCTAATGTGGGCTTCAAACATCAATATGTTTTCCACATTTTGTACTGTGCTACAGCTTTTTAATGAGAAAAAAAAAAAAATTTATACAAAGGACTTTTGAAGTGCTTGGTATGGGACACCTTTTTCTTCAAAAAATTCTGGTTATCCCTATGGATGCCGGTGGGTTGGTGACTACCAAAATGTGAAGAAGGCTTTGATTATTATGCAATACTGGTTGGTGATATTTCCATGAAGCCTAAATATATCAACAGTATTCTTAACATGTCATCCTATTACATTTAGCAAGAGCATAACAAGTAGAAAATCTTTCAAAACAAGAAAATTCTCTGACCTAAAAATAAAAGCACAACTATAAGGCCGTGATCAGAATACTGACAACAGAGCCTCGGGAATTTTTGGTGAAAGAATCAGCTTGAGGCAACTGGTTTACAGGCTTTCAATTACTGCACTGGAAAGCTGCTTAAACATGATCAGAGAGAAATGTCTGCTGTAAACTTTTTACCGTTCTAACAAGTCATGTTCATTTCTTAACATTCAGTACTCATACCAAGTAACGAAAACATGCCAATCACATTCAACTCCATTTAATTATGAAGATAGAAACGTGAGAAACAAATCCCATCTCATCCCCTTTCTGGTCAATAACAATGGCACGTTTTTTAATTGTCTATATTTTCCTAAAAGTATGCTCCTACACAAGGATTCAATAACTTGCTATGAATAGGGATGAGCCGAACACCCCCCGGTTTGGTTCGCATCCAGAAAATGCGAACAGGCAAAAAATTTGTTCGAACATGTGAACACCGTTAATGTCTATGGGACACGAACATGAATAATCAACTATGAACAGTTTTCTAGTGCTGGTGTTTCAGAACAAGGCATTATCACATGTTGCTTCTGGCTACTGAGCTTACCGAACTTCGTTAACAATATGTTCTCTGTTTTGAAGTGTCTTACAACAAATAATTTGGTCTGTTAGGGCTCATTTACATGGTAGCACAGGGGATGGTAAAAGTATGTGAGTGAGCTTCAGTTATTACTGACCACCCAAACTGCCTACCTAAAGAAGTAAGTGAAAATGTCAAAATTGGCCCAATTAGCCATTTTCCCTCCCCGGTGTCATGTGACCCATTAGTGTTACAACGTCTCAGGTGTGAATGGGGAGCAGGTGTGTAAAATTTGGTGTTATCACTCTCACTCTCTCATACTGGTCACTGGAAGTTTAACATTGCACTGCATGGGAAAGAACTCTCTGAGGATCTAAAAAAAAAAGGAATTGTTGCTCTACATAGAGATGGCCTAGGCTATAAGAAGATTGCCAAGACCCTAAAACTGAGCTGCAGCACAATGGCCAAGACCATACAGTGGTTTAACAGGACAGGTTCCACTTAGAACAGGCCTCGCCATGGTCGACCAAAAAAGTTGAGTGCACGTGCTCAGCATCATATCCAGAGGTTGTCTTTGGGAAATAGACGTATGCGTGCTGCCAGCATTGCTGCAAAGGTTGAAGGGGTGGGGGGTCAGCCTGTCAGTGCTCAGACCATACTCCGTGCACTGCATCAAATTGGTCTGCATGGCTGTCGTCCCAGAAGGAAGTGGAGTGGGGATAATTACTGCGCTAAACCCAAAAGTGGTTCGGATGTCAAGCAGCTGCATAAAAATGTGACAAACATATATAATATCGGAAAGGTAAATATTGCAGTGCTAACCAAGCAAATACATAAATGAAAGGGGTGGTGGAGAAAAATAATGCAACAAATCAGAAATACAATGTGTCCAATAAATATACAAAAACTCAGTGAATGAGTAACCAAACACCAGGGGGCCCTGGAAAATGCGAAAAAATATATACACAGGTGTGTGGGTTATAGTCCAATCAAGGCTGATCTTCTAGTGAACAGTGGTGAAGACCCGAACACTGTTAGATATGGTGGACATCAAAGATATTGCATCATAAATAATAAAGAAGTGCGTGTGCCCTTACAGGAACGGGTGGACTCCTATGTCAGTGTCAGAGGCATATCAGTGGCCGTCGGGCAAATATGCGTGCACGCAGGTGCACGAAGGGCCTTTCCAGGGCAGTTCTGCTTAATGCTCCACCAGGTTGCGCCGGAGCGCTCCCGCGCATGCCCGTACGCGCGTTCGGGAGTGCGCGCGCCCGTTCGCGCTAGCGCTGTTTTGGCGCCAAGGGCCCTTTAAAAGAATGTCAGATGCTTCTGTCAGGTGCTGTTCGTCTGCAGCTCTGCACCTGAGTTCCTGTATCCTGCCTGTTGTTGTATTGCTAGTGACCCGGCTTCGTCTGACCATTCTCCAGTCTCCTATCCAACCCGGCCTGCCTGACCTTGCTTATATCTTGTTACCTGTTGCCGAACTCCTGCCTGCCTGACTATTCTTGGATCATCCCTTTTGCTATATACTTGCCTGATCTCCTGCCAAACGGACTATCTGACCTTGCTTTGCCTGTGTCCTGTGACGCTGCTTCCAGCCTGCTCTGCCAAGCTTCAGATCCTGCCGCTGCCTTCTCATCCACCTGCCTGCCTACTGGCCTGCATCAGTCTACCTGCATCCGCAGCTCAGCCATCCCTAAGGGACGTCCTTCCAGTTCCAGTGTCTGCTTCTGCTGGAACCTGCATCAGGCCCTCCTACCCACTGTGCTCAAGAGACCACTGTTCCCACTTCCAGTGGCTCCTGAACCAGCGTTTAAGAGAGGTCTCCTTCTACCAGTCGGGCTCAACTACCAGGTACCTAACAGTCAGCGACATGGAGTCATACAGACATGGTGCCACAAATGGCCAAAGTATGGAGCTCAGCAGGGTCCAGGACTTCCAGGGTGGGATCCAGAAAAGAGACAGAAAAGCTCCAAATGGACCTCCAATCCTTGGTGCATCAAACTGGATCTTGATGGTAGAATCAACAGGACTCCGGAGCCACTCTCAGTGAAGCATTATGTGGAAAAAGAAAATGCTTCCACATGGTGTAGATCAAAAAAGATGGTACTGTATTTGTAAAAACCAGCATACAAGTATAAAAGTGATCACAAAAATAAAAACTGGGCAATGTGGAGAGAGATAAGCCTAAAAAATCCTATGCGTTTCGACCACTAGGTCTTCAACAGGGGCATATATCCGCTCCCCCACATTGCTGAAATATTTTTAAACTACACAGGTTTCAAATAATTCAAAGCAACCAATAAATGTTCAGATCCAAAGATGACCACTGATTGGGTGTAATGTGATCAGCTGATCACTGAGTTTCAGACCTCATTCCGGAACCCAATGAAAAAAGAATACTGCTGTACACTAGGGATGAGCTTCGAGTTCGAGTCGAACTCATGTTTAACTCGAACATCGGCTGTTCGCCAGTTCGCCGAACAGCGAACAATTTGGGGTGTTCGCAGCAAATTCGAATGCCGCGGAACACCCTTTAAAAGTCTATGGCAGAAATCAAAAGTGATAATTTTAAAGGCTTATATGCATGGTATTGTCATAAAAAGTGTTTGGGGACCCGGGTCCTGCCCCAGGGGACATGGATCAATGCAAAAAAAAGTTTTAAAAACGGAGCAGTGATTTTAATAATGCTTAAAGTGAAACAATGAAAGTGTAATATTGCTTTAAATTTCGTACCTGGGGGGTGTCTATAGTATGCCTGTAAAGGGGCGCATGTTTCCCGTGTTTAGAACAGTCTGAGAGCAAAATGACATTTCAAAGGAAAAAAAGTCATTTAAAACTACTCGCGGCTATAATGAATTGCCGGTCCGACAATACACATAAAAGTTCATTGATAAAAACGGCATGGGAATTTCCCACAGGGGAACCCCGAACCAAATATTAAAAAAAAATTATGTGGGGGTCCCCCTAAATTCCATTACAGGCCCTTCAGGTCTGGTATGGATATTAAGGGGAACCCCGGCCAAAATTTTTAAAAAAATTGGCGTGGGGTCCCCCTTAAAATCTATACCAGACCCTTCAGGTCTGGTATGGATTTTAAGGGGAACCCTGTGCCAAACTTTTTTTAAAAATGGCGTGGGGTACCCCCAAAAATCCATACCAGACCCTTATCTGAGCACGCAACCTGGCAGGCCGCAGGAAAAGAGGGGGGGACAAAAGAGTGGCCCCCCTCCTGAACCATGCCAGGCCACATGCCCTCAACATTGGGAGGGTGGTTTGGGGGTAGCCCCCCAAAACACCTTGTCCCCATGTTGAGGGGGACAAGGGCCTTATCTCCACAACCCTTGCCCGGTGGTTGTGGGGGTCTCCGGGCAGGGGGCTTATCGGAATCTGGAAGCCCCCTTTAACAAGGGGACCCCAAGATCCCGGCCCTCCCCCTGTGTGAAATGGTAAGGGGGTACAAAAGTACCCCTACCATTTCACAAGAAAAATGTTAAAAATTGTAAAAATGACAAGAGACAGTTTTTGACAATTCCTTTATTTAAATGCTTCTTCTTTATTCTATCTTCTATCTTCCTTCGGTTTCTTCCTCCATCTTCTTCTTCTTCTGGGTCTTGTTCTTCTGGTTCTTCTTGTTCTTCTGGTTCTTCATCCGGTCTTCTCGTCCGGCATCTTCCTCAGCGGCGCCGCATCCACGATTGGATGGGAGGCTCCCGCTGTGTGACGCTTCTCTTCTGACGGTTCTTAAATAACAGAGGGCGGGTGACCCCGCCCCCCTCTGACGTCACGGGAATGCCACAGGGAAGTCCCCGTGCGTCAGAGGGGGGTGGGGTTACCCACCCTCCATTATTTAAGAACCGTCAGAAGAGGAGAAGCTTCACACAGCGGGAGCCTCCCATCCAATCGTGGATGCGGAGCGGGCCGAGGAAAGAAGATGAAGTGAAGAAGGCGCCGCTGAGGAAGATGCCGGACGAGAAGACCAGATGAAGAACCAGAACAACAAGAAGAACCAGAAGAACAAGAACCAGAAGAAGAAGAAGATGGAGGAAGAAACCAAAGGAAGATAGAAGATAAAAGAAAGAAGATAGAAGAAAGAAGAAGCATTTAAATAAAGGAATTGTCAAAAACTGTCTCTTGTCATTTTTAACATTTTAAACATTTTTTTTGTGAAATGGTAGGGGTACTTTTGTACCCCCTTACCATTTCACCCAGGGGGGAGGGCCGGGATCCTGGGGTCCCCTTGTTAAAGGGGGCTTCCAGATTCCGATAAGCCCCCCGCCTGCAGACCCCCACAACCACGGGGCAAGGGTTGTGGGGATGAGGCCCTTGTCCCCATCAACATGGGGACAAGGTGTCCTGATTCTCCTATTTAGATATTTAGTGAGACCTTATTTAGAATACCGAGTCCAGTTCTGGAGACCTCACTTACAAAAAGATATTGATAAAATAGAATGAGTCCGGAGATGGGTAACAAAACTGGTGAAAGGTCTGAGGGATAAAACATATCAGGAGAGACTTCGGGAACTTAATGTACAGTCTGGAGGAAAGAAGGAGGAGATTTGACTGAAACTTTTAAATACATCAAGGGGCTAAATAAGGTTCAAGAGGACAGTATTTTCAATATGAAGCCAAGGTCAAGAACACGGGGACATGACTTAGCAAGAGGAAAATTCAAAACTAATCTTAAAAAGTGTTACTTTATCAAAGAGTTATTTTTTCTACGGAAAAGACTTCTGGCAGAGGTAGTGAGCCGGTCAATAATAAGTGGATTCAAACATGCTTGGGTCAAACAAAGATCTATACTCAGATATAATAGTTAAAAAAAATTAAATAAATACAAAAGCCAAAAAAAGCCCCCAAAAAACAAAAAAAAAAATACAAAAACATGTATAATTTAAAATAATAATAATAACAAGAAATAAAATTGGGTAGGCTCGCTTTTCTATGCATCTACATTATGTGACTGCAACTCTTATGTGGATTTTTCTTCATTATAAGCTAATGTAACAGCATTCTGACTTTGAACTGAAAGCAATCCTGGAGGCTGGTGAGATTGATTCACTGTTTACTGAGAATGAGACTTATAAAAGGCTGTTTAAGGATGCTATCTAAACATCAAAGATTATTGCATGCATCTATGTATGCACAGACTTGGATTTTTTCTTATGCTGTTCACTCTGTGTTGACATACTGTAGCTTTTAGGAACACAGACCTATAGCATTATTTTGGACCTTTTTTTTTTTCTGCAGATTTTTTTTGCAGATTTAATTCTTTATTTGTTTTATTTGTATTATAAATATCCTCTATTTCAGCGCTAAGCAAAGGCTGCATAATTACTTTAATTTGATGCATACAACCCTGGATTTTAGGGATAGGCAGGAGGATTAAGGGAAATCTTCCCTCATAAAGTATCCTTGTATGCAGTTTACATTACTTTGATATGTTTTTCCTATCAGATGTGACTTGTCCATACTCATGATGATATATGATTCAATTGTAAGAGCCTTGTATTTACAAACTTTACTATATACAAGCTTCACTTCACTCATTAAGCTAAGTGTAAATTCCCACTGCAATTGTGTTTTCGTTTATTGAAGAAATTGAAGCTGAGGTGACTTTAAAGGCTAAGTTCACCTTTGAAAAAAAATTAAATAAATGCACATATTTTTGCAGAAAAAAAATCTGCATTTATTATTTTTTCCCCAAAGATCCTGCAAAGCATTGCACCCATGATCAGTGGATTGCAGTTGCAATGTCAGGCTCCTGCAGACACATTTTCCAGCTTTGTGCCCATACATCCATACAGGCTTTCAGTTACAAAGCTGGAGGAAGTGTGCATGAACTATGTTCATCAGCGCCTTCGCAGTTCATTGAGAACCACAAGTCATCTGCCATAGTGGCAGACGGGACTTGTAGTTTCTTCAGCCACAGATTCCTGTGAACCTGCCAGCCTATTCATTTGAATGGGTGTCATAACACAACATATGCTAAAGCATTAAAAAGTGCGTTAATGTTTGTGTGTTAACACCAAGCACCAGAACATCACGGTCTGAATAGGCTCTTATTCTTGGTTGTATTACGAACAAATGAAAGCAGGTATTACTTTAAGTGACAGCTAGCTAAATTTCACTGTTCATGTCACTGTCATTGTTTGGCACAAGAACTTGGCTTTTTAACTATCTCACTCTACCCTTACATAAAATAGAAGTGAGAGAACAATTGACTGGCTTGTTAGTGGAAGACACTGATATAATGTATTAACCTGGGGGTATATTTTTCAAGACAAATTACAAAATGTTACAGTAAAGAAGGTGCTGTAAAGACAAGCAATATTTTCTTATTTAGCAAGCAAAACCTTAATCGCAAAAGACAGGGTGCCAACACTAGTTGAAAGTTTATTTTGTATGATGCAAAATATTCTGACAATCCCCAAAAACTTATCATGAAATGATTTGGCACATTTGTTATCAACCTGTAAAGAAGTATATTCTTAACCAAGTAATATACACAGATTGAGCCCTCCACTGTCTTCATTGAATGATTTCTCCAATGGGTTCTAGGAGTTTCTTGAGCAGTGAACCATTGCAGACTGGTCTCCTGACTGACAGTGCCTACATAGTTCCTGCACCAATATGACTTGACAGAGCTATCAGGGTGGGACCAGTGGAGCATACTATTTCTCAAATAAATAACGAATGACCCAAAAAAATACTTTTAACCATTTGTAGGGAGATCATTGTTCCCATTGACCACCGGTGTAACAGGGCATTCTTCCCACTAACTATTAATGTAAGTAGGTACTACGCTGAAAATCAATTTAAGGAACATTCTTCCCTCTGACCACCAATATAACAGGGCACAACAATACAGTGGAAAACTTCTCCATTTGTTATCTAAAGAAGCTAAAATTTTGCACACACAAATTCTTTAGGAAGAACTTGCATATCCTAAGGCAGGAGAATGTGAGGAAAAAGGCCATCATGCTACTGCAATTAAGACCCATCAATAGATACACCAGGGCAAAAACTTCCCTGTGCTTGGCTCTGCTTGTTTGTCTCCAGGAGCACATCTTAGGGTCTTTGTCCTTTCTCAGCCTCAATGGAAACCAGTGTGATCCCATGGGAGATATATTTCCAATCATTTTCCTTAATCCAGTTATTTTTCCATACAGTTTAATTCCACCTGCTTTACATATTGCATTTTAGATTCTGGAAATGTATGCGGCATCTATTAGTGCTGTTGAATGACAATGAAAAATTCAGCCAGGCCAGGCCTTTTCATCCACACCAGTGCCTGACCTCACAAATGCACTTCTGAAAGAATGGTCAAATATTCCCATAGACACACTCCTAAACTTTGTAGAGAGCCTTCCGAGAAGAGTTGAAGCTGGTATAGCTGCAAAAGGTGGGCCAACTCAATATTGAACCCAACGGACTAAGACTGGGATGCCACTAAATTTCATGTGAGTGTAAAGGCAGATGTCCCAATACTTTTGGTAATATATTGTTTCTTAAACTGTTTTTCTCCTTTAAAAAAGTTTTTGAATTGTATTTGAATTGATTTTCAGTTTTAATTATAATCTTGAACCTGTTCACCTAACCTATGTTTAAAGAAACCAGAACTGAGGCCGCGCGGTGCCATATGTTATGGGAGCGGTATGACCTTTCTGAATTTCCATCAGGCAAATAGCTCTGTTGCAGTGACTTACATAGGAAATAAGATAAGTGACTCATATTTGCTATATGAACAGACTGCAGCAGCTAAAAACAGATGCTGAAAGGTCCCAGTGGTTCATACATGAAGCAGTCTACAAAGATTTATGGTATTTAATGTTGATTTAGCTTGCTATAATTTGAGAGGGATTGGAAGAGAATACTCTAATATTAAATTTCAACCTTGATATCAACAATAAAAATAAGATCACAAGCTCTGCTATTAACCATGCACTCCAATTAACACCAGAAAAATATATATAACCCCTTGGTTTCAATGTGAAGAGAAAATGAAAAATGAATAAATAAATCATAAAACACAGTGTGCAATAAATATCCAAAATATACAAATTAGAGTGCAGGGGTCAGGAGAACATAGTGCATAGAGTACAGAAGTCAGGGGTATGTAACTCACAGAGACTAGAGGACAGGAGTAAAAAATGCACAAAGTGCAGGGGCAGGTGTATGTACCACTCAGAGCAAAGGGGGCAGGAGTACAGAATGCACAAAGCACAAGAACAAGACTACAGTTATGACCAAAACCCTAACTAAGCCTATTCCTTGACCTTTTAACAACATTTCTAAAAGTATAACATCTCAGATGCTAATATATTCATCTTTTCATTGATGCAGCCTACCCTTTGCCAGGTGGTGTTTACCTTTTGCAGGTTTTTGTGCATATGCTGGGCCCAGCTGCAAAGAATTATGACCTTCCTGGAAATCTGCCAAACCATATACAGGCCATCCATTATTTCTTATGTCATCAGTTATTCTCTATGCGTGCACAGAAACATAGACTAGAGACTTCGGGAAGAATAAGGAGCACCTCACGATGTAAATATGCCCTTGGCATGCTGCAGAATCAAAACAAGGTAAATTCAGTGTATCTACATCTGTGATCTGGATTAAATATACAAGTACAAAGCCATAACACCGGGTGGGAAAAGAGTTAGGTTTGGGGTATGGTTTTATTGTGATTACTATTCTGCCTTTTATAAAGCCTGACAAAATGGCATTCTTTTTTTTCTTTTTTTTTTTTAACTGAACAATAAAATGAGGTCTACTGCAAAAAATAATTGTGTGGATGTGTCTTCTGTTACATGTGTATACACAGCTCATTTTGATACTGACTTTTTTGAGTAAGTGCAGAATGAATGCTACCTGACAGTGGTCAAATCCTAACATCTAATTCTCTAATTCAATTCAATTGACTATGTTTTCAATGTCTCGTTTATTTTTGTAGTGATTTTGAACTGATATGGGACTTTGTTATAAACCCATACCTCATTGTGAAGTTACTCTGAAATTCCAAGGTCAACTTTAATGATTTTGGTGCTGTATATATTTAAGTAGGAGCAGTAAAAAGCCTGCTGGGCAAATTCTAATCAGTAGTATATTTTAAGCTCCCCTGCTATTTTTTTTTTTTTTACACAATTGTTTAAATAATATCTCCTAACCTACTATACAATGCTTTCTTAATAGCTGTCTCTCTGTATCACTTGGTGACAATGCAGGTAATGTTATCTAAAGCCACAAGATGTAGAGAAATGAAACCAATAAAATAATTTGGACGTTTTCTACAGATTATGTTAATGAAATAAGACATAGTACGAATGGCGTATTCTATTGTGAGAAACACACACTTGCAAACAATGGAAAATGTAAAATGTTACTACTTCTATTGTTTATTGGCTGTATTTCAAACTTTAATTAGTTTCAAAACTCAATGTAATATAAACTGGATCTCAAGAGAACAAGACAAACTTTGCAGACCTCCACCCCATGTGATACTATATAAAGCAGTAAGTCATTAGTGGAGCCAAAGAACCCATCTGGATCATTTATAAAGAATTGCAAAGTGCCATGATTATGTGCACAGTGCACAGTACATTTTGCAGTAAAACCAGTAAAAGCTGCAATTTCATTGGCTTCTATAACATTATATATATATTCATTTTGCATAAGGACTTTGCACTCTGTACCACCTTATTAAAGAGGAACTGCAGTCTGCTCACATAATTTTTAATAAAAACATATTTGCCATTCTGATGCTTCCCTCCAACCACTTTGCATATTATTTTATATATACTGTGATTCTGTACTTGCCAAATATGCTGCAAAAATCTCCCTCCACTAAGTCTGGCTGCAACCATTTTAACTGTGGGCAGCTGAAGCTGCTGCCTGTTCACTTCCTGGATTTACACAGACACACAGAGGCACGAGCAGCTCTCATTGGCCCTCCTATGACTCACCCCCCTCCCTTCCTGGCAAACTCTTACGAGAGTAAGAGAGAGAGCTGTGTATGATGTCATAAGCCTAGGCTTTTTACCAGGCAAGAAACAGAAAGTGGGCTGTATACTGACAGAAAAAAAATATTTTACTAACCCAAATTAAAACAACAAGGGCTTAAGATTTAATAGATGAAAAAATACTGAAGGTCCGCTTTAAGGAAAAATGATTGTTTTCTCTAGTGGGTACATATGTTATGTTGTTGTTATTATTATAAGTGTTTGTTACATAAAGCATACTTGCTTTTCCATATGTTTTATGGTATCGTATATTAAGATTTTATACTAACCATTACAGGTAGCTCTATATTTGACTTATCCTCGTTTAACCTCCCTGTTTAAAGAATAAGTGGAGGCTAACTGTTAATAACCGTTAAGATATGATATTAGCAACATAACCATTGTTCCACTATGTCCACTATGTGAATAAACAATGAAAAAATCATTTGTTTTAAACATTATCACACAATAATAATATTATATTATGTGACGTTTCTCCTCTTTTGACAGTTCTTAAATAACGGGGGGGGGGGCACACAGTGACCCCACCCCCCTCTGATGCATGGGGACTTGACAGGACTTCCCTGTGGCATTCCCCGTGACGCCACAGGGAAATCCCATCAAGTCACCATGCGTCAGAGGGGGCAGGGTCACCGGGTGCCCCCCCTGTTATTTAAGAACTGTTATTTAAGAACTGTCAGAAGAGGAGAAGCGTCACACAGCAGGAGCCTCCCTCCATGCCATTATGGATGCGGAGCGGCCCAAAAAGAAGATGAAGACAAGAAGATAAAGAGAAGAAGATAAAGAGAAGAAGATGAAGAGAGAAGCGTCACACAGCAGGAGCCTCACTCCATGCCATCATGGATGCGGAGCGGCAGGAGGAGAAGACGCTGACGCCGCGGAGGAAGATGCCAGACGAGAACACCGGAGGAAGAACCAGAAGAACCAGAAGAACCAGAAGATGAAGAAACCGAAGGAAGATAGAAGAAAGAAGAAGCATTTAAATAAAGGAATTGTCAAAAACTGTCTCTTGTAATTTTTAAAATTTTTGACACTTTTTTAGTGAAATGGTAGGGGTACACCCTTACCATTTCACACGGGGGGAGGGCCAGGATCTGGGGGTCCCCTTGTTAAAGGGGGCTTCCAGATTCCCATAAGCCCCCCACCCGCAGACCCCCACAACCACCGGCCAGGGTTGTGGGGATGAGGCCCTTGTCCTCATCAACATGGGGACAAGGTGTTTTGGGGGGCTACCCCAAAGCACCCTCCCAATGTTGAGGGCAAGGTGTTTTTGGGGACTGGTATGGTTCAGGAGGGGGGCGCTCTCTCATCCCCCCTCTTTTGCCAGGTTGCATGCTCTGATATGGGTCTGGAATGGATTTTTAGGGGGACCCACGCCATTTTTGGCGCGGGGTTCCCCTTAAAATCCATACCAGACCTGAAGGGTCTGGAATAGATTTTGAGGGGGACCCCACGCCATTTTTTAAAAAATTTTGGCCAGGGTTCCCCTTAATATCCATACCAGACCTGAAGGGCCTGGTATGGAATTTAGGGGGACCCCCACATCATTTTTTTTTTATTTTAATTTTGGTTCGGGGTTCCCCTGTGGGGAATTCCCATGCTGTTTTTATCAATGAACTTTTATGTGTATTGTCGGACAGGCAATTCATTAATAGCCGCGAGTAGTTTTAAATGACTTTTTTTCCTTTGAAATGTCATTTTGCTGTCAGACCTGTTCTAAACATGGGAAACATGCGCCCCTTTTACAGGCATACTATAGACACCCCCCAGGTACGAAATTTAAAGGGATATTACACTTTTATGGTTTCACTTTAAGCATTATTAAAATCACTGCTCCCGAAAAAACGTCCATTTTTAAAACTTTTTTTGCATTGATCCATGTCCCCTGGGGCAAGACCCAGGTCCCCAAACACTTTTTATGACAATAACTTGCATATAAGCCTTTAAAATTAGCACTTTTGATTATTCATGTTCGTGTCCCATAGACTTTAACGGTGTTCGCGTGTTCGAACAAATTTTTTGCCTGTTCGCAAGTTCTGGTTCGAACCGAACAGGGGGGTGTTCGGCTCATCCCTAGTCTCTACCAGCTTTGCACATCTAGAGTGACATTTTTGCCCATTCTTCTTTGCAAAATAGCTCAAGCTCTGTCAGATTGGATGGAGAGAATCTGTGAACAGCAATTTTCAAGTCTTGCCACAGATTCTTGATTCTTGCCATCGATTCTTGATTGAATTTAGGTCTGGACTTTGACTGGACCATTCTTACACATGAATATGCTTTGATCTAAACCATTCCATTGTAGCTCTGGCTGTATGTTTAGGGTCGTTGTCCTGCTGGATGGTGAACCTCCGCCCCAGTCTCAAGACTTTTGCAGACTCTAACAGGATTTATTTTAAGATTGCCCTGTATTTGGCTCCATCCATCTTCCCACCACCTCTGACCAGCTTCCCTGTCCCTGCTGAAGAAAATCATCCACACAACATGATGCTGATACCACCACGTTTCACGGTGGGAATGATGTGTTCAGGGTAATGTGCAGTGTTAGTTTTCCACTAAACATAGCGTTTTGCTTTTAGGCCAAAAAATACAATTTTGGTTTCATCTGACCAGAGCACCTTCTTCCGCATGTTTGCTGTGTCCCTCACATGGCTTCTCGCAATGCAAATGGGACTTCTTATGGCTTTCTTAGACAATGTCTTTCTTCTTGCCACTCTTCCATAAAGGCCAGATTTGTGGAGTGCGTGACTAACAGTTGTCCCGTGGACAGATGCTCCCACCTGAGCTGTGAATGTCTGCAACTCCTCCAGAGTTACCAGGGGCCTCTTGGCTGCTTCTCTGATTAATGCTCTCCTTGCCTGGCATGTCAGTTTAGGTGGAGAGGCATGTCTTGGTAGTTTTGCAGTTGCATCATACTCTTTCCATTTTCGGATGATGGATTGAACAGTGCTCTGTGAAATGTTCAAAACTTGGGATTTTTTTTTTTTAACCTAACTCTGCTTTAAACTTCTCCACAACTTTATCCCTGACCTGTCTGGTGTGTTGCTTGGCCTTCATGATGCTGTTTGTTCACCAAGGTTCTCTAACAAACCTCTGAAGGCTTCACAGAACAGCTGTATTTATACTGAGATTAAATTACACACAGGTGGACTCTATTTGCTGATTAGGGGACTTCTGAAGGCAATTGGTTCCACTAGATTTTAGTTAGAAGTACAGAGTAAAGGGTGCTAAATACAAATGCATGCCGCACTTTTCAGAAAAATCCAATCCAATCCAAAACCATTCATCATTTTCCTTCCACTTCACAATTATGTGCCACTTTGTGTTAGTCTATCACATAAAATCCCAAAAAATAAATTTACGTTTTTGGTTGTAACATGACAAAATGAGGAAAATTCCAAGGGGTCTGAATACTTTTTCAAGGCACTGTACATATTGACTCCGAAAATTGGCAAACAATACAATGAGAGTGTGTCAGTCTTCTCTGTACGTATTATGGCAAATGGTCAAGCACTCTGTTGACTACAGCAGGGGTCCCCAACCCCCAAGCCGCAGACTGGTACCAGTCTGTGGCCGGTCAGATGCCAGGCCACACCGCCAGTGGAAAACTGGCATCTTGCCCGCTGCTTGGAGATAAAGTGCATCCAGAAAGTATTGAGTGCTTCAGTTTTTCCACATTTTGTTATGTTACAGCCTTATTCCAAAATAGATTAAATTCATTATTTTCCTCAAAATTCTACAAACAATACCCCATAATGACAATGTGAATACATTTTGTTTGAAATCTTTACAAATTTATTAAAAATAAAAAATGAAAAAAATCCCATGTACATAAGTGTTCACAGCCTTTTCTCAATAATTTGTTGAAGCACCTTTGGCGTCCTTTGAGTATGATGCTACAAGCTTGGCACAGCTATTTTTGGGCAATTTCTCCAATTCTTCTTTGCAGGACCTCTCAAGCTCTATCAGGTTGGATGGGGAGCATCGGTGCACAGCGATTTTCAGATCTCTTCAGAGATGTTCAATCGGGTTCTGGCTGGACTACTCAAGGACATTCACAGAGTTGTCCCATAGCCACTCCTTTGTTATCTTGGCTGCATGCTTAGGATCATTGTCCTGTTGGAAGATGAACCTTCACCCCAGTCTGAGGTCCAGAACGCTCTGGAGCAGGTTTTCACCAAGGATGTCTCTGTACATTGCTGCATTTATCTTTCCCTCGATCCTGACCAATTCCTGCTGCTGAAAAACATCCCCACAGCATGATGGTGCCATCACCATGTTCTACTGTAGGGATGGTATTGGCCAGCTGATGAGCGGTGCCTGATTTCCTCCAGACATGACGCTTGCAATTCAGGCCAAAGAGGCCAATCCTTGTTTCATTGGACCAGAGAATTTTGTTTCTTATGGTCTGAGACTAAGCCCCTTCTCATCCGGTCACTCAGTTTGGCAGGGCAGCACGCTCTAGGAAGAGTCCTAGTGGTTCCAAACTTTTTCTATTTACAGATGATGGAGACCATTGTGCTCATTGGGACCTTCAATGCTGCAGGAATTTTCTGTATCCTTCCCCAGATCTGTGCTTCGATACAATCCTGTCTCGGAGGTCTACAGACACTTCCTTGGACTTCATGGCTTGACTTCATGGCTCGGTTTGTGCTCTGACATACACTTTTAACTGTGGGAACCTTATAAAGACAGGTGTGTGCCTTTCCAAATCATGTCCAATCAACTGAATTTTCCATAGGTGGACTTCAATCAAGTTGTCGAAACATCTCAAGGATGATCAGTGGAAATAAGATGCACCTGAACTCAATTTTGATTGTCATGGCAAAGGCTGTGAATACTTATGTACATGAGATTTTTTTTCCTTTTTTGTTTTTAATAAATTTTCAAAGATTTCAAACAAACTTCTTTCATATTGTCATTATGGGGTATTGTTTGTAGAATTTTGAGAAAAATGATTAATTTAAATCATTTTGAAATAAAGCTGTACTATAACAAAATGTGGAAAAAGTGAAGTGCTTTGAATACATTCTGGATGTACTGAAAGTAGCTACTTGGTGGCCGAAGGTGGATATCGAGTTGCCGTGAAGCAGCCAGCGGCGGGAGGGGCATTCACCTTCCCAGGGCTCCGGGGTGTCAGACTGTGTGAAGGAAAGACAGAACAAGGCTGGCATGCTCCAGTATAAGTCCCCTTGAGCGGGGATTGGAGGGGGAACTGTAAGGAAGTGCAGGCACCAGGGCCAGACTGGGAATAACATCCAGCCCTGGCAAAACATTTCATACCAGCCCCACAGCATTATTATACCACCGCAACAGCATAACGTCATTGATTTCTTGTTCATGAAAGGGAAAACCATAAAATGCACATTTGAAGAGTGTATTATATATAGATAAGACAGATATGAAATCACATAGGGCTTTATATATATATATATATATATATATATATATATATATGCAAATTCCAGTTAAAAGTGGTAAGTGATCAATCATCAAGGGGGACCCCAGGAACTCAGAACGTGGGAGGGGGGGAACCACCTTCCGCAGAAAGAATACACTAAGGTAAGGGGGGGTGGATTACTGATATAAGGCTGTGCTTTATATCGGTGCCCCCTTACATTATCGTATTCACTCCCCCCTTACATCAGTGACCCCCCCTTCAGACTGGCCTAGCGGTGCTGTCACTGACCTCCTCTCAGGTGCACCGTGTAGGGCTCAGTCAGTCGGCTCCAGCTTGGTGGCTCTGGTTTTATCCTATAGTCTCCTCTCCACAGTCCACACTTGTCTGACTTCTCCCATGACCCCCATCCCGGTGGTGCTCCCACTCTTGACTCCTCTGCAGACTCCCTCAGAGACTGCAGACATGATACAGGAGATGGTCAGAGACTGCAGACATGATACAGGAGATGGTCAGAGACTGCAGACATGATACAGGAGATGGTCAGAGACTGCAGACATGATACAGGAGCTCAATGCAGCCTCACCAGTGCCCATCAAATGCAGCCTCACCAGAGCCCATCAAATGCAGCCTCATCAGTACCAATCAAATGCAGCCTCACTGTGCCCATCAATGCAGCCTCACTGTGCCCATCAATGCAGCCTCACTGTGCCCATCAATGCAGCCTCACTGTGCTCATCAAATGCAGCTTTACTCTGCCCGTGAATGCAGTCTCACTGTGCCCATGAATGCGGCCTCACTGTGCCCACCATTGCAGCCTCACTGTGCCCACCATTGCAGCCTCACTGTGCCCATCATTGCAGTCTCACCGTGCCCATCAATGCAGCCTCACTGTGCCCATCAATGCAGCCTCACTGTGCCCATCGAATGCAGTCTCACTGTGCCAGTGAATGCAGTCTCACTGTGCCCGTGAATGCAGTCTCACTGTGCCCAGGAATGCAGCTTCACTGTGCCCATTATTGCAGCCCCTCCCGTGCCCCATGGCCCAGTCAGCAGTCCCTGTCTGTGGGAAGGTGTGTTGTTGATGCTTGGTACGGTACCTTGCATGCCAGCAGGATATCCATGATGGCCAACAGCAGGCAGGGTCTGTTCTCGTTTTGGATGGGGACAGTGCTCCTTCCAGAGGATCTGTTTGCTGTGAGATGGAGTGGTCCCTGGCCACCTGCACCTTCAGCCATCCTCATTTTCCAGCCCCAGTCAGCCTGTCCTCTTGTCCTGGGAAAGTGGAGAGCACTGGGTGGGAGCTGGAAAGAAGGGGGAGCAGAGAGTACTGGCGGAGTTGGAGAGCACATGGGTGGGGGCAAAGAGCAGGGTGGAGTGGAGATCACAGGGATGGGGAGTGGAGAGCGCTGGGGGGGGACTTGAGAGCACTGGGGGTCCAAAAAGAACAGAGGTGGAGAGCACTGTGGGGGCTAAGAGTGTGGGGTGGCGAAGAGCACTGGGGGAGGGGCAGAAAAACAGGGGTGGAGAGCACTGGGGGGTACAAAGAGCAGGGGGGAGTGGAGAGCAATGGGGGGAGCTTGAAAGCACCAGTGGGGGCCAGAAAGAACAGGGGTGGAAAGCACGGGGGACTGGAGAGCACTGGCGGGGGAGTGGAGAGTACAGGGGTGGGGAGCGGAGAGTGCTGGGGGGGAAGCTTGAGAGCACTGGAGGGGGAGCCAAAAAAAAACGGGTGGAGAGCACGGGGGCAAAGAGCACGGGGGGGCTGGAGAGCGATGGGTGGAGCTTGAGAGCACCGGGGGGGACCGAAAACAGGGGTGCGGAGAATGGGGGGCTGGAGAGCACTGGGGGGGGGCGGAGAGCACTGGGGTGGGGGCTGGAGAGTGATGGGGAGAGCTGGAGAGCACTGGGGGGGGGAGAAAGAACATGGGTGGAGAGCACTGGGGGAGTGAAGAGCACTGGGATGGTGGCTAGAGTAGGATGGGGAGAGCTGGAGAGCAGGGGGGGCAGAAAAAACAGGGGTGGAGAGAACTGTGGGGGGGGGCTGGAGAGTGTGGTAAGGGGAGGAGAGCATGGGGGGGGAGCCAGGGAGCACAAGGAGAACTGGGGGGGCCAGTAAAAGAAGTTGGATAGGAGGATCGGCGGGGGGGCGCATATAGAGGAAATTAGCTTTCTATATTCCTCCATACAGCCGCTGAATACTTGATTCTCCTCCTCTCCCTCCTGCAAGTATTCAGCGGCTGCATGGAGGAATATAGAAAGCTAATTTCCTCTATATGCGGCCCCCCCGCTGATCCTCCTATACAGGCACACAGGGCGGACTGGCGGGCATCTACAGTATCCCTCTCTCCTGCTCCGTCCCTCTCTGCTGCTCCTGTGTGTCACGGAGCTGGCTGGGTCTGTGTTCGGCGGCCGCTCTGTAACATGGTCCCGCCCCCCTAGACCGGCTCGTGTGATAGGCGGAACACTGATTCTATCCACTATCACACAAGCCGGTCTAGGGGGGCGGGACCATGTTACAGCGCGGCCGCCAAACACAGACACAGAACACAGACCGTGACACACAGGAGCAGGAGGGGAGCACTGCAGCCGCAGCAACTCAGGCGGCCTACCGGGAAATCTCCCGGTATCCCGGTAGGCTAGTCCGGCCCTGGCAGGCACTGGTCTGCACGCACACAGCCAGATATCTATGTGAGTGGAGTGCACAAGAGAAAGAGAGAGTTTTTTGGGAATTGTCACTCTTCTTGCAGTGTTTTTCTTTTTAGCCACTTCAGCCCCGGAAGGATTTACCCCCTTCCTGACCAGAGCACTTTTTACAATTTGGCACTGCGTTGCTTTAACTGCTAATTGCGCGGTCATGCAATGCTGTACCCAAACAAAATTTGCGTCCTTTTCTTCCCACAAATAGAGCTTTCTTTTGATGTTATTTGATCACCTCTGCGGTTTTTATTTTTTGCGCTATAAACGGAAAAAGACCGAAAATTTTGAAAAAAAATGACATTTTCTACTTTTTGTTATTAAAAAAATCCAATAAACTCAATTTTAGTCATACATTTAGGCCAAAATGTATTCGGCCACATGTCCTTGGTAAAAAAAATAAGCGTATATTTATTGGTTTGCGCAAAAGTTATAGCGTCTACAAACTAGGGTACATTTTCTGTAATTTACACAGCTTTTAGTTTATGACTGCCTATGTCATTTCTTGAGGTGCTAAAATGGCAGGGCAGTACAAACCCCCCCCAAATGACCCCATTTTGGAAAGTAGACACCCCAAGGAAATTGCTAAGAGGCATGTTGAGCCCATTGAATATTAATTTTTTTAATTAAATTACAAAAAGTTGTCACTAAATGATATATTGCTCACACAGGCCATGGGCATATGTGGAATTGCACCCCAAAATACATTCAGCTGCTTCTCCTGAGTACGGGGATACCACATGTGTGGGACTTTTTGGGAGCCCAGCCACGTACGGGGCCCCGAAAACCAATCTCCGCCTTCAGGATTTCTAAGGGCGTAAATTTTTGATTTCACTCCTCACTACCTATCACAGTTTT
The DNA here is from genome assembly GCA_037952925.1 of Lithobates clamitans. Lineage (NCBI taxonomy): Eukaryota > Metazoa > Chordata > Amphibia > Anura > Ranidae > Lithobates > Lithobates clamitans. The sequence goes on from JBBGZY010000353.1 coordinate 4,013,851, forward strand.
GAAGGCCATAAAATGCCCAGATGGCACAAAACTCCCCCAAATGATCCCATTTTGGAAAGTAAACACCCAAAGCTATTTGCTGAGTGGCATGTTGAGTCCATGGAATATTTTATATTTGACACAAGTTGCGGGAAAGTGACAATTTTTTTTTTTTGCACAAAGTTGTCACTAAATGATATATTGCTCACACAGGCCATGGGCATATGTGGAATTGCACCCCAAAATACATTTAGCTATTTCTCCTGAGTATGGGGATACCACATGTGTGGGACTTTTTGGGAGCCTAACCACGTACGGGGCCCCGAAAACCAATCACCGCCTTCAGGATTTCTAAGGGTGTAAATTTTTAATTTCACTCTTCACTGCCTATCACAGTTTCTGAGGCCATGGAATGCCCAGGTGGCACAAAATCCCCCTAAATGACCCCATTTTGGAAAGTAGAGACCCCAAGCTATTTGCTGAGAGGCATGGTGAGTATTTTGCAGCTCTCATTTGTTTTTGAAAATGAAGAAAGACAAGAACAAAAAATGTTTTTTTTCTTTTTTCAATTTGCAAAACTTTGTGACAAAAAGTGAGGTCTGCAAAATACTCACTATACCTCTCAGCAAATAGCTTGGGGTGTCTACTTTCCAAAATAGGGTAATTTGGGGGGGTTTTGTGCCACCTGGGTATTCCATGGCCTCCGAAACTGTGATCGGCAGTGAAGAGTGAAATCAAAAATTTACGCCCTTAGAAAGCCTGAAGGCGGTGCTTGGTTTTTGGGGTCCCGTGCGTGGCTAGGCTCCCAAAAAGTCTCACACATGTGGTATCCCCGTACTCAGGAGAAGCAACAGAATGTATTTTGGGGTGTAATTTCACATATTCCCATGGCATGTTTGAGCAATATATCATTTAGTGACAACTTTGTGCAAAAAAAATAAAAAATTTGTCTTTTTCCCGCAACTTGTATCACAATATAAAATATTCCATGGACTCGACATGCCTCTCAGCAAATAGCTTGGGGTGTCTACTTTCCAAAATGGGGTCATTTGGGGGGGGTTTGAACTGTCCTGGCATTTTATGCACAACATTTAGAAGCTTATGTCACACATCACCCACTCTTCTAACCACTTGAAGACAAAGCCCTTTCTGACAATTTTTGTTTACGTGAAAAAATTATTTTTTTTTTCAAGAAAATTACTTTGAACCCCCAAACATTATATATTTTTTAAAGCAAATGCCCTACAGATTAAAATGGTGGGTGTTTCATTTCTTTTTCACACAGTATTTTCGCAGCGATTTTTCAAACGCATTTTTTGGGGAAAAAACACACTTTTTAAAATTTTAATGCACTAAAACACACTATATTGCCCAAATGTTTGATGAAATAAAAAAGATGATCTTAGGCCGAGCACATGGATACCAAACATGACATGCTTTAAAATTGCGCACAAACGTGCAGTGGCAGCAAAATAAATACATTTTTAAAAGCCTTTAAAAGCCTTTACAGGTTACCACTTTAGATTTACAGAAGAGGTCTACTGCTAAAATTACTACCCTCGATCTGACCTTCGCGGTGATACCTCACATGCATGGTGCAATTGCTGTTTACATTTGACGCCAGACCGACGCTTGCGTTCGCCTTAGCGCGAGAGCAGGGGGGGGGAGACAGGGGTGCGGGGTGCCTTTTTTTTTTTTTTCTTTATTATTTTTTTGCTTTTTATCTTATTTTAAAACTGTTCCTTTCATTTTTTTTTTTTAATCATTTTTATTGTTATCTCAGGGAATGTAAATATCCCCTATGATAGCAATAGGTAGTGACAGGTACTCTTTTTTGAAAAAATTGGGGTCTATTAGACCCTAGATCTCTCCTCTGCCCTCAAAGCATCTGACCACACCAAGATCGGTGTGATAAAAGGCTTTCCCAATTTCCCAATGGCGCTGTTTACATCCGGCGAAATCTAAGTCATGAAATGCTTGTAGCTTCCGGTTTCTTAGGCCATAGAGATGTTTGAAGCCACTCTGGTCTCTGATCAGCTCTATGGTCAGCTGGCTGAATCACCGGCTGCATTCTCAGGTTCCCTGTTGAGACAGGAGAGCCAGAGAAAAACACGGAAGACGGTGGGGGGGGGGCATTCCCTCCCACTGCTTGTAAAAGCAGTCTAGAGGCTAATTAGCCGCTAGGATTGCTTTTACATGAAAGCCGACCGCTGGCTGAAAAGAATGATACCAAGATGATACCTAAACCTGCAGGCATTGCATTCTGGTATAACCACTTAAAGTCGTGAATTGCGTACCTGAAGACAAAAAAATGGTTAACAATAAAACACAGTAAACGGTAAAGTATAAAAAATTGTATACCTGAAAAGCAAACATGATAAAACATAATAACAATAAAACATTGCAGAATAGAATACAGTAAAAAAAGAGCAGAACAATAGAGAGAGAATAGAGAGAGAGAAAACAATGAAACGACAACTATTTTTTTTTATTTTATATATTTTTTTGTGTTTTTTTTTTACACTTTTTTTTGTAACTGTAACTTTTGTAACTGTAACCGGTTCCAGGTTCGGGTCTCTCAAAATGCGATGGCATCTTGGGAGACCCTGTGAAAGTGTGTCCTAGTCTCTGCAGTGCTGTACACTAATACTCAACTAGTGTATGGTAGCGTTCAAAACATTCACCAATGCAAAGACCAGGATTATCAGGACAGGAGGAACATAAATAGCAGGTGTCACACCTATATCCGTGCTTGCTGCAGACACGACATCTTTTTTGGGGGGTTCGTTGGGTAGGGGTACTCGGGAGGACATAAAAATGCCTCTCAAGCAGCCGACTGCATTTGGTTGGGGATGTGAATGGGGGAAGTACGGGTGCTGCAGAAGTGGTGGGTTCCCAATTATTAGGATTGGCGAATGCAGCAGGAAGGGCACTATGGGCACGACGGACCTGTGTTTGTCTTCTTCTTGGTGGCAGCGGGACACTACTTGTGCTTGCCACCTCACCTGCTTGAACTGCACTTATCGCTGGGATCAGGCCTGACTCTGCGAACGCTGCAGTTATGCGTTTAGTGTTTTGTAAGTGACAGTGATCGATCGATACTGCACTTGGGTGGGCTGGGCTGGGCCGGGCGGAGGGGCAAAACGCAGGTGCTAGCAGGTATCTGGGCTGATCCCGCTAACACTGCGTTTTTGGGAACCCTAAACTGCTGGGGATGCTAGTATAGATCTGATTGGATCAGATATTGATCCGTTCAGATACTATACCACTAAGGGAGGTGTACGGTGCGTGCGTGGGTGTTATCGGTACTGGCACTAACCTGACGCTGCCTGGGGCTGGTACTTACCAGTTCACCAAAATGCTACCAAAAAAACTGTTAGCGATCGCAGGGATCAGGCCTGAGTCTGTGAACGCTGCAGTTATGCGTTTAGTGTTTTGTAAGTGTCAGTGATCGATCGATACTGCACTTGGGTGGGCTGGGCTGGGCCGGGCGGAGGGGCAAAATGCAGGTGCTAGCAGATATCTGGGCTGATCCCGCTAACACTGCATTTTTGGGAACCCTAAACTGCTGGGGACCCTAGTATAGATCTGATCAGATCAGGTATTGATCAGTTCATATACTATACCACTAAGGGAGGCGTATGCTGCGTGCGTGGATGTTAGCGGTACTGGCGCTAATCTGATGCTGCCTGGGGCGACGCATATCACCGCCGGGTGATCAGGGGGCTAAACCTTTATTCGGTAATAAACGGCGGGTGCCCTGACACTATAAAAAATAAACGAACTAACCAGCGTCACCCGTAACAGTTATACGGTGATCACTGGTGAAAGGGTTAACTAGCGGGCAATCAAGGGGTTAAAAACTTTATTAGGTAGTATATGGGGGTCCCTGATGCTAGAAAATGCTGACGGCGAACCTAAATATTTACCTCCCTAACTATCGTCACCAGTAACACTAATACAGCGATCAGAAAAATTAACGCTTAGTGACACTGGCGACGGGGGGTGATCAAGGGGTTAAAACTTTATTAGGGGGGTTAAGGGGGTACCCTAGACCTAAAGGGGGCTAATACTAACTGCCCTACCACACTAACTGTCTCAAACTGACACCAATGCAGTAATCAGAAAAAAAAACTGCTTGGTGTCAGTGTGACGGGGGGGGTGGAGAGGGGTGATTGGGGGGGATCGGGGGGGACCGGGGGGTGATCTGGGGTGTATTGTGTGCCTGGAATGTTCTACTGTGTGTGTGTATTTGTGCACTCACATTGAAGTCTTGTTGAAAACAAAAAGCTGCGCTTAGGGCACTAAATAGGTATGCTGCCTCCCTTAAGAGAGCTTCCTGAAAGGATACTCTATAAACTAATATATGTATAAACAAGGGTAGTGGCGCTTCCTATGGGGTACTGAATGGGAGGGTTCCCTCACTGAACCCCAGTGCAATTACCTGGTAACTCCCAGGGACAGGTTATGTTACCGTACGGGTATGTGTGTCTATGGTTAGATATAGGCACATACATCCATATACACCCGCCTATATCAGCAAAAAAATGATAATACTAATTATAATTCTGAAGATGGTTCTTCCAGACCTATTTAAGGAGGTGTGGCCTGGTTCATTTAGACCTGATTACAAGGGGTATGGGTTAGAACCCCTGTGGTTGTGATAATATACCACCAGTAGTAATCATGTGTGTGTAACCTTATAAGTGCAAAAATAATCCAAAATAATCCAAAGTACATAAATGAGCATGCATAAAAAATGTGCGTTACCCAAGCATTACATATAATAATCAAATAAACGTAAATGTGATCCAATTAAGTGCAAAAGGAGCCAGTAATTAGTGTTAATAGTCCATAAAATAAAATAAATTAAATAAAGAAATTTGTTCAAGTCCAGTATTCCAAAAAATTCCGTGACTTAGGTGCTCTTGGGTAATTCCTGTGACTTTAGTGCTCCCCCTTCAGGTCCCCACTCACCAGATACGACAACCCCGTGAAGGGGCAACCAGCATAGGATGTCTCTTTCACGATCTCTATTCCACGCTGATCTGGCGGACTTTACAGGATGGTTCCCGTTGGTTATCCCAATAGGTTCCCAGATTCGGGGATGCAGATGGCTTTCTAATAGGTAGAATGTTCACAATGGCTCCCTCATGGAAAGGAAAAAATAGGAAGCTTCCATGGTGTAGTATGTAAAGGCTTTATTCAAAAAAACTCCATAGGCAAGCAGCGGAGTATTTAGGCAAAATACATAACCATAAAACCATAAAACCATAAAATTAAAAATAAAAATATATATCCGTAGCCCGGTGGACAGCGTGTACCGCTGAGAGGGCTGTGTACGCTCCGCTTGCGTACCAGCTAGAACTAGTGTCCGGAAGCGGTATGCGTTCCACCTGCGTGTCAGCTAGGGTCCGTAACCGGAAGTGACGTAGCGTGCGTGGCGTCGTTGTACGCGTTTCGTCATAGACGTCTTCAGCAACGATGCCAGCACGCCACGCGCTACGTCCATTTAAGGAGCCGTCAGTTTCGATCCGCCCCTTAATTTCTACCACATCCAATCCTAGTATCCCAAGGCGGGGTGACACTCCAACTCAAGCTGGAGTGTCAGCAGCGATGGTCGTACGCTAATTTCCGTATTGCAACTACAACTACTGGGTTAGAATCTGCCCTCATATATATTAAATGATACCAAATGGTGGAAATATACCGTAAACTGAAATTAGGATTTGAAAATTAAAAATTAAATATAAAATGAAATTAAGTTTAGTTAAAATTAGATATATAAATAAATATATACCCAGATTAGTGTAAGACAGTGAATATGAAAAAACCATGAGGCTTAATGTGAACCAGGTGTGTGATGGAAAAATTTACTCTCAGACACTAGGGGTCAGGGAAGGAATATGAGGATATTATTACAAGTCAAAACCCCCGTTATAAATTATAATGAAATTTTATATAATTATATAAAATCATACAAAATTATATATTATATATATATGTGTGTATTCCAAATATTAGGGGGTATTGCCTTTTGGGTCAGAGGATTTTTTAGGAGGAGATTTGGGGTCACCCCCCTGATGCTGTGTGCAAGTGGCTAAAAAACTAAATATGCATACCCTTACACCTTATATACTTAGAGGAAAGGGACCATAGGGATTAACAGATATGGATAATGTAACCCTATTTCTCACGGATTGGCCAGAAAACAGTTTAAGTCGATATCAAGGTTGAGGCCCCTCGGAGCAAGGGACCTCAACCTGTATATCCATGCGGTCTCGTTTTGTGATATGAGTGTGGTTTTATTGCCCCCTCGCCAATGATCCCTCACACAGTCAATCCCATAGAAGATCATCCCTGTGGGGTCCCGGTTATGTACTGTGTCGAAGTGGCGGGAAAGATGGTGTTTTGGGAACCCTTTTTTGATGTTTTTTATGTGTTCCCGTATTCTCACATATAGGGGTCGGGTGGTTCTACCCACATATTGCATTTGGCAAGGGCACTCAATAACATAGGTCACGTGTGTGCTCTGACAGGTGATGAGTTCCCTGATCTGATATTGTTTGTGATCTGATCTTGACTTAAAAGTTTCCCTCTTACGAGGTTGTTTCTTGGTGACCCTACATGGTAGACATTTTTGGCACCTGTAGAACCCTTTCATGTCTGGAAAAATCCGAGTAGTTTTGGGGGGGTTTATAACATTGTGTACTAAAAGGTGTCGTAGATTAGGCGCTTTTCGGTATACTATCTTTGGTTTATTAGGTAATATGCCTGCTAATGTTCTATCCTCCTTTAAGATAGGCCAATACTTCTTCAGGATCTGCTCAAAATCTTTGTATTGAGAGTTGAAACCTGTAATGAACGTCAGTTCTACATTGTTTTTCTTCCTTTTGGATTTTGTCAGTAAATTCTTGCGGTCTAGTTTTGCTATGTCCCCCTTCAGTTTATTCAACGAGTCTAAGTTGTATCCTTTTTCATGGAACCGTTCCACTAGGATGCTCGCTTGTTCCAAATAGTCATCAATGGTTACGCAGTTTCTCCTTAGTCTCGTTAACTGGCCTTTGGGGATGTTATCCTTCCACTGGGGATGGTGACAGCTGTTAATAGGGATGTACCCGTTTCTATCAGTAGCCTTAAAGAAGGTTTTTGTACATAGGCCATCATTCTTCTTAAATATTTCGAGGTCGAGATATTCAATCTTTTGGGGGTCCCATTTCCCTGTGAAGGTTAATCCGTATCTGTTGTTATTCAGCCCTTGCAAGAATTTTTCAAAAGTCTCAGATGTTCCCTCCCAAAATATGATTAAGTCATCTATGTACCTACGGTACAGTTTCACTTGTGGTATATCTCTAGCGTAAATGTATTCCTCTTCCCACATGTTCATGAGCAAGTTAGCCACACTTGGTGCGTACCTAGCGCCCATAGCGACTCCCTTGGTTTGAACATAGTAGTTTTGGTCATACCAGAAATAGTTACAGGACATCGCCAACTCCAGGCCTTCTAGTATGAAATCTATCTGTTCTTGCCTCATACTAGTAAGCTCATGGAGAGCTTTTTCCACACCAAGCAAGCCATCCTGTTGTACAATGCTAGTATATAGCGAATTCACGTCAATAGTAGCTAGTAAATAGTTTTGTGCCCCATCTATTTGCTGTAGTTCTTCTAAAAGTTGGGCACTATCCCGTAAGTACGATTTTCCCTTCTTGACAAGCGGTTTGAGGAATACATCAAGATACTCCCCTAGCCTAGAGAATACTGAATTAATACCACTAATTATGGGTCTTCCTGGTGGTTTGTGTAATCGTTTGTGGATTTTTGGTGTATAGTAAATCACCGGGGTTTTCGTGGAACTTGAGACTAAGTATTCTGCTTCTTTAGTGTTTAGGATTCCAATCTGTTTTCCTTTGTTTACATAGGCTCTCAATTTCTTTTCATATGCACGCTTAGGGTTCTTCCCAAGCTTGCTGTAGGTGTTTTCTACCTGAAGCAGATTCCTCATCTCCTCCTCATAGTCTTTCTTATTTAATATTACTAGCCCTCCCCCTTTATCTGCGGGTCTTATGACCACCTCCCTTCTCTTACTCAAAGATTTTATTGTTTTCCAGACATTTCTCGTTTTATGGTTATTCTGTTTTTCTAGCTTCCTCAAATCGTCTTCCACCATTTTCTGGAATGCTTCCATGCATTGATTCCCAGAGGTTTTAGGGTTAAAGATGGAGTTGTTTTTCAAGCTTGTCTGCTCATATATTACTTCACTCCTGGTTCTTGTATCGGTTTTTGTGAGGAAGTGTTTTTTAAGATTGAGTTTCCTCATAAACTTTTTCAAATCAATATAAGTTTCAAATTTATCCAGATGTTTTTCAGGCGCAAATTTGAGCCCTAGATCAAGAATTTTCATCTCATCTTCAGAAAATTGGACGTCACTGAGGTTAAAAATACCCTTCCCTAATATTCTCGTCTTCGTTTTCTTCCTCCCTCCTCTATTTCCTCTGGTCGTCTTCTTCTTTCTTCGGGTTCCATCCCTTGTCCTCCATACCTCCTGGGATGCTCCTGTTCCCTGTAAGGTTGGGGTGCTTCCCTCATTCTGTCTTGATCTTCTCGGGAGTCCTTCCGCCCCATGTATGGTCCTCTCCATTCTGGGTTCCTGTAGGGTGGCCTTGCTCTCCATCTCCCTGGTGGTTTGTCTCTCCCCCAACGCCTGGGAAAATCCCTATGTGGACCTCGATCTCTTCTATGTGGTCCTGGGGTTTCTTCATAGTTATGACTATATTGGCCCCTCGCATTTTCCCTTAGTGGGGAGAACCTGTTTCTTGTAGGTATACCATATCCAGGTGTTTGAGGTGCTCTGTATTCACTTCTTTCTTGGTAATTCCCACTGTAAGTTCTAGGTCTTGCCGTGTGTCTGTATGGCGTGGTATGTTGTGCCCTATGAGGGAACTTGATATTGGTTCTTACTATCTGTTGCGGTGTGTTGTTAATCAGTCCCTCCATCTCCATCGATGTATCAGGGCTGTCATCCGTCTCCAATTCCTCCTCAAATAAGCCTGGATCGCTACTCATGGTTTGCCATTTGTAAACATTCATATTCTGATAGTCGATCAGGTCCCTTTTGTATTTTTTCTGTTTTTTTACTTGTATTTGGGTGTCATATTTCTTTATAATTTCCTGGAGCTCTTTCTCTTTGTTTTTGTATTCATTCTGGTTAATAAAGGGTACTAATTGATTTTTAATATCAATAATATTAGCTTCGACCCCTTTAAGTTTAAACTGTCTTCTTTTAAGAATTTTGTGTAAGAGCTCGTTTTCACACCCATTAAGGAAGGTATACCATTCGTCCATCAATGCTGGTTCATTAATACCATCATTGGGGTCCAGGTCCCACCTCAGTCTCCTGGGTGTCATCTTTGCTGTAATGTAGGTTTCCAGGGTGGCTATGTCCCACCATACTCTCAGTTGTTTCTCCATAGTGTGTCTTAGTTTCTTCATCAGCCCATTCATATCTTGTGTGTTGTTCACTGACTCCTGACTAAAAATGCCACCCAGGTCAATGTTCCTATTCCCCATGTACCCAAATATGTCCATAGCTGCAAGCTAAAATGATCCTACCTGAGGTAGGAACACAATACGAAGTTGAAAACAAAAAGCTGCGCTTAGGGCACTAAATAGGTATGCTGCCTCCCTTAAGAGAGCTTCCTGAAAGGATACTCTATAAACTAATATATGTATAAACAAGGGTAGTGGCGCTTCCTATGGGGTACTGAATGGGAGGGTTCCCTCACTGAACCCCAGTGCAATTACCTGGTAACTCCCAGGGACAGGTTATGTTACCGTACGGGTATGTGTGTCTATGGTTAGATATAGGCACATACATCCATATACACCCGCCTATATCAGCAAAAAAATGATAATACTAATTATAATTCTGAAGATGGTTCTTCCAGACCTATTTAAGGAGGTGTGGCCTGGTTCATTTAGACCTGATTACAAGGGGTATGGGTTAGAACCCCTGTGGTTGTGATAATATACCACCAGTAGTAATCATGTGTGTGTAACCTTATAAGTGCAAAAATAATCCAAAATAATCCAAAGTACATAAATGAGCATGCATAAAAAATGTGCGTTACCCAAGCATTACATATAATAATCAAATAAACGTAAATGTGATCCAATTAAGTGCAAAAGGAGCCAGTAATTAGTGTTAATAGTCCATAAAATAAAATAAATTAAATAAAGAAATTTGTTCAAGTCCAGTATTCCAAAAAATTCCGTGACTTAGGTGCTCTTGGGTAATTCCTGTGACTTTAGTGCTCCCCCTTCAGGTCCCCACTCACCAGATACGACAACCCCGTGAAGGGGCAACCAGCATAGGATGTCTCTTTCACGATCTCTATTCCACGCTGATCTGGCGGACTTTACAGGATGGTTCCCGTTGGTTATCCCAATAGGTTCCCAGATTCGGGGATGCAGATGGCTTTCTAATAGGTAGAATGTTCACAATGGCTCCCTCATGGAAAGGAAAAAATAGGAAGCTTCCATGGTGTAGTATGTAAAGGCTTTATTCAAAAAAACTCCATAGGCAAGCAGCGGAGTATTTAGGCAAAATACATAACCATAAAACCATAAAACCATAAAATTAAAAATAAAAATATATATCCGTAGCCCGGTGGACAGCGTGTACCGCTGAGAGGGCTGTGTACGCTCCGCTTGCGTACCAGCTAGAACTAGTGTCCGGAAGCGGTATGCGTTCCACCTGCGTGTCAGCTAGGGTCCGTAACCGGAAGTGACGTAGCGTGCGTGGCGTCGTTGTACGCGTTTCGTCATAGACGTCTTCAGCAACGATGCCAGCACGCCACGCGCTACGTCCATTTAAGGAGCCGTCAGTTTCGATCCGCCCCTTAATTTCTACCACATCCAATCCTAGTATCCCAAGGCGGGGTGACACTCCAACTCAAGCTGGAGTGTCAGCAGCGATGGTCGTACGCTAATTTCCGTATTGCAACTACAACTACTGGGTTAGAATCTGCCCTCATATATATTAAATGATACCAAATGGTGGAAATATACCGTAAACTGAAATTAGGATTTGAAAATTAAAAATTAAATATAAAATGAAATTAAGTTTAGTTAAAATTAGATATATAAATAAATATATACCCAGATTAGTGTAAGACAGTGAATATGAAAAAACCATGAGGCTTAATGTGAACCAGGTGTGTGATGGAAAAATTTACTCTCAGACACTAGGGGTCAGGGAAGGAATATGAGGATATTATTACAAGTCAAAACCCCCGTTATAAATTATAATGAAATTTTATATAATTATATAAAATCATACAAAATTATATATTATATATATATGTGTGTATTCCAAATATTAGGGGGTATTGCCTTTTGGGTCAGAGGATTTTTTAGGAGGAGATTTGGGGTCACCCCCCTGATGCTGTGTGCAAGTGGCTAAAAAACTAAATATGCATACCCTTACACCTTATATACTTAGAGGAAAGGGACCATAGGGATTAACAGATATGGATAATGTAACCCTATTTCTCACGGATTGGCCAGAAAACAGTTTAAGTCGATATCAAGGTTGAGGCCCCTCGGAGCAAGGGACCTCAACCTGTATATCCATGCGGTCTCGTTTTGTGATATGAGTGTGGTTTTATTGCCCCCTCGCCAATGATCCCTCACACAGTCAATCCCATAGAAGATCATCCCTGTGGGGTCCCGGTTATGTACTGTGTCGAAGTGGCGGGAAAGATGGTGTTTTGGGAACCCTTTTTTGATGTTTTTTATGTGTTCCCGTATTCTCACATATAGGGGTCGGGTGGTTCTACCCACATATTGCATTTGGCAAGGGCACTCAATAACATAGGTCACGTATGTGCTCTGACAGGTGATGAGTTCCCTGATCTGATATTGTTTGTGATCTGATCTTGACTTAAAAGTTTCCCTCTTACGAGGTTGTTTCTTGGTGACCCTACATGGTAGACATTTTTGGCACCTGTAGAACCCTTTCATGTCTGGAAAAATCCGAGTAGTTTTGGGGGGGTTTATAACATTGTGTACTAAAAGGTGTCGTAGATTAGGCGCTTTTCGGTATACTATCTTTGGTTTATTAGGTAATATGCCTGCTAATGTTCTATCCTCCTTTAAGATAGGCCAATACTTCTTCAGGATCTGCTCAAAATCTTTGTATTGAGAGTTGAAACCTGTAATGAACGTCAGTTCTACATTGTTTTTCTTCCTTTTGGATTTTGTCAGTAAATTCTTGCGGTCTAGTTTTGCTATGTCCCCCTTCAGTTTATTCAACGAGTCTAAGTTGTATCCTTTTTCATGGAACCGTTCCACTAGGATGCTCGCTTGTTCCAAATAGTCATCAATGGTTACGCAGTTTCTCCTTAGTCTCGTTAACTGGCCTTTGGGGATGTTATCCTTCCACTGGGGATGGTGACAGCTGTTAATAGGGATGTACCCGTTTCTATCAGTAGCCTTAAAGAAGGTTTTTGTACATAGGCCATCATTCTTCTTAAATATTTCGAGGTCGAGATATTCAATCTTTTGGGGGTCCCATTTCCCTGTGAAGGTTAATCCGTATCTGTTGTTATTCAGCCCTTGCAAGAATTTTTCAAAAGTCTCAGATGTTCCCTCCCAAAATATGATTAAGTCATCTATGTACCTACGGTACAGTTTCACTTGTGGTATATCTCTAGCGTAAATGTATTCCTCTTCCCACATGTTCATGAGCAAGTTAGCCACACTTGGTGCGTACCTAGCGCCCATAGCGACTCCCTTGGTTTGAACATAGTAGTTTTGGTCATACCAGAAATAGTTACAGGACATCGCCAACTCCAGGCCTTCTAGTATGAAATCTATCTGTTCTTGCCTCATACTAGTAAGCTCATGGAGAGCTTTTTCCACACCAAGCAAGCCATCCTGTTGTACAATGCTAGTATATAGCGAATTCACGTCAATAGTAGCTAGTAAATAGTTTTGTGCCCCATCTATTTGCTGTAGTTCTTCAGCGTGGAATAGAGATCGTGAAAGAGACATCCTATGCTGGTTGCCCCTTCACGGGGTTGTCGTATCTGGTGAGTGGGGACCTGAAGGGGGAGCACTAAAGTCACAGGAATTACCCAAGAGCACCTAAGTCACGGAATTTTTTGGAATACTGGACTTGAACAAATTTCTTTATTTAATTTATTTTATTTTATGGACTATTAACACTAATTACTGGCTCCTTTTGCACTTAATTGGATCACATTTACGTTTATTTGATTATTATATGTAATGCTTGGGTAACGCACATTTTTTATGCATGCTCATTTATGTACTTTGGATTATTTTGGATTATTTTTGCACTTATAAGGTTACACACACATGATTACTACTGGTGGTATATTATCACAACCACAGGGGTTCTAACCCATACCCCTTGTAATCAGGTCTAAATGAACCAGGCCACACCTCCTTAAATAGGTCTGGAAGAACCATCTTCAGAATTATAATTAGTATTATCATTTTTTTGCTGATATAGGCGGGTGTATATGGATGTATGTGCCTATATCTAACCATAGACACACATACCCGTACGGTAACATAACCTGTCCCTGGGAGTTACCAGGTAATTGCACTGGGGTTCAGTGAGGGAACCCTCCCATTCAGTACCCCATAGGAAGCGCCACTACCCTTGTTTATACATATATTAGTTTATAGAGTATCCTTTCAGGAAGCTCTCTTAAGGGAGGCAGCATACCTATTTAGTGCCCTAAGCGCAGCTTTTTGTTTTCAACTTCGTATTGTGTTCCTACCTCAGGTAGGATCATTTTAGCTTGCAGCTATGGACATATTTGGGTACATGGGGAATAGGAACATTGACCTGGGTGGCATTTTTAGTCAGGAGTCAGTGAACAACACACAAGATATGAATGGGCTGATGAAGAAACTAAGACACACTATGGAGAAACAACTGAGAGTATGGTGGGACATAGCCACCCTGGAAACCTACATTACAGCAAAGATGACACCCAGGAGACTGAGGTGGGACCTGGACCCCAATGATGGTATTAATGAACCAGCATTGATGGACGAATGGTATACCTTCCTTAATGGGTGTGAAAACGAGCTCTTACACAAAATTCTTAAAAGAAGACAGTTTAAACTTAAAGGGGTCGAAGCTAATATTATTGATATTAAAAATCAATTAGTACCCTTTATTAACCAGAATGAATACAAAAACAAAGAGAAAGAGCTCCAGGAAATTATAAAGAAATATGACACCCAAATACAAGTAAAAAAACAGAAAAAATACAAAAGGGACCTGATCGACTATCAGAATATGAATGTTTACAAATGGCAAACCATGAGTAGCGATCCAGGCTTATTTGAGGAGGAATTGGAGACGGATGACAGCCCTGATACATCGATGGAGATGGAGGGACTGATTAACAACACACCGCAACAGATAGTAAGAACCAATATCAAGTTCCCTCATAGGGCACAACATACCACGCCATACAGACACACGGCAAGACCTAGAACTTACAGTGGGAATTACCAAGAAAGAAGTGAATACAGAGCACCTCAAACACCTGGATATGGTATACCTACAAGAAACAGGTTCTCCCCACTAAGGGAAAATGCGAGGGGCCAATATAGTCATAACTATGAAGAAACCCCAGGACCACATAGAAGAGATCGAGGTCCACATAGGGATTTTCCCAGGCGTTGGGGGAGAGACAAACCACCAGGGAGATGGAGAGCAAGGCCACCCTACAGGAACCCAGAATGGAGAGGACCATACATGGGGCGGAAGGACTCCCGAGAAGATCAAGACAGAATGAGGGAAGCACCCCAACCTTACAGGGAACAGGAGCATCCCAGGAGGTATGGAGGACAAGGGATGGAACCCGAAGAAAGAAGAAGACGACCAGAGGAAATAGAGGAGGGAGGAAGAAAACGAAGACGAGAATATTAGGGAAGGGTATTTTTAACCTCAGTGACGTCCAATTTTCTGAAGATGAGATGAAAATTCTTGATCTAGGGCTCAAATTTGCGCCTGAAAAACATCTGGATAAATTTGAAACTTATATTGATTTGAAAAAGTTTATGAGGAAACTCAATCTTAAAAAACACTTCCTCACAAAAACCGATACAAGAACCAGGAGTGAAGTAATATATGAGCAGACAAGCTTGAAAAACAACTCCATCTTTAACCCTAAAACCTCTGGGAATCAATGCATGGAAGCATTCCAGAAAATGGTGGAAGACGATTTGAGGAAGCTAGAAAAACAGAATAACCATAAAACGAGAAATGTCTGGAAAACAATAAAATCTTTGAGTAAGAGAAGGGAGGTGGTCATAAGACCCGCAGATAAAGGGGGAGGGCTAGTAATATTAAATAAGAAAGACTATGAGGAGGAGATGAGGAATCTGCTTCAGGTAGAAAACACCTACAGCAAGCTTGGGAAGAACCCTAAGCGTGCATATGAAAAGAAATTGAGAGCCTATGTAAACAAAGGAAAACAGATTGGAATCCTAAACACTAAAGAAGCAGAATACTTAGTCTCAAGTTCCACGAAAACCCCGGTGATTTACTATACACCAAAAATCCACAAACGATTACACAAACCACCAGGAAGACCCATAATTAGTGGTATTAATTCAGTATTCTCTAGGCTAGGGGAGTATCTTGATGTATTCCTCAAACCGCTTGTCAAGAAGGGAAAATCGTACTTACGGGATAGTGCCCAACTTTTAGAAGAACTACAGCAAATAGATGGGGCACAAAACTATTTACTAGCTACTATTGACGTGAATTCGCTATATACTAGCATTGTACAACAGGATGGCTTGCTTGGTGTGGAAAAAGCTCTCCATGAGCTTACTAGTATGAGGCAAGAACAGATAGATTTCATACTAGAAGGCCTGGAGTTGGCGATGTCCTGTAACTATTTCTGGTATGACCAAAACTACTATGTTCAAACCAAGGGAGTCGCTATGGGCGCTAGGTACGCACCAAGTGTGGCTAACTTGCTCATGAACATGTGGGAAGAGGAATACATTTACGCTAGAGATATACCACAAGTGAAACTGTACCGTAGGTACATAGATGACTTAATCATATTTTGGGAGGGAACATCTGAGACTTTTGAAAAATTCTTGCAAGGGCTGAATAACAACAGATACGGATTAACCTTCACAGGGAAATGGGACCCCCAAAAGATTGAATATCTCGACCTCGAAATATTTAAGAAGAATGATGGCCTATGTACAAAAACCTTCTTTAAGGCTACTGATAGAAACGGGTACATCCCTATTAACAGCTGTCACCATCCCCAGTGGAAGGATAACATCCCCAAAGGCCAGTTAACGAGACTAAGGAGAAACTGCGTAACCATTGATGACTATTTGGAACAAGCGAGCATCCTAGTGGAACGGTTCCATGAAAAAGGATACAACTTAGACTCGTTGAATAAACTGAAGGGGGACATAGCAAAACTAGACCGCAAGAATTTACTGACAAAATCCAAAAGGAAGAAAAACAATGTAGAACTGACGTTCATTACAGGTTTCAACTCTCAATACAAAGATTTTGAGCAGATCCTGAAGAAGTATTGGCCTATCTTAAAGGAGGATAGAACATTAGCAGGCATATTACCTAATAAACCAAAGATAGTATACCGAAAAGCGCCTAATCTACGACACCTTTTAGTACACAATGTTATAAACCCCCCCAAAACTACTCGGATTTTTCCAGACATGAAAGGGTTCTACAGGTGCCAAAAATGTCTACCATGTAGGGTCACCAAGAAACAACCTCGTAAGAGGGAAACTTTTAAGTCAAGATCAGATCACAAACAATATCAGATCAGGGAACTCATCACCTGTCAGAGCACACACGTGACCTATGTTATTGAGTGCCCTTGCCAAATGCAATATGTGGGTAGAACCACCCGACCCCTATATGTGAGAATACGGGAACACATAAAAAACATCAAAAAAGGGTTCCCAAAACACCATCTTTCCCGCCACTTCGACACAGTACATAACCGGGACCCCACAGGGATGATCTTCTATGGGATTGACTGTGTGAGGGATCATTGGCGAGGGGGCAATAAAACCACACTCATATCACAAAACGAGACCGCATGGATATACAGGTTGAGGTCCCTTGCTCCGAGGGGCCTCAACCTTGATATCGACTTAAACTGTTTTCTGGCCAATCCGTGAGAAATAGGGTTACATTATCCATATCTGTTAATCCCTATGGTCCCTTTCCTCTAAGTATATAAGGTGTAAGGGTATGCATATTTAGTTTTTTAGCCACTTGCACACAGCATCAGGGGGGTGACCCCAAATCTCCTCCTAAAAAATCCTCTGACCCAAAAGGCAATACCCCCTAATATTTGGAATACACACATATATATATAATATATAATTTTGTATGATTTTATATAATTATATAAAATTTCATTATAATTTATAACGGGGGTTTTGACTTGTAATAATATCCTCATATTCCTTCCCTGACCCCTAGTGTCTGAGAGTAAATTTTTCCATCACACACCTGGTTCACATTAAGCCTCATGGTTTTTTCATATTCACTGTCTTACACTAATCTGGGTATATATTTATTTATATATCTAATTTTAACTAAACTTAATTTCATTTTATATTTAATTTTTAATTTTCAAATCCTAATTTCAGTTTACGGTATATTTCCACCATTTGGTATCATTTAATATATATGAGGGCAGATTCTAACCCAGTAGTTGTAGTTGCAATACGGAAATTAGCGTACGACCATCGCTGCTGACACTCCAGCTTGAGTTGGAGTGTCACCCCGCCTTGGGATACTAGGATTGGATGTGGTAGAAATTAAGGGGCGGATCGAAACTGACGGCTCCTTAAATGGACGTAGCGCGTGGCGTGCTGGCATCGTTGCTGAAGACGTCTATGACGAAACGCGTACAACGACGCCACGCACGCTACGTCACTTCCGGTTACGGACCCTAGCTGACACGCAGGTGGAACGCATACCGCTTCCGGACACTAGTTCTAGCTGGTACGCAAGCGGAGCGTACACAGCCCTCTCAGCGGTACACGCTGTCCACCGGGCTACGGATATATATTTTTATTTTTAATTTTATGGTTTTATGGTTTTATGGTTATGTATTTTGCCTAAATACTCCGCTGCTTGCCTATGGAGTTTTTTTGAATAAAGCCTTTACATACTACACCATGGAAGCTTCCTATTTTTTCCTTTCCATGAGGGAGCCATTGTGAACATTCTACCTATTAGAAAGCCATCTGCATCCCCGAATCTGGGAACCTATTGGGATAACCAACGGGAACCATCCTGTAAAGTCCGCCAGATCAGCGTGGAATAGAGATCGTGAAAGAGACATCCTATGCTGGTTGCCCCTTCACGGGGTTGTCGTATCTGGTGAGTGGGGACCTGAAGGGGGAGCACTAAAGTCACAGGAATTACCCAAGAGCACCTAAGTCACGGAATTTTTTGGAATACTGGACTTGAACAAATTTCTTTATTTAATTTATTTTATTTTATGGACTATTAACACTAATTACTGGCTCCTTTTGCACTTAATTGGATCACATTTACGTTTATTTGATTATTATATGTAATGCTTGGGTAACGCACATTTTTTATGCATGCTCATTTATGTACTTTGGATTATTTTGGATTATTTTTGCACTTATAAGGTTACACACACATGATTACTACTGGTGGTATATTATCACAACCACAGGGGTTCTAACCCATACCCCTTGTAATCAGGTCTAAATGAACCAGGCCACACCTCCTTAAATAGGTCTGGAAGAACCATCTTCAGAATTATAATTAGTATTATCATTTTTTTGCTGATATAGGCGGGTGTATATGGATGTATGTGCCTATATCTAACCATAGACACACATACCCGTACGGTAACATAACCTGTCCCTGGGAGTTACCAGGTAATTGCACTGGGGTTCAGTGAGGGAACCCTCCCATTCAGTACCCCATAGGAAGCGCCACTACCCTTGTTTATACATATATCACATTGAAGTCTTCTCTCCTTGGCGCCGGAACAGAAAATACTGAGCCGAGGAGAGATGACATCATTTCCTCTGCTGCTGTTTAGCATACAGAAGCAGAGGAATGATCCCATTGGCTGGGAGGGATCGTGAGGGGGGGGCCATGAATGGATGGCCTCCCCCTCACCTCCGATTGCCGGGGGACAAACGCCGACCGCCTCGGGCACCGGGGGGGTCCGATCGGACCCCCTGCCCGCGGGAGGCAGATCACGTACAGGTACGTGATTCTGCCTGCCCATGCCATTCTGCCGCAGTATATCTGCGTGAGGTGGTCGGCAAGTGGTTAATGGGCAAGTGTCTTAATGATCAGATATTAACTTCTGGATTTGTACATATTTCTTTTAAACTCGTTAATACTTGACAATGAACGGGCATAGAGATAGATAGAAGAAAGTAATAACAGTAATAGCGTGTCATGGGTGGCAAGTGACAAGCTGCATTTAATGTCAGGCTACATGACAAGTGACAAGCTGCATCTGGTGGCAGGCTATGGGTGGTAAGTGACATGCTGCATCAGGTGGCAGGCTTGGTGGCAAGTAGGGATAAGCCGAACACCCCCCGCTTCGGTTCGCAGCAGAGCATGTGAACAGGCAAAAAATTTGTGCGAACACCGTTAAAGTCTATGGGACATGAACATGAAAAATCAAATGTGCTAATTTTAAAGGCTTATATGCAAGTTATTGTCTTAAAAAAGTGTTTGAGGACCTGGGTCCTGCCCCAGGGGACATGTATCAATGTAAAAAAAAGTTTTAAAAACGGCCGTTTTTTCGGGAGCAGTGATTTTAATAATGCTTAAAGTGAAATAATAAAAGTGAAATATTCCTTTAAATTTTGTACCTGGGAGGTGTCTATAGTATGCCTGTAAAGTGGCGCATGTTTCCCGTGTTTAGAACAGTCTAATGCCCCATACACACGGTCAGATTTTCAGACGGAAAATGTGTGATAAGACCTTGTTGTCGGAAATTCCGACCGTGTGTAGGCTCCATCACACATTTTCCATCGGAATTTCCGACACAAAGTTTGAGAGCTTGCTATAAAATTTTCCGACAACAAAATCCGTTGTCAGAAATTCCGATCGTGTGTACACAAATCCGACGGACAAAGTGCCACGCATGCTCAGAATAAATTAAGAGACGAAAGCTATTGGCTACTGCCCCGTTTATAGTCCCGACGTACGTGTATTACGTCACCGCATTCAGAATGATCGGATTTTCCGACAAGATTTGTGTGACCGTGTATGCAAGACAAGTTTGAGCCAACATCCGTTGGAAAAAATCCATGGATTTTGTTGTCGGAATGTCCGATCAATGTCCGACCATGTGTACAGGGCATAAGAGCAAAATGACATTTCTAAAGGGAAAAAAGTCATTTAAAAGTACTCGCGGCTATAATAAATTGTTGGTCCCGGCAATACACATAAAAGTTCATTGATAAAAACAGCATGGGATTCCCCCACAGGGTAACACCAAACCAAAATTTAAAAAAAAAATGCGTGGGGGTCCCCCCAAATTCCATACCAGGCCCTTCAGGTCTGGTATGGATATTAAGGGGAACCCCGTGCCAAAATTGAAAACAAAAGGCGTAGGGGTCCCCCTCAAAATCCATACCAAACCCTTCAGGTCTGGTATGGATTTCAAGGGGAACCCCGTACCAAAATTTAAAAAAATGGCGTGGGGTTAATTTTTAAAACTTTTTTAGCATTGATACATGTCCCCTGGGGCAGGACCCAGGTCCCCAAACACTTTTTTTGACAATACCATGCATATAAGCTTTTAAAATTAGCACTTTTGATTTCTCCCATAAACTTTTAAAAGGTGTTCCTCGGCTTTCGACTCGAACATCGGGCTCATCCCTAGTGGCAAGTGACATGCTGGGGGTAGGCTGCAGGTGGCAAGTGACATGATGCATCTGGTGGCAGGCTACGGGTGGCAAGTGACATGCTGCATCTGGTGGCAGGCTACAGGTGGCAAGTGACATGCTGCATCTGGTGGCAGGCTGCATGTGGCAAGTGACACGCTGCATCTGGTGGCAGGCGATGGGTGGCAAGTGACATGCTGCATCTGGTAGTAGGCAATGGGTGGCAATTGACACGCTGCATTTGGTGGCAGACAACAGTGACAAGTAACACACTCAGGGCTCCCACTGATTCTGCATTATGGTAAGTTAAACTATTTAATTATATATTACAATGTAGTAATAGAAATAATGTGATGTAATCATCCTGACATCCAACCATGGTGTCAGGATGAGCGACGTGCTAACACCACCCATTCGCCCAACAAATCACCCGCTGCTGAAATCCACACACAACAACATCCTCCCAAGGCCAAAAAGGTTGGGGACCGCTGGACTACAGTGAGTCTCAGGTACAGATACATTTTTTTGGTGTAGGCTGTGCCAAGTAACAAAAAAATGTTGCCAAAACTTGTCAGTCAACTGTGCCACTTGGATTTTTGGCTGCAGTTTTAAAAGCATAATCAGCACTGAGAACTAAGAGCAGTAAACATCAGTTGTAACTGATGAATTGCATAAAGTCCCTACTTCAAGTTCTCACCCCTAATGACTGACTGCTTCAGATGGCAAGCAAGTTGTATCCTGGGTCATGGAGTCCATAGTGATGATGGGAAAACCTGTAAATGTCACAATATGTGCACATGTGGCATCCTGCCATATATAGAGCAGGTCTCTTTATTTGTGAGTATTTGTCTCAAGTAGAATAAGCGGATGATTGCAAACTTAGAATAGCACGAACAGAGTGCTCCTCTAGACTATGGTGGCGTGGAATAATTATCTTCTACAATAACAATAACTCCCATAATTAGCCAGATTAACAAAAGCACACATGAACCAATTTATATGAATAAATTAAAACCCACAGGCATTTAAAAAAAATCCTTTCCCCATCTAAAAATTTATATAAAAAATGTATATAAAAATTTGCCACACTCCAGTGTCGCACTTCTCATTCTTATCCAGTCTTGGTCACCACTTTTCATTCAGGTAAAATGACACCTAACTTTATTCATCCCACTTTCTGGTGTGCTTCCTGAAGCCATCCTGGATTCACAGGAGAATGGTTCAGAGATCAGCATTCACATCATTACTCGAGTGCCATTTTTGCATCATTGGGGACTATCTATTGACGCCACAGGAAAAGAAGGAACAGGACCGAGAGACATCAATTGACCATGCTGCAGACAGATACAAATAAAGGTAGTATACTAAAAAAAAAAATGCAGGGAGAGCAGTGGTCCAATTGGGAAATCTGCTCAACCTGGAGTTGGAATTTGGCAATAATTCCAACTGACATGCATAATTATCACATAGAAAATATTATATTGATAACACCTTTCCAATGATTACTAGGTGTTTTTCTATATTCATTTTTTCTAGCTCCATATTCTCTTTTTCTCTACATGCATTCCTTATCTTCCTCTCAATAAAGAAGCAACTCATTGGACAGATGCCATCTATCAAGTAGATTTAACCTCCACTACCTCTTGGAAAAATTAATCATATCAATCAAACACAAGCTATAAAAGTGTCTTCTGTGATGCACAATCAAGTAAAAGGAAAAGAGATGCTTTTGATGTTAAAATTGAAATCTGTAAGGACCTGATAAAAGAGCAACAGAAATGAAGCTCTCAACAGGAGAACGGATGTTTTTCAGGATGCATATAACTTCAGTTTTTCCATGGCTATAACACTTTTAGACAGCTTTACTGATACTGCAGTACAGTAATGCTAACCCTTCTAACTACCGGTATATTGGCAAACAGAAGATTCTTACTATTTAATGAGACCTTGAATGTATAAATTATTAGGGTTACTCATTTTACACACACACACACATACAGTATAATATATGTATATATATATATATATATATATATATATATATATATATAATTTTTTTTTTCAGTTGTGCTCATAAGTTTGCATACCCTGGCAGAATTTATGATTTTTTTGCCCATTTTTCAGAGAGTATGAATGATAAGACAAAAACTTTTCTTTCAGTCATGGTTAGTGTTTGGCTGAAGACATTTATTATCAATCAACTGTGTTTACTTTGTTTAAATCATAATCACAACAAAAACTACCTAAATGACCCTGATCAAAAGTTTACATACCCTGGTGATTTTGGCCTGATAACATGCACACAAGTTGACACAAAGGGGTTTGAATGGCTTTTAAAGGTAACCGTCCTCATCTGTATTATGTTTGCTTGTAATTAGTGTGTGTGTATTTAAAAGGTCAATGAGTTTCTGGACTCCTGACAGACCCTTGCGTCTTTCATCCAATGCTGCACTGACATTTCTGGATTCTGAGTCATGGGGAAAGCAAAAGAATTGTCAAAGGATCCGCGAGAAAGGTAGTTGAACTGTATAAAACAGGAAAGGGATATAAATAAGTGGAAAATGAGAGGTTCTGTTAAAACCAAACCACGGTCAGGTAGACCAACTAAGATTTCAGCCACAACTGCCAGGAATATTGTTCGGGATGCAAAGAAAAAACCACAAATAACTTCAGATGAAAAACAGGACTCTCTGAAAACATGTGGTGTGGCTGTTTCAGGATGCACAATAAAGGGGGAAATGAATAAAGATGGGCTGCATGGTCAAGTCGCCAGAAGAAAGCCATTACTATGCAAATGCCACAAAGTATCCCGCTTACAATATGCCAAGCAGCACAGAGACAAGCCTCAAACCTTCTGGCACAAAGTCATTTGGAGTGATGAGACCACAATTGAGCTTTTTGACCACAACCATAAATGATTTATTTGGAGAGGAGTCAACAAGGCCTATGATAAAAGGTACATCATTTCTACTGTGAAACACGGAGGTGGGTCGCTGATGTTTTGGGGATGCGTGAGCTACAAAGGCTCAGGAAATCTGGTCAAAATTGAAGGCAAGATGAATGCAGTATGTTATCAAAAAATACTGGAGGAACATTTGCATTCATCAGCCAGGAAGCTGCGCATTGGACGTACTTGCACATTCCAACACGACAATGATCCAAAACACAAGCCCAAGTCAACCTGTCATTTGCCACAGCAGTATAAAGTGAAGGCTCTGGAGTGGCTATCTGTCTCCTGACCTCAATATCATTGAGCCACTCTGGGGAGATCTCAAACGTGCAGTTCATGTAAGACAGTCCAAGAATTTACAGGAACTGGTGGCTTTTTGCCAGGAGGAATGAGCAGCTTTACCATCTGAGCAGATAAAGAACCTCATTCACAAATACCACAAAAGACTTCAAGCTGTCATTGATGTTAAAGGGGGCAATACACTGTATTAAGAACTGGGGTGTGTAAACTTTTGATCAGGGTCATTTGGTAATTTCTGTTGTGATTATGATTTAAAAAAGAGTAAACACAGTTGATTGATAATAAATGGCTTCAGCCAAACACTCACCATGAGCGAAAGAAAAGTATTTGTGTTTTCATTCATATTCTGTGAAAAATGGCCAGAAAATCATAAATGTTGCCAGGGTATGTAAACTTATGAGCACAACTGTGTATATATATATATATATATATATATATATATATATATATACACACACACACACACACAGTATACAGTATAATATCTATCTATCTATCTATCTATCTATCTATCTATCTATCTATCTATCTATCTATCTATCTATCTATCTATCTATCTATCTATCTATCTATCTATCTATCTATATATATATATATGTATGTATACTGTATATACTTTTTTCCCTTAGTGTCATTTCCAGAAGGTCTATTCTTTAACTGCAAACTTACAAAATTGAGCTTTAGGAATATTACATATTACAAATTAGCTATTTGAATTTAGAGCTTTGGATGGTTTGACCATCCCAAAGGGAGCGTGGCTTGTGGCTTTGGATGTGGAGGCCCTCTACAACTCCATCCCCCATGATTGGGGGTGGCAGTTGTAGAGGGCTTCATCTCTCAGGATGGGGATGTCCCTCAGACTTATAGGGGATTCATTTTGGATCTTTTGAGGTTTATCCTCATGAACAACATTTTTTTGTTTGCTCGCTCCCACACCTCCAGGTGCAGGGGGTCGCTATGGGGACCAGATATGCCCCCACCTATGCGAACCTGTACCTGGGGGAGTGGGAGTAGTGCCTTTTCTTTAGAGAAGATTTGCAAGTCCTGGTGGAAAACATACCGATATGGAAACGGTATATTGATGATGTTTTCCTAATTTGGACTGGAAGCAGAGAAGATCTCTCCCGCTTTTTCAAGGGTTTGAAAACCAATCCCTATAACTTAACTTTCACCATGGAAGCAAGTCAAACCACTTTAACGTTCCTGGATGTCACCCTTTTTATCAATCCTGATAGAACCATAGGAACTACCCTTTTTCGTAAAGCATCAGCAGGAAACTCACTCCTGCATGCTACCAGCTCCCATCCCCAACCACTCATCAACAATGTTCCCTATGGACAGTATCTAAGATTAAGGAGAAATTGCAGTGAGAATGTCCATTTCGAATCCGAGGCCAGGGCACTGAGAGAACGTCTCAAGGCACGCGGCTACAGTAATAAATGTTTAAAAAGAGCCTACCTTCAGGCCAAAAAAAGCAACCGGAGTCAACTAATTCATGGGCACACCAAACCAAAATCAGCGCCAGGTCTAAGAATGATTACTACGTTCTCCGGACAACATCAGCAAATGCGTGAACTGCTGCAAAAGCACTGGTATTTGCTGATGGGGGATCCGAAGGTGTCCAAACATTTAAAAAACTATCCCGAGATTACGTACCGACGATCCCGATCAATCAAAGACCATATAGTTCATAGTCATTATGTCCCACTGTCCACAACCCATACCAAAAATAAGGGCACCAAACCCTGCCACAAATGTGACTTCTGCAGATATATCTATGCATCTCGCAATATCATTCTCCCTAATGGTCAGCTGTATAATCCTAACTTTCAAGCCACATGCCAATCCATCGGCGTGGTTTATATAATGATATGCGAATGCAACGCATTCTACGTGGGGAAAACCAAACGTCCCTTTTTCCATCGGATCAGAGACCATGTCTCTCTAGTTTATAAAAAAAAGATGGAAACCCCCATAAGCCGACATATGGGTCTCCATCACCAATTTGATGATAGTAAGAGGCACTTCTATGCTCTGGAACATGTCCCCCCAAGTGAAAGAGGGGGGGATTATGATAAGATCTTGTTACAACGTGAGACCAAGTGGATTGTCACCCTTAATGCTTTGAAACATCCAGGCCTTAACGATGCCTTGAGTTACAAACCTTTTTGATAATTTTTTATATTATTATTTTTTTTTCCCCCTACGTATATATATATATATATATATATATATATATATATTCTTTTCATATATAATTGATTTATATAATTGATTGATGGATTAATTAATTGACATTTGTTATCCTTTCTGTCATTATTTGTATATCCTGATTTTGTGTGTGGTATGAGCTCTTATTTCGCCTTCAGTCCTTTTCCCACCATATCTTTGGTATGCACGGACACCCGGGGCACTTAGCAAGTCATTTCTAATCAATGCTTTGATTGCTTTGTTGCCCTTCAATTGACACCTAGTGCTGCTCTCCCCCTTTCCGGTTATCTATATACATGGCATTATTATGCTCTAATACCTTTGTTGCTATCCTTGGGCTTCCCTAGTGCAAAACCCAGGGCATAGGATCTACAAAGATGGCCGCGGGACAGCTACGTTATACCAGACGCCACTTACGTTGCCCGCGTTATCAATATCTACAATTTAAACTTTACTTTTGAGCCTTGTGAACCTCCGTAGTGCCAGATTCAGGGCACAGGATCTTCCAAGATGACCGCGGGTCAGCCTTATGTGCCTGACGCTGCTTACGTTTATCTCCTTTCAAAGAATCGGAAACGTGCGCATGCGCAGGTGTCCTTTTCAGTCCGCAGCGTGACGATGAGTCAGACGTCGTCACGCTGGAGAGCTTTAAAAGCGGGGCTTTTCCCCGCCAGCTTCTGTCATTCCCCTTGTTAATGCGCTGGGCAGATTGACCTTCTTGATTAGCAACGCTGCTATAAAACTTCTCGATCATCAGTAGTAAGTCTTTTCAGCTACCTTTCGTTTTTCAGTAACGATCTACTTTAGTGTATTTGAAACTTAGATTTTTCCATTATGCCTATACCTTTAGGTTCTCTGTGAGAGTTTGCAGTTACATCTCCAGGTCTAGCTCATCCATCAGCCGTTTGTGGACGTTCTGGCCCTGTATGCTGCCCACTCCCTGACTGCTACTCTATTGCAATACAAGAACCGCCCTCCTACACATTCAGCAATCCAGCTTCTTATCATCCTTGGGATGTAACCCTTCGTTACCTTTAAATTGATTCTACTAGAGGTACACTTTTATCTTTATTTTGGATTCTTTTCACTCCCATACACAATATCACTGGTAGTTGACTCTATTGAAACTGACATTACTTACCATAACACTCTTGTATTTGATTTTTCTCTTTTCAGAGAATTTCATTTACTTTTAGGGATTTTATTCCTCTCTGCATACCTTTATAGTGAGGTGGGGACTGAAGAGAAAAATATCTGCCATCGCACAAACCCATTTCTTTAACTATATCTTTCTCTACAGGTAAGACTTTACAAGTCAAATTGTGACGTGGTGGTGGATGGGGTTTTTCGTTTTCCTTTTGTTTTTGTTTTTTTTTGTTTGTTTTTTTTTTTCCCACAATATCATTCTGATACACACAGTATGTTGTACATACTTTGATGTATGATATTTGCATATATATATAGATTTATTAATTTTTGTATCTTCCATCTATTATACTGATTAAATCAATATTATGATTGTAGGATTCATAAGCAGACATTAACTTTTATTGTTTACATTTATTGTTTACATATATCTTTTCTATGTTCATAGTTGACCTTAATATCAAAATATATCTCCTGAAGAAGCTTAGGAAAGCGAAACATGTTGAGAAAGTGGTATTAATCTCTGTATCAATGAATTACCCCTTTGCTTTGTTCATTGTCTTTGGCAAATGTCTGTTTTTTTAAAAGATTGTTAAATAAAATATTTATTTTATTATACGCTCTTTACCTCATTGATCTCAGCACCGTTAAAAAGTCCCTGGGGCCCACAAATGGCCTCAATGTCCCCTTCTATCTTGAATCTATTTGAATTTATAGTTTGAATAGTGTATAAAGAAATGTTCTCTAGTCCAGTGTTTCTCAACTCCAGTCCTCAAGGCGCCCCAACGGGTCATGTTTTCAGGATTTCCCTAAGATGAAATGGCTGTGGTAATTACTAAGGCAGTGAAACTGATCAAATCACCTGTGCAAAATAATGGTAAGCCTGAAAACATGACCTGTTGGGGCGCCTTGAGGACTGGAGTTGAGAAACACTGCTCTAGTCAATGACTCAGTTCCCTTTCAAATTTCTCTTATCACCTGATCAGTACAATTCTTTTCAAAAGAAAGAAAGCTATAATAATTTACCAAAGTTATGTCATCTTAATAAAAAGTTTAATGTGATTTACTAAATAAAAAACATGTTATACCTACCTGCTCTGACGGGGAACCCCAGAAGAAGAGGAGTGGGTCTGCTCTGTGCCAAACCATTGATGGTTTGGCACAGAGCAGACCCAATCCTCCTCATCTGGGGTTCCCCTTTGGCGCTCCTGGCTGAATGCCCACATAGCAAGCCGCTACCTCTGAATTCAATGCTATTTGAACAACTCTCAGAACTAACTTCTGTTCACTAGAGATCTCACTCCCCCTGGAATTGCTTTGTCTTTGTCTTATATGCATGCCTTAGAGACATTTCATCAACTGTTTATCTGGGAATGTTCAGTGAAAGTCCTTCCATATCAGAGTAGGCATATAAAGTTTGTAAAAGAGAGCTAAGGTGGACACCTACTAAAGAAGAGTGGGAAGTGATTCATAAAGGGTCCCTGAGTGTTAATGTACAGGAGAATGGGAACAAATTGGGAATCTGGTGGTACAGAACTATTTCTCTGTTGCACAAATCTTTCCTAAGTCCTCAAACTACTTCTAGTGTTGCAAAGAGAGAAAGGATGATACTGCACATCTGTTGTTAATGCACTAAGATTTAAGAATTCTGGTGGGAGGTACATCACATCTTCTCAGCGGTATGAGCTACCCCCTATTACTCTGTAGCTCAGTATTTACTACATCACACATCATGTTCAATCCTTAGCCATGCAGATAAATGCTGTCAGGATGTGTATCCCAGTACAGTATCCAAACAGATCCCTACCTTACAGTAATGGCTGATTAGAATAAATAAAGTAGCCAACACAGAAGAACTCATCCATATTTTACAAGATAGACTTTCTAAAAATACCCTAACATGATCGTAGTAGCCACATAACAAGATGATGACAGAATACAAACAACTCATGGCTATCATTGCATAGACCAGCATCCATAGTCAAAAAAATTCTCAACCACCCAACTTAATTGATTGATGTGTGAAGAGAGGCCCCTTGGGTGTGCCAGCTGACAGTTTTCTTACTCTCATAGTCACTGGACTAGTCTTATTCCCTACCCTTTACCTAGTTCCTACCTTCCCTGGCCCACCTTTCTCCCTTTGTAATCCTTTTCTACACCCCTTCCTGTATTTTCACTTCCTTATTTCCCCCTACTGCTTTATTAATGTTTTCCTATGTGATTCCTTTTTTCTCTTTGAGTCTCTGTTAGAGGGACCCAAATGCCTACACACTAAGCCTTTACTCCCATAGAAGCCATGGCAACCCTGATTACATTGCTGAATATACACAACTGGGAGGGCATCTCCTGAAAATTAGATGTTAGGGGTCCAACATAATATCACTGGGTAAGACCATTCTTAGTCTATATCCTACCACCCATGCAACTGTTAATGTATTTGTCGTCTGATTCTGGCACAGGTGGGTTGATGGGTCGTTGGAATCTCGTATTCTCGGGAATCCTGTCCTGTCCTGTTTAGATGCTTATATGGTAAATCTACCTGTTTATTAGGGATGAGCTTCGAGTTCGAGTCGAACTCATGTTCGACACAAACATTGGCTGTTCGCAAGTTCGCCGAACAGCGAACAATTTGGAGTGTTCGCGGCAAATTCGAATGCCGCGGAACACCCTTTAAAAGTCTATGGGAGAAATCAAAAGTGCTAATTTTAAAGGCTTATATGCATGGTATTGTCATAAAAAGTGTTTGGGGACCCGGGTCCTGCCCCAGGGGACATGGATCAATGCAAAAAAAAGTTTTAAAAACGGCCATTTTTTCAGGAGCAATGATTTTAATAATGCTTAAAGTCAAACAATAAAAGTGTAATATCCCTTTAAATTTCGTAGCTGGGGGGTGTCTATAGTATGCCTGTAAAGGGGCGCATGTTTCCTGTGTTTAGAACAGTCTGACAGCAAAATGACATTTTGAAGGAAAAACCCATTTAAAACTACCCGCGGCTATTGCATTGCCGACAATACACATAGAAGTTCATTGATAAAAACGGCATGGGAATTCCCCAAAGGGGAACCCCGAAACAAAAAAAAAAAAAAAAAAAGAAGTGGGAGTCACCCTAAATTCCATACCAGGCCCTTCAGGTCTGGTATGGATTTTAAGGGAAACCCCGCGCCAAAAAAAAAAAAAATGGCGTGGGGTCCCCCCAAAAATCCATACCAGACCCTTATCTGAGCACGCAATCTGGCAGGCCACAGGAAAAGAGGGGGGGACGAGAGTGCGCCCCCCCCTCCTGAACCGTACCAGGCCACATGCCCTCAACATTGGGAGGGTGCTTTGGGGTAGCCCCCCAAAACACCTTGTCCCCATGTTGATGAGGACAAGGGCCTCATCCCCACAACCCTGGCCGGTGGTTGTGGGGGTCTGCGGGCGGGGGGCTTATCGGAATCTGGAAGCCCCCTTTAACAAGGGGACCCCCAGATCCTGCCCCCCCCCTGTGTGAAATGGTAAGGGGGTACTTACCCCTACCATTTCACTAAAAAACTGTTAAAAATGTTAAAAATGACGAGAGACAGTTTTTGACAATTCCTTTATTTAAATGCTTCTTCTTTCTTCTATCTTCCTTCATCTTCTGGTTCTTCTGGTTCTTCTGGCTCTTCTGGTTCTTCCTCCGGCGTTCTCATCCAGCATCTCCTCCGCGGCGTCTTCTATCTTCTTCTCCTCTGGCTGCTCAGCACCCATGGCATGGGGGGGAGGCTCCCGCTCTTCTCTTCTTCTTTTCTTCTCTTCTTCTCTTCTTCTCTTCTTCATTTTCTTCTCCGGCTTGGAGGGAGGCTCCCGCTGTGTGACGGTGCTCCTCGTCTGACAGTTCTTAAATAACAGGGGACGGTGACCCCGCCCCCTCTGACGCACGTGATGCACATTTCCTGTGGCATTCCCCGTGACGTCACAGGGAAGTCCCGTCAAGTCACTGTGCGTCAGAGGGGGCGGGGTCACCGGGTGGCCCCGCCCCTCGTTATTTAAGAACTGTCAGACGAGGAGCGCCGTCACACAGCAGGAGCCTCCCTCCATGCCAGCATGGGTGCGGAGCTGCCCGGAGAAGAAAATGTAGAAGAGAAGAAAAGAAGAAGAGAAGAGCGGGAGCCTCCCCCCCATGCCATGGGTGCGGATCGGCCCGAGGAGAAGAAGATAGAAGACGCCGCGGAGGAGATGCTGGACGAGAACGCCAGAGGAAGAACCAGAAGAGCCAGAAGAACCAGAAGAACCAGAAGATGAAGGAAGATATAAGAAAGAAGAAGCATTTAAATAAAGGAATTGTCAAAAACTGTCTCTTGTCATTTTTAACATTTTTGACAGTTTTTTAGTGAAATGGTAGGGGTAAGTACCCCCTTATATAAACAGTAGGGATGAGCTGAACACCCCCCTGTTCGGTTCACACCAGAACATGTGAACAGGAAAACAGTTTGTTCGAACAGCGAACACCGTTAAAGTCTATGGGACACGAACATGAATAATCAAAAGTGCTAACTTTAAAGGCTAATATGCAAGTTATTGTCATAAAAAGTGTTTGGGGACCTGGGTCCTGCCCCAGGGGACATGGATCAATGCAAAAAAAAGTTTTAAAAACGGCCGTTTTTTCAGGAGCAGTGATTTTAATAATGCTTAAAGTCAAACAATAAAAGTGTAATATCCCTTTAAATTTCGTAGCTGGGGGGTGTCTATAGTATGCCTGTAAAGGGGCGCATGTTTCCCGTGTTTAGAACAGTCTGACAGCAAAATGACATTTTGAAGGAAAAAACCCATTTAAAACTACCCGCGGCTATTGCATTGCCAACAATACACATAGAAGTTCATTGATAAAAACGGCATGGGAATTCCCCAAAGGGGAACCCCGAACCAAAATTTAAAAAAAAAAATGACGTGGGAGTCCCCCTAAATTCCATACCAGGCCCTTCAGGTCTGGTATGGATATTAAGGGGAACCCCGGCCAAAATAAAAAAAAAATGATGTGGGGTTCCCCCTAAATTCCATACCAGACCCTTCAGGTCTGGTATGGATTTTAAGGGGAACCCCGCACCAAAAAAAAAAAAACGGCGTGGGGTCCCCCCAAAAATCCATACCAGATCCTTATCCGAGCACGCAACCTGGCAGGCCGCAGGAAAAGAGGGGGGCCGGGATCTGGGGGTCCCATTGTTAAAGGTGGCTTCCAGATTCCGATAAGCCTCTCGCCCGCAGACCCCCACAACCACCGGCCAGGGTTGTGGGGATGAGGCCCTTGTCCTCATCAACATGGGGACAAGGTGTTTTGGGGGGCTACCCCAAAGCACCCTATCAATGTTGAGGGCATGTGGCCTGGTACGGTTCAGGAGGGGGGGGCCGCACTCTCGTCCCCCCCTCTTTTCCTGCGGCCTGCCAGGTTGCGTGCTCGGATAAGGATCTGGTATGGATCTTTGGGGGGACCCCACGCCGGTTTTTTTTTTTTTTTGGTGCGGGGTTCCCACTTAAAATCCATACCAGACCTGAAGGGTCTGGTATGGAATTTAGGGGGAACCCCACGTCATTTTTTTTTTTACATTTTGGCCGGGGTTCCCCTTAATATCCATACCAGACCTGAAGGGCCTGGTATGAAATTTAGGGGGACTCCCACGTCATTTTTTTTAAAATTTTGGTTAAATTTTTTTTCTTTGAGGTGCACATATCAATTTCTTAGTAGCTGTATACATGTAGCGCTGACAACTTTTGTTTTTACTCATATGTGTGTTATAAAGGCATAAGTTGATCTAGTGCCATCTAGTGGACAATTGAAAAGGTACAACACTTTTATGTTTCATGATTAAGAGAAGTGACATGGAAGTGATTGATTGTTTACTTCTGAACATTAACTATGACCTACCCACAATTCTCCTGGATAAGAGGAGAACTGAACTGCATTGTGGGAGGATATAAAAGGGTTGGGAGGGGCCATCTTATGTCTCTGGTTCCTGGGACGCGTGGCCTGCCAGCAGAGCTCTGTGGGTGTGTGTGTGTGTCCCAAAGGGTTGCGGTCTACCTTGTGAAGGAGCGGAGCAGCAGCAAGGATCCTGTCATCGCATCACAGTGTGCTGAAGCAGCAGAAGTGATTGTTCCAGGGGACCCGTGGAGGAGGTAACTGAGGACTCCTGGTCGTTAGTAAACGGAACAGTGTGACGGCGTGGTGGCGGCTCCATACGGACTGAGAACTGCTGAGACGGAGACATCCATCCGCCCGGATCCCGTGTGGTGAGAGGGTTAACATCCGGAAGTTTGTTTAATACTACACACATTTAGAACTTTTACAGATTGTTGCTGGGACAGATAGTTTTGCATAGACTACAATATTCAAGAGCTGACACTAGATGTCTGTCTTCTTCGTATAAGAACACTTAATCAGTTTGCTGGATTATAATTGCCCTTGTGTATTACCTTACACTGCGCAACACCTCAGAAGAACTCTCTGTGGATTACAAGGCACTTAGGCCTTAGGCACTGGTGCTGGTGCCACAACACTGCAACCCCTCACAGATACTCTAGTTGGAATGCAGGAACGAGCCCTGCTGCAAAGTATTGCATCAAAAATTGTAATTTACATGCCCCTGTTAAACAGGGGCTGAAAAATGAGACCTTAGGCACTGGTGCTGGTGCCACAACACTGCAACCCCTCACAGATACTCTA
The DNA here is from genome assembly GCA_037952925.1 of Lithobates clamitans. NCBI lineage: Eukaryota > Metazoa > Chordata > Amphibia > Anura > Ranidae > Lithobates > Lithobates clamitans. The sequence goes on from JBBGZY010000353.1 coordinate 4,048,075, forward strand.
GTTGGAACGCAGGAACGAGCCCTGCTGCAAAGTATTGCATCAAAAATTGTAATTTACATGCCCCTGTTAAACAGGGGCTGAAAAATGAGACCTTAGGCACTGGTGCTGGTGCCACAACACTGCAACCCCTCACAGATACTCTAGTTGGAACGTAGGAATGAGCCCTGCTGCAAAGTATTGCATCAAAAATAGTAATTACAAGCCCCTGTTAAACAGGGGCTGAAAAATTGGGCCTTAGGCACTGGTGACAGTGCCCAGAACCAAAAATGTTCTTACAAGCTATCAACGTGATCATTGAGGAGGAAGAGGATAATTACTCAGGATAGTCACTCAGCATCAGCATAGGCAGTCTTTGAAGGGATCTGAGATTTCAAAAAAAAATATTCGGTTACAGCAGCATCAGGTGCTTGGTAGCTGGTGGTGATCCAAGACTGATTCATTTTAATGAAGGTCAGTTGATCGACTGAGTCGGTGGACAGACGCACCCTGTGATCGGTTACAAAGCCTCCAGCAGCACTGAATGTGCGTTCTGAAAGAACGCTGGATGCAGGACAGGCTAGTAGCTTTATTGCATACTGTGCAAGCTCTGGCCATTGATCCATCCTCAAGACCCAGTAACCCAGAGGATTTTCGGTGGGAAAGGTGTCCAAGTCAGATCTTGCCCCTAGGTATTCCTTCATCATGTAAAACAGACGCTGGCGATGGTTGCTGGAACCGATCATACCTTGGGGCTGCGGACTAAAAAATTGTCTGAACGCATCGGTCAGACGGCCACCTTCTCCACCGCTCCTTTGACTGACCGAAGCCTCAGCAACACGTTGTCCAGAAACAGGAGTTTGTAACCTCCCAGTCTCTGGGAACGCGTTGCACAGACCTTTCTGCAAGGCCTCCCGAAGATGTTTCATCCTCTGCTCCCTCTGCGACGTAAGATAAGGTCCGCAACCTTACCCTTGTAACGTGGATCAAGGAGGGTTGCCAGCCAGTATTGGTCCTTCTCCTTGATACCACGACTATGAGGATCCTTACGCAGGCTTTGCAGGATCAGGGAGGCCATGCAGCGTAGGTTTGCTGAGGCATTCAGTCTGGAGTCCTCTGGGTCACTAAGGATGACATGGTCCATAGCCACCTCCTCCCAGCCACGTACAAGTCCATGTGTTTCTTGGGACTGATCCCTTAAAGACTGCTGCTGATGCCGTGTGTGGGCTTCATTGGACCTGCAGCGGATTTTTTTGGTCGAAAATCTGACGAACTTTAGATTTGGAACATGTTTCAAATCTTTACTTCGGACCTCTGCCGGACCCAGTTGCTATTGAAAAGTCCGCTTGTCTGGAGGACGCACTACAGTAACTTGTAGCTTTAGCTGAACACTGTGCAGAGGTCTCACTACACTAACTTGTAGTTTTAGCTGAACACTGTGAGCAGGACGCACTACACTAACTTGTAGCTTTAGCTGAACACTGTGCAGAGGTCTCACTACTCTAACTTGTAGTTTTAGCTGAACACTGTGAGCAGGACGCACTACACTAACTTGTAGCTTAAGCTGAACACTGTGCAGAGGTCTCACTACACTAACTTGTAGTTTTAGCTGAACACTGTGAGCAGGACGCACTACACTAACTTGTAGCTTTAGCTGAACACTGTGCAGAGGTCTCACTACACTAACTTTTAGTTTTAGCTGAACACTGTGAGCAGGACGCACTACACTAACTGTAAATAGTCTAGCTGCCTGACTGTGGTACTAATAGGATCAAAAGAACACCAGCAATTTTCTTCAGATAGCTGTAAATACTTTAACAAGACAAGCCTGCCTGTCAGTAGGAAGATAACAGGAACGGATCTAGCTAAACTGAATACAGTGTATATGGGTGTGTGTATATATATATATATATATATATATATATATATATATATATATATATGCAACACCTGGGATGAATATATATACACAATACATTGTAAGTGCAGCTAACTCACTGACTGTCCTGCCTAATCTAGCTAACTCAAAATAAATGACACTGTCTCTCTCTCTCTCTCTCTCTCTAAGCACACCGGAACACACTACACAGGGCCGCCGTGCAGGCGGCCTTATATAGTGTGGGGCGTGTTCTAAACCCCCTAAGCCATAATTGGCCAAAGCCAATTTGGCTTTGGTCAATTACAGCTCTCTCTACCGACGGCGCTGTGATTGGCCAAGCATGCGGGTCATAGTGCATGCTTGGCCAATCATCAGCCAGCAATGCACTGCGATGCTGCAGTGAATTATGGGCCATGACGCACATGAATTTGGCGCAAACGGTCCATATCGTTCGCAATTCGGCCAACGATCGAACAGCCGATGTTCGAGTCAAACATGGGTTCGACTCTAACACGAAGCTCATCCCTAGTTACCAAGACTGTCATAAATATTTACTATACTGTTGCACTACGTTGGTGTGATAGTGTAGTCACTGTAATAACTCTTTATATAAATATATCATTTACTCAAAGAAAGAAGTTATTTTGGTTATTACAGAAGTTTGTGTGCAGTGTTGTTATTTCTCCTGCAGGTGGAGCTACAAGCACCCAGGTAGAGGTAAATATCAATATAAGTGTATATTGTGGGTTAAAGTTGGTACTAATATTATTACAACACTGCACTACAGCTGTGTCAAGGGGATTGAACAACTTAAGAGGGGTGACGAGAATAGAGGACAGGCCCAATAATAAACCAGCAGCTCCACCGTGAGTTATTGCTACATGTGGGGGCTCGTCCGGGATACTTGTCACTCTGAAGTCAAGCACCCCCTTAAGAACCATAGAATGGATCTCCCCACTGTGGCACAGTGGTGTGAGGCAGAAGGCACCCGCTCAGAAGCGAGTGTGGCCATGGAACTCTGGGGAGATATCTGGGAGAAAGAACACATTAACCGAGTGGTAAAAACACTATCCCCAGAACAAAGAGCCAAGGTTGTCGCAGTAAGACCCAATCATGAGACATTCCGCACTTATGCATTATTGGAGTGGAGGAAGGGAGTTCCGGAAAATTTCAAGGGTGCAAGTGTTGAACTCGCTGACAAAACCAAATTTCATCTGACCCACCCTAAGGAAGAAGGGGAGAATCTTGCCACCTTCCCACAGATGAGTTCAGCAGAAATCAAGGTCCCATCACAGTCAGCACTGGCTGCAATTGAGCCAGAACTCTTCACAGCCCTGGGAAATTTGGTGTCCCAATGTCAAAAGGGGAACCCAATATATTCAGGAACTGGGTATTTTCTCGGGCCAGCGGCCTGTACCCAAAGGAGAAGACACCTTTGAAGAGTGGTTGGAACAGGTCACACAAGTGTTGGATGAGTGGGACATCCCTGAGATGCAAAAAAAACAGCGGATTACTGAGAGTCTGAAAGGGCCTGCTTCCGAGGCTATTCGAAATCTGAAGCTCAGCAAACAGAACTGTGTAGCCCAAGACTACTTAGATATCCTGCAAGATGTGTTCGGACCGCCCAAAAAGGTTTCTGATCTACTTTATCAATTAGAACACACCTATCAAGAAACAGGAGAGAAGTTGTCAGAATATATGAGACGGTTAGACAAGGTCATTCACCAGATATTGTTAAAGAAGGGATTAGATCCTAGTAAGGTGGATGAAATTCGAGCCAAACAACTTTTAAGAGGTGCACAGCCTTTGGATCCCATCACCCTCCAGTTAAGAACTCGTCAAGATGGAGGCATATTGAAGTACCCATATCTAATTCGGATTGTACGGGAGGAAGAAGCTATTCTAGAAAGGAAGAAGGAAAACATTCAAGAATCAAAACACACTGTTGGAGTTAGGACAGTTAGTGTGATGGATGATGATCCCCAGATTGAGCTTCTTAAGATTCAGGTGGCCCAGTTAATGGAGATGATGGCTTTGCTGACCGCAAGATCCCCTAATCCGCCCAATGGAGGAACTAAAAAAATTAAAAAAGTATCAGACTTCACATTCAGAAGGGAATCTGGACTTTGTTTTAACTGTGGAGGGGCTGGACATTTTAGGAAAGTGTGCCCAAGCCCAAGGGCAGCATTACAACGTCAAAAGCCGGCAGAAAACTTCAAAGGGCCCCAGTGAATGAGTCAACTGGGTGCCCTGTAACAGTCGTCAACTCCAACGAAACCCAGGTTCACAAAGTTTTGAGAGTAAGAGGAGGAATAAAGTTGAGTGAGCGTCCATGGAAACGAGGAGTCAAGATGCGCATTAACAAGCAAAAGAAGCCAAACAGTCATGGTGAATTTCCCCTCAACCTAGTGGGACCCTCTCCGATCATCCCCATCCAGGTAGAAGGAATCTACGCCAAGGCACTGCTGGATACTGGAGCCCAAGTGACCTTATTATATAAAGATTTCTACATGAAGCATCTCAAGCATCTGCCCCTGCAAAAGTTGGAAGAATTGGAGATATGGGGCCTAGGTACCCAGAACTTCCCTTATGAAGGGTTATATCCCTATCAAACTTACCTTTGACCCGAGTGTGGCTGGAAAGGCAGAGACTTTTGACACCCTGGCAGTTGTGTGTCCTCGGCCCCCTGGGGCTCATAGAAGTTCCCTTATAATCGGAACAAATACTGATCTGGTCAGAAGACTCCTGACACCGCTTGTACAGAAGGAAAGTGCCCCAGCCATGAAGGTACATCCAATGCTAACCCAAGTGTACAAGGATATAGTACACGAACAGAAGGCCCCACCAGAAGGGGTATGAAAAGTTTGGTGTTTAGACCGAGGTGAAGAACTGCTACAACCGGGTGAAGTGATATGTATGAGGGCCTCTGTCAAGTTGAGTTGAAGACAGCCTGGTCCTTTCGTTGTCTTGGAGATGGACACTCGAGAAGAGGATGTGGGTCTGGAAATACTGTGAGATCTTGAGGACCTTCGAGAACAGCTGGCTGAGCTGAAAAGGACTGGGATTATCAGGGAGTCCAGGAGTCTGTATGCCTCCCTGATAGTGGTAGTGAGGAAGAAAAATGGGACGGACCATTCCTGATCAATACACTACCCCTCGTATAGAAGATGCCCTACAGAGCCTGTCAGGGGCGAAGTGGTTCAGTGTATTAGATTTAAAGAGTGGTTATTATCAGATCCCCATGAGTCCTGAGGATAAGGAGAAGACTGCTTTCATTACCCCCGTGGGATTCTATGAATTTAATGCCACAAGGTTTGTCTGGGGCCCCAGCAACTTTCCAGAGGCTCATGGAGAAGACGGTAGGCGACATGAAATTGATTGAGGTCTTAGTCTACTTAGACGATATCATAGTATTTGGCCGAACTCTTGAAGAGCATGAAGAGCGACTGGAAAAGGTTCTGAAGAGATTACATGATGAGGGCTTGAAACTTTCAATGGAGAAATGTCAGTTCTATAAATCTTGGGTGAACTATTTGGGGCACATTGTGTCTGAGGAAGGAATAGCAACTGACCCTGAGAAGTTGGAAGCTGTTACTTCTTGGCCCAAGCCCACGAATGTGACTGAGCTCAGGTCATTCCTAGGATTCTGCTCCTACTATCAGAGGTTTGTGGAGGGGTTTGCGAAGATAGCCCACCCACTCACAGAGCTACTGAAGAATCTGAAGAAAATATATCGTTTACTCAAACAAAGAAGTTATTTTGGTTATTACAGAAGTTTGTGTGCAGTGTTGTTATTTCTCCTGCAGGTGGAGCTACAAGCACCCAGGTAGAGGTAAATATAAATATAAGTGTATATTGTGGGTTAAAGTTGGTACTAATATTATTACAACACTGCACTACGGCTGTGTCAAGGGGAATGAACAACTTAAAAGGGGTGAAGAGAATAGAGCACAGGCCCAATAATAAACCAGTAGCTTCACCGTGAGTTATTGCTACATACATTTCTCATAACTGGACCTAGGAGTACAAGGGTAGATTGTGTGTCTCCAAATCCAGCCAAATATCACCCAAAAAAGTACAGCATTTGCGCATAACCCTGGGAGGTGTTTGCTGGTCAGGAAGACCCTGCAGAGGCACTTAGAGCAGTAATGCTTCCCCAAGAAAGCCAGGAGGCTAAATGTTATGTCTTTGCAGTAATGGTGAGAACCCCCAGTGCGAGAAGAGCTATCTGTATTAACTTTGACTTGGGCTGCCATGCCCTAAAATACAGTTTTGAACTGGCACAACTCCTTGTAAACGCACCTACTGCTTGAGTATAATCACCCCAAACTCTCTCTCTCTCTCTCTCTCTCTCTCTCTCTCTATATATATATATATATATATATTTTCTCTTACACAAAATAGTCTTGATATATCTCATACTTTAACCACATGCCAACCAACCGCAGCAGTTGTACTGCGGCAGAATGGCACGGCTGGGCGAAACAACATTATGTAACGTCGCTCCGCCCTGTGGCCAATAGGGGGTGCGCGCTAGCCCCCCCCGCTCGCCCCCCGAGCCGATTGCAAGTACCCGGTTGTCTCGATCACCACCGGGCTCCCGCGATCGCCGCTGAGAGACGGAGAACCCGGAACTGTGTGTGTAAACACACAGTTTCCGGTTCTCTGAGGGGAGAAGTGACAGATCGTCTGTTCATACAGAGTATGAACAGCGATCTGTTATCTTTCCTGCACACAAACTAGGACACACTTAACCCCTTCACTGCCCCTAGTGTTAACCCCTTCACTGCCAGTGACATTTTTAAAGTTGTCAGTGCATTTTTAATCACACTGATCGCTGTATTAATGCCAATTGTCTCAAAAATGTGTCAAAATTGTCCGACGTGTCCGCCATAATGTCACAGTCACGATAAAAATTGCAGATCACCGCCATTACTAGTAAAAAAAAATAATAATAATAAAAATTCTATAAATCTATCCCCTATTTTGTAGAAGCTATAACTTTTGCGCAAACCAATCAATATACGCTTATTGCGATTTTTTTTTTTTGTACCAAAAATATGTAGAAGAATACATATCGGCCTAAACTGAGGAAAAAATAGTTTTTTTTATGTATTTTTGGGGGATATTTATTATAGCAAAAAGTAAAAAATAATGCGTTTTTTTTTTCAAAATTGTCGCTCTTTTTTTGTTTATAGCGCAAAAAATAAAAACCGCAGAGGTGACCAAATACCACCAAAAGAAAGCTCTATTTGTGGGAAAAAAAGGACGTTAATTTTGTTTGGGTGCAACGTCACACGACCGCGCAATTGTCAGTTAAAGCGACACAGTGCCCAATCGCAAAAAGTGCTCTGGTCAGGAAGGGGGTAGAATCTTCCGGGGCTGAAGCGGTTAAGCAATTTATTTAGTCCTACATCATTTGTTTTAAGCCGGCCACACATGTTACACTTTCCTTGAGATCTACAAACAACTAACCTCTTAACCTCTTAGCACCTGCGCCTCCCAGCACTTTAAAAGGTTTGCGATGCCGGCATGGCTTAAGATCACATAACCACCGTGATCACACTATGATAACACAGTGAGCACACTGTGCTGGACAGAATCATTGAAAGAATAACTTGCAATCGCTAGTTTACTGGAATAATGAATATACTGAAAATCTATACATGATTGTCTCATGAAATTAGACACAGGTCCTTTAAAACCTATATTTATATATAGCCATCAACATCAGGCATTTTGGTGTGCTCAATCAGACAAGTAATTTAATATGTCTCCTCTTCTTTCCTTTCTGTCACAGTATCTTATTGATCTTAAGGCAAAGCATTCACTCAGTTTCAGCATTTTGAACACTGATGTCAGATATAAAGACATCATTCTAAACTCAGAAATGCTTATCTAGTTCAGATCACGGCAACATATTTTCTATAAGGGGCATTTCTGAAATCGGCATTTAAAATTGATTTTCTGTTGCAGGCATTCTGTGTAATATCATTATTTTGCTTCAGTTTGCTGAAAGGTGTGATTGCAGTGAAATGAGAGTAGAGTCACCAGATAGCTCAGAAAATCCAAAGCTTGCAAATGTAAAAGTCTTTCACGAACACAGTGTGAAAATATAAACCAGCATGCACCTGCCACTATTTAATAAACTAGAACAAATTTAAACAGTAGTAGTATGGCCCTAATAATTTATAAAACAAGATCAAGGCCTATGGAGGTGAATTTTTAGGGGTAGGGCTATATCCCACTACCTGTTTATGGGGCCAAATCATATAGCAGCTCGCTGCAGATATACTGCTGCTTTAAAAAAAAAAATATATGTATATATCTATATTTATAAAGCACAGAAATATGCTTTACACTTGTATGTAGTGCTTTGCTTGCTTCAGGACACCAAAGCAAGTAAACTTCATTGGTATCAATTATTAGAAAAGAAAACTTGGATACATGATCTGCCAAAGTCATGTGATTGACCTCTCCACCAATCACGTAGTGCTCTCTTTAGTGTTACACAGAGAACAGTCCATGGGGCCATGGAACACCACATGCATTGTGGCACAATCTGCATTTTATTAATTATACAGTAAGCACTGCGGTGTCTGTGGATAGTGGTCTCCACTGTAAATAAGCCACCAAGTCTTCTCTAGAAAAAAAAAAGATAGGTAAACTTGGCTTTAATTTTATTTGTATACTTAATACTCTGTAGCTTTTATACTATACCATATTCATTTTGTCTTTCAAATATATTTGAAAACTTAAAAGAAGGAAAAGGACCTGTTTATATAACCTAACAATATGATAATAAGGGAATTTACTCCCCTTGATGTATCCAATCCTGGTCTGTAAGACAATAAACCTTTTTTGTAACAGTAAGAGTTCAAACTGTTACATATGAATTTAAAAAGGGAGCAATAGAAAGTATATAGTGTATAAATAATATATTTTCTTCAATATTATTATAAACTGGTTCCAGCCTGTGCTATAGCCAAAAGACGGCTACAGCTCAGTTCTCCAGTTCTGGAGGACGTCCATGGACATCATCCCATGCGCATGCCTCCAGCTCTTGGGGTGCGCATTGAGCCCGCTCTGTGACTGCTGTGTCACAGATCCGGGTAAAGGGACAATCACAGTGGCCCTTTATCATGTGATCAGCTGTGTCCAATCACAGCTGGTCACATGTAAACAGACTTGCCAAGTATTGTCATTGCTTTCCTCACACGTGTTTGTGTGTGAGGAAAAGAGAGACGATAAATGGCAAGTTTTTCCGGGCACAGTGAGTACATTGCAAATCAGTACCCATTGATGCAACTTATCAGTGCCCACCAGTGCCACCTATCAGTGCCCACCAGTACCTCCTCCTCAGTTCAGCTTTGTAAATGCCTCCTAATCAGTGCCCATCAGTGCAGCTTATCAGTGCCCATCAGGGCCACCTCCTCAGTGCCACCTCATCAGTGGACTTCAGTGCAGCCTCGCCAGTGTCCATCAGTGCAGCCTCATCAGTATCCATCAGTGAGCTGCTGCACACAAGGTTTTCTACCTTCATGCATCGAACACATGAAGGTAAAAAAAAAACCTTGGGCTTTTAGAACTACTTTAATCACTTAATGAGTATGTAGCTTCTTTATCTTTTAATACACGCCTATGTACCAGCTTAAGCTAGTGCCATGAATGTTGCCCCAGGTTTTCTGTTTCAGGGTGGCTCCCTTTTCTTGCAGCATCAAATGGAGTCACTCTTGCATGCAGGGACTAAATTTGTGTTTCCCTACACTGTTTGCAACAAAAGAAACAGACAACTCTGTAGCCTAGGATTGCAAGGCACTGCTCCTTCCTCCTCCTCTTTCTTTCTTAAAGCTAACAGACTGGCTGGTGATTGCACTGTACACTGTTAATTACTTCCTGCAAAGACTGGAAGTTCAGGGAAGCAGTGCTGAAAGAGCAGGAGCCAGCAGCATTGAAAGTTGTGGATTGCAAATGCTGGAGTAAGAATTTTTAAAAATAGTTTACTGGAGGAATATTTATTTTATTGTGCTCAATGTGTTTAGCTAAAGCACGCTGAGGGCATCGTAAACCACCCGCCGTCGTTATACTTCGGTACTTTGAAGAGGGATATCGTTGGTATGGCAGCAGCTAAATACCATAACCCCGGTATCCTCTTCTTCAGTGGGCGGTCCGCTCTCAGATAAAAGTGGTCTCTGCGGCAGATTCGCTGCAAGATCACTTTTATCGGTGGCGGGAAAGGGCCCCCCCGCCACGCTCCAGTGCCCCCTGCCACTTACCAGAGCTGCCGGCAGCGGTGGAGGTGATCGGGTCGTGTGTCCTGTTAGGTATGGAGACGAGTGAGGGGAAGCTGGCCCCCTCTCAATACTATTGCAGGGCGTAAGCAATGTCAAAATATCACTTCCGCCCAAAGCTCTTTAAAAGACATTTTATTTATTTTATTTTTTTTAAACAACATTCTTATTTTATTTTTTTATTGCATTTTAGTGTAAATATGATGTCTGAGGTCTTTTTGACATCAGATCTCATATTCAAGAGGTCCTGTCATGATTTTTTTTATGTCATGCTTTTTTTCTATTACAAGGGATGTTTACATTCCTTGTAATAAGAATTAAAGTGACACTTTAAAAAAAAAAAAAAAAGAACAGTGTAAAAATAAAAGGTAAAATAAATAAGAAAAAAATTGATGTGCTCTAATAAAAAAAAACTTGTGCACAACTACTAAAATATTGTGAAAACGCCAAAAATTACAAATAAATGTGAACAATGTGTCAGCACTCATCAATTAACACTTTGGTGAGAAATAAATAATGCCAGATGGAATAATATATAAAATATGAATTAATATGCGACTGGAAAGGAATATATCCTCTAATAAGAGCAATAATCACCAAGTGAAATAATCTCTAATAAGGTCAATCATCACCCATTGATTCCACAGTCATTTATACAGGCATTGTGACGGTTTTGAACTTTAGAGTGTCAATTTCCAGCCTGAGCATCAAGCTCAAAGATTCCGGAATATCACGTGACTTTCTCAAGGAACCTTGAGAAAGTCACATGGTCTGTGACGTAATGCGTGGGAGGAGCTAGTGACGAGCACTGCTGTTACGAGATCTTAGTACAGCAGCAGCGGCTTTTGGAGGAGCTCGTAGCGACTAACTGTTTTTCCCTTCATGCCTTAACACATGCCAGGATACGTAAGTGTATTGGTCTCTGTGTTACCCTTGGCTGCATTCTTTGTTGATCTCTGCGCAATGATACTTTTGTTTCTTTTTTACATGACCTGTCTGTGTGAAAACAATTGAAACTGAGCGCAAACCTTCATTCTTCCTAAACCTGAAAAAAAGATATTCCGGAATCTTTGAGCAGTGCAGGCTGATGCTCAGGCTGGAAATTAACACTCTAAACTTCAAAACCGTCACGATGTCTTATTAAATGACTGTGGAATCAATTGGTGATGATTGCCCTTATTAGAGATTATTTTACTTGGTGATTATTGCTCTTATTAGAGGATATATTCCTTTCTAGTCGCATATTAATTCATATTTTATATATTATCCTATCTGTCATTATTTATTTCTCACCAAAGTGTTAATTGATGAGTGCTGACACATTGTTCGCATTTACCGTATTTATCGGCATATAACATGCACTTTTTTCCCCTTAAAATCAGGGGAAAATCATGGGTGCGTGTTATAGGCCGATCCCCACCGATTTTGTGTGATCGGAGCAATCGCGGCAATTGCCGCAATCGCCGCCGACATACACAGCCATGTGTAGATTCAAATATGGCGCCGAGACTGCAGGGATTCGTCGGAGCCGAGATACACATACCCAAGTGTTCTCGGCTTTTTTCGGCGCCGCTCACAATCACGCCCAGTCCCGCCATTGGACCTGTGTTATGTCCATCATAGGTCTGGGAGTGACTGTGAGCGGCGCTGAAAAAAGCCGAGAACACTCGGGTATGTGTGTCTCGGCTCCAACGAGTCCCTGCAGTCTCGGCACCATATTTGAATCTACACACAGCTGTGTATGTTGGCGGCGAGTGCACAAAGCTGCACTGACAAGGCTGCACTGGGGCAAACCTGCACTGACAAAGCTGCACTGGGGCAAACCTGCACTGACAAAGCTGCACTGGGGCAAACCTGCACTGACAAAGCTGCACTGGGGCAAACCTGCACTGAAAAAGCTGCACTGGGGCAAACCTGCACTGACAAAGCTGCACTGGGGCAAGGCGGCACTGACAAAGCTGCACTGACAAAGCTGCACTGGGGCAAGGCTGCACTGACAAGGCTGCACTGACAAGGCTGCACTGGGGCAAGGCTGCACTGACAAAGCTGCACTGACAAAGCTGCACTGACAAAGCTGCACTGACAAGGCTGCACTGACAAAGCTGCACTGACAAGGCTGCACTGACAAAGCTGCACTGACAAGGCTGCACTGGGGCAAAGCTGCACTGACAAGGCTGCACTGACAAGGCTGCACTGACAAGGCTGCACTGGGGCAAAGCTGCACTGACAAGGCTGCACTGACAAGGCTGCACTGGGGCAAAGCTGCACTGACAAGGCTGCAATGGACACTGAAAAGGCTGCAGATGGACACAATAAGGCTGCATTGATGGGCATTTTAATGTAAGTTTTTTTTCCTTAAACTTCCCTCCTAAAAGTTTTTTTTCCTTAAAATTCCCTCCTAAACTTGGGGTGCGTGTTATACGCGGGCGCGTGTTATACGCCGATAAATACGGTATTTTTGATTTTTGGCGTTTTCACAATATATCTTAGTAGTTGTGCACAAGGTTATTTTTGATTAGAGCGCATCAATATTTGTATACTAATTATAGCCCTAGACCTCCTCTGTAACTCAAGACATGCAACCTGTAGAATTTTTTAAACATCGCTTATGGAGATTTTTCAGGGTAAAAGTTTGTCGCCATTCCACGAGCGGGCGCAATTTTGAAGCGTGACATGTTGAGTGTCAATTTACTCGGCGTAACATTATCTTTTACAATATGAAACAAAATTGCGCTAACTTTACTGTTGTCTTATTTTTTAATTTAAAAAAGTGTATTTTTTTTTTAAAAGTGCGCTTGTAAGGCTGCTGCGCAAATACGGTGTGGCAGAAAGTATTGCAACGAACGCCACTTTATACTCTAGGGTGTTAGAAAAAAAATATAATGTTTGAGGGTTCTAAGTAATTTTCTAGCAAAAAAACCTGTTTTTAACTTCTAAACACAAAATCTCAGAAAGAGGCTCGGTCCTTAAGTGGTTAAATGCTTCCTGACCGCGTTGTATATTGATATCCTCGTCAGAAAGTAGTGATACCAGGGTCATGATTGCAGCTGCAACCATGATTTTGGTATCATTTTTTCAGATGGTATGGGCTTCCTCTAGAAGTGATCTGAATAGCTCTACAACTGCCCAATCACTTCTACAGGGTGCGGAATGGCACTCTCCATCACCGTTCCTGGGCTCTCTAGTGTGATCGGGGAGCTCAAGACCTCTGCAACCTGCCTGTTGGGCTGTCTACAGAGGAAAGGCAGAAACATCCGTACCCACCCTTCCTCGCCATAAACTGGAAGATGTTGCTACTTCCAGTTTCAATTTGTTGTTTACAAGCCCTTACCGGCTTGTAAAGCATCTAATCAAACCTTGAGTTGATCAGATGCTTTTGAGGGCAGAGGTTCATATGGGAACCATAACATGCATATTAAAAGTAATATGCAATATAATGCCGCATACACACGATCGGAAATTCGGCCAGCAAAAGACCAATTAGAGCTTTTGATCGGAAAATGCGACCATGTGTATGCTCCATCGGACTTTTGCTGTCAGAATTCCCGCCAGGAAAAGATTGAGAGCAGGTTCTCAATTTTTTGGTCGGAAAAAGTTCCTATCCAAAAATGCGTATGTGTGTATGCAATTCCAACGCGCAAAAACTCATGCGTATGCTCAAATTCAAGTACAAGACGGAAGTTCTCAGTCTGGTAAAACTACCGTTTGTAATGGAGATGGCACATTCGTCACGCTGAAATTTTTTAAATAGTTTAATGCAACGCATTCTCTTCTTCTTTATAATGCTAGAAGAATGAAGTTGTTTTGCTGCTCATATTCACACAGAGTTCTCACAAACTTCTTTCTTTATTATTTCTTGTGATCTCATGAATAATCTTTTTTGTTTTTAAAGCCAGATTTCCATAATAATGCTTGGAATTATTTTTATTGTCATTTTATTTTTTTTTAATCAAGAACTCCTTTTTTTTGGAATATTTTGAAATTATTTTCTAGTCATCTCCATAATATTTTTTTGTGTGTGTCAAGTTTACACAATAACATTATTATCTTGTATTTTTAAAGCTCAAGGAGGTTGGTGTCCCTTGTTAATTTGACATTGTATTTTTAAAATGTACCTGCCTACTCACAAACTGTCCTATTTGAAGAAAAACACATAGGCAAGTATTTTCATTAAAAAAATCTCCATTTATTCTGGCTGATAACAAAATAAAGAGGAAGGCAACGCTGGAGAAACTGCTGGAATTTGCGAAGCCTTTCTACCCCAGGGCACACATCAACTATTTTGAAAATAAAATTGGTAGCTTGAGAAGTCCATATAATGGGGAGCACAATCTGGTCCTGGACTCCCAGAGATCATGAACAGCAGCAGATGATATATATGTCCCTAGGCTCTGGTACTACGACAGCCTGTGTCATCTGTCAGACCAGACTGAACCCAGGCCATCACTTTCTTGTCTTCCTTGCAGCCTTCCCTCCATGCTTTCCTGCAGCCCTCCCTGCAGCCTTCCTTGGAGGCTGTGGCTCTGGAGGTGGACTTGTGGCAGGAGGAGGAGGAGGATGGGCGAGCATACATAATTGCATGTTTTTACTTATTTGTCCACTCAACCCCTTCTGAATGGCCTCAAAAATAAATTTCTCACACCTGAAGCATTGGCCCTCCTCCATTTGCTGCAATTTAGCAGCTACACAGCAGCCATAGGCCTCTTCAGCATTGGGGGGCTTTTCAGGGCCACATTAGCGTCCTTACTGAGGCCCAGTGCTGCCTCCTCCACGTTACTCCCCTTCCTGGCCCTTTTTGTTGTAAGGCAGAGAGGAGGCACCTGGGATTGGGTGAGGCTACTGGGCCTGACCACCTCCTGGCTGACACTTACCCCCGCCTCCTCCTGTTTGCCACATTCCAGAGCCTCGTCCTGTCTGCCACATACCAGAGCCTCTTCCTGGCTGAGGTCTTCTTGTGTATGAAAAAGGGACATAGTTTTAGTTTTTGGTTCATCAATCACACACAGTTTTCAGCTCATGACTGTTGCAAATTGAATGTTAATAAATAGAAAAGACTATCATTCTGACCTCAGCATTTTTATATTCTTGTCCCAATCATTTTTGGCCCCTACTGTCTATTGATATGTCAAACACTTTTTGTTAAATCATTAATTTGTTAGCAATAATAACATCTAGTTATAAGGGGTTTTTAACCTCCCACAAATTTCTCATATCCCTGTATTGTCTATGAACTGGCCCATGAATTCAGGGTCTTTGAATTGTTTCATATTTGCTGAAAGACAAAACACAAGACCAAAACACTAATATCAGGCTAAACTCTCCTAATCTTATCCCAATATAGACCTCAATCTAGAATGAGTATAGGCCACTGATGCGCTAAGTTAAAATGTTACCTTTGTTATAATGTTCGGGCTTCGCTTTCTCCACTCACAGATTGTACGTACGACACATGTGTGTTAGCCTTATATACACTGCGCATGCGTGAAACTCCCCCCGCCCCTGATGTTCTTTCTAGAATATTCCCCGCCCCTTCTCTTTTGGCGCAGTGGGAGATGACATGGCGGAGACACAGCAGGTGCATAATAGTAGTAACGAGGAGGAGGAAAGCCCGGAGCAAGAAACGTCCCAATCCCGGAGCAGAAGATTTAAGGCCTCCAATATGTCCTTTGGTGAGATGGTGGAGATGATGGACATATTGAAGAGGGCCGACTATGATGAGAAGTATGTACCTTACCTAAACCCAAATGTGAGAAAGGCCAAGATCATGACTAAAGTTGTGAAGAGTCTGCGCCAGAATTTTGGGGTACTACGATCCAAGGAGCAATTAAGGAAATGCTGGTCAGACCTCAAATTGAGGGAGCAGGATCAGTACAGAAGGATCAAGAAAGTGCTTCTAAAAATTAAATAGTTGACGTGTGTTCCTATTATTATTATTATTACTTGTATGCTGCTCCATGTGCTTTTCTTTACTGTTGGAATGTTGGTTACTTTTATGTTCGTGGGCACAGTAATAGGTCGTAAGAAACATATGCCCTGTACACACGGTTGGATTTTCTGATGGGAAAGCGATCGGAGTTTGTTATCGGAAATTCCGACCATGCGTGGGCTCCATCGGACTTTTTCCATTGGATTTTCCGACACACAAAGTTTGAGAGCAGGCTATAAAATTTTCCGACAACAAAATCCGATTGCGTCAATTCCGACCGTGTGTGGACAATTCCGACGCACAAGCATGCTCAGAATAAATTCCGAGACGGAACTGCTCGGTCTGGTAAAATTAGCGTTCGGAATGGATATAGCACTTTCGTCACGCTGCAATGTTTGAAAATGTTTAATTCAGCGCACGCTCTTCTTCTTTATAATGCTAGAAGAATGAAGTTGTTTTGCTGCTCATATTCACACAGAGTTCTCACAAGCTTCTTTCTTTATTATTTATCGTGATTTCATCAATATAATACTTTTATTTGTCACATCTACCGAAAAAATATTATTTTTTGGATGATTTTATATTAAATATGTTTTTTTGGATTTTTTTTAAAGCCTGATCTTGTGTTTTATTTTTCTTTTTTTTTTTTAGTTACTCCAGAATAGTTTTGTGTGTGTTTTGTGTGTCAAGTTACCACAACACCATTATTATCTTGAATTATTTAATCTCAAGGAGGTTGCTTGGTGTTGGTGTCTCTTGTTAATTTCACTATTTTAGAAATCTACCTGCCTCCTCACATATAAACTTTCCTTTCAGAAGGAAAACACACATAGGCGAGTATTATAAAACAAACCAAAAATTTATTAAGGGGTCCTAACCAAAGAAAGAGGGAGGCAACGCTGGAGAAAAAGCAGAAATTGGCGAAACCTTTGGCCCCCAGGGCACACATCAACTATTTTACTGCAAAATTGGTGGCCTGAGGAGTCCATATATAAGGGAGTACAATCTGGTCCAGAAGTCCAAGAGATCATGAACAGCAGCAGATGACATGTATGTCCCCAGGCTGTGGTCATACAAGAGCCTGCATTTTTTGTCAGACCAGACTGAACTTGTCTTGTCTTCCTTCCACGCTTCCTTCCACGCTGTGTCTGTGGTGGTGGAGTTGTGGCCGGAGGATAAGGAGGATGATGCAACTCACTCAGGTGGGTATTGGGTGTGATTTCGCCCCTCAACGCCTTATTTAAGGTTTGATAAATGATTTCCTCACACATGAAGAATTAGCCCTCCTGCATGTCCTGCAGTTTGGTGGCAGCAATGGAGGCAAAGGCCTCTTCACGAGTGGGGGTGGTTCTGAGGGACACAGAAGCCTTCTGAATCAGCCTTAGTGCTGAATCCTCCACGTTACTCCCCTTCCTGGGTCTTTTGTTTGGAAGGCGGAGGGGAGGGACCTGGGATTCTGTGAGGCTCCTACTGGGCCCGGCCACCTCCTGGCTGCCACTTACCCCCGCCTCCTCTTGGCTGCCACTAACCCCCGCCTCCTCCTGTGTGCCACATTCCACAGCCTCCTCCTGTGTGCCACATTCCACAGCCTCCTCCTGGCTGACGTCTTCCTGTGTAAGAAAGAGGGACATAGTTTTAGTTTTTTGTTCATCAATTACACACAATTTACATCTCATGACTGTTGCAAATTAAATGTTAACAAATATAACAGACTATCGTTCTGAGACCAGCATTTTTCATTCTTGTCCCAATTATTTTTGCCCACTACTGTCTATTGATATGTAAAAATTTTATTAAATCAGCAATTAGTGATCAATAATAACATCTAGTAAACATTATTGCTATACCTGACTCCAGCTGGGCTCCTCCACTTGTTCCAGGCTGGAAGTCCCAGGTTGGACATCGAAAGCCTCAACTGGGGTGGAAGATAGGGTGGAAGGAAGAGTGGAAGGAAGGGTTGAGAGGGATTCCCTGACTTCAGTCTGGTCTGTCAGAAATCGCAGTCTCTCATAGTACCACAGCCTGGGGACATAAACGTCATCAGCTGCAGCTCTGGATCTCTGGGAATCCTGGACCTTCTTGTGCTCCCTAAGATAAGTGCTCCTCGGGCCACCAATTTTGGCTTTTAAATAGGGGATGGTTGCTGTGGGGACCACCGGCTTCACCAACTCCAGCAGTTTCTCCAGCGCTGCCTGCCTCTTTTGTTTATGATTATATTGCGGGTGTTTGACCTGCCACAGACAGGGCAGCTCCCTGTACTTGTCTATGAACAGGGGGAGTGTTGTGAAAAATTTTATATTAATGTATTGTCATAAGTCTCCCAGTGTGTGTTCAATCACAGCCCGCTCTAAAGAGCTGACTGGGGCAGACCGACGCTGGTTGAGACCTGTTAGGTTGTGGAAAACTTCCTGGAGTTTGGAGAGAGGTGTTTGCGGAGAGAGGGCATGTCCGCCAGCAAAAGGGCCCCTGTGCAATGCACAGAACGATCGTCTGGTGGGGATGCGTTTACTCTGCAAAGACATTATCGGTTTAGCGGTGGTTTGCTCTTGTCACCCCTGGTATGCCTGATCAACATGTTTGGGGTGCCATGACATACACCTGCAGGTAATATCCCATGCACGAGTAACTTTAGTCATCGTCATTTAGTATATTGTATCATGTCCTGTAGTAATTGGTGGTTGTTTTGTGTTACATAGTTACATAGTAGGTGAGGTTGAAAAAAGACACAAGTTCATCAAGTCCAACCTATGTGTGTGATTATGTGTCAGTATTTCATTACATATCCCTGTATGTTGCGGTCATTCAGGTGATTATCTAATAGTTTCTTGAAGCTATTAATGCTCCCCGCTGAGACCACCGCCTGTGGAAGGGAATTCCACATCCTTGCCGCTCTTACAGTAAAGAACCCTCTACGTAGTTTAAGGTTAAACCTCTTTTCTTCTAATTGTAATGAGTGGCCACGAGTCTTATTAAACTCTCTTCTGCGAAAAAGTTTTATCCCTATTGTGGGGTCACCAGTACAGTATTTGTAAATTGAAATCATATCCCCTCTCAAGCGTCTCTTCTCCAGAGAGAATAAGTTCAGTGCTCGCAACCTTTCCTCATAACTAAGATCCTCCAGACCCTTTATTAGCTTTGTTGCCCTTCTTTGTACTCGCTCCATTTCCAGTACATCCCTCCTGAGGACTGGTGCCCAGAACTGGACAGCATACTCCAGGTGCGGCCGGACCAGAGTCTTGTAGAGCGGGAGAATTATCATTTTATCTCTGGAGTTGATCCCCCTTTTAATGCATGCCAATATTCTGTTTGCTTTATTAACAGCAGCTTGGCATTGCATGCCATTGCTGAGCCTATCATCTACTAGGACCCCCAGGTCCTTTTCCATCCTAGATTCCCCCAGAGGTTCTCCCCCCAGTGTATAGATTGCATTCATATTTTTGCCACCCAAATGCATTATTTTACATTTTTCTACATTGAACCTCATTTTCCATGTAGTCGCCCACCCCATTAGTTTGTTCAGGTCTTTTTGCAAGGTTTCCACATCCTGCGGAGAAGTTATTGCCCTGCTTAGCTTAGTATCGTCTGCAAATACAGAGATTGAACTGTTTATCCCATCCTCCAGGTCGTTTATAAACAAATTAAATAGGATTGGTCCCAGCACAGAACCCTGGGGAACCCCACTACCCACCCCTGACCATTCTGAGTACTCCCCATTTATCACCACCCTCTGAACACGCCCTTGTAGCCAGTTTTCAATCCATGTACTCACCCTATGGTCCATGCCAATGGACCTTATTTTGTACAGTAAACGTTTATGGGGAACTGTGTCAAATGCTTTTGCAAAATCCAGATACACCACGTCTACGGGCCTTCCTTTATCTAGCTGGCAACTCACCTCCTCATAGAAGGTTAGTAGATTGGTTTGGCAAGAACGATTCTTCATGAATCCATGCTGATTACTGCTAATGATATCATTCTTATTACTAAAATCTTGTATATAGTCCCTTATCATCCCCTCCAAGAGTTTACATACTATTGATGTTAGGCTAACTGGTCTGTAATTCCCAGGGATGTTTTTTGGGCCCTTTTTAAATATTGGTGCTACATTGGCTTTTCTCCAATCAGCTGGTACCATTCCAGTCAATAGACTGTCTGTAAAAATTAGGAACAACGGTCTGGCAATCACCTGACTGAGTTCCCTAAGTACCCTCGGATGCAAGCCATCTGGTCCCGGTGATTTATTAATGTTAAGTTTCTCAAGTCTAATTTTAATTCCGTCCTCTGTTAACCATGTAGGTGCTTCCTGTGTTGTGTCATGAGGATAAACACTGCAGTTTTGGTTACTGAAGCCCCCCGATTCACTCGTGAATACTGAGGAGAAGAATAAATTCAATACCTTTGCCATCTCCCCATCCTTTGTAACCAGATGTCCTTCCTCATTCTTTATGGGGCCAATATGGTCTGTCCTCCCTTTTTTACTGTTTACATACTTAAAGAATTTCTTGGGATTTTTTTTGCTCTCCTCCGCTATGTGTCTTTCATGTTCTATCTTAGCCGTCCTAATTGCACCCTTACATTTCTTATTGCATTCTTTATAAAGTCTGAATGCTGAGGATGATCCCTCAACCTTGTATTTTTTGAAGGCCTTCTCCTTTGCTTTTATATGCATTTTTACATTGGAGTTAAGCCATCCAGGATTTTTGTTCGCTCTTTTAAATTTATTACCCAATAGGATATATTGGCTAATGCCCTTATTTAATATGCTCTTAAAGCAAACCCATCTCTCCTCCGTATTCTTTGTTCCTAATATTTTATCCCAATGTATGCCTTTTAGCAAGGTTTGTAGTTTAGGGAAGTTGGCTCTTTTGAAATTCAGTGTCTTTGTGTTCCCTTCAAGTTTCCTATTTGTGTGATTTATACTGAAACTAATTGACCTGTGATCGCTGTTACCTAAATTGCCCCGTATTTCCACATCTGTGATCAGGTCTGTATTGTTGGTAATCAGTAGATCCAGTAATGTTTTATTTCTAGTTGGTGCGTCTACCATCTGATCCATAAAATTGTCCTGCAAGACATTAAGGAACTGGCGAGCCTTAAATGAATGCGCGGTTCCCTCCGCCCAATCTATTTCTGGATAATTAAAATCCCCCATTATGATAACACTTCCCATCCTTGCTGCTAATCCAATTTGTGATAGGAGATCCGTCTCCACTTCCTCCCTCAGGTTAGGGGGCCTATAGCATACTCCCAGTATTATTTTCCCCTTAGCTTCATCCCTTTGGAGCTCTACCCATAAGGATTCCACCTCCTCACTAGCTCCCTCAGTGATGTCATCTCTCACATTCACTTGTACATTATTCTTGATATATAGGCATACCCCTCCCCCTTTTTTACCCTCTCTATCCTTGCGGTATAGGGTATACCCTTGAATGTTTGCCAGCCAATCATGAGAGCTGTTGAACCAGGTCTCTGAAATTCCCACAAAATCCAAATCCTCCTTGTACAACAGTATCTCTAGTTCACCCATCTTGTCCGCCATGCTCCTGGCATTGGTGAACATGCCACATAGTTTGGACCGGTCGCATATTGTCCTCGTATTGGGTGCTTCAAGATTGCAACTAGGACTTGCTACTATACTCACCTTGTGTTTTTGTGCTTTTGTGTTTTTTTGTGTGTTCTATTGTTATATCCTTATATGGTCACTTACATCCTGTGAGGTCATATCCTGTGAGGTCACAAGCTTTGTAAGAGGTGTGTTTGGCTGTTGGAGGCCGATCCCTCGAGCTTTGGGGACTTCCTGTTATGCTAATAAAGAGTGAGCACACAGCTGAGCAGGCAGTGTGATCTTGGAACTGGAAGGATTAGGTTGTGTTTTGTCTAGTTGGTTGGATGTGGCACACACCAGAGGATGGATACGATCAAAAGGTGAGATGCATTTATATCATTAGACGAAATTGTTATTATGATTAGAAACAGGAGATTTGGCTGTGTGCTCTGTGTGCAGCCAAATTTCGCTATCAGGAGGAAGTTGTGGTCATTGAAGCCATCCATTTTATCTGCAATACACAAGACAAACGCTAATCTCAGGCTAAAGTCTCCTAATCTTGTCCCAATATAGGCCTCAATCTATAAGCAGTATAGGCCCAAGTTTAAATGTTACCTTCGTTATCACGATCGGCACTTCCGATACTCCTTCCTCCGCTCACAGATCGTACGTACTACGCACGCGTGTTACGCTTTATATACACTTCGCATGCGTGAAACTCCGCCCACCCCTGACGTTCTTTCTAGTCTATTCCCCGCCCCTTCTAGTTCGGCACAGTGGGGAAGAGCACATGGCAGAGACACAACAGGTGCGTGCTAATTACAGCAACGAGGAGGAGGAGGAGGAGAGCCCGGAGCCAGAAACGTCACGATCCCGGAGGAGACGATTTAAGGCATCAAATATGTCCTTTGTTGAGATGGTGGAGATGGTCGGCATACTGAAGAGGGCCGACTATGACAGGAAGTAGACCTTACCCCAACCCCAGTGTAAAAAAGGCCAAGATCATGGCAAAAGTTGTGAAGAGTCTGCACCGAAATTTTGGGGTACGGCGATCCAAGGATCAACTCAGGAAGCGGTGGTCGGACCTCAAAATCAGGGAGCATGATCAGCATTGAAGGATCAGGAGAGTGCTTCAAAAAAGTAAGTAGTTGTCCTGTGTTCCTATTCGTTATTTTTAACGTGCTGCTCCATGTGCTTTTCTTTACTGTTGTACAGTTTAAAATGGCAACTTTCATGTTCATGGACACATTATTCATTCATAGGAAAATAAAACACCATGTTTTGTCCAGATGCATTTCAATACATTTTTTCTGGACTACTTCTCTTAAAATAATTTTGGTGTCTAGATGGGTTTGTAACTAGAATGAACTGCAAACTAGATTCTGTGTAAGGACAGGACACTCAGCAGTTGTTTACATATCTGGACGCTGGAGCACTAATGTGGGACACAAGAACACCCTTTTATTAGGGGGTCCGACACAGGTGCTCCAGTGTATACTATAGGGGGTGTCTACATCTGTGAAGCTTGTACAAAACAGGTAAGTATTCAAGCTTGACAAAGGAAAACAATATTTCTTCATCTTGGAACTCTGCCAAAATAGACAATTGTACCCCACTTCCAAGAAAAAATTTTCAGATTCCTATTTCTGCCATCAAATATCTGTGTGCTAAGTATACCTATTTTTTTTACATAGGGGAGAAAAGACTCGGAGGACACCACTCATCAGAGGAGACCAAAGACCCCCCACCTCAGGAAGGAGAAATCCCCTAAAGCCAAGCAGAGGAGGAGGAGGGAGACGTGGTGGAAATAGTCACCACAACAGGTGAGTGTCTGCGACCACAGGCTCAGGTAAGAGATGGATGCTGGCATATTTATATTACATGGTGTGTTTTTTTTATATATTTTTAGGTGATCGTGATGTTGTGGAAGAAGGTCATTTCACCAGTGAAAGAGCCCAGATCCTGATCGGGGAGATCATGGGGTGTAATAGGGACTTGGAAAACATCAAGCAAAACATCAATGATGTTCAAAACAAAATGAAGAACATCATTGATGTTTTAGGGAGAGTTTAAAACCCCTTGAAATCCCTTACTTCTTTCTGCTTTATTTTTGTGAACATTTTTTGCACATTTTTTGACATATTCTAGAAAAGCCAAATTTTGAAGATGCAAATAGTGTGTCAACATGTGCTATCTGCCATCACGGGAGATCAATGTACGCATTTTGGGGGTGCAACCCCTTCCTCAATAATAAAGTAGCTGAGAGGAAGGGGTTGCACCCACAAAACATTTCCATTGATCCCCCATGATGGCAGCTAGCACATGTTGACATTCGGCAATTTGCGTGCATCTTCAAAATTTGGCCTTTCCAGGGGTGACTTCACCTCATCTGAACGCAATATCAAACACAGTTTAAAAAAATACTCATGTCTGATATTGCCTTCAATTTCTACAAAAGTTGAACTTTGTAAGTTCCAGATTTGTGTATTTCTTGTTGGTTTTAAACATGCCTGTTTTACCTTAAAAGGACATTTCTACTTTTAATGTCACCTAAAAAACTGTAATACAATAAACATGTTGGTTTGTTTTAAAAACCTTTTATAAATGCACATGTGATTGTGCTTTGATTAAAAAGATTGAGAATCAACAATGTGTGGCTTCTTCTTTCAATGCTCAAAAGCATTTTTGGGTTGTAAAGTTGGTTTTTTCAGTGACAATGGGTGTTATTTACTAAAGGCAAATCCACTTTGCATTACAAGTGCAGTTTCTGTGCAGTCTCAAGTGCACTTGTAGTGCAAAGTGTCTTTGCCTTTAGTAAATAACATCCAACAGTGCTTTTTAATTTTACACAATCACGCCATTTTCAGGACTCCCCAAATTTCAGTCAGGGTCAGTTAAAAGAAAGACAAGCAGTAAATCTAAGCAAATATTTGTTCAGTTTAAAAAATGTTTTATGTAAAAAATGTCTCAGACATCGTCTGGCATATTGATGGCCCCCCTACCCGCAAAGTATTCCAAGTATCTTAGACGGACCTCGCGGGCACTCTGGGGGGGCAAGCCAGGACGGCCAGCTTCAAGCGCCGTCAGGGTTGGTTCATTGAGATTAATTCCGGCTTCAGGCCCAACTGAGCCAGCATAGTTCACAGAATTTCTCCTTAAAAAGTTGTGGAGAACACAGCAAGCCAGGATGATGCGATTGAGTTTATATTCCGCCATGTGTATCGGTGTACGAAATAGCCGGAACCGGCCGGCAATTATTCCAAACGTGTTCTCCACCACTCTTCTGGCCCTGGGCAGCTGGTAATTAAAAACCCTCTGGTCCGGGGTGAGGGTCCTCATAGGCAATTGCCGCATAAGATGGTCCCCCAGCGCAAACGCTTCATCCGCAACAAAGACAAATCGGAGTCCTTCCGCATTGTCTTCTGGAGGTGGTAAGTCCAAGCTGCCATTCTGGAGATGCCTGTAGAACTCCGTGTGGGCGATGACTCCACCATCTGACATCCGCCCATTCTTCCCCACGTCCACATACAGGAACTCGTAAGTAGCCGACACCACCGCCAACATCACAATACTATTGAACCCCTTGTAGTTGTAATAGTATGACCCCGAATTGGGTGGTGGGACGATGTGGACATGTTTCCCATCAATTGCCCCTCTGCAGTTGGCAAAGTCCCACAGCTGGGCAAAGTGGCAGGCCACAGTCTGCCATTCCTGTGGGTTGGAAGGAAACTGTGGAGTCAAACAAGAAAAAAATTAATCATTTTGCACATACAGTAGGTGACCGCGATATTGTGTCTATCTCGCCGCATTTCTCGGTGAGATTTGACACCTGCGAGCCCCGTCGCAGGAGCCAGCGCCGAGATGGCTCACTCATCGGGAAAGGAAAACTTTGTTTTCCTTCCGCGATGAGTGACAGGCAGTGCTGACAGCTGTCTGGTATGAATCCTGAGGCAGGAACACCGCGCCAAATTTTAAATGAAAAAAACGGCGTGGGTTCCCCCCCCAGGGGCATACCAGACCCTTAGGTCTGGCATGGATTGTAAGGGGAACCCCCCTACGCTGAAAAAATGGCGTGGTGGTCCCCCCCAATCCATACCAGACCCTTATCCGAGCACGCAGCCCGGCCGGCCAGCAAAGGCGGTGGGGACGAGCGAGCGCCCCCCCTCCTGAGCCATACCAGGCCACATGCCCTCAACATGGGGGGGTGGGTGCCTTGGGGGAGGGGGGCGCCCTGCGGGCCACCCCACCCCAAAGCACCTCGTCCCCATGTTGATGAGGACAAGGGCCTCTTCCTGACAACCCTGGCCGTTGGTTGTCGGGGTCTGCGGGCGGGGGGCTTATCGGAATCTGGGAGCCCCCAGATCCCAGCCCCCCACCCTGTGTGAATGAGTTTGGGGTACATGGTACCCCTACCCATTCACCTAGGGAAAAGTGTCAATATAAAAAAAACACAGTACACAAGTTTTAAGAGTAATTTATTAGTCAGCTCCGGGGTCTTCTTCCGACTTCGGGGGTCTCCTTCCGACTTCTCCTGGTGTTCGGCCTCTTCTCCCGGTGTTCGACCTCTTCTCCCGGGCCCCGCCGCTATCTTCTTCCAGCTCTATTGCCAGCGAGGGGCCTGGTCTGCTGCCGCTGTCTTGCCGCCGCTGTCTTGTCGCCGCTATCTCGCCGCCGCTGTCTTGTCGCCGCTGTCTCGCCGCCGCTGTCTCGTCGCCGCTGTCTTGTCGCCGCTGTCTTGACGCCGCTGTCTCGCCACTTTTTCTCTTCTTCTCTTCTTCCCCGATGTTGACACGACGCTCTCTCCGGCTCGAATGCTGTGTGCGAGCTGCGGAGCCATTTATATAGGCGGTGACCCCGCCCCATTATGACTTCATGGTCCCAGCATGCGCAGGGACTCTGGCGTCATAAGGGGCCCCAGAGTCCCTGCGCATGCTGGGACCATGACGTCGTAAGGGGGCGGGGTCACCGCCTATATAAATGGCTCCGCAGCTCGCACACAGCATTCGAGCCGGAGAGAGCGTCGTGTCAACATGGGGGAAGAAGAGAAGAAAAGAAGCGGCGAGACAGCGGCGACAAGACAGCGGCGACGAGACAGCGGCGGCGAGACAGCAGCGACAAGACAGCGGCGGCAAGACAACGGCTGCAGACCAGGCCCCTCGCTGGCAATAGAGCTGGAAGAAGATAGTGGCGGGGCCCGGGAGAAGAGGCCGAACACTGTGAGAAGTCAGAAGGAGACCCCGGAAGTCGGAAGAAGACCCCAGAGCTGACTAATAAATTACTCTTAAAACCTGTGTACTGTGTTTTTTTTATATTGACACTTTTCCCTAGGTGAATGGGTAGGGGTACCATGTACCCCAAACTCATTCACACAGGGTGGGGGGCCGGGATCTGGGGGCCCCCTTATTAAAGGGGGCTTCCGGATTCCGATAAGCCCCCCGCCCGCAGACCCCGACAACCAACGGCCAGGGTTGTCGGGAAGAGGCCCTTGTCCTCATCAACATGGGGACAAGGTGCTTTGAGGTGGGGGGCCCGCAGGGCGCCCCCCTCCCCCAAGGCACCCACCCCCCATGTTGAGGGCATGTGGCCTGGTACGGCTCAGAAGGGGGGAGCGCTCGCTCGTCCCCACCCCCTTTGCTGGCCGGCCGGGCTGCATGCTCAGATAAGGGTCTGGTATGGATTGGGGGGGACCCCCACACCATTTTTTTGGTGTAGGGGGGTTCCCCTTACAATCCATGCCAGACCTAAGGGCCTGGTATGCCCCTGGGGGGGGAACCCACGCCGTTTTTTTCATTTAAAATTTGGCACGGTGTTCCCGCCTCAGGATTCATACCAGACAGCTGTCAGCACTGCCTGTCACTCATCGTGGAAGGAAAACCAAGTTTTCCTTTCCCGATGAGTGAGCCAGCGCGACATGCACAGTACCCTGTCGTCGAGAACCAGCGCGATGGTATCGTGCTGGAAACACAATCTCACGGTCAGGTACTGTAAACATGGAAAGCAGATTAGACACAAAAATTCTTGGCCAACATCAGTATAACATTTATTTTAGGGAGTATTTAAAGACAAAGGTATAGGGTCCACCTATCAGATTCCTCCCCCCCCTCTCATGGGCCATTTTAGAAAATTTATGGGGGGAGATGTTTTGGACAGGTAACCCTCTCCACTTCATTGAGAGCTGAATGCATAAATAATGTGTATTACTTTGGCCAGCCCCTTCTTACTTACACTATTGGCAGCCTACTGGACAGGTAAGAAGTGTCATAATACAAAGATATAAATACACACTATACACATTTTAGCACATTTTTACATTCTGCTATTACCTATCAAGATAATAATAGGATACAAAAACTTTGAACATTACCATTTGAAAGTATTCAGGCAGGCCCTTGCACTACATGCTTTGGGGAATTCATCCATAAATCTGACCACAAAAGAGGTGGGTATAGTGTGTATGGGTTTGGCAAAGTCAGCAGATGGAGGATTGAGGATGGAGGATTGGTATCAGCTGACTTAGCAGTTGGGGGGAGGTAGGGTTCCAAATGATTTTGGGACCCCCCAAAAAAACCTCTGGCACACTGCCTGAATTTAAAGCACAAATCACAATTTTACACATTTTAGGGGGTATTTAGGGTAAAGCACTACTATGGAGCTGACAAAATACATTGTTAAGTGACTACACGAAGTGAATATAGGTCCAGGAGAGCATGCTGGGGAGGTAAGTGAAGCCAAATATGTATGAAGGACAAAAAAAACTTAAAAATCCAACATGCATGAGGACAAAGGGGACATTCACAGCATATTACGATCATGGTAATTAGGGAATGAGGAAATGAATACAATACATTAGCAAACATTCTATACAATAAAATGTGATAATAAAGGATAAAAATCTTACCGTAATATAGTCCTTCTGCAGGACCAGGATGATGGCAGAACAGGTCTCTGGGATAATGATCCCCAGAGCCTGGGGGGAGATGCCTGTTGAGAACTTAAGGTCCTGCAGGCTTCTCCCCATCGCCAAGTACCACAGGGTGGCGAATAACCTCTGCTCCGGAGTGATGACTTGCCTCATGCAGGTATCCTGCCTGCTAATATAAGGGGTCAGCAAAGCCAACAAATGGTGAAATACGGGGTCCGTCATCAGGAGAAAGTTCCTGAAATTGTCAGGATTATTCTCACAGATCTCACAGAGCAAAGGCATGTGACAGAACTGGTCACACTGGAGCAACCAATTCTTGATCCATGAACTCCTCCTCGCCCTGTTCATGGACTGGGCTTGTGTCAAACTAAGAACCCCAACAGCAAGCCCCCACACAGCACGAACTCTACAATGAGTATGTACATGCAACATGGCTAGAAAATGGTTGGCTGGTCAGAATGAAGTAACAGAACGCACTGAAGAACAGCAAGGCCTGTGAAGAGCGACCTGAAAATCAGTAACGAACGAACAAGAACACAATGACAAAGTCAATGGTAACTCGCTGCACGCACTGAAAAACAGATACAAACCCACAAGCACAAACTGAACACCAGCAAAACGAAGTGAAAACCACGAGTCTAAAAAAGCGCGAATCGTCTCTCACCAAACTTTTACTAACACGAGATTAGCAAAAGGAGCACTAAAGGGTGCCGCGCTTGGTACTGAACTGCCCTTTTATAGTCTCGTCGTACGTGGGAACCCCTGCCCCGCCAGATGCTCCGCTCTGTTTAATGCCGGCATGAGGAGACGCTGAGAGCGCGGCACCGAAAGCTGGAGCTACCAGATGATCTGCTGACAAGTCGGGGCGGCTCACAGTAAGCGCCGGTGGGTTGTAAACGCCCCCTCCTCCTCTCCTGCAAATCCGGGAAACCAGATAGCGATAGCTGGAGCGGGGCTCTGTTGAATCTGCCGACTGCAGGACTTGGTGGCTTTCTGATCATGGAGGAGGTGAGAGCTTTCCTATTTTTTGCTTTGTGATTTCCCTGACTTGGCGGACTGTGTGGGGGACTGGATTTGTTTGCAGGGCTGTGAATCCCCCACGTTGCCTGCCGTGATACAAGGCTCCCTGTCAATGCCGGTCAAAGGGTAATGTGTCAGTGGCTATCAGGAGGAGAGACTGCTTTGAATTGTGTGGGCAAGGGGTTTGGAAGATAGAGGAGGAGGAGGATGGGGACACCCCCCTATCTGTTATCGTACATACTGGGACTGCTATTGGGGGATTCCCATGTATGCAGCACTTTTCACAATCACTTCCACAACCATTGAGGGGAAGAGACCAACTAAGAGCAATAGAAAAATTACTAAGCTCCCCCTCGAGTGTGAATGGCAGTATATCTAAATTCTACAGAGTGCTTAAAGGGGAAGTAAGTAAGGGGTTCCCCACTTATTTGGAGAAGTGGGAAAGAGAAATAGGATACCTGAGAGATGAGGAACATAGGTGTAAGATATTAAAAATGGTTTACTTACCGGTAAGAGACACCCTGATGTATGAAATAGGCTATAAGTTAATGGCTAGGTGGTACGTGATGCCCCAGAGGGCGCACAAGTATGGGCCTGAGACTCCCCCAACCTGTTGGAGGGGGGTGTGGGGCCTTAGGAACCTTCACACATCTCTGATGGGGTGCGCCAAAATACAGCTTTACTGGGAGGGAATCTTGGGAGAAATCCTGCAAATAATGGGGGAACTGATTAATAAAAATCCATGGACTTGTTTGTTCCACGATAAGGAGAAATGAGGTATCCCAATATAGCAAGTCATTATTCCCGCATCTCCTGAACACTGCTAAAGCGCTGATCCCTCGCTTTTGGAAAAACCAGGAAGCCCCAGGGTTAAGGGAGTGGATAAGGGTGGAATGGGTAAGAGAAAGGGAAGAGTCAATACACTCGACGGAAGGCTTACGGGAGAAATATTGTAGGACTTGGTTGAAATGGCTGGAATTTAGGAATACGGAGAGATGTATGATGATTATGGACATATAGAGGTAGGAGAGAGAGAGGGGGATCAGGGGGGATTGGGGTGTGTCCCCCCCTTTTTTTTTGGGGGGGGCGGGACGAGTGGGGGGAGATAAATAAATATTTGTGTGTTGTCAACTAAAAATTAAAGTATATATAATAGGATAAGTGGTAGGTGGTATGTCCTAAGAGATACGGCACCTCATCCCTAAGTAGTATATAAAAGGGGCAAGGGGAGTGGGATTATTTTGGTGCCAAGAATGGATTAGAACACGTTTTTAAAAAATTCTATTTGTATTAATATATAAATCTAAAAAGTATACATAATTAATACATATACATTGTAAACAGGTAGCTTCAACCAAGTACAATTAACAATTATAATATTGACCGACACCAAAGATGATGAAAGGTAGTCGATAGTCAATTCATCCCAACTAGTTTCGCCAATACATTGGCTTCATCAGGGGTATAAACAGTTAATACAAAGGAATAAAAAAGACACTGGGAAAAAGGAAAAAATACATTAATAATAAGGTCCAAATATAATGTCATAGTTCAAGTGAGCGTCCTGTTACGGAAAAATCACACTTTTGTCCACCCTAGACCCCCAGCCCCCCAGTCCCAAATCAAAGGCATACCGTGCCTGGCTCCCGGGACCCAGAGTAAGCACCATCAAGCAGTAGGGGACAATAGTCGAACCCAACCCTGTAATTGGCTACAGGGGGCCCAAATGGTGCCTAAAAGAACTAAAGATTGACAACTTGGTGATTATACTTAGCTGAGGTTAATTATTAATTCATTATGTAGGCTAATAAGCCTCAATTACATACCCTAATTGCACACATGAAAGGCACAGGGAAATGCGCTGGATGGATAACGATACGGTGCTTGAATGTATAAGTCAAGAAGTATCTGTAGTGGCCAAGAAAACTAAAACAGCAATATAATGCATAGGAGTAGTATTAGTGGGGTATTCATGATGCTATAAATAAAGAGCATATTTCTCAGGTCACCTGTATCCAGGTGACAGATGCACCCCGTTGGGATCAGGAGTGCACCGCAAGGTAGTGGACCCTACGGCCGACTGCTGCGGATTGAACCCTGGGAGGTTCAGGAAGCAGGTCTACTGGATCACTGACACAGATCCCACTGGGAGCTAGAGCATAGATTCCCCAGGGTGCGGAGTCTAAGAGCCAGCAGGTGTTCACCAGAGCCTTTAATGGTAAGGATGGACTGAGCTGCAGTCTGGCTCCAGGTCGCGGCCCCCAGGGTCTCACAGCTTACACTCACGGTAGACTACAGGAGAAGAGGAAGGAGGCAGCAGGCTGGAACAACAAGGAAAGTAAGGGACAAGCCAAGGTCGGGGCCACAAGCAGACAAGGACAAAAGAGTACAAGCCAAGGTTCAGGGTCACAGAACAGGGATGGTCGGGAACACGCCAAAGGTCAGGGTCACAAGCAGACAGGAATAGTTAAGAACAGGCCAAAGTCGGTAACAGGAATCAGACGTAGGAAACACAGCAAGTACAGACAGAGGCTAACACACAATGGTTGATCAGCACTGCTGGCTTGCAGTGCACAGGTTAATATAGTGTTCTCTGATAAGGCCTGGGGTGGGGCCATGCTTAGAGGAGAGGTTACAAAAGCAGTCAGGTGAGGGTCAGCTGGTCTCTGGAGATGAACACACGGAGACAGGTATGCTGATTGACAAACTCTATTGCATAACCATGACAATATTATTAAATGGTAAGTTGTGAAATATACTTTAACTATATATGTAAAGGCGCTTACCAAACAAAAGCAAAGGCCAATATTAGCAGTAAGGTGCACAATGCACTTAGCGTAAATTTTTGATTTCACTCCTCACTACCTATCACAGTTTTGAAGGCCAATAAATGCCAAGATGGCACAAAACCCCCCCAAATGACCCCATTTTGGAAAGTAGACACCGGAAGCTATTTGCTGAGAGGCATGTTGAGTCCATGGAATATTTTATATTTTGCCACATATTGCGGGAAAGTGACAAACACTTTTTTTTTTTTTGCTCAAAGTTGTCACTAAATGATATATTTCTCAAACATGCCATGGGCATATGTGGAATTGCACCCCAAAATACATTCTGCTGCTTCTCCTGAGTATGGGGATACCACATGTGTCACTGCCTTCAGAATTTTTAAGGGCGTAAATTTTTGAATTCACTACTCACTACCTATCACAGTTTTGTAGGCCATAAAATGCCAAGATAGCACAAACCCCCGCCAAATTACCCCATTTTGGAAAGTAGACACCCCAAGCTATTTGCTGAGAGGCATGGTGAGTATTTTGCAGCTCTCATTTGTTTTTGAAAATGAAGAAAGAAAAGAAAAATGTTTTTTTTTTTCTTTTTTCAATTTTCAAAACTTTGTGACAAAAAGTGAGGTCTGCAAAATACTCCCCATACCTCTCAGAAAATAGCTTGGGGTGTCTAATTTCCACAATTGGGTAATTTGGGGGGGTTTTGTGCCACCTGGGCATTCCATGGCCTCCGAAACTGTGATAGGCAGTGAAGAGTGAAATAAAAAATTTACGCCCTTAGAAAGCCTGAAGGCGGTGCTTGGTTTTCGGGATCCCGTATGCGGCTAGGCTCCCAAAAAGTCTCACACATGTGGTACCCCCGAACTCAGGAGAAGCAACAGAATGTATTTTGGGGTGTAATTTCACATATTCCCATGGCATGCTTGAGCAATATATCATTTAGTGACAACTTTGTGCAAAAAAAAAAAAAAGTTTGTAATTTTCCCGCAACTCTTGTCAAAATCGCTCCTCCGCCCACTGCTGCCCCCACGCTTCGGCATATATGCTGAAGTGTGTAACTGTGGTGGTGAAATCACCTCCGACAGCGCTGGAGTCACGGCTTTATGTATCGTGGGAGCAAACGCTGTTGCTGTCAAGATAAATAAATCCGCACTGCAACTGAATGGCGTACCTGCTAAGCAAATGATGGTTAACAGTAAAACAAAATAACATTACAGCATAACAGTAAGACTTACCATACCTGCAAGACAAATGCAAAAAAAAATAGTAAAAAATAAAACATTTAACGCAACCTGTGCCTAAAATATATATATGCCGAAGCATGGGGGCATCCTCCCGCAAAAGGCAGGAGCAAAACGCTCCTCCACCCACTGCTGCCCCCACACTTCGGCATATATGCTGAAGTATGTAACTATGGTGGTGAAATCACCTCCGACAGCGCTGGAGTCACGGCTTTTTGTATCGTGGGAGCAAACGCTGTTGCTGTCAAGATAAATAAATCCGCGCTGCAGCTGAATGGCATACCTGAAAACAAAAAAATGGTTAAACACAGTAAACTATAAAAAAATTACATACCTGAAAAGCAAACATGATAAAACATAACAACAATAAAACATTGCAGAATAGAATACAGTAAAAAAGAATAGAACAATAGAGAGAGAATAGAGAGAGAGAGAACAATAAAACGACAACTATTTTTGTTTTTTTTATTTTATATTTTTTTTGTGTATTTTTTTTTTTTACATTTTTTTTTATAACTGTAACTTTTAAAACTGTTCCAGGTTTGGGTCTCTCAAAATGCGATGGCATCTTGGGAGACCCTGTGAAAGTGTGTCCTAGTCTGTGCAATGCTGTACCCTATGCAAAAACTCAACTAGTGTATGGTAGCATTCAAAACATTCACCAATGCAAAGACCAGGATTGCCAGGACAGGAGGGACAATAATACTGGGTGTCACGCCTATATCCGCGCTTTCTGCAGACACGATATTTTCTTTTGGGGGCTCGTTGGGTAGGGGTACTTGGGAGGACATAAGAAAAATGCCTCCCATGCAGCCGGCTTACTGCATCTCTTTGGGGAAGGTGAGGTGGAGCACCGTCTGGATACAGAAGGGCTCTGACGATCTCTTCCTGGAATTTAAGGAAGGATCCAATCTGTCCTGAAGCTCTGTATAGCACATTTCAGCAAAGCCAATTGAAATAAGTATACAGACACTTTTTTGTACCAGCGTCTGGCCTTACGGGCAACTAGGTACAGGACCAACAACTGGTCGTTGAGGTCCACCCCTCCCATATTTTGGTTATATTTGTGGACACAGAGGGGTTTCTCCACAACACCTGTCACTGTAGTAATTTGGACCGTCGTGTCTGCATGAAGGGAGGTAAGAACTAAAACATTCTTATTGTCCCTCCACTTCATAGCGAGCAAATTATTACACTGCAAGCAGGCTCTCTCCCCCAGCCTAAGATGGGAATCTACAAGCCGCTGGGGAAAGCCCCGCAATTAGGTCGCACGGTACCACATGCTCCAATTTGATGATCAAAAAGGTGACTAAAAAGTGACACGCTCGTGTAATAATTGTCCACATATAAATGGTACCCCTTTCCGAATAAGGGTGACACCAAGTCCCACACTATCTTGCCAGCGCTTCCTATGTAGTCAGGGCAGTTTGTCGGCTCTACGTGACTATCTTTGCCCTCGTAAACCATAAAACTACATGTATAGCCTGTGGCGCTGTCACAGAGCTTATACATCTTGACCCCGTATCTGGCACGCTTGCTGGGAAGGTACTGTTTGAATGACAAGCGGCCAGAAAATTTAACCAGGGACTCATCAACGCAGACAACTTGATGGGGAGTAAACAAGTCTGCAAAACACTGGTTGAAGTGGTTTATGAGGGGCCGAATTTTATAGAGCCGATCGTATTCAGGGTCTCCACGAGGATGACAGAGTTCATTGTCATTGAAGTGCATGAACCGCAAAATCTGCTCGTATCGTGCCCTGGTCATGGAGGCAGAGAACAAGGGCATATGGTGAATTTGGTCAGTGGACCAATATGACCGCAACTCACTCTTTTTAGTTATGCCCATGTTGAGGGAAAGGCCCAGAAAGATCTTAAATTCGGAGACCGTAATTGGTCTCCAATCTCTGGCAAGGGAGGACTGGGGAATACTGGCGATGTGTTGACCAGCGTATAAATTGCTTTGGTCCACAATAGATCTATAGAGATCTTCGGTGAAAAACAGTGAATAAAAATCCAGTGGCGTAAAATCAATTGTTTCCACCTGAATTCCGGGTTGGCCAGTGAATGGGGGAAGTACGGGTGCTGCAGAAGTGGTGGGTTACCAATTCGGATTGGTGAATGCAGCAGGAAGGGCACTATGGGCACAACGGGCCTGTGTTCGTCTTCTTGGTGGAAGCGGGACACTACTAGTGCTTGCCACCTCGCCAGCTTGAACTGCACTTATGGGACTCGCCATGTCACCACGTGATACTGCAGTGCTGGATGTACGACCAGGGTGTACTAGGCCGCTGGTGCTTGCCAGTTCACCAGAAGGAATAGCGGTGCTAGTACTGCTCTGCTCCATATGAGGGACCTGCAGTTCTTGCACTTCAAGGACAGAAGAAGAAGTTCGGGGTCTGGTATGCCTGACCTTGGCAGGGACCACAACTCTGTCGTCAGAGCTATAAGTCATGGAGCCGCTGTCGTCTACAGGATCATATTCTGAGCCTGAATCTGACAGATGAGTGACTTCCTCTTCACTATCTGTCATGCTCAGAAATGTGTAGGCCTCTTCACTAGTGTACCTTTGATTTGCCATTTTGGGCTCTAAATTTAAGGGTACACTAGTGAGACTCACAGGCAAAAAAGCTCCTGACTGTCAGCGACTGTATCAAAACGCTACCAAAAAACTGTTAGCGATCGCAGGGATCAGGCCTGACTCTGCGAACCCTGCAGTTATGTGTGCTTAGTGTTTTGTAAGTGTCAGTGATCAATCGATACTGCACTTGGGTGGGCTGGGCTGGGCTGGGCCGAGGGGAAAAACACAGGTGCTAGCAGGTATCTGGGCTGATCCCACTACCACTGCGTTTTTGGGGACCCTAAACTGCTGGGGATGCTAGTATCCCCAGCAGTTTATTGACTATAGGGTATGCTGTCCAATAGGGGCTGGGGATGTGCACTAGTGGCATGTAGAATTGTGTTGCCTGCAGAGAACTTGCGATACAGGGATGAGTGCAAAAAGCCATCTTCGCCCACATGTATTTGCAAATCCAGAAAGCTTATTTTAGATTGGCTACATTCCATTGTAAAGCTTAAGTTGTAGATATTTGGGGCCAGTGAGTCCATCAGCCGAGAAAGCTCATCTCGGCTACCCGACCATAAAATTACATCATTAATGTACCTATACCAGGCTACTATATGTTGAAGCAGTTCCTATAGGATTCTTGAGAAAATAGGTCCCTCTCCCACCCCCCCAGGTACAGGTTGGCATTAAAGGGGGGCGCACTTGGTCCCCATAGCCACACCCTGCACCTGGAGGAAGTGGGAGGAGCCAAACATAAACACATTTCTAGTCAAGATGAACTCTAGTAGCCGAAGGACAAACTGGCTATAACTATCAAAAGAAGGTCCCCATTCTTGAAGATGAGTACGGATAACTTCAATACCCTTAGTGTGTGGAATAGATTTATATAGACTTTCAACGTCTAAGGCGACCAACCATGTATTGGGAGGCACCTCTTTCCCGTCTATATGACGAAGTAAATCAATTGTATCCTGAACATAGGAAAAGAGGGCAGTTACGTGAGGTGTTAAATACTTGTCTACAAGAGCGCTCTCATTTTCTGTTAAGCTTTGGCAGCCGGAGACGATTGGTTGTCCAGGTGGCTTTTGCAATGACTTGTGCACTTTTGGTAAGGAATAAAACGTTGGAATTTTTGGATCCTTTACATTTAAGTAGCTCCATGTACTAGAGTCAATGGCACCAGATTGGTAAGCTTCAAAGATTAAGATGTAGTATTCATTATTGAAATTTGTTATCAATGTTTTCCAGATAGGGTGGTACCAACGATCGTT
Organism: Lithobates clamitans; assembly: GCA_037952925.1. Lineage (NCBI taxonomy): Eukaryota > Metazoa > Chordata > Amphibia > Anura > Ranidae > Lithobates > Lithobates clamitans. The sequence continues at coordinate 4,085,500 of JBBGZY010000353.1, forward strand.
GCCAATGACGTCCAAGCACATGTGTTCATATGCGAGGACGTCCATGACAATGACATTGCCGCCCTTATCTGCAGGTTTGATGACCAGGCCTGGATGGCATTGTAATTCTCGAAGGGCTTTTTGGTGTCAAGGAGATAAATTATGTGTGTGGACTTTTAGCAGGTTCATATTTTCAATCTCAAAAGTTGTTTGCTGGACAAATGCCCAAATAGTGGGATTCATTTGAAGTGACAGAAAAGTGCGAGATTTAGGTCTGAAGGTCATAGGTAGAGGGAAGGAAACACCAGGGACGACTAAACCACTAAACAAAAGAGGTGATTCATAGTCATCAGTGTGTCCCTCCTCCCAGAGTTGCATAAGATCCTCCAGGGCCTGAGGGTTCAGAGAGGATAGGTTCTGTAGATCTGGAAGGAGACGTTTTATCATAGATCACCTTAAATAGCAAATAAGTCTTCTATTTCTTCCTTCTTTCTTCTTCTTTCTTCTTCTTTCTTTTTTCTTCTTTCTTTTTTCTTCTTCTTTTTTCTTCTTCTTCTTCTTTTTTCTTCTTCTTTAGTCCTGGGTGTGCACACCTAACTGAGCCCTGACCAAATGAAGAAGACCGGCGGGACAGTCATAAACGGAATCAGTGAGTTCACGCCATGTGAAAACTTTCATATGATCTGTACAACCAGTAAAACATGTGTAGGCAACCGTCAGGTAATGTTTCCTATTACATGCTGGCAGCTCACATCCTGAAAAGTTGATTAGAAGCATACCATACAGTCAATTCTTAAGACTCAGACGCAATTGTACACATAATGTGGACTTCCAAAGGGAAGCCGATTCACTACGTGATCGTCTCCTAACTAGAGGCTACAGTAATACGTGCCTAAGAAAAGCGTTTAACCGTGTTAAAAATCTGAACAGACATAATTTGTTGTATAAACCCAGGCATGATAAATCTTCCACATCCACGCGGATTATTACTAAATACAATCGACAACATGCTAAGCTACGCAGTATTTGCAATAAGTATTGGTATCTGCTGGCTGCCGACCGGAAGGTCTGTAGGTTCATTGGATCCCACCCGAAAATTATTTATAGGAGGTCCCGTTCACTTGGGGACACGCTGGTCGGCAGCCACCACAACAGCATTAACTCAATTACAAACAAGTCACCTGGCACATATCCATGTGGCAGATGCAACTTCTGTCGATTTTATCATTTCAGGGAGACGTGTTGAGATCCCTAATGGTAGCACCTGGACCCCCAAACACAAAACTAACTGCCAGTTGGTTGGCTCTGTGTATTTGATGAAATGTAGCTGTGGAGCAATTTATGTGGGCAAAACAAAGCGTCCATTTTTTTTGCAGAATCCGAGACCATGTCTCTGTGATATCTAAGCACACAATGGAGACACCCATAAGTCGCCATGTGGGACTGCACCACAGCTACAACCTCAAATGCATTGGCTTTTTTAGTCTTGAACATCTACCTCCACATGAACGTGGGGGGGACATTGACAACAAGCTTCTCCAGTTGGAGACTAGGTGGAACTATACATTACAGGCCACCCGATCCCCAGGTTTGAATGAAGGGATCAGCTACAAGCCCTTTTTGTGAGCAATTTTCCTTCCCCCATAGGAGTCGCAATGGCTGTCTGCTGGTGGACGGTCCCCCCTTTCAACCCCAAGCCTTATTAACCACGGTTTTTCTGGTCTATTCTCTCTGGTACATTTTATGTCATCACTCAGGGTTGGTGGACCCCTGGGTGTATGCCTTTGTACCGACCCAGCTGTCATTTGTGTGTTGGTTTCACTGGTTGCCCAGTAGTTGGGCATCAAATTAAATTGAAGTCAATTGACATATTTGATATTCATGTATACCTGTATTGACGCATTATCCTAATAAAGTAATTCACGGAGCACTAATGTATACATGCATGGCAATTTTGTTTTTGTTTTTTTTGTTTTGTTTTTTTTTCTTCCCCTCCTTCCCCCTTCCCTTTTCCTGGGTACATTGCATGCCCTGTCCGGGTCTGTCCTGCACCTGTCATTTGACTCCCATACGGACGCCCAAGGTTGTGCCTTGGGTTCAGCGGCACACCTTCTGGTGAATTGCTGTCCTTGAGCCATGCCCGCCCAGAGGGGCGGTATACTCTGTGGCATCCCAGTTCCATTTGCGTGTCAGCTTTGCTGTACCGCACTGTCTGCAGGGTTTGTACCTCTTGGCCCTGAATTGACGGGCACCGGATATGACATCAACTCCGGAACCCGGATGTCAGTCCGCAGTGCCCACCCCTCCCATTTGCATCCGTGGGGCGTCCATGTGGCGTGACGTCACACGCTGGTTTTGGCGCCACGGAGGGGGATATTTAAACTTGACACTGTATAGATGCATTTAGTTACAGCCTGAGAGCTTATGATGCGGTACGGCAGGGACTTCACAAGGTAACTTTCTTAACTTTAGGCTAGAACCCTTGATCATCTTATTTTTGCGGTCTGTGACAACAGTCAGTGACTTAGATATACTTGTTATGTTGCAGAGTTTGCTGGTAACCTCCTTTATACTTGTGACAATGGGATTGGTCGTTTTTCTGCCATTTTCCATGTAATTTTCCAGCTCATTAATTTATCAGAGGAAGGATTGATCAAGGTATCAGTTATTTTAAGGTGAAGTAACTCTTCCCCTTGTGAATTTTGGGAATAATAAGATATGGGAGTTGGATACCCTGTGTTTGAAACATACCTGACGGTTGCCTACACTTGTTTTACTGGTTGTACAGATCATATGATTCTTCTTTCTTCTTTCTTCTTTCTTCTTTCTTCTTTCTTCTTTCTTCTTTCTTCTTTCTTCTTTCTTCTTTCTTCTTTCTTCTTTCTTCTTTCTTCCTTCTCCTTCTCCTGTACTGTGCTTCCCTGATCATTATCTGTGGTAATAAACCATGTGATGTGATCGGCGCACGGCACCCTGGGCATTGTAGGCCTTCGGTTCTGGTCACTGCGCATGCGCCCGGGCCGCACTTTGTCCGATCCCGATTGCCTATGCCGGTCTGGTGGGGGGCTTATAAGGCTGCCAAATTCTCTCATCTTCTCATTCACTTGCTGTTGGGTATGCGCTGCAGTCCGGTTGCGCTCTAACAAGGTAAAACTAACTCTGCCATAAATATAGAAATGAACTTTCTTCCAGCCTCATGGTACTTGGTGACCTGTGTATTGATTAGATATACATTGAATTTGTTTCTAGATAACAATGTCCCTTGGATCCATCTGGAGGCTTGGCTTTTTTTGAGGGGTTCCCTTGTCTAGTTTCTCTGACGGCCGGACCCCAAGTGCATTGTGCACCTTACTGCTAATATTGGCCTTTGCTTTTGTTTGGTATCGTTATCCATCCAGCGCATTTCGCTGTGCATTTCATGTGTGCAATTAGGGTATGTAATTGAGGCTTATTAGCCTACATAATGAATTAATAATTAACCTCAGCTAAGTATAATCACCAAGTTGTCAATCTTTAGTTCTTTTAGGCACCATTTGGGCCCCCTGTAGCCAATTACAGGGTTGGGTTCGACTATTGTCCCCGACTGCTTGATGGTGCTTACTCTGGGTCCCAGGAGCCAGGCACGGTATGTCTTTGATTTGGGACTGGGGGGCTGGGGGTCTAGGGTGGACAAAAGTGTGATTTTTCCGTAACATGACGCTCACTTGAACTATGTCATTATATTTGGACCTTATTATTAATGTATTTTTTCCTTTTTCCCCAGTGTCTTTTTTATTCCTTTGTATTAACTGTTTATTCCCCTGATGGAGCCAATGTATTGGTGAAACTAGTTGGGATGAATTGGCTATTGACTACCTTTCATCATCTTTGGTGTCGGTCCATATTATAATTGTTAATTGTACTTGGTTGAAGCTACCTGTTTACAATGTATATGTATTAATTATGTATACTTTTTAGATTTATATATTAATAAAAATAGAATTTTATAAAAACGTGTTCTGATCCATTCTAATCCATTCTTAGGAAGAAAAGAAAGTGAGAAAGGAAGACAATCTTAGCCACAATGATGCGAAAACGAGAAGGGACAAAAATGATTGGCTCAGCTGAGTTAAGTCTCTCAAAAGTGTTTGCTGATGTGGAAAAAAAATCAACAAAAAAAAACAAGGAGATTGAACAAAGACTGCAGAACATGATTGATGTACTAGGGAGAATCTAAATCCAAAAAAAAAACACTTTTTTTGTCAAATTTCTCTAAAGTTTTAATACAGTTTAAAAGCCAAATTTGGAAGAGGCACACAGTGTGTCAACATGTGCTATCTGCCATCAGGGGATTTCAATGTACGCATTTTGTGGGTGCAACCCCTTCCTCCCAACTCTAGTAGGTGAGAGGAAGTGGTTGCACCCCCAAAACATGTCCATTGATCCCCCATGATGGGAGATAGCACATGTTGACATTAGGTATTAGACATGTGCATTCGTTTTCGTCCGAATGCATTTTCGTCCAAATTTCAGGTATTTTCGTTATCGTTTTAACAAACGATAATGAAAGCGCAGAATCCGAAAACCAAAAGATCCGACATAAACAAATGCTTTATTTTCGTTTTCATTGCGACAACAGTTCGATATAGATAGGAGATTCGACATGACGCTGACAATAACAATCTGTGTCTATCGAACCTGTGGTCAAATGTGCCTAACCTTAACTCTATTAGTCCAAGATTATTCTACATAGAGAGAAAAGATTCGACATAGAGAGAAAAGATCGCTTCTGGATTCGGGTGGGGAAAGTAAAATAAAAATAATGATGATGATGATGAATGTTATTGGCCGATTGTAACTAAAGAGGAGGGGCAGTAAAATAGCTAGAACTAAGTATACACGTACAGCCAACTTGAACTTACTTTCACTTACGATTTGCTAGCAGAGAGAGACACACACACACTGAATCATTTCAGAAGACAGTCAATCATAGCTGGTCCGTTTGTCAGAGAACCTGAATTTATCAATTAAGCATAAGCACAGCAGTAGAACAATAGTGAAGCAAGCTACAGTTCAACTTGACTTTTTCATAATAATCTGCTGCTATTGTGTTAGTGCTGTGAGCTTGATAGTGATACTAGTGTTGCTAGTGTTGCGATAGCCTCAGGTGCTGCCCGTGTTGTGGGGGGGATTTATTATTATAGATTCTATATTATAGATTGAGATTCTATATAGATTCTATATACCATATCTTGTTACCTGTCTGATCAGTGATCCCTATCACCAGTCCATTTTCTGTTTGAACTATATACACAGCAACAGCAATGTACCGTTCTAACGGAAAATTGAAGGCAGGTAGAGGTAGTGGTCATGGTCGCGGTCGTGGTGGATGCCTTGCTAAAAAAAGTGTCAAGGTCTCTGCTACTAGTGTCTCTGACACTTCTGCCGCCACAAACATGCTGTCCACAACAGTGGGTGTCACCACCAGTGCCACCAGCAAAGCTAGTTCCACCACCACCAGTTCTTTTTTTTTTTTTTTTAAATTTATTTTTATTCAAATTTTCCTTATAAGACACAAAGACATAAAGACATATACAAATTGGTTGTCTAGCTTGTACAGGTAATATCGCAAGTACATCAGGTAAAAGAAAAAAAATGAAAGGGAAAGAAAAAGAGAGAAATAGAGAAATACATCCATGCAATACAGTTTTAGCATGTAAGTGAAAAGGGGATTTTTGGAATTTTTGGGCCGCCCCCCCACTGCCCATAAAGGCCTATACCTATTAACTAGGAATTACATTTAATCGTCGATTCTTGGTATCGTAACTGAAGCTAGTCCAACATTAGTAAGCAATGTTCATTTCCTCCAGCCACCCACTCCAAACCTTATTAAATTTCAATTGGCAGCCTCTATTAAGATAGGTATCTTTATATAGTGGAAGATTATCGTTAACCAAACGTTTCCACTGGACATTTGTGGGGGGATAGGGCTTCTTCCATTGAAATGTTATGGTTTTCCTAGCGTAAAATAGAAGCAAACCAATCATCGTGCGTTTAGCTACAGCAGGAACTAATTTTTTTATAAGGCCCAACATACAAATCTCCATAGACAGTGGTAGATTAGTGGATGCAATTTTATTGATTAGGCCTAGTACCTCCCCCCAGAATTGTTGTATCTTTGGACAATGCCAAAAGATATGGGAAAAATCTCCGGGGGTGTAGCTACATCTCCAACACTTAGGGTAGTGGGCAGGATTTATCAAATGAAGTCTGTGGGGAGTGAAATACGCCCGGTGGACTATTTTAAATTGGACTAACTTGTCACGTATAGAGACTAGCGAACTAAAAGGGAAGTCCCAAACACCATCCCAATCTTCGCCACTCAAAGCTGGAATGTCACGCTGCCAACGGGACAAAAGGCCGTCCAACGGAGGCAAGGACTCATAGATTAAATGCTGATATATGTGAGATGTAGGTTTTTTTGTACAACCGGATCTAAGAGTAGTCTCCAGTTTAGACTGTATTAATATACAGGACGAACGTGGGAATTGGGCTTCGAAAGCATGCAAAAGTTGAAGATAACGGAACTGATAGTGCTGCGGAAGATTAAACTGGGAGGAAAGCTGACAAAAAGAAAGCAGTGAGGTGCAAGACACCACTTGTGAGATTAATTTTATACCATATCTAGTCCATATCTGGGGGTCAATAGATTTGTAAAAATGTGGTAAATTGGGGTTTAGCCATAGGGGTGTATTAGGGGAAATTCCCATCTGGCTGTGTTTTTCAATAGCCAAGCCCATTTTCCAGGCCCGTAAAGTAGTAAGCATAGACGGAGTTAATAAGTGTGGGGCACATGGGCCTCTGTAAATTAGGTATTGAAGAGATTCCCAGGAGCCTGCCACGGTGGCCTCCAAAGCAGAGGCCACATTGGTTTTATCAGGATTTAGCCACCAGACCACTGTCACCAGCTGTGTCGCCAAAAAGTACTTATAGCAATCCGGAAAGGCCATGCCACCCTGCGATAGTGGCCTCATTAATGTAGTTAACTTATATCTCGGTGGTAAGGAGCCCCAGAGAAACTCTGAAAAGCCTTGGTTTAGTTTAATAAAGAAGGATTTAGGAATCCACTGCGGGGAATGGCGGAATAAATATATGAATTTGGGGATGACCTTCATTTTAAGCAAGTTGACCCTTCCCCATACCGATAGAGGGAGATTATTCCATGCCTTGAGTTTAGCTTTCATATCCCCCACTACCGGATCCAAGTTTAATTTAAGAAAATCTGAGGCTTGTGCAGAGACACAAACCCCAAGATATTTAAAGGAGTCAACCCACTTTAATGGGCTATCTGGAGAGGATGTCAATTTGGCTGCTTGATCTATTGGAAATAGAGTAGATTTTGGCCAGTTTACCCGGAGGCCCGTTACCATGGAGAAAGTGTTGAGGAGTGACAGAGCACCCTGAAGTGATGGACCCGCGTCCCCCAAAAATAAAACCATGTCGTCAGCATACAGGGCTACCCTCTCCTCCAGCATGCCTATCCTAAGCCCCTTAATATGAGGCGATGTACGGAGAGCCTCTGCAACTGGCTCTATAGCTAGAGCAAATAGAGCCGGAGAAAGAGGGCAGCCCTGTCTAGTTCCCCGAAACAGTTGAAATGGGGTTGAGAGTCTGGAGCCCAAACGAATCGATGAGATGGGACACCTATAGATCACCTGCAACCATGATATAAACCGTAGTGGAAAACCCATTCGACGTAGAGTCTCCCACAAAAAGGGCCACTCTACAGTGTCGAATGCCTTTTCTATATCTAGTAGGGCAATAGCTCTGGTACCGGAGTTGTTGTGTTGGGCATGAATATTGGTAAAGAGTCTCCTAAGATTAACGTCGGTTGACCTTTTAGGCATAAATCCTGTTTGATCAGAGTCAATAACCGAAGGTAATAATGGATATAGACGGGTAGCCAGCAGTTTGGTTAAGATTTTCAGGTCATTATTCAATAGGGCTATTGGCCTATATGAGGCACATAGCTCTGGGTCCTTAAGGTCCTTATGGATCAAAGTAAGATAGGCCTGGTGCATTGAAAGGGGCAGATCACCCTTGGATAGGCAGAGGGTGTATAATTGGGCCAGGATGGGTGCCAAAAATGCTGCATGTGCCCTATAAAATTCTATAGGAAGGCCATCCGGCCCTGGCGCCTTACCCAAAGGGAAGGACCGTATAATTTTTAAAACCTCTAAGGCCGAAATAGGGCGTACCAACGATTCTCGTTCCTCATTCGACAGCCAGCCAAGTGCTAGTGGATCTAAAAGGTTTTGCAACATCTCTGGCTGGAAGTCGGGGGGAAGAGCAGAGGTATAAAGAGTTTGGTAAAAGGCTTTAAACATTTGTAAGATTTCTACCTGAGAGGTCACCTTATCCCCAGTTGAAGACCGCAGGCCCGAAACCACTGTGGATGGATATTCATGCTGTGCCAACATGGCCAGGAAACGACCATTCTTGTCCCCCTGTTCAAATAGTCGCTGTCTACCTTTATGCATATCCAATCTTGTAACTTCCGTTAAATGTAAATTTAGTGAACTGCGGGCGGCATTTAATGCGTCAAAATGAGCTGCTGTAGGATCTGTACTATAGATTACTGTTTGATCCTCTACCATCTGTTGTAACCTGTAAGTTTCCCGGCCCTGCTGTTTCTTGACACTAGCGATAATAGAGATATATTGCCCTCTTGTATAGGCCTTAAAGGTGTCCCAGACCGTCTGTGGGGTCGAGGAGCCTTCATTAAGTTCCCAAAACTCAACTAGTCTGGGTGGGATAGTATCAGCCACCTCAGGGTGGGAAATCCACTGTGCCCCCAGCCTCCACAGGGCCGCATCTCGGCGTGCAGACGAGCGAAGCTCGATTACCAGTGGGCTATGATCAGACAACCCACTGGGTAGGTATTTAGCCCCTATTACATCCGTCAACAGGATTGAATTAGAGAAGGCTAGGTCAATCCGTGAGGCAGTCCTATGTGAGGCCGAAAAGCATGAGTATGCCCTAATAGCCGGGTGTTTCCATCTCCATATCTCCTGTAGCCCCATTGCCTGTGCCCATATAGATAGTTCAGAGCTATAGTTTTTTGATGGGACTGGTCTGTCCAAATCTGGGGAGATAGTAGAGTTGAAATCCCCCATCACCAGCAATTTCGCTGGATAAAAAGGAGCTGCTTTTTCCAAAACCTTATATAATAAATCATGTGTAAAAGGTGGAGGAATATAAACATTTATGATTATATATCGCTGAGACCAGTGTGAAAACACCACCATTGCAAACTTGCCCTGGGGGTCCGTGCACACGTCCTCAATAACACAGGGGAATTTCTTGTGTATTAGGATTGAGACCCCTCTAGCATAAGAGGAGTAAGTCGCATGGATGGCCCTCTGAATCCAGGGTTTTTTTAGAGTTAAAACCTTGCTGCCTGTGAGGTGGGTTTCCTGTAGGAGAATAAAATGTGGAGAGAGGGTTTTTAGATATCTTATCAACAGTGCCCGTTTAAATTTAGAATTAAGACCTCTCACATTCCATGAAAGGACCGAAAAGGTTTCAGCTAAGGAAGTGGCCATATAGGTTTAAGAAGCCATGGCCAAGTAAAATGACTCGGGGAACACCATTTGGGGTAACTCACAAGCAGCAAGATTTTTACAATATACCATGTACCAGCAATGTTAATTTTTAAGGCAATTTTTGAAACAAGCTTATACAAACCATGACAAAGACCAACATAAAACAACAAAAAAAAATATATACCCAAGCACGAAGTGCTTATCCGACTAAGTCCCATCTCCTCTCAAAAAACAAAAAAAGGAGGAGGAGAGTTGGGATTAGTTTTCTCCCAAAAAAAAAAAAAAAAAAAAAAGAACACACACGCAAGCTGCAACTGTATTGCAACTATATTGCAGATATACCCCTAAAAGGGGATATCGTACTACTACTACTATTTGTTCAGGCACCCTATAGCCGAACAAATATATAAAAAAGGAAAAAAGGAAAAACCTATCCAATACCTATCCAAAAAAAAAAAAAAAGGGGACGGGATGGGGAGAAAAGGGCAGGAGGGGGAGGGAAAAAAAAAAGAAGAAGAGAAAAAAGGGGACAAAAAAGGGAGCAACAGAAAGTAATTGAGGTGGGGTTGGGTTCTAATTATCTAACTCTTGGCTCTTAGTGTAAGAGATATAGTCCAAGTCCAAGTCCAAGTCCAAAGGGCTGAGCAATCCAACTCCAAATAAAGTACATTTATCTAAGCATTCATTAGGAGACCACAGAATAGCAAGAACATTTTAGACACTATAGGGGTGCACTATAATGGACTATAGTAGTAAGGATGTTACAAAAAAAAAAAAAAAACACATGCGTCACCCACGGCCATCTAACCAGGATATAGCGGCCTCCGGATTGGTAAAAAAGAATGCTCGGTCCCCGTCTTCAACTCGAAGCTTGCTGGGATATAATAAGCTAAATTTAAGACCTTTATCCCTTAGGCGTCTTCTGACCTCTGTAAAGGCCCGGCGTCGCTGCTGGACTTCAGGGGAGTAATCAGGAAACAACATGATTTTTGCATTATTAAACCGCAGTTCTTGTTTATCTCTAGCTGCAGCTAATATCTTATCTCTGTCTCTGAAATTCAAAAGTCTCAATAAAAGAGGCCTGGGGGGATTACCAGGGGCTGGAGGGGTTGGTGGAATCCTATGCGCCCTCTCTACCACGAATGTAGGGGGCATAGCAGGTAAGTCCAACAATGATATAAGAAAGGATTCCACAAACTCAGCTGGTTTATTACCTTCTGTTTTTTCCGGTAGGCCTATGATCCTTAGATTGTTTCTCCTCATGCGATTTTCTGTGTCTATCGACTTATCTTGTAGGGCTTTTACCTGCAGCTGCAAAGCGCGAAGGTTCCTGGAGTCTGCACTGGTAACGTCCTCCAGTTGTGAGATCCGACTCTCAGCCTCTATGAAGCGGGATCTAAATTTGTCCATATCATGCCGAATTAAGCTGATATCTGAAGCCAAATGGTCTATTTTAACCATCACCTTTTCATTTCCAGCTTTAATTGCTGCCAGCAGCTCAGCATGGGAGGCCGCGTGAGAGGCTACAGGTGGAGACGGATCAGGGAGCGTCTGCGTGCTAACTGACATGTTTGGTATGGGAAGCCTCGGAGGTAATATCGCGGCGGCGGCAGCAGGCGCAACAACAGCAGCAGGCTTAGCAGGCTTAACAGAGCCAAGAGCCGCAGCAGCAGAGGCGGCAGAGGTGGTGGTGGAGACCGCAGGCACTGTGGAGGACCGGAGCCTACCCGGAGATATAGTGGGACCTCGCGGTGCACCGAGAGCCTTTTTCTTTCCCAGGGTGCCTGTATACGAACGGATCTGGTGAGAATCGGCACTGAGAGTCGCTGGAAGTCAGAGAGTCCGCCCGGCCAGTGCCAGAGAAATTTTCAGGATGAATGGTTGGAGCGGAGCTCAGCCCGCACACGTCCTCTCACTCACTCACTCTCTCTCACATCCCGGAAGTGTGGAAGGGCCACCACCACCAGTTCTACTATTAGTTTTTCTGCCAGACCACCATCTGCTGCCGCTTACACTGCCAGTGCAGCGCCTCCTTCTACTTCTACAGGTGTCATGGCTTCTTATTTTTATGGGATAGGCAAGAAACCTAGTATAAAACAAGTGGAGTTGCCTTTACACTCACCACCACCAATCACACTGCCAGTGCCACTGCCCAGCTCCCCAAAGAAGCAATTGAGGGAGACAGCAGCAGAGACATAGTGTGAGACTTTTTTTTCATTGGCCCAAGAGAATGATTTTGAATGTGATGCTCCTCTTTCCCCAACCACTGCAGACATTTTATACACTCTTACCCCACAAGACACACAGTATAACCTAAAGAAAGTGCAAGAGGGATATTCTGTGAGGAGTAGGACAGGTAGAAGTTCACTTTTTTCTTCTGCTGCTAACTCCCCTTCTCCCTCTGTTATTATGGAAGAAGAATCCTGTGATGATAATACCGACCTCCCCAGCACCCCTGCCATTAGCACTAGATCTAGTTCACCAAGTGTAACTGTAGTGGCAACAGCTTCCACCACTGGTGTGCTACCTGCTGCAGCTATATCAGCCCTAAATAGAGATCAACAGGGTCAAGGGGCTGCATCCGGCCGCAGCAATGTTTGGAAATACTTTCAAACATTGGAAGGTGGGTTCTTTGGAAAGTGCAAATTGTGTGGGAAGCAAGTGAGTAGGGGTAAAAAGTTGGGACATTTAACCAATGTTAGTATGAACCTACACCTTAAAAATTACCATTCTACTTTACTGCGGGCAGAGGCAGAAAAAGAAGATGGTAGCGCAGGAAGCAGCATAACGGACTCTGACTGTGCTGGTGGTACCTCCGCAACCACACCACTTACTCAGAGCACAGCCAATAGAGAGGGTTCAATTAAGACAAACCGTCCACGTGCAGTAGTTCCACTGCATACCCAATCAGGCTCCTCATCCTCCCAAGGACATCATCAGCCTACCCTAGATAGTTTTGTTGACTTTAGTTCCAAGGGCATGTTAAAACAGCAGGCCAACAAGATCACCCGCCTCATTGGCCAATTCATTGCTGTTGGAGGAGCCTCTTTTCGCATGATTGAAGGGGAGCCGTTTAAACAGCTCATGCATGCCCTTGCTCCATGATACGTTGTTCCTGCATGAACAACTTTCAGCAGAAAGCTTATTCCAGCACTATACCATTCGTGCGTTGCAGTATTGAAGGAAAAAATGGCCAAAGCCGAGGGTCAGACAATTCATTTGACCACTGATTTGTGGACAGCTCCCAGCGGTCAACGTGCTTTCCTGTCTTTGACTGCACACTGGTGGCAGGCCACTGTGCCTGTTGATGGTGGCACTAGTGTAAGAATTCAAATTTCATCAGGAAGCAGGTCTTCAGCGCAAGACCAGCAGGGTTATCAAGCTTTCCTGCTCCACACAGAAGTCTGTGATGATAAACACAGCTCTGCCAACATATTGCAGGCAATTAGATCTATGTTGGCCAATTGGTTTGGAGAGCGTGCAGTCACCAATGTCTCTGTTGGATTCATAGTGACAGACGGAGGCTCAAACATGGTTAAAGCTCTCCAAGATGGATCTTTTGTCGGTGTGCACTGTTCTGCACACATACTGCATTTAGTGGTCAAGGGTGCAATCCCAGTGGAGAAAAACAAGAAGATTGCTCAAATCTTGGACCTTTGCAGGAAGATTGCAGGGCATTTCCACCGCAGTGTAGGGGCTAGTCAACTGTTGAGGGAGGAGCAGGAACAATCAGGGCTCACCATACATCGCCTGAAACAAGATGTCAGCACCCTGTGGAACTATACCCTGGAAATGCTGGAACGCATTTTGGAGCAAAAGACAGCCATCCACAATCTATCATCCCGCCACAGCATTGGGATTGATTCCACACTGGGACGTGATGACTGGTGTATAATTGGGCAGCTCGTTTCTGTCTTAAAACCCTTTCGGAATGTGATGAAAAACTTGAGTCAGAACAATGCCAGCCTAGGACAGGTCATACCCTTGTTTACCTATCTCATAGATAAGATGGGATCATTCCTAGAAAACAGTGAGCCTGTTTATGGCAGCCCACTTCATGCCGATGTAGCGTCTTTCATCAGAAAGCTACAAGATAGCTTAAAAGATCGGCTAAATGACCGTGTCCACAAAAGTCCTGAACTCATGCTGGCTTCCCTGTATGATCCCAGGATCAAAGGTAATCTGGCACTCAGAGACAACAGCCTCTCCTACTGGAAAGAAAAAATGATCGAAAGGGTCCGTAATTTGCAGCAACAGAGATGTATGCCGGATGAGGCCAGTTTGGAAGATTCACCTGCCATGTCTGCTATTCCAAGGCCTGGCACCATCACTCAAAAACAACCGAGTGGAGCATGTGCATGATGGATAGAGGCACTTGACAATCTGGTGGATGCAAGTCAAGCAGCAGGTAATCGAGAGGAGAGCAGTGCCTCTGAAATGGTCAGGGCCTACCTATATGAAGCACCTTTGCTTCCTACAGAGGACCCTTTGACCTATTGGGATGGTAAGAAAAGCGTGTGGCCTGGTCTTTGCCTGGTTTCCCAGCAACTACTATCCTGTCCTCCAACCACTGTGCAAAGTGATAGAGTTTTCTCTATTACTGGGAACATCCTTAAGCCACACCGTGCACAACTAACACCCCATTTGATGAAACAAATAACTTTCCTCAAATTTAACCTCCCCAAGCTGGGTTACCCTACCCTTAACTTGTGAGACCTGAATCATTGTTACCATGTGAAGATATATGGGACTCAGAGGAACCATCCAAATGTTGAGGAAAATCATTTTTTTAATTTTCTTACCACTTGACAATAGCAGTTGCCTTTGGTGTGACCCCGGGATTTAAATATATTTTTAAATTATATTGTTTTAGACAATCCACATTTTTCCCTTTATTCCTTCCATCACCCTTTTTTTAAAGAATGTTGTGTAGAGTGACTAGAATGTGCATGATTGCACATGAATGAATGTTGTGTGAATGGACAGTAGCAAGGGTTGAAGCCTTAAAGTGGTGCTACTGCTCACGTGTTGCTGTCTTTGTAAATACAAATAGCAACGTGTGCTAATTTAACCATTTTTGTATGATGGCCTGGAAATAAGAGACAATGATTAAAGATGACCTCAACAGCATGACAGTTACTCTTGATGGAGAGACTGTCAACTCAAGGATTAGAATACGTTACCAACACAACATAGCACAAAGAAGCATACAGTTGGAAACGTGATTCTATGCAAGATAGATTAGTTGGTCACTGCTGAGCTGCATCCAGATGCCCAGGATCCTTCCCATTTGCCATCTCTTACCCTGGGGACACCAGGGCCCTCTCTGATCCTCCGCCTGTTCCATGACCATCTGCAATTGTTTGAAGTCACCAGTGTGAGTAATCTACCCTGCTGCCATGTTACTCAAGCCCTGGAAATAATGACTGCCCTTTGAACTGTTGCCCCTTGTGATTGCGTTAGCCTGTGAACCTCTGTCTGGTTAACTGTTGCCCTCATGATTGCAAGCCTGCAACCTATGTCCTGTGAACTGTTGAGGACTGTATGGTTAACCCCTGCTGTAACTATCTGCTGCGTATTCTGGTGGGGGGAAAGCTGAACGGCGTGACTGGACACAATATACATGGGATTACCCTTTGCACATTGAAATAGTGTAGAGAGAAATCTCTTACATTTTCTAAGTTCAGCCTGATGGTTAAATGTAGAAAAACTACAATTATAAGGCCTCTTGTAAGCTAGTAACAATAAATGGACTAGTTCATTTAGCTAAACATCACATAATGAATCTAACAAGGAAAGCAAAACTCTAGAAAACAATTAGTTCTGAACATTTTTTTTTTATTTTTCACATAAACAAAAAATAAAATAAAAAAAAATTATAAAAATATATTCTCCCCCAACCTGGTGACCAGTCGCTGTAGGGACATATTGATGCCAGCCATCTGGTCACCAAGGTACCTAATAGCCTCCAGTTGCCTCCTAAGGCTACGTTAGTACCTCTCCAGAGCTACATTGTGACGGAGCTGCCGGCGATTGTGGAGGGCCAATAAATGACATAGCCTCCTGGTTATGGCATATTGTCTCTCTTGGACCTCCACAATGCGCCGCAGATATGCATTCACATGTGGCTCTGGAGGGGGGTGTGTACTGGAGCGGGTGGAGAATCCGCACAAAGATGCACTGGGGAGTATGCACCAATGGGTGTGTCCAGGTGGGGGGATAGTGAAGGGTGGAGAAGAACATGCGCTGGAGAAACCGCTAGGGAGGAAGGACTGTGAGCCCAACCAGATGCGGGCAGGTCCAGACCTTCGTCCACTGGGTGAAGTTGAAGGATGAAGACTTCACCTGTGAAGAAAAGAAAATACATTAGATAGATAGATAATACAATACACATGGCTTCTTCACCCTAACATTATATAAAGGCAATTATCTCCCAGCCCTTGTAGACAATCATGTAACATCTTGAGATGTTTTCACTTCTACATACTAGTTTTCCATTTTTGATATTCAGTGAGATGCACCTAATCAATTTGTGTGTAGGAGATAGTATTGTCTGTGTCAATTCGCTGTGCCATACCAAGTTTGCAGAGCTGTGCAGGAAGGTGTAGTACTTTACTGTACTCTGACCGGGGCGGAGCTGAGTGTTCTCCCCGGGCCAGAGTACAAAGGGATTCCCCTCTACACATCAAGCAGTGTAAAGGGGAATCTCTCAAAGATATTATCCGCTTGGTCTCACGGCCGGCTGGAGAAAATTTTAAGGTGTAATGGATGCCTAAGTGCTGACCGACCACTAACTAATCTACCTCATCCAGACCGACTGACTGTCGCAAATATGGAAGATCAGTTGCACTTGCAGAAAAACATATCAGCTATACCAGCTTTTAACATTACACTCACCAAAGAGAAGCCATTCAAGTCATTGCATTTGGGATGACCTAATAAAAAGTTGTTTAATAAAATATAGCAGGCTACTTTTTAAAGTTGATAATTTTGTATGGCCACTGATTGAATAAGCCCCACTTCTGTTCTAGGCTAGGTAGGTTACTCACTCCTGGTCTAGGCTAGGAGGTATAACAGAGAATTTACAATTACTGAACCTTCGATACCGGTGCTTCATCTGCTCCCTTCTGCTACTGCAGTGGTATGGTCTCTCCCTGAGCCTTCAAGACCTATTCAGGTCTTAATAATAACTGAGGGTGCATGGAAATATGTCTGGCCACTGGGGATCCAAGGATCAGTATGTCTAAAACTTCTAAAACAAAAAACCACTAATAGACAAAAAGGAGCACTTAAAGAAAAACTCCAGGATACATGTAAAATATATCAGTAAACGGCCTTGCCAATGTGCAACACAATACACTCTGGAGTCTGAACTATAGCCTAAAGACTTCATTTTTATAGATATTTGCCTGCACAAAGATCTATGAGGTCACAAGATAATTTAAAATGCTTTGCTTTAGATGATGCCAAAGAGGAGGCACCAGACATAATGAGGAAAGTCTTAATGCATGCATTAGGGGCATGCCAGAGATTGAACATGTCCAGGGACTGCCAGCCAATAGCTGGAGATTCTTGTCTGACACCCCCCCTTCAGCCTACTGTGTTATTCACGATGATTAACAGTGATTGGCTCAGACTGAGAATCTGAACTGCAGCAAGAAGGTGGCGTTATCAGGGAAGTGACATTGAGGAAATAACAAGCACAGGTCACGCTAACAGGAAGACTGGAATCAGCTGCAGAGCAGGACTAATAATAATTAATAATTCCAGCTAAACCGAAGCCTTGCAGAATAAATCACAACCATTTCTAGACAAGGTATGCCATCAGCATTTCATATTTAAAATACTATATTTGCCTGCAAAATACAAAAAAAGTTATACTTACTCCCTGGATCTGCCGCGTCTGGCTGTTCTTCCGCCCCCTGCTCAGCCTCAGCAGCTGTTGATTAATGATAGAAAAGAACATTACAATCTGCAGTGTACAAGAATCTCACACATTAGTACAAGAACATTGAAACATGTATGATCACTCAGCAGATACCAGCAAGATTATACTAACTTACATTTGGCTGTTGCTGCCTCAGCCTCCTCCTCCTGAGTCTCCCCCTCTGACTGGATGACACCTATTTAAAGGAGAAATGATGAAAGTTACAATGTTCAAGCTTCAAATTATATAGATAAAATGAATTATCCATTAGCATGGCAATACAGGGCAGGTGGCTAACGTTTATCTACAAGGCAGGGACATGCATTCACCATTTAGAAAAAATCAGTAAAAAAAAAAAAAATATGAGGCACTTACCTGTCCTGGTTCCAGCAGCGAGTGCTAGGTGCACCGCCACTGATCAGGTGCCTCAGTTCAGAGCGGCGACGTTCTGTCAGATTACATAAGTTACGCAAGCACTTGCGTTACCTGACAGAGCGTTGTAGAGGCTCTACCTGTCACTGCTTGAGCGAGAAGCAATGACACTGGAATCGACAATAGAAGGCTGGACAAATGGTAACGGACCCACTATATTAGTGTCACTACTACAGTAATTACTGCACGTTGATGACGTGGAGGACTCCTGCTCCTCCCTCCTCTGCCTCCTGTGGCACTGGGCCTGGATACAATCTTTAAATAAAATCAAACACATCATGACAAAAAAAATGTCCTGCACATTGCACAATGCAATGCTGACACCAACCTTGATGAGCCTGGAGCTGGGTGATCTCATCCTCCCCTACACCCGCTAAGAGCTCCGCCTCATGGGGGAGGAGAGGCACCTGCTTTCCTCTGCGCCCCAACCACCTGCGTTTACGCGCTATGGAACTGCAAAACAAAAAAGAGAAGAGAAACGGGTTCCACAATTAAACTACAATTGTAATCTGAAAATGACATCAACACATAAAACACATGTAGAATGAACCCATAGAATGAAACAATGCAAATGGAATTTTTGGATTAGGCACACTTTTTCATGTAGCACAAGATTTGCACATTTTTTTATTAACCAAATTTATTTTAAGAAAAACGTATGCTTTTTTGGTGCACAATAAAATATAAAAGACAGGATTGGGGTTATGCCGAGTAAATATAGATGTCCAGTCCACCTTTCTAATTACGCGCTTGTGTGAACTGTGTATGGTGTAAATTTCCTTTCTTATTTCTTTTGCAAAGCATTACCACTTGCGGATATGGACCCCCCCATAGTAACTAAACATATGGCGGGTCCGCAAGCTGGTTAAGTCCAGCCACTGTAACACAACAATTTTTTTTTTTTAATATATAACTCTTTTTTTTTCAATAACAAAAAATGTAAAACCCAGCGGTGATCTAATGCCACCAATAAAAGCTCTATATGTGGCGGGAAAAGGGCATAAATTTCATTTGGGTAGTACATCGCAGGAGCGTGCAGTTGTCAGTTAAAGTTGTAACGCGCCAAATAGCAGAATATGGCCTGGTCAGAAAGAGGGTGTAACCTACAAGTGGTCAACTGGAACTTAAACACACTTACTGCTCAGTTTAGTAATAACTAAGAACAAATAACGGCCATGGAAATATTCCTCTTACAATGATCGTGGCAATAATATATTTAACATGTGCAAACTATGCTTTCATGTGTAGGCTAGGCACACCTATGCGCAAATTAGGTTTTTCACAGGAGGGAGGATAAATTGAAAATTATTTATTCCTTTTTAAAAAAAAAATTCACTTAACTTTACTGACATCACATGTGATAGCAATAATATATGTTTATGTGTGTGTGTGTGTGTGTGTGTGTGTGTGTGTGTGTGTGTGTGTGTGTGTGTGTGTGTGTGTGTGTGTGTGTGTGTGTGTGTGTGTGTGTGACTTGTTTTTGGGTATAATATGTGATTTCATTTTTAACCACTTGCCGACCGGCTCACACTGATATATGTTGGCAGAATGGCACAGCTGCGCAAAGTAACGTGACATCGGGACCCGCAGACTCGATGTCCGCCGGGTGCCAGCGATTGTGTCACGGAGCTGAAGAATGGTGAGATGCCAGTGTAAACACAGCATCTCCCTGTTCTGCCTAGTGACAGGACAGTGATCTTCTGCTCCCTGTCATCGGGAGCAGTGATCAGTGTTGTGTCACTGGTAGCCCATTCCCCCACAGTTAGAATCACTCCCTAGGACACACTTAACCCCTTCAGCGCCCCCCCTAGTGGTTAACCCCTTCCCTGCCAGTGTCATTTTTTACACAGTAAAATCACTGCATTTTTTTGAGTTCTGATCGTTGTATAAATGACAATGGTCCCAAAATGGCATCAAAAGTGTCAGATGTGTCCGCCATAATGTCGCAGTCATGATGAAAATTGCTGATCGCCGCCATTACTAGTAAAAAAAAATTATTAATAAAAATGCCATAAAACTATCCCTATTTTGTAGACGCTATAACTTTTGCGCAAACCAATCAATAAACGCTTATTGCAATTTTTGTTACCAAAAATATGTAGAAGAATACGTATTGGCCTAAACTTAGGAAAAAAAGTGTTTTTTATATATTTTTTGGAGCTACTTATATAGCAAAAAGTAAAAAAATAATTGCTTTTTTTTTTCAAAATTGTCGCTCTTTTTTTGTTTATAACGCAAAAAATAAAAACCGCAGAGGTGATCAAATACCACCAAAAGAAAGCTCTATTTGTGGGAAAAAAAGGACGTCAATTTTATTTGGGAGCCACGTTGCACGACAGCGCAATTGTCAGTTAAAGCGACGCAGTGCTGAATCGCAAAAAAGTGACACGGTCTTTTGGCAGCCAAATCCTCTGGGGCTGAAGTGCACTCACGCACCTTGCATATGTGAGTACCCTAATGTGGGGAGCTTTTATTATAATAAACATTTATAAATGATATCACACTATCCAGTTTTTCTTTCTCCTTTATTCCTAACTGTGGAGTTGCTGCTGAAAACTATGTATCTGGATTCCATCACTGAGCCGTGGGATGGCTCATAGGCGTGTTTAGACTCAGTCTCACAGCTGAGTCGCATGCTCTGAGGTGAGCAGCTGCCCCCGGGGGGTCACTGGATGGCACTTGAGCATGGAATTCTGAGCACTAAGCACTAAGATTAATGCACGCACGTTGGATTTTTTATGAACTGTTTTTATGGACTTTTATGTGCATTTTTTTCAGAAATTGGACTTTAATAACCACGTATCACATCTTGGATTTGATATTCACACTCATTGTGTGGCACTTGGCACTTTGTTGTATTTTTGCACTTATCACTGCGATATATTTATATATTTTTTACACAGTAAATTTCAGATTATATAAATGATTTTTTCATTCATTATATACACAGATAGTAGTTTAGTCATCGCTACTCTCATTCTAATGGTATACATCTAGTATATTATTTACACATTGCCCCTAAAATCACTTGTTTTTTTAAATATATCCTTTGTGCCTTGCTGTGGCTGGATAAGCCGCTTATGCGGTATTTTCAGTAAACCTCATATGCATTAATAATCTCCAGATTGATATTTTCACTTTAGCGCAGCTTATCTTTTGTATACATTGTATTGCACGGCATATGAAACGTGTTCTGCGCGGGCAGCTAGGTGATTTCCACATTTGAGGCAATATACCATTGTGGCTCGCAAAATCCCCTTTTATCTATTCAGCAAGGAAGCGTTTCCTTTACAAGGACCTGGGACTCAATGTGAGTCCACATAAGGTTACGCTTCCTGCTGTTTGCCGCTTGTGTCCTCCTCCTGCGCCACTTTTTGGAAGATGGTGGGGATGTTGCTGCTGCCTTCATAGAAGGCCCAGGAACGTCCTTTATGTCGTCGAAATGTTGCCATTGCCAAAACCTTTGCTTCCTACAGAGGACCCTTTGACCTATTGGGATGGTAAGAAAAGCGTGTGGCCTGGTCTTTGCCTGGTTTCCCAGCAACTACTATCCTGTCCTCCAACCACTGTGCAAAGTGATAGAGTTTTCTCTATTACTGGGAACATCCTTAAGCCACACCGTGCACAACTAACACCCCATTTGATGAAACAAATAACTTTCCTCAAATTTAACCTCCCCAAGCTGGGTTACCCTACCCTTAACTTGTGAGACCTGAATCATTGTTACCATGTGAAGATATATGGGACTCAGAGGAACCATCCAAATGTTGAGGAAAATCATTTTTTTAATTTTCTTACCACTTGACAATAGCAGTTGCCTTTGGTGTGACCCCGGGATTTAAATATATTTTTAAATTATATTGTTTTAGACAATCCACATTTTTCCCTTTATTCCTTCCATCACCCTTTTTTTAAAGAATGTTGTGTAGAGTGACTAGAATGTGCATGATTGCACATGAATGAATGTTGTGTGAATGGACAGTAGCAAGGGTTGAAGCCTTAAAGTGGTGCTACTGCTCACGTGTTGCTGTCTTTGTAAATACAAATAGCAACGTGTGCTAATTTAACCATTTTTGTATGATGGCCTGGAAATAAGAGACAATGATTAAAGATGACCTCAACAGCATGACAGTTACTCTTGATGGAGAGACTGTCAACTCAAGGATTAGAATACGTTACCAACACAACATAGCACAAAGAAGCATACAGTTGGAAACGTGATTCTATGCAAGATAGATTAGTTGGTCACTGCTGAGCTGCATCCAGATGCCCAGGATCCTTCCCATTTGCCATCTCTTACCCTGGGGACACCAGGGCCCTCTCTGATCCTCCGCCTGTTCCATGACCATCTGCAATTGTTTGAAGTCACCAGTGTGAGTAATCTACCCTGCTGCCATGTTACTCAAGCCCTGGAAATAATGACTGCCCTTTGAACTGTTGCCCCTTGTGATTGCGTTAGCCTGTGAACCTCTGTCTGGTTAACTGTTGCCCTCATGATTGCAAGCCTGCAACCTATGTCCTGTGAACTGTTGAGGACTGTATGGTTAACCCCTGCTGTAACTATCTGCTGCGTATTCTGGTGGGGGGAAAGCTGAACGGCGTGACTGGACACAATATACATGGGATTACCCTTTGCACATTGAAATAGTGTAGAGAGAAATCTCTTACATTTTCTAAGTTCAGCCTGATGGTTAAATGTAGAAAAACTACAATTATAAGGCCTCTTGTAAGCTAGTAACAATAAATGGACTAGTTCATTTAGCTAAACATCACATAATGAATCTAACAAGGAAAGCAAAACTCTAGAAAACAATTAGTTCTGAACATTTTTTTTTTATTTTTCACATAAACAAAAAATAAAATAAAAAAAAATTATAAAAATATATTCTCCCCCAACCTGGTGACCAGTCGCTGTAGGGACATATTGATGCCAGCCATCTGGTCACCAAGGTACCTAATAGCCTCCAGTTGCCTCCTAAGGCTACGTTAGTACCTCTCCAGAGCTACATTGTGACGGAGCTGCCGGCGATTGTGGAGGGCCAATAAATGACATAGCCTCCTGGTTATGGCATATTGTCTCTCTTGGACCTCCACAATGCGCCGCAGATATGCATTCACATGTGGCTCTGGAGGGGGGTGTGTACTGGAGCGGGTGGAGAATCCGCACAAAGATGCACTGGGGAGTATGCACCAATGGGTGTGTCCAGGTGGGGGGATAGTGAAGGGTGGAGAAGAACATGCGCTGGAGAAACCGCTAGGGAGGAAGGACTGTGAGCCCAACCAGATGCGGGCAGGTCCAGACCTTCGTCCACTGGGTGAAGTTGAAGGATGAAGACTTCACCTGTGAAGAAAAGAAAATACATTAGATAGATAGATAATACAATACACATGGCTTCTTCACCCTAACATTATATAAAGGCAATTATCTCCCAGCCCTTGTAGACAATCATGTAACATCTTGAGATGTTTTCACTTCTACATACCAGTTTTCCATTTTTGATATTCAGTGAGATGCACCTAATCAATTTGTGTGTAGGAGATAGTATTGTCTGTGTCAATTCGCTGTGCCATACCAAGTTTGCAGAGCTGTGCAGGAAGGTGTAGTACTTTACTGTACTCTGACCGGGGCGGAGCTGAGTGTTCTCCCCGGGCCAGAGTACAAAGGGATTCCCCTCTACACATCAAGCAGTGTAAAGGGGAATCTCTCAAAGATATTATCCGCTTGGTCTCACGGCCGGCTGGAGAAAATTTTAAGGTGTAATGGATGCCTAAGTGCTGACCGACCACTAACTAATCTACCTCATCCAGACCGACTGACTGTCGCAAATATGGAAGATCAGTTGCACTTGCAGAAAAACATATCAGCTATACCAGCTTTTAACATTACACTCACCAAAGAGAAGCCATTCAAGTCATTGCATTTGGGATGACCTAATAAAAAGTTGTTTAATAAAATATAGCAGGCTACTTTTTAAAGTTGATAATTTTGTATGGCCACTGATTGAATAAGCCCCACTTCTGTTCTAGGCTAGGTAGGTTACTCACTCCTGGTCTAGGCTAGGAGGTATAACAGAGAATTTACAATTACTGAACCTTCGATACCGGTGCTTCATCTGCTCCCTTCTGCTACTGCAGTGGTATGGTCTCTCCCTGAGCCTTCAAGACCTATTCAGGTCTTAATAATAACTGAGGGTGCATGGAAATATGTCTGGCCACTGGGGATCCAAGGATCAGTATGTCTAAAACTTCTAAAACAAAAAACCACTAATAGACAAAAAGGAGCACTTAAAGAAAAACTCCAGGATACATGTAAAATATATCAGTAAACGGCCTTGCCAATGTGCAACACAATACACTCTGGAGTCTGAACTATAGCCTAAAGACTTCATTTTTATAGATATTTGCCTGCACAAAGATCTATGAGGTCACAAGATAATTTAAAATGCTTTGCTTTAGATGATGCCAAAGAGGAGGCACCAGACATAATGAGGAAAGTCTTAATGCATGCATTAGGGGCATGCCAGAGATTGAACATGTCCAGGGACTGCCAGCCAATAGCTGGAGATTCTTGTCTGACACCCCCCCTTCAGCCTACTGTGTTATTCACGATGATTAACAGTGATTGGCTCAGACTGAGAATCTGAACTGCAGCAAGAAGGTGGCGTTATCAGGGAAGTGACATTGAGGAAATAACAAGCACAGGTCACGCTAACAGGAAGACTGGAATCAGCTGCAGAGCAGGACTAATAATAATTAATAATTCCAGCTAAACCGAAGCCTTGCAGAATAAATCACAACCATTTCTAGACAAGGTATGCCATCAGCATTTCATATTTAAAATACTATATTTGCCTGCAAAATACAAAAAAAGTTATACTTACTCCCTGGATCTGCCGCGTCTGGCTGTTCTTCCGCCCCCTGCTCAGCCTCAGCAGCTGTTGATTAATGATAGAAAAGAACATTACAATCTGCAGTGTACAAGAATCTCACACATTAGTACAAGAACATTGAAACATGTATGATCACTCAGCAGATACCAGCAAGATTATACTAACTTACATTTGGCTGTTGCTGCCTCAGCCTCCTCCTCCTGAGTCTCCCCCTCTGACTGGATGACACCTATTTAAAGGAGAAATGATGAAAGTTACAATGTTCAAGCTTCAAATTATATAGATAAAATGAATTATCCATTAGCATGGCAATACAGGGCAGGTGGCTAACGTTTATCTACAAGGCAGGGACATGCATTCACCATTTAGAAAAAATCAGTAAAAAAAAAAAAAATATGAGGCACTTACCTGTCCTGGTTCCAGCAGCGAGTGCTAGGTGCACCGCCACTGATCAGGTGCCTCAGTTCAGAGCGGCGACGTTCTGTCAGATTACATAAGTTACGCAAGCACTTGCGTTACCTGACAGAGCGTTGTAGAGGCTCTACCTGTCACTGCTTGAGCGAGAAGCAATGACACTGGAATCGACAATAGAAGGCTGGACAAATGGTAACGGACCCACTATATTAGTGTCACTACTACAGTAATTACTGCACGTTGATGACGTGGAGGACTCCTGCTCCTCCCTCCTCTGCCTCCTGTGGCACTGGGCCTGGATACAATCTTTAAATAAAATCAAACACATCATGACAAAAAAAATGTCCTGCACATTGCACAATGCAATGCTGACACCAACCTTGATGAGCCTGGAGCTGGGTGATCTCATCCTCCCCTACACCCGCTAAGAGCTCCGCCTCATGGGGGAGGAGAGGCACCTGCTTTCCTCTGCGCCCCAACCACCTGCGTTTACGCGCTATGGAACTGCAAAACAAAAAAGAGAAGAGAAACGGGTTCCACAATTAAACTACAATTGTAATCTGAAAATGACATCAACACATAAAACACATGTAGAATGAACCCATAGAATGAAACAATGCAAATGGAATTTTTGGATTAGGCACACTTTTTCATGTAGCACAAGATTTGCACATTTTTTTATTAACCAAATTTATTTTAAGAAAAACGTATGCTTTTTTGGTGCACAATAAAATATAAAAGACAGGATTGGGGTTATGCCGAGTAAATATAGATGTCCAGTCCACCTTTCTAATTACGCGCTTGTGTGAACTGTGTATGGTGTAAATTTCCTTTCTTATTTCTTTTGCAAAGCATTACCACTTGCGGATATGGACCCCCCCATAGTAACTAAACATATGGCGGGTCCGCAAGCTGGTTAAGTCCAGCCACTGTAACACAACAATTTTTTTTTTTTAATATATAACTCTTTTTTTTTCAATAACAAAAAATGTAAAACCCAGCGGTGATCTAATGCCACCAATAAAAGCTCTATATGTGGCGGGAAAAGGGCATAAATTTCATTTGGGTAGTACATCGCAGGAGCGTGCAGTTGTCAGTTAAAGTTGTAACGCGCCAAATAGCAGAATATGGCCTGGTCAGAAAGAGGGTGTAACCTACAAGTGGTCAACTGGAACTTAAACACACTTACTGCTCAGTTTAGTAATAACTAAGAACAAATAACGGCCATGGAAATATTCCTCTTACAATGATCGTGGCAATAATATATTTAACATGTGCAAACTATGCTTTCATGTGTAGGCTAGGCACACCTATGCGCAAATTAGGTTTTTCACAGGAGGGAGGATAAATTGAAAATTATTTATTCCTTTTTAAAAAAAAAATTCACTTAACTTTACTGACATCACATGTGATAGCAATAATATATGTTTATGTGTGTGTGTGTGTGTGTGTGTGTGTGTGTGTGTGTGTGTGTGTGTGTGTGTGTGTGTGTGTGTGTGTGACTTGTTTTTGGGTATAATATGTGATTTCATTTTTAACCACTTGCCGACCGGCTCACACTGATATATGTTGGCAGAATGGCACAGCTGCGCAAAGTAACGTGACATCGGGACCCGCAGACTCGATGTCCGCCGGGTGCCAGCGATTGTGTCACGGAGCTGAAGAATGGTGAGATGCCAGTGTAAACACAGCATCTCCCTGTTCTGCCTAGTGACAGGACAGTGATCTTCTGCTCCCTGTCATCGGGAGCAGTGATCAGTGTTGTGTCACTGGTAGCCCATTCCCCCACAGTTAGAATCACTCCCTAGGACACACTTAACCCCTTCAGCGCCCCCCCTAGTGGTTAACCCCTTCCCTGCCAGTGTCATTTTTTACACAGTAAAATCACTGCATTTTTTTGAGTTCTGATCGTTGTATAAATGACAATGGTCCCAAAATGGCATCAAAAGTGTCAGATGTGTCCGCCATAATGTCGCAGTCATGATGAAAATTGCTGATCGCCGCCATTACTAGTAAAAAAAAATTATTAATAAAAATGCCATAAAACTATCCCTATTTTGTAGACGCTATAACTTTTGCGCAAACCAATCAATAAACGCTTATTGCAATTTTTGTTACCAAAAATATGTAGAAGAATACGTATTGGCCTAAACTTAGGAAAAAAAGTGTTTTTTATATATTTTTTGGAGCTACTTATATAGCAAAAAGTAAAAAAATAATTGCTTTTTTTTTTCAAAATTGTCGCTCTTTTTTTGTTTATAACGCAAAAAATAAAAACCGCAGAGGTGATCAAATACCACCAAAAGAAAGCTCTATTTGTGGGAAAAAAAGGACGTCAATTTTATTTGGGAGCCACGTTGCACGACAGCGCAATTGTCAGTTAAAGCGACGCAGTGCTGAATCGCAAAAAAGTGACACGGTCTTTTGGCAGCCAAATCCTCTGGGGCTGAAGTGCACTCACGCACCTTGCATATGTGAGTACCCTAATGTGGGGAGCTTTTATTATAATAAACATTTATAAATGATATCACACTATCCAGTTTTTCTTTCTCCTTTATTCCTAACTGTGGAGTTGCTGCTGAAAACTATGTATCTGGATTCCATCACTGAGCCGTGGGATGGCTCATAGGCGTGTTTAGACTCAGTCTCACAGCTGAGTCGCATGCTCTGAGGTGAGCAGCTGCCCCCGGGGGGTCACTGGATGGCACTTGAGCATGGAATTCTGAGCACTAAGCACTAAGATTAATGCACGCACGTTGGATTTTTTATGAACTGTTTTTATGGACTTTTATGTGCATTTTTTTCAGAAATTGGACTTTAATAACCACGTATCACATCTTGGATTTGATATTCACACTCATTGTGTGGCACTTGGCACTTTGTTGTATTTTTGCACTTATCACTGCGATATATTTATATATTTTTTACACAGTAAATTTCAGATTATATAAATGATTTTTTCATTCATTATATACACAGATAGTAGTTTAGTCATCGCTACTCTCATTCTAATGGTATACATCTAGTATATTATTTACACATTGCCCCTAAAATCACTTGTTTTTTTAAATATATCCTTTGTGCCTTGCTGTGGCTGGATAAGCCGCTTATGCGGTATTTTCAGTAAACCTCATATGCATTAATAATCTCCAGATTGATATTTTCACTTTAGCGCAGCTTATCTTTTGTATACATTGTATTGCACGGCATATGAAACGTGTTCTGCGCGGGCAGCTAGGTGATTTCCACATTTGAGGCAATATACCATTGTGGCTCGCAAAATCCCCTTTTATCTATTCAGCAAGGAAGCGTTTCCTTTACAAGGACCTGGGACTCAATGTGAGTCCACATAAGGTTACGCTTCCTGCTGTTTGCCGCTTGTGTCCTCCTCCTGCGCCACTTTTTGGAAGATGGTGGGGATGTTGCTGCTGCCTTCATAGAAGGCCCAGGAACGTCCTTTATGTCGTCGAAATGTTGCCATTGCCAAAGCCATATCAATATCTGACACAACATTGGATGCCACGCCCGCCATTGCACTTGGAGATTGAGAAACGAATGTGAAAGTTGAGTGACTGTTGGGGTAGAGTAGACTATTCATCAACATGAATGACGAAGATTCGACAAAGCAACGAAAAACATACAAATGTTGAATCTTTGGCTTATGGTGTCTGTCAAAAATTCTAAGAAGATTCGACGGAGCAGCTAAACTGTACGACGCTGCAATGGTACATTTCCGGTCAAATGCATCCGCCCATAGGCTATAGAAAAATTCTAATGTTGGTTGACAAGTAAAACAAATAATAAATATAATTATTACTAGTCATACAACATTAGAATTCTACTACAGCTAGCTTGTAGGCAGAAAATTTGACCGGAAATGTACGATTGCGGCGTCGTACAGTTTAGCTGCTCTGTTGAATCTTCTTTGAACATTCGACAGACACCATAAGCCTTCAATGACAGATTCGACCTTAATTAATTTGGATTTTCGGACGAATGCAATTTTTAACGAAAAACGAAATAAATAAAAATGAATTTCGGAAGTAACTAAATAAATGTATTTTTCGGACGAAAACGAAATTCCGAAATATTTCAGTGTGCACATGTCTATTAGGTATGGGATCAGAAAGGAAATCACCATTTTGAATCACAATTTGTGTGCATCTTCTAAATTTGGCTTTTACAGGAGTGAATTCACCCCATCTGATGAAGGCAAGGTCAAGACATTTTTCATACTATAATGTCTGATATTGCCTTCATTTTTGCAATGTTGAACTTTGTAAGTTCTAGAGTTGTGTATGTTACATTTGGAAACATGCCTGTTTCTGTACTTTTTCAAAAATTTCAAGGTAAAACTTTAAAAAAATATGTTTTTTTTTTACCTCAAAATGTTTTAGAACGCACATGTGAATGTGCACGGAGTAAAAGGCTTTCTACTCAACAATGTGTGGCTTTTTCTTTCAATGCTCAGTAACACTTTTTGTATTAAGTTGGTGTTTACAGTGACAATGGGTGTTATTTAAATAATGTTCAAACCAGTTGGCACTACAAGTGCACTAGGAGAACCTAGGAGACAGATAAAAGAAACACAAGCAGTAAATCCAAATCAAGATTTTATCATATCAATTTTTTTTTATTTGGAAAATATTTACAAATTAGCTGGCATAGCAATGGCCCCCCTACCCGTAAAATATTCCACATATCTTTCACGCACTTCATGGGCGCTTTGGGGGGGCAAGCCAGGACGGTCAGCTTCCAGGGCCATCATTGGATTGTCATGAACTCCGGCCTCAGGCTCAACTGTGGCAACACAACCAGGTGCACTATGCAGCAGGATAAAACAATTTGGTTAAGTTTGTACTCCGCCATTCTAATTGCTATTAGAAATAAGTGGAACTGGCTGGCCATTATCCAGAAGGTAGTCTCCACGACTCTTCTGGCTATGGCCAGTCAGTAATTAAAAACCCTCTTCTCTGGGGTCAGGGTCCTCCGTGGGAATGGCCTCATCGTGTGATCACCCAAACCAAATGCTTCATTAGCGATAAAAACAAATGGGAGTCCTTTCACGTCCTCTTCAGCAGGTCGCAATCCCAAGCCATCACTCTGGAGACATTCGTATAACTCAGTCTGGGCAAAGACTCCACCATCCGACATCCGGCTATTCTTCCTCATGTCCACATAGAGAAACTCATATGTCGCTGACACTGCCGCAATTAACACGATACTATGAAACCCCTTATAGGTAAAATAGTATGACCCCGAATGGGGTGGGAGGACAATGTGGACGTGTTTCCCATCGATTGCCCCTCTGCAGTTGGGAAAGTCCCAACGATGAGCAAAATGGAAGGCCACAGTCTGCCATTTCTGTGGCGTTGAAGGAACCTGTGGAGTCAAACCAAAAAAAAATTTGTAATTTTGCACATAAACATTGCAAGCAGATTAGACACAAACATTCTTGGCCAACATCAGTATAACATTTATTTTAAGGAGGATTTAAAGACAAAAATATAAGTTCCACTTATCAGATTCCTCACCCCCTCTGATGGCCCATTGTAAAAATTTTAGGGGGGGTTCTAAATGAGTTTGGGAGCCAACAAAAAGCCTCTGGCACTCTGCCTGAAATTAAGGACAACAATAACATTTGGACACATTTTAGGGGGTGTTTAGGGTAAAGCACTATAATAGAGCTGACAAAATACATTGTTAAGTGACTAGGGTAGGTGTATATGGGCCCAGGATAGCATGCTGGGGAGGTTAGTGAAGGCAAATATGTATGAAGGACAAAAAGGAGCATTAAAAGCTTACAGCATGCATGAGGATAAAGAGGACATTCACAGCATATTACAATCAGGGTAATTATGGAATGATGAAAGAAATCCAATACATTAGCAAACATTAAATACATATAATGTGATGTTAAAGGAGAAACCTTACCCTAATATAGTCCTTCTGCAGGACCTGAATGATGGCAGAACAGGTCTCTGGAATAATGATCCCCAGAGCCTGGGGGAGATGCCTCTAGAGAACTTGAGGTCCTGTAGACTTCTCCTCATCGCCAAGTACAGCAATGTGGCAACTAGCCTCTGCTCGGGAGTGATGGCTTGCCACATGCAGGTGTCCTGCTTCGTAATATAAGGGGTGAGCAAAGCCAACAAATGGTGAAAAACGGGGTCCGTCATCCGGAGAATATTCCTGAAATCATCAGGTTTATTCTCCTGGATCTCCTGCAGCAAAGGCATATGGGAGAATAGGTCACGCTGGAGTAACCAATTCTTGGTCCATGAACTCCTCCCCACCCTGTTCATGGACTGGGTTTGGGTCAAAGTAAGAACCCCAACACCAGGCTCCTGCACAATACGAACTCTACGACGAGTAAGTAACCGCAACATGGCTTTAAAACTGGTCAGAACAAACTAAACAGAACGTACTGAAGAACAGCAAGGCCTGTGAAGAGCGAGCTGAAAATCAGTAATGAGCGGACAAGAACGCACTGAAAAACAGATCCCGTCGAAAAAACCATCATAGCTTTTTCCGACCAAAATTCCGATCGCGTGTACGCGGCATTAGTCATAAACCCTATACGAACCCAGACAGCAACACAGTCGCATATGTGCCTGCCAGTACATTGAGTAAACAGCTCCATGTGCTGCACACAGATCACTGACCTGGGTAAATCACTTGCTTGTTTTATTTTTCAGTATTGACAGCTATATACTAGAAATCCTGCTTTCAGGCTTTACAGGTCTTTTTTTCCCTTTCTGAATCATAATCATCTTCACCCATTCTATTGCAGTAGCAATGGCCAGAACGTACACTACTGACAATGCATCAACCTTATCACTGTCACCCTGAAACTTCAGTGCACCATAATGCTCACAGTTATATTCTCATTTGCTATTACTAATCAATTGTCCGTGCTAACTGTCACAGTGTCTTGGAGTGATTTAGCTGTTGTCATACAGACATACTAGGCTTACATTTAGGGTCATATTATGATTTTAAGCAGCTCAAATTTAGGGTATGTTAGTTACAAAGTAAGGATAAGAAGTAATTAGGAGAAACAAAGACAGGAAAAGGTATTTCGATTTTGTTTCCTATTTGCCACACTTCAGAGTGAGCCCAGAACATAATCAAAAATATTCTTACTTTTTTCTTCAAAACCTAAAACAAACAACTGATCTGTAGACCACATAGAGTATCTAATTTCTGTGACGTATCGGATAAATATAAATGCACAGCGTACTTTTTCAGTTCTAGTAAAAGAAAGAACAATTATAGTACTTTTTTGCAAAAAAACAAAAACAAAATGCCAGTGTTTTTGTTATATGCCTCCAAACGAAATAAAGAAAATGTAGAGTTTCCTCTTTAACTGACAATAAAAAATATGTGTGCTTTTGTTTTACTATCTATTACTTTAATTATTCCTGATTGTAATGATGTTTTATATTTAATCTGCAGCGTTTGACACACAGAATAGTATTTAGAAAAAAGTATTTTTTCTGCAGTGACTTAGACAACTATAAATGAGAGCTAAACTTGGAGTTTGAGAGAGAATGAATAATTAGGCTATTAGTCTGTTGTTGCTCAGTAAGAAATTAGTCATTTTTTTGTTAATTTTTGTTATTTTAAAGTTTTCAAACTCTAATTAGGGAATTCGAATCTACCGCACATATCTTCCAATGCAAACGTTTGTAAAAGTATACTTATGTTTACTAGAGTGAAAAGTAAAGCATAATAAATTACATTTTTATTGCTGTTGCAGTGCACAGTGGCAGCACATTTGATGGGCACAGTGGCTACATTTGGTGGGCACAGTGGCTGCATTTAATGGGCACAGTGGCTGCATTTGATGGGCACAATGGCTGCATTTGATGGGCACAGTGGCTGCAATTGATAGCACAGTGGCTACATTTGATGTTTTTTTTCAGTATTTTTTGGAATTTTTTAGTTTGTTTGCGTATCCCCAAAATTTTTAGCACCAGCCGCCACTGCTTGGTAGCTAGTATTATTATTCAATGTACTCTGGTGTCTTCTGTTTTTTAAAAAAGCTTGCTAGCATGTTGATACATATGTTATAGTGGTAGCTATTTAACCAGGCCCTGTAAAATTGCACAACCTTTTTATTCCCCTAAAATACCTTAAGTTTCTTGGGGTTCTTTAGGATTCTAGCAATGGAAGAGAAAACAGCAGTAAAAAAAATAACAAGGACATTTTGTATCTATTTTTTTGCCCTTTAAAATGAAGAGACAGAGAAAAGGGATGTTCGGTTTACAGTGAAGGCAAGCAAACCTGCTGACCTCTATCCAGCGATCAGCAGAACAACAGGCAAGAGTTCTAGTGAGTAACACCTTTGAAAAGGACAAGTAAAATGCCATAAGATTATTACAATTTCTGTAAATGGAAAGGAACAATCTCTAAAAGGCAAACTGTCAAAAATGTTGAAAACATTTGCAAAAATACATAAATCAAGCAGTAAATAATGTCATAACTACATAAAAACAATATTTTTTACCCATTTGTAATCCTGTGAGTAGAATGATAGTGATGACCAATGTACTGCTCAAACGTATAGGAGATTTCAGTGGGTTAACAAATAAATTCCATTTTTACTTGCTTAGTAGGAATGAGCCGAACACCCCCCCCCCCCGGTTCGGTTCGCACCAGAACCTGCGAACGGACCGAAAATTCTCCCGAACGTTAGAACCCCATTGAAGTCTATGGGACTCGAACGTTCAAAATCAAAAGTGCTAATTTTAAAGGCTAATTTGCATGGTATTGTCCTAAAAAGGGTTTGGGGACCCGGGTCCTGCCCCATGGGACATGTATCAATGCAAAAAAAAGTTTTAAAAACGGCCGTTTTTTCAGGAGCAGTGATTTTAACCACTTCAGTCCCGGAAGGATTTACCCCCTTCTTGACCAGAGCACTTTTTACAATTTGGCACTGCATCGCTTTAACTGCTAATTGCGTGGTCATGCAATGCTGTACCCAAACGAAATTTGCGTCCTTTTGTTCCCACAAACAGAGCTTTCTTTTGATGGTATTTGATCAGCTCTGTGGTTTTTATTTTTTGCGCTATAAATTGAAAAAGTTTTTGTTATAAAAAAAATCCAATAAACTCAATTTTAGTTCAAAATGTATTCAGCCACATGTCTTTGGTAAAAAAAATGTCAATGTAATAAAATAATTTATAGTGTCTACAAACTAGGGTACATTTTCTGGAATTTACACAGCTTTTAGTTTATGACTGCCTATCTCATTTCTTGAGGTGCTAAAATGGCAGGGCAGTACAAAACCCCTCCAAATGACCCCATTTCGGAAAGTAGACACCCCAAGGAAATTACTGAGAGGCATGTTGAGCCCATTGAATATTAATTTTTTTGTCCCAAGTGATTGAATAATCACAAAAAAAAAATTACAAAAAGTTGTCACTAAATGATATATTGCTCACACAGGCCATGGGCATATGTGGAATTGCACCCCAAAATACATTTAGCTGCTTCTCCTGAGTATGAAGATACCACATGTGTGGGACTTTTTGGGAGCCTAGCCGCGTACGGGGCCCCGAAAAACAAGCACCGCCTTCAGGATTTCTAAGGGCGTAAATTTTTGATTTCACTCCTCACTACCTATCACAGTTTTGAAGGCCATAAAATGCCAGGACAGTTCAACCCCCCCAAATGACCCCATTTTGGAAAGTAGACACCCCAAGCTATTTACTTAGAGGCATGGTGAGTATTTTGCAGCTCTCATTTGTTTTTGAAAATGAAGAAAGCAAAGAAAAATGTATTTTTTTTTCTTTTTTCAATTTTCAAAACTTTGTGACAAAAAGTGAGGTCTGCAAAATACTCACCATACCTCTCAGCAAATAGCTTGGGGTGTCTACTTTCCAAAATGGGGTCATTTGGGGGGTTTGTGCCATCTGGGCTTTCCATGGCCTCCAAAACTGTGATAGGCAGTGGGGAGTGAAATAAAAAATTTACACCCTTAGAAACCCTGAAGGCGGTGCTTGGTTTTTGGGGTCCCGTATGCGGCTAGGCTCCCAAAAAGTCTCACACATGTGGTATCCCCGTACTCAGGAGAAGCAACAGAATGCATTTTGGGGTGTAATTTCACATATTCCCATGGCATGTTTGAGCAATATATCATTTAGTGACAACTTTGTGCAAAAAAAAAATAGTCTTTTTCACGCAACTTGTGTCACAATATAAAATATTTCATGGACTCGACATGCCTCTCAGCAAATAGCTTGGGGTGTCTACTTTCCAAAATGGGGTCATTTGGGGGGATTTGAACTGTCCTGGCATTTTATGCACAACATTGAGAAGCATATGTCACACATCACCCACTCTTCTAACCACTTGAAGACAAAGCTCTTTCTGACACTATTTGTTTACATGAAAAAATAATTTTCAAACATTATATATTTTTTTAAAGCAAAGGCCCTACAGATTAAAATGGTGGGTGTTTCATTTTTTTTCACACAGTATTTGCGCAGCGATTTTTCAAGCGCATGTTTTGGGGAAAAAACACACTTTTTTTATTTTAATGCACTAAAACACACTATATTGCCCAAATGTTTGATGAAATAAAAAAGATGATCTTAGGCCGAGTACATGGATACCAAACATGACATGCTTTAAAATTGCGCACAAACGTGCAGTGGCGACAAACTACATGCGTTTTTAAAAGCCTTTAAAAGCCTTTACAGGTTACCACTTTAGATTTACAGAGGAGGTCTACTGCTAAAATGACTGCTCTCGATCTGACTTTCGCGGTGATACCTCACATGCATGGTGCAATTGCTGTTTACATTTGAGGCCAGACCAATGCTTGTGTTCGCCTTTGCTTTTTTTTTTTTTTTTTTTACTTTTTTATCTTATTTTTAAACTGTTCCTTTCATTTTTTTTATCATTTTTATTGTTATGTCAGGGAATGTAAATATCCCCTATGATAGCAATAGGTAGTGACAGGTACTATTTTTTGAAAAAATGGGGTTTATTAGACCCTAGATCTCTCCTCTGCCCTCAAAGCATCTGACCACACCAAGATTGGTGTGATAAAATGCTTTCCCAATTTCCCAATGGCGCTGTTTACATCTGGCGAAATCTAAGTCATGAAATGCTTGTAGCTTCCGGTTTCTTAGGCCATAGAGATGATTGGAGCCATTCTGGTCTCTGATCAGCTCCATGGTCAGCTGGCCGAAACACCGGCTGCATTCTCAGGTTCCCTGTTGGGACAGGAGAGCCAGAGAAAAACATGGAAGACGGTGGGAGGGGGGGGGACATTCCCTCCCACTGCTTGTAAAAGCAGTCTAGAGGCTAATTAGCTGCTAGGATTGCTTTTACATGAAAGCCGACCACTGGCTGCAAAGAATGATACCAAGATGATACCTAAACCTGCAGGCATCATTCTGGTATAACCACTCAAAGTCCAGCAACATACCAGTACGTTTCTGGTCCTTGTTGGGCATATATTGTAATCTTTTTTTTCATGCAGCCTGTGGGCTGAACGAAAAAAAGAGATTGATTGGTGGGTATGTCCACCATTAGAATACCTCCCTTCATCCACCCACTTCTAATGATGGGCATACATGCACCCCAAAAGTTAAGAGCAAATCGCTCCTCCGCCCCTGCTGCCCCCATGCTTCGGCATATATCACCTCCGACATCGCTGGAGTCACGGCTTTATGTATTGTGGGAGCAAACGCTGTTGCTGTCAAGATAACTAAATCTGCGCTGCAGCTGAATGGGGTACCTAAAGACAAAAAAATGGTTAACAATAAAACACAGTAAACAGTAAAGTATAAAAAATTGCATACCTGAAAAGCAAACATGATAAAACATAATAACAATAAAACATTGCAGAGTAGAATACAGTAAAAAAAAAAGCAGAACAATAGAGAGAGAATAGAGAGAAAGAGAGAACAATAAAATGACAACTATTTTTGTTTTTTTTATCTTATATATTTTTTGTGTTTTTTTTTTTTACACTTTTTTTTGTAACTTTAACTTTTATAACTGTAACCGGTTCCAGGTTCGGGTCTCTCAAAATGCCATGGCATCTTGGGAGACCCTGTGAAAGTGTGCCTAGTCTGTGCAATGCTGCACCCTACGCTAATACTCAACTAGTGTATGGTAGCGTTCAAAATATTCACCAATGCAAAGACCAGGATTGTCAGGACAGGAGGGACAATAATAGCGGGTGTCACGCCTATATCCGCGCTTGCTGCAGACACAACATCTTTTTTGGGGGGGTTCATTGGGTAGGGGTACTCGGGAGGACATACAGAAAATGCCTCTCATGCAGCCGACTGCATTTGGTTGGGGATGTGAATGGGGGAAGTACGGGTGCTGCCGAAGTGGTGGGTTCCCAATTAGGATTGGTGAATGCAGCAGGAAGAGCACTATGGGCACGACGGGCCTGTGTTTGTCTTCTACTTGGTGGCAGCGGGACACTACTTGTAACATCAAAATTACCGCGCTTCTCAAATGTGAAAAATAAGCTGCAGTTCTAATTGTGAGGCATACACAAATACATAAATCAAATTAATCTAAAGGAACCGCGCTACAAGATTGAATTGGTATACTACTGTGAGTAAGACCAAAAAAAATTAAATGAGCATATTTAAAAATAAATCATTTAACGTGACAACAAATTATAAACTGTGTATTGATACAGAGGAAAAAAGTCCCAAACCAAATCTATGTTGAGTGATAAAAAAACAAAATCAATAGTGATGACAAAAAATTGTAAAGATGAATGACGATGATTGAAGGAAAAGAAATCCCTGAAGCCAAATCAATGTTCAAATGGTGATAAATAGAAATTTATCAGCAAAACACCCAGTGAAGAATCCACCACCTATAAAAATGCACCTGTCACGTACCTGGTAGGTTGTGAGCCTGGAGTGCAGAGAAGGACCTCCCTTACAGCTCCCACTCCTGTTCCTCTGGAATGGAGACAGAAGGCCAGGAGTGAGGAGTGGTATGGGTGCCTGGCAGGATCGACAGTCACCGGAAGTTCAGGAGTGGTGACACCCTCTGGGTCCAGAAGCTGAAGAGGACGCTAGATCACAGAGAGAACCCAGAGCCACAGCAGATAAGGAAGCAGGTAAGTAAGCAGGTAAGTAAGCAGAACTGGAACCAGGAACAAAGCAGCAGGTAGTAGCCTGGAACGCTGGACTGGAACCTGGAACAAGCAGCAGGTAGTAGCCTGGAACGCTGGACTGGAACCTGGAACAAACAGCAGGTAGTAGCCTGGAACGCTGGACTGGAACCTGGAACAAGGCAGCAGGTAGTAGCCTGGAACGCTGGACTGGAACCAGGAACAAGGCAGCAGGTAGTAGCCTGGAACGCTGGACTGGAACCAGGAACAAGGCAGCAGGTAGTAGACTGGAACGCTGGACTGGAACCAGGAACAAGGCAGCAGGTAGTAGACTGGAATGCTGGACTGGAACCAGGAACAAGGCAGCAGGTAGTAGACTGGAACGCTGGACTGGAACCAGGAACAAGGCAGCAGGTAGCAGACTGGAACGCTGGATGCAGGTGTCAGACTGAGGGGTGGTAAAACAAGCCAGAGGTCGATATCGGTCGATCAGGAGAGTTACCAGGGACAACACAGAGGGATGGTCAGGCAAGCCAAGAGGGTCTGGTGCAGGCGGATAGCAGGATGGTCTAACAGGAAGCCGGGTCAGATAGCAGAGTACACAGGTCAGATCAGGTTAAGGCTCACGGAACGCTGTAGAGCAGACAGCGGGGATGGAGTGTAACAGGCCGGTTTAAATAGCCCACCTGGCACTAGCAGGAGTGCGCGCGCGCGTGCCCCTGTGTCATGAGAGGGTTTACCCGTTGGTGGCGCTATCGGTCTCTTGGATCGCAGTACCAGTGTCCATCAGCAGGTGTCCAACACCTAGGACCTGCAGTAAAAGGTCTTTCCTGCTGGTGGCACTGTTGCATCCTTGGGCCGTAGTACCGGTGTCAACCAGCGGGTGCACTCTGGCAGTGTGGAGCAAACAGTTCACACTGCGCTCAGCTGTGACATGAGGTCAATTACCACAGCCTTATAAATACCCGGCAAGCCCTCATAGGCTTGCCTTGGTATCTCTCTCCCTGCATTCTGACCTTGCTGCCTGTTATTTTGACCTTGAGCCCGCATCTGCCTTGTCCTGACCTGATCTGATCCAATCCCTATCCTGAGGCCTTCCTAGTCCTGTCCCTTCTGTTCCTGGTTACCTTGGAGCCCTGCCCTGAACCCCATCCATCCATCCTCTCCCTGTCCTGTTCAGTTTCCCGTCCTTACCCTTCTGCTGATTTCCCTGTGAATGACCTTGGCTTGGCTTTGTTTACGATTACGGTATCTCCATTTACTTATATATATTGTTGTTTGTAGTGGGTTGTTGTGTTGGTTTTGCACTGTTTATATATATTGTTGTTTGTAGTGGGTTGTTGTGTTGGTTTTGCACTGTTTATATTCCTTTTACTTATCACTTGTTAATAAACACCATTATTTCACTTACATGTGTTTCTGGTCTCCTCTGTGCAGTCCACACAGTCTGGTCAATTAAATACCCTGACAGTATACCAAGGCCATCCCTGACCAGACGTGGCTGCACTGAGAAACCGTCCTGTTACGGTGGGCGCGCAAAATGGACTTTGATGAAATTGTCTATTATTCTCTGCTGGCGGCAGAGGATAATGAATATTGTTGTCAGACTCTTAAAGATTGGACCCGTGACCAACTGCTGGAAACGATACAAACAGCCCATTTACTTGTAGATCAAGGTCATGCGTTATTTGAGGATGTTCAGCCTTTGATCCAATTATGTACAAAGTCAGCCTTGTCATGCACTCCCGAAGGTAGTGACGATTTCTCCCCTCCTTTCAGTTGTGACCAGGTTGAATCCCTGGTATGGTTGTTAGAGGATGATCCGGCTTTCTTTGATGAACATTATTCCGCTTGTTCCCAGCAGGTGTTATCCGATTGCATTTATTCAGTACAATCTCTGGTTAGTCAGGCTGTGTGTGAATCAGCGTTTGTTCAACCTTTGCTGCAGGCATGGTCAGATCTCCTGTCTTTAGCTAAGCCACAATATTCCAGCCCTGCCATTAATCATCTGCCTTCCAAAAGATCTATCTCCCCGTCACCTATGGCAACCTCAGCTACAACCCAGTTTAATCAGTTCCCTACCAAATACTACCACCCAGTCTCCAAGTGTCACACCTATCCTGCCTTCAATCCACCTGTCTCTTCTCCTCCACCTGTAACAGTCCCACAAAACCCTTCTCTAGCTACAGTTCCTTGGTCTTCCTTCTGCCCAGCTACTTTCTTTTCTTACAGCCCTGCACCTACATACAAGACTGCACGGGCTAAACCAAAAAAGAAACAAAAATTCTTCCCGACCCACACCATCTTGCCAGTTACCCAACCTGCTCCCACTTTACAGTCTGATGTGCCTGCCTCCCAGTCTGTTGTCCCGATGCCTGCCTTCCAGCTTGATGTCCCTGCCTTCCAGCTCGATGTCCCTGCCTTCCAGCTCGATGTCCCTGCCTTCCAGCTCGATGTCCCTGCCTTTCAGTCTGATGCACCAGCTCTCCAGTCTAATGCACCTGCTATCCAGTCTGATATGCCTGCCTTCCAGCCGGATGTCTTGAAGCTTGCCTCCCAGCCTGAAGTCCCGGTGCCCGCTTTTCAGTCTGTGCCCGCTCCCCAGTCTGATGTCTTCATGCCTGCCTCCCAGCCTGATGTCCCGAAGCTTGCCTTTCAGCCTGATGTCTTGGTTTCTGCATTTCCACCTGATGTCTTGATGCCTACCTACCAGTCTGATGTGCCAGCTTCCCAGTCTGATGTGCCAGCTTCCCAGTCTGATGTGCCAGCTTCCCAGTCTGATGTGCCAGCTTCCCAGTCTGATGTGCCAGCTTCCCAGATTGATGTGCCAGCTTCCCAGATTGATGTGCCAGCTTCCCAGATTGAGGTGCCAGCTTCCCAGATTGATGTGCCAGCTTCCCAGATTGATGTGCCAGCTTCCCAGATTGATGTGCCAGCTTCCCAGTTTGCTGTACCAGCTTCCCAGCCTGATGTCTTGCAGCTTGCCTTCCAGCCTGATGTCTCGAAGATTGCCTCCCAGTCTGATGTGCCAGCTTCTCAGTCTGATGTGCCAGCTTCCCAGACGGATGTGCCAGCTTCCCAGACGGATGTGCCAGCTTCCCAGTTTGATGTGCCAGCTTCCCATTTTGATGTGCCAGCTTCCCAGTCTGATGTGCCAGCTTCCCAGTCTGATGTGCCAGCTTCCCAGTCTGATGTGCCAGCTTCCCAGTCTGATGTGCCAGCTTCCCAGATTGAGGTGCCAGCTTCCCAGATTGAGGTGCCAGCTTCCCAGATTGATGTGCCAGCTTCCCAGATTGATGTGCCAGCTTCCCAGATTGATGTGCCAGCTTCCCAGATTGATGTGCCAGCTTCCCAGTTTGCTGTAACAGCTTCCCAGCCTGATGTCTTGCAGCTTGCCTTCCAGCCTGATGTCTCGAAGATTGCCTCCCAGTCTGATGTGCCAGCTTCTCAGTCTGATGTGCCAGCTTCTCAGTTGGATGTGCCAGCTTCCCAGTTTGATGTGCCAGCTTCCCAGTCTGATGTGCCAGCTTCCCAGTCTGATGTGCCAGCTTCCCAGTCTGATGTGCCAGCTTCCCAGTCTGATGTGCCAGCTTCCCAGTCTGATGTCTCGAAGTTTGCCTTCCAGCCTGATGCCTCGATGCCTGCCTTCCAGTGTGATGTGCCAGTTCCCCAGTCTGTTGTCTCAGTGCCTGCCCTCCAGCCTGATGTCTCGAAGCTTGCTTCCCAGTCTGATGTGCCAGCTTCCCAGTCTGATGTGCCAGCTTCCCAGTCTGATGTGCCAGCTTCCCAGTCTATTGTCCCAGTGCCTGCCTTCCAGCCTGATGTCTTAGTGCCAGCTTCCCAGACTGACGTGCCAGCTTCCCAGACTGACGTGCCAGCTTCCCAGACTGTTGTGCCTGCTGCCCAGCTCAAGTGGTTCCTGTCGTCTGCTGCCCAGCTCAAGTGGTTCCTGTCGTCTGCTGCCCAGCTCAAGTGGTTCCTGTCGTCTGCTGCCCAGCTCAAGTGGTTCCTGTCGTCTGCTGCCCAGCTCAAGTGGTTCCTGTCGTCTGCCGCCCAGCTCAAGTGGTTCCTGTCGTCTGCCGCCCAGCTCAAGTGGTTCCTGTCGTCTGCTGCCCAGCTCAAGTGGTTCCTGTCATCTGCTGCCCAGCTCAAGTGGTTCCTGTCGTCTGCTGCCCAGCTCAAGTGGTTCCTGTCGTCTGCTGCCCAGCTCAAGTGGTTCCTGTCGTCTGCTGCCCAACTCAAGTGGTTCCTGTCGTCTGCTGCCCAGCTCAAGTGGTTCCTGTCGTCTGCCGCCCAGCTCAAGTGGTTCCTGTCGTCTGCCGCCCAGCTCAAGTGGTTCCTGTCGTCTGCCGCCCAGCTCAAGTGGTTCCTGTCGTCTGCTGCCCAGCTCAAGTGGTTCCTGTCGTCTGCTGCCCAGCTCAAGTGGTTCCTGTCGTCTGCTGCCCAACTCAAGTGGTTCCTGTCGTCTGCTGCCCAGCTCAAGTGGTTCCTGTCGTCTGCTGCCCAGCTCAAGTGGTTCCTGTCGTCTGCCGCCCAGCTCAAGTGGTTCCTGTCATCTGCTGCCCAGCTCAAGTGGTTCCTGTCGTCTGCTGCCCAGCTCAGGTGGTTCCTGTTGTCTGCTGCCCAGCTCAGGTGGTTCCTGTTGTCTGCTGCCCAGCTCAGGTGGTTCCTGTCGTCTGCTGCCCAGCTCAGGTGGTTCCTGTCGTCTGCTGCCCAGCTCAAGTGGTTCCTGTCGTCTGCTGCCCAGCTCAATGACTCTGACATGCCAGCAGTACCCACCGTCCAGTTTGATGTACCCGATGCCCGGCCTGATGTGCCCTCATCTGTTCGGTTGGAGGCCATGAACTTTGAACAGATGCACCTTGTTGGAGCGTCCTGAGGCCGCTCCTTTAGGGGGGGTGTACTGTCATGAGAGGGTTTACCCGTTGGTGGCGCTATCGGTCTCTTGGATCGCAGTACCAGTGTCCATCAGCAGGTGTCTTCCAACACCTAGGACCTGCAGTAAAAGGTCTTTCCTGCTGGTGGCACTGTTGCATCCTTGGGCTGTAGTACCGGTGTCAACCAGCGGGTGCACTCTGGCAGTGTGGAGCAAACAGCTCACACTG
The DNA here is from genome assembly GCA_037952925.1 of Lithobates clamitans. Lineage (NCBI taxonomy): Eukaryota > Metazoa > Chordata > Amphibia > Anura > Ranidae > Lithobates > Lithobates clamitans. The sequence goes on from JBBGZY010000353.1 coordinate 4,128,936, forward strand.
CGCTCAGCTGTGACATGAGGTCAATTACCACAGCCTTATAAATACCCGGCAAGCCCTCATAGGCTTGCCTTGGTATCTCTCTCCCTGCATTCTGACCTTGCTGCCTGTTATTTTGACCTTGAGCCCGCATCTGCCTTGTCCTGACCTGATCTGATCCAATCCCTATCCTGAGGCCTTCCTAGTCCTGTCCCTTCTGTTCCTGGTTACCTTGTAGCCTTGCCCTGAACCCCATTCATCCATCCTCTCCCTGTCCTGTTCAGTTTCCCGTCCTTACCCTTCTGCTGACTTCCCTGTGTATGACCTTGGCTTGGCTTTGTTTACGATTACGGTATCTCCATTTACTTATATATATTGTTGTTTGTAGTGGGTTGTTGTGTTGGTTTTGCACTGTTTATATATATTGTTGTTTGTAGTGGGTTGTTGTGTTGGTTTTGCACTGTTTATAGTCCTTTTACTTATCACTTGTTAATAAACACCATTATTTCACTTACATGTGTTTCTGGTCTCCTCTGTGCAGTCCACACAGTCTGGTCAATTAAATACCCTGACACCCTGCGTGACAGCACCCGTGAACACGCGCGCATGCGCAGTGGAACCTGCGGCCATGTCCCCCTGCGTCTGGATCGCTGATTATTGGCAGGATCTTCATGACATTGCCCCCCCCAAGGGGCAGCCTCCGGATGCCCCTTTGAAGGAATTTCTCCGGATGGGCTCTTGTAAAAGATTTTCAGCATGAATATTATCCTCGGGTTCCCAAGAATTTTCTTCTGGGCCGAACCCCCTCCATTTTATCAAAAATTGATTTTGGTTGCCTCTTCTCCTATGGTCCATGATAGCCTCCACCTCGAATTCCTCCTCCCCATCCACCAAAATTGGATCAGGAGGATCCGTACTTTGGCCTGGAAATGGGTTAGAAACAGAGGGTTTGAGTAGAGACACATGAAATACTGGATGCACTTTTAATGAATCCGGAAGTTCAAGTTCGTATGCCACCTCATTAATCCTTCGCTTAACAGGAAATGGGCCAAGAAACTTGGGACCCAATTTCTTTGATGGGCAAGCCATCCTGAGATTTACTGTAGATAACCATACCTGGTCCCTGGGTGTAAGTAACAGCTCACCTCGTCTCTTCTTATCAAAAGTTGCTTTATTATACTCCTGGGTCCTGGTCATGGTCTCCTGCAAAACTTGATTGTTGGAAGTGAAGAAGTCCAACCTCTCCTGAACTGCGGGTACTGTGCACTCTGGAAGAGAATTAGGCAGAAAAGAAGGGTGGTAACCGTAAATTGCAAAAAATGGGGTTTGTTTGATAGCGGAATGAATAGAGTTGTTGTAGGCAAACTCAGCCAATGGAAGAACAGAAATCCAATCATCCTGGGCAAATGAAGAAAAACAGCGTAAATATTGTTCAAGAGTCTGGTTTGTTCTCTCTGTTTGCCCATTAGTCTGGGGGTGGTGAGCAGATGAAAATGAGAGTTCAATCTTCAATGTTTTGCATAGATCTGAAACGATATTAACTGGTACCCCATGGAGCCTGATGACTTCTCTAATGAATGCCTGTGCCGTTTCTGTAGCTGAGGGAGTGCCCTTCATTGGGACAAAGTGGGCCATCTTCGACAACCGGTCTACTATGACAAAAATTGAGGTGAAACCCCCAGCCGGAGGTAATTTCACAATAAAATCTATAGAAAGCATCTTCCAAGGCCTATCTGGGACAGGTAATGGCTTTAGCAAACCCCATGCCTTGGTCCTATGCCCCTTGTTTCTGATACAGGTGGTACAGGATTCAACAAATCTCCTACAATCATCACGTAACTGAGGCCACCAAAAGGTACGCTGTACCAGATCAGTAGTTTTAGCCACTCCAAAATGCCCAGCAAAAGCATCGTCATGACAGAGTTCTAGTACTGAAACTCGTAGTTCTTCAGGTATAAAAATCCTATTCTCGTGCCATAATAACCCATCCTTAACTTGGAGTTCTGGCCTAATGGAAGACCCCAATTCTGCGGAAGCCTGCTTAATCCGGGAAAGCAGATCTCCCTGAAGCAAAAGAAAATTCCCCGGGGACAGAATGGTGTCCGGAGGGGAAACCTCTTGGGGCTTTTGAAACATCCTGGATAGGGCATCAGGCTTGGTATTCTTGGAACCAGGGCGATAAGTGACATGAAAAGAGAACCTGGAGAAAAAGAGGGCCCACCTGGCTTGGCGTGGCTTCAACCTTTTTGCAGACTTCAAATACTCCAGGTTCTTATGATCTGTAAAAATTAAGACTGGATGAGCGGCACCCTCTAGCAGATAGCGCCACTCCTCCAACGCGGATTTGATAGCCAATAATTCTCTGTCACCTACATCGTAATTTCTCTCTGCCGTGGACAATTTACGAGAGAAGAGGGCCACAGGATATAACAGGGCCTTAGTCCCCTGTCTTTGGGACAACACTGCCCCTACCGCAATTTCGGATGCGTCCACCTCTAGTACAAATGGCAGAGAGGAATCTGGATGTTTTAGCACGGAAGCAGAGGTAAAAAGGCCCTTGAGAGTCTCAAAAGCCTTTTGAGCCTCAGCAGACCAGTGGAAATGTGTACCCTGTTTAGTTAGCTGTGTGATGGGTGTGATGATGGCTGAAAACCCCTTAATAAATTTGCGGTAGAAATTAGCGAATCCAACGAATCGCTGGATCCCCTTCTTATCTGTTGGAACTGGCCAGTCTAGTACTGCAGTGACCTTTTGGGGGTCCATCTTAATGCCCTTGCTGGAAATGATTAACCCCAAAAATGGAATACTTTCCTGTTCAAATTCACATTTCTCAGCTTTTGCATATAGACCGTGTTGTCGAAGCCGGGCCAATACACTTCTGACGTGCCTGCGATGGGATTCAAGGGAACAAGAAAAAATTAGTATGTCGTCTGAATAGACGATAACAAACAGATCTAGAAAGTCTCGTAAAACATCATTGATGAAGTACTGGAATGTAGCAGGAGCATTGCACAGCCCAAACGGCATCACAAGGTATTCAAAATGTCCATAACGGGTACGAAAGGCGGTCTTCCATTCGTCTCCGTCCCTAATACGAACCAAATTGTAGGCTCCGCGGAGGTCAAGCTTAGTGAATATGGTAGCTGTTCCAAGTCTTTGGAACAGCTCTGGTACCAGAGGAAGAGGGTAACGGTTCTTTACAGTGATTTTGTTCAGCTCACGGTAATCTACACATGGTCTGAGGGTCTTGTCTTTCTTTTGTACGAAGAAGATACCTGCACCTGCTGGAGACGTGGATGGACGAATGAAGCCTTTCTTTAGATTCTCATCGATATATTCTTTTAAAGCCCCTTGCTCCACTTCCGTTAAAGGAAATATTCTTCCAAAAGGTATCTCGGCACCGGGGAGTAATTCGATAGGACAGTCATAGGCCCGGTGAGGGGGTAAGACCTCTGCCCCCTGCTTGCTGAATACATCTAAGAAATCATGATATGCAGAAGGGATGGAAAGGTGTAGACTAGGATCTGTATTCAAACAGAGCAGGGTAGGATTCTTCTGAGTGTCCTGAAGTCTACAAGACTGTTGGCAATATGGGGAGGAAAAGGTAACCTCACCTGTGATCCAATTAATGTCAGGATTGTGGGCCTGTAACCATGGCATGCCGAGGATTATGGGGAACATAGGTGAAGCGATGATATCTAGGCGTAACAGTTCTTGATGAGAATTGGAGATGGAAACGGGTATTGGAACAGTCTCTTGGGTAACAGGCCCTGACTTAATGGCTGTTCCATCAGCTAGAAGAATGGAAAGTCCATGGGTTTTAGGCAACAGAGGTATCCGGTGTTGGGTAGCAAAAAGAGAGTCCATGAAACAACTGCAAGCTCCAGAGTCAATAAAAAAAAGGAGAAATGGCGCTAGAGCATACAATCATGCATGTAAAGAGTCCAAAGTGAATATAAAAAGATTTTGTCCAGGGTGTGATGGTCTATAGAAATTATATAAACTATACACATACATATATATGTGTATATATATAAAATAAATGTAAACAGTCACTGAAATTAAAAGTCTGATAAAAAACACCAGCGGCAGCTCACTTGAGAGTAGAAGCAGGCAACTCTAAAACAACAATGTGAAAAACAGCAAGAAGCGCCAATCTGAGTGCAGTATTATGTAATTTTAATAAAATGATGAACGGACAAACAGCCAAATGGCTACTCACAAAATTAAAATGGTTTAAGGCAAGGATAGGTGGTGAGTCCAGGGACGTCCTCCTAAGATGTGGGCAAAATGCCTGATGCAGGTTCTCCTGGAAGCGCGTGTCCACATGAAGATGTAAAAGTGGTCACCGGGGTCACCGCTGGGCGTTGGACTACAAACGATGGAAGTGTCCGCAAAAAACAGCCGGCATCTGAGGGGACATGAGGAGCCAGAGCCGTCGCGGTGGATGGAAACCGGAAGACCTGTGTGGAACGCAGAGCACTGATCCAGAAACCAACGAAAGCGGATGTGACGTATGGACGTGTCGGATGACGCGTTTCAATGCTTCCGCATTTTCTTCAGATCCGATTGGCCAAAACAACAAGTGTCCTTATATGGGAGCTGGGAAATCAGTAACTAGGCAACAGCTAAAAACAAAAACAGGTTGTACTGAATAGAGCAATGGGATGAGAAGATTAACTCAAAAGACACCAAAAAAAATTGTGAAAATAAGATATAAAAGGTAGAAAATAGTGGAAAAAAAGGGGAAAAAAAGGGAGAAAAAAGGACAAAATAAGAATGAAAATAAAAATAAAAATAAAAATAAATGAAAATAAAAATAAAAATAATAATAAAAATGAAAATAAAAATAAAATAGAAATAAAAATAAAAATAAAAATAAAAATGAAAATGAAAATAAAAATAAAAATAAAAATAAAAATAGAAATAAAAATGCAAATAAAAATAAAAATAAAAATAAAAATAGAAAATAGAAGTAAAAATAAAAATAAAAATAAAAATAAAAATAAAAATAAAAATAAAAATAAAAATAAATATAGATAAAGATGAAGATAAAAATAAAAATAAAGATAAAAGAAAAATAAAAGAAAAATAAAAGAAAAATAATAATAAAAAAATTATTAGTGTAGAATAGTTAGAGAAAACCAGAAATATAATGCAAAGTATATCACAATTATAAGAAAAATATGTATATGTCAGAAAACGTAAAAAAATTATAAAAAAGTTATAGAAAATAAGGAGAATTATATGAAGTGCATACATATGAGAACACCTAGACGAGAACACAATTATTTTACTTTTGACGGTCAATTTTATCTACAAAAACAGGGGACAGCTATGGGCGCAAATTTTGCGCCTAGCTATGCGAACCTGACCATGGGACTATGGAAGACCAGGTGTGTTTGGGAAAATAATCCCTTCTCTGCACACCTGGTCTTCTATGGCCGTTACATAGATGATATTATTATCATCTGGGACGGCCCCCCTAGTTCTGTGCTAGAATTCATTGCCCATTGCAATAACAATTCCTTTGGCCTATCATTTACATCGACCATGGATCCAGAATCAATATGCTTTCTAGATTTGGAATTGTTCCACATAAATGACCAGATTGCAACAAAAAATTTTACTAAACCCACTGCTGGAAATTCTTTCTTACATTTTTCCAGTTGTCATCACCCCAGGTGGGTTAAGAACATACCCAAGAGCCAGTTCCATCGGCTCAGGAGAAATTGCACCAGACTGGAAGATTACAGTTCTCAATGTACTACTCTTTCCAAAAAGTTCACAGATAAAGGTTATCCCCTTAGCACCATCAACGAAGCAGCCTCCTTTTATCTGACTGACACTTTACCTAATCCTAAGACTAAGAAAACAGAACCCACCACCAGATTCATCACCCAGTTCCACTCCAGCCATAAAAGAATGGAACGGATCATAAAAAAACATTGGTCGATTCTAGCTCAAGATCCTCACCTAGCACCTTCCTTAACCATTGTTCCTCAGTTTGCTTACCGGAGGGCCCCCAATGTCAAGACTAAGATTGCTCCCAGCAAAATCCCAGTTCAGAAAACATCATCCATTTCTAAACAACTTACTCTCATTCCATTGTTAGGCATGTACCGATGCAAGAAAGCATTATGTCTTACTTGCTCCCATGTCACACATGGTCAGAAATCTTTCTATACCAATGGTAACCAATACATTTTAAAATCATTTTTCAATTGTTCCACCACTTATGTTATATATTGTATTTCCTGTCCATGCGGGCTGTTGTATGTAGGCAGAACCATCAGGACCCTACGGGCCAGGTTTGGGGAACACAGAAGAGCGGTACAGGCTAACAACCCCCTATACAGTACCGCTCGTCATTTTACTACTCACCATCAACAAAACATTGCAGATCTAAATGTGTGGGTCATCGAATCTATACCAGACATATTCACCCCTGCAGAAAGATTCCAGCGCCTTTGCAGGCAAGAAACTTTCTGGATTTTTACTTTAAACAGTCTGGCACCCAATGGTCTCAACGAAGACATAGAGATCAATACAGTCATCTAGTTCCGTATGACCCAGTTTTAGGACTTATGTTAGTCCTTTTTTTCTCTTATTATCATCACTATTTATTCCCTTCCTTACTGTAATTTTATACATATTATCTTTCCCTCTCATTCTAGGCTACACTCTCCCAACCTATAGCCACACTTTGTTTTTAGTCAGCTTTGGGTATTTTTTTCTCTCACTCCGTCTTGTATTTATTAACAATTATATTTCTATTATGTGTGTGTATACATGGAGGCGTATACTTTTATACACACATTTTAGTTCTGGTTTTTACAATTCCTTATGTTAAAGATTATTATATTCTTCCATTTGTATATAGATGTTTCGTCTAGGTGTTCTCATATGTATGCACTTCATATAATTCTCCTTATTTTCTATAACTTTTTTATAATTTTTTTACGTTTTCTGACATATACATATTTTTCTTATAATTGTGATATACTTTGCATTATATTTCTGGTTTTCTCTAACTATTCTACACTAATAATTTTTTTATTATTATTTTTCTTTTATTTTTCTTTTATTTTTCTTTTATCTTTATTTTTATTTTTATCTTCATCTTTATCTATATTTATTTTTATTTTTATTTTTATTTTTATTTTTATTTTTACTTCTATTTTCTATTTTTATTTTTATTTTTATTTGCATTTTTATTTCTATTTTTATTTTTATTTTTATTTTTATTTTCATTTTCATTTTTATTTTTATTTTTATTTCTATTTTATTTTTATTTTCATTTTTATTATTATTTTTATTTTTATTTTCATTTATTTTTATTTTTATTTTTATTTTTATTTTCATTCTTATTTTGTCCTTTTTTCTCCCTTTTTTTCCCCTTTTTTTCCACTATTTTCTACCTTTTATATCTTATTTTCACAATTTTTTTTGGTGTCTTTTGAGTTAATCTTCTCATCCCATTGCTCTATTCAGTACAACCTGTTTTTGTTTTTAGCTGTTGCCTAGTTACTGATTTCCCAGCTCCCATATAAGGACACTTGTTGTTTTGGCCAATCGGATCTGAAGAAAATGCGGAAGCATTGAAACGCGTCATCCGACACGTCCATACGTCACATCCGCTTTCGTTGGTTTCTGGATCAGTGCTCTGCGTTCCACACAGGTCTTCCGGTTTCCGTCCACCGCGACGGCTCTGGCTCCTCATGTCCCCTCAGATGCCGGCTGTTTTTTGCGGACACTTCCATCGTTTGTAGTCCAACGCCCAGCGGTGACCCCGGTGACCACTTTTACATCTTCATGTGGACACGCGCTTCCAGGAGAACCTGCATCAGGCATTTTGCCCACATCTTAGGAGGACGTCCCTGGACTCACCACCTATCCTTGCCTTAAACCATTTTAATTTTGTGAGTAGCCATTTGGCTGTTTGTCCGTTCATCATTTTATTAAAGTTACATAATACTGCACTCAGATTGGCGCTTCTTGCTGTTTTTCAGCTCCAGAGTCAATAATGGTGGCTATTTGCAGGGTCTCTCCTGGAAGCTGTAACAGAAGAGAGAGAGCAAGGTGAGTAGTGTTTTTAATCAGAGGTGCAACATAGTCAGAGGACAGAGATAGGCACTTACGGAGTTCAGGTGGGTTAAATGTAGACATTGGTGGTGCTGGTGATTAGGGATGAGCCGAACACCCCCCGGTTCGGTTCGCACCAGAACCCGCGAACGGACCGCAAGTTCGCACGAACGTTAGAACCCCATTGACGTCTATGGGACTCGAACGTTCGAAATCAAAAGTGCTCATTTTAAAGGCTAATTTGCATGGTATTGTCCTAAAAAGGGTTTGGGGACCCGGGTCCTACCCCAGGGGACATGTATCAATGCAAAAAAAACTTTTAAAAACGGCCGTTTTTTCGGGAGCAGTGATTTTAATGATGCTTAAAGTAAAAAAAAAAAAGTGAAATATTCCTTTAAATATCGTACCTGGGGGGTGTCTATAGTATGCCTGTAAAGTGACGCGTGTTTCCCATGTTTAGAACAGTCCCTGCACCAAATGTCATTTTTAAAGGAAAAAATCTCATTTAAAACTGCTTGCGGGTTTAATGTCATGTCGGGTCATGGCAATATGGATGAAAATCAGTGAGACAAACGGCATGGGTACCCCCCAGTCCATTACCAGGCCCTTTGGGTCTTGTATGGATATTAAGGGGAACCCCGCACCCAAATTAAAATAAGGAAAGGTCCCTATATACTCTGAACAGCAGTATACAGGCGGTGCAAACAAGACAGGGACTGTAGGTTTGTTGTTAAGTAGAATCTGTTTGTAATTTTGAACATTTTTAATGTGTTTAGCTCCAGCCAAAAAATCTTTTCTAAGCTTTTTGGAAAACATAGGGAAGGGTTATCACCCCTGTGACATTTGTTTTGCGTCTTTCCTCCTCTTCAGAAGATTTCACCTCACTTTTTTGTCCCAATGAAAAATGTTTTTTGAAAATTTGTGTTTTTTTGTGGAACAAGGATTGGAAAGCATCAGTGGAAAGGAAAAATTGTTTTCCCATATTAACTCTTACAGGAGAGAATTTCCCTTCCTTAGGGGTAGATTTCATCTCACTTCCTGTTGTCTCCTTCCGTTTGCAAGTAGGAGTCGTTTGTAAGTTAGATGTTTGAAAGTAGGGTCCTACCCTATATACTCAGCAGAAATTTGGGCCTTAGGTGTTGCTGTGGCCAAAACACTGTAAGCCCTCACAGGGCCCTGCTGTGAAATATTAGATCAAGAATTGTAATTACATGCTCCTGTTGAACAGGAGCTGAAAAATTAGGCCTTAGGCACTGGTGCTGGTGCCACAACACTGCAACCCCTCACAGACACTCTAGTTGGAACGCAGGAACGAGCCCTGCTGCAAAGTATTGCATCAAAAATTGTAATTACACGCCCCTGTTAGACAGGGGCTGAAAAATTGGGTCTTAGGCACTGGTGCTGGTGCCACAACACTGCAACCCCTCACAGACACTCTAGTTGAAACGCAGGAACAAGCCCTGCTGCAAAGTATTGCATCAAAAATTGTAATTACACGCCCCTGTTAGACAGGGGCAGAAAAATTGGGTCTTAGGCACTGGTGCTGGTGCCACAACACTGCAACCCCTCACAGACACTCTAGTTGGAATGCAGGAACAAGCCCTGCTGCAAAGTATTGCATCAAAAATTGTAATTACACGCCCCTGTTAGACAGGGGCAGAAAAATTGGGTCTTAGGCACTGGTGCTGGTGCCACAACACTGCAACCCCTCACAGACACTCTAGTTGGAATGCAGGAACAAGCCCTGCTGCAAAGTATTGCATCAAAAATTGTAATTACACGCCCCTGTTAGACAGGGGCTGAAAAATTGGGTCTTAGGCACTGGTGCTGGTGCCACAACACTGCAACCCCTCACAGACACTCTAGTTGGAATGCAGGAACGAGCCCTGCTGCAAAGTATTACATCAAAAATTGTAATTACACGCCCCTGTTAAACAGGGGCTGAAAAATTGTGCCTTAGGCACTGGTGGTGGCGCCCAGAACCAAAAATGTTCTTACAAGCTATCAGCGTGATGATTGAGGAGGAAGAGGATAATTACTCAGGGATAGTCACTCAGCATCAGCATAGGCAGTCTTTGAAGGGATCTGAGATTTCAAAAAAAATTATTCGGTTACATCTGCATCAGGTGCTTGGTAGCTGGTGGTGATCCAAGACTGATTCATTTTTATGAAGGTCAGCCGATCGACCGAGTCGGTGGACAGACGCACCCTGTGATCGGTTACCACGCCTCCAGCAGCACTGAATGTGCGTTCCGAAAGAACGCTGGATGCAGGACAGGCCAGTAGCTCAATTGCATACTGTGCAAGCTCTGGCCAGTGATCCATCCTCAAGACCCAGTAACCCAGAGGATTTTCGGTGGGAAAGGTGTCCAAGTCTGATCTTGCCCCTAGGTATTCCTGCACCATGTAAAACAGACGCTGGCGATGGTTGCTGGAACCGATCATACCTTGGGGCTGCGGACCAAAAAATTGTCTGAACGCATCGGTCAGACGGCCACCTTCTCCACCGCTCCTTCTTTGACTGACCGAAGCCTCAGCAACACGTTGTCCAGAAACAGGAGTTTGTAACCTCCCAGTCTCTGGGAACGCGTTGCACAGACCTTTCTGCAAGGCCTCCCGAAGATGTTTCATCCTCTGCTCCCTCTGCGATGGCAAGATAAGGTCCGCAACCTTACCCTTGTAACGTGGATCAAGGAGGGTTGCCAGCCAGTATTGGTCCTTCTCCTTGATACCACGAATACGAGGATCCTTACGCAGGCTTTGCAGGATCAGGGAGGCCATGCAGCGTAGGTTTGCTGAGGCATTCGGTCCGGAGTCCTCTGGGTCACTAAGGACAACAACGTCCGCAGCCACCTCCTCCCAGCCACGTACAAGTCCATGTGTTCCTTGGGACTGATCCCTTAAAGACTGCTGATGCTGAGTGCCAGGCTCCACCTCCATACTGACACAATCTTCCTCCTCCTCCTCCTCCTCCTCCTCCTCCTCGTCCTCTTCCTGTGTGATCGGCGGGCACGCAGGAACACTGTCTGGATAAAGGGGGCCTTGAGAGCTAAGGAAGTCCTCCTCTTCCTGCCTCTGTTCTGCCTCAAGTGCCCTGTCCATTATCCCACGCAGCGTGTGCTCCAACAGGTGGACAAGGGGGACAGTGTCACTGATGCATGCACTGTCAGTGCTCACCATCCTCGTGGCCTCCTCGAATGGTGACAGGACAGTGCATGCATCCCTGATCATGGCCCACTGGCGTGGGGAAAAAAAACCAAGGTCCCCTGACCCTGTCCTGGTGCCATAGTCGCACAGGTACTCATTGATGGCCCTCTGCTGCGTGTGCAGCCGCTGCAGCATGGCCAACGTCGAGTTCCACCTGGTGGGCATGTCACAGATTAGGCGGTTCTTGGGCAGGTTAAACTCCTTTTGGAGGTCCGTCAGCCGAGCACTGGCATTATATGACCGGCGGAAATGCACAGAGACTTTCCTGGCCTGCCTCAGGACATCCTGTAAGCCCGGGTACCTGCCCAAGAACCGCTGCACCACCAAGTTAAGGACGTGAGCCAAACAGGGCACATGGGTCAGTTGTCCCTGTCGGAGGGCAGAGAGGAGGTTGGTGCCATTGTCGCAAACCACCATTCCTGCCTTAAGTTGGCGTGGCGTCAACCACCTCTGAACCTGCCCCTGCAGAGCTGACAGAACCTCTGCCCCAGTGTGGCTCCTGTCCCCCAAGCACACCAGCTCAAGCACCGCATGGCATCTTTTGGCCTGCGTACTTGCGTAGCCCCTTGAACGCCTACGGAGCACCGCTGGTTCCGAGGAAGAGGCCATGGAGGAAGAAGAAGAGGAGGGGGTGGAGGAGAGAGGTGTGTCACAATCAGCATTTTGGAGGCGTGGTGGCGGAACAACCTCCAACACTACTGCACCTTGTCCTGCATCCTTCCCAGCTGCCAGCAGAGTCACCCAATGCGCCGTGAAACTTAAGTAACGTCCCTGTCCATGCCTGCTGGACCATGAGTCAGCGGTAATATGCACCTTACCGCTGACCGCCCTGTCCAGCGAGGCATGGACATTGCCTTCCACATGCCGGTAGAGAGCCGGAATCGCCTTCCGTGAGAAAAAGTGGCGTTTGGGTACCTGCCACTGAGGAACCGCACATTCCACAAACTCACGGAAGGGGGCAGAGTCTACCAACTGAAAAGGCAGCAGTTGAAGTGCTAGCAATTTTGCCAAGCTAGCATTCAACCGCTGGGCATGTGGATGGCTGGGAGCAAACTTTTTTCGGCGGTGCAGCAGCTGGGGCAGGGAAATTTGCCTGGTACAATCTGACGTCGGTGTACCCAAAGCAGATTGCCCATAAGTACTTGGCTGTGACACACCTAATTCTACACCTTCATTCCTCTCACTGCAGGTCGCAGAGAGGACTGAAGGTCTAGTGGGGTTGGAAATCTCAGCTGATGAGGAGCAAGGAGAGATCGTCTTTGTTCTTTGGTGTGGGTCTTTTAGATACGCTTGCCAACGAACTGCATGGCAGGTCAACATATGTCTGGTCAAGCATGTGGTACCCAAGCGGGAGATGTTTTGGCCACGCGAGATACGCTTGAGACATATATTGCAAATAGCAGCGGTGCGATCTGATGCACTCGTCTCAAAAAAGGCCCACACCAAAGAACTTTTTGAATAACGCGCAGAGACTGCAGCGCCCTGCACATGTGGAGCTTTGGGGTGTGATGCAGTCAATGTGCTGCCCTTAGGCTGGCCCCTGGAGGGCATCCTGCCTAGTTGGTGATGTGCCACCTCCTCCTCCTCCTCCTCCTCCTCCTCTCTCCTATCAGGCACCCACGTTGAGTCAGTGACCTCATCATCCCCTCCCTCCTCATCACTGGAGCAAACCTGGCAGTATGCTGCAGCAGGGGGAGCATGACTGCCAGATTGCTGTCCTTCTTGGGCACCCCCTCTGTCCGTGCTCATGTTACTGCCTTCATTGAGCTCAGTATCATCATCAGAGCCTTCCAAACGCTGGGCATCCTCCTGGAGCATGTACCCAACACTGTGGTCAAACAGTTCGAGGGAATCCTCAGGAGGACATGGTGGGGCTAGGGAAGGAGTCACTGATGACATTGAGCTGAGGGAAGAGGCCGCTGCTTTGCCAGACAAAGCACCCTGGGCATGGGTGAGAGAGGATGAGGAGGATGAGGACGGCTTGGTCATCCACTCGACCAAGTCTTCCGCATGTTGCGGCTCAACACGGCCAGCTGCCGAAAAAAAGGCCAAGCGTGTCCCATGGCCACGTGCTGATGAGGATGCACCGTCTCCACGACCAGCACTAGACACAGAGCCTGCTTGCCCTCTCTTATTGGCTTGTGACTGTCTGCCTCTCCTTCTTGGCCTTCCAGACATACTAATGGCCTGTAGCTGCACTAAGCTGGGATAGAACACCTGTAATTTTCTTCAGGTAGCTTTATATACTGTAACCAGACAAGCCTGCCTGTCAGTAGGAAGATAACAGGAACGGATCTAGCTGAACACTGTGAGCAGGACGCACTGCACTGAATGTAAATAGCAGGAACGGATCTAGCTAAACACTGTGAGCAGGACGCACTGCACTGAATGTAAATAGCAGGAACGGATCTAGCTGAACACTGTGAGCAGGACGCACTGCACTGAATGTAAATAGCAGGAACGGATCTAGCTGAACACTGTGAGCAGGACGCACTGCACTGAATGTAAATAACAGGAACTGATCTAGCTGAACACTGTGAGCAGGACACACTGTACTAAATGTAAATAGTCTAGCTGCCTGACCGTGGTACTAATAGGATCAAAAAGAACACCTGTAATTTTCTTCAGGTAGCTTTATATACTGTAACCAGACAAGCCTGCCTGTCAGTAGGAAGATAACAGGAACGGATCTAGCTGAACACTGTGAGCAGGACGTACTGCACTAAATGTATATAGCAGGAACGGATCTAGCTGAACACTGTGAGCAGGACGCACTGCACTGAATGTAAATAGCAGGAACGGATCTAGCTGAACACTGTGAGCAGGACACACTGTACTAAATGTAAATAGTCTAGCTGCCTGACCGTGGTACTAATAGGATCAAAAAGAACACCTGTAATTTTCTTCAGGTAGCTTTATATACTGTAACCAGACAAGCCTGCCTGTCAGTAGGAAGATAACAGGAACGGATCTAGCTGAACACTGTGAGCAGGACGCACTGCACTGAATGTAAATAGCAGGAACGGATCTAGCTGAACACTGTGAGCAGGACGCACTGCACTGAATGTAAATAGCAGGAACGGATCTAGCTGAACACTGTGAGCAGCACGCACTGCACTGAATGTAAATAGCAGGAACGGATCTAGCTGAACACTGTGAGCAGGACGCACTGCACTGAATGTAAATAACAGGAACGGATCTAGCTGAACACTGTGAGCAGGACGCACTGCACTGAATGTAAATAACAGGAACGGATCTAGCTGAACACTGTGAGCAGGACACACTGTACTAAATGTAAATAGTCTAGCTGCCTGACCGTGGTACTAATAGGATCAAAAAGAACACCTGTAATTTTCTTCAGGTAGCTTTATATACTGTAACCAGACAAGCCTGCCTGTCAGTAGGAAGATAACAGGAACGGATCTAGCTGAACACTGTGAGCAGGACGTACTGCACTAAATGTATATAGCAGGAACGGATCTAGCTGAACACTGTGAGCAGGACGCACTGCACTGAATGTAAATAGCAGGAACGGATCTAGCTGAACACTGTGAGCAGGACACACTGTACTAAATGTAAATAGTCTAGCTGCCTGACCGTGGTACTAATAGGATCAAAAAGAACACCTGTAATTTTCTTCAGGTAGCTTTATATACTGTAACCAGACAAGCCTGCCTGTCAGTAGGAAGATAACAGGAACGGATCTAGCTGAACACTGTGAGCAGGACGCACTGCACTGAATGTAAATAGCAGGAACGGATCTAGCTGAACACTGTGAGCAGGACGCACTGCACTGAATGTAAATAGCAGGAACGGATCTAGCTAAACACTGTGAGCAGGACGCACTGCACTGAATGTAAATAGCAGGAACGGATCTAGCTGAACACTGTGAGCAGGACGCACTGCACTGAATGTAAATAGCAGGAACGGATCTAGCTGAACACTGTGAGCAGCACGCACTGCACTGAATGTAAATAGCAGGAACGGATCTAGCTGAACACTGTGAGCAGGACGCACTGCACTGAATGTAAATAGCAGGAACGGATCTAGCTGAACACTGTGAGCAGGACGCACTGCACTGAATGTAAATAGCAGGAACGGATCTAGCTGAACACTGTGAGCAGCACGCACTGCACTGAATGTAAATAGCAGGAACGGATCTAGCTGAACACTGTGAGCAGGACGCACTGCACTGAATGTAAATAGCAGGAACGGATCTAGCTGAACACTGTGAGCAGGACGCACTGCACTGAATGTAAATAGCAGGAACGGATCTAGCTGAACACTGTGAGCAGGACGCACTGCACTGAATGTAAATAACAGGAACGGATCTAGCTGAACACTGTGAGCAGGACACACTGTACTAAATGTAAATAGTCTAGCTGCCTGACCGTGGTACTAATAGGATCAAAAAGAACACCTGTAATTTTCTTCAGGTAGCTTTATATACTGTAACCAGACAAGCCTGCCTGTCAGTAGGAAGATAACAGGAACGGATCTAGCTGAACACTGTGAGCAGGACGTACTGCACTAAATGTATATAGCAGGAACGGATCTAGCTGAACACTGTGAGCAGGACGCACTGCACTGAATGTAAATAGCAGGAACGGATCTAGCTGAACACTGTGAGCAGGACGCACTGCACTGAATGTAAATAGCAGGAACGGATCTAGCTGAACACTGTGAGCAGGACGCACTGCACTGAATGTAAACAGCAGGAACGGATGTAGCTAAACACTGTGAGCAGCACGCACTGCACTGAATGTAAATAGCAGGAACGGATCTAGCTGAACACTGTGAGCAGCACGCACTGCACTGAATGTAAATAGCAGGAACGGATCTAGCTGAACACTGTGAGCAGGACGCACTGCACTGAATGTAAATAGCAGGAACGGATCTAGCTGAACACTGTGAGCAGCACGCACTGCACTGAATGTAAATAGCAGGAACGGATCTAGCTGAACACTGTGAGCAGGAAGCACTGTACTGAATGTAAATAGCAGGAACGGATCTAGCTGAACACTGTGAGCAGGACACACTGCACTGAATGTAAATAGTCTAGATAGAAGATAACAGGAACGGATCTAGCTAAACTGAATACAGTGTATATATATATATGCAACACCTGGGATGCATATATATACACAATACACTGTAAGTGCAGCTAACTGACTGACTGTTCTGCCTAATCTATCTAACTCAAATCAAATGACACTGTCTCTCTCTCTCTCTATCGCTCAGCACACCGGAACACACACTACACAGGGCCGCCGTGCAGGCGGCCTTATATAGTGTGGGGTGTGTACTAAATCCCCTGAGCCATAATTGGCCAAAGCCACCCTGGCTTTGGCCAATTACAGCTCTCTCTACTGACGGCGCTGTGATTGGCCAAGCATGCGGGTCATAGTGCATGCTTGGCCAATCATCAGCCAGCAATGCACTGCGATGCCGCAGTGAATTATGGGCCGTGACGCGCCACACGAATTTGGCGCGAACGGCCCATATCGTTCGCAATTCGACGGACGGTCGAACAGCCGATGTTCGAGTCGAACATGGGTTCGACTCGAACACGAAGCTCATCCCTACTGGTGATGTATGATGGGGAACTTTAGGGGTAACCCAAGTTGGACGAGAGGTTCCCATCGCTCTCTCAGTCCATTGTTCTCTTAGACGTCGATCGATCTGGATGGTTAGATCGATCAATGCGTTCAAAGTCTGTGGGGTACCCACCCTGGCCAATTCATCTTTCAGAGAATCAGAAAGTCCCATTCGAAACTGATAGCGGAGAGCCGCATCATTCCAATTTGTGTCCGCACTCCATTTTCTGAATTCCGCCACATAGTCCTCTGCAGCCCTGCGACCCTGTTGAAGGGTGTACAAAGCTGCTTCTGCAGTCACGGACAGCTGGGTGTCATCATACAGCTGACCTAGTGTGTCAAGAAAGGTGGAGAGATTAGTCAGGGATACATCCTTTTGCTCCAAAAGGCGGTGGGTCCAGGTTTGGGGGTCACCAGAAAGCAGAGAGATTACGTAGCCCACCTTAGTAGCCTCCAGGGAAAAGGTACGTGGCTGAAGAGCAAAGAACAATTCACAGAAGTTGCGGAAAGCCCTGAATTTGAGGCGATTTCCAGAGAAACGTTCAGGCGTCGGGACCTTGGGTTCTGGAGGGAGCATCACCACTTTTGAGGAAGACCCGACTGAAGGAGCAGGAGCGGAAGGAACTCCCTGAGCCCCAATGGGATTAGACAAGGTTAACACTCGTTCCTCCAGCCTGGTGTATCCTTGCTGTAGATTCTTGACTGCTTCAGTCAATCCTGCCAGGTGTGCACAAAGTTCCTCCATGGGAGACATTCCCTGCTCAGGCTCAGACATGGCTGTCTGCTACTGTCACGTACCTGGTAGGTTTTGAGCCCGAAGTGCAGAGAAGGACCTCCCTTACAGCTCCCACTCCTGTTCCTCTGGAATAGAGACAGAAGGCCAGGAGTGAGGAGCGATATGGGTGCCTGGCAGGATCGACAGTCACCGGAAGTTCAGGAGTGGTGGCACCCTCTGGATCCAGAAGCTGAAGAGGTAGCTGGAATGCAGAGAGGACCCGGAGCCACAGCAGGTAAGGAAGCAGGTAAGTAAGCAGGACTGGAACCAGGAACAAAGCAGCAGGTAGTAGCCTGGAACGCTGGACTGGATCCAGGAACAAAGCAGCAGGTAGTAGTCTGGAACGCTGGACTGGAACCTGGAACAAGCAGCAGGTAGTAGCCTGGAACACTGGACTGGGACCTGGAACAAGGCAGCAGATAGTAGACTGGAATGCTGGACTGGAACCAGGAACAAGGCAGCAGGTAGTAGACTGGATACAGGTATCAGACTGAGGAATGGTCAAACAAGCCGGAGGTCGGTATCGGTCGATCAGCAGAGGTACCAGGGACAACACAGAGGGATGGTCAGGCAAGCCAAGAGGGTCTGGTACAGGCGGATAGCAGGATGGTCTAACAGGAAGCCGGTTCAGATAGCAGATTACAGAGGTCAGATCAGGTTAAGGCACACGGAACGCTGTAGAGCAGACAGCGGGGATAGAGTGTGACAGGCCGGTTTAAATAGCCCGCCTGGCACTAGGGGAGTGCGCGCGCGCGTGCCCGTGCGTGACAGCACCTGTGAACGCGCGCGCATGCGCAGTGGAACCCGCGGCCGTGTCCCCCTGCGTCTGGATCGCTGATTACTGGCAGGATCTTCATGACAGGTGCACACTGTGCAGAGGACACAGTGCACTAACTATAAATACTGTAGCTGCCTGCCTGTGGTATTAATATGATCAGAACAACAGCAATTGTCTCCAGGTAGCTTTAGGTGCACACTGTGCAGAGGACGCACTACACTAACTGTAAATGCTGTAGCTGCCTGCCTGTGGTATTAATAGAATCAGAAGAACACCACTAATTTTCTTCAGGTAGCTTTAGCTGCACACTGTGCACAGGACACAGTACACTAACTGTAAATACTGTAGCTGCCTGCCTGTGGTATTAATAGGAGCAGAACAACAGCAATTGTCTCCAGGTAGCTTTAGGTGCACACTGTGCAGAGGACACAGTGCACTAACTGTAAATACTGTAGCTGCCTGACTGTGGTACTAATAGGATCAGAAGAACACCACTAATTTTCTTCAGGAAGCTTTAGGTGCACACTGTGCAGAGGACACAGTACACTAACTGTAAATACTGTAGCTGCCTGCCTGTGGTATTAATAGGAGCAGAACAACTACAATTGTCTCCAGGTAGCTTTAGGTGCACACTGTGCAGAGGACACAGTTCACTAACTGTAAATACTGTAGCTGCCTGCCTGTGGTATTAATAGGATCAGAAGAACGCCACTAATTTTCTTCAGGTAGCTTTAGGTGCACACTGCATAGAGGACACAGTACACTAACTGTAAATACTGTAGCTGCCTGCCTGTGGTATTAATGGGAGCAGAGCAACATAAATTGTCTCCAGGTAGCTTTAGGTGCACACTGTGCAGAGGACGCACTACACTAACTGTATATACTGTCGCTGCCTGCCTTTGGTATTAATAGGATCATAAGAACACCACTGATTTTCTTCAGGTAGCTTTAGGTGCACACTGTGCAGAGGACACAGTACACTGACTGTAAATACTGTAGCTGCCTGCCTGTTGTATTTATAGGAGCAGAACAACAGCAATTGTCTCCAGGTAGCTTTAGGTGCACACTGTGCAGAGGACACACTACACTAACTTGTAAATACTGTAGCTGCCTGCGGTACTGTACTAATAGGATCAGAAGAACACCACTTATTTAATTCAGGTAGCTTTAGGTGCACACTGTGCAGAGGACGCACTACACTAACTTGTAAATACTACAGCTGCCTGTGGTACTGTACTAATAGGATCAGAAGAACACCACTAATTTTCTTCAGGTAGCTTTAGGTGCACACTGTGCAGTGGACGCACTACACTAACTTGTAAATACTGCAGCTGCCTGTGGTACTGTACTAATAGGATCAGAAGAACACCACTAATTTTCTTCAGGTAGCTTTAGGTGCACACTGTGCAGAGGACGCACTACAATAACTTGTACATACTGCAGCTGCCTGTGGTACTGTACTAATAGGATCAGAAGAACACCATTAATTTTCTTCAGGTAGCTTTAGGTGCACACTGTGCAGTGGATGCACTAAACTAACTTGTAAATACTGCAGCTGCCTGCAGTACTATACTAATAGGATCAGAAGAACACCCCTAATTTTCTTCAGGTAGCTTTAGGTGAACACTGTGCAGAGGACACACTACACTAACTTGTAAATACTACAGCTGCCTGTGGTACTGTACTAATAGGATCAGAAGAACACCACTAATTTTCATCAGGTAACTTTAGGTGCACACTGTGCAGTGGACGCACTACACTAACTTGTAAATACTGCAGCTGCCTGTGGTGCTGTGCTAATAGGATCAGAAAAACACCACTAATTTTCTTCAGGTAGGTTTAGGTGCACACTGTGCAGAGGATGCACTACACTAACTTGTAAATACTACAGCTGCCTGCGGTACTGTACTAATAGGATCAGAAGAACACCACTAATCTTCTTCAGGTAGATTTAGGTGCACACTGTGCAGAGGACGCACTAAACTAACTTGTAAAAACTACAGCTGCCTATGGTACTGTACTAATAGGATCAGAAGAACACCACTAATTTTCTTCAGGTAGCTTTAGGTGCACACTGTGCAGTGGATGCACTAAACTAACTTGTAAATACTGCAGCTGCCTGCAGTACTATACTAATAGAATCAGAAGAACACCCCTAATTTTCTTCAGGTAGCTTTAGATGCACACTGTGCAGAGGACACACTACACTAACTTGTAAATACTGCAGCTTCCTGTGGTACTGTACTAATAGGATCAGAAAAACACCACTAATTTTCTTCAGGTAGCTTTAGGTGCACACTGTGCAGAGGACGCACTACACTAACTTGTAAATACTACAGCTGCCTGCGGTACTGTACTAATAGGATCAGAAGAACACCACTATTTTTTTTCAGGTAGCTTTAGGTGCACACTGTGCAGAGGATGCACTACACTAACTTATAAATACTACAGCTGCATGTGGTACTGTACTAATAGGATCAGAAGAACACCACTAATTTTCTTTAGGTAGCTTTAGGTGCACACTGTGCAGAGGACGCACTACACTAACTTGTAAATACTACAGCTGCCTGTGGTACTGTACTAATTGGATCAGAAAAACACCACTAATTTTCTTCAGGTAGCTTTAGGTGCACACCGTGCAGAGGACACACCACACTAACTTGTAAATACTGCAGCTGCCTGCGGTACTGTACTAATAGGGATCAGAAGAACACTAATTTTCTTCAGGTAGCTTTAGGTGCACACTGTGCAGAGAGCGCACTACAATACCTGTAAATGCTGTAGCTAATAGAACTAATAGGATCAGAAGAACACCAGCAATTTTCTTCAGGTAGCTTTAAATACTGTAAAAACACCTGCCTGCCTGTCAGTAGTAGGAAGAGAATAACAGGAATGGATCTAGCTAAACTGAATACAGTGTATATATATATATATATATATATATATATATATATATATATGCAACACCTAGGATGTATATATATATATATATATATATATATATATATATATATACACAATACACTGTAAGTGCAGCTAACTGACTCGCCAGCCTACTCTATCTAACTTAAATCAAATGACACTGTCTCTCTGTCTATCTATCTCTCTCTCAATGCTGGAACACACTACACAGGGCCGCCGTGCAGGCGGCCTTATATAGTGTGGGGCGTGTACTAAACCCCCTATGCCAGGGTGGCTTTGGCCAATTACGGCTCTCTGTACAGACAGCGCTGTGATTGGCCAAGCATGTGGGTCATAGTGCATGCTTGGCCAATCATCAGCCAGCAATGCACTGCTATGCTGCAGTGAATTATGGGCCGTGACACGCCACTTGAATTTGGCGCAAACAGCCCATATTGTTCGGAATTCGGCGAACGACTGAACAGGCAATGTTCGAGTCGAACATGCGTTCGATTCGAATACAAAACTCATCCCTATTGCTTAGTGGTATAGCAGCGATTACTAAACAAAAGCTACATTTTTTGGAATATAGAGATTTGAATGCTTCACATAAGGTGATTATCGGCAAAGGGACCAATCTTATACTGAGCATCTGAGTATCTCACATGTAGTTGATCTACATTTCAGGTTCTTTACTGATTGAAGCAAATTTAATACTTATATATGCAAAAAGCTATCTCGTGTACAGCTTAGAATCTTGCAATTCTTTTTTTGTCCTTTATTGACTGCATTTTTTTCCTGTAAGTAAAAAATATGGTTTTCTGAGTTGTTTCAAGAGTAGAGTTTTTTCCTTTGCTGCTACATTATTATCAGTTGTCTCTGACCTGGCATTCCTATGCTGTTCTATTTCTATACCTGAAGCATTTATTTAGGACTTGATAAGAACGTGTGCCTTGCCCATGCAGGGCAAAGAAACAGGTTCACTTACCTTCCACCCTCCCTGGCATTACACACTCACCTTTCCTGTGCTCCTTCAGTGCTATTTTAGAGTATGCAAAATATATAACCCACTCCAGTTCCTCCTATATGACAGTGCTGGTACATAGCGATTCCTAAGAACTGACACTTTGAGTAGGGGGAAGAGTCCTCAGCCCTATAGCACAACTTGGAGCTTAAATAAGGCTTTCACTCCTGATGGCCAAATGGAGTGGTGAGTTTGTACTGTATGTAAAATTGGGTAGGGTGGCAGATAAGTGAATCGGTTCCTCTGCCTTACATGGTCAAAGCACAGTTCAATTTAAAAATGGTGTTTGGGGGTTGTAGTTAGTGATATGTAAAGAGTTTTTTCTTTCAAAATTTTATATTCCTCCTGGTGATAATGTTAAGACCCAAAGACAAAATTAATACATTGCTACAGTTGTATGTGAATTTGTGTGACCAAGGAAATCCTTGTTTTTAACCTTGACACACAAATAGGGTTTAAACTAGGATTTTCCCACTGGTGACAGCTGAATACGACCGAATGCTGGGTAAAGTAACAAATTGTATTTTAGCGACATAATCAAGTTCTGGTAAGAGGTTACACATACCTGTGTGCTTTTTATCTTTTGAACACATCGGGTATGTGGGCTTAGGAACAGTGGGCCAGATTGAGAGGAGAGGCTGCATTTTATTGGAGGTATTATTATACAGCTAATAGCTAACCAGATTTATAGAAACCAATTGCATTACCAGTTCTCTGCTTATGTGATATCATTAAGACTTCCATCATAATGGAAGGACCAACTAGCTTCCAATGTATAGTATATCATATCACTATATGGTTGCTTCCAAGTAAGGTTAAGATTCAGTAAAAGTTTCAGTAAAATTTGAACTTTACAAAAGAAGAAAAATTAACTTGCATAGTTTTTTAGAAACTCTTTTAATTTCACCTTTGCATTATTATATCGCTTATATCTAAAATTGTGCAACTAGACCTATCACTGCTTCAGAGATCACTATATTCCTCTGTATTCGTTGTATGGACAAACTACTTGACATTACATCACTTAACTATGTAGATGGTCTTCTCTGCACACAGGGACCTTTACATGAACACATGTAGAAACATAAAGTAAAATTTTTAAAAATGTTTACATTTTTACATAATGTACAGGTTCTAAAGACATTTTCAGTGAACATACTTTCTATAATATTTCAGCCTCACATGCTCAGTTAGCCTATTTTTAGATGCCATGAATGCACAACTTTTAATGACCCTTTCCTGATTAATCCCTACTGTGCCACGTTCATCATATATGTGCATGTATGGTACTTGGGGAGTGGGTCTCATCTATTGGTTGGCATCTGAATTCAAGAAGGAAATGCTAGCTCAAGATGATGCCTTTACAAAGTTCCTTGTGTTTCAGCTAAAGTGACCGAAAGCAGAATGAGTGGAGAAGTTACATACCTTTAGAAAGGTTAGTTTATGTGTTGCAAATGTATACCTTAATTATCTATTACAAGAAAAAATGCCTTTATGACCCTAAAAATCCCATTCCTACCCTATGTAATACCACATGTATAGCACAAAATCTAAAATGAGATAACATGTAATACCTTTACTGACTAAACCTAAATACATGACAAATGCACATTTGTGTATTCTAGCTTTTTATGTATGTGTCATAGGCACAGGAATTGAGGTAAAATCTCACAGTAACACAGACAGCTATAGACACACAACATGGGTATTTATGTTTCCCATATCTTTCCAGAATGAAAGGAAAACGTTGTGGCTGGAGTTGGTCTACCTTGCCAGTTCTGGGAAATACACTTTTAGTTACCTATTTCCCATATTATACTGTATGTGAATTTCCTCTTTCATTTAAGGTAATTTGAATAGTGATCTTCATTTCAACATCACTAAGGAGAAAAAAAAACATTCCAATCTGTCCTGTGTTACTAAATTGAAAGACAAATGATGACACTATCAGCATGTTATTCTGAGGCCAATAAAGATATTTTACAATTATAGTCGCCTATAGCAAAGAGTAGATTGATTTGCCAGAATCTTGATTTGCCACTAAACAGACTGGTTGTAGAAAGAGAATCAGCTCTGTATATTGGCAAAGAAGTCCTGTGGACTATTCCAGACTTCCTCGCTATTACCAATTCTGCAGCGAGTATCCTACTTTCATTTAGGATGAATTTCACTCCTGAGCCCATCTTGCACAGCATAACCTTTGTCTCTGGTGGGAGAGGTCCCTAAAGGCCAATAATCTGAAAGAAAGAACAAGCCAGCCCCCTCGCTATAAAAGGGTGGACTCCAAAATATCTCATATTGTCAGTATTTGTTTAAGCTGTAGGGAAAGCTGACTAATCTGTGTAGTAAGTGATACTTTGCTATATAGTGTCATACAGTGATATACTGTGCTACACTGTGATGTATTGTGCTATACCAGTGATGGTGAACCTTGGCACTCCAGATGTTTTGGAACTACATTTCCAGTGATGCTCATGCACTCTGCAGTGTAGTTGAGCATCATGGGAAATGAAGTTCCAAAACATCTGGGGTGCCAAGGTTCGCCATCACTGCTATACAGTGCTATACTGAAGATTGCAGTGTGGTGAAATATATAGCCATATGTACTCCTCTCAGTTCACAGTTCCATATACCTTACTGTCCTCTTAGGACAGGGGTGCCCAACCTTTTTAGGAGCAAGTTCCACTTTAGCAACTTGGTAACAGGTTTGGGGCCACAATGAGCGTAAAGGGTGGATGGCAGGTCTGTGTCCACTCTGCATATGTAGAGCAGACACGGACGCAGACCGCTCTACCCTAAGGGCTCTTCGGACCGCCCAGACAGAAGGGGAGAGATCCTCTTCTATTTTTTTAAGCAGATCAGATTGCAGATAGGCGGGTATAAACGGACATAAGTCGTATAGAGGTGCATGGAGAGTCCTTTGAGTCCACCTGAAAAACAGACAGGTGGACCCGGTCGGAACCGATCGGGTGAAATGGGCCTAAGGCTGCTTTAACACTGATGCACAGCAGTTTATCTGCACCTCAACAGACCTCAATCTTCTTCCTCAAGATTCCTGCAGCTGGCTGCTGGCTGTCCTCCAGGGCTGGTACTGCTGGGTGGTACTGCCGGTGGGTACTGCTGACAGGTGCTGGTGTTGCTGTTGGGTACTGCTGGCTGGTACTGCTGGCAGGTACTGGTACTGCTGGTGGGTACTGGTACTGCTTACTGGTACTGGTACTGCTGGTGGGTACTGGTACTGCTGGCTGGTACTGCTGGTTGGTACTGGTACTGCTGGCTGGTACTACTGATGGGTACTGGTACTGCTGGTGGGTACTTCTGGCTGGTACTGGTACTGCTGGTGAGTACTGCTGGCTAGTACTGCTGGCGGGTACTGGTAATACTGGTGGGTACTGGTACTGCTGGCTAGTACTGGTACTGCTGACTGGTACTGGTACTGCTGGCAGATACTGCTATCTGGTACTGGTACTGCTGGCAGCTACTGCTGGCTGGTACTGCTGGTTTGTACTGCTGGCTGGTACTGATGACTGGTACTGGTACTGATGGCGGGCACTGGTACTGCTGGCTAGTACTGGTACTGCTGGCTGGTACTTCTGGTGGGTACTGGTACTGATGGCTTGTACTGCTGGCTGGTACTGATGGCGGGTACTGGTACTGCTGGCGGGTACTGCTGGCTGGTGCTGATGACTGGTACTGCTGGCTGGTACTGGTTCTGATGGCTGGTACTGCTGGGTGGTACTGATAACTGGTACTGGTACTGCTGGCAGGTACTGGTACTGTTGGCGGGTACTGCTGGATGGTACTGGTACTGATGATGGGTACTGGTACTGCTGGCTGGTACTGATACTGATGACTGGTACTGATGGTTGGTACTGATGGCGGGTACTGGCACTGATACTGCTGGCTGGTACTAATACTGGTGGCTGGTACTGATGGCTGGTATTGATACTGCTACTGTTGGCTGGTATTGATACTGGTACTGCTGGCTGGTACCGATGGCTGCTGTCCCAGGTGGTGGGTTCCCGTGTCCCGACCCGCCATCCCTGAGCATCATTGTGACAGAAGCATGTGGCTGCAGTAGAGAGCAGAGCCAATGCTTCCTGTCACAGGTGGAGTACATTTGGTATCACTCCGCCTGTGATGGAGGTGGTGCTATACAGTAAGCATCGGCTCTGCTTCCTCAAACGGCAGCTCAGTTCTTTTCGCTAATCCTCGGATATGGCGGGTTGCAAGATGGTGCGGTTGGGCACCCGTCTTAGGACAGCTTTTTTTTCCTTTGAGGTTTATTGTTTGTTTGTTTTTTTCATTTAACAAATTTTTGCTAGGATTCAAATACAAAAATAGTGGTGTTTTGTTTGGGTGGTTAGTCTTTTAGGGGATATCTATGTATCCGTGGTTGCTCACCTCTCCTTTCTGCCCCACATCATTTCATAATCCAAACCTCAATTACATCTCCGAAATTATGAATGCTGCTGACAGACACGTCCACCTTGCCAACTGTTTAGCCATACCAACCTCATCTGAAATGATCAAGTTTACCATCCTCTTTGCTCCTCATAAAACCTCCTGCTTTCTAGCTCCCTAATACTTCCCATGCTCGCCTATATCCTTACTCTGTTTGCCTGTAGGTAATCTAGGTAATCCCTGATCTCTTCAAGGGAGGTCTATCCTGCTAAAACAAATAAAATAGTATATATATATATATATATATTCATGTGACAACACTGAAGAAATTACACTTTGCTACAATGTAAAGTAGTGAGTGTACAGCTTGTATAACAGTGTAAATTTGCTGTTCCCTCAAAATAACTCAACACACAGCCATTAATGTCTAAACTGCTGGCAACAAAAGTGAGTACACCCCTAAGTGAAAATGTCCAAATTGGGCCCAATTAGTCATTTTCCCTCCCCGGTGTCATGTGACTTGTTAGTGTTACGGGGTCTCAAGTGTGAATGGGGAGCAGGTATGTTAAATTTGGTGTTATCGCTCTCACGCTCTCATACTGGTCACTGGAAATTCAACATGGCACCTCATGGCAAAGAACTCTCTGAGGATCTGAAAAAAAGAATTTTTGCTCTACATAAAGATGGCCTAGGCTATAAGAAGATTGCCAAGACCCTGAAACTGAGCTGCAGCACGGTGGCCAAGACCATACAGCAGTTTAATGGGACAGGTTCCACTCAGAACGGGCCTCGCCAGGGTCGACCAAAGGTGTTGAGTTCACGTGCTCAGCGCCATATCCAGAGATTGTCTTTTGGAAATAGACGTATGAGTACTGCCAGCATTCCTGAAGAGGTTAAAGTAGTGGGGGGTATGCCTGTCAGTGCTCAGACCATACGCCGCATACATCAAATTGGTCTGATTGGCTTTCGTCCCAGAAGGAAGCCTCTTCTAAAGATGATTGACAAGAAGGCCCGCAAACAGTTTGCTGAAGACAAGCAGACTAAGGACATGGATTACAGGAACCATGTCCTGTGGTCTGATGAGACCAAGATAAACTTATTTGGTTCAGATGGTGCTAGGTAAGGAGTATAAAGATGAGTGTGTCTTGCCTACAGTCAAGCATGGTGGTGGGATTGTCATGGTCTGGGGCTGCATAAGTGTAGCCGGCACTGGGAAGCTACAGTTCATTGAGGGAACCATGAATTCCAACATGTACTGTGACATACTGAAGCAGAGCATGATCCCCTCCCTTCAGGGACTGGGCCACAGGGCAGCATTCCAACATGATAAAGACCAAACACACCTCCAAGATGACCACTGCCTTGCTAAAGAAGCTGAGGGTAAAGGTGATGGACTGGCCAAGCATGTCTCCAGACTTAAACCCTATTGAGCACCTGTGCGGCATCCTCAAATGGAAGGTGGAGGAGCGCAAGGTCTCTAACATCCACCAGCTCTGTGATGTCTTCATGGAGAAGTGGAAGAGGACTCCAGTGGCAACCTGTGAAGCTACGTTGAACTCCATGCCCAAGAGGATTAAGGCAGGGCTTGAAAATAATGGTGGCCACACAAAATATTGACACTTTGGACCCAATTTGGACATTTTCATTTAGGTGTGTACTCACTTTTGTTGCCAGCAGTTTAGACATTAATGGCTGTGGGTTGAGTTATTTTGATTGGACAGCAAATTTACACTGTTATACAAACTGTACACTCACTACTATACATTGTAGCAGAGTGTCATTTCTTCAGTATTGTCACATGAAAAGATATAATAAAATATTTATAAAGATGTGAGGGGTGTACTCACTTTTGTGCGATAATATATATATAAGATATATATATATATCTATATATATATATATATAGATATATATATATATATCTATATATATCTATATAGATATATATATATATATATATATATATATATATATATATATATATATATATATATATATATATATATATATATATATATATATATATATATATAGGTCTATCTATCTATCTATCTATCTATCTATCTATCTATCTATCTATCTATCTATCTATCTATCTATCTATCTATCTATCTATCTATCTATCTATCTATCTATCTATCTATCTATCTATCAATCTATATATATCTATATATATCTATATATATATATAGATATCTATATTTATATATAGATATATATCTATATATATATATATAGATATATATCTATATATATGTATATATATTGCTTTTGGCTTGCTATGTTGCTTTAAGTTTGGGGTATGCAGCATACAATTGCTGCTGAACAGTTGTTGGAGCTGCCCTTTGTTTGCAGCATGTTTTACGGTCACTAGTTTATAAAAAGCATGGCACATTCACACGCCTATTGCCATAGGTTCAATAATAGCTAGGCATTTATTTACTTTCCAAAAAATATTACAATTGCTGGCAAAACTAAAATGATAGGCAGAGGTGCTGTGGGTGACAGTAGTAGGGGGTCCTGCAGGACAGGAGTTGGTAGGGACGCACACAGTGGAGGTAAGGAAATTTTTCTTCTCAATCAAATTATTTTTATTGCATTTTTTTCATTATACAACAAAAAAACATATATAACATTTCCAACACATAAACCCACCCAACAGCAATACAAAAAAAAATGGTCAACAAACACAATCAGAGCACACTCAGCAGATAGACTGGCTTAAAAAAACCTTCTACATCTACATCCTTCCAGTTAAAAATCAGCCATTTGTGGGGGGGCAGGAGGCGGAGCCTAGCGGAGCAGACATGCATTGTTAGAGCTCCACACCGCTGATGAGACAAGAGAAGGACAAAGCGGAGCCTGCAGGCTCAAAAGGTATCCATTTGAACCTTTTTGCCCCAGGGAACAAACTGTGAAAGTTTGGGCAGGAAATATGGTACTGGGAGGAAACCGTGGCAGAAATAAAAATCACCTCACAAAGAGCTCACAGGCACTCACTGCAGCTGAAGCAGCTCCAGTCACCTCACAATATACAGCATCAGGGCGCTCTCACAGACAGAAAATGTCACAGCAAGACTCTCCATTTGAGTCAGATACAGAACAAATCCTCTCACAAACTTCTCCACAAGCCTCCTCAGTATCCCCAGTAATATTATTACAATTTGAAAAGATGCTTCATAAGGCTTTAAAACAAACCTCAGACCAAATAACAAAAAGCCTAACCAAAGAAATAAGAGAGCTGGGAAACTGCACCGCAGCCTTAGAAATAAAAATGGATGAAATTGAAATTACAACCCAAGAAAATATAACAGAATTGGAACAATTAAAAAAAGAGAATTTAATACTTCAAACTAAGCTCGAAGATTACGAAAATAGAGCCAGACATTCAAACTTGCGCATAAGGGGAATACCTGAAACTGTGACAGACCTGCAATCTACTATTACTGCTCTATTACAAGAACTAAAGCCAGATATCCCTATTGAATGTTTAGAACTGGACAGAGTACACAGAGCCCTCACAGCCAAAAAGAAAGATGGACCCCCACGTGATATAATCACAAAATTTCATTATTACAGAACGAAAGAACAAATACTAATTGCTGCAAGAGAAAAAAGGGAACTTAATTTTCAAGGACACAATTATCAAATTTTTGCTGACCTATCCCAACTTACTATTACTAAAAGACGATCCATGAAACCCCAACTAATGGAACTGCAACGCCACAACATTATGTATCAATGGGGTTTCCCCTTTTCAGTCAGATTTAAGTACCAAGGTACAATTTACAGAAGCAGATCAGCAGATGAACTACAACAAACCCTTTTAAAATTAAATCTGACAGAACCCACAAGCAGCAACTCTCCCACACGCAGAAGAATGACATCATCTTCACCTTCAGGCAGCACCCAGAAAATATCAGAACAAAATGGGAATCATCATTCTCACAAAAGAGGCCGTTATGCCACATTATCCATGGACCAAGAAGATTCAATGGACTGACATCCTATTTCCTGATATCTCTTCATTTATTATACTAAGAGATGGTTCTCTATAAAAAAACTGTATTTATAACTGAATGTAACTGCATTCTGATAGTCACACACTGTGTGGGATCATGTTACATTCCAGTTATATTTCTTACTACTTCTGATTCATATAGCCTTAGAATATATAAGTGAAATAAGGAAATTCTTGTTCAGTTATAAATTATCAGGTATTAACAATAGATTTATTACTTTTTAGGACAAATATGTTCAATAATCCAGAAGTAATGGAAGCTTTTTCTTTCTTTTCTTAAAACAAATATATTATTACCTAACTAGTTCCTAGAACTATGTTTTTGTTTATTCTAATCTGAAGCAATACAACCTCAATTTTATGAGTTAACATATCTAAACAGTTGCATATGAATAAAATATGTAATTGTTTACTCTAAAAGGGTTAAAATCCCAAAATAATTCAAACTATCTTCATCAATACCAAAGTTATTAACAGTACCTTTCTAACTGAATTATTTAGCCTAGGGCAAGACTAACCATATACAACCACTCTGGAATAAATAATTTCAACAAAAACTATATTCTGCACTCCAATTAATGAAACATCATTTTGATGTCTTTTGACATAGCACTTCTCTCCTGTAAGCGGAAGATCTGTGTACCCCCATTAGCCCTCCTCATTCTCCCAACCATATTATGTGGGAGTGTGACGAAGGCACTTATTCCCCTGAGAGAGATATTTATTCTCTTTCACGGGTAAATTGTGATTACTTGCAAAAAATAATTTATACAATGTATCATCTAATCTCATATGTTTTTTGTTTACTCTTTACTCCAGAATTCACTGGTTTCTTTTCTATCTATTCATCTCTTCAGTCCACACAGGTTGATCTGCGCAGTCAGCTCTGCATAACAAAAAGTAAGTCAAAACTATTTGATCTATTGCCATGGCACCACTGAATATACTTTCCCTGAATGTTCAGGGAATAAATGTCCCTAAAAAAGGACCAAAGCCTTCCGTACTTTCCATAACAAGAAGGCTCACATAGTATGCCTCCAAGAAACACATTTCACCAAAGATTCTACTCCAAAATATATTTCTCCTTTTTATCAACAAATTTACATGGCTTCTGCCTGTACCAAGCAAAGGGGAACTCTAATTGCATTTCACCGATCCACACCATTCACCTTATCATCAGGAATTAAAGACCCAGAAGGTAGATACCTGATACTCATGGGTTATATAATGGATACAGCAATCACGGTGATTTCCTACTACGCTCCTAACAAACAACCTACACCATTTCTCTCACATATATTACAAGTGATTAATACACACAAAATAGGAACAGTGATAATGTGTGGGGATTCGAACCAGGTCCTCCTCCCATTTCTAGATAAATCACCTTTTACACCATCCAAAATAACCTCTAGATTACCTTTTTCTCAACTTCTTTCCAAATACAATCTGGTAGATTCGTGGAGAGAAAGTAACCCAACGAAAAAGAAATTCACTTATTTCTCGCACCCTCATCAAACCTTCACCAGAATAGATCATATTTTTCTAACAATAGGAATGATACCAGAAATTATTGCATCAGATATAATTCCGATTCCGTGGTCTGACCATAATGCAGTATACACTACTATAGCCTCAGCCATACCAAAAGCGCATGACCCAACGTGGTACTTACCGGACATAATGCTCAAACACCCACTTCATCAGAAGGCCATTGAACAAGCTTTAAAGGAATACATATCAATTAATAATACAACAGACATGTTGTGCTTTTCTTTTATAAATTAAAGTGGATTTTAACTGTATTACGCTATGGAGCATTTCTTTCCTATTTATCCATGGTCTGTGAGCGGATAAATCACGTTTGGATTGATTTCCTGGAGAGGTGGCTTCCGATCTGCGCACTGACAGAGACCCAGTGGCTGGGGGACACAGCCACATGTGTGCATGATCTCTGTGACAGGAGATCTTTGGATCTGGTAAGGGGCTTACCTTACTTGAGGTGGAGGATCTTCTCTCTATTTTAACACCACGCTCCCTACGGAGATAATCTTTATATCACTTGAAGGAAGGGTGTCTTTCTCCCTCTATCCAACCATTTTCTACACCCACAAGACCTACAGTTCATTTCAATCTATGACTAAATGGACTCTATTTAATCGTTTTTGTTTACTGAATGTTCCACTCATTTTTTTTTGCATGCGATTCTTTTTTTTGCATGCGATTTATGTGCATTTTTTTTTTTTTTTTTTTTGTTATGAAACAATTCACTTGTGTTCATTCATAATTATGGTATTTTCAGTTAATATGATCATGTATTTGCACTAGCAGCGCAGCCTTTAAATTGTATAGCTAGTAAGGTGGAGGTTGTTTCACATCTAAGGTTGCAGCAGCAATTTACATTTCAATTTTTGGTTTGAGATATTTGTCTTTTCATCACACACATGTGGGGATCATTTCCACTTATGGGATCCAACCATTTTCTACACCCACAAGACCTACAGTTCATTTCAATCTATGACTAAATGGACTCTATTTAATCGTTTTTGTTTACTGAATGTTCCACTCATTTTTTTTTGCATGCGATTCTTTTTTTTGCATGCGATTTATGTGCATTTTTTTTTTTTTTTTTTTTGTTATGAAACAATTCACTTGTGTATATTCATAATTATGGTATTTTCAGTTAATATGATCATGTATTTGCACTAGCAGCGCAGCCTTTAAATTGTATAGCTAGTAAGGTGGAGGTTGTTTCACATCTAAGGTTGCAGCAGCAATTTACATTTCAATTTTTGGTTTGAGATATTTGTCTTTTCATCACACACATGTGGGGATCATTTCCACTTATGGGATAGCGCAGTATTTTTTACGATATATCATTTCAAGATAATCCATCTCAGAGTACAAAATCTCATCTGGAAAAATCTAGATTGGAATACGATCTATTTCTCACTGAGTCAGTTGATAAATCCCTCAAACGCTCCAAACACAATTTCTACATGAATACAAACAAACCAGGTACATATTTGGCTCGGGCATTAAATTCAACTAACAAATTTTTCAAACCAATACGTTTGAAATTATCAAAAAATGTTTACACTTGTAATCCAGTTAAAATAGTCCATAAATTTCACTCACATCTCGCAACTTTATACAAGACAAACAATGAATTTAATCCTACAGAGGCTGAATCCTTCTTCTCAAAAATAACCTTACCTGAGTTATCTCAGAATCAAAAAAGCAGTTTGGATGAGCCTATAACTATAGATGAAGTTGCTAACGCCATAAAAGACCTAAAACTTAACAAAAGACCAGGCCCAGACGGCTACTCGGCTTTATACTATAAAACATTCTCAGAAATACTCTCTCCCATTCTCACTGAAACTTTTAACAAACTTCTAGATGGACATTCTTTTCGGCAAGAAACACTAATGGCAATTGTTTGTATGATCCCAAAACCCCTCTCTGATGATACTTCCTGTGTGAATTATCGGCCTATCTCTCTGTTAAACCTCGATATTAAATTATTAGCAAAAATAATAGCAAAACGCCTCAATAGCATTATAGGAAAATTAATACATAGAGATCAAGTAGGCTTCATGCCAAATAGACAGGCAGGCGATAATATACGCAGGGCAGTGTTATTGGCACATATTGCTAAAAAACGGAAAATCCCTTTATGTTTTCTATCTCTCGATATTAAGAGGGCATTTGACACAGTATCCTGGCAATATATGCAATATTCATTACAAAAATGGGGTTTTGGACCCCACTTTTTAACATGGATCAAAGCATTATATAATAAACCCAAAGCCTATATAAAATACGCTGAATACAAATCTGAAGCCTTTAATATCGAAAGAGGTACCCGACAGGGTTGCCCATTATCTCCCTTATTCTTTGCCCTTATACTCGAACCCATGGCCCAATACATCAGAACAAACCAAACTATAACTGGCATTGAAGTAGGAGGTATTACACACAAACTATGTATATTTGCAGACGATATATTACTTTTTCTATCATCACCACAGGTCTCTGGTCCTAACTTAATACCAGCTCTTGATGGATTTGCAGCCCTATCCGGCCTTATGATTAATCCTAAGAAATGCCTAGTGCTTAATATTTCACTCACAAACATGGAATTGATCCCGGCTAGGGCTGCACTCCCATTCACATGGGCAGAAAAATCAATCCCATATCTTGGAATTCATTTAACAGCATCTCATTCTGACTTATTCTCAACCAATTATCCTCCTGTATTAAGACAGATCACAAATCTAATAAAACAATGGTTGCAACTTCCTTTATCCTGGATAGGGAAGATTAATGCAATCAAAATGACTATTCTACCCAAATTGCTTTATCTATTCAGAGTCCTCCCTATTCCAATTCCTTCCTATTTTTTGAGAATAGTACAAAAAAGAGCAACTTCGTTTATATGGGGCTCTTCTAAACCACGTATACCTATACACACACTACATCTTCCCAAAAATAAAGGAGGCCTGGGATACCCTAATTTTACTAACTACTACAGAGCAGCACATTTGGCCAGTCTGTCCAAATACCATGCAAAACAGGAAATCCCATTATGGGTATTTATAGAGGCTTCAGAAAATGACCCTCTATTAATATCAAATTTATTATGGCTTGATCCTAAAGACCGCTTTAAAATTCATAATCCCATAACTAAACACTTCTTATCTCTCTGGGATAAACTAAAAACCAAATATCAGTTACAATCTCCACACAATCCTCTCCTTTCTTTTATCAGAAATCCGGCCTTTTATCCGGCATGGATCTACCCAAATTCTTTTAAAGCTTGGACAACATCAGGCATTCAGACACTAAATGACTTCATAGCATCTAAATCATTCCTTTCATTCCCATCGCTTAGAGAAAAATATGATCTACCAAACTCTGAGATATTTAGATATCTCCAAATCAAAAATTTCTATACACCATTCCTAAAGGGGGATACACCATTATCCCAATTATCCATTTTTGAATCAATCTGTACAAAAGATCCATTTGCTAAAGGTACAATTTCATCACTTTATAATCAATTATATGGAGTAGCAAATCTTAATAGACCCTCTTACGTTCAGAGGTGGGAGGAGGACCTGGGACGAACTTTAGAAGACACGGACTGGTCTAACATATGGCTCACATCTAAGTCATCTTCACCCAACATCTTAGCACTGGAGACAAATTATAAAGTCCTAACTCGCTGGTACCTTGTACCCGCTAGAGTGGCAAAATATTCACCTAATACCTCAGCTCTTTGTTTTTGAGGATGCCCAGAAATAGGCACATATTTACACATATGGTGGACGTGCCCAGTAATCCAAACTTTCTGGAGGGAAGTCTTCGTGATTGCATCTAAAATATTTAAAAAAATAATACAACCAGATCCATATATAACTTTACTTAATCTAAAACCGGAATGGTTAACACTCTCTCAATTCAAACTTATGATCCAACTAATAACGGCTGCAAAACAAACAGTGGCCAAGGCATGGAAATCTCCTACATTGGTACTAGCAGAAACAATTCACAGAATGAATAATACAATGTCCCATGCTAAGATGGTAGCCATCGATCAAAATCAAATTCCAAAATTTGAAAAACTTTGGCATCCTTGGATAAAACAACAGTTCCTGTCAAACTTCAATGACTCTGTCCTGTTGCCATGGTAACAGATTAAATGACTTACAGAGACACCCATTCTAAGGCTTCAAAGAGAACTAAAAAGAATAATAAACTGACGAGCGGGACAACCTTGTGGACCATACCTCTACCTTTCAACCCTTTTTCTTCTTTCTCTTTCCTTTTCTCCACCTTACGATTAAAGCTCATTATCAGAATTTATTTGACCTATATACACTCTACTTGTAAACAATATGTATAGTAGGTATAAAGCATTTAAATACCTACAAAAGTAACTAAGGAAATGATATATATCTTTAATTTAGGTTTACGTGAACCCGATGTTTAATATTTGAAATTCCATGATATTTACCAATATAAACCCTACTGTAAAACAATGAGCTTACTTTATATATCCTTGTAAACTTACTTTATGTATCTTTATAACATTGTATACTCAATAAACTTCTTTTGACAAGGAAAAATCAGCCATTTGTTATATTGGTTATTTTTTATTGGCTTCCAACTCCTCTGCAACTAATACACCTTCCACGGGCCAAAAAAAAAAAAATACTTTTCACTGAAAAGGTGGATTTCTTTTTTTTTATTTTAATACACTTTTTATTACTTTATTCTTTATTACAGATGCCTTTCTTTAAATTAATTTGGGTTTTGTTGTAAAACACTTCTTCATTACTCAATCCTTCATTAAAATGGCCCAATTTTTCTTAAATATTGCTTCCACCTTCCTATATTATACATTCAAATTGATGATAGATGTCATTTAATTTTCTTTGTTATTTTTTGTCTTTATTCATTTTTTTTATGCAAGATGCCCTCTCAAGATATTTTATCAATCTAATTAATCTCTTCTTCTAAAATTTCCTTTTATGTGCCTTTTCTATAAATCTATTTTTATGATGTTTGCCTGAACTGAAAAATCATTTTCTTTCCTGCAATTTTCAATTGCATTTATGGACTTCTTAGAATACTTTTTAGCCAAATGCGATGATGGCAGCCGATAATGGTGGGTACCTATTCCTATCTCTTTGAAAAAAAACTTTAGTGCACAAAAACACCTTGATCCACAAAAAGGTTTACATGTAGGAAGTTTGCAGACTCTCTGATATACTAGTGGACACTTTTCATACCCTGCCTTGAAAAAGTATTCCCGCCCCTTGCAATTTTTCACTATTTATCATGTTACAACCAAAAATGTAATTTTTTTTTTATTGGGATTTTATGTGATAGATCAACATAAAGTCGCACATAATTGTGTAGTGGAAGGAAAATGATAACTGGTTTTCCAATTTTTTTACAAATAAATATGTGAAAAGTGTGGTGTGCATTTGTATTCAGCCCCCCCCCGGGTCAATACTTTGTAGAACCACCATTCGCTGCAATTACAGCTGCAAGTCTTTTTAGGTATGTCTCTACCAGCTTTGCACACCTAGAGAGTGACATTTTTGCTCATTCTTATTTGCAAAAAAGCTCAAACTCTGTCAGATTAGATGGAAAGCATCTGTGAAAAGCAATTTTCAAGTCTTGCTACAGATTCTCAATGGGATTTAGGTCTGGACTTTGACTGGGCCATTCTAACACATGAATATTCTTTGATCTAAACCATTTCATTGTAGCTCTGGCTGTATGTTTAGGGTTGTTGTCCTGATGGAAGGTGACCCCCCATCCCAGTCTCAAGTCTTTTACAGACTCTAACAGGTTTTCTTCTAAGATTGCCCTGTATTTTGCTCCATTCATCTTCCCATCAACTCTGACCAGCTTCCCTGTCCCTGCTGAAGAAAGGCATCCCCACAACATGATGCTGCCACCACAATGTTTCATGGTGGAGATGCTGTGTTCAGAGAGATGGGCAGTGTTAGTTTTCCACCATGCATAGCTGTCATGAATCTGAAGTAATGTTTCATCTCCTGCCTGTCTGCTTACCTCTCTGGTCTGTGTATCAGCTTAGGGGCTATGCTCTCACACCAGTGTGTTTAAGTAATCTTCTCTCAGCATGGCTCCACCCCAACCTCTAACAGGAAACACTATTTAACCCCATGCACTGCAAGCCCGCCTTACCTGAGCAACAGTTGTGTTTAGGATTCTGTGTGGCATCTTGCTGTATGTTTATCTCTGACTTCTGTGTACCGACCTTGGCGTGTCCTTCTGATCATTCCTATCTGCTAGTTGCCCCAACCTTGGCTTTTTCTCCTGACTATCCTGTGTTTAACTCTGTACTGCTGCTTCTGCTTTGTCCACCAGAGCCAGTCCATGAGCATGAGCTGAAGGACCCTGAGGGCCGCAACCTGGAATCAGCTGCAGCCAAATCCATCCTCCCCACCAGAGGCTCTGGTGAAAACCTGCTGGCTCTTAGATTCCACACCCTGGGGAATCTTACGTTCTAGCTCCCTGTTTGGTCTGTGTCAGTGTTCAGGTGGAGCTGCTTTCCTGAACCACCCAGAGCTCCATCTGCAGCAGTCATCCGAAGGGTCCACAACCTTAGCAGTGCGCTCCTAACCCCAGTGGTGTGCATTTGTCACCTGGCCTCAGGTGACCTGACAATAGCGTTTTGCATTTCAGCCAAAAAGATACATTTTGGTCTCATCTGACCAGAGCACCTTCTTCCACATGTTTGCTGTGTCCCCAACATGGCTTTTCACAAACTGCAAATGGGACTTCTTATGGCTTTCTTTCAACAATGGCTTTCTTCTTGCCACACTTCCATAAAGGCCAGATTTGTGCAGTGCACGACTAATAGTTGTCCTGTAGATCCCTGTGGAACCCTCGCCGGCCCTCTGCACTAGAGGAATGACCCGTAAAGGACAGAATGAAGCTAAGACTTCCAAGATGGCGCCATGGTGTTCACACTGAAGGGAACTCCACATGGCAACGACAAGATGAAGGACCTGGGACCCAAAACGAGCTTCCTAAGACCCTGGGTAAGGAAGCTCCAAGGGACATGTTATACTATGTCCAGAAGATGTCAGGGCTCCCGGAGACAGAACATACATCCCGCTCTGAGGGGATAGCACATCAGTGGGGAAGAAGAGGCTAATCATGCAGACCCCATGGCCTTGGTACAGCACAACTCGGAAACAACTGACATGGCTCAGCCCACCTTGGCAGACTGTGAACTGTGACTGTGTAAAGCTGTGAACAACTACAAAGCGTCTGTTAACACACAAGGAGCAGTTTGGGGGACTGCGGGAGGATGTGTCATTACTGAGGCAGGATTTACAAAAGACCCGGGAGAGAACCACGGCTGTGGAGAGTAGGGTCAGTGACATGGAGGGTCAGTTACCTCCCATAGCCCAGGATACTAAAGCTGCATATCAGATAGCAAGAGAGGAAAATGATAGAGTGGAGGATATGGAGAATCATCTCAGAGGAAATAGCATACGCATTGTGGGCCTCCTTGAATGGGTGGAGAGCAGGGACCCCACAACATTTGAGGAGAACTGGTTACTTAGATATTTAACAAGAATGCTTTCACACCCTTCTTTGCAGTGGAATACGCTCACAGAGTGCCATCTCGCCGCCCCAACTGGGGGGACCATCCAGATCAATCCTGTGCTAACATCCAACATAATGGCACCAGGGTGTCATTTTACCCTGACTTCTGGGCAGGAGTAAAGAAAAGCAGAGC
The DNA here is from genome assembly GCA_037952925.1 of Lithobates clamitans. Classification (NCBI taxonomy): domain Eukaryota; kingdom Metazoa; phylum Chordata; class Amphibia; order Anura; family Ranidae; genus Lithobates; species Lithobates clamitans. The sequence goes on from JBBGZY010000353.1 coordinate 4,168,999, forward strand.
CAAATTTACTGAAGTTAAACACTGTCAGAGGCTCCTGCAGTTACCATATGCAATGCTGTACCCTGCAAAACTCTGGGTTGCTGTGAGGGGTCAAGCTCAGTTCTTTGAGTCGGCCAAGGAAGCTTCAGCCTGGCTTGATCGAAATGAGCAGGCTTTAAAGCATCAAGCGCATAATGTGGAGGAGGACTGACATCTGACACCTGGTTATGCTATCCAGATCTAAGTTTACAAACCCATCTTTACTGATTACTGTATTTAAATTGGGGGGGGGGCGTCTTTCATTTGCTATGATGATGTTCTCTGGCTGGGGGACATAATATCGATGCAGATCAAGATGAGAGCTACTTGACTCAAACACTGGATTTACAAATTTTGAAAACGAACAAGTGGGTGGTTGATTATCGCAGTGATGGCTAATGTTGCCCTGTTGGCAGTTTACGATGAACAATGGTTTGGTAGGTATGCAGTTTTGGTTCAATTCTCTTTCAGCAGCTGGAGAACCAACAGTAACAGATACAGAGGAAAAGATATGACTCAACAGTACAAACAATGGGAGGCCTTTAAGAGGTACTTGAGGGGCTTATTAATAAAATAAATGAAGTAAAACATGCTTCCTCCTTCCTTAAGGCTGAGGTGGAATCTCGGGTTCAGGTGCTGGAACAACAATACATTGCAGATCCCTCTGACTCAGCTAAGGAAGCGTTGCAGGCAGCCCATTCTGCCTATGAGCATTTGCTCTCCTCCTCGGCTGAAAAAAAGAGATTTGTCTATAAACAGGTGTTCTTTGAGGAGGGTGAGAAAACTGTCCGCCTTCTGGTGAGGATTGCGAACTCTCACCAAAGATCCCCTGCTATAGGAGCCATTAAATCCTGGGCCAGTCCCCTAGTGCGCTCGCCGGAGTTGATCATGCAGAAATTAGCTAGTTTCTATGAATCTCTTTACTGTCCTGGTACCTCCTACATCCAGGAAGAACTTGACCTGTATCTACAAAACATATCTTTTCCTGAACTGTCTAGAAACCAGAGGAAAGGGTTGGAGGCTCCACTTACCCTAGCAGAATTGCAGGTGGGGGTTGGTTCTTTTCCTGAATGCAAGGCTCCGGGGGAGAATGGGATCCCCATAGAAATATACAAACATTATTCTGCTACCACGTTTGCTGAAAGTTTTCAATGAGTCCCAGGAGAGGGGTGTTCTCCCCCCCTTAATGTCAAAAGCAAATATTATTTTACTACTCAAACTAGGTAAGGACCCTGTTGACCCAATTTCATATCGACCAATTTCGTTACTGCCGAGTGACATTAAGATCTTGGCAAAGGTGTTGGCAATACAGCTGAATGGGGTGGTTACATCTCTTGAGCATGATGACCAGGCTGGTTTCATGCCTAATAAATCTATGGCCATTAACTTGTGACAAGTGTTTTTAAATATACAGTCCCCTGCTGATAACATGGGTAGCAGAGCTTTGGTATCAAAGATGCCACAAAGGCGTTTGATAGTATTGACTGGAGTTATCTATGGGCAGTGTTAAAGAAGTTCAGATTTGGTCCTAACTACATATCATGGGTACGCCTTCTTTATAATAAACCACAGGCTGCCATTTGGGACTTTGGCACTCTATCTCATAATTTCGCATTGAGGAGAGGAACTAGGCAGGGATGCCCTTTGTCCCCTCTCATCTTTGCATAAGCTATTGAACCGCTGGCAATTGAGATCAGGGCTAATCCACACATTATAGGCTTTTGTTATGGCAATCTGCAGGAAAAGGTAATGTTATACTCCGACTATACCCTGCTTATGTTGGGTGATACTGATCTTTCCTTGCGGGAGGCCATGATAACCATTACAAAATTTGGTGGATTTTCCGGTTTACAAATAAATTGGTCAAAATCTGCTCTACTTATATTAGATGGGCGTAAAGCACAGTCTGTAACCTCTTCATACCCCATACCCATTACCACCTCTTTTAAATATTTGGGGATTCAGGTTACTTCTGGTCCGTGGGATTTTAGTCGTTTAAACATCTCCCCTCTCCTCCAACGGTTTAGGGATAAGGTCAAAACGTGGAATGCCCTCTGCTATCGGTGGCAGGGAAGGTAAACTTGATGAATATGATACTTATGCCACAACTTCTTTACTTTCTTCACAATGCCCCCATGGTTATTCCCTTAAAGATTTTTAGAATAGTAAATACCATTTTCCGTAGCTTATTCTGGAAAGACCAACCCCCCAGAATCAAACTAGAACATCTACAAATACCCAAAGATTATGGTGGGTTGGCTTTGCCAAACTGATGGCTGTAGTACCTGGCAGCACAGCTGCAACACCTTATTGGCACTTTTGGGTCTGTAGGGGACTCAGGGAACAAGACCCCATGTTCTGCACAGACAGTAATGCTCCATACTGTTGGCAGAGGACCTATTTCAATGGATCTGGAGGCTCAGGCCTTTGCAAAGCCGCATAAAAATGACCCAACCTATAGTCTCGGTCAAAAGGTGTGGAGTAAATCCAAAAAGAAAAAGATAAAACTGTGCATAGGTAAATATAAACAAATTTGAAAGCTGCAGTCCCTATGTATAACACAAACATAAATGAAACCAAGTAAGAAAATGTGAAACTGCGCTAATAGACTGATATAAATGACAATTGACCATCATAGGGTGCAAAAAAGGCCATGTAAATTTATGGAGCATATAAATAATTGCTCATAAGAAATATACATTCAATACATGTGCAAAAGTGCATAATCATGTGCATCAGTGCAAATTTTGAGACATATTAAAAGTCCATATAGTAAATGCGATGACCACCCAAGTGCTGATGAGTGTTGAAAGTTTGTTGATGAAAATATGAAGTGTCAGATCCACCGTCACCAAATATAAAAGCTGGTTGCTTACCAGAGACCCATGACCCCCCACTACACAGGGTCTGGGTAAGCTGTTAGGGAATAATCACTCCGGACCTCCATCAAAAACCAGACAGCTCCGCTGTGTTGAAAAAGTTGGGGGCCTTGATAACAGATGGATCAGTAGCGGGTCAGCAAACCCTCAGCACGGAAAGCCATAAATGGAAAGAGAGCTCCAAATAGTGTAAAATCCTTTGGTTTTATTAAAAAAATGTATATAAACACTCACATGTAAAATAACTCTGGCGATCGAAGTGAAGAGAAGTCTGGGGCACGGGCCGGATACCCACAGACAGCCCGTCCTACTGGTAGCCACAGCGATAGGAGGTGACGCGAAAAAGTCGCTCCGTTCCGCCCGGAGTAAATCCAAGTATCTCCAGAAGGCAGATGGCTGTACTGACTATAGTCCCATTTGGTTAAATAGCAAACACAGTAGAGTGAATTGTGTGCACTCTGGATGAGGGTGCAGCTAAAAAACCAGCACATTAATTATTTAAATAAAGTCCATATTGGCAATGTCCATAAAAACAATTAAAACTAGTAGGAAAGAAGGCTGCCTGCTTGCAGAAAGAAGTTGATCTAAAACGAAATGAGGAGAAGGAAGTGGCGCTTTCTAAGCGTAGTAAATACAATTGAATGAAATCAATATAAAAGAATGGCGAATACACTCACAAACAAATGAGAGAGAAAGGCATGATTAATGGTGTCATCCACGCTAATCCAAAGGGTGCAGAGCTGGGACCGGTGTGTCAGGACGCCGTCCTCGGTATCGAGTGCAGTGGTGGAGTCCAATGCCTTCAGTATCCGGGGGAAGGGATCTATGAACACAGGAACGTCTTGCTACAGTGTCGTCACTTCCGGATTAGAGTTCAGCGGGAGGGTGCACCGTACCATCACGCTGATTGACAGCAGCGGGAGCCAATGCATCTTATGCATTAAGGTGAAAAACACGAGGGTTTACAATCCCTTTAAATTACACACAGGTGGACTCTATTTACTAATTGGGTGACTTCTGAAGGTAATTGGTACCACTTAATTTTTGTTAAGGGTATCAGAATAAAGGGTGCTGAATACAAATGCACGCCCCACTTTTCAGATATTTATTTGTAAATAAATATGTAACCCATTTATCATTTTCCTTCCACTTCACAATTATGTGCCACTTTGTGGTGTCTATCATATAAAATCCCAATAACATACATTTATGTTTTTGATTTTAACCTGATAAAATGTGGAAAATTTCAAGGGGTATGAATACTTAATTATTATTATTGTTATTCATTTAATTTAAAAATGAGCATAAACTTTCTTCTGACCCTTTCCACAGCATTATTGCATCATCTATAAAACGAAACCAAAAAATGTGTTGCACAAAAAGTGTCATCAAATAGCAAAAAATAATAATTAAATAAGTGGCAGCTGCACTAACAAAATGTCCACATAAACATTATACATATTAATATTACTGAAAAACGTGTTGCGTTTTTTCAATATAAAGTGCATACATTCATAACAATTAATCAAGAAAAACATTCATATATATCATAAACTGTAAATAAGAATGTGTTAAAAAAAGCATTGATAAATAATCCGGTAATGTTCAGTAAATAATCCAGTAAAGTTAATTTATACTTGTGTATCAACAAAAATCCAAATTTCAGTGTGGATAGCAAAACCTTCACACTCAAAAAATGCACACCCAACTCTCAAGCCACTTACCAGCTACTCTGACCCCAAGATGGGGGTCTGGCTGCACTTTATCCCAGTATCCCCGTGAGATGGATGGATATCAGGAGCCAAGATTCCAGGATGGGTTACCATACAACCAGGATGTTCAACAGTGGGCTCAACAAAAGGGAGAGACAAAGGAACTTTTTAATGAAGGTTAAAGTGATTGTAAACCCACAAAAAAGAAAATTAAAGAAAAAAACCTACAAGACAAAGGCATAATGAGCTACTATACGTAGCATAGTAGCTCATTATGAAACACTTACCTCAGATCGAAGCCCCTGCAGCCGTCTCGACACACTACTATGCCTGGCAACATGTCTCCTGGAGTTATTTCTGGCACTGTGATTGGCCGGAGCCGCGATGATGTCACTCTCATGCATGCAAGCTGGAGCTGCTGGTAGAGACACATCAGCTACAGCGCATGTGCCGATGACGTCGGCGCATGCTGATACAGGGGATGTCTCCTAAACCGTGCAGGTTTAGGAGATATCCACGGTAGCTACAGGTAAGCCTTATTATAGGCTTACCTGTAGTGAAAAGTGGTCTGTAAGGGTTTACAACCACTTTAAAACTACTTACAAAAAGCCAGGAGTAAAATCGCATATAAAACCATGAATCACATGCAGACACCCCAGCAGGTGCAATAAAGTCACCGATGTAGCTCCTCCCGACTAGTTTCATTCAAAAGAACATTATCAAGGCATAAAGGAGCATAGCAGTGGATACATATTGTCATGAACGGGTGTGACCAGAACCGTGTGAACTGCGACAGAGGACACCAAAATGTATATAAGTGAAAATATAATAATTTATTAAAGTAAGTGAATAATATAGTACAACCACCTCCAATATGACACAGTGCAATAACCAACCAACAGACAGATACCCACAAATGACAACAGACAGATAAGTACAATAAATGGGAAATACCAGGATCATAAACAATAGCCAGGCCAGGGTCATACACAGGGAGATCAGCAGATGGGATAAGGAACACAGGACAGGGAGAGGATGGATGGATCAGACTGCAGGCAGGGATGCAAGGTAACAGGTGGGACAGGATAGGGATCCGGACAGGGAGACAGGATCAGATACACGGGTCACAGGTTCAGGGCACAGGAACAGGTTCAGAATCAGGATCAGATCACAAGCTAGCAAGTCAGGGCGCAAGGAAGAAACCAAGGCAAACATGTGAGTGCTTGCTGGGTATTTATAGGCCTGTGATTGGCCTCAAGTGACATCTGATTGTAGGAGGTACTGTCTGCTCCACACTGCCAGCATCCATCCGCTGGTGGACACTAGTACTGCGGCCCAAAGATGACATAGCATCAGCAGGGAAAAGCTCTCCTGACAGTTCCAAACTGCCAGGAGACACCTGCTGGTGGACCTCAGTACTGCATGCCAAATGACAGATATTACCAGCGAATGGAACCTTTCCTGACAGTACCCCCCCTCAAAGGAGCGGCCTCTGGACGCTCCAACTGGTTGTAATTGTCCATAGTTTATGGCATCAAGCAGAACAACAGATGGGGGTATGTCAGGCTGGGCAACAGGCACTTCAGGCTGGGCATCAGGCACCTCAGGGCAGACAGCGGGCACATCAGGGCAGACAGTGGGCTCCGGGTCGTCGAGCTGGGCAGCAGGCTCCGGGTCGTCGAGCTGGGCAGCAGGCTCTGGGTCATCGAGCTGGGCAGCAGGCTCTGGAACATTAGGCCAAACAAAGAGCACCGTAAGGGCAGGCTGGATCACAGGCACTGGCTCAGCAAGCTAGGTAATGGGCCCCAGCCCAGTGGGATGGGTAACGGGCCCCAGCTCAGCACTGGTCTGGCAAGCTGAATAACGGGTACTGGCTTAACAGGCCGCGTAACGGACTCCGGTTGAACAGACTGGATAACGGGCACCTGTTCAGCAGACTGGGTAACAGGCCCCGGTTCAGCAGACTGGGTAACGGGCACCGGTTCAGCAGACTGGGTAACGGGCACCAGTTCAGCAGGCTAAGACATGGGCACCGAAACTTCAGGCTGAGATATGGGCACGAAACTTCAGGCTGAGACCTGGGCACCAAAACTTCAGGCTGAGATACTAATTTCAAGACTCTGGAAGGCAGGCAACGAGACACTAGGCTGGAAAGCAAGCACCGAGACATCAGGCTGAAAGGTGGGCACATTAGACTGGGAAGCGGGCACATCAGGCTGGAAAGCGGGCACATCAGACTGGGAAGCGGGCACATCAGACAGGGAAGCGGGTACCGAGACATCAGACAAGGCAGCAGGTACTGGAACTTCAGACTGGGCAGCAAACACAGGCGCTGGCACATCAGGCAGAACAGCAGGTGCTGGCACAACAGGCTGAACAATGGGTGCATCGGACTGGATAGCAGGTACTGGAACTTTGAACCGGGCAGCAGGCACAGGAGCTGGCACAACAGGCAGAACAGCAGGTACTGGCACAACAGGCTGAACAGCAGGTACTGGCACAACAGGCTGAACAACAGATTCATCAGACTGGGCAGTAGTCACTGGAGCGTCAGACTGGAACATGGACACTGGGATGTCAGGCTGAGCAGCAGGCAGTGGGACCTCAAACTGGACAGTGGGCACAGGCATTGGCACAACAGGCTGAGCAGCAGACACTGGCACATCAGGCTGGGCAGCAGACAGGAGCACATCAGGCTGGGCAGCGGACGGTGGCCTATCAGGCTGGGCAGCAGACGGTGGCACATCAGGCTGGGCAGCAGACGGTGGCACATCAGGCTGGGCAGCGGACGGTGGCACATCAGGCTGGGCAGTGGACAGGGGCACATCAGGCTGGGCAGCAAACGGTGGCACATCAGGCTGGGCAGTGGACGGTGGCACATCAGGCTGGGCAGCGGACAGGGGCACATCAGGCTGGGCAGCGGACAGGGGCACATCAGGCTGGGCAGCGCACAGGGGCACATCAGGCTGGGCAGCAGATGGTGGCACATCAGGCTGGGCAGCAGATGGTGGCACATCAGGCTGGGCAGCAGACGGTGGCACATCAGGCTGGGCAGCAGACAGGAACACATCAGGCTGGGCAGCAGACAGGAACATATCCGCCTGGGCAGCGGACAGGAACACATCAGGCTGGGCAGCGGACAGGGACACATCAGGCTGGGCAGCGGACAGGAACACATCAGGCTGGGCAGCGGACAGGAACACATCAGGCTGGGCAGCAGACAGGAACACATCGGGCTGAGACACTGGCTGCATAGCAGGTAGAGATTTGGCAGAATTAGATGGGTTATCAGGTTCAGCTGGCATGCAAGCAGACTGGAGCAGGTTGGTTGGTGTGGAGGCAGGTTGGGTTACCGGCAGGATCGTGTGGGTTGGAGAGAACTTCCGTTTCTTCTTTGGCTTAACTGCTGGAGATCTGTAGGTGACTGCAGGACTGTAGGTAGGAGGTGAGGAGAAGGGCTGGGATATGGCAAGGAAGCGGGAACAGTGGCCAGAGGAAGTTCTTGTGGGGAAGTTGTAGGTAGCAGAGAAGAGGCAGGCGGGTAAAGGCAGGATAAGTGCAGCGGGTAGAGACAGGGTATTGATATTTGGTGGGAAGCAGGGTATATTGGGCTGAAATGGAGGTTGCCATGGGTGAAGGGGAGAAAGACTCTTGGGCAGGCAGGTGTCTAATAGCAGGTCCGGGTTGTGAAGAGCTGACCGAGGCTGGAAATAATAAGTCTGACCATGCCTGTAGTACAGGTTGAACAAACGTGGGTTCACATACTGCCTCTCTAACCAGGGACTGCACCGAATCTATACAATCCACTAGCACTTCTTTAGGACAAGCTTAATAATGCTCCAGAAAGTATACAGCGTCATCCTCCAACAGCCATACCAGAGACTCCACCTGATCACTACTGAAGGGGGGAGAAAAATCGTCACTTCCTTTAGGACTGCTAGACAAGGCTAGCTCAGCACACACCTGTATCAGGGGCTGAACGTTTTTAAACAGTAATCTACCCTGATCAACCAGAGAATGGGCCAGATGGATACACTCCAGGAGCTGATCCCTGGCCCACTCTTTCAATACCAGATGACAGTAATTGTTATACTCCAACACCAGTGAGGCAAGGAGAACAACTGTTTCTGATTGCATTTTAGTAGCAGTAACAGCACTACAATGGTTCCTCTGCGCAGTCACTTCTGGTCAGAGATGGCCTTGGTTTACTGTCATGAACAGGTGTGACCAGAACCGTGTGATCTGTGACAGAGGACACCAAAATGTATATAAGTGAAAATTTAATAATTTATTAAAGTAAGTGAATAATATAGTACAACCACCTCCAATATGACAGTGCAATAACCAACCAACAGACAGAGACCCACAATTGACAACAGACAGATAAGTACAATAAATGGGAAATACCAGGATCATAAACAATAGCCAGGTCAGGGTCATACACAGGGAGATCAGCAGATGGGGTAAGGAACACAGGACAGGGAGAGGATGGATGGATCAGACTGCAGGCAGGGATGCAAGGTAACGGGAGGGACAGGATAGGGATCGGGACAGGGAGACAGGATCAGATACACAGGGTCAGAAGCAAGCTAGCAAGTCAAGGAAGAAACCAAGGCAAACATGTGAGTGCTTGCCGGGTACTTATAGGCCTGTGATTGGCCTCAAGTGACACCTGATTGTAGGAGGTACTCTTTGCTCCACACTGCCAGCATCCATCCGCTGGTGGACGCCAGTACTGCGGCCCAAAGATGACATAACATCAGCAGGGAAAAGCTCTCCTGACAGTTCCAAACTGCCAGGAGACACCTGCTGGTGGACCTCAGTACTGCATGCCAAATGACAGATATTACCAGCGGATGGAACATTTCCTGACACATATTGAGTTATATTTATAAAAAACAACCTACCAATTATCTCCAAAAGTAAAAAAAAGATAAAAGACTGTGGCCATGTTGCCGTGGTATGCACTAGAGGCCCTACACTATTTCCCATTAAGGAATAAACTGTGGCCATACTATTGGAGCCTGGCCTAGAGTATGGGGTATGACTAGACTATTAGCAAATTTTGCTCCTATAGCTGTCCCAGTTAGTTAAATATAAAAGTAATTTCCATACCAAAAATAGTTGAATCTGAGGGCAAATTGTAATGCTTCTATCAAACATTTTTTTTTAACCCTAGGAGGGTCATTTGTCCTTCTACTGCCCAATCTACTGCCTAACAAGCACCCCCATTGTTAATAATAGTGTAGAAGGTGTCTTGTTTATTCCACGACCCCGCCAAGCTGGCTGCTGCAACGTACACAGGCTTTCCAGCCTGAGAATGGGAGAAAGCTGCCTGTCAGTGTCTGCATGGGCTTTTTCACCCCCTCCTCCCTGTCTCACTGACAGAATCTAATGTAATATGAGATGACTCACATAGAGCTGCTGTTCACTCTACAGCCTCCCCTGTGTCCCTATTGGCAGGAGAAAGAAAGCCAATTAAAGGATCAGTTACAAAAGCCAATGAGAGGGACGTTACTAAGCTGCAGGAAGGACTCTGGAATATGAAGTCTCAGCACAGAGCCATCTCACTGACTTTTACAGAGGCAGGACTGTAAAGTCCAGCATTCTCTGTGGGCAGGAAAGTAAAAAACTCCATTTTAATTCCTGAAGAGATAGTCAGTGACCATAAGATGATCTCCCCGCATGACTCAGGCCTTCAACTGCCAGTCGGGACATCCAGCCTGAGAGAGGGAGAAGCCAGGTGCAAATCGAGGTGCACTTGCACCGACAGTGAAGCGCTCCAGTGTGAGGTGACTAGTCAGGTCACCAGGAAAGCCTGCTGTTCCAGGACAATCATTTGGGCCTTGACCACAGGATTTGGAGAGAGGGCATTTTGCCCATCTGCAGGGAACAGAGACACTGCACCATAAGAGGAGTATGAACACTGTATACAGACATTGTTGCTGGTAGTCATCTTGCTGACACTTGTAGTGCCACAGGGATAAGTGATAAGGCTATCCATTTCTGGGACACTGTGATCAGACATCATTGTCCATTCACCTTGCTGAGAAGTATCCTGCCTGTTTCACATGATAAGCTGGGTCAGTTATGTTGTTTGGGCCCTGCTATACAGGAGGCTAAGTGCACCAATGAAAGTGGCTAGCTGAAGACACCAAATCCTATCTTTTCTTCAAAAGGACTGAAGCTACTAGTGCCATACGGATCCGCACACACATATTCAGGGCTCTGCATATGCATTGGGTGTGTGGGACAGTTTATCTAGAAAGTTAAGCCATTACTTGTTGATTTGAATAGGCCATTATATATTCTTCTATATATTTTTGGTAAAAAAAATCGCAAAAAGCATATATTGATTGGTTTGCGCAAAAGTTATAGCGTCTACAAAATATGGGAAAGATTTATGTCATTTTTATGGCATTTTTATTGTTATTTTTTTTTTACTAGTAATGACGGTGATCTTTAATTTTTAATGGTATTGTGACATTGCGACAGACAGATCAGACACTTTTGACACATTTTTGGGACCATTGACACTTATACAGCGATCAGTGTTATAAGAATGCACTGATTACTGTGTAAAATTTCACTGGTAGGGAAGGGTTAACACTAGGGGGCGATCAAGGGGTTAAATGTGTGTTCCCTCAGTGTGTTCTAACTGTGTGGGGTAGGACTGAGTAGGAGAGGAGACATATCGCTGTTCCTACTTACTAGGCACAAACGACATGTCTCCTTTTCAATGAGAGCACAGGGATTTGTGTGTTTACACATACAAATCCCCGTGCTGGTGCTCGTGCACGTGATTGCACGTGGCGATCGCGACTCTCAAAGGAAACTCCGTATGGTTATGGGGTTTCGTGCAGGGGTGCCATTCTGCCCCCATAAATAGACATGAGCCGGTCAGGAACCAGTTAATTATGCTTTTGTACTTAGGACATTCAGTTGTAAAAAAAAACCCAAGAGATTCTTGTTTCTGAGATATTATGGACCGTATATCATTCACAGTTGGTCTCCCAGATGGTCACTCCATGTCTTTGGGAATTTTTGGGAAATAATAAACAATAGGGATGCCTCCAACTAAAGAATTACAATTCTGCCTCCTTTTTGACAGAACCCCTTAATTTTCTCAATGAAACCCTTTTGTTCTCTTACCTGCTAAAATGTAATTGATTTCTGTAGGATAAATACTTTTGTTTAAAATCACCCCCCACCCCTTCATCATTGGCCAGTCATACTCCAATGTCTTTATTTCTTTCCAAAGTTCTAATATATTTTTCCAAATAAACTGTATATCCACCTGAGCTCTGTGTCAAAGTAATAAAATCTAGACTGCTGTAACCAAATATCAGAATACAAGATATGAAGAATGTTAATATATTATAGATGTGCTGTCTCTTCTACCAAATCAAAATAGGTGTGCAAATACATCAACCATAAAGTGCTTGAGTACCAAATAAATATATTCAAGTCAACCAAATTTCAAAAGATAAAGTGCATAAATATGATCAAATAAATATATCAAAAGTCCAAAAATGTAATAGTCCTTAAATTTCCAAGAATAGACTGGTGCTGTGAAATCTATTAACCACTCTCCACATGATCCACCACCTTCACATATACAAACTGCTCACCAGAAGAATCAAACCTCAATGTTATAAGAGGTCAGAACAGCATTGATTGAACATGAACATCAGTCATCTGCAAATAATATCTTGCCCCATGTGTGTCAAAGCAAGAAGCAGTCATACAGTTTCTCACCACTGGCATTAAAAGCCCAAACTTTTTAGCAGTTATTGGAATGAGTAGGAAGGGGTAACAACCTCTGTTAAGTTTTTAATGCTGCCTGTGTCCTTGCTGGGGAAACTATTGTCAAGACAAATGGAAAACAGGAGGGAAGGGCAATTCCATAGTTGCCAACATTTCAAAAGAAAATTTCCAGGGATGCCTTTTATTGCTGTTTATCATGCAAGCCATTGTAGGCAGAGAATAACCTGAATTGAGGGCAGGGCGATCATTTCAAATAGACATCATTCTTCAACAGCCATATTACTTTAATGCCATACTTTAAGAGAGCTGTAGTTATCAGAGCTAAATCAATCTCCGCAGCAACAGACAGGAATCTGTGTGCTGTGCTTCACCACTAAATTGCTTATATGAACTCTACAGGCTTCACTAACAAATCACCTTAGCTGGCATATAGCACTCAAAAAGAAGAACACAAAAAAGACCATGGCCCAATTTCTGGATTTGTGGGGGTTAACAGCAGCAGGTAGGAGTGTGTGTGTCTACTCTGGTTCCTGTTGAACCATCTTAAGCATAGATTTACATGCTTTACAGTGCCTTGAAAACAAATTCACACCCCTTGAAATTTTTCACATTTTGTCAGGTTAAAATCAAAAACGTAAATGTATTTTATTGGGATTTTATGTGATAGACCAACACAAAGAGGCACATAATTGTGAAGTGAAAGGAACATGATAAATGGTTTTCAACATTTTTTACAAATAAATATCTGAAAAGTGTGGCGTGCATTTGTATTCAGCCCACTTTACTCTGATACCCCTAACTAAAATCTAGTGGAACCAATTGCCTTTAGAAGTCATCTAATTAGTAAATAGAGTCCACCTGTATGTAATTTTTTTTCCTTTTTTTTTTCCCTTTTTTTCCAAATAATCTTTATTAACAATTTCAGTTTACATACAACATATTAAAACACCTACACGTTCACATAGGTATACTCCACTAGTGAGGGGACATATTTCATATAGTACACAAATGCAGTCGGGAGCTATTTTTTCCCCCAGCCCACCCTCCCTTCCCTTACCCACCCCCTACCCTAGTCCAGATCTCCCATTTATTCTTGGCACCCTAAGCCTATTAACCACGGGTTCCACATCTTGTCAAACTTTTTAAGGTTCCCTCTTCTGATATATAGGGCTCTCTCCTTCCATATTACCTCATTTATTGTTTTAACCCACTCATCCATTGCCGGGGGAAGGACTGTTTGCCATCTCTGCATAATGAGTTTCCGGGCCTGGTAAAGGCACCTCAGCACGGCTATTTTAGCCGTTGCCTCCTCTCGTCTCCATACTCTGTATCCAAGAATGCAGAATCTGACGTCTATCTCCAGGGAGAGCCCCCATTTGCCCTCAATAGAGCCCACAACCCCCCGCCAGTAACGTACCAGCTTGGGGCACCTCCATATCATGTGTATCAAATCGCCCTCTTCCCCACACCTGGGGCACTTGGCGTCAGATCTTACACCGAAATGGAATAATTTTTTTGGGGTGTAGTACGCTCTATGTAGCAACATTAAGTGGGAGAGTCTCTGTGCAGGTGACACTGAAACCTCCTGTCCTACCTCCAGAATTTCCCTCCATTGTATATCTGTCAACTTTCCCACATCCTTTTCCCACCCCTCCCTACAGCCCAGGTGCTCTGATCTGACAATAGCCTCCTTGCGCAGCTGCCCATATATTCCAGAGATAAAACCCTTCATCTCCCCAGGTTTGATCACCCTTTGGAGCAGAGTAGCCTCTGTCCAAGCCAGGGGCTTTGCCCTAAATTGTACCTCCAATGCTACTCTCATTTGCAGATATCTAAAGAATGTTTGTCTTGGGATATTGTATTCCCTTTGGAGGTCCTCGAAAGATTTCAATACCCTCCCTCTATACAGCTGGGATAGTCTATTTATGCCCCACCTCGTCCATTCTTTAAATTCCCCCATAGCCACTATCTCCTGTAAGTTTCTGTTATGCCAGAGGGGAGCATATTCTGTGAACCCAACATATCCCATTAGGGTCTTTGTTGCCTTCCAGACTTTTGTTACTAACTTAATTGTGGGGCCTCTACCAGGTATTGAATCTGCTTCCAATGCTTCTGCTACGATTTTATGTGGTGCCTCCAGGGTTAACAAACCTCCGTCAGCACTTCCACCCCCTACATGCTGCAACTGTGCTGCCAGAAAATAACACCTCGGATGCGGGAGGGCTATTCCCCCTTCTTTAGCTGGTAATTGCAAGCTCTGAAGGCTAATCCTGGCCTTCCCCCTCCTCCACAAAAGTTCTCTAAAGAGTGAGTCGATCTTTTGGAACCACTTTTTGTTCAGCCACACCGGTGAGTTGTGTAGCAGGTACAGCAGTTGGGGCAACCAAACCATCTTGATTAAGTTGCCCCTTCCTGCCACAGATAGGGGCAGCCGGCTCCAGATATCTATTTTACCCCTAAATTTATCCAATAGTGGTACTAGGTTATCTACAATATAGTGATTGGGGTCTTTTGACATATTTATGCCCAGGTAGCGAATCTTTGAGACTACTTTTAAATACGGGATTCCCATCATGTCAGGACCGTTGAGGTCATCTAATGGCATTAGTGCAGATTTCCTCCAATTCACCACCAGTCCTGACACGCTACCAAACCTTTCCATCATGTCCATTACTTGCCTGAGCGAGTCTCCCGTATCTCCAAGGAACAGTAAGACATCGTCGGCATATAGTGCAATCCTTTCTTCTCCTGTTCCTCTTACAAAGCCTTCAATCTTAGAGCTAGATCTAATATGGATTGCTAGTGGCTCCATAGCGAGAGCAAACAACAGGGGAGACAGGGGGCACCCCTGTCTCGTCCCCCTCTCTAAGCATATTTTCCCTGACAGTTCTTTATTGACCCTGACCTTCGCACTTGGGCCCCTATACAGTATTTTTATCCACTTTCTAAAGACGGGACCCAAGCCAAACACCTCCAGCACCCGCCAGAGATAAGACCATTCCAGGCTGTCAAAGGCCTTAGTTATATCCAAAGATACCACAGCCTTTGTGCCTGTGTTCTCTGTCGGTGTCTGGAGGTTCATATATGCCCTTCTAATGTTCATACTCGTGTTCCTACGGGAGATAAATCCCGTTTGATCCACGTGTATGAGTTTATGCATAATTTTGTTAAGTCTAGCAGCCAATACCCTTGCCAGGATCTTGGCATCTGTGCACAGCAAAGATATAGGCCTGTATGCCGATGGTTCCAGTGGGTCCCCCCCTTCTTTATGAAGCAAGATGATATTTGTTTCCGTCATAGAGACAGGCAGACACCCTCCCTGTAGGGCCCAGTTCAGTGTTTTCAGCAGCTCCGGCAGGAGGATCTTCCCGTAGTGCTTATAGACCTCCACCGGAAGACCATCCGGTCCCGGCGATTTTTGATTTGCCATTCCCTTTACAGCTTGTTGTAGTTCAGCTAATGTAATTGGCGCATCCATACCCTCTCTATCCTCTTCAGTAACTGTAGGGATCTGTATGTCTTTAAAAAATTTTTCCATGTCCTCCTCCCCAACGAACCCCTGTGACCTATACAGGTTTTTATAATATCTCTCAAATGTGTCTGTAATTTCTGAGCTCCGAGAGGCTATCTCCCCACCTGGGGTTCTGATTGCCGGGATCGCCGAAGAGGAGGAGTTAGTTTTTACCAAGTAGGCCAACATGCGTCCCACACTTTCTCCTTCCCCAAAGGTCCGTTGTTTCAGGAAAAGTTGCTTATTTTCACCCCTCTTCAGGACTGCGGTTCTATAGGCCTCCTGCTTCTCCTCCCACAGTTTCTGCCTCTCTGGTGTAGGGCCTTCTATAAATTGCTTCTCTGCCACCTCTAGTTCCCTTCTAATTCCCTCCTCCCACTCCCTTGCCCTTCTCTTAACTCCTGCCACCCCCTGAATCAAGATACCCCTAAGGAATGCCTTCAGCGTGTCCCATAGTACACCCGACGTCGTTGAGCCTTCATTAAATTTTAGAAACTCTTCTAACTTTGTTATTATCTTCTCTGGCTCCTTCATTAACTCCAACCAATATGGACTTAGCTTCCAGGGCCCTCTAACCTCCCTAACCCCTATACCCACTGAGGCCACCATCAGGGAGTGATCCGAGACCCCTCTCGGGTAGTATACTACATTCTTTATTATTGGCACTGCCTCTGCATTTCCCAGGATCATATCAATTCTAGAGAGGGTGGAGTGGGAGGAAGAGAAGCACGAGTATTGCCTAACTCCAGGATTCCGGACCCTCCACATATCCAACAAACCTGCCTCCTCCAGGAAGTTACCCAGCCGACCCCCTGCCACACTATTTACTTGGGCTCGCGGTGGAAATCTGTCCAACTCTTTATTCAGCACCTCATTGAAATCCCCTAATACTATCACCGGGGTATCTGTTTTATCCAACATAAACTCCAATAGACTATACAGTACTTCCAGTTTAAATGGTGGGGGGATATAAATATTAGCAATAACATACATTTTGTTTTCAATAGAACAATATATAAAAACATAACGACCTAAACTATCTATCCTAGTCTGCCTACAGGAGAACATCACACTTCTTGTTACCAATATACTCACCCCCCTGGAGTAGGAGGAGTACACCGAGTGATATTGGGCCTGGAACCCTCTACTTGGGAGACCTTTCAACGTATCCTTTGTCAAGTGGGTCTCCTGTAGACAGACCAAGCCCACCCCCCTTATCTCCAGCATTGAAAAAATAGCAGCCCTCTTAATTGGGCTCCCCATCCCCCGTATGTTCCAGGAGCCTATTTTAAGGACTTTAGACTGCATTAGACAAACAGACAGGAGTTAGAGCCGGAAAACCAACAACAGAAAGCATCTTCAACTTGGTATACTGACTTGTATCCAACTTTAACACCTCCCTAATTCCCCCCGGAGAGCAACGAGAGAGAGCCCCCATAAGGTAGCCATAGTGAGACCCCTCCATTGGTACCAGACTGTGTATTACATATAGCCAACCAGGGGGGAAAGAAAAAAGAAAAAGAAAAAAAAAAAAAAAAAAAAAAAAAAAAAAAAAAAAAACAAAAAAGAAAACTAAATACCCTCTGTGCTTCATTACTAGTGTTTTTTTTCCTAATAAACCTACTAAGTGTCCCCCTTTCCGTTTCCCCCATGTTCCTATTGGTAGGAGACCCATCCAATAATACCAAACTATATACTAAAAAAGAAAAAAAAGAAGTAAAAATAAACGAATAAATAAGTAAACAGAAAAAGAGTAATGACTTATTTACCCTCTGTGCTTGATTACTATTATTTTCCTTTCTAGTGAGCATATTAAGTGTCCCCCTTTCCTTTTTCCCCGTGTTCCTATTCATGGTGTTTATATTTACCACACATGTGCATAAACACCCTTCCCCCCTCCCACCCCTTTCCCCTACCTACCCTTCCAATTACTGAGTGCATTTTAATTCCACTTTTAAATAATTTTGCAACCCCCCTTCCTCACCGCCACCCAGCCCCCCTCTCCCTCCTCCCCACCCATCCCCCCCATCCCTCCCCCCCTCCCCCCTCCCCCACCTTACCAGGTTAGCCCCTGGGGCTTTATTCGTGACCAACTCATATATTCCTCCCTGCATCATTAAAATCCATACGTGCAAAATTTTCATTATATCAGCCTCCTCCTCCACCGTTCCTAATCTACCATACCCTATCATTCTCCCTCCTAATATCAGAATGAAATACCACCCCCTCCCGCTTTCACTATCATTGATATCTCTACGTGCCATAATTTAAGTGTAGTATCCCCTTCTACCCACATTCCTACTTTACATTCAAACATCCCTCTACCATTCTTATACCAAGTCCACATTCCTTCTCATAGACCGAGTCATGTTATCGAACGTATTAACTCTCTGGACTGCGTTCCTTGGGCTTCAGTCTTTGCTTATTTTCTTCGTACCAGCCTGTTGCCCCTGTCGGAGAATCAAAGAGGAGGACATCTCCAAACACTTCCACTCGTAGCCTAGCTGGATACAGTAGGGCATACTTAACTTCAAATTTTTGTAAGGTACGTTTAATGTCCAAAAAACCCTCCCTGCGTCTCTGCAACTCCGGTGAAAAGTCCGAAAAAAAAGAAATTCTAGCTCCATTATAGAAAACAGACCCCTTCTCCCTCGCTTTACGTAGTAAGATTATTTTATCGTGGTGGTTCAGGAATTTCATTAGTAAAGACCTAGGGCGGCCTCCAGGTAGCGGAGCCCTAAAAGGGACCCGATGGGCTCTCTCAATTGCAAACTGCAAGGAGAAAGCTTCTCTTCCGAATACTTCTATGAGCCATCCTTCCAGGAAAGCAATAGGGGTATGCCCCTCACATCTCTCTGGGAGGCCTACTATCCTGATGTTATCCCTTCTCAGACGGTTTTCCATTTCATCCATTTTCTCATTAATTCTGCCCACTTGCTCCTTCATGATTTTAACCTCTTTCTGTAAGGGAAATACATCATCCTCTATTTGACTCACTCTTCCTTCTAAGCCGGTTATCCTGTCTATTGCTTTTTGCAGTTCCTGCTTTATTAGTAACAGTTCATCTTTAACCTCTTTAATTTGACAGCTTAACCCCTCCATTGATACTTTGCATGAATTAATCGCTTGTAGTACCTCCCTTAGTGTAGGTTCTGCCTCTGTAACGGAGACGGTGGCTGGTAAAGGCATGTAGGCTTTTTCTACCGCCCCTGTGCCTTTATTAGGATTCGGGTTCTTGTGTCCTGTTCCAGCTGGGGTTGATGACGCCTGTCCCTGACTTTTCCTATCTCCGAGGCCTTTAGCTTGCGGTGCTTGCCCATTTTTGGTAGGTGTCTGTTCAGGGGTATGTGCAAATCTCTCCAATTTTGCAGCTGCTGCTGCCGCCTGGTTTCCTTTCTCCTTTGCTGACCGCAGTGATTGAGGCCCCAAGTTCTCCATGTTACCTGTCTCCTCCCCCCTCCTCCTTGACATTGCTATTGTTAGCTTGTATAGCCAGGTGCCAGATACCACCAAGAGCGGAAAACGGAGAGGAAAGACACTGAAGTGCGGGGGCCTAAATTGCGCAGACAATCACTGCCCTTTTTTGATAACAAAAAATAAAGAACCAGCTTCAGTAAACCTTCCACCTTCAATCAATCGGAATTCCTGTTTATCCAGCACAGATATTTAGTACACTTAATGCCCAGTGCGCCAAACAGGTGTACAGTCCACAATCCCCCTGTTATAGTGTAAAGTCATATAAGGGTCTCATAAACATTTTTCCTTTGCCAGGTCTGGTAGATTGACAGGTATGATCCCTATTACAAAGTCCCGCTCACCTGTCTGCTCCGGGCTTCAGGTTTCCAGGCTGCAGCAACCAGCCCCTCCAGCTACCCTCCAGAAGTGCTGCCGTTCCCCTTAGCTCCGGTATTTCAAGGGCTCACCGACTCCGCAGCCGACGGTTTTCCTCCTCCACCACACTGCAGCTTCCTCCTGTCACCGCTCCGGACGCCTGGGTCGCACAAGCGCAAGCGCAGCAGCGGCTCCGGCAGGTAACTTCACCGTACAGTTGTGCCGGTCCCTCCCCGCTCCACACACACCGCGGGTCACTCCGGGTCCCAGGCCACCCAGTCACGGCCACCGGTCAATCGCTCCAGGAACAACAGGTATTCAGTGAGGAGACTCGCTCCTCGCAGCTCACTCACACGCCGCTCACCAACCACCTCCACATCCGGTCACGCCCCCCTTGACCCTGAGATTTCAATCACCTCTTAGGATGTAATTTAATCTCAGTATAAATACAGCTGTTCTGTGAATCCCGTAGAGGTTTGTTAGACAACTTAGTGAACAAACAGCATCATGAAGGCCAAGGAAGACATCAGACAGGTCAGGGATAAAGTTGTGGAGAAGTTTAAAGCAGGGTTAGGTTACAAAAAAAAATCTCAAGCTTTGAACATCTCACAGAGCACTATTCAATCCATCGTCTGAAAATGGAAAGAGTATGGCACAACTGCAAACCTACAAATACATGGCCATCCACCTAAACTGACAGGCCAGGCAAGGAGAACATTATTCTGAGAAGCAGCCAAGAGGTCCATGATAACTCTGGAGGAGCTGCATAGATCCACAGCTCAGGTGGGAGAATCTGTCCACAGGACAACTATTAGTCAAGCACTCCACAAATTTGGTATTTATGTGGGGGACACATCAAACATGTGGAAGAAAGTGCTCTGGTCATATGAGACCAAAATTGAACTTTTTTGGCTGGAAAGCAAAACACTATGGGGGTCATTTACTATAGCGCCAAAAAATTCTCCTGCAGTACCAAAAAATAACTCTCAAAAAAGGCCAGGAAGACTTCAACTCTCAGAAAGTCAGCGCTAATGCAAATGGAAAGCAGCGCTATTGCGGCAATAATGCCTGTCAGATCACATATGCTGGAATAGTGGAAGTCAGTGGGGCTCGAACCTGCAAAATCCAAAGTTCTCACTGAAGGCTTATATGCAAGTTCTTGCCATAAAAAGTGTTTGGAGACCCGGGTTCTGCCCCAGGGGACATGGATCAATGCCAATTTTTTTTTTTTAAACGGCCGTTTTTTCGGGAGCAGGGATTTTAATAATGCTTTGAGTGAAACAATAAAAGTGTAATATTCCTTTAAATTTCATACCTGGGGGGTGTCTATAGTATGCTTGTAAAGGGGCGCATGTTTCCCGTGTTTAGAACAGTCTGACAGCAAAATGACATTTGAAAGGAAAAAAAGTTATTTAAAACTACTCGCGGCTATACTGAATTGCCGGCTCGACAATACACATAAAAGTTCATTGATAAAAACTGCATGGGAATTCCCCAAAGGGGAACCCCGAACCAAAATTGAAAAAAAAAATGAGGTGGGGTCCCCCTAAATTTCATACCAGGCCCTTCAGGTCTGGTATGGATATTAAGGGGAACCCTGGCCAAAATTAAAAAAAAAAATTGGCGTGGGGTCCCCCCCAAAATCTATACCAGACCCTTCAGGTCTGGTATGGATTTTAAGGGGAACCCCGCACCAAAATTTAAAAAAAAATGGCGTGGGGTACCCCAAAAAATCCATACCAGACCCTTATCCGAGCACGCAACCTGGCCCCCCAAAGCACCTTGTCCCCATGTTGATGAGGACAAGGGCCTCATCCCCACAACCCTGGCCCGGTGGTTGTGGGGGTCTGGGGGCGGGGGGCTTATCGGAATCTGGAAGCCCCCTTTAACAAGGGGACCCCCAGATCCCGGCCCTCCCCCTGTGTGAAATGGTAAGGGGATACAAAAGTACCCCTACCATTTCACCAAAAAAATGTCAAAAATGTTAAAAATGACAAGAGACAGTTTTTGACAATTCCTTTATTTAAATGCTTCTTCTTTCTTCTATTTTCTATCTTCTTTCATCTATCTTCCTTCGATTTCTTCCTCCATTTTCTTCTTCTTCTGGTTCTTGTTCTTCTGGTTCTTCTTGTTCTTCTGGTTCTTCTTGTTCTTCTGGTTCTTCATCCAGTCTTCTCGTCCGGCATCTTCCTCAGCGGCGCCGTCTTCACTTCATCTTCTTTCCTCGGGCCGCTCCGCATCCACGATTGGATGGGAGGCTCCCGCTGTGTGACGCTTCTCCTCTTATGAAAGTTCTTAAATAACGGAGGGCGGGTGACCCCGCCCCCCTCTGACGCGGGCGGGTGACCCCGCCCCCTCTGACGTCACGGGGAATGCCACAGGGAAGTCCCCGTGCGTCAGAGGGGGGCGGGGTCACCCGTCCGCGTCAGAGGGGGGCGGGGTCACCCGCCCTCCGTAATTTAAGAACTGTCAGAAGAGGAGAAGCGTCACACAGCGGGAGCCTCCCATCCAATCGTGGATGCGGAGCGGCCCGAGGAAAGAAGATGAAGTGAAGATGGCGCCGCTGAGGAAGATGCCGGACGAGAAGACTGGATGAAGAACCAGAAGAACAAGAAGAACCAGAAGAACAAGAAGATGGAGGAAGAAACCGAAGGAAGATAGAAGAAAGAAGATAGAAAATAGAAGAAAGAAGAAGCATTTAAATAAAGGAATTGTCAAAAACTGTCTCTTGTCATTTTTAACATTTTTGACATTTTTTTGGTGAAATGGTAGGGGTACTTTTGTATCCCCTTACCATTTCACACAGGGGGGAGGGCCGGGATCGGGGGGCCCCCTTGTTAAAGGGGGCTTCCAGATTCCGATAAGCCCCCTGCCCGCAGCCCCCCACAACCACCGGGCCAGGGTTGTGGGGATGAGGCCCTTGTACTCATCAACATGGGGACAAGGTGCTTTGGGGGGCTACCCCCAAAGCACCCTCCCAATGTTGAGGGCATGTGGCCTGGTATGGTTCAGGAGGGGGGGGCCCTCTCGCCCCCCCTCTTTTCCTGCGGCCTGCCAGGTTGCATGCTCGGATAAGGGTCTGGTATGGATTTTTGGGGGTACCCCACGCCATTTTTTTTTAAATTTTGGCCGGGGTTCCCCTTAATATCCATACCAGACCTGAAGGGCCTGGTATGGAATTTAGGGGGACCCCAACGTCATTTTTTTTTAAATTTTGGTTCGGGGTTCCCCTGTGGGGAATTCCCATGCCGTTTTTATCAATGAACTTTTATGTGTATTGTCGGGCCGGTGTTCCGCCGAGAAAGTTCCTCTCGGCGGATAAGGACCCCCCTCTAGGAGCCGGCGGAAATAGCCGAAGTGAAATAGAGAAGAAATCAGCTGTACACGGCGCCTGTAAGAGGGTCTCCCGCGGGCTCGCTTCGCTCGCCACACTTCGCTCGCCACGCTTCGGGCACGGCCTCGCTTTGCTCGGCACTTTTTTATTCCCCCTCTAGGTCCACTTGGATGGTGGGGCTTCAGCCTGGACCCAGGGCGCAGGCGCCGTGTACAGATGATTGAAGATTTTCATCTTTGGCTATTTTCGGCAGCTGCTAGTCGTTGGTACTGCGCAAGCGCAGCACTTGCGCAGTACAGGGGGGACCTTATCCGCCGAGGGAACTTTCTCGGCAAGACACCGGCGATTCAGTATAGCCGCGAGTAGTTTTAAATGACTTTTTTCCTTTGAAATGTCATTTTGCTGTCAGACTGTACTAAACACGGGAAACATGCGCCCCTTTACAGGCATACTATAGACACCCCCCAGGTACGAAATTTAAAGGAATATTACACTTTTATTGTTTCACTTTAAGCATTATTAAAATCACTGCTCCTGAAAAAACAGCCATTTTTAAAACTTTTTTGCATTGATACATGTCCTCTGGGGCAGGACCCAGGTCCCCAAACACTTTTTATGACAATACCATGCATATAAGCCTTTAAAATTAGCACTTTTGATTATTCATGTTCGTATCCCATAGACTTTAACCACTTGCCTACCAGGCCAATTCTGACATTTCTCTCTTACATGTAAAAATCATAATTTTTTGGCTAGAAAATTACATAGAACCCCCAAATTTAGCAGAGACCCAAGAGAATACAATGGCAGTCATTGCAACTTTTTATCTAGCACGGTATTTGCGCAGCAATTTTTCGAATGCGTTTTTTTGGGGAAAAAAACAGTTTTGGGCTTTAAAAAAAAAAACAAGAAAGTTAGCCCAATGTTTTTGCATAATGTGAAAGATGAAGTTACGCCAAGTAAATAGATACCCAACATGTCACGCTTCAAAATTGCACACGCTCGTGGAATGGCGCCAAACGACGCTATTTGAAAATCCCCTTAGGCGACGCTTTAAAAATTGTTAGTGGTTACATGTTTTGAGTTACAGAGGAGGTCCAGGACCAAAATTATTGCTCTCGCTCTAACGTTCGCGGCGACACCTCACATATGTGGTTTGAACAACATTTTCATATGTGGGCGGGACTTATGTATGCGTTCGCTTCTGCATGCGAGCTCACAGGGACAGGGGCACTTTAAAAGTTTTTTTTTTATTGTTAATTTTACATTTTTTATTTTAGCTTGACACTTTTTTTCCAAAAAAAATTTTTTTGATCACTTTTGTTTCTATTACAAGGAATGTAAACATCCCTTGTAATAGGAATAAGCATGACAGGTGCTCTTTACAGTGAGATGTGGGGTAAATAAGACCCCACATCTCACCTCTAGGATTAGAAGCCGGAAATAAAAAAAAAACAAAAAACGATCTCTGCTTCCCAGCCTAAGCGGCGCCGTTTTTTTTTCAATACAGAGGCCGGGCGTGACGTCATAACATCATGCCCGGCCTCCGAACGATCATAGAGATTTCGGCGACCATCTGGTCCACCAGAAATCTCTATGCTAAACATCCGGGGCTGGCAGATCCTGTGACCGACTCACCGATCGTAGCGGTAAGTCGGTACAAGCACCGGAGGGTGGCGGGAGGGGGGGACGTCCCCTCGCCTCCTGTTAGAATGATCAAGCAGTGGAACAGCCACTATGATCATTCTTATGGTATGCAGATTTGCAGGCTCTAAAAGACGATATCTGGATGATGTCTGTAGCTACAGGCATCACTCAGATATCCCCGCTCAAAGCCGAGGACATCATTTGGCGTATGGCGGGCGGGAAGCCGTTTTAATGGTGTTCGCATAAATTTATTTAATTTATTTGTCTGTTCGCATGTTCTGCTGCGAACCGAACAGGGGGGATGTTCGGCCTATCCCTAGTTCTCATTAAGAATCATGGGGGTACAACTTGTCAAGCAACTCGGAAGTCCAAAGTCGCCCAACTGTGAAACAAGTCATATATATTTTAATAGAAAGGAGCTCTCATCTTTACTTGCATTTACATCAGCAGAACAAATGCAGGAAGTGATGTGTGCACATGGGCCAGAAGCAAATGTGTGGGGATGCCAAACAAATCAATGAACCCCACCCACACCAAATCTAACTACCAAATCCACCCCGCATTGATTAAGCACAAGTACATATCTTACCCTTATCCGGAAAATGAGCCGCACCTCCTCTTTGCTAAAGAGGGACCTCACCATGTCCACCTAGATGGAGATCTTGACCAGCACAGGTACTTCTGGGTGATTACAATGACTTATTTCTGGGTCAGAAGGCAAAACTACACTCTTTTGATCGCTGCTGCAAATATTTGATCGCAACCACTATTAGAATTTTATTATTTTTGTTTATTTGTAGATATGCAAATTTGTATTTCTACCTATGATATTTAAAGGCGTTCGATAAGAAATGGTCTCCCTGGGTTAGCAGCAGGAGGAAATCGTTCAGCTGAAATCACACACTTTCATTCCCGCATGTCAGTCCCGACTGCAGGGGCAATTTCAGAGACATCTGTGCAGGTTTCTGCACTGATATCAATACAAATTGCACCCTAAAGTCACACCAATTAAAACAGTGCAATTGTCACCGCTTTGACATGTCAAATCGCACCAATGTGAACTAAAGCTGACACAAACACTGCCTATCCACCAGCTGAATTCATTACCTGCAATTCTCCACAGCTGTTATATATAAAGATTCTACCTTTATCATTTACTTGCAGGTGTGCAGAAGCCTAGGTTTACATTGGAGCAATTTGTCATGCAATTTGAGAGATCAAATTGCATGACTATTGGCAGCAATGGCACTGTTCCAATCGATGCAACTTTTTTTGTGGCACCGCACCAATTTGCTAAAGTAGTTCCTGCACTACTTTTGCCGATTTCTGGTGCAACTTCAATAGACATTTGTGTATGAAGCCACACGGATGTCTATCAAGTAGCACCTAAAATCACGCTGACCTTGCTACTTTGAAATCGTGCTACTTCAAGTGAAGTAGCGCGATTTCAAAGTAGCATCAATGTGAACCAGGGCAAAGAGATTAGTTGTTTGGTGCACAAATACATATTGAAATAAAATAGAAGAGATTGCACTTTCCCAAAACCACCACCCACAAACTAAAGAGAAGAAAGTAGAAGAAAAAAAAAAACAAAACACCACAACAAGGCTCAGTAATGTACTTTTATTATACCAACAGAAAAACAAAAAAATACATTCATTTACTAGCTTCAAAAAATTTTGGACAGGATATATGGTGCTACATTTAGCAATGGGATTTTAAGGGCACTGCTCATAGGAGCTTACAATCTAAAATTAGACAAAACCTTAGAGTGGACACAGCTTTAATTGCTGTGTATAATGGGCAACACATCACATTGTTATCTGCAAGATTATAGAAACATACTTAACAGTCATTCTTACAAAGCATTCCCACATAATATTACAAAAGACTTATTCAAAACACCCACCACCAGCCCACAATCCACACATACATACATTGGTGACCATGTTCTGCTGGAAGCTGCATTTCGGTGTACACGAATAAACGAGATTAAAAAAAAAAAAAAAAGTAGGTCAGCAGATGCTTCCAAACGATGTTTGCATGATCAGACAGGAACAATACACACACAACATTGACAGCATGGCCACATAAACCCACTTTTGATTGAAAAAAATGCACAAGAATTTCATCAAATCTCCCAATATCATTCCTTCTCCCCTACAAATCACAGCAAAAAACCTGACCTTCTCAGGCCAAACGAACCCCCTACTGCAGGCCTTTATATAAGAGAGGTTGTATCGTTAGCACACTGACACACCCAATAGAAGTACACGCCCACCAGTTTCTTTCAATCTGTCTCTTCATGTATGTCTAAAGTGATTGCACCTGATGGGCAGGAACACATAATAGTGTTCGCAACTCTGTTAGCCCTTGGCTATGTGCATCAAATCTCCAACTACAGGACAAAGACCAAAGTCCATTTGCATCCACATAAACAAAGCAACAGTTTTCTAAGCATATGTACCTGTGCAGTGTAAACCCTAAAATTTGAAATGTCCAAGTCCCTGGGCATGATTAGTGCTAATAAACATTAACATCAGTCCCTGGCTGCAATGAGCTTCCAATATAAAGTCCAAAATGAATGTTCTTACATTAGAACCTATTTCGACAGGAGACAAATATGATGCCAGCATGTCTTTAGATTGTGGTGAGAAACCCACATAGGGAGAACATATAAACTTCAACACAAGTATTAGCATGTTGGGGAATTGAACCAACATCTCAGGCGCTGCTAGACAGAACTGCTACCCACTAAGCCACCAGGCAACCCCACACATGTTCTCTGCATCTCTGTGGTGTGAACCAGCCCTAAATCCATAGCCATGCTCAGTGTCACAAGCAATATACAGTATATTGGCCTAAGTATTGGGATGCCTGCCTTTAAACACACATGAACTGTAATGGCATCCCAGTATTAGTATTGGATTCAAAACTCATTTGGCCCACCCTTTGCAGCTATAACAGCTTCAACTCTTCTTGTCCACAAGGTTTAGGAGTGTGTCTATGGGAATGTTTGACCATTCTTCCAAGTGCATTTGTGAGGTCAGGCACTGATGTTGGATGAGAAGGCCTAACCTACAGTCTCCTCTCTAATTTATCCCCAAGGTGTTCTGTTGTGTTGAGGTCAGGACTCTGTGCAGGCCAGTCAAGTTCCTCCACCCCAAAATCACTCATCCATGTCTTTATGGACCTTGCTTTGTGCACTGGTCCAAATGATTTGGTGGAGGGGGATTATGGTGCGGGGTTGTTTTTCAGGGGTTGGGCTTGGCCTCTTAGTTTCAGAGAAGGGAACTCTTAGGCGTCAGCATACCAAGACATTTTGGACAATTTCATGCTCCCAACTTTGTGGGGACAGTTTGGGGAAAGCCCCTTCCTGTTCCAACATGACTGCACACCAGTACACAAAGCAAGGTCCATAAAGACATGGATGAGCAAGTTTGGGGTGGAGAAACTTGACTGGCCTGCACAGAGTCCTGGCCTCAACCCGATAGAACACCCTTTGGCTGAATTAGAGTAGAGACTGCAAGCCAGGCCTTCTCATCCAACATCAGTGCCTGGCCTCACAAATGCACTTCTGGAAGAATGATCAAACATTCCCATAGGCAGACTAAAGCTTGTGGACAGCCTTCCCAGAAGCTGTTCTAGCTGCAAAGGGTGGGCCAAATCAAATTTTAACCCTACGGACTAAGACTGGGCTGCCATTAAAGTTCATGTGTGTGTAAAGGCAGGCGTCCCAATACTTTTGGCTATATAGTGTATCTGGAAAAGACTTACAATGGTGGTGGAACCCTCCTACACATAACTACTACATTTAGACATAATTATAGGACCTGGGAGATGAGACAACTTCTTCACATGCAGTAACATGGTTGGGATTTGAACCCAGACCCTCAGAGACACTAAGCAGAAGTTCTAACCTCTAAGCCACAGAGCTGCCACATGTGAGACCCTCCTACACATAACTACACATAAATACACATAAAAACACATTAATACTGCATTTCTATGGACATACAGGTGATGGAATTACATTACTCAAGAGTTATTCTTCTTGATTTATTCTGTGATATTTGGTGTTTTTTTGTGGGTGAGAGTAGAATATTACCCTCAAATTTTTGGGAATTACATTTTGATTTCTGATGTTGGTACACATATCACATTTTTTGGGCTCAAATTATGAATATTTGGAAATAATACAAAGCACAAAAAAATGTGATTCATTTTAAATTTTCATCAGCAATGGTATTGTTTGTGGTTTGTAAAGACACCTGTGTGAGTTTGGGGTAAAGATTGTTGTGAGATGAAGAATAACAAGTGAAAGTGACAGAGAAAAATATATTTTACCAAAACATCAAAACATTCTACATTGTAGCATTCTTAAAATCAAAATATTTTAAGTAGAAGCAACAATGTTGCAAAGGAAAATTTATTTCACAGAAAGATACATTTCATCTCAACATTAAAAGGTTTTTTGTGAAAGTTAGAATTGTTCCATTAGAATCAATGACTGAAACTTCATTTGGACTAAATTAGAGCAGATTTTAACTCCCAAAAAATGCTCTCTAATTAGCTCTCATTTTGGTATTTACTATACCTCCAGGTAAAAAAGACACTTGAGTTAAAATGAGAGTTATTTTCAGGTCTGAGCATGCTCAGTTGTGTTGGCACCTAGTTGTCCAAAACGGGGAATTTTTCACTTTTCAGACTTTTAAAGATATTTCAGTGTAGAAATCACTTTTTCACACAGGGGGTCATTTACTATAACTCCAGGAAGTACTGGGCACTATGGCAAATAATAGAGCCCATTTTAGCCAAATGGAAACAAAACGGCGAATTTGCGCATGAAAATCAGCGATATAAGCGGAGAACAAACGGTTGTAAATTCTAAATTTCCGCTAATTAGCGCTTCCGCGTATATACAAATGCCAATTCTTATCAAGTTGTTATATAGCAATGTACTGTAGCCATGATCCATGTATGTGAAAGAAACATTTTTTATCAGAGATGTGCTCTAGTTCCCGTGCATCTATTGATTTATATTGCAATTAGTATTCCTAGTTTTTTTTCCTTCTTTTGCTAAGAAATGCAGTTCTGAATGATTATTACATAGTAATGTCTGCTATTCTGTAAAGTTACATGTATTAATCATTTAGGTTACCTATTTGTTGTATGTTGTTTTTTTCATGTTTTTGATTTATTATTTATTAATTTAGTTGACTATAAAGCAGTAATTATTTATGTTCATTCTTTAATAATACTACACTATTATGCAGGTCTTGTACTTAGCACAATGGCTTAGTGGTCTGCTTGGATATCTCCACACCACTCATGGTATGAGTCCAAACAACAGCCAACCTACCATCCACCAGCTGTGTTTATTTTTTCAGTGCACAAGCGAATTAAAATAAACAAACAAAGAAATGTAAACTGCCCTTTAGCTAGTGTGTGGTGTTTGGAATGTCACATCATAATATAATTGAATACTTACATACCATTGCATGCATTTAAAGAGTTAATACAATAAAAACTTTCACATTAAACTGCATTGGCTACTTGGCAATCACCTATTTTCAGTAAATATATATACACGTATATTTGTGTTACTTTGGCTAATTGGCTAACTGGCATTCTCCTTTTCCCACCAATGCAATCTTTTAGGATTTTTCTGTGGGATTTGAACCCATGAGTCTTTCAATACCTGAATGTTTGAAGGTAGAGGTGCTAACTGCTAGCCTATTGGGCTGAGCACAATTATGCATACAAAATACTTTTACTAGTGTTTGATGTGTTATATACTATACAATAAAGTTTATCAAATGTAAACTGCTTGTTAGCTAGTGTGTGGTGTTTGGAGATTCACACCATAATATTAGTGAATACTTACATACCATTGCAAGCATTTGAAGAGTTAATACAATAATATCAACCACGTTAAAGTGTATTGGCTACTTGGCATTCACTGTATGCTGCTTTGGCTAATTGGCTAACTGTAATTCTCCTTTTCTCCACCAATAGTAATCTTTTAGGATTCTTCTGTGGGATTTGAACCCATGAGTCTTTCAATACCTGAATGCTTGAAGGTAGAGGTGCTAACTGCTAGCCTATTGGGCTGAGCACAATTATATGTACAAAATACTAGACTCTATGGACTGAATCTAAACTTCCGATCGGTTTGTTTCATAAAGATGACACCTAGCAAATTATGCTAGGTTATGGTTTCTTTTTCTTTTTTTTTTCCTCTCACTCCCTCTTTTTAAAGTCATTACATACCCTGCAATATATATATATATATATATATATATATATATATATATATATATATATATATATATATATATATATATATATATTATTTTTTTTTGTAAGGGAAAGAAGAGTGAGGGGCAGGGGAAAAAGAGGGGAAAAAACTTTTTTTTTTTTCTCTCTTTTTTTATTTTTCTTTCCCTCTTTGAGACACACTCATTTTTCATTGCTCCTCAGGAGCATTTTTTTAGATATGTATTTGCGTGTGTGTGTGTATAGGTATATATGTGTATGTTTATATGGGTGTATATATGTAGATGTGTATGTATATTTGTGTATTTCTATATGAGTATGTATATGTAGGTGTATGTATTATGTATATATGTGTATGTGTGTGTGTGTATGTGTGTACGTATATGAATATATGTGTATGTATGTGTGTGTAAGTGTATTCTTGTATATGTGTGTGTATATGTGTATATATATGCATGTATACGTATGTGTGTACATTTATATATATATATATATATATATATATATATATATATATATGTATATATATATGTATACATATTTATTTCTTTTTTTTATTTATTATTATTATTATTATTACTCATTTATTTATTTATTTATTATTTTTTCTTTCCGGAATATCTTCTAGTACTCGTAGGTAGATTACCGCACTACTTACAATAATAATATTTTATGGTTTATTCACCATTGGTTCCGGTTTAATTAGCCTTTGGTTTTTTTTTTTATTTGTTTTAATACACCTAGGCTATATTGTTTTTTGTTTTGTTTTATGACCTTGTTATGTTCATCAATTTTTTATTTATCATATATTTAACACAAACTCAGCCAGATGGTTTCTTATATGGAATGATCCTGAAATAACTATTATTTTATTACCACATTTATAGCTATAGTCATTGTATCTAAAGATTAGTTACAATGTTTTTTGTATGTTCTCCGGTGGCGTCTATCCCACAGGAACTTCTTGTTGCCCCCTTATCACCCTCGGACTCCTGTTACTGTTATGCAGGTTCCTGAGAGTGATTCTGGAACATCTTGGGGATTCTTTGATACCCCCTGAGACGTTCCCACACCCTATTTGTATGCTGCCAATTATTGATATTTTATATATCTTATAGGGTTTTTCGATTCTTTTTTATTCTATCCTTTTTTACTCTATCTTTTTTCTTCTCTTTTTTCTCCTCTTTCTTTTTCTCTCTCCTGGTGGTGGTTCTGGCTCTAGCCCTGGACTATGCTCCTTTTACTATATTGTTTTCCATGGATTTATTATGGCCCCCATAAACATTTTATCCTTGAATGTACAAGGCTTCAACATCCCGCAAAAGCGAACCAAAGCAATGCGTGCTTTTGCAACTAAAAAAGCACATATTATTTGTCTTCAGGAGACCCACTTCATTGATAAAGCTTGTCCTAAATTTCTTTCCGCCTCTTACCCTCAATTTTACACAGCTTCAGCCACAACTAAACAACGTGGGACCCTTATTAGTTTCCATCGCTCTACGCCATTTTCCCTTACCTCACAAGTATGTGACCCTGAGGGTGGATATATTCTACTCACAGGCCTTATTGCTGATACCACAATTACATTAGTATCTTACTATGCTCCAAATAGACACCCAGAAGCCTTTCTATCACACCTTTTTCAGGTGGTGGAAGCCCATAAGATTGGCACTGTTGTGTTATGTGGAGATTCTAATACTACTGTTTTTCCTTATTTAGATAAGTCCCCACCTAACCCTAATTCAAATATGCATAAACAAACTTTTCAACAGCTGCTTACTACACATGGTCTGGTAGATACATGGCGGGAAATTAACCCAACTAGCAAAAATTTTACACATTACTCTTATCCACATAAGTCTTTTTCACGTATAGACCACATACTTACTCCATCAAGCATGTTACCTGAGATTATTTACTCTATTATCATTCCTTACACATGGACTGACCATTCTGCAGTTTTTACTACTCTGGCCTCCATGATTCCTCGGTCACATGATGCGACTTGGTGTATTAATGACACTACGTTGACTCATCCCTCACATTGCCTAGAAATTGAAACAGCTCTTAAGGAATACCTCTCATTTAATGATACAGAAGACATTTCGGCCCTAACACTATGGGAAGCCCATAAAGCTGCCATCCGAGGCAGGTTGATACAGCAAGCGTCAGTTCTCAAGAGAGAACATAAACTCACGTTTGCAAAGTTAGAGGCTAACTTTAATAAATGCCATGAGACCTTTCAATCTGCCCCGAATGCCATAAACAATACTAAATTAGATAGGGCTCGTCTTGATCTTGACCTTTTTTTGACCGACTCCGCAGACAAACTTCTACGTAAACGACAACACATTTAATATCTTAAAGCCAACAAGCCAGATACACCTATGGCACGTAGCCTAAAGAGAATCCATCATCCACACACATCTATAAGACTTAAAACATCACGAGATGCATATACTAGCAACCCTGTGAAAATATTAGAGATTTTTCGCTCAAATTTAGCTAAACTCTATTCCCCTGCTCAGAATTTCGATAACAATAAAGCAGATGACATGTTCGCTGATATTAAATTACCAACTCTAGAACATGAACAACTTCATTTTCTTGAGGATCCCATTACTCCATTAGAAGTCCAAGTCGCTATTAAAGCACTAAAGCCTCATAAAAGACCAGGCCCCGATGGGTTTTCGGCTTCATATTTTAAACAATTTACGTCTATTTTAACACCTATATTGACTAGAGCCTTTAACTCTATACTAGCTGGACATTCATTTAGTAATGAATCCTTATTCTCCATTATGTCTATGCTTCCTAAACCTAAATCAGATACCACATCTTGGACTCACTATCGACCTATATCTTTATTAAATCTGGACATTAAATTATTAGCCAAAATCCTAGCAAATAGACTAAATTCCGTCATTGGCAAACTTATTCACCGTGACCAAACGGGCTTTATGCCCACGCGTCAAGCAGGAGACAATATTAGAAGAGCGCTCTTATTGACACATGCAGCTAAAATAAGACATATTCCGACCTGCCTTCTATCTTTGGACATTAGAAAGGCATTTGATTCGGTTACATGGCCATATATGCATTTTATCCTGCAAAAATGGGGCTTTGGAAACAATTTTTTGTCTTGGATCTCCTCTTTATATGGTAATCCTAGAGCATACTTTAAATATATGGGCTACAAATCTGCCATGATAGATATTAGAAGAGGTACAAGACAAGGTTGCCCTTTATCCCCTTTACTTTTTGCCCTACTTATAGAACCCTTGGCTCATTTAATTAGGAATAACCCCAATATTAAAGGAGTGGAATTAGGTGGACATCAACATAAAATTTGTCTTTTCGCAGACGATATACTTATATTTTTAACTCATCCTCATATCTCCGCTCCTAATCTTCTTGACATTCTAGATAAATTCGCCCATGTTTCAGGACTTCAAGTCAATCCTAATAAATCTAATGCACTCAATGTCTCCTTATCATAAGCTGAACTACAACAAGCCCAAACATCATTACCATTTAATTGGGTAACACAATTTATCCCATACTTAGGAGTCCAACTCACAGCCTCATTATCAAATTTGTTTACAACAAACTATTTACCACTATTGAAACAAGTCACTGGTTTAATGAAACAATGGTCCTCCCTCCCTTTATCTTGGCTCGGGAGGATCAATGCTATAAAAATGTCTATATTACCAAAATTTTTGTATTTATTTAGGGTACTTCCTATCCAAATACCATCTTATTTCTTAAGACTTTTTCAACGCAGAGTCATGTCTTTTATATGGGGTAATACTAAACCACATATCCCTAAATCAACACTCTTTCTTGACAAGCTTAGTGGTGGATTAGGACTACCTAACTTTTCTTCTTACTACTATGCAGCACAATTATATATTAAATATCATGCGAACATGGAATCTCCACTATGGGTTGCTATCGAAGCTATCGAAATTGACCCTATATCTGTAGCCAATATGTTATGGTTATCTCCCAAAGATAGAACTCATTTATCAAACCCCATAACTAAGCATTCCCTAAACATATGGGATGAATTCAGAAGCTCTCTTAAACTTCAATCCACTCACAACCCCCTCCTTTCCTTTATTAGGAACCATGCTTTTTATCCTGCATTGAGATTTCCAATGTCATTTACGGCCTGGTCTTCTAAAAATTTGGTTCGTTTTCATGATTTAGTTTCCACTAATTCTATTCATACTTTCCCCACTCTTTGTGATATTTATAAGCTCCCTAATACTGAGTTGTTCCGCTATTTACAAATCAAAAATTTTTATATACCCTTGATCAAGACGGGATCAATACTGTCAGGGACTAACCCGCAGGAGAACTAACATCTATGGCCAGCAGAATCCTGTATCAATGAACACAAATTCTCCAGCACTAATGCGAACACCTGCACACCAAAGCACACACACCACGTGAGAGACTCCAGGCACCAAGCATACTATTTAAAGCATGTTGCAGCAGTCACCAACTGCTGCATGATCTTCAGCTTCCTGTGTATTTCTCAGTTCCTGTTCCTGTTGTCTTGGATTATCTGCTAAACGACCCGGCTTGTCTTGACCTATCTGATCTGTACTTACCCCGGCTTGACCCTTGGCTCGTTTCTGTTACTCCGCTCTGATCTGCTGCACCGTGTATGACCCCTGGCTTGTTTTATGGACTTTGCTACTGTTTGATCTGCTGCACTGTGTATGACCCCTGGCTTGTTTTATGGACTTTGCTACTGTTTGATCCGCTGCACCGTGTATGACCCCTGGCTTGTTCTATAGACTTTGCTACTGTGTGCTGTCCTGTGTATGAACCCCGGCCTGGCTCCTGACACTGCTCCTGGTACTTCCTGCTGTACGATCTCATCTGGTACTTCCGAGGTACCCCTTCCTAGCAGTCTACCCTGCTCGTCAGCTGCCCACCAGTGGACTTCTCTGCTTCATCTCAGCTTGCCGCAGTCAGCAACCCCTGCCGCTTTGAGTATAGCTCCCCCTGTACCACCTCCAGGGGGCGCTCTGCACTTAGTCGCAAGGGAAGCTCTCCCAGCACTTCAGCCTCCGATCAGGTACGTGATAAATACTCAATCAATTGTCGCAATTCGAAATAATCTGTAAAAGTGACCCTCATACCAGAGGACTGATTTCACTTTTATATAAACAACTCAATTCGTTATCTACTGACACTCTACCTTCTTACACTACTAAATGGTCAATAGACATGAACAGATTATTTAGTACAGATGAATGGCGTAGTATCTGGTTAGCCACTAAAAACTCCTCTCCTAATTGTTTCGCACTGGAAACTAATTTTAAAGTCCTGGCACGTTGGTATTTGGTACCAGCTAGAATAGCTAAATTTGTCCCCTCTTATTCAGAGTATTGCTTTCGAGGTTGCACTTCACCTGGTACCCACTTTCACATTTGGTGGCAATGCCCGATTGTTCAAATCTTCTGGAAATTTTTTTTTGATACGGCCTCTAAAGCTCTGGAAACCAGGATATCTCCTGACCCGGCCCTGACACTTCTAAATCTTAAACCTCCGGGTCTTACCCGGGCTCAATTTCAATTACTAATACATCTCACAACTGCTGCCAAACAAACTATAGCTAAAGCATGGAAAACCCAAATGCTAGTTGTGGCTGAAGCTAAACACCGAATGAATAAGGCTCTTATCTTTCACAAAATGTCATCTATTGAAGATAATAATATCAAAAAATATCACAAAATTTGGCAACCTTGGGTTAAACATCATCTATCTACAGACTTCGATCTAACTCTGTTGATGCCTTATTGATAATTATTGATGTTTATTACATCTTCCTGTTAATATTTTTATTATAGTTACCCCCGGGGCTGGGGTCTGACCACCACCACGAGAACCTTCTCTTTCTCCCTCTTCCTCTCTCTTCTTTTCTTTTTCATTTTTCTTCTTCTCTTCCTTCTCTTCCCTCTATTTATTTTTCATATATGATTTATGAACATGGGATTACGTTTTATTCCTTTTACTCATGTATACAACTTAGAGCATCGGTTACAGCTACCCTACTGAATTCTCATTTATTATAGCTTCTCTATGACGTTTAAGTAAGGCAATTGAATATGATAGGGTTTACTTTAAGACCCCGACATACCTTATAAAAAACACACTTTTCTTTCGGTTTGAGATAAACTTCATTTACTTTTTTAAAGAATGCCCCTACTCGTCCACAGTTTGAACCCATTAGGGGTGGACGGGTGATGAAGAGCTATATTTTATTTTTATTTATTTATTTAATATCTTTGAAAGAATGAATATATAATTCGGGGATATCGTATATCTTATATTTTATATTTTATTTTGTTAATTATTTCTTTTTCTTCCTAAGTTATACCAATATTTTTTTTTTCCTGTACAACAATTGCTGTATATCCTATTCTTATTTATACGCTCAAAAGTGACTACATGTATGAATATCTGATTATCTGATTATTTTATTTATTATGAATCTCCCATGTTTGTAATTTTCTCTTTCTTTTTCTTGTTATCATCTTGTTATCATATGTCTTTTCTTATGTAAACTTCAATAAAAATATTGAACAAGAAAACCAATACATCCTGTGGCAAAGGATCGTACGGGTTCTATTCCAGATAAGTCTGTGGCAGAGATTTTTGTTCATGCTACATGCTGGCTGCTAGGCAAGTGAGAAATGTCTATCCAGGCGGACAAAGATTAAATTCTACGAAAGGGGGACTATTCAATTGCAAGTGTTCAATTACAAAGAATGTTCTGAAGAAAATACAACAGAAAAGGTTTTTGAGCTTCCCTGCAGCCCAGCAAACCTTGTGCTGTAAGTAACTTTTACTAGTACTCCTGCTTGCCTGTAAGGCCAGCACCCCAGTGCTACATTATACCCCTGACATTCCTGTGAGTCCAGTATTCCATGCTTTCCCAGATCCTTGTGCTTCCTTGTGCTTGCTCAGCTGTATCCTGTATGAGTGTGATTCCCAACCATACATGACATATGTAATAGGATTTCTTGTTCCTGAGCCAGTTCCACCTGCATAACTAATAGGCTAATTCCAGGAAAAACTCCAAAGGAACACAATATCTAAGAACCGCAACAGAAGTCCTTTGATTTGTGGGACCAGAAAACACAACAAAATTAATTGACAACATTTTTTTCTGCCACACTGTGCAGTTAACAAATAACAATCTCAAATTTTGAGTTCCAATCATATACAATGGAATATGCTGACATTAGAATAAGGGTACTTTAAATTCCTAGTAGCCATAGTCAAGCCCCCGAGTATAAAAAAGAAACAGCTACTGGTATGACTGGATGTCACAAAGGCAAAGGGCCCAAATATCTTCAGCAGCACTTTCTTCTAGGACAGGCTTATAAAAAAGATAGCTATAACAAATGTATTAATTAGTAAATCTAATTGCATTAAACGACCCCAAAATATTTAAAGGATGCAACATTTAAAGGGTTTTTTCAGCAATAGCTTGTTTTAAAGGACCACATCATAGGGAAAAAAGGGCAATTAATAACAGAGTAATCATTCGGGCCAGTAGCTCAGCCTAACCTTAATATCTTTTCCATTTTGGTTCTAATATATCAGGATTCCCTTCTCTGAATACAAAGAATCCTGCACTATAAAATCTCAGTACCAAAGAAATAAATGATAAGGAAGGACTAGACAGTATGATACAAAACACTCCTCTAAGATTTCCTATAATGAATCCATGGTCTTATTCAAATTAGTACAATTTTAAAGATGCAAACTCTACATTTATCAACCCAATTGCTCAGTGGGAAAACATTCGGACAAAAACAGCGATGTATAGGGGTGAAAAAATTGCTTATTTTTAAGGACCACCCCAGGGGGAAAAAAATGACAAAAATAATAACAGTAGGGTAATCAATCGTGCCAATAGCCTAACCTAACTAATATCTTCTCCACTTTTTGTCTAACAATATCAAAATGTTTACTGATGCAAGACTATCCACCAACAAACAGCATCTGCTAGAAAAAGAAGGAACAAAAAATCAACCCACAAAACTGTTGAAGATTAGAGAAGTTGTCTTGTGATATGTTTAAATTATTGACAGGCTATACTATGCAAATTTAGAAAACAGGGCTAACAAAACACATCTATACAACATAAAAAAATGGACCTCTTACACATACAGTATGTGCTCAAGGGTAAATATAAAATGTATTCATTTAAAAGTATGTGAAAATACAATGTTTAAACATACCTACCTATATTTCCCCTAAAAAATGAACACCCAGATAAAAGATTTAACATACAAAAAATAAATAAAAAATTCCCTAAAGTTAGGGAAATAAACAGCATATTCCCTGCCAGGATGTGCACCCATGTCCAAGAGTTTCAATTGAATATATAAATACTGTATACAGTATATTCAATTATATTTAAATAATAATAATGATAACAATAGTTGCTATTTTTTTACATAAGACATATAATAATAATTAGACATGTGCACACTGAAATATTTTGTTTCAGAATTTCGTTTTCGTCCGAAAAATACATTTATTTAGTTGCTCCCGAAATTCGTTTTAATGTATTTCGTTTTTTGTTAAAAATTGCATTCGTCCGAAAATCCAAATTAATTAAGGTTTAATCTGACATTGAAGGCTTATGGTGTCTGTCGAATGTTCATAGAAGATTCGACGGAGCAGCAAACTGTACGTATACATTTCCAGTCGAATTTTCCGCCTACAAGCTAGCTGTAGTAGAATTCTAATGTTGTATGACTAGTAATAATTATATTTATTAATTATTTTACTAGTCAACCAACATTAGAATTTTTCTATAGCCTATGGGCGGATGCATTTGACCGTAAATGTACGATTGCAGCGGCGTACAGTTTCGCTGCTCCGTCGAATCTTCTTAGAACTTTCGACAGTCACCATAAGCCAAAGATTCGACGTTTGTATGTTTTTCGTTGCTTGTCGAATCTTGGTCGTTCATGTTGAATGGTCTACTCTACCCCAACAGTCAGCCAACTTTCAGATTTGTTTCTCAATCTCCAAGTGCAATGGCCGGCGCGGCATCTGAAGTTGTGTCAGATATTGATATGGCATTATAATATAGAATCTATAATAATAAATCCCCCCCCCCCACAACACGGGCAGCCTCTGTCACAAGACTAGCAACACTAGTATCACTATCAAGTTCACAACACTAACACAATAGCAGCAGATTATTACGAAAAAGTCAAATTGAACTGTAGCTTGCTTCACTATTGTTCTGCTGCTGTGCTTATGCCTAATTGCTAAATAATTCAGGTCCTCTGACAAACGGACCAGCTAAGATTGACTGTCTTCTGAAATGATTCAGTGTGTGTGTGTCTCTCTCTGCTAGCAAATCGTAAGTGAAAGTAAGTTGGCTGTACGTGTGTACTTAGTTCTAGCTATTTTACATACCCTCCTCTTTGGTTACAATCGGCCAATAACATTCATAATCATCATTATTTTTATTTTACTTGCCCCACCCAATTCCAGCAGTGATCTTTTCTCTCTATGTCGAATCTTTTCTCTCTATGTCGAATCTATTCTCTCTATGTAGAATAATCTTGGACTAATAGAGTTAAGGTTAGGCACATTCGACCACAGGTTCGATAGACACAGATTGTTATTGTCAGCATCATGTCGAATCTCCTATCTATATCGAACTGTTGTCACAACGAAAATGAAAATAAAGCATTTGTTTATGTCGGATCTTTCGGTTTTCATATTCTGCACTTTCGTTATCGTTTGTTAAAACGCTAACGAAAATACCTGAAATTCGGACGAAAATGCATTCGGATGAAAACGAATGCACATGTCTAATAATAATAATAATAATAAATACATATAATATATATGGAGAAATATACTTAAAACATACAGAAATGCACATGGTCCACTGCATTAAAAGCTGAGAATTATATAAAAGTAGAAGTGTACTGATAATTAATCATTAAAAAAAAAAATAAAACAAATATTGGAGTTCAGCAGAAACAACGAAAGTAAAATTCAGTATAGGGGTAATAACTGTTCAGCAGTATACCGTATTTATAGTCTACAGTATGTGAATGAGAATCTCATGGCAATATGCAGACAACGAACAGCCCAGAGGTGCAAGAGTGAATGAAAGGTGCAAACAGGGGGGTAAAAAATGCAGAAGGAACAGTGGCAAAAGGTGGAAAATAAAAACACCCCAAATACTCTGCTAAAAACAGCATTTACTAGAAAAAGGTGGAATGAAAATCAAATTGCAAAACTGTGAAGGAATAGCATCCTGTGATTTGAGATCTGATTTATCAGGGACACATTTGTAATAGCCTCACCAGCATCCAAGCCTTTTTTTGAAAAATCTTTGCAATGTAGCTGAACAGAGGAGACAGATTTTTTAAAACATGCTTTTTTGTTTTTAAAATAACAGAGTCCATTGAAGCTGATATAAACTATGTGATATGAGTACTACTTTTACTTACTGTAAGTTGGATTTAATAAGCACGCAAGTGTTTGTTTCCTTGCTGGCGACAGAGCCCTACACATCATCACAAGTTTTCCTAACAGATCACTTGAAAAAATGTATATTTGATGTCACTCAAAATTTTACACGCAGCATGTAATACTTGCTGACTGAGTTCAAATAAGCTATTTAATAAATTAGCATGTAATTAGCCTATAAACACTTTGAGGTTTAAAAAACAGATGTAATTAATTGAGCGTTAATTAGGGAAGCTGTAGTTAAATGGTGAGTAAGTATATCTCAGTAAACTCCTTACTTATTAAAAATAAATAAATAAATAAATAAATAAATAAATAAATAAATTATATTATGCTTTGCTAAAAAGTAAATGCCCCAAGTTAATACCTGTATTGTGGATGCTTTTTATTTTAATACTATGGCCTTTCAAACTAAAAAGTAATGCTGACTCCTGATTTAAAGCTTTTCTAAATATACATATGATTCTAAACAATATTAGCCTGTAGATCAGTGACATTCGTTGTCATTAGGGGTAGGGATGGGCGAACGGTTCGGCCCGAGCATAAGTTCGGGCTGCACTTTGGTTGTTCGGATGTTCTGCAGAACGCCGAACAATATGCGGTGTTCAGGGCAAATTTGAAAGCCCCTGGAACACCATTAAAGTTTTCTTGTATTTAGAACAGTCCCTGCACAAAATTACATTTCTAAAGGAAAAAAGTCATTTAAAAGTACTCGCGGCTATAATGAACTGTCGGTCCCGAAACTACAGAATAAAGTCATTGAAAAAAAGGCATGGGATCCCCCCAATCCATTACCAGACCCTTTGGGTCTGGTATGTTCAGTATGTTCTGTGTGAACCGTACCGGGGGGGATTTTCGGCCCATCCCTAATTAGGAGGAGTGATGTCCTGCCCAAAGACCCACCATAAATTACCTTCCTGCTAATCCAAACACTAAACCTTCCTTAACCACTTGTCTACCGGGCACTTACACCCCGTTCCTGCCCAGGCCATTTTTCAGCCTTTAACGCTGCAGCACTTTGAATGAAATATGCACGGTCATGCAACACTCTACCCAAATGAAATTTTTATCATTTTCTTCACACAAATAGAGCTTTCTTTTGGTGGT
This sequence comes from Lithobates clamitans, assembly GCA_037952925.1. Taxonomy (NCBI): domain Eukaryota; kingdom Metazoa; phylum Chordata; class Amphibia; order Anura; family Ranidae; genus Lithobates; species Lithobates clamitans. The sequence continues at coordinate 4,211,623 of JBBGZY010000353.1, forward strand.
ATTTAATCACAGCTGGGTTTTTTATTTTTTACTAAAAAAAAGACCAAAAATGTAGATTTTTTTTACTTTTCTGTCAGTAAATTTTGTAACAAAATAATTCTTCTCCTTCACTGATGTGCGCTGATGAGGTGGCACTGATGGGCACTAATAGGCTACGAACGATAGGCTATAGGCTATGAACTACGAATGATATGGGCCGTTCATGCCAAATTCAAGTGGCGTATCAGGGACCATAATTCACTGCAGCATCGCAGTGCATTGCTGGCTGATGATTGGCCAAGCATGCACTATGACCCACATGCTTGGCCAATCACAGCGCCGTCTGTACAGAGAGACGTAATTGGCCAAAGCCAGGGTAGCTTTAGCCAATTATGGCTCAGGGGGTTTAGTACACACCCCACAATATATAAGACCGCCAGCGTGGCGGCCTTGTGTAGTGTGTTGCGGCGGCGGAGAGATAGGCAGAGAGACAGTGTCATTTGACTTAAGATAGATAGAGTAGGCGGGCGAGTCAGTTAGCTGCACTTACAGTGTTTTACAGTATTGTATATATATGCATGCTAGGTGTTGTATATATATATATATATATATATATATATATATATATATATATATATATATACACTGTATTCAGTTTAGCTAGATCCGTTCCTGTTATTCTCTTCCTACTGACAGGAGAGCAGGTGTTTTTACAGTATTTACAGCTACCTGAAGAAAATTGCTGTTCCTCTGATCCTATTAGTCTTATTAGCTACAGTATTTACAGTTAGTGTAGTGCGTCCTCTGCACAGTGTGCACCTAAAGCTACCTGAAGAAAATTGGTGGTGTTCTTCTGATCCTATTAGTATCGCAGGCAGCTGCAGTATTTACAAGTTATTGTAGTGTGTCCTCTGCACAGCGTGCACCTAAAGCTACCTGAAGAATATTGGTGGTGTTCTTCTGATCCTATTAGTATCGCAGGCAGCTGTAGTATTTAATTCTTCTCCTTCACTGATGTGCGCTGATGAGGTGGCACTGATGGGCACTAATAGGCTGAACTGGTGGGCATTGATGAGGTGGCACTTATGGGCACTGATGAGGTGGTACTTATGGGCACTGATGAGGAGGCACTAAAAAGCCGCACTTATGGGCACTGATAGGTGGTGCTGATATGTGGCATTGATGAGCACTGATAGGCAGCACTGATGGGCACTGTTAGGTGGCACTGATATATGGCACTGATGAGCACTATTAGGTGGCACTAATGGGCACTAATAGGTGGTACTGATTGTCACTGAAAGGTGGCACTAGTGGGCACTGGTAGGCGGCATGGATAGGCGGTACTGATGGGCACTGATGGGCATTGATGGGTGCCACTGATGGGTGACACTGATGGACATTGTTGGACAGCAGTGATGGGCACTGATGGGCAGCACTGATAGGCAGCACTGATAGCCAGCACTGACTGACATCACTAATGGGCACTGATTGTTGGCACTGATTGTTGGCACTGGTGTGCACTGATTGCTGGCACTGGTGGGTACTGCTGCTGGCACTGGTGGGCAATGGTTGGCACTAGGGATGAGCTTCATGTTTAAGTCAAACCCATGTTCGACTTGAACATCGAATGTTCGCCCGTTCGTTCAACTACAAACGATATGGGCCGTTCACGCCAAATTCAAGTGGCGTATCAGGGACCATAATTCACTGCAGCATCGCAGTGCATTGCTGGCTGATGATTGGCCAAGCATGCACTATGACCCACATGCTTGGCCAATCACAGCGCCGTCTGTACAGAGAGACGTAATTGGCCAAAGCCAGGGTAGCTTTAGCCAATTATGGCTCAGGGGGTTTAGTACACACCCCACAATATATAAGACCGCCAGCGTGGCGGCCTTGTGTAGTGTGTTGCGGCGGCGGAGAGATAGGCAGAGAGACAGTGTCATTTGACTTAAGATAGATAGAGTAGGCGGGCGAGTCAGTTAGCTGCACTTACAGTGTATTGTGTATATATATGCATGCTAGGTTTTGTATATATATATAAATATATATATTTATATATATATATATATATATATATATATATATATATATATATATACACTGTATTCAGTTTAGCTAGATCCGTTCCTGTTATTCTCTTCCTACTGACAGGAGGGCAGGTGTTTTTACAGTATTTACAGCTACCTGAAGAAAATTGCTGTTCCTCTGATCCTATTAGTCTTATTAGCTACAGTATTTACAGTTAGTGTAGTGCGTCCTCTGCACAGTGTGCACCTAAAGCTACCTGAAGAAAATTGGTGGTGTTCTTCTGATCCTATTAGTACAGTAACGCAGGCAGCTGCAGTATTTACAAGTTAGTGTAGTGCGTCCTCTGCACAGTGTGCACCTAAAGCTACCTGAAGAAAATTGGTGGTGTTCTTCTGATCCTATTAGTATCGCAGGCAGCTGTAGTATTTACAAGTTAGTGTAGTGTGTCCTCTGCACAGTGTGCACCTAAAGCTACCTAAAGAAAATTAGTGGTGTTCTTTTGATCCTATTAGTACAGTACAGCAGGCAGTTGTAGTATTTACAAATTAGTGTAGTGCGTCCTCTGCACAGTGTTCACCTAAAGCTACCTGAAGAAAATTTGTGGTGTTCTTCTGATCCTATTAGTACCGCAGGCCGCTGTAGTATTTACAAGTTAGTGTAGTGCATCCTCTGCACAGTGTGCACCTAAAGCTACCTGAAGACAATTGCTGTTGTTCTGCTCCTATTAATAAGACAGACAGACAGCTACAGTATTTACAGTTAGTGTACTGTGTCCTCTGCACCGTGTGCACCTAAAGCTACCTGAATAAAATTGGTGGTGTTATTCTGATCCTTTTAATACCACAGGCAGGCAGCTACAGTATTTACAGTTAGTGTACTGCATCCTCTGCACAGTGTGCACCTAAAGCTACCTGAAGACAATTGCTGTTGTTCTCCTCCTATTAATACCACAGAAAGGCAGCTACAGTATTTACAGTTAGTGTACTGTGTCCTCTGCACACTGTGTACCTAAAGCTACCTGAATAAAATTGGTGGTGTTCTGATCCTATATTATTACCACAGGCAAACAGCTACAGTATTTATAGTTAGTGTACTGTGTCCTCTGCACAGTGTGCACCTAAAGCTACCTGAAGACAATTGCTGGTGTTCTCATACTAATAATACTACAGGCAGGCAGTTGATTCTGCTAGCTGCATATCAGTATATATATATACATCCCAGCTTTGTGCAGCTACATCTCACTGAAGGCCATTAGTATGTCTGGAAGGCTAACAAGGAGAGGCAGACAGTCGCAAGCCAATAAAAGAGGGCAAGCAGGCTCTGTGTCTAGAGGCAACAGTGCTGGTCATGGAGACGGTGCATCCTCATCAGCACGTGGCCGTGTTACACGCTTGTCCTTTTTTTCGACAGCTGGCTGTGTTGAGCCGCAACATGCAGAAGACTTGGTAGAGTGGATGACCAAGCCGTCCTCATCCTCCTCATCCTCTCTCACCCAGGCTCAGGGTACTTTGTCTGGCAAAGCAGCTGCCAACACGGCCTCTTCCCTCGGCTCAGTGGTATCAGTCACTCCTTCCCTAGCCCCACCATGTCCTCCTGAGGAGTCCCCCAAACTGTTTGACCACAGTGTTGGGTACATGCTCCAGGAGGATGCCCAGCGTTTTGAAGGCTCCGATGATGGTACCCAGCTAGAGGAAGGCAGTAACATGAGCCCAGAGAGAGGGGGGGCCCAAGAAGGACAGCAATTAGGCAGTCATGTTCCCCTAGCTGCAGCATACTGCCAGGTTTGCTCCAGTGATGAGGAGGGAGGGGATGAGGAGGTCACTGACTTCACGTGCATGCCTGATAGGAGAGAGGAGGAGCAGGAGGAGGCACATCACCAACGAGGCAGGATGCCTTCCAGGGGCCAGCTTAAGGGCAGCACACTGACTGCATCACACCACAGAGCTCCGCATGTGCAGGGCGCTGCTGTCTCTGTGCGTTATTCCAAAAGGTCTTTGGTGTGGGCCTTTTTTGAGACGAGTGCATCAGATCCCACTGCTGCTAGTTGCAACATATGTCTCAAGCGTATTTTGCGTGGCCAAAACATCACCCGCTTGGGCACCACATGCTTGACCAGACATATGTCGACCTGCCATGCAGTTTGTTGGCAAGCGCACCTAAAAGACCCACACCAAAGAACAAAGAGGACCTCTCCTTGCTTCTCATCAGCTGGGATCTCCAACCCCACTATACCTTCAGTCCTTTCTGAGACCTGCACTGAGAGGAATTAAGGTGTAGAATTAGGTGTGTCACAGCCAAGTACTTGGGGGCAATCTGCTATTGGTACACTGTCGTCAGATTGTACCAGGCAAATTTCCCTGCCCCAGCTGCTGTACCGCCGAAAGAAGTCTGCTCCCAGCCATCCACATGCCCAGCGGTTGAATACTAGCTTGGCTAAATTGCTAGCACTTCAACTGCTGCCTTTTCAGTTGGTAGACTCTGCCCCCTTCCGTGAGTTTGTGGAACGTGCGGTTCCTCAGTGGCGAGTACCCAAATGCCACTTTTTCTCATGGAAGGCAAATCCGGCTCTCTACCGGCATGTGAAAGGCAATGTCCATGCCTTGCTGGACAGGGCGGTCAGCGGTAAGGTGCATATTACCACTGACTCATGGTCCAGCAGGCATGGACAGGAACGTTACCTATCTTTCACGGTGCACTGGGTGACTCTTCTGGCAGCTGGGAAGGATGCAGGACAGGGTGCAGTAGTGTTGGAGGTTGTTCTGCCACCACGCCTTCAAAATACTACTAGTGGTGATTCTGCCACACCTCTCTCCTCCACTCCTCCTCTTCTTCTTCCTCCATGGCCTCTTCCTGTGCTGATTTGTCCTCAGAACCATTGGTGCTCCGTAGGCATTCAAGGGGCTACGCAAGCACGGAGGCAAAAAGATGCCGTGCGGTGCTTGAGCTGGTATGCTTGGGGGACAGGAGCCACACTGGGGCAGAGATTCTGTCAGCTCTGCAGGGGCTGGTTCAGAGGTGGTTGATGCTATGCCAGCTTAAGACAGGTATGGTGGTTTGCGACAATGGCACCAACCTCCTCTCCGCCCTCCGACAGAGACAACTGACCCATGTGCCCTGTTTGGCTCATGTCCTTAACTTGGTGGTGCAGCGGTCCTTGGACAGGTGCCCGCAGGTCATATAATGCCAGTGCTTCTCTGGCTGACCTCCAAAAGGAATTTAACCTGCCCAAGAACCGCCTAATCTGTGACATGTCCACCAGGTGGAACTCAACGTTGGCCATGCTGCAGCGGCTGCACACGCAGCAGAGGGCCATCAATGAGTACCTGTGCGACCATGGCACCAGGACAGGTTCAGGGGAGCTTGTTTTTTTTTCCCCATGCCAGTGGGCCATGATCAGGGATGCATGCACTGTCCTGTCACAATTTGAGGAGACCACGAGGATGGTAAGCAGTGACAGTGCATGCATCAGTGACACAGTCCCCCTTGTCCACCTGCTGGAGCACACACTGCGTGGAATAATGGACAGGGCACTTGAGGCAGAACAGAGGCAGGAAGAGGAGGACTTCCTTAGCGCTCAAGGCCCCCTTTATCCAGACAGTGTTCCTGCGTGCCCGCCGATCACACAGGACGAGGAGGAGGAGGAGGAGGGAGAGGAGGATTGTGTCAGCATGGAGGTGGAGCCTGGCACTCAGCATCAGCAGCAGTCTTTAAGGGATCATTTACAGTTCCAAGAAACCCATGGACTTGTACGTGGCTGGGAGGAGGTGGCTGCGGATCATGTCGTCCTTAGTGACCTAGAGGACTCCGGACCGAATGCCTCAGCAAACCTATGCTGCATGGCCTGCAGAAGGATCCTCGTATTCGTGGTATCAAGGAGAGGGATCAATACTGGCTGACAACCCTCTTTGATCCATGTTACAAGGGTAAGGTTGCAGACCTTATCTTGCCATCGCAGAGCATGAAACATCTTCGGGAGGCCTTGCAGAAAGGTCTGTGCAATGCATTCCCAGAGACTGGGAGGTTACAAACTCCTGTTCCTGGACAACGTGTTGCTGAGGCTTTGGCTAGTCAAAGAAGGAGCGGTGGAGAAGGTGGCTGTCTGACCGATGCGTTCAGACAATTTTTTAGTCCTCAGCCCCAAGGTATGATCGGTTCCAGCAACCATCGCCAGCATCTGTTTTACATGGTGCAGCAATACCTAGGGGCAAGATTTGACTTGGACACCTTTCCCACCGAAAATCCTCTGGGTTGCTGGGTCTTGAGGATGGATCACTGGCCAGAGCTTGCACAGTATGCAATTGAGCTACTGGCCTGTCCTGCATCCAGCGTTCTTTCGGAACGCACATTCAGTGCTGCTGGAGGCTTTGTAACCGATCACAGGGTGCGCCTGTCCACCGACTTGATCGATCGACTGACCTTCCTAAAAATGAATCAGTCTAGGATCACCACCAGCTACCAAGCACCTGATGCTGATGTAACTGAATATTTTTTTTTGAAATGTTAGATCCCTTCAAGACTGCCTATGCTGATGCTGAGTGACTATCCTTTTATGCTGAGTGACTATCCTCTTCCTGCTCAATGATCATGCTGATAGCTTGTAAGAATATTTTTGGTTTTGGGCGCTGTCACCAGTGGCTAAGGCCCAATTTTTCAGCCCCTGTTTAAAAGGGGCATGTAATTACAATTTTTGTTGCAATATTTTGGAAGGAGGGTTCGTTGCTGCGCTCAACTAGAGTATTTGTGAGGGGTTGCAGTGTTGTGGCACCAGCACAAGTGCCTAAGGCCCAATTTTTCAGCCCCTGTTTAATAGGGGTGTGTAATTACAATTTTTGATGCAATACTTTGCAGCAGGGCTCATTCCTGTGCTCCAACTAGAGTATCTGTGAGGGGTTGCAGTGTGGTGGCACCAGCACCAGTGCCTAAGGCCCAATTTTTCAGCCCCTGTTTAACAGGATCGTGTAATTAAAATTTTTGATTCAATATTTTGCAGGAGGGCTCATTCCTGCGCTCCAACTAGAGTATCTGTGAGGGGTCACAGTGTTGTGGCACCAGTGCCTAAGGCCCAATTTTTCTGCCCCTGTTCAACAGGGACATGTAATTACAATTCTTGATCTAATGTTTTACAGCAGGGCCCGTTTCTGCGCACACCAGGAGTAACTGTGAGGACTTACAGTGTTGTGGCACCAGCACCACCACCACCACCAAAGGCCCAATTTTTCTGCCCCTGATCAACAGGTGCATGTAATTACAATTTTTGATCTAATATTTCACAGCAGGGCCCGTTTCAGCTCCCACCAAGAGTAACTGTGAGGACTTACAGTGTTGTGGCAACACCACCACCACCACCACCAAAGGCCCAATTTTTCTGCCCCTGTTCAACAGGTGCATGTAATTACAATTCTTGATCTAATATTTCACAGCAGGGCCCATTTTTGCGCCCACCAAGAGTAACTGTGAGAACTTACAGTGTTGAGGCACCAGCACCACCACCACCAAAGGCCCAATTTTTCTGGCCCTGTTCAACAGGGGCATGTAATTACAATTCTTGATCTAATATTTCACAGCAGAGCCTGTTCCTGCACCCACCAAGAGCAACTGTGCGGGCTTGCAGTGTTGTGGCAACACCAACACCTAAGGCCCCAATTTCTGCAGAGTACATAGGGCAGGCCCCTACTTTCAAACATCCAACTTATAAACGACTCCTACTTGCAAACAGAAGGAGACAACAGGAAGTGAGATGAAATCTACCCCTAGAAAGGGAAATTCTCTCCTGTAAGAGTTAATATGGGAAAAAACGTGTCTTCTCTCCACTGATGCTTTATCACCAATCCTTGTTTCACTAAAAACCCCAAATTGTCAAAAAACATTTGTCATTGGGACAGAAAGTGGGGTGAAATCTTCTGAAGAGGTGCATAGACAGAAAAACAAATGTCACAGGGGTGAAAACCCTTCCCCATGTTTTCCAAAAATTTTAAAAATAGATTTTTTGGCTGGAGCTACACTTTAAAAATGTACCAGTTCAAAATTACAAACAGATTCTACTTAACAACAAAACTACAGTCCCTGTCTTGTTTGCACCACCTGTATACTGCTGTTCAGAGTATATAAGGCCTGGGGGCCCCACACCTTTCCCTTTTTTAATTTGGGTGCGGGGTTCCCCTTAATATCCATACAAGACCCAAAGGGCCTGGTAATGGACTGGGGGGGGGTACCCATGCCGTTTGTCTCACTGATTTTCATCCATATTGCTGGGAGCCGACATTACAATAAAGCTGCAAGCAGTTTTAAATGACTTTTATTCCTTCAAAAATGTCATTTTGTTCAGGGACTGTTCTAAGCACGGGAAACAAGCGCCACTTTACAGGCATACTATACACACCCCCCCAGGTACGATATTTAAAGGAATATTTCACTTTTTTTTTCACTGTAAGCATCATTAAAATCACTGCTCCCGAAAAAACGTCAGTTTTTAAAACTTTTTTTTGCATTCATACATGTCCCCTGGGGCAGGACCGAGTCCCCAAACCCTTTTTAGGACAATATCATACAAATTAGCCTTTAAATTTAGCACTTTTGATTTCGAATGTTCGAGTCCCATAGACTTCAATGGGGTTCTAAAGTTTGCTCAAATTTTCGGTCCGTTCGCAGGTTCTGGTGCAAACCGAACCAGATGGTGTTCGGCTCATCCCTAGTTGGCACTGATTGGTGACACTGTTGGCGATATAATGTAATCAGGCACTGATGATCAGTGCCCCGATTACATGTTTTGTTGCCCCCTGCGAGGAGATGCCGCAGATCGGCTCTACTCGCCACACACTCTGTCAGTGTGAGGCAAGGAGTGCTGATTACCGGCATCTCTGTATTTACACATGACCAGCTGTGATTGGACAAAGCCGATCACATGGTTAAAAAGACGCGGTTCTTTACAGAGATCGGGGTCATGCTATGTCCTAGCAGCACAGCGCGGCCGCGATCTCTGTAAAGAGCTGCGTCTCATAGGGTGGCGTACCAGAACAAGAGCCGCACCGCCTCGCGGTCATTTGAAAGTGGGAGGGCGGCAACTGGTTAAAGTGTATGGGAAGGATTAAAACCTTGCCAAGTTTTTATTACTGCCCTTACCCCACTGGGTAGATTCGCCCTCTCTAGCTGTTCTAGTGACCATTATCACAAGGACAGTAAATGGTGGAATGTCCAGCATTTTAGAATTGTCACCAGAACAAGAAAAAAAGAGAAGACTTTCAAAGGGGACACGTGTTGCAGTAACATCTGTCTAAGAGGGGTATTGCCTTTACTCTGTAGAGATTTTTTTCATGTTCTGTTGCATCTCCAGGACAGGAATGGAAGGAAGCGTTCATGAATGGATAGATGCATCAAACAGTAAGTGGACAAGGTTTCCCTATGATATCCAAAACTTTACAGAAAAAAGTTTTGACTATGCATACACTTGAAATAAACTTAATATAGTGCACCTGTTCCCAAACTATGCACATTAACAACTTTCCGCCCGGCCCATAGCAGAATGATGGCTGAGTAGTAGCTTTGCCATTCTAACTGGACGTCATATAACATCTTTTACAATGCGCTGCTTGTCCATGCCCCCGGGGGCGCTCAGCGTAGCGACCAGTGGTGAGCTGAAATTGGCTCTTTACCACATGATTGGCTATATCTTATCACAGCTGGTCACAAATGTAAACAAACAACGGTTAGTCGCTGTTTCCCGCTTCTCTTCATACACTGATCCTGTGTTAGGAGGAGAACCGAGGAACAGTGAGTTAACCATTTACCACATACACTACTATGTACCAAATGTCCCCCCAAATACAGAGAACCTGTCAGAGCAGCCCATTAGTACAGCAATGAGTGGATCTGTCAGTGCAGCTCATCAGTGGACTTGTCAGTGCAGCTCATCAGTGTATCTGTCAGTGCAGCCATCAGTGGATCTGTCAGTGCAGCCATCAGTGGATCTGTCAGTGCAGCTCTTGAGTGCAGCCATCAGTGGACCTGTCAGTGCAGCTCTTGAGTGCAGCCATCAGTGGACCTGTCAGTGCAACTCATCCGTGCAGCCATCAGTGGATCTGTCAATGCAGCCCATTAGTGCAGCCATCAGTGGATCTGTCAGTGCAGCCATCAGTGGATCTGTCAGTGCAGCCATCAGTGGATCTGTCAGCGCAGCTCTTGAGTGCAGCCATCAGACCCTTTTTTTGAGCACACAACCTGGCAGACTGTAGAAAAAGATGGGGAAGAGAGAGCGCCCCCCCTCCTGAACTGTACCAGGCCACATGCCATCAACATGGGGAGGGTGCTTTGGGGTAGCCCCCCAAAGAACCTTGTCCCCATGTTGATGGGGACGAGGGCCTCATCCCTACAATGTTGCCTGGTGGTTGGGGGGGTCTGCAGGGGGGGCTTATCAGAATCTGGAAGCCCCCTTTAACAAGGTCCCAGATCCCAGGCTCCCCCCTGTGTGAAATGGTAACGGTACCCCTACCATTTCACAAAAAGTGTCAAAATGGTACAAAAGACAAGACAACGCTTGGGACAAGTCCTTTATTAAAGAATAAAAAAATAAAAATGTCCCACGAAGTCCATTCATCTTCTTCTCTCGCTCCACTGACGGACTAAAAAAGAAAAAAAAACAAAGCTGTGGCTGACCCACCTCCATAGGAGGCACCCACCATATGACGTATCCTCGCAGGTGACAGTTCTTTTATAACTGAGGGTGGGGCCACACTGTTATGTTCCCGGGTGACCCCGCCCCCCTCTGATGCACGGGGACTTCCCTATGGCTTTTCCTGGGTGTCAGAATGGGCGGGGCCACCTAGTTATGTAAATGGGTGGTCCCGCCCCCCTTTGACGACATGGGGAAGCCATTGGGAAGTCCCTATGTGTCAGAGGGGGGCAGGGTCACCTGGGTATGTCACTGTGTGGCCCCGCCCTTAGTTATAAAAGAACTGTCACCTGCGAGGATGCGTCATACTGCGGATGTCTCCCATGAAGGCGGTTTGGTCGCAGCTTTGTTTGGACAAAATGTGGGACATTTTTATTTTTTTATTTTTTAATTAAGGACTTGTCCCAAGCTGTGTCTTGTCTTTTGTACCATTTTGACAATTTTTTTGTGAAATGGTAGAGGTACATTTGTACCCCGTTACCATTTCACACAGGGGGGAGCCTGGGACCCCTTGTTAAAGGGGGCTTCCAGATTCCGATAAGCCCCCCGCCCGGAGACCCCCACAACCGCCAAAAAAGGGTTGTGGGGATGAGGCCCTACCCCAAAGCACCCTCCCCATATTGAGGGCATGTGGCCTGGTACGGTACAGGAGGGGGGGTGCTCTCTAGTCCCCCCTCTTTTCCTGCAGCCTGCCAGGAAAAGGGTCTGGTATGTATTTTTGGGGAGACCCTATGTCATTTTTTTTTTAATTGGCGCAGGGTCCCCCTTAATATCCATACCAGACCTGAAGGGCCTGGTATGGAATTTGGGGGCCCCCACACAATTTTTTTTTTAAATTTGGTTTGGGGTTCCTCCTAATATTCATACCTGGTAATCAACTGGGGGGATCCCATGCCGTTTGTTTCAATGACTTATCTGTATTGCCGAACCCGACAATTCATTAAAGCCATGAGTACTTTTAAATGACTTTTTTTCCTTTAGAAATGTCATTTTGTGCATGGACTGTTCTAAACACGGGAAACATGTGCCATTTTATAGGCATATTATAGACACCCCCAGGTACGAAATTTAAAGGAAAATTTCACTTTTATTGTTTCATTTTAACCATTATTAAAATCACTGCTCCCGAAAAAAACAGCCATTTTTAAAACTTTTTTTTTAATTGATACATGTCCCCTGGGGCAGAACCCAGGTCCCCAAACACTTTTTATGACAATAACTTGCATAGTAACCCTTAAAATTAGCACTTTTGATTTTTCACATTTGTGTCCCATAGACTTTAATGGTGTTCACGTGTTCGAACTAATTTTTTGCTTGTTCGCATGTTCTGCTGCAAACCAAACCCCCGGCTCATCCCTACTGCCCATCAGCAGTGTACCCATCACAGCCGCCCATCAGCAATTTACCCGTCATACAGTGGCAATTTCCAGAGACGCCATGTCCAAAAAATATTTTTCATTGTGAGGAGGCATAAAAAATCCTTATAAACAAGACCAAGGATAAATCCAAGGGAAAAAAAACAAGCTTAACTTACCGACCAGCCTGCAGGCAATAAATTAAACCTGTCTAACATTGTGCATTAAAAGCAGGGGTTTAGTCTGCACACATAAGCCACAATATAAAATCCTCAGTATGTCGGATGAGAGCAGCGGGGAGCTCTTACCATCTGATTCCGATCCGGAATACAAGCCATTAGAAAGTAGTGGATTGGTGACCGAATCGGAAGAAGAAACAGTCCCTCCTAAAAGTATAAGATGCTCAGTAGACCAGGAAACAACCAGCAGTACCTTACACCCCAATGGCACCCACACCAGTGGTGCTAGACCCCAAGATGAAAGACCCAGTACCAGCACTGGAATATCACACAGGACCCAAAGAATCAGGGCCAAAATCTATCTTCCAGATGCCCTGGCAAATCCATTATGGCTGCCTTTCAGCTTAGCCTCAGCTACAATCCTTCTTTTACCACACAGGTGTGCAGGCCAACACTGACAATTTTCCCAGAATAGATTTTCAATTTTTTTTTGTTTTTTATTTTGTTTTTCCCTGATGATTTACTGCAATATATCATGGACCAGACTAACCTTTTTGCAGAGCAATATATTTCAAACAACCCCAATTCATCCTATGCCCGTCTGTTTTATTGGAGATGACTCACAATGGAGGAGTTATTTTCGGACCTTACGTTTTACAAAATAAAACAAATGACATGCCTACTGGTCCAACCACCCCATCCATCACATGCCAATTTATTCTGTTGTAATGTCCAGGTCACGCTATGACATGATCATGCGCTTCCTGCATTTCAATGATAACTCACAGTGCCCTCCCCTAGATCATCCCAACTATGACAAATTATATAAAATCCATCCACTAATAAACTCTTTTTCTAAGAGATTTGCAGAACTTTACGTCCCTGACCAAAATATTTGTGTGGATGAATCCCTTGTCCACTTCACTGGCTGGCTGCAATTCAAGCATTCCTAGTAAAAGGGCCAGGTGTGGATTAAAACTCAACAAGCTTTGTGAAAGAGCCACAGGATATGTGCATGTCTCCAGCATGTACGAAGGCAAAGACTCCCAGCTCCAGCCCCCTCAGTGCCCAACCTACATTAACACAAGTGGAAAAATTGTCTGGGACCTGGCATTCCCACTGTTCAAAAAAGATTATCATATCTACCTTGGTAACTACTATACAAGTCTGACACTTTTCCGCCACCTGTACCATGAAAAAACCTTGGCCTGTGGTACCACCCGAAAAAACAAGAAGGGCTTCCCACAAAATTTAGTGACCACAAGGCTACAAAGGGGCAATCAGCAAGTCTGAGGAACGAGGAAGTGTTGGCTGTGAAGTGAAGGGATAAGAGAGATGTGTAGGTCTTGTCCACCATCCACAATCACAACTCGGTGGAAATTCACAGAAGACGCTGTCCTATCCAAAAGCCTGAGTGTATGCACAATTATAATCAGTTCATAGGGGGGCTGAATTTAAACAACCAGATGCTACAGCCCTATTTATCAACTAGAAAGTCCCTCTACTGGTTTAAAAAAGTTGCATATGTCATCTATCAAAAGTCAACAGAAAGACCCAGCACCTTCCTCAAATTTATAGAAGAAATTGTCACTGCCCTTATCTACCAGCAAGGATCCCCCCCAAGAAGCATTTACTCTGATTGTGCAAGCTGACTTCATGAGCAACATTTTCCAAAAAACATTCCACCCACAGAATCAAGAAAAATGTTGTGTATGCAGCAGAAGGGGAGTTAGGAGAGACACCAGTTTTCATTGTCCCTCCCAACCGGGCCTATGCATTGGAGACTGCTTCTGACGTTATCACCAGACATGTGCAATTCCTTTTGGTCCGAATGATAATTCGGATGAATTTTTGATTATCATAGATTCGGATGTATTCGAATCTCCAATTGAATTAGTTTCGAATTTCATTTCATGTATTCGTTTTCTAACAAATTCCAAATTTTGACAATGACTCGAATTCGGATCGGCCGAAAAATGATTGATCAATCAATTTGAATTCTGTGTAAAGAATAGCTGGTTGTTAAGGAGTGGGCCCGGGAAGCCGGCTGCCGCACCCTTAACGACCGATGACTCATCAGCTGTCAGCAGGCTGAGAGCTGAAATGTAAACAAAAGAATGGCAGCAATGTAAAATTTAGAAAAAAAAAAACAGTGTGTGGTCCCCTCAATTCATACCAGGCCCTTATCCCAGCATGCAGCCTGGCAGGCCAAGAAAGGGGAGAGATGAGCGAGCGCCCCCCGAACCATACCAGGCCACATGCCCTCAATATGGGGGGGTGCATTGCCCGGTGGTTGTCGGGGTCTGCGGGTGGGGTGCTTATCGGAATCTGGAAGCCCCCTTTAACAAGGGGCCCCCAGATCCCGGCCCCCCATATGAATGAGTAAGGCCTACCCATTCACCAAAAATGGGTTAAAAGTGAGTAAAGACATAACATGAGTTTTTGAGTCCTTTAGTAAAAAAACAAAACAAATATCCCCCGGTGTAGATTTATCTTTAATCACAACGCTTGACACAATGTCGGACCTGAAAAAAAGAAAAAAAAATTAAAAAGTCTCCAGCCGTCTGCCTGCTCCACTGTCTGTCATTTCTTAAATAGCTAAGGGGCGGAGTCACCTGATGACGTCAGTGGGTGACACTGCCCCCTTGTGACCACTTTATGGCTCCTTGACCATAGTTTTTTTTTCTGGCATTGCAATAGGCGTCGTGATTGACGATGAATCTACTCTAAGGAATATATAAATTTTTTTTAATTACTTGTCGAGAACTCATGTTGTGTCTCTACTCACTTTTTACACTTTTTGTTTTTTTTTTCCTTTTGGGTCCGGTGGTGCAGCAGGCATCTTGATTCATGATGTATCTACAACAGGGACATTTTTAAAAAATGTTTTAATAAGGGACTTGGCAAAAACTTGTGTTGTGCCTTTACTCACTTTTATACTTTTTTGGTGAATGGGTAGGGGTACTATGTACCCCTACCCATTCGCGTAGTGGGGGTTGGGATCTGGGAGCTACCTTGTTAAAGGATGCTTCCAGATTCTGATAAACCTCCTCGTCCACAGATCACCACAACCACCACCCAGAGTTGTGGGGAAGAGGCCCTTGTCACCATCAACATGCAGAGCCCTCCCTGCCCCAAAGAACCTCCCTTATGTTGAGGGCTTGTGGCATGGTATGGCCCCCCTTTCCTGGTTTGCCAGGCTGCATGCTTAAATAAGTATCTGGTATGAATTTTGGGGGGGCACCACACAGTTTCTTTTTTAATTTAGGCATGGGATTCCCCTAAAAACCCTATACGAGACCCAAAAAAACTGGTATGGATTGGGGGGACACACATTTTCTTTCTTTAGTTTTCATTGCTGGCATTTTTTTTGTTTACATTTCAGCTCTTGGTGGGGAAGCCCCCTGACAGCTGATGAGTCATCGGTTGAGTCATCGCCTGTTAAGGACACTGGGGCCTGCTTCCCAGCCTGCTCCTTGACAACCAGTTATTCTTCAAACAGAATTCAAATCGGTGGATCATTTTTTGATTCTTTCATTCCAAAAATTTGGAATTCGTTAGAAAATGAATAAACAAAACGAAATTTTATGAAACTAAACTAAACAAAATGAATTCTGAAATGAATCAACAAAAGGAAATAAGTAACATAATGAATCTATCTGAAACTAAACAAATTTTTCCGTTCTGCACATGTCTAGTTTTAACACATCCCTAAAATATTAGTTATTTATTTTTTTATTTTTAACAGCCTGCCATTTTCCCGATTCTAATACCTGTGCTGATCATTTGCTGCTGATTTGATTGACCATGGCCTGTTCGCCGATGACGCCTCTACGTGCCATCTGGATTGCTTCTTAACCACGTTTCTCCCTAACACCTGCACTGACGTCGGCCTGTTAATTGACTATGTTTTTTGCCCGTCACTTGGTCTGCTCTTTTGCCCTGCTACTATAGTAGCAGAATGCAAGGTAACAAAAGGGTCTCACATATGCGAGGGGCATCAGAATAGTTTTCTTAGTAGAGAAAAACTGTTTTTGGTTTTCTCTGGGTTTTGTAATTCTCAGATCAGAGTCTAGAGACCAAATGCTTCAAGGAGATTTGGGTGGGAACAAGCCCATTCTTTCTTGACCGAGGCCAAAAGCCTGATTTTGCAGCCTGCTGCCTGCACCAATATTTTGGCTGTGCTGACCATATCTTTGCCTGCTGCCTGTAATGACCCAGGACTTGATATGGACCATGTTCCTGGCTGCTGCCTGGACCAATACTTTGACTGTGCTGACCACATCTCTGCCTGCTTTCTATAATGACTCAGGACTTTTTTATGGACCATATTCCTGCCTGCTGCCTGGATGATTCCTTTGGCTGTTGCTGAGCACAGCTCTGACTGGGTCCTGACCAATTCTCTACTCTGTGGACAACTGCTGTACTATAACCACAGGTAATCTTTTGTTTACCCTTTGTTTAGCTAGGCTATGAAAAAGTCTCACACATGTGGTATTGCAATACTCAAGAGGAGTAGCAAAATGTATTTTGGGGTGTAATTATTGCTATGTCTATGCTGTATTTTAGAAATATCTTATAAATTGACAACTTTGTTTTAAAAAAAAATCATTTTCTTTCCACATTTACCAAAAACTTGTGTTCAAAAGACTAATAATGCCTCATAGAATACACATTGGGTGTATGCTTTCCAGAATGGGGTAATTTTGTGGGTTTTCTCCACTGTCCTGGTGTCCAAAGGCCTACAAAGATATGATAGGAAATTAAATTTATGCATTACAATGCCCGAAGGTGCTACTTGGATGTTGGGCCTCTTTATGTGGTCGGGCAAGGTAAACGTTTCACACATATGGTATCGCCATACTTAGGAGGAGTAGCAGAATGTATTTTGGGGTGTAATTCTTGCTATGTCCATGCTGTGTTTTAGAAATATCTTAAAAAATTACAATTTTGTGTAAAAAGAATATTTTCTTCCACATTCCAAAAACCCATGGAAAAATATGACATCAAAAGACTCATAATGCCTCATAGAATATATGTTGGGGTGTTTGCTTTTCAAATTGGGGTAATTTTGTAGGTAATTTCTTTGTCCCAGTGTTGTAGGACCTTCAAAAATGTGATAGGTAGTCAGGAAATTAAATATGCAATTTATGTCCCTAGAACGCCTGAAGGTGCTACTTGGATTTTGGGCCTTTGTATGTGGCCAGACTGTGAAAAATTCTCACACATGTGGTATCCCCATACTCAGGATGAGTAGCAAAATGTGTTGTGGGGTGTATTTGCAGGTATGTCTATGCCATGTGAGAAATAACTTAATATGACAATTTTGAGTTAAAAAAATGAATTTCTTGTTTTTTCCAAGCATTGTGAGAAAAAAATTACAACTTCCAAAAAATCACCATGCCTTACACTAAATACCCTTGACTGTCTATTTTACAAATAGGGGTCATTTTTGGGGGGGTATTTGTACTGTCCTGACATTTCAGGGCCTCAAGAAATGATAGGCAGTCAGTACATCAGGTGTAATCATTTTTCAATAATACGTAGCATAACGTACTTTGCTACTATGACTTTCACACAAACTTAATAATATACACTAATTTGGGTTATTTTTACCAAAGATATGCAGCAGTATAAACGTTGGTCTAAATTTATGAAGAAAATTACTTATTTGTGTTTTTGTCAAAATTTTCTCAATTTTTTTGCTTAGAATGGGAACGGAAAGTATTTAGACTCCCTTAAATTTTTCACTCTTTGTTATATTGCAGCCATTTGCTAGAATCATTTAAGTTCATTTTCCTCATTAATGTACACACAGGACCCCATATTGACAGAAAAACACAGAATTGTTGACATTTTTGCAGATTTATTAAAAAAAAACAACTGAAATATCACATGGTTCTAATTATTCAGACTCTTTGCTGTGACACTCATATATTTAACTCAGGTACTGTCCATTTCTTCTGATCATCCTTGAGAGGGTTCTACACCTTCATTTGAGTCCAGCTGTGTTTGATTATACTGATTGGACTTGATTAGGAAAGCCACACACCTGTCTATATAAGACCTTACAGCTCACAGTGCATGTCAGAGCAAATGAGAATCATGAGGTCAAAGGAACTGTCTGAAGAGCTCTGAGACAGAGTTGTGGCAAGGCACAGATCTGGCCAAGGTTGAAAAAAAAATTCTGCTGCACTTATGGTTTCTAAGAGCACAGTGGCCTCCATAATCCTTAAATGGAACACATTTGGGACGACCAGAACCCTTCCTAGAGCTGGCCATCCGGCCAAACTGAGCTATCGGGGAGAACAGCCTTGGTGAGAGAGGTAAAGAAGAACCCAAAGATCAATGTGGCTGATCTCCAGAGATGCAGTCGGGAGATGGCAGAGTGGCCCGATGGAAGCCTCTCCTCAGTGCAAGACACATGAAAGCCTGCATGGAGTTTGCTAAAAAAAAAAACCTGAAGGACTCCAAGATGGTGAGAAAAAAGATTCTCTGGTATGATGAGACCAAGATAGAACTTTTTGTAAAGTAGCATGTCCCCCAGATAAATGATAGGACTTTTCAGGCAACAAGAAAAAGGGGGTCTAAACAAAAACTAAATAAAAGTTAAATTTTATTGATATGTGGAAGCAAATATAAAATTATTCAGGTGCAAACACCACCAAAAATATAGTAGGTTAAAAACAGCAAGTATACAAAAAACTGTATCGTTAATGCGTGGTAATTGTAGACATTCAGCCCGACACGTTTCAGGACGCTTGGGGTCCCTTCATCAGGGGCATTCAAGGTGAGACAGAGTTACCATAGCATATTCTAAAAATGTAAAACAAAAAAATAGAAAGATAATAGTAATGAAAAAAAAAGGGGGGGAACACACACACACACTATATACATCATGGGCAGAGGGCAAGAGGTAGGAGCATCGTTGAGACCAGGATTGGGAGATCACCCACCGATTAGATGAACTTGATAGTGTGTACACCTCCAAATAGCCTGACGGCTGATGCCGTACGATTGTTAGATGACAAAAAAGGCCGTGGAATAGTATGAAGATCACTGCTTGGCCATGTGGAACCAAGGAGTCTGCGTGGTTAAGTGCAGGTTGGTTTGAAGCAGACAATGACACTATTACAAACTGTATGCAAGGAAAAAGTGTAAGGTATCTTAGGATTATAAGGGGTTCATAAAAAATAGCTTTTATTTATGACTTCTTCATTTACATTAGTAGTAATGTATGCTAGTTGGAAAAACCATTCCTTCCTCCCTTTTATAGCAAAGGAAAAGGCATTTGTTATCAGACACAAGTGTTCACAGTACTAACCAAAAAATTAAAGGTGGGGGCATTGGAATGTGGGTTATTTTTAGGCATAAGGGTATATATAAATAGTTACTTATGCTGTTAGTCAGCAAGGGATTTTCAGAAGAGTAAAAAATAGATATAAGCAATATTAACACATGTCAGATTGACACAAAATAAACAGATACTTTCTATAGATATCTGCTATAGCATTGAATCAACTCACTGCATCAAGCCCATTAGTTTAGCTCGTGAGCCGTGAGTAAGGTGTCTAACAAATCAAAAGCAGGCAGAGTTTGCTAAGCATAGTATTATAATCTGGAAGTTGCAACATTAAAACTAGATGATTTACCAACCTTGCAGTTAACCATGTGCAGAGCGATCCGCAGCATAAACAGCACGTCTGTTTAGATGTGAGTGAAAGAAGCTAATGCTTCAGTGAAAGCTTGTGTTTTTAAATAGGGAGATGCCAATGCATGCGCAGCGTCCCATGCTCTGCACGCTGTATCAACAAGGATACGTAGTGTGGGTGGAGTATGGCACCAGTATTAGCCCATATGGTGTAGAGCTGTCATCTGTGGGCGGGCATAGGGGTGGGCTGGACGGCGTGCACAGTGCAGGTCATCCACCTTCTACACATCTCTCTACAATGGATGAGAGGGGGGAGGCGGGACCATGTCGCAGAGCAGCTGAGTGTGTTCAC
Organism: Lithobates clamitans; assembly: GCA_037952925.1. Taxonomy (NCBI): domain Eukaryota; kingdom Metazoa; phylum Chordata; class Amphibia; order Anura; family Ranidae; genus Lithobates; species Lithobates clamitans. Next base: position 4,231,835 of record JBBGZY010000353.1, read on the forward strand.
TTACTGTGGACACACTGAAGTACCTAGGAAAGGCGGACATGTGATCGAATGAGAAAGCAAACTGGATACATGTGAATAGGATGCACACCAATGAAGCCAACACAGAGGCACCAGCGGCTATTTGGAGGTGTACACACTATCAAGTTCATCTAATCGGTAGGTGATCTCCCAATCCTAGTCTCAACGATGCTCCTGTCTTTCCCTCTGCCCATGATGTATATAGTGTGTGTGTGTTCCCCCCCCTTTTTTTTTTTTCATTACTATTATCTTTCTATTTTTCTGTTTTACATTTTTAGAATATGCTATGGTAACTCTGCCTCACCTAGTACGCCCCTGATGAAGGGACCCCAAGCGGCCTGAAACGTGTCGGGCTGAATGTCTACAATTACCACGCATTAACGATACAGTTTTTTGTATACTTGCTGTTTTTAACCTACTATATTTTTGGTGGTGTTTGCACCTGAATAATTTTATATTTTCTTCCACATATCAATAAAATTTAACTTTTATTTAGTTTTTGTTTAGACCCCCTTTTTCTTGTTGTCTGAAAAGTCCTATCATTTATCTGATGGACATGCTACTTTACAAAAAGTTCTATCTTGGTCTCATCATACCAGAGAATCTTTTTTCTCACCATCTTGGAGTCCTTCAGGTTTTTTTTTAGCAAACTCCATGTGGGCTTCCATGTGTCTTGCACTGAGGAGAGGCTTCCGTCGGGCCACTCTGCCATCTCCCGACTGCATCTCTGGAGCTCAGCCACATTGATCTTTGGGTTCTTCTTTACCTCTCTCACCAAGGCTGTTCTCCCCGATAGCTCAGTTTGGCCGGATGGCCAGCTCTAGGAAGGGTTCTGGTCGTCCCAAATGTGTTCCATTTAAAGCTTATGGAGGCCACTGTGCTCTTAGAAACCATAAGTGCAGCAGAATTTCTATTTTTCTGTTTTACATTTTTAGAATATGCTATGGTAACTCTGCCTCACTTTGAACTCCCCTGATGAAGGGACCCCAAGCGTCCTGAAACGCGTCGGGCTGAATGTCTACAATTACCACGCATTAACGATACAGTTTTTTGTATGCTTGCTGTTTTTAACCTACTATATTTTTGGTGGTGTTTGCACCTGAATAATTTTATATTTTCGTCCACATATCAATAACATTTAACTTTTATTTAATTTTTGTTTAGATCTCCTTTTTCTTGTTGCCTGAAAAGTCCTATCATTTATCTGGGGGACATTTGCTCCTTTACATATTGTATTTGGGATTGGCAACCTCTAGCCCCCCTTTTTGTGGATCTCTATAATTAAGATAGAACTTTTTGGCCTTAATTCTAGGCGGTATGTGTGGAGAAAAACAGGCACTGCTCATCACCTGTCCAATACAGTCCCAACAGTGAAGCATGGTGGTGGCAGCATCATGCTGTGGGGGTGTTTTTCAGCTGCAGGGACAGGACGACTGGTTGCAATCGAGGGAAAGATGAATGCAGCCAAGTACAGGGATATCCTGGACCAAAACCTTCTCCAGAGTGCTCAGAACCCCAGACTGGGCCGAAGGTTTACCTTCCAAAAAGACAATGACCCTAAGCACACAGCTAAAATAATGAAGGAGTGACTTCACAACAACTTTGTGACTGTTCTTGAATGGCCCAGTCAGAGCCCTGACTTAAACCCAATTGAGCATCTCTGGAGAAACCTAAAAATGACTGTCCACCAACGATTACCATCCAACCTGACATAACTGGTGAGGATCTGCAAGGAGGAATGGCAGAGGACCCCCAAATCCAGGTGTGAAAAACTTGTTGCATCTTTCCCAAAAAGTCTCATGGCTGTATTAGATCAAAAGGGTGCTTTTACTAAATACTGAACAAATGGTCTAAATACTTAGGACCATGTGATATTTTAAGTTTTTCTTTTTTAATAAATCTGCAAAAATGTCAACAATTCTGTGTTTTTGAGGAAAAATGAACTTAAATGGTTTTAGCAAATGGCTGCAATATAACAAAGAGTGAAAAATTTAAGGGGGTCTGAATACTTTCCATCCCCACTGTATGTCGCAAAAAATAAAAAACCCAGTAATAATTAAATACCACCAAAATAAAGCTCTATTTGTGTGAAAAAATTATAAAAATGTTGTTGGGGTACAGTGTAGCATGACTGAGTAAATGTCATTCAAGTTGTGAGTGCACTGAAAGCTGAAAACTGGTCTGGACAGCAAGGGGGTATTGAATTGGTTAAATTGTTTACATATTATTCACAAACAGTAAGCGAACTTTAAAACAAGCCTTCACTCTACCTACTTGTACTGTACAGCAACTGTTCACAACAAAGACTTTTAAGTTGTGTTTTAGTCATTTTTTAAATAGCTTAAAAACAGCTGCTACAATAGATGTTTATGTCAGAGGGCTGGCAGACTGCCAAGATCTGTTCTCATAGAAAAAAAAATAGATTCTTGTGCTTCTGTTGTGAATTTTGAGTAATTTCTCCACAATGCCTATAGCTACAGAGATGATTGATCACAATGTTCAGAATATTTAATTCATTTGGTGCCACAAGTTCACTTTATCCCTTTGTATTCCAACATTTCAGATACTAGGATTCCCTGCTCTGAAGACAAAGACTCCTTTGCTAAAAATTCCCAGTGCAGATGAATAAATTATAAGGAATGTCTAAACAGAATGATACAATGCAGAAGTAGCAGGCCTCAGATGCCCACATCCACCATGGCCCCTGCCTGCTGACGAGATTTTGCGATCGATTACAGATGTTACAATAACTGTTTTGAATACAGTTATACCATTAGCCAATTATTGCAGTACAAGTAATAACAATTGTGGTGGTTCTTTTAAAAATAAATGTTGTGGAGCCTGGAGCTCTGCTTTAAAGTATTTATTTATCTACAGAATAGTGAAGATGGTACAGTGGGTACGGTGTTGTATGAGTAATTGGCAGCCTAACTATCACTGCACTGAAAAATTGCCTGTTAATATTGGGGTATTTACAGATCAGAACTCAAAATTTTCATCTTTCCATACATGTGACAACATTCTGGCAATTTCATCTACTTGCTTCCTAGCTGAAATCAAAATCTTAAATGATCAAACACAGAAAATAAAGATTTTGATTAACTACAGAGAGATGGGATCAAAACTGCCTTGATCAAATCTGGCAGAAAAATCTGATAATTTTCGATGAAATTGAAAGTCAAGAGTTTTTCAGTAGCCTGTATTAAAGCAGTCAATTTCAATCCATTTCAATCAAATTCAGACAATCTATCAAACACATAGGTGGAAGATTGCTTGTAGTAATAGAAAAGCTGGCTAGAAAGCAATGGGATAGTCATGTGAATAGATAATTTAATTGCTGGGTGTGCTCTACATACAACAAGCAGTGTACAGAATGTGCCCACTGCTGCTATGGTTGCTATAATTACAGGAAAATTACTAATCTTATTTTTTGCAAGTCTTAGAGAATCTTATATGACTGCAGAAAACAAATAGTCATTGTTTTAACCATACACGCTTGTGCTGCAATGAAATTATGATAATTATGTTGTGAATTTTTTTTGAGTGTTAACTTAAGTGCATGACATGTCAGTCTGCCAGGCTGTACTGGCATACAGAGTGTAAAAGAGACAGAAATGAAGTTAGGTGAATGGAAAGTAGGATATGTTTGACAGCTAGGTCCACAATAGAAAACAACAAACAATACAATTTAAAAGGGCAAGTTGGCACTGTGATAAGTTGCATAGCTAATTATGTGACAGTAACAGAAAAATAATATTCAAGCTAAAAAAAAAGCAATTAGGGGGCGTGGCCTGGAGCGGCATGGTGTAGGACGCTAGGGAACAGAGCTCCGCCGGCCGTATATCCGCTATTTAAAATCCTGGGACTATCTGGAAAGCTGACCACCCGAAAATCATCCCCATTGCTTTGGGAACCCCCCTGGATCATGTCACCGCCGGGGAAAAAAGCTAACTCTGCGGTAGTAAAGCTGGGACAGTACCGCCGACAAGGAGCTGAGTCTCAGGGAGAAGATGGCGCCGCCATGCAGGGGGAGGAGGGGGCCGTTGGAGCAGACACCACCAAAGTGCTTGAAGCTATAACAGCATGCCAAGAAGCAATAACAGCCTGCCAGACCACTGTCACAGCTAAGATTGAGGAGGTGAAGGTCGACATCTCTCTTGTGAGACAAGATTTCCAGAAGCTGAGAGAGAGAGTGACGGAGGCAGAGACCAGGCTGAGCAATGTGGAAGACTCACTTCCCCCGCTGCAGAACTCCACAGCAGAAATACAATCCCAGGTAAATCAGCTCATGCAAAAGCAAGATGAGATCGAAAATAGACTGAGGCGATGCAATTTAAGATTTATTGGCCTCCCTGAGGGAGCAGAGGGGAAAGACCCCCCACATTCCTGGAACACTTACTATGTGATACATATGGGAGAGATGCCCTTTCCCCTACATTTGTAGTCGAGCGTGCACACCGACTGTCCGGGAAAATGCCACCTGCTGGAGCGCCCCCACGCACGTTTATAGCAAAGTTCCTTAATTTCAGAGATCGTGACACCATTCTTCATCTCAGCAGGGAGAGGGGCAACATTCCCTTTGGTAATAAGATGATCGCGGTCTTTCCAGATTTCTCCGCTGAGGTTCAGCGCAGAAGGCGGACCTTCACGGAGGTTAAAAGGCGTCTCCGAATAAAAAATATAAAGTATGCTATGCTTTTCCCAGCACATCTACGCGTCGAAGGAGAGGACCGGGCGCACTTCTTTGAGGATCCGGAGGCGGCCATTGCATGGCTGGAGCAAAGGGACGCACACAGATAAGTGACATTATCATTCTCTCATGTCTTTATTGAACCCTCACTTACTTGCGAGGAAAGCAGGATACAAATCCTCTGCAGAGTAGCAAAGCTGTTTCCCCTACTAGACATGGCATTCACTGACTCTGACTTTCTCCCTCACTTTACCCCCAGCAGTGGAAAAGTGAGCCATGGCCGTAACATAACACACTGCTACTATGAACCCCTATTATGCCGTTCAAAGGGCCATACTTGTGTGTGTTACACCTTACAGCATAAATACCTGTTCGTCAGGGAAAAGCTCTGAACTGACAATGAGTCCACGAATGCAACAATCTGACTGCTCAAACAAGTATCACAGGTATATACCTAACGCTTATCCGCAAGTTACCTGTTTCCCATCATACCTATTGGAATTGTATACCTGCTAAGCAGACCCCAAGCAAGATCATCTAGACCACTACTTTTATATGTCAGTAAATAGTCCACATTCATTTCCGGCGGGGGATGATTCTCCCTTGAAAATCTCACTAATGAAGGTGAGCTAAGTCCTGAGATGTGTAACGGTACTCAGCGTAGTTTCGCCCCACATATCAAAACCTACGACCTGAGATGGAATAATCTGTTCGCTGTTGTGTTGATATACTTTTCCGTTTGTAACACTATTAAGTTTTCACCAACCGCAGTGCTCATGTCTATTAATCGGTTTTTACTGAATCTTCTTTCCTCAGGTCGGACATTGTTTATGCCACGTTGGCAGTTTGGGATGAAAGCCCGCACCAGTTGGGGGTTGTGCAGGGCGGGGAGGGGGGTGGGGGGTTTTCAACAACGGAGAAAATTGATATGTTGCTATGTACTAACCACGTTCTTACATCACCATGACAGATACAATGTACTAGTTGAAACTGTTTATTGCCCGGGGATCTGTGTCGCCGTGTTTGCTATGGTGGGCTCTCTGAGGCCTGGGGCTCGCTATCTCTATTATTTACCTCAATGGCCACCCTGAAAATGCTCACGTGGAATGTCCGTGGTATTAGAGACCCGATCAAGAGGTCAGCAGTATTTACACAGCTTAAAAAACAAAAGGCGGATGTGATGGCTCTAGTGGAGACTCATGCAGAAGGCATGGCCCACAGAACACTCAAACGGCCTTGGATAGGGTGGGCCTTCCACTCGGTACATACCACACATTCCAGGGGTGTGTCAATTCTAATTACCAAAACCACGCACTTCGAGCTTCAGGGTTCGGAGATAGACCCACTGGGTAGATACGTGTTCCTAAGGGCCAAACTATATGGGGAAATGGTACTCCTGTTAGCGTTCTATGTCCCTCCACCATTCACCTATGAGGTAATCACTGTTGGGTTTGATTATATGGCTATGTACCCTACTATCCCAGCGATATGGTTGGGAGACTTTAAAAATGTATTAAACCCTGCGATGGATAGAATGAGCAGCTCAATGCCTCTGTCGCCCTCTTCCTATATAACAAGATTTGCCAGGTTACTAGATAACTTTAACCTCATAGACACTTGGAGGATCAGAAACCCCACCACTAAAGCCTATTCTTGCTTCTCCACGCCCCATCGTGCTATGTCCCGAATAGATCTCATACTGATGTCTAAAACTCTTATTCCCAGGCTTGTAGATTCAGGGTTTTCTCCTCGATCACTATCAGATCACTGTCCCTACTGGGCCTCAGTCGCTTTGTCTTGTGGCCGTCCGCCAGCTTCATGGAGACTAAATCCTTTCTGGCTGACGTTGCTCCCAGAAGATAATGACCTCTCAGAGGAATGGGAGCAATACTTCAAGACAAATGATGACTCGGCCACAGTACAGTCGGTATGGGAAATGTTTAAATTACACGCCCGCACGAATCTCACTAGGCGCATTAATCAAATTAAAAAAGAATCTGAGGTAAATATTGAGAGGGCAGAGGAAAGGGTACGGGAAGCAGAGAGAGGGTTTCTTAATGACCCCACCACTGATAGAGCTAATGCTCTTAAATTATGCTCGAGAACACTTGACCAATTGCAATATGAAAAGTCCAAACGAAAACTTTTTTTCCACAAACAGAATTCATTTGAATACGGGGAAAGGACTGGGAAACTTCTGGCCCATCTAGTCCATTGCGAGGAGAGACCTCCTGTAGTGATTTCACTACGCTCCTCTGATGATGTACTGGAGACGGAACCCAGCAAAGTTTCAGATTTATTTAAGGAGTTCTTCAGTAATCTATATATGACCACAGTCACGAATGACACATCCAGTATGGAGTCCTTCTTGGAGGGGCTGACGATTCCTCAGCTAAGTGCAGAACAGGTGGAGGAACTGGAAGCCCCACTAACAGCAGATGAGATATCCAGTGCTATAGCAGGATTCCCCAAATCTAAGGCCCCGGGGTCCAATGGTCTACCCGTGGAATTCTATTCCACCTATTCGGACCTATTAATTCCCAGGCTCTTTAAATTATACAATGCTATCTTTGAGAACTCTGAACTGCCTGCTTCAATGCGAGAAGCAACTATTGTTGTAATCCCCAAACCGGGTAAGGATCCACATCTCCCGGAGTCCTACCGCCCTATATCTTTGCTTCAGGTGGATGTGAAGATACTCGCAAAAGTGCTTGCCACCCGCCTGAATAAGGTTATCTTGTCCTTAGTGCATAATGACCAGGCCGGATTTATGCCAGGTAGAAACACCTCCTTCAATCTCAGAAGAGTATTTATCAATTTACAGGCCAATCATGATTGTCAGGGATCCCGTGTGATTGTAGCCTTGGACACAGCCAAGGCATTTGACTCAGTAGAGTGGAGATACCTGTGGACCTGTCTTGGCAGCTTTGGCTTGGGGCCCAAATTTATAAAATGGGTGCAACTTTTATACCAATCGCCGGTTGCAAAAGTGTTGGCCAATGGTTGGCCATCTGGACAATTTCCTTTGACCAGAGGTACAAGACAGGGGTGCCCTCTGTCGCCGCTGCTATACGCACTGGCGGCAGAGCCACTCGCGATAGCTATTCGAGCACACCCTGGGATTATGGGACTCGGTAGAGGGGAAGTGATGGAGAAGATCAGCATGTACGCGGACGACACACTTCTCTATTTAGATGATTCAATCAATTCCCTACTGTTAGCGCTAGATCTAATTAAACAATTCGGCATGTTCTCTGGTCTTCGAATAAATTGGGACAAATCGCAGATACTCCCTCTGGATAGTTTTCCACCACCTAGGAGCAGGGCCCTGCTACCTTTACAAAGGGTAGACGTTATTAAATACCTGGGGGTGAGGTTGACTAGAGACCCAGCAGACTATATACCATTAAATATAAACCCACTTTACAAAATGCTTAGACAAAAAACTCAGATTTGGGCACGCCTCCCCCTGGGAGTAATGGGCCGTATAAACATAATAAAAATGGTCCTTTTACCCAAAATTTTATACATGATATGGCACTCACCAGTATACTTAATTCTCAGACACTTTAAGTTAATGGAAGCTATTCTAAAACCATTCATATGGGGCAAAAACAGGCACAAAATTTCCTGGCATAAGTTGAAAAACCCAACAGATTTAGCTGGTATGGCCCTCCCGGACTTCAACATATATTATATGGCAGCCCAACTAGCACAAATATTCCATGTGGATAAGGTTGATAGGGAGAGATTCCTTAGTTTTCTATGTCCAGAATGGTCTCGCAAGACCCAGGACTCAATGGTGATGATAACAGGGGGAGTAAAGGGGGTGGCGAGGTTGGATAACCGTAGATCAATATTATACCAATATAGGAGGATATGGAAACTTGCTTCGGACAAGTTGAGCATACCAGCAGTACATGACTTTACCACTTTGTGGCACAACCCAGACCTGCCCGAGTTCTTAACGATCCCGGACAGCGAGGTGTGGAGCTCCAGGGGGATTTTCTACTTGTCTCATATCATCAGTAATGGTAAGCTGAAGAGCTTTGACAGGTTAAAATCTGAATTTATGCTTCCAAACCAATTATTCTTCAGATATCTGCAGCTCCGACACGCCTTTCGATCACAGTTCCCCACAGAGGACTCCACCTCAGTCGGCAATCCCCTCATGGAATCAATAAAATACCCAGACCCCAAAAAATTGATCTCTCAATTTTACATTATGCTGACAACACCGACTGCAACCAAAACTGCATATGCACTGAAACCTAGGTGGGAGAGGGAGGTGGAGGTGGGCAATATGGAGGATGATGAATGGAGTGATGCTCTTGATGCATGCAAACTAGTATCTCCTAAATTATCGGATAGGTTGACCCAAATTTTCATATTACATAGATCCTACCTCACACCATATAGAATCTCTAGATATAAACAGAATCAGTCTATAACATGTACAATGTGCAATCAAGCAATAGGCACATTCTTTCACTTAATATGGCAGTGCCCAAAGATCCAGGCCTTCTGGACCCAGGTGGTGAGATTCCTGCATGACACAATGGGCTCTCCTATCACACTACAACCCAAACTGTGTATTTTAGGAATTTTCCCTAATACAGAGATCAACAAATTCCAAAAGATATTCCTTCAGGAAACACTCTTCTCTGCTCGAAAAGTTATAGCCAGACTATGGATGAGACCTGATCCGCCAGAGCTCAAACACTGGGTTGCAGAGGTAAACACAGTATTGCCCTATAAGAAACTCACATATTCACACAGAGGGTGTCCAACAAAGTATGAAAAAATCTGGGACAAGTGGCTAAAAGCTCCTGAAACCTGCATGTGATATATAAAATTTTTTTTAAAAAAAATGTTATAATAGGACGTACAGACCAATAGCCCTTATGCAAGAATTCTATATGGGAGGGAGAGACATTTAATGAAATTACACTGTGTGCACAGGATCTGGAATGTTTTTTATTTTTTTTTCACTTTGTTTTTCTTTTTGCTACTTTATCTTTTTTCTTTTTATTATACTGAAAATCATTGGTGATTTATTAATAAAAAATTAACATAGCATAATACATATAATTTGGGGATAGACATAGCAAATTGTTTGTTATTACATATTGTAATGCTTGTAATGTTTTTTTTCTGATACAAGAAATGCATGACTGTACACATGTTTACCTTATTTTCAATAAAATATTTGGAATGGAAAAAAAAAAAAAAAAGCAATTAAAGTGTATCTTCAACTTGGTGTAAATTTAGAACATACAGCCCCATAACTAGGAAACTGGCTTTATAGAATTGTTTTAGTAGTAAATGGTAAAACTTATGCTACAACCTGCTACTGATATAACAAGGGTTAAAGCTTTTCTATGAATATGACATTGTAACAGTTTATGCCTGCTTGTCCTATTTCTGTCTTTGTTGTAGAGCAGTTGATTAGGAAAAGAAAGAAAAGGTGCTATCAGGTTCATCACATAATTATTATTTTTGTTTAAATTTTGGTCATAAATTACACACAATTTTGAGCTCATGACTGTTGTAAATTGAATGTGGAGAAATGGGACTGACTATCATTCTGACCCCAGCATTTTTCATTCTTGTACCAATCATTTTTTGCACTACTGTCTATTGATATTGAAACCAATTTGTTAAAGTAGAAATTCAGGAAAAATAACATCTAGTTATCATCATTCTATTTTTGGATAAAAATATGTTCAACAATGCTATACCTGGGTCAAGTTGGGCTCCTCATCCTGTGTCGAAGGACCAGGGTGGACCTCAGGAGCTGTGGCCTCATACAATGTGGAAGGGAGTGTTGACAGTGATGGCCTGGGTTGGGTTTGGTCAAACAAAAAACGCGGGCTGTTGTAGTACCACAGCCTGGGGACATATATGTCATCTGCTGATGCTCCCGATCTCTGTGATTCCTGGACCTTTTGTGCTCCCTATTAAACGTACTCCTCAGGTTCCCAATTTTGCGCTTAACAAAATTGATGTATGCCCCGGGGTACAGAGGCTTCTCCAATTGAAGAAGTTTCTCCATCGCTGCCTTCCTCCTGATTTTATTTGAGTAATCCCTACTTTTCACCTTCAACAGACAGGGCAGCTCCTGGTATTGGTCAATAAATTGAGGCAAAAAGTCTGGTGCAGTGAATTTATCCACCATTTTCAAACATTTCTCTGATGCCTGCAAGACAGGACACAAGACAAACCATAATGTCAGGCTTAACTCATAATCTGGTCCAAATATAGGCCTCAATCTAAGCAATATAGGCCACTAACACCACCAATGCCCCAATTTACAATTGTACCTTTGTTTTATGGCTCCTTTTGCGTGTTGGCAATGGTGATCTTTCGTTCTCTGCTCCCAGATCGTTCACTACGGCCATTACATCAATCACGCGTTATGGCTTTATATACACTGCGCATGCGTGAAACTCCGCCCCTGTTTTTCTTTCTAGTGTATTCCCCGCCTCCTTTCTTTCAGGGCAGTGGGAGAGCAAATAGCAGTGAGACAGCAGGTGTGTGGTGAGAGCAGCAATGATGAAAACCCAGGGGAAAGACACTTCCAGATCCAGGATGAGCTATGAGGCCACAAATATGTTGTTTGAAGAAATGGTTGAGATGGTGGACATCTTAGTGAAGACAGACTATGATAGGAAGCATGGACCTTACAGAAACCCAAATGCCAGAAAGGCCAAGATCGTGGCTAAAGTTGTGAGAAGTCTGCACAGGAATTTTGGGGTACGACGAAACAAGGATCAATTGAGAAAATGCTGGTCAGACCTTAAATTGAAAGAGGAAGATCAGTATAGAAAGATCAGGAAGGTGCTGTGAAAAAGTAAGTATTTGTCCTGTGTTCCTATTATTACTTTTGTGCTGGCCCGTGTTCCTTTCTTTACTATTACAGTTTAAAATGCCAAGTTTTATTTTCGTGGACACAGGAATTGTTTGCAGGACAGTAAACATTGTTTGATCGACTGCTAATACTTTGTTATTGGGAAATGCATATGTTATGGTCTATTTTGATGTAAATAAGTTCATTAGATTGTTGTTTTGATGTGTTTGAAGCTAATGAAATGTCAACTTTATTCAGTGTCAGTAGAGGACACTCAGCAGCTGTTACACAGCTGGACGCAGGAGCACCAGTTTGGGACACCATAACACCCTTGTTATGGTGTTCCACGCATGTGCTCCAGTGGATACTAGGGGTATCTCCATGTGTAAAACTTGTACAAAACAGATAAGTATTCCTGCTTTGGAAAGGGAAAAAATCATGTATTCAGCTTGGAACACAAACAAAACAGACACTTCAAAGACACTTAAAAACAATATTTCATATTACTATTTCTAGCCTAACATATCTGTCTGCTAAGTATGCCTTTTTTGGATTCACATAGGGGAGAAAAGAAGAGGGACATCTGAGCTGTGTATGGACACCAGTAACCCTGCACCTCCTGAAGATACAGAAAGTCAACTCACCAGACACCCTGAAGAAGATGCTGATGCTGATGTGCAGGAAGTACTGTGTTAAGTTCTCGAAACTGTGTTGACCCCAGGTTAGTGTCTGAGACCACAGCTTCAAATAATAGATGGATGCCTGCATATTTCTAATACATGGTGTGTTTTTTTCTTTTAGGTGATGTGGATGTTGTGGAAGACCGAACTCACTTCAGCAGTGCAAGTGCACAAATACTTATCAGTGAGCTCTTGGTTTGCTATAAAGAATAGGGAACATCGTCGCTATTTTAGTAAAAATTTAAAAACCAAACATGTTTTATTTTTTTCGTTATGTTGTACATGTGTTTGTACAGTTTTAAATTGATTAACCTTTGCACATTTTTTTAATAGTTGCAACTGTTATATTTAAATGTACAATTTCACTTTGGAAAAGATTGACATATGAACCTCTGTGACTTGTCATTAACTTTTTTGTTGCCTACATCATGTAAAACAGGATCAAACCGATGCGTTTCAGCACTTGCAGCCTTCTTCAGATGAGTAATTATGCTTTAACGGAAACACATCAGCTTGTTTACGATGTACATTTTTGGTGAGAAAAAGAGGAATCATTGAGTTTCCAACTCCTATTTTAACTTTGCCCATTTCTCAGGGTGGTTTGCTCCCCCAGCTACAGCACTGGACACCGCACATTGTTGATTATGGTGGGGTAGCTTGTCCAAAAGTATTGTCATGTACAAAAAGCTTGAAGGTGTGCTTTCACACATTGTACAAATATCTGTGTTTTGTATATTACTATTTCACCCAAAAACTTGAATACCTTCACCAGTTTTTTAGTTACACTTTTACCTGTAATTTTTGTAGTTTTATAAGAAACTTTAATAAGAAATGTGGCTGTTAACCAAGTTACATCTAAAAAAGTAGGAACCAACTTTGTGTCTGTCCTTGCTTCTACAGTTGAATAAAAAGTATGTGAACCCTTTTGGAATGATATGGATTTCTGCACAAATTGGTCATAAAATGTGATCTGATCTTCATCTAAGTCACAACAATAGACAATCACAGTCTGCTTAAACTAATAACAAACAAAGAATTAAATGTTACCATGTTTTTATTGAACACACCATGTAAACATTCACAGTGCAGGTGGAAAAAGTATGTGAACCCTTGGGTTTAATAACTGGGTAAACCTCCTTTGGCAGCAATAACTTCAACCAAACGTTTCCTGTAGTTGCAGATCAGATGTGCACAATGGTCAGGAGTAATTCTTGACCATTCCTCTTTACAGAACTGTTGCAGTTCAGCAATATTCTTGGGATGTCTGGTGTGAATCGCTTTTTTGAGGTCATGCCACAGCATCTCAATCAGGTTGAGGTCAGGACTCTGACTGGGCCACTCCAGAAGGCATATTTTCTTTGGTTTAAGCCATTCTGTTGTTGATTTACTTCTATGCTTTGGGTTGTTGTCCTGTTGCAACACCCATCTTCTGTTGAGCTTCAGCTGGTGGACAGATGACCTTAAGTTCTCCTGCAAAATGTCTTGATAAAATTGGGGATTCATTTTTCCTTCGATGATAGCAATCCGTCCAGGCCCTGATGCAGCAAAGCAGCCCAAAACCATGATGCCCCCACCAACATACTTCACAGTTGGAACGAGGTTTTGATGTTGGTGTGCTGTGCCTCTTTTTCTCCACACATAGTGTTGTGTGTTTCTTCCAAACAACTCAACTTTGGTTTCATCTGTCCACAGAATATTTTGCCAGTACTGCTGTGGAACATCCAGGTGCTCTTGTGCAAACTGTAAACGCGCAGCAATGTTTTTTTGGACAGCAGTGGCTTCCTCTGTGGTATCCTCCCATGAAATCCATTCTTGTGTAGTGTTTTACGTATCGTAGATTCGCTAACAGGGATGTTAGCATATGCCAGAGACTTTTGTAAGTCTTTAGCTGACACTCTAAGATTCTTCTTCACCTCATTGAGCAGTCTGCGCTGTGCTCTTGCAGTCATCTTTACAGGATGCCCACTCCTAGGGAGAGTAGCAGCAGTGCTGAACTTTCTCCATTAATAGACAGTTTGTCTTACCGTGGACTGATGAACAGCAAGGCTTTTGGAGATACTTTTATAACCCTTTCTAGCTTTACGCAAGTCAACAATTCTTAATCGTAGGTCTTCTGAGAGCTCTTTTGTGCGAGGCATCATTCACATCAGGTAATGCTTTTTGTGAAAAGCAAACCCAGAGCTGGTGTGTGTTTTTTATAGGGCAGGGCAGCTGTAACCAACACCTCCAATCTCATCTCATTGATTGGACTCCAGTTGGCTGACACCTCACTCCAATTAGCTCTTGGAGATCTCATTAGTCTAGGGGTTCACATACTTTTTCCACCTGCACTGTGAATGTTTACATGGTGTGTTCAATAAAAACATGGTAACATTTAATTCTTTGTGTGTTATTAGTTTAAGCAGACTGTGATTGTCTATTGTTGTGACTTAGATGAAGATCAGATCCCACCAATTTGTGCAGAAATCCATATCATTCTAAAAGGGTTCACATACCTTTTATTGCAACTGTATAGGAATGCTGCATTTTGTTTGCAGGAAAGTATAAATACGTACTTTGTTCATTTAAGGATGCAAATCAGTTTGGGCAACAAAGCCTTATGTAGCGAGTAGGGATGAGCCGAACACCCCCCTGTTTGGTTCGCACCAGAACATGCGAACAGGCAAAAAATTTGTTCGAACACGCGAACACCGTTAAAATCTATGGGACATGAACATGAATAATCAAAAGTGCTAATTTTAAGGCTTATATGCAAGTTATTGTCATAAAAAGTGTTTGGGGACCTGGTTCCTGCCCCAGGGGACATGGATCAATGCAAAAAAAAGTTTTAAAAACAGCCATTTTTTCGGGAGCAGTGATTTTAATAATGCTTAAAGTGAAACAATAAAAGTGTAATATTCCTTTAAATTTCGAACCTGGGGGGTGTCTATAGTATGCCTGTAAAGAGGCGCATGCTTCCCATGTTTAGAACAGTCTGACGGCAAAATGACATTTCAAAGGAAAAAAAGTCATTTAAAACTACTCGCGGCTATTAATGAATTGCCGGTCCGACAATACACATAAAAGTTCATTGATAAAAAAGGCATGGGAATTCCCCACAGGGGAACCCCGAACCAAAATTTAAAAAAAATGATGTTGGGGTCCCCCTAAATTCCATACCAGGCCCTTCAGGTCTGGTATGGATATTAAGGTGAACCCCGGCCAAAATTTTTTTAATAAAATGGCATGGGGTCCCCCTCAAAATCTATACCTTCAGGTCTGGTATGGATTTTAAGGGGAACCCCGTGCCAAAATTTAAAAAAAATGGTGTGGGGTCCTCCATACCAGACCCTTATCCGACCTCCGACCACGCAACCTGGCAGGCCGCAAGGGGGGGATGAGAGAGCACCCCCCCAAACTGTACCAGGCCACATGCCCTCAATATTGGGAGGGTGCTTTGGGGTAGCCCCCAAAACACCTTGTCCCCATGTTGCTGGAGACAAGGGCCTCATCCCCATGACCCTTGCCCAGTGGTTGTGGGGGTCTGCAGGCTGGTGCCTTATCGGAATCTGGAAGCCCCCTTTAACAAGGGGACCCCCAGATCCCGGCCCTCCCCCTGTGTGAAATGGTAAGGGGGTATTTGTACCCCTACCATTTCACAAAAAGAGAGTCAAAAAAGTCAAAAATGTTAAATATGACAAGAAACAGTTTTTGACAATTCCTTTATTTAAATGCTTCTTCTATCTTCTATCTTCTTTCTTCTATCTTCTATCTTCCTTCGGTTTCTTCCTCCATCTTCTTCTTCTTCTAGTTCTTCTGGTTCTTCTGGTTCTTCCTCTGGTGTTCTTGTCCAGCATCCTCCTGCGCGGCATCTTCTTCCCTTTGTCTTCTGGGTGGCTCAGCATCCAGCATGATGGGAGGCTCCCGCTGTGTGATGCTTCTCCTCTTCTGACGGTTCTTAAATAATGGAGGGCGGGGCCACCCGGTGACCCCGCCCCCCTCTGACGCACAGGGACTTGACGGGGACTTCCCTGTGGCATTCCCTGTGATGTCAGAGGGGGGCGGGGTCACCCGTTAGCACCCTATCTGAGGAAGGCAACATCAACACAGTCTTGGGATACTAATGTCTCATATGGCCTTCACTTTAACAAATGCGAACTTTGTAAGTTCCTGAGTTGGGGATGTGTATCTTATGTTTTCAAACATGCCTGTTTAGCCCCAAAAAAGGCAAAATAATGGCAAACATACATGTTTATACACTAAGATGTTGGTTTGTTATAAAACCTTAAAATGCACATGTGCTTTGAGTAAAATGTTTTTTTAATAAACAATGTGTGGCTTATAATTTCAATGCTCAATACCAGTGTATTTGTTAAGTTGGTGTAGTTACAGTGGCAATATGCTCTAAAATGTGCCCAAATGAGGCAATTTTCTGGCCTCAAAGAAATTAAAGGAGTTGGAAAAGCATAATGTTTTTGAACTTAATACATTAGAAACATTAAGAATAAAAACATTGTGTGTGTGTAGCAGACCCACAGCAAAACATATTAGTTAGCTGAAGAAGAGATTGTCATCTCATGTAGCAAATAAG
The DNA here is from genome assembly GCA_037952925.1 of Lithobates clamitans. Taxonomy (NCBI): domain Eukaryota; kingdom Metazoa; phylum Chordata; class Amphibia; order Anura; family Ranidae; genus Lithobates; species Lithobates clamitans. The sequence goes on from JBBGZY010000353.1 coordinate 4,248,643, forward strand.
GTAAGTTTGCACTATTGTCTAAAATGGACAAAAAAAGCCACTTGACAACCTATTATACAGATAAAAAACACAGACAACAGTTGATCAAATGAAATAGTAGTTTATGATAAAATTATGATTCTTGATCAGCTACATTTTACTGCCAAGCCACTGCCCCTCTACCCACAAAATATTCCAGATATTTTTGGCAAATATTGTGGGCATTTTGTGAGGGCAACCCAGCATGCGCAGGTTCCAGAGCCCTCATGTTTCCCACTGATGGACGAGCTGCAGCCTCTTCAGCTGGGCCTGACACTGCGGGGTCAGCATCAGCTGGCAGCGATGAAAGATAGCTGCTCGCATTACTCCGTAAAAAATTGTGGAGGATGCAACAGCACAAAACAACAGTTTATTTTATATTGGGCCAGGTTGATGGGGGTTAAAAAGAGCCTGAAGTGACTTGACAGGATGCCAAAGGCATTTTCAACAACCCTTCTGGCACGGGAGAGCCTGTAATTGAAGATTCTTTGCTCTGGGGTGAGGTTCCTCATAGGAAAGGGCTTCATAACATGTTCCCCTATAGCAAAGGCCTCCTCTGCCACAAAAACAAAATTGTGGCCCTCAACATTGTCCTGAGCAGGTGGTAAATTTAAGGTGCCATTCTAGAGCCGATGGTAAAACTCTGTCTGCATGATGACACCTCCATCTGAGTTGCGCTGTTCTTCCCAACATCCAAAAAAAGAAACTCATATGTTGCAGAAACAACAGCTAGCAGCACTATGCTGCAAAAGCCTTTGTAATTGTAGTAGTATGAGCCCGAGTTGGGTGGTGGGAAAATCCTTACATGTTTCCCATCAATAGCACCACCACAGTTGGGAAAATCCCACTGATGCTAAAACTGGCCTGCAACATGCTGCCATTGCTGGGGGGGTGTAAGGAAACTGTGGAGTCAAAAAAGTAAGAAGAGATTACTACTTCTGCACATAACATTGCAAGCAGATTTGACAAAAACATTCTTGGCCAACAGAAGTATAAAACTGAAATGAGTATTTAAAGACAAAAGTGTAAGGTCAACTTATCAGATTCATCACCCCCTCTGGTGGCCCATTAGAAAAATCTTATGGTGGGGGAAGTAATGGGTAGATGTTTTGTACAGGTAACCCTCTCCACTTCTATGAGAGCTGAATGCATAAATAATGTGTGATACTTTGGCCAGCCCCTCCTTACTTACACTATTGGCAGCTCAGTGGACAGGTAAGAAGTGTCATAATCTAAAAATATGGATACACACTGTCCAAATTGAAGCACATTTTGTCATTTATACATTACCTATCAACATAATATGAGACGAAAATTTACTATGTTGCAATTTGAAGGTAATCAGGCAGGCCCTTGCACTACATGCTTGAATGGTGAACATGGTGAATTCATCCAGAAATAAACTACATGGTGAATTCATCCAGAAATATGACCACAAAAGAGGTATAGTGTGTATGGGTTTTGCAAAGTCAGCAGATAGGGTATTGGTATCGGTTGACTTAGCATTTGGGGGGGGATGGGTTCCAAATGAGTTTGTGCCCCAAAAAATGGCCTCTTGCACTCTGCCTGAATTTGAGGACAACAATAACATTTGGACACATTTTAAGGGGTGTTTAGGGTAAGCACAAAAATGTAGCTGACAAAATCCATTGTTAAGTTACTAGGCTAGGTGTGTATGGGCCCAGGATAGCATGCTGGGGAGGTTAGTGAAGGAAAATATGCATGAAGGACAAAAAAGGAGCATTAAAAGCTTATAGCATGCATGAGGACAAAGAGGACAGTCACAGCATATTACAATAATGGTAATTATGGCATGAAGAAATAAATACAATACATTAGCAAACATAGATACAATACATTAGCAAATACATAGAATGTGATGTTAAAGACTAAAACTTACCCGAATATAGTCCTTCTGCAGGACTTGAATAATAGCAGAACAGGTCTCTGGAATAATGAGTTCCAGAGCCTGGGGGGAGAACCAAGTTGTAAACTTCAGGTCCTGAAAACTTCTCCCCGTCGGCAAGTACCGCAAGGTGGCTATGCGCCTTTGCTCAGGAGTAATGGCAAGCTGCATGCATGTGTTCTGCTTCTTAATATAGGGGTCAGCAATGCCAAGAGACTGTGAAAGCAGGGGTCCGTCATCTGGAGATAATTCCTAAAACCATCAGTATTATTCTCCTGGAGTTCCCGCAGCAAAGGCATATGAGAGAATTGGTCACGATTAAGCAACCAATTCTTGGTCCAAGAACTTCTCCTCCTCCTGTTCCTGGACTGGACTTGGGTCAAAGCAATAATTCTCCAAGCCCAATGATAGCACGATCTCTTCGACGAGAATGCAACATGGCTAGTTGACGAACGGCCATTCAGAAATGAACTGACAAGCATGAACTGAAAAGCGCGAATCAACACTCACCAAACTTCTACTAACACGAAATTAGCAGAAGGAGCCAAAAGGTGACGCATGACAATTGAACTTCCTTTTTATTAGCTTATAGTACGTCTAGTATGTCACTACATTCGGGATTGTTGGCTGACAATTGTGTATTATTTGTATGCAAGACAAGTTTGGGCCAATACCCTTCGGACAAAAGTCTGCGTTTTGTCAGCGGAAAATCCGATCATGTGTACGAGGCTTTAGTTTAGGCTGCTGCTTCCCGCAAGGGGCTCCAACCAGAGTACCAATAAAAAAGTGTATGAGTAGGGGTGGGTAGCGCTGCCTGTCACCTGAAGAGTGCTCCTCCAATGGGTCACTCTTCACAGGTAAATATGTAATAAATAAGCAAAAAAAAACCGAAGTAAAAAAATGCTGCCGTCACCTGAGGGTAAGCCTCCACAGTGAGTTCCTCTTGAAAGTGATGGGTGCTCCACAGTAAATCACTCTTTTAATTGATGGGTGCTTGATAGTGTGGTTGTACCCACACAAGAAAACCATTTGACGGGTGTTATACAGTGTTTTAGAACCAGTTTATACTAAAATTAATTAATAGAATACAAATGAAGAAAATCCCTAATAGTGATACAAATTGTAAGCTGACATCAGTCTGCAATATAAAGTGACTATACTTGGTGTAATATTGAAGGTTCCCACCCAATCAGCGATTTTAACCACCTCAATACAATGCACTTACACCCCCTTCCTGCCCAGACCAATTTTCAGCTTTCAGCGCTCTCACATTTGAATGACAACTACTCATGCAACACTGTACCCATATGAAAATTGTGTACTTTTTTTCACACAAATAGAGCTTTCTTTTTGGTGGTATTTAATCACTAGTGGGTTTTTTTTGTGCTATAAATAAAAAAACACCATACATTTTGTGAAAAAAATGCCTTTCTTTGTTTCTGTCATAAAATTTTGCAAATTAGTAATTTTTCTTCATACATTTTGGCAAAAATTTATACTGCTACATATCTTTGGTAAAAATAACCCAAATTAGTGTATATTATTTGGTCTTTGTGAAAGTTATAGAGTCTACAAACTGTGGTGGCAATCACTGAAAATTGATCACATCTGATCACACCTGATGTACTGAAGGCCTATCTCAATTCTTAAAACACTAACACGTCAGGAAAGTACAAATACCCCCCAAATGACCCCTTTTTAGAAAATAGACATTCCAAGGTAATAAGTAAGTAGCATGGTAAGTTTTTTTAAGTTGTAATTTTTTCCCACAATTCTTTGAAAAATGAAGATTTTTTTTCTTTTTTACAAAATTGTCATATTAACAGGTTATTTCTCTCACAGAGCATATGCATACAAGAAATTACACCCCAAAATACATTCTCCTACTCTTCCCGAGTATGGTGATACCACATGTGTGAGACTTTTACACAGCCTGGCCACATGCAAAGGCCCAACATTGAAGTAACACCTTCAGGCATTCTACAAGCATAAATGACACATCTCATTTCTCAACCACCTATTATATTTTGAAGACCCTGGAGCACCAGGAAAATGGAATTGCCCACAAAATGACCCCATTTTGGAAAGCAAACACCCCAATGTATAATCTATGAGGCATAATGAGTCTTTTGAACGGTTCATTTTTTTCCAGAAGTTTTTGATAAATGTGGAAAAAAAATGAAAATGCATTTTTTTACACAAAGTTGTCAATTTATAAGATATTTCTAACAAATAGCATGTATATAGCAAAAATTACACCCCAAAACACATTCTGTTACTCATCCTGAGTATGGCGATACCACATGTGTGAGACTTTTATACAGCCTGGCCACATACAGAGGCCCAACATTGAAGTAGTACCTTCAGGTGTTCTAGGAGCATAAATTACACATCTCATTTCATTCCTACCTATCACATTTTTGAAGGTCCTTGAGCACCAGGACAATGGAATTACCCACAAAATGACCCCATTTTGGAAAGCAAACAACCCAGCATATATTCTATGAGACATGGGCTGCAGATATGTACTTGGGTACTCTGATGGGCTGCAGATAGGTACTCGGGTACTCTGATGGGCTGGAGACAGGTTCTCAAATCAGGCTTGGGTGGTGTGTGGTGATGATCGTTCCAGAAAGATGATGGAAATGAAAATTCGGAGGCCGACCAGTAGCTTAGTAGGTCCCTCAGGGTGATGATGAAGAGCAATTGGCCATGGAATGGGATGAGAAGGAGAGAGACCACATAGTGTAATTCCGTATAAAATATACCAAATTTATTTAAAAAAGGGTACTCTCACATGAAATACTAAAATCAGCGCTGTAAAAAGAATGGCGGCAGTGGGGTCCTTCCCGACGCGTTTCGTCCTTTTAGACATCGTCTGGGGGGTCCCCCCACTGCAGCCAGTAAAATACATATAGGCAGTGTGTCCCTATGGAGGGGAGGCTGCCAAAAAACGTACATAATTGACACTTCCTGTTAACAGGCAAGATGGCCGCTTGGCGTGCGCTCCACGCCTCTCTGTAGGGCCAAATGCCGGTCCTGGAAGTGAAACCACTGGGGTTAATCCAACCCCATGGAAAACTGCATTGTAAAACTATAATAAAAAGTGCCATCATGGATAGGTGGTGGGTTCATAACAGGGTGGAGGTGTTAAGAAACAAGAATGTAATATGAATCAAACGACGGGGTTGCGAGTATGCACCATACTCCGTCATTGCCTGTGCGGGTGCCATTAAAAAAGCGTCCAGAGTGTGCGCGCACATCACGTTGCATAGTCCGTGAGTGGCATGAAGTGAATGGCAATGTACGCGCGCATCATGCACATGCGCACACGCACGACACTCGGAGACACCATGGACAGACATTGTGGACAGCAGTCCGCCCACCGCATCGGGACAAGCTCGATTGCTGAGAACAAACCCCCAATGCAAGGGGCGGCCCACCGCCCCGCAGAATGTGACAACGTGTATTGATGCGGTGACTCCAAAGTGACAAAAGAAATGGAGTCACCGAGAACAATGTGGATTAGTGTCAAAAATATAAGCAAAATAAGAAAAAAAGGAAAAAATTATAATTGTATATGTCTATACTAGAAAAATTAATTGAAAAATTAATTGAAAAATTAAAAAATTGAATTGAATTATTGTAATAGCGTGGAGAGATATATTGACTCAACTAGTGAGGGGGCAACAAAATCGTAAGATAAGTAAAGACAATAAATATAAATATCCAATGGATAAAAATATTTAGTATGCACTAGTATAGCAGCCTCCCCTCACAATGTGGACAAACCCCCTACAAAAACCATAAAATTATATATTCATGCATATAGAAGAAATCACAAACAAATAAGTGCAAGAAATATCGAGTATGATATAGGTAATTGAAATCCCATATATTGCTAAAATTACAGTACAATAAAATAAAATAAAATATGAGAGAGAGCATGTGTAAAAAGGAAGAACAGGAGAGAATATGGCAATGGAGCCGGACCTCAAGTCACATCAAGACGTATTAATAAAAATCATTGACGTCCAGCTCTACATTGATACCTAAAGGGGAATAAGTACGGAGCTCATGGATCCAGAAAGTTTCCAAACATGACACCCCTCTAGTCCTAGCTCCACCCCTCCAAGGGGGGACATATTTATCTATTACTATAAATTGCGTTCCATCTATTACCCGATTATGGTTAAGCTTATAGTGTCTGGGGACAGTATGTTTAGTATCACCATTTTTGATGAGCGCAATATGCTCTGCTACTCTGACAGCAAAAGAGCGAATGGTGCGTCCCACATACTGTTTACCACAGTGGCATGTTATCAGGTAAACAATATAACTGGTAGTGCAGGTGCAAAATTGTTTGATGGAGTAGCGTTTGTGAGTAACCGAAGATGTAAAAGATACAGTTTTACGTCCTATCCCCGTGTTATACTGGCACACTACGCACTTTCTACACGAGTAGAAACCTTCCATCTCGTGAAAGAAAGGCTGACGTATGGGGGGGTTAATGACGTTTGGAGCAATTTTGCTCTGTAGAGTAGGAGCACCTCTGAAAATGACCTTGGCTTGATCTGGCAAAACCGTATTTAGGACATGATCACTCTTCAAAATTCCCCAATGTTTGGAGATGATGGCTCTAATCTGTTTATGTTGAACCGAATAAGAAGTGAGCAAAGACCATTTGAAGCTGTCATTTTGTTCTTTCTTAGGTCTTTCTTTTAATAATGACTTTCTATCAGTTGCAAGAGCGTGCTGGAACTCACGTTCAACTAGACCAGGGTCATAATCCTTATCTAGGAACTTAGTTCTTAGAAGTTCCAATTGTACTTTAAAGGAGTCAATGTCTGAGCAATTTCTGCGCAGCCTAAGAAATTGACTCCGTGGCACGGAATCAAGCCAGGATCGATGGTGACAGCTATCTGGTGGTATAAAGCTGTTACGATCCGTGGCTTTGAAATGTGTCTGGAATTGGAAATGACCATTATTTATTCCTATCTCTAGATCAAGGAAATTAATCCTGTCTTTACTGGTGGTATAGGATAGAGAGATGCCCCTGTCGTTATTATTCAGATATTCAAAAAAATCGAGGGATTCGGCACTACCCCTCCATAGGAGGAGGACGTCGTCTATGTAACGCGCCCACACAATCAGGGAAGGATCCCTATTGGTATAGATGACGTCCTCTTCCCACTTGGCCATAAATAAATTGGCGAGGCTAGGGGCGTATTTAGCGCCCATAGCAACGCCACGTAGCTGTAAATAATATTGATGGTTAAACCAGAAGTAGCTACGCTTTGTGGCAAATTCCAATAACTCCATAATAAAGGAGCGTTGGAAAGGAGCGATGCTAGGTTCCTTTTCCAGAAAATACCGAACTGCATCTAGACCTTGGTCTTGATGGATGCACGTGTAGAGAGAAGCAACATCTGCGGTTGCAATAATGTGATCTCCTTGTAACTCCAAACTCTCAAGCAGACGGATGGTGGCGCCTGTGTCCTTTAAATAGGATGGCATCCGTCTGACCAAGGGTTGGAGGTAAAAATCAATGTAACGGCCCATACGTGAGGTAACGGAATCGATCTCGCTCACGATCGGCCGGCCTGGGGGTTGTACTGGATTCTTGTGGACCACACACCACCCAAGCCTGATTTGACCCAGCTGGGCATATGCTCTTTTGGGTCAATGCCATCTGGTAAGCCTTCGTAATGTTGGTGGTGGTGCTTCCCCTGTGATCACCTTTGATGTCACACATACGATACATTTTTTGCACGAAGTTACCAGAATAGTATCTGTTTATCCGCAAGCTTCATATCTATGGAGGATTGTTTGAGCTTACCTGGATACCTGGAATCATCAGTTGGACATTTTTGTTTTTGTTGAAAGTCTAGCGCTACACATTTTGTTTTGCCTGTTGTTACATACCCATATTCCATTGGTCGTGTTAGCTGCTTATGTTTATCCTTTGTTTGGCCGCGCATAATTTTTTGATATCCTACTTGTTTGCAATCTTGTGATTATATTTTGCTGCAGCCTATTAGATCCATAGCAATATGGATGTGTTTGACTACAGAGCCTCCCGTACCATTAATACGGAGGGAGTATTTGTGGTCACAGGGAATGACACCGAACTAGGAGGTTTGTTCATGAGATTGAAGAATATCATGTTCTGGCACGGAATCCTGGCTTGATTCCGTGCCACGGAGTCAATTTCTTAGGCTGCGCAGAAATTGCTCAGACATTGACTCCTTTAAAGTACAATCGGAACTTCTAAGAACTAAGTTCCTAGATAAGGATTATGACCCTGGTCTAGTTGAACGTGAGTTCCAGCACACTCTTGTAACTTATAGAAAGTCATTATTAAAAGAAAGACCTAAGAAAGAACAAAATGACAGCTTCAAATGGTCTTTGCTCACTTCTTATTCGGTTCAACATAAACAGATTAGAGCCATCATCTCCAAACATTGGGGAATCTTGAAGAGTGATTGTGTCCTAAATATAGTTTTGCCAGATCAAACCAAGGTCATTTTCAGAGGTGCTCCTACTCTACAGAGCAAAATTGCTTCAAACGTCATTAACCCCCCCATACGTCAGCCTTTCTTTCACGAGATGGAAGGTTTCTACTCGTGTAACAAACACAAACGCTACTCCATCAAACAATTTTGCACCTGCACCACCAGTTATATTGTTTACCTGATAACATGCCACTGTGGTAAACAGTATGTGGGATGCACCATTCGCTCTTTTGCTGTCAGAGTAGCAGAGCATATTGCGCTCATCAAAAATGGTGATACTAAACATACTGTCCCCAGACACTATAAGCTTAACCATAACCGGGTAATAGATGGAACACAATTTATAGTAATAGATAAATACGTCCCCCCTTGGAAGGGGGGGAACTAGGACTAGAGGGGTGTCACGTTTGGAAACTTTCTGGATCCATGAGCTCCGTACTTATTCCCCTTTAGGTATCAATGTAGAGCTGGACGTCAATGCTTTTATTAATACGGCTTGATGTGACTTGAGGTCCGGCTCCATTGCCATATTCTCTCCTGTTCTCCCTTTTTGCACATGCTCTCTCTCATATTTTATTTTATTTTATAGTACTGTAATTTTAGCAATATATGGGATTTCAATTACCTATATCATACTCGATATTTCTTGCACTCATTTGTTTGTGATTTCTTCTATATGTATGAATATATTTTTATGGTTTTTGTAGGGGGATTGTCCATATTGTGAGGGGAGGCTGCTATACTATTGTATACTAAATATTTTTATCCATTGGATATTTATATTTATTGTCTTTACTTATCTTACGATTTTGTTGCCCCCTCACTAGTTGAGTCAATATATCTCTCCACGCTATTACAATAATTCAATTTAATTTTTTAATTTTTCAATTAATTTTTCAATTAATTTTTCTAGTATAGACATACACTTATAATTTTTTCCTTTTTTTCTTTTTTTGCTTATATTTTTGACACTAATCCACATTGTTCTCGGTGACGCCATTTCTTTTGTCACTTTGGAGTCATCGCGTCAATACACGTTGTCACGTTCTGCGGGGCGGTGGGCCGCCCCTTGCATTGGGGGTTTGTTCTCAGCGATCGAGCCTGTCCCGATGCGGTGGGCGGACTACTGTCCGCAATGTCTGTCCATGGCATCTCCGAGTGTCGTGCGTGTGCGTGTACGCATGCGCATGGTGCGTGCGCACATCGCCATTCACTTCATGCCACTCACGGACTATGCAATGTGATGTGCGCGCGCACTCTGGATGCTTTTTCATGGCACCCGCACAGGCAATGGCATCTCCGATTGTCGTGCGTGTGCGCATGCGCATGGTGCGCGTGCACATCGCTATTCACTTCACGCCACTCACGGACTATGCAACGTGATGTGCGGGCGCACTCTGGACACTTTTTTCATGGCACCCACACAGGCAATGACGGAGTATGGTGCATACTCGCACCCCCGTCATTTGATTCATATTACATTCTTGTTTCTTAACACCTCCACCCTGTTATGAACCCACCACCTATCCATAACGGCACTTTTTATTATAGTTTTACAATGCAGTTTTCCATGGGGTTGGATTAACCCCAGTGGTTTCACTTCCAGGACCGGCATTTGGCCCTACAGAGAGGCGTGGAACGCACGCCAAGCGGCCATCTTGCCTGTTAACAGGAAGTGTCAATTATGTACGTTTTTTGGCAGCCTCCCCTCCATAGGGACACACTGCCTATATATATTTTACTGGCTGCAGTGGGGGGACCCCCAGACGATGTCTAAGAGGACGAAACGCGTCGGGAAGGACCCCACTGCTGCCATTCTTTTTACAGAGCTGATTTTAGTATTTCATGTGAGTGTACCCTTTTTTAAATAAATTTGGTATATTTTATATGGAAAAATAGGAATTACACTATATGGTCTCTCTCCTTCTCATCCCATTCCATGGCCAATTGCTCTTCGTCATCACCCTGAGGGACCTACTAAGCTACTGGTCGGCCTCCGAATTTTCATTTCCATCATCTTTCTGGAACGATCATCACCATACACCACCCAAGCCTGATTTGACCCAGCTGGGCATATGCTCTTTTGGGTCAATGCCATCTGGTAAGCTTTCCTAATGTTGGTGGTGGTGCTTCCCCTCTGTGATCACCTTTGATGTCACACATACGATACATTTTTTGCACGAAGTTACCGGAATAGTATCTGTTTATCCACAAGCTTCATATCTATGGAGGATTGTTTGAGCTTTTTGTGATACCTGGAATCATCAGTTGGACATTTTTGTTTTTGTTGAAAGTCTAGCGCTACACATTTTGTTTTGCCTGTTGTTACATACCCATATTCCAATGGTCATGTTAGCTGCTTATGTTTATCCTTTGTTTGACCGCGCAGAATTTTTTGATACCCGACTGGTATTCGGGTACTCTGATGGGCTGGTGACAGGTACTCGGGTACTCTGATGGGCTGGTGACAGGTACTTGGGTACTCTGATAGGCTGGTGTCAGGTACTCGGGTACTCTGATGGGCTGGTGACATACTCTCAGGTACTCAGATGGGCTGTGACAGATACTCAGATGAACTGTGACAGGTACTCAGGTACTCGGGTACTCAGATGAACTGTGACAGGTACTCAGGTACACTGGTACTCATATGGACTGTGATAGGTACTTTGATGGGTGGTGACAGGTACTTTGATGGGTGGTGACAGGTCCTCTTTACTGGGAGGCAGTCAGTGTGATTGGTGTACACTGTAAGCGATAACGAGATGTTATCGCAATCTCCTTCTCACACACAATCATGTGTGAGGAGGAGAACCCAGTAACATCTCGTTATCGCTCTGTGTTTACATTTAGTGATCGGCTGTGAATGGATCCCAACTGATCACGTAGTAAATAGCCGCTGGCCAATGGCTGTTTACCAGTGTCGGTGACGAGCAGTGTTCCCGGGAACACGCTGCCACCTACGTGCATGCGCATGTACCGTGCAAAGTGGGGAGGTACCATCTGTGATCGTCCATGACTTAATCACGGCCAATCACATAGTAAACAGCCATGCCCAATAGCTGTTCACCCCCTCAGTGACGAGCGGTGTCTCCATGACACGCCGCCACTGACAGTACAGGGCGGTGCGCACACAATCGCGCGCATGCCCTGTTTAAATGGATGGACATCATATGATGCCCACCCAGAATGAGAGCCGCGCCCTCTAGCCTCTAGCCATCATATGATGGATGGCGGGCGGCAAGCAGTTAATCAACTTCTCACCAATGTTTCTAGCAACTAGCAGCAAAATTCTACTGTGAGAAATTTTTTCATAAAAAATAACGTAGAAACCAACATATAACATTTTTTTAGTTGATATAAGTTGAGTCTTTTAGTAGTGCAAGAAGTGGCAAATTTTGAAGTGCTTATCCAAAAAGTGACTTGTGCCTATGTAACAGTTTAGGTGACTCCTGTGCTCCCCTTCATTTCCCCACTCACTAGATCCCTGCACCCCTGCAGGGGTAAATTGCATGCAGTGAGTGTAATGGCAGTCCTTGGGGCATTCACCTTTTCCTTAACTCCACATGTAATGGGATATCCAGATCCTTGTACTCCTCCAAAGATAAGCCGTTCCTGATGGATTAGGTTATAGTATTTGCCTCGTCTGCAGTAAACCACAAATTACGCTCATGAACAAAAGAGATGGGTACTTCGTAGTGTAAATCCAGATGGTTTTATTAAAGTTAAAAGGTTTAAAATACAGCAACCACTTGACTCAGTCAAGTGAATAAATATATAGCACAGCTTGGTTGTGATACAGGAGCTGGCGTGCGTTCCACTGCCGAAGTGACATAACCGGAAATTACGTGAGTGCGTACCAAGCCCCGTCTTACGCATTTTGTCCTTTTAACTTTAATAAAACCATCCGGATTTACACTATGAAGTACCCATCTCTTTTGTCCATGAGGGTAATCTGTGGTTTACTGCGGAGGAGTCAACTACTATAACCTAAACCATCAGGAACGGCTTATCCCCGGAGGAGTACAAGGATCTGGATATCCCATTACGTTTGGAGCTAAGGAAAAGGTGAATGCCCGGAGGACTGCCATTACACTCACTGCATGCAATTTACCCCTGCAGGGGTGCAGGGATCTGGTGATTGGGGAACAGAAGGGGAGCACAGGAGTCACCTACTATGTAACTATGTAACACATGGATAACCCAGTTTCCTTTTTTTTATAAAAGGTGGGCTTACAGCATCCATATTGTCATTTGTTTAGTTAACTTCCAGTTCTGTGTATGGAGAGATATTGCTTTTTAATTTTATTATCTTGGTATTGGTACATGTTCCCCATGGCAGTGCCCAACTACCTATGCCTTTTGTTTACCAATAGCTTGCTTATTCATTTTTAAATAACCAGAATTTAATAACAAGATTCACCCCCCCATAGACCTCAGTGGGGTTGACCATAAAGTTTCCGATCTTTGTGAAAGATACGTAGGAATGTTCGCAAACCAAACCCATGCAGATTTGTTCATTTCTACTTGATATGGCTGAATGATTGGGAAAAAGATTTAATTAAACAGTTCTATTTCCAAATCAAAACAATAAAACTTACTGCCATCTTGCTGCCAAGGTGCACAAATTGTTCTATTTTCAAAAAATGTCCCTACACAACCCTCAAAATCTTTCCTGTGCTACGGTCAAACCCTTCAGACATCTCTGGGGTACAGTGCTTGACAATCAGAAACTCTTTCAGCACATCCAAAAAGCATTCAAATTAACAGTGTCTGTAAACAGGTTCCATTATCATAACAATCATATGTTATTGGTCTAAAATAACACTTTTTCAAGCTATAGTAGTAGTTGAAGCTGTGAGATGATATCCGATTTTCCAGTGGTTCCATTTTCTCCCACTCTTCACTTTTAAAGTGGTTGTAAAGGAATTTTTTTTCTAAACAACAAACATGTCTAAACTCACCTGCTCTGTGCAATAGAATTGCACAGAGCGGCTCCGATCCTCCTCTTCTCGGGTCCCCCATCGGTGCTCCTGGCCCCTCCTTTCTTGCTGGTGCCCCCAATAGCTAGCCAATTCCCATGGGGGCTCTCATACAGGTTCACTCCCAAGACCCTCTGCTGTGTCAATTGAGAAAGACAGTGGGACTCAGGCCCGTCTCTCGCTCCCTTGTCACTTGAGTTGATTGACAGGAGTGGGAGCCGATGGCTCCCGCTGCTATTGATCTGCCCAAGAAGGAAGGACAAAGCCAGGAGAGCTGCAGCTCTCATGCACAGTGCTGGATCGCGATGGGGCTCAGGTAAGAATAAGGGGGCGGTGAGGGGGGAGTCTGTGACACAGAAGGCTTAAGGCTTGAGGCTTTAGAACCATTTTAACTATTATAAGAAACCCAATGTTCACTTCAGGTTTAACAAACCTTATGGCATTTTACTCTTCCTTTGGTGTCCAACTTCTCTGGTGTCAAACCATGTCCAACTTTACAAAAATATTAGCTTCTCTCACCTAAAGAAATATTTTGTTACCTACAAGTAAAACATTATATTGACCCATTTAAAAAAAATACTACTGACCTAACCCAAAAAAAAACACCAATAGAATTTTCATGCATTTCTGATCCACATTCTCTGGAATTATTTTCATCCACAATTATATGCATTCCACTGCTTTCCACCCCCATATGCAGTCAAATGAGAACAGGAATTAGGAGGTGTGGTAAACAACAAAGTTTAAGACCAAATATGGGAATCCATTTCTAAAAGTTCTAGGACTGTTTCAGCCCTTGAAACGAATTATAAATTATTTACAAAACATTATCTAGCTCTGGCCAGAAGCTACAAAGCCCTACCAACTTACCCCTTTTCACGCTTTTTGTAGGTGTCAAATGAAAGGTACCTTCATAATCTGATGGGAATGTCTGAAAGTGAAGCATATCTGGTCTAAAATGTATTGACAAATCTAATGTGTCCTGGTCTTCCCTATGTGTAAGGAACCATATGTAGCATTGCAAAAAAAATGAGAAATATGCTAAGAGCCATATTAATTTGCTTATACACCTCTTTACAGCTGCAAAGAAAGTTGTAATGCATTTCTGTAAAACCCCCATGCTCTTCCTTCAACCATTTTTTACCAACTTACACAGGGGTTAATTTACTAAAACTGGAGAGTGCAAAATCTGGTGAAGCTGTGCATGGTAACCAATCAGCTTTTAACTTCAGCTTGTTCAATTAGGCTTTGACCGAAAAAAATGGAAGCTGGTTGGATTTTTGCAGAGCTGCACCAGATTTTGCACTCTCCAGTTTTATTAAATCAACTCCACAGTGTTCTTTGAAAAACTCAATCAAAAACTTAACTCAATGGAAAAAAAATCAATTACTTTGTCTTAATATAAGGGGCAAGTTGATTTTTTCTCACCATTGTAATTCTACATGTATTAGTTATTCTTTTAATGTTTGAATGTAACCATGTCCAAACAACAACTAAGCCTAATAAACATAAAAAAAATGTTCATCTGTAAAATGTGATAGTACAAACCTTCAAACTGTTTTCAAGTCTTTATACACTCTATTTTTGGCAAGAGTTTTACTTTAGTCATTCTACAAAAAGATCTGTGTTTTTTTTCCTAAACTCGCCCTGGTTTGATGAGCTGGTGACAGGTACTTGGGTACTCTGATAGGCTGGTGTCAGGTACTCGGGTACTCTGATGGGCTGGTGACATACTCTCAGGTACTCAGATGGGCTGTGACAGATACTCAGATGAACTGTGACAGGTACTCAGGTACTCGGGTACTCAGATGAACTGTGACAGGTACTCAGGTACACTGGTACTCATATGGACTGTGATAGGTACTTTTATGGGTGGTGACAGGTACTTTGATGGGTGGTGACAGGTCCTCTTTACTGGGAGGCAATCAGTGTGATTGGTGTACACTGTAAGCGATAACGAGATGTTATCTCAATCTCCTTCTCACACACAATCATGTGTGAGGAGGAGAACCCAGTAACATCTCGTTATCGCTCTGTGTTTACATTTAGTGATCGGCTGTGAATGGATCCCAACTGATCACGTAGTAAATAGCCGCTGGCCAATGGCTGTTTACCAGTGTCGGTGACGAGCAGTGTTCCCGGGAACACGCTGCCACCTACGTGCATGCGCATGTACCGTGCAAAGTGGGGAGGTACCATCTGTGATCGTCCATGACTTAATCACGGCCAATCACATAGTAAACAGCCATGCCCAATAGCTGTTCACCCCCTCAGTGACAAGCGGTGTCTCCATGACACGCCGCCACTGACAGTACAGGGCGGTGCGCACACAATCGCGCGCATGCCCTGTTTAAATGGATGGACATCATATGACGCCCACCCAGAATGAGAGCCGCGCCCTCTAGCCTCTAGCCATCATATGATGGCTGGCGGGCGGGCGGCAAGCAGTTAATCAACTTCTCACCAATGTTTCTAGCAACTAGCAGCAAAATTCTACTGTGAGAAATTTTTTCATAAAAAATAACGTAGAAACCAACATATAACATTTTTTTAGTTGATATAAGTTGAGTCTTTTAGTAGTGCAAGAAGTGGCAAATTTTGAAGTGCTTATCCAAAAAGTGACTTGTGCCTATGTAACAGTTTAGGTGACTCCTGTGCTCCCCTTCATTTCCCCACTCACTAGATCCCTGCACCCCTACAGGGGTAAATTGCATGCAGTGAGTGTAATGGCAGTCCTTGGGGAATTCACCTTTTCCTTAACTCCACATGTAATGGGATATCCAGATCCTTGTACTCCTCCAAGGATAAGCCGTTCCTGATGGATTAGGTTATAGTATTTGCCTCGTCTGCAGTAAACCACAAATTACGCTCATGAACAAAAGAGATGGGTACTTCGTAGTGTAAATCCAGATGGTTTTATTAAAGTTAAAAGGTTTAAAATACAGCAACCACTTGACTCAGTCAAGTGAATAAATATATAGCACAGCTTGGTTGTGATACAGGAGCTGGCGTGCGTTCCACTGCCGAAGTGACATAACCGGAAATTACGTGAGTGCGTACCAAGCCCCGTCTTATGCATTTTGTCCTTTTAACTTTAATAAAACCATCCGGATTTACACTATGAAGTACCCATCTCTTTTGTCCATGAGGGTAATCTGTGGTTTACTGCGGAGGAGTCAACTACTATAACCTAAACCATCAGGAACGGCTTATCCCCGGAGGAGTACAAGGATCTGGATATCCCATTACGTTTGGAGCTAAGGAAAAGGTGAATGCCCGGAGGACTGCCATTACACTCACTGCATGCAATTTACCCCTGCAGGGGTGCAGGGATCTGGTGATTGGGGAACAGAAGGGGAGCACAGGAGTCACCTACTATGTAACTATGTAACACATGGATAACCCAGTTTCCTTTTTTTTATAAAAGGTGGGCTTACAGCATCCATATTGTCATTTGTTTAGTTAACTTCCAGTTCTGTGTATGGAGAGATATTGCTTTTTAATTTTATTATCTTGGTATTGGTACATGTTCCCCATGGCAGTGCCCAACTACCTATGCCTTTTGTTTACCAATAGCTTGCTTATTCATTTTTAAATAACCAGAATTTAATAACAAGATTCACCCCCCCATAGACCTCAGTGGGGTTGACCATAAAGTTTCCGATCTTTGTGAAAGATACGTAGGAATGTTCGCAAACCAAACCCATGCAGATTTGTTCATTTCTACTTGATATGGCTGAATGATTGGGAAAAAGATTTAATTAAACAGTTCTATTTCCAAATCAAAACAATAAAACTTACTGCCAACTTGCTGCCAAGGTGCACAAATTGTTCTATTTTCAAAAAATGTCCCTACACAACCCTCAAAATCTTTCCTGTGCTACGGTCAAACCCTTCAGACATCTCTGGGGTACAGTGCTTGACAATCAGAAACTCTTTCAGCACATCCAAAAAGCATTCAAATTAACAGTGTCTGTAAACAGGTTCCATTATCATAACAATCATATGTTATTGGTCTAAAATAACACTTTTTCAAGCTGTAGTAGTAGTTGAAGCTGTGAGATGATATCCGATTTTCCAGTGGTTCCATTTTCTCCCACTCTTCACTTTTAAAGTGGTTGTAAAGGAATTTTTTTTCTAAACAACAAACATGTCTAAACTCACCTGCTCTGTGCAATAGAATTGCACAGAGCGGCTCCGATCCTCCTCTTCTCGGGTCCCCCATCGGTGCTCCTGGCCCCTCCTTTCTTGCTGGTGCCCCCAATAGCTAGCCAATTCCCATGGGGGCTCTCATACAGGTTCACTCCCAAGACCCTCTGCTGTGTCAATTGAGAAAGACAGTGGGACTCAGGCCCGTCTCTCGCTCCCTTGTCACTTGAGTTGATTGACAGGAGTGGGAGCCGATGGCTCCCGCTGCTATTGATCTGCCCAAGAAGGAAGGACAAAGCCAGGAGAGCTGCAGCTCTCATGCACAGTGCTGGATCGCGATGGGGCTCATGTAAGAATAAGGGGGCGGTGAGGGGGGAGTCTGTGACACAGAAGGCTTAAGGCTTGAGGCTTTAGAACCATTTTAACTATTATAAGAAACCCAATGTTCACTTCAGGTTTAACAAACCTTATGGCATTTTACTCTTCCTTTGGTGTCCAACTTCTCTGGTGTCAAACCATGTCCAACTTTACAAAAATATTAGCTTCTCTCACCTAAAGAAATATTTTGTTACCTACAAGTAAAACATTATATTGACCCATTTAAAAAAAATACTACTGACCTAACCCCAAAAAAAACACCAATAGAATTTTCATGCATTTCTGATCCACATTCTCTGGAATTATTTTCATCCACAATTATATGCATTCCACTGCTTTCCACCCCCATATGCAGTCAAATGAGAACAGGAATTAGGAGGTGTGGTAAACAACAAAGTTTAAGACCAAATATGGGAATCCATTTCTAAAAGTTCTAGGACTGTTTCAGCCCTTGAAACGAATTATAAATTATTTACAAAACATTATCTAGCTCTGGCCAGAAGCTACAAAGCCCTACCAACTTACCCCTTTTCACGCTTTTTGTAGGTGTCAAATGAAAGGTACCTTCATAATCTGATGGGAATGTCTGAAAGTGAAGCATATCTGGTCTAAAATGTATTGACAAATCTAATGTGTCCTGGTCTTCCCTATGTGTAAGGAACCATATGTAGCATTGCAAAAAAAATGAGAAATATGCTAAGAGCCATATTAATTTGCTTATACACATCTTTACAGCTGCAAAGAAATTTGTAATGCATTTCTGTAAAACCCCCATGCTCTTCCTTCAACCATTTTTTACCAACTTACACAGGGGTTAATTTACTAAAACTGGAGAGTGCAAAATCTGGTGAAGCTGTGCATGGTAACCAATCAGCTTTTAACTTCAGCTTGTTCAATTAGGCTTTGACCGAAAAAAATGGAAGCTGGTTGGATTTTTGCAGAGCTGCACCAGATTTTGCACTCTCCAGTTTTATTAAATCAACTCCACAGTGTTCTTTGAAAAACTCAATCAAAAACTTAACTCAATGGAAAAAAAATCAATTACTTTGTCTTAACTTAAGAGGCAAGTTGATTTTTTCTCACCATTGTAATTCTACATGTATTAGTTATTCTTTTAATGTTTGAATGTAACCATGTCCAAACAACAACTAAGCCTAATAAACATAAAAAAAATGTTCATCTGTAAAATGTGATAGTACAAACCTTCAAACTGTTTTCAAGTCTTTATACACTCTATTTTTGGCAAGAGTTTTACTTTAGTCATTCTACAAAAAGATCTGTGTTTTTTTTCCTAAACTCGCCCTGGTTTGTTTTGATACATCCACATGAAAACCTGGATTTTAGCTGTTTTCTGTAGCGCTTTTCTTTTTTGCATCAACTGTCCAAAAATACAAAAGAGTTTGAGGGTTCTCCTTGACAAGACATGGATAATACCAGCTAGAATACATCACAAGAGAGTTTTCTACCAAGCTTTCAGTAAAGCTATATTAGAAACAGACATATCTGCCTTCTTCTAACATCTGTCATTTACTCTTATAAAAAAAAGAGTTTCATAAATTCTCTGTCAACGTACATCACATAAATATACGATAGGAAAAACATTTATAAATTGTGAATTGTCCCATAGCCTGGCAAGTAAAGAAAACTTTTCATTAGAGCTATACCTTTACTGCCATGTCTAACATCCTTCTGAAAATGCCAATCATCTGGCTGTCATTTTGATCAGCCAGCTTTACTACTTAAAGGGACTCTGTCAGCAACAAAGAAACTGCTGCAAGTATAACATTTAGGCACCTAGAAACTGATGACAAATTACTTTTAAAGCGGTATTAAACCAAAAACTATAAATTAAATATATTGGTTGCTGATCATTGGATCTTGTCCCTGTTTAGGAGTAGGGATGAGCTTGATGTTCGGGTCAAACCTAAGTTCAACTCGAACATCGGGTGTTCACCCGTTCGCCGAAGAGCGAACATTATGAGGCGTTCGCAGCAAATTTGAGTGCTGGGGAATGCCCCATAATGCACCTGACCTGCATGCCTTGGCCAATCACAGCGCTCTCTGCTAAGGAGGTTGCTCTTTACGTGAGGAGCCTAGTTCACCACCGCAGCACTGGTCTTGGAACTCAACTAACCAGAGACAAAGGCTATGTACTGCATTATAGGTTGTTCCTTATGTCTGGCAGTGAACCTACATACTAATTTTCCAAAGATTTATGATTCGCAAACTTTGTGAATTATATGGATTTTCCCACTAACCCCAACGTCACCCCTAATGCCACTTTCATACTGTATGTAGTACAGTATGTAGTAAACACACTCAGAGAAAAACAGCCACAATTAGAAGCACTGAATTGAAACTCCCATTGAGGGGAAGCAATTAATTGCTAAGTTACTGGAAACAATCTCTGATGATGCCAATAAGGTAAAACACAATTGAGTTTATTAAAACAATGATGTAAAATTATGAGAACCAACAAAGTTCTCCTCACATGGACGGAATGCTGACCAGCATGGAGATCACTGTGACAGTATCTTGGCAAGCGGTGAGATGTAAGCCAGCTGTATGGACCAGTGCTGCTGTGACATAGTCCTTCTTCAAGTCATGTGACTAAGACAGGGGATTAAATAGGGACTGACCACGGGAGATATCACGTTATTAAAGGAACCATAGCCTATTTAACCACCACAACACAATCCAATAAAGTTAATACAACATAAGAATTGTACTCAATTAATATTAATTAATAACTAATGTTAGAAAAAAAGGGGAAGAGGTGAAAAGAAAAGAAAAAAAAGAAAAAAGAAGAATACAAAAACTAAAAAAAATCAAAAAAATAATAAAAAAATAAAATGGATCAATATAATAAAAACATTGAAACGGTAATGATATAAATTAGTTGTACATTATCATACTATTACAATTTATATGAATGTATATACCCAGATCAAATGATTTTGGATAGTTGATTATAAGTGTGGAATAAAATCAATACTATAACGAAGAAAACCATGATCTACATGGTATAAAGTAAATGTCAGAGAAATAGTAGAAGCTTGACCTGCCAGCATCGGCGCTTTCTTGTGCGCCTGTGCAGAAGAGTTGCGTTACAGCGCACACCGGTGCACGATCTGACGGGTTCATGCTTCCAAGCACACAGTTCTGTGGGCTGGCGCATGCGGGTGCGCGATGCGGCATAAGCGCACGGGCATGTGCGTGCAGTTGTGCGCACAGCGGAAGTCTCCCTGGGCAGGCCTATAAAAGTCATCCTTGTGTATGGTATCATTGCTGGTTTGTCTTTTCAGCTCCCGTAACCTGTTCCTGAACCTGTGTACCTGTGCCTGCCTGTTGTGACCCGGATCGACCTTGACCTCGCCTGAACCTCTCCTGCGCTTTGACCCTTGGCTTATCTCTTGGACTTCTCTGCCTGCCTGACTTCCCGTGTTTGACCCCCGGCCTGTTCCTAGACTTTGCCTCTGCCTTGATCCCAGTGTTTAATCTTCAAGCCTGCTTACTTCTGCCTGACTTCCCGTGTTTGACCCCCGGCCCGACTTTGCTTCTGTGTTTGACCCTCGGCCTCCTCTCTGAAGCAGCTCCAGTCTTCATCTCCAGACTCTGCTTGAGCTTCTACCTAGCCAGTTCCAGCCCAGTTTCAGCCACCCTGCATGGATCACCTCCCCCCTTGAAGTACCTCCCTGCTACTCTGCTACCTGCTGGTGACCCATGCTTCTTCGTGCCCAATACCCGCTGTGCTACTTCCAGAGGGTATCGTGCACCCAGCTGCAAGGGGAGCCTCTCTAAGCAACTCAGCCTTGGTGAGTACCTGACAGTAAGATACAATGAGAGACCAAAGAACTATATAACCTCTGGACAAATAACACCCACAATGATGATGCTATGGTATCTGATATCTGAAGCAGTGAGAGTACTGCATTCATACATGCATGTACATACAAAAAATGCATGCATATAAGAGTCCACACAGCCACCTGTGGATGGCCTGACCCTAAAATGAAAACCAAAGAGTAATGTGAAAGATGGGAAACATTATGAGATGAGATCACAAGCAAGGTGGGTGATCCGTGGGCTCAAACTGTAAGAAAAGGGACAAAGTACGACAGGAGAGAGAACAAGTGATAGCATCCATAAATGATACTGTGTACTTCTAAACCCTCATTCAACCCATTTGAAGACAAGGATGTCAATTTATAAATCTAGATGAATTATCGCTAGCACAATAGAGAGAACCTCTCATTGGCAGTCAGGGATCCACCTGGAATGTACTCAATGGCTGCCACCCTTAAACACCGGATGTTTTTGGCATGAGTGTTGTTATTGCCTATTTTGAAATCGCTCCTGGTGTGGAAGCTCCACACAGCTGATTTTTGGTCTCCCACAGGGCACCATACATCGATCCCAAGGGAACCTGTGTCCCAGTCCCCTAGCACCAGACTCATTGTTTTTTGAATTTCATATTTTCATAAACACTAGAGACTTTACTTACCTAAAAAAAAATGCATATTAGACAGTGTATTGAAATAGATATTTTAAGGTGCATATAGAGCATTGTGTTTATTTTCTCAGTTGGCATTAGCTGTCCAAATAGACATTGGACAAGGTAATTTGAATGATAAAAAATACCTCAAAAATTCATATTTAACAAATTGAACTTTCTATCCTTGTTTGGATCCATTTGCTAAAGAGTAATACATTTTTTTTAAGATTAACAAATGACTAACTCTACATCAAATATTTTATAAAGACTTTTTGCCTGTGGGTAGCCAAATTTGGCACCTCAGATGATCCACTAAAGTTAATTTTAAGTGGCAAAAAAATAGCAAAAATGTTTAAAGCAACTTTATGTCACAAAATATTACTTATTTATCATAAATCAACCTATAACAAATGGTAACTGTATGTGGTAAGTTTAAAGGTGTGTCACATGGTTAGAAGAATAAGATATAGGATCGTTAGTAGGTACCATCATCCTTAACATGAATAGAGCAAAATGGGGTTGAAAGAGAAAAGGAAGCAAAGACCTCTCCAATTAGGTCCTACCTCTTTCAAAAGAATGGGGACTATTGCGGTACCAAAGGGATGTAGACAATTTTTATAAAAACATTTTTGATTTATTAGAAGATAACATTAAAAAGTCCTACACAGGACACATAATATACATCATCATAGGTTGACATAAACAAAAACAAAAGGTAATTGTTACAGCAATGTTAACACTCAATTTAGTAAAGATAATCCCCACACAGATACATGGATGCAGGTTATATAATACTTGCAGACGTAACCTCTACAGTTTCGCGGTCACAGCCGCTTCTTTAGGAGGCGATTAATAGTACATATTCTACAAGGTGAAAAAATATATACAGTGTCAACAATACAGGCAGAAAAATACAGGTATCATAGGAAACACAAAATTAATATTGGAGAAAATAATACAAGTTGAGAAGTTGCACTCACCAACCTATAACCGCAAGGGGTTTGGAGCGATACTGTGAGACGCCCTCAAGAGGCGTTCCCCCGGGGGCGAGCCAGGGAGGCAAATTAGGGTGATACTAATGTAAAAAAATATATATAATGCATCAAAATTTATAATTTATAAACAGCGTGTTCTATTCGAACACAAGAACCACCCGGGTGTGTTAAGTCAAAAGGCAAAGAGGGGTAGATGGGGAGAGGAAAGAAGGGAAAAACAGAGAACAAAAATAGAGATAATAGTAGAAAAGAAAAAGGAGGAGAAAGGAGCAGAAGGGAGAAAGATAGGAAGGAGAGGACAGAAAGGGAGGAGAAAGAGAAAGGGGGAAAAGATGAAAAAAGAAAGAAAGAGAGGGGGGGGAGGGGGGAAAAGGGAAAAGAGAGGGGGGGGGAAGGGGGGGGAGGGAGAGGGAAAGAAAGAAGGAGGAGGGAGGGAGGAGGAAAGGGGGGAAAAAAGGGGGAGGAAAGGAAGGGAACAATAGAAAGGGGGATAGAAAAAAAAGAAAGAAAAAAAGGGGGGAAGGAAAAGAGGGGGGGGAAAGGGGGGGGAAGAGGTAGGGGGGAAGGGGGAGGGGGAAAGGGGGAATGAAGTGGGGAAGAGGGGAGGAAACCTACCACCTGTTCAGGGTAATAAGCGAGAAGGAACTGTGATGGGCGGGGCGTTTTAATTGTATCAATAAAGTGTACCCACCGTTACTGTATTATTAAAAGCTAGACTCAAAAGACAATTACACCCAGGGTAAATGAATGATGGGACTGATGGCCGAAAGACCGGACCGCACTGCCAAAGGGAGCCGCTACGGAAGAAGATGCATAAGAAAGAAGTATTGGAAGTAGTTTTCATAAGATGCATAAATTGTAACACATAGCTACCAAAAGGAGGAGAGTTTGCAAGGCAGGAAAGGGGGAGGGGGAAACTACTTTAGAATAGTACAATAGTAACCCCCATCCCTCCCAAAGAGTATATAGCAGGTACTTACAAGAGCTCCTGGCTGCGCTGGTGAACTGCTGGGTGTGTGCCTGTCAGGGCTTGCAGATGAGTCTAAGCGTCTTAAATGCCTCCAACCCGGAAGTCGAGCAGCGCTGAAAACAGCAGCTGCCGTCTTCTTCCGTGTCCGATCCCCCTCTGCTGCGCAAGCGCACGAAAAATATCCGACGCAGGCGCACAGCTCCTCGGTGATTGACGCCGAAGCGTCAGTCAGGAGAAGCAGTAGCTGGGCTCCATGGAGCCCCGCCCACTGCTGGAGGAACGCAAGCCCGCCATAAGGGGGAGAATTAACGCCTCACATACCTCCAAGGAAGGAAAGCAAGTGCAAGTCAGAGTAGTTGAATGGATGAAACATAGTTTGAACAGTAAATGAAAAGGGGGCAGGAATGCCTGATCACCGGCAACGGGGACAAAAAGAGACCCATGGCCAGGGATATGTGCATCTCAGCCCCATGCAAAGAATAATGCAAATCAATATACATGACAGTTTTTTCAAAGCATGTAATATAACAAAGTACTTGTAGTCAGTCAAAAAAACAAAAGTCAAATATGAATGATACATAGTATAAGCAACTATGTGTGGAGAGTCCACTTACAAACAATCAAAGAAGAGACTTGGTTATGCATAAAGAGGGGGGGGGGGGCGAAGAGGGGGAGAGAGAAGATAGGAAAAACATGGTTAACGATAAAAAAATAAAAAAATAATTCAGTGTAATACCAAGTATGTTGTAATGTGCAAAAGACACTGAACAATTGTCAACAGGTGAGTACGGCAGGGACTGGTAAGTATGTTGGGCAGTCATTCAAGAAAATACTTGTATGAGTGTGCCTCATTAATGCCAGGAGGAACACAAGCGTTGAGTCGCTCAATCCAGAGCAATTCGCGCTTTAAAATATTGCGGTCCCAGTTGCCCCCTCTGGGGTCCTCAGGGACGACTTCTAAAACAGTAAATCTAATGTAATCAAAATTAAAACGGTAATGAATGCCAATGTGGCGGCCCACGGTGGTGAGCTTGCCATTAGTAGAGGCTTACAAATGATCACCCAGTCTCTGCCGTAACTCTCTGATTGTCTTTCCCACATAAAAGGCGCTGCAGGCGCAGGTCATGAGATAGATTACGCCACGTGTGCCACAATGGGCTGAATGTTTTGGGAAAAACATCTCCCCATTTGGGAGTAAGAAATGTTGTCCCTCTTGAATCCAGGGGCAGTGTGGACAATTGCCACACTTGAAAGTGCCTCTGGGTTCTTGTGGGCCAGTGAGGGGGATCTTGTAATGGCTATGTGTGAGTCTGTCCCTCAAAGAAGTAGCCCTTCTGAAGACCAAATCAGGAGTTGGTTTGATGTATTTTCTAAGCGTATGGTGGTCAGTCAGAATGTGCCAGTGGCTTGATAATATATTACGTAGCTGGTGGTGGTGGGTGGAGAATTTGGTGATGATTTTAGTCATATAGGGTTGTTTAGGACGTGGGGGACCGAATAGTAACATTTGTCGGTCAAGGGCTGAGGCTTTGTTAAAAGCTTTCCTCAGAATGGTACGATTGTAGCCTCTAACCAAGAGTCGTGTGCGTAGGGCATTGGCTTGTCTGTGAAAATCCCCGTCCTCTGTGCAGTTCCTTCTTAGTCTCAAGTACTGAGCATAAGGGATACTGCGCACCAGAGGACGGGGATGTAGACTAGAAGCATGCAACAAAGTGTTGCCCACTGTGGGTTTGCGATATAGGTCTGTGGTTAATTGTCCAGTAGAATTTTTAATGATCTGTACATCTAGAAAGGGAATGCTTTGAGTATTGTAAGAAAAAATGAAGTGGAGATTGAAGGGGTTAATGTTTAACTTTTCAATAAAAGCTTTTAAGAGTTGCTCTGTGCCTGTCCAGATGACCAGAAGGTCATCAATGAACCTAAACCAGCCCAAAACATAGTTCAAAAAGGGTTCCATAAGGTCGTCACCAAAAACAGCCCGCTCCCAACCACCCAGATATAAATTCGCATAAGAGGGGGCACAAGACATGCCCATTGCAATGCCTTGGATTTGAAGATACATTTGGTCCATGAACAAAAAATAGTTTTTGGTCAGAATAAATTCTAAAAGTTTTAGAATAAAGGTATTGGTAGGCCACGTGTGATGGTCCTGTTCCATGAGAAAGGAGCCAGCCATTCGGACGCCCTGCTCGTGGGGGATGCTTGAGTACAAGGCCTCTACATCAATAGCCACGAGGAGGGCGTCCGAAGGGACCTGGACTCCCTCAATGTGTTTTAAAAGATCAGTGGTATCCCTAATGTAAGAGGGCAATCTCAACACGTGAGGTAATAGGAAGGTATCAACCAGCTTGCTGGCGTTTTCTGTTAATGAACCTTTGCCTGAAACAATAGGTAGACCGGGGGGTATAGAGAGTTTCTTATGGGTTTTAGGCAAAGCGTAAAACTTCGGAGTGCGTGGATATTGTACATTGATGAATTTATAGGTGTCCTCATCGATGAGGCCCTCAAGGAAGGCCCCCCGATGAGTCCCCTAAATTCATCAATGGTTTGTTGAATGAAGGTATTTTCAATGGGTAAATACCAACTCGAGTTAGAAAGGATTTTAAGACACATAGTTTGATATTGGTGATTAGTCATCAGCACCAAATTGCCGCCCTTGTCCGATTGTTTTATGACAAGGTCGGTATTTTTTTGATGTTTAGTAACTGCCCGAAGCTGTTGCTGGGTCAGATTAGAAGGTAGTGTTTTCCATCGCTCTTTTTTGGGGGACAGGATACATTCGTGTAGAAAGGCCCATATGGATGGGCATGTCATTAAGTCAGGGAAGGCTCTAGATTTCATTTTTATTTTTAAGGTAGGCTTGGGAATGGAGTGTCGGAGATGAAGAATAGTGTCCATTTGACTAGAGGAGGGAGAGCCAGAAATGCCACCTGACACATTCGACTCGACCTCACCTTTGTCAAATAGTAACATAAGATCCCGTAGGGCTCTGGATTCCGCTATAGTGAAGTTTTTGGTTTTTTCGGCTAGTTCTTTTTCCAGGTTGACACGTTTTCGATCAGGGTCAAACATGTAATTAAAAGTTCATTTACGGGCAAATAAGTAAAGGACTTTAATTGTCTCATAAATATCGATTGACTCCGAGGGGCAGAAGCCCAAGCCCAGGTGGAGGACTTGTTCCTCCTCAGGGGTCAGTCGATAAGACGTTAGATTAACTATATTAAGGGAATAAGGATTTTCTCCATCAGTGGATGTGACTAATCGTGGGACGTGCTTGGAACCGGGGCCTTTTGCACAAACATGTCCATATTCCCTTGTCTGGAGGGCTCTGGAGTTGCCTGTACTAAAAAACCGGGTTGTGATAAGAGTGTCTGGATATTTGGTTGTAAAAGTTTCGGAATAATGTTATGTAAAGTGGGGGGGAGAGAACCCTCAGAGGGGGTCTGTCCACCCAGCCTCTGTGTTTGTGGGGTTTTTAGTGCTTTACTGTGTTGTTTGCCTTTTTTGGGGTGCTTGGTAATGGGATTATCGCCGGTAAGGGACCTTTTCCGAGGGGCACCTGGTGCTCGTGACGTAGTGGGACATGTAGTGACCTGTGAAGATAGAGAAGATATTGATGAGTCAGATTCAGTATAATCTGTTGCTGTCAGAGTGGGAGGTTGCCGATTGTGATATTTATTTTTTCAGGGAAAGGATTTCCCAGACCACTTGTATGCATAGCCCTCTGAAAATGCCAATTTATCCTGGAAAAATTTCCTTTGTTTTTTAGTGATGATATCTTTGTTAAGATTTTCAATTTTGTCTCGTACCTCCTTCCACTTATTTGCGAAGGAGGTCGAGTCTTTCATATTGGGAAATTGATTAAGTAATCTGTCTATTTCACCATCCAGGGTCGTCATGTCGATACGATACTGGGTGGTCAGTTTTGCCATGAGTTCTATACTGCAATTGGTTAAAGTATTTTCCCAGGACTTCTTAAAGTCCGGGGAGGGATCTTTAATAGTGGAGAACATTTGGATGCGAAGCCCAAGGGGACAAACTTTTTCTGTAATGTATGATTCAAAATATTGAATGTGCCAGTACAGATGAGATTTTTTCTTGAGGAGGTTAAGCAGCCTATCTAGGAACGTTTTGGTTTCATCCTCTGACTGTTGATTGGCTAAACAGCCTGCTTGTATAGTGGACATGAAGTCCCCCCAAGCTGTGCTCAAGACGTCCATTCTCCCAAATCTGCAAAACACCAAGGCAAAACCCTGACTGAGGATGAGAAAGACTCAAACAGAAATTGGTTAAAGGACTGCTACAAGACCAGAAATAGCAACGTTTAAGGACATGTAAAAAACAAGTTTAGAAAAAGTGGCATAGGGGGGAAAAATATGGGGATGGGGGAAAAATATGGGGGGGGGAAAGGGGGAATTAGATCCAGAGATCCGGGTGTGTTATCCACCCAACAAATAGTAGTTTAAAGGTGTGCCACATGGTTAGAAGAATAAGATATAGTATCGTTAGTAGGTACCATCATCCTTAACATGGTTAGAGCAAAATGGGGTTGAAATAGAAAAGGAAGCAAAGACCTCTCCAATTAGGTCCTACCTCTTTCAAAAGAATGGGGACTATTGCGGTACCAAAGGGATGTAGACAATTTTTATAAAAACATTTTTGTTTTTATAAAATGTTAACACTCAATTTAGTAAAGATAATCCCCACACAGATACATGGATGCAGGTTATATAATACTTGCAGACGTAACCTCTACAGTTTCGCGGTCACAGCCGCTTCTTCAGGAGGCGTCTAATAGTACATATTCTACAAGGTGAAAAAATATATACAGTGTCAACAATACAGGCAGAATAATACAGGTATCATAGGAAACACAAAATTAATATTGGAGAAAATAATACAAGTTGAGAAGTTGCACTCACCAACCTATAACCGCAAGGGGTTTGGAGCGATACTGTGAGACGTCCTCAAGAGGCGTTCCCCCGGGGGCGAGCCAGGGAGGCAAATTAGGGTGATATTAATGTAAAAAAATATATATAATGCATCAAAATTTATAATTTATAAACAGCGTGTTCTATTCGAACACAAGAACCACCCGGGTGTGTCAAGTCAAAAGGCAAAGAGGGGTAGATGGGGAGAGGAAAGAAGGGAAAAACAGAGAACAAAAATAGAGATAATAGTAGAAAAGAAAAAGGAGGAGAAAGGAGGAGAAGGGAGAAAGATAGGAAGGAGAGGACAGAAAGGGAGGAGAAAGAGAAAGGGGGAAAAGATGAAAAAAGAAAGAAAGAGAGGGGGGGGTAGGGGGGAAAAGGAAAAAGAGAGGGGGGGAAGAGGGGGGGAGGGAGGGGGAAAGAAAGAAGGAGGAGGGAGGGAGGAGGAAAGGGGGAGAAAAGGAAGGGAACAATAGAAAGGGGGACAGAAAAAAAAAGAAAAAAGGGGGGAAGGAAAAGAGGGGGGGGAAGGGGGGGGAAGAGGGAGGGGGAGAAGGGGGAGGGGGAAAGGGGGAATGAAGTGGGGAAGAGGGGAGGAAACCTACCACCTGTTCAGGGTAATAAGCGAGAAGGAACTGTGATGGGCGGGGGGTTTTAATTGTATCAATAAAGTGTACCCACCGTTACTGTATTATTAAAAGCTAGACTCAAAAGACAATTTCACCCAGGGTAAATGAATGATGGGACTGATGGCCGAAAGACCGGACCGCACTGCCATAGGGAGCCGCTACGGAAGAAGATGCATAAGAAAGAAGTATTGGAAGTAGTTTTCATAAGATGCATAAATTGTAACACATAGCTACGAAAAGGAGGAGGGTTTGCAAGGCAGGAGAGGGGGAGGGGGAAACTACTATAGAATAGTACAATAGTAACCCCCATCCCTCCCAAAGAGTATATAGCAGGTACTTACAAGAGCTCCTGGCTGCGCTGGTGAACTGCTGGGTGTGTGCCTGTCAGGGCTTGCAGATGAGTCTAAGCGTCCTAAATGCCTCCAACCCGGAAGTCGAGCAGTGCTACTATTATCTCTATTTTTGTTCTCTGTTTTTCCCTTCTTTCCTCTCCCCATCTACCCCTCTTCGCCTTTTGACTTGACACACCCGGGTGGTTCTTGTGTTCGAATAGAACACGCTGTTTATAAATTATAAATTTTGATGCATTATATATATTTTTTTACATTAGTATCACCCTAATTTGCCTCCCTGGCTCGCCCCCGGGGGAACGCCTCTTGAGGGCGTCTCACAGTATCGCTCCAAACCCCTTGCGGTTATAGGTTGGTGAGTGCAACTTCTCAACTTGTATTATTTTCTCCAATATTAATTTTGTGTTTCCTATGATACCTGTATTTTTCTGCCTGTATTGTTGACACTGTATATATTTTTTCACTAGACGCCTCCTGAAGAAGAGGCTGTGACCGCGAAACTGTAGAGGTTACGTCTGCAAGTAATAATAACCTGCATCCATGTATCTGTGTGGGGATTATCTTTACTAAATTGAGTGTTAACATTGCTGTAACAATTACTTTTTGTTTTTGTTTATGTCAACCTATGATGATGTATATTATGTGTCCTGTGTAGGACTTTTTAATGTTATCTTCTAATAAATCAAAAATGTTTTTATAAAAATTGTCTACATCCCTTTGGTACCGCAATAGTCCCCATTCTTTTGAAAGAGGTAGGACCTAATTGGAGAGGTCTTTGCTTCCTTTTCTCTTTCAACCCCATTTTGCTGTATGTAGTAAGTTATTAGAGTAATATAGGCATGATTGGTAATTCATGTGGGAGAACACATTTATTGTCCTGTGATCATTTATATATAACATCTCTGGAAATGCAGAAAACATATTGTTACTTTTGCCTATATTTTTTTACATCCACAGGAACTGAATTGTTGGTTCATATTAACCATTATTACTGCAAAACAATATGGTACACTGTTCAGTGGTAGTCTACAGAGAAAGCGATTTACAAACAACATAATACTGAATATTTCTTATAGGTAGGACAAGCAAATAAATTCATATTCCCTTATGCCAGACAGAAGGATATACCAAAGCTATACATTAAGCAATGAAAACTTTGCAGTTAATAAAAAATTTAGTGTTGGAAAAAAACACATACATTAAATATATTCAATAGCATCAATAAGATTGCAGCATTGTGCAAACAACATTGCGTCTATTGATTTTACATTTTGATAGAGTAGGAGGTTATCCCATTATAGAAGATCCATTACAGGATAGGAAACAACATATTGTAACTACATTTCATAGCACATTAATTGCTAAAAAGTGTTTTCATTTATAGGTTCTGCTCTATCAATATAATATTATAAGGCGCCCACCTAGTTTTCTGTTTACAACTGCTGTGTATAGAGAATGTTCCTTTTTTATAAATGTATTTTATCCTGATCAATATACTGCTTTTCTTTTTCTTTTTTTTTTAAGTTTTTATTGGTTATTAAAACAATGTGGTGTTTTACTGCTTTTCAGATATTTATTGTAGACATGTGCAATTTGTTTAGTTCCGAATTTGTTTTTTAACAAATTTAAACAAATTCCTTAATTCTGAAATATCTGAATTAACAAAAACTCATTTAACAAACTTTTCTGAATATTCGTAAATTTGCATATTTGTAAATTAATAAATTCGAAAATTCGTAAATTCAAAAATTCTGAAATTCTGAGATTTTGAAACTCCGAAAACCCGAATATTCGAAAATCTGAAATAATAACTAACTAATAATAACTTAACTATTACTAACTTTAAATTTTAGGTATTTGAGTTTCCTTTCAAATTTGGCTGTTAGTTAACATAACGACTACAAATTTATCCGAAGTTATGAAATCCGAGATAAAACGAATGTCGTATCTAACCCCCTGCTAGCAGCCGAGAAAGGGTTAAAGCCACCGCAAAGCGCTGCTGCAGCAGCGCTGTGCTGGCGGTATGGCAGCGTTGCCCGATTGGATGAAAGAGCAGTGTATACACCGCTCCAAAGATGCTGTTAGCAGGACTTTTTTTGGAGACATAGCAGCGTCTCTTTCGGGGCACTTTGCAGGTGCTATTTTTAGTGCTGTAGCGCCTGCAAAGCACCCCAGTGTGAAAGGGGTCTAAAGTGCATAGTGCAATACAGTGTGAACAGGCTCTACTACATTTCTGTGTACATTAAAGTGAGCCATCCTGCCAGCCACTGCAAACTTTCTTTATTAAAATTTGTTGGTGCCTCTCACAAGTTTTGTATTTTTGTTGCTGAGAAAGATTACTTATAATTAATATATACTTGTTCTGTACATGTAGACCTGAACTGCTGGCAGGGAACTGGAATCAAACAAAATGGAACTCATGCTATCACACAGTAATGGCAGCAGGCCTTGCTTTTGGGTCTCTTTGACTCTCTGTGGACTATTGAAAAAAAAACATACTTGAGGAAGGTTGGTTAGTCATGTAGTGAGTCCACAGAGCCATTCAGTCAGCTTTTTTACAACAAAATAGATCAGGGGCCTGCTGGAGCCCCTGTAAAGAAAAATATTATTAATTATTAGTCCACTGAGTCTGAGCTGCTTGGAATCACTCCTGGGAAGGAGAGGAACATGGTGCAGAACTACAAAAGAGTTTGTTAAAGCGTTTGGACTCTGGTATCAGCTTTGTGTGATTGTTGGAGGAAGACACAGTCTTATGATCAAATAATATGAACATCTTCTAAACAGTTCCTAAAAAGGATAAACCATTTATTTAAATGATGGTTAAAAGCTTACATGGTGTCTATCAAAACCAAGTGCCAATGTATTACCATAGATGTATTGTACCCATACAATTCTGGCTGTCACTGGATGGAATGGTCCCAGGTGTGTCACTGAATGCCAAAGGGTGTATATGGCCACAATCGCATAAGATTGAACACAGAGGAACTTCTTACCCTGCTCTGGGTGGATGTGGGGATGACCAGAGTTCCTGTGGACCTCTGCGCTTGGAGATCTTGCAGGGGCGGCAGAGCGCTATGACACCCATCAATTGCAGGGCGGATGATCCATGCAGAACCTCTGAGGTGCAGTAAGTGGCGTGTGGCTTGAATTCAGATTGTGTTGTGGTGGCACAGGGGCGGCGTCTGAGTGATGATGTCTATCACTGAGCTGGCGGATTGGGTTGTGACCAGGAGATGGGGTGGAACAGAGGCACAGAGAGGCAGAACCTGGAGTTAGTCCCATCACCGTGGCGACATGTTTCATGCTATGCACTTTATCAAGTCAATTCAGTCAGCTTTTGCAGCTCTAACTACACCAACAAAATCCACTTTCTCAGGGAAAGGATCTTGTGTCCAGTTTGCAAAAAAGTAGTTAGTATTTACCTACACTGCCACCACACGGTGTCTCTTTTTAGAGCAACGTGCTCTGGCTTGGTTACTCCAGTTTCTTGGGTACACATAATACCCTTTCTTGGCCAGACTGGCTTTCTCAGTGATTTTCTTATAACTAAACCTTTTATGGCTCAAAGTGATTGGTATATCAGATTGTCTATAGCTCCCTATGCACCACCAGCAAGGGAAGATGTTCTACTAATTACTGCAAAAGGACAATTAAAAAATAGAATGTAACCATAGAAGTTACACTTGAGACCCTGTCATGGAAGAGTACTAAATGGTGTGTTGTAGGTTTCTGTGTTAGTGTTTCTACTCTAATCTTCCATCTGTGTGATGTTGAATTCTCACTGTTCATATGTATTATAAACAAATGCACTGAAGTGAAATGAATTTGTACAACAATTTTAATCCCCTCCTCCTTCAATGTATTCATATGTAGAGGTGCACTTAAATTTTAAATGCATGAGAATATCATTAAAACAGAACAGCCTAAATCTATATTAAAGCTATTAGAAATTTCATGTGGTTCTGTGACTCGACCAGCACAGTGCTTTGCTTCTCATTTATTCATAGAATATTGATTTTTCATAGCAAATGCTTTTAGAATAACAAGAATATGTTTTTCTGATATGCTTTGCAAACACTGAATTTCTAGTAACTTCTACCTGACTTTGAAAACTTTAGCAAAACAGATTATGTTCTGTATCAGTGGATGTGGTAGACTATCAAACAGTTTGGTCAGAAAAAGAAAAAATGCACACCTTCAATCAGTGGTGGATATAGTCACCAAAGGGCCCCTGTCCAAGGGCAAGTTTTAGGCCCCTACTTCATTACTGCCCAAAGACTTATTCACTTTAGATATTGTGAGGTGTTTAGCTCAGTTATAGATGCATTTATTCAGGGAGTTTATGGCAGTCAGCTATCAGGTTTAAGGGCAGCCCATTTTTATAAAAAGGAACAAATTAAAAGTTTATACACAGGATTGCCCACACAGGGGCTCTTCTCCAACAAATGCAACAAATGAAAAAATGCCAAGCCACCTGGCTCTTAGGCTTAACCTGCCTCGATTTGCAGTTCCTTGCTGCCCAGACCTACTCCTAGCATTAACAGGATTCTCCAGCCCCCCTGGGTTTGCTCACTGTCCCCAAAACTTCAGTACGTCCTCCAGCCCCCTTGTACTTGCTAGCCGCCTCGGCTCTCCCAGCCCCCCAGACACTCTTCTGATCTCCCAGGCCCATGTAGCATCCTGACCTTCCCAGTCCTTCAGACAAGAAGTCCCCCCTCACCAGGCATGTAGTCTCAGACAGACAGACAGATTTTCTGACAGGGCTCTGAATACAAATGGTAGCAACTACTCACACTTCAACTTCCACCACCCACTGCTCTCACCAGCCCCTCGTTATATGCGCTGTGTGCACCTGGGTACACACCCTGCTTCCTGTCCACAACACCTGGACACAGGGTTGGAGATCCTGTCCCACCCAAGACTCTTAGGAGTCTTCAAACTACAGAGCCCCATCCGGCCATAGCAAAATCTGGAGAAAGCTGCCAGAACAGTTTTCTCCTCATAATACCTAAGTTCTGTAGCTCTGCAGTTATTTTCAATCAAATTCCATAGGGACAGAGGCTCGCACTGTCACATACCCCCCCTTTGTTTCGATCCAGAGGGAGGAACACCTGCACCTGCCATTGAAGTTGGAAGACCTCTGAGCTGACCAGATATCAGTTATACCCTTCATCATAGGTCTTTCGGGTTCTAAAACGTGTCTCTGGTTACCCACGGCAACCAAATCATTGTTAACAGCACTATTCCTTTACAGATAACAAATTCTGAGGTCACAACCTCTGATACTATCAGTGCTTTCTTTTTCAGTGTTTGTTAGGACCAGTCCTGAGGAGGGACCACATACTCGACTATGCTCCATGGGATATATCTTAAAGGTATGCCTCAAAAAGGGGTAATCTTTTATAGGGAAGGGTACCATAATCCATAATAGGTCAATAATGGAAAAAGTAGCCTAAGGCTACCCCAAAAATTGCCCCTGGCCAAATAGAGAAATGGACTATCTAGGTACCCAAGGATTTGACAATGATTCAAATAAAAAAATAACATTTTATTGGTAAACATTTTTGATTAAAAGAGGAAAGAACATACAAGTTTAAACATTATAAAAACAATAATTACAGCCGTGTAACATTTATTTCATGGGGTCAATAATCCCCAATGAGTACTGGGGATACCAAATGTAGCAGATCTTGACATGGTCCTCTACATAACATGAAAAAATGCAGCGCTAAAACAAAATATGTATATAAGACACATATGTGTGAACTGACAAAGTTTAGTGATGAAAAGGTATAATCCAGTTTATTGTGTATGTGAAAAAACATAAAAAGGTGATGAAGTCCAAACAGTGAGATGGATGGCAAATCCGATGAGACTGAGGAAGTCCTCTGACATACGATTCATCTAATGAGAGCTCTTGTAGTAAAGAAGGTGAAAATACTCTTACTGGAGCAGGTGGATTCCAATGCCAAAGACACTGAATCAAACTGGCTTAGGGATCCAGATGGAAGATTCTCCCGGATAGTGATAAGGGTCCAAGGTCTCCAAAGGTGTCTCCTCTAGACTGGAACAGCTGTGATGATGTCCACCGAGTCAAGGAAAGCAACACATCTGGTGGGAGCGTCCTGATCTCTCATGGTACCAAAAGGTGTGGGGAAAAAATATAGAATGCTTGTGTATCGGTAAAGGAAGATCTGAGCCTGTTTGATTCGGTGTCATTGGTATTCGAATCCACCTGCTCCGGTAAGAGTATTTTCACCTTCTTTTCTTCAAGAGCTCATCGGATTTGCCATCCATCTCACTGTCCCCGTCGCTGAGGACGTCTACTTCATTTCCGGGATACGGACTGGTGGAACGCAGGTGGAGCGCAGACTACTGGTACTGTCTCCATCCAGCGTTACTGATTGCTGTCTGCCCTAAACGCTCGACTTTAGTTAAGAGCCTACTCTATCCAATTATCACTCAGGATTGGAGTACTTACCTGAAGTTTTCTGCTGCTGGACTTGTTGTTTTTATTTTATTTTATATATTAATCTTACATTAACATTTTTTAATAAATTTCAACATACTACACTATGGGAGTCTACCCTTCCCTTTTTTTTCCGTGTATGAGGGACCCACTATGATCAGGCCCTAACTTTCTCCTGAAGACAGAGGACCATCCCTGGATTTCTATCGAACACGCTGGTAAAGAGATCGCAGCAGTCACATCTACATGCATGCTGCCCCTTTTGGGGTGAGTGGATCTGGTGAGTGGGGACCCTTGAGGAGGAGCACAAAGTCACCAAGGATACTGCGAGCACTCAAGTCACCTTTTTGAATTTTCCTCACAGTTTTTGGAGAACACTTAATGCATAACTTATGGACTGCTACATGAACACTTATATGTGATTTTTGCTTCTACAATGTTTATGGACTTTTTAGCTTGCCCGCATAGTGCGGTTCTTTAAGCGGCTCACTTAAGCTGGCTACATATGGTGATTTATTTATATCTGTGGTCAATATTATTTATTGTTTATAGTTTTATTGGTTTATTTCTAGTAAGTAGAGGTATTACTACTTGCTAACCACTAGGAGCATCACATACAGTTATTATGCACTCTGCACTTTATTTAACACTGATTATTTGACACTAATCACGTGTACACATCACATTGAGAGGCTGAACAATTTGGAAAGCCTAGCAGCCACTTTATGGCACATTTTATGTTTTATTTTATTTTATTTATTTATACTTTAACACTTACGGAGTTAAATGGTAGCTGGGACTTTATAAATTTACACTACATCTCTATTAGATTATTGCACACAGGTATTTGCAATATTTTGTTACGTCTTCTGGAGGTGGGATTATATACTTTGTATTTAGGTGGGGTATACTCATTCTTTGGTTAGCACGTTGGCTCCCCATCCCTTTCCCCCCCCATAATTTTACCCGTTCACGTCCAATGTAACTACCTGTAGGGAGCACCATCTACCTCATTTATTTTTTGCATCTCACTGTTTGGACTTCATCACCTTCATCACCTAATGAACTGGATTATACCTTTTCATCACTGAACTTTGTCAGTTCACACATATGTGTCTTATATACATATTTTGTTTTAGCGCTGCATTTTTTCATATTATCTTATTTGAATTCTAGTCACATTCTAGTGTAGCTGCTTGCCATTTTATCTTTTCTTTATTGGGTTAGCGCAGTTATACCTTTTACACATGGTCCTCTACATGTTTCACGGTGTATACTGCTTTCTCAAGAGTCAATCAATGCCCCCCATGGCTCCACTCGATAGTGGCTACTGGTAAGCTTATCTCTGAGTAAAATTGCCCTACGAAATACCAGTTCTGGGGTAGGTCTGACATAATTCTTTAGGGTATAGTGATCTGTTAATAGGTGACAGTGATCGGACAGAATAGTACATAGTATATTATGGTGAGCTGAGAATTTGGTGACCACCTTCACCATTTCAGGTTGCTTGGTACGTGGGGGGCCATACAGGAGTGAAGTCCGAGTATGTGCATATGCCTTAATATAGGCCTTTCTGAGATTAGTCCGAGTATAGCCCCTAGTAAAAAGTCACTTGTGCAGCGCAGAAGGATGGGTATGAAAATCCTCATCCTGTGTAGTTTTGATGTAGCCTGAGATATTGGGCATATGGAATGCTCCGAACTAGAGGATGGGGTGAGCACTCAATGCATGAAGCGATGTATTGCCCGCTAAGGACTTATGATAAAGGTTCCTTTCCAATCTGACTATTCGGGCCTGTAATAATTTTCAAGTCAAGGAAGGGAATACTCCTGTAATTATAGCTATAGGTATCGTAGATTAAGGTGGTTTACATTGAGTGGATCAATGAACTCAATCAGAGATGCCTCTGTTCCACTCCAAATTAGGAACAGGTCATCTATGAATCTGTTAGAAGCGGAGGACTAGGTAATGGGATTTTTGCGGTGCCAAGAATACAGCAATACAAATAATAAAATGTATTAAATTTATTACAAAAATTTTTAAAAAATACAATTCATACAAAATATAAGGTACAACATGGAGCATAGACAGATGTTTACAACCAGTGGATAGAAAGAATCAATCAAATTGTCCCTACTAGTTTCGCCAAAACATTGGCTTCCTCAGGGAATATATAACAGGTTGTACTTCTATAAAAAGAGAATCTCATGTTAGTATAACATAATATACAAATTGTAATAATAAACAACGTTGTGCATGCTTCTACCACAAACTCCCCCAAAACAATTAGTCCCAACAAAGATGGAAGTAACATCAATCAAGGATTATCGCAACATACCCACAGAACCCCAAGGGGCAGGGTGGGCAACATACAAAGTGAGGGTCATCCTTCACTGCCTTAATGTGACTGCAGGGAGCTTGATAAAAAACCTTGAGAACAGCTGTGGAAATACACACATGTAAGGCTAAAAAAGCTCAACTAACTAAAATGAAAAAAAGGGGAAGGACAAAAGAGTCCTGAATACTTACCGAAAACAAGGTATACTAATGAGAAACCCGGGACGCTGAAAAGATCAATAATAATTGATCAATTAGAGCGAATGACTGGTTATGTAGATTGGCTGCACTGAATAAAGATTGGAAAGGGAAATGAATATAAATTGCTAATAATAAAGAATGTTTTATATTGTGCAACAAGAGTACTGGGGTTAACTAAAAAAATCATACCTGCTGTAATAATATACTAGTATTATTATCAAATTAATTTATTATTAAATTATTCAAATTTTTTATTTGGTCCCTCTGGCCTGATCTGGCTCTTGTATCTGGTCTTTTCCCCCTCTTCCATCCCTCTCCGCTTTTCCGCCATGACTGCTGCTGTTCTATCAGCCTTTTCTATTCTATAGGCCCAACGCATGTGCTATTGCCCTTTCCTTCTTCATATTTATCCCTATTTATAAATATTTACTTTTTCCAATTTTCGTATTTTGTTTTTTTCAACTTTTCTTCTTTTCCCCGTTTCCATTCTCTTCTCCTCCCTTTTATTTACTAGTATATTGATTTGGATACAATTAAATATGTTTATAAATATATGCTTTTTTATTTTGCCAATTTTAATTCCCTGTATTATTCATGTTGTGTTTATATCCAACTGTTTTATAGCGTTGTGCATTATACTATTTCACAACTGTATGGTTGATTGAACTGCTTGGCCTTAGGAGCATGCCTCGTATTTCCCTATTCAATTTCACCCTCCCATTTCCACCCATTCCAGTCTTTACTACTCCTGGGCCCACAGGCAGCCAGGAAATGGCTCCAAGATGGTAAGCAGGGGCACAGAGGCCAGCCTCAGCAGCACAGCATTGGGGATAAGGGGGCGGAACACACTGCAAGAGCACCCAGCTAGTGGAGATAGAAATCTACCACTGCTGACTGCCCAATGTGAAGTATTTGCAACTGTTTGGCTGGTGTATGGGTCTCTAAATTAAACACAAAGCAAATGCCAGGTAGTATAAGTGCAATGCTTAGCACTAAACAGTATCTAAAGATGTAAGCTGAATTGGCTGATGTAATCAAAGGGTAAGTAGGGTAAGTAGATCAATGTCCTATATAAAGACAGACAGATCTATATCGTAATAAGGTAACATACATGCCGATAACATACCTTGAAATGATTTGTCTGTGTTAGAATGAATCCTACAGATTGACCGTCCAAGAATGACCGTCCAAGCTGAGGGAGTAGGTTATATAGAGTTAAGGAAGGTACAGCTGACTATGATTGCTGAAAAGCAACCAGAGTCAGCTGGGGTCGGAATGAACACATGCCTTGGCTCTGAAGAAGAAGGGGCTACCTTCGAAACGTGCCAGACAGCAGTGGTTTGCACGTCCTCTTCATAGGATCTGGAGACTGCCACCAGTGGACAGATTGTCACAAGTTAAAGATAATCTTTAGCGTGATTTTCATCTACCTTTGTGAGTAGTAGTTTTTACGTGTTCTTTTAAATAAACTTGTTTAAGGATAATGCACAAGGGCGGTGCGCCCTCTCTCTTTTGTTTTTTGTTTGGGCCGAAGGTTTACCTTCCAGCAAGACAATGACCCTAAGCACACAGCTAAAATAACGAAGGAGTGGCTTCACAACAACTCTGTGACTGTTCTTGAATGACCCAGCCAGAGCCCTGACTTAAACCCAATTGAGCCTCTCTGGAGAGACCTAAAAATGGCTGTCCATCCAACCTGAAAGAACTGGAGAGGATCTGCACGGAGGAATGACAGAGGATCCCCAAATCCAGGGGTGAAAAACTTGTTGCATCTTTCCCAAAAAGTCTCATAGCTGTATTAGATCAAAAGGGTGCTTCTACTAAATACTGAGCAAAGGGTCTGAATACTTAGGACCATGTGATATTTCAGTTTTTCTTTTTTAATAAACCTGCAAAAATGTCAACAATTCTGTGTTTTTCTGTCAATATGGGGTGCTGTGTGTACATTAATGAGGAAAAAAATTAACTTAAATGATTTTAGCAAATGGCTGCAATATAACAAGAGTGAAAAATGTAAGGGGGTCTGAATACTTTCCGTCCCCACTGTATTTCCCTGTCCTACTGCCTGCACCACCGTTCTCTGTATTCAAGAGATACTGCAGCCTCAAGAATCTTCTGGATCTAGTATTTCCGGGTTGACTTGATGATAATATGTCTTATTTCAGCCTAACTTATGTAACACTGCATTTTAAATGTCTGCTCTCCCACTGCAATCTGTGACTCCTGCTAGTCCCTACAGGACCGTAGATTCAGTGCCCAGCCAAGTTAGCTTAATGCAGCAGATGAAAGACACATCATACTTCCCTTCAACATCAAAGATGTCTAGCAGTGCCATCAGCACAACACCGGAGGAAACCAGTGGGACCCAAGTACACCCATCTACTGTCTGAAGAAGTCTGGCCATGGAAGAATTGTGGCCAAAAATCCAATCCTCCTATGTGGAAACAAGCCTAAGCGACTCAACTATGCATGAAAACATAAGAACTGAGGTGCAGAAAGATTGCGGCAGATGCTCTTTACTGATGAGTCAAATTTTAAATATTTGGCTGTAGCAAGGTCAGTTTGTTCACTAATGGGCTGTAGAGTGGTACAATAATGACTGTCTGCAGGCAACCATGAAGCATGGTGGAGATTCCCTGCAAATGGAGTTGGAGATTTGGTCAGGATCAATATTGTTCTCAATGCTGAGAAATACAGGCAGGTACTTAATTGATCATGCCATACCAAAATGGAGGTGTGTAATTGGCCCAAAATTTATTCTGCAGCATGATAACCACCACAAACATACAGGCAATATCATTAAGAACTATTTGCAGCATAAAGAAGAAAAATGAGTTCTGGAAATAATGGTTTGGCCTCCACAGAGACCTGATCTCAACATTAACTCTGTCTAGGTATACATGAAGAAACAAAAGCATTTATGACAAATCTGAGGTCTACATACACAGAAGATCTGTGGTTAGTTCTCCAAGACGTTTGGAACAACCTACCGTCCCGATTTCCTTAAACAACTGTGTGCAAGTGTACCTTACCACTTAAGGACCAGAACAATCTACCCACTTAATGACCACTTATTATTTGATCACCTCTGCATGTTTTATTTTTTGCGCTATAAACAAAAAAAGACCGTTAATTTTGAAAAAAAAATATGTATTTTTAATTTTCTGCTATAAAACATACCCAATTTAAAAAATGAAAAAAATCGAATTATTCATCAATTTAGGCCAATATGTATTCTGCTACATATTTTTGGTAAAAAAAAAATCCGATAAGCGTATATTGATTGGTTTGCACAAAAGTTATCGCGTCTACAAAATAGGGGATAGATTTATAACATTTTTTTTTTCCAAAATTATTTTTATTAAATTTTTTCATATACAAGGAAGGAAACATATTGTTGTAGAACACATAACATGTGTACATGTATAAATATAGAAGTAAACAGTGGGGTACAAGCTGTTAGTCCAAGCAAGGTAGAACTCAGAGGGGAAACCAAGGAAGGAAGTACATTAC
The DNA here is from genome assembly GCA_037952925.1 of Lithobates clamitans. NCBI lineage: Eukaryota > Metazoa > Chordata > Amphibia > Anura > Ranidae > Lithobates > Lithobates clamitans. The sequence goes on from JBBGZY010000353.1 coordinate 4,291,478, forward strand.
TTACTCACACTTAGGATTTCAACCAAAACTTCCAGGCGTTGGTAAATTTAGCAAGAGTGTTGTGTTTTAAGGCAGAAGTGTATTCATAATCTTTGATTAAGTTTATTTGGTGTTTAACATCAGAAACATTTGGAATTAAGGAACTTCTCCATTTGTGCATTATGAGTAACCTAGCAGCAAATAGAATATGCATCGTTATGGTTCTGAATTTGTATGGGAAGGATTCTAGTCCTATACTGAGAATAGCTAGGGATGGAGTAGGTTTAGTGAAAATCCCAGTGATATCTGAGATTAAAGAGAATACTTTTCTCCAAAATGTGTGAAAGTGTGGACAATCCCAGAGAATGTGTATTAGCGAACCCATCCTCTCCAACAACTGTCGTTATCAAGATTTGCAAATTTATACATTTGTACAGGAGTAAGATACCATCTATGGTGGAATTTTTGCGATAATTCCCAATAATTAATACAGGTGGATGCTTTGTGGTTGTAATGTATGGCTGAGCACCATTGGGAATCTGAGAAAGAGGCCTGTAGATCCCTTTCCCATCTTTTGTAAGTTGATGTCTTAGTGAACTTGTCTTTGTTTTGTAAGAGATTCTACATTAGGGTTATTCCTTTTGCTCTGGGGGAGTTTGAAGTCCAGAAGGACCATGCCTTGGTAGGAATTATGACTGATGGGGCAGGATTTTTTTTTCAGGTAGGAGGCTATAGGTTTATATGTGTATGCACCTTGCGATGGTATTAGGTATCTAGTTTTAAGGGTTTGGAATAGAAGGAGTTGGTCAGTATGTATTAGTTCTTTCAGTGGGAGGTTTTTTATGTTTGACCAGTGTTTAGGAGACAGATCAGGGAGTAAGAAGTTGAATACCTCCACAGGGGGATATACGGGTGTGTTCTGTTAGGGATGTGTTTTGGAATAGGAAGTGCCATGCCTCAACTGTGGCCGCTATCGTTGGGTGATCTGTTTTTTGGGGTTTTATGTGAGTTTTCTGGGCTAGCAGAAGAGAGCCTAATTTGCCTTCAGGTACAAATGACTGCTCGATAAATTGCCATTGTTTGTGAAACAGAGGCGTAAACCAATGTCTGATTTGATCCAGTATTACAGCCATGTAGTAATCTTTTGTGTCTGGGAAGCTCACACCTCCTGCAATTTTGTGTTTTACAATAGTGTCATAAGAACACCTTGCCATATAGACACGCTCAGTAATCTTTTAATAGCTTGGAAAAAAGATTTCGGGACCTGTATTGGTAGAGCTCTATATAGGTACAAGAGTTTCGGAAGGATTATCATTTTAAAAGGTGCTGCTCTACCAGCCCAGGAGAGATAATGTTTGCTTAGTTCTTGAAGATCTTTCCTGCAAGTGTGGAGAAATGGCAGGTAGTTGCAGCTATATAAGTTTGAGGATGGAGATGTCAAGGATATGCCTAAATAAGGCATTGAGGAGGATACCCATTGAAAAGGAACTGTAGATTGTAGATGCAATTTGGTAGATTTAGCAATATGAACGCCAAGGACATTGGATTTGAAATCATTTACCTTGTAAAAAGAACATGCATTGAAGGTATTTAGGATTTCCCATACCTTTACCAGGGAAGAGGCCGGATCAGTCAAAGTGAGAATTATGTCATCCGCAAATAGTGTTATTTTAAATTCTTGACCTTTAATTTTGATTCGTGAAATGGAGTTTGAGGATAGGATTTTTTGAGCTAGGGGTTCCATCATTAGTGTGAAAATCAATGGAGACAGGGGGCATCCCTGTCTTGTTCCATTGTTGATGATAAAAGGTTCTGAGAGAACTCGAGCGTTGGGGTTAGAATACAAGGCTAGAATGGTAGAATGGCCGATAATATGTTGCCTTGAAATCCAAATTTGGAGAGAGTGTGTTTCAAATAACCCCAATGAATCCTATCAAATGCCTTTTCAGCGTCTAAGGTAATGAATAGAGTTGATATATTATGTTTTTCAGTAAAATGTAGGAGATTTAGTATTTTTTGTGTGGCATCTGGATCTTGTCTGCCTAGCGTGAACCCTACTTGGTCGGGGTGTATGATGTGGGGCATAATGGGGGTTATTCTCTAAGCTATTAATCTGGAATACAATTTGAGGTCAGTGTTTAATAGAGAGATAGGTGGAAATTTGGGGGGGTATCCGGCTCCTTCCCTGGTTTGGGCAAGTTTACAATATTGACAGAGAGCATTTCATTTGGGAATTGACCAGAGGACACAGCAGCGCTGAACATATCACAGATATGGGGAGTTAAGGTTTTGTTGAATAATTTGTAATATTCAGCAGAGAAGCCGTCCGGGCTTTACCGTTGGGAAGTGTGGAAATAGCTTGGGAGATTTCTTGTATGGAGAATGCAGCGTTGAGGGATATCAGCTGTTCAGATGAAAGTTTGGGAATATTCATTGATTCTAGAAAGTCTGATATGTCAGAATCCATGAGTTGTATTATGTTGGGGTCATCTTTTAAGTTATATAGCGTGCAATAATACGCACCAAACGCATTCGTTATATCTTTGGGGGCTATTTTTGTTCTGCCTTAGTTTGATTTGGTTTGCTAACAGTTTACCAGCTTTATTACCGGCTGTGTAGAAAGAAGATCATATTTTTAATAGTGACTTGGCGTGTTTGGCATTTAAGAAGGTTTTAAGATCATTTCTGGCCATAAAAATGTTATCGCTATTGAAGTGCGTGGGGGATACTTTATTTATCTTTTCCAATGCCCCGTACACTGATTTTCCAATGGAAAATGTGCGATTGAAGCGTGTTGTTGGAAATTCCGACTGTGTGTGGGCTCCATCGGACTTTTTCCATCGGATTTTCTGACACACAAAGTGTGTGAGAGCAGGCTATAAAATTTTCCGACAACAAGATCCGATCACGTCAATTCCGACCATGTGTGGACAATTCCGACTCACAAAGTGCCATGCATGCTTAGAAGAGATTCCGAGATGGAACAGCTCGGTCTGGTAAAATTAGCGTTCGGAATGGATACAGCACTTTCGTCACGCTGCAATGTTTTAAATAGTTTAATACAGCGCACTCTCTTCATCTTTATAATGTGAGAAAAATGAAGTAGTTTTGCTGCTCATATTCACACAGACTTCTCACAAACGTATTTCTTTATTATTTCTCGGGATTCCCTCAATATATTTTGATTTGTCACATCTGACCAAATTTCTTTTTGGTTATTGTTAATTTTTTTTTTTTCTTCAAGGCTGATTTTTTTTTTTTGGGGGGTTTGTATATTTTTCAAGGCTGTTTTTTTTATTTGTGTTTTTTTGTGTTTTACTCCATAATATTTTTGTGTGTGTTTTGTGTGTCAAGTTACCACAACACCATTGATATCTTGTATTATTTAATCTCAAGGAGATTGTTTGGTGTTGGTGTCCCTTGTTAATTTCACATTGTATTTTTGAAATGTACCTGCATACTCACAAACAAACTGTCCTTTTTGAAGGAAAACACACATAGGCAAGTCTAATTGAAACAAAAATTCCTTTATTAAGGGCTCAGAACCAAACAAAGAGGGAGGCAACGCTGGAGAAACAGCAGAAATTGGCGAAGCCTTTGACCCCCAGGGCAGACATCAATTATTTTACAGCAAAATTGGTGGCCTGAGGAGTCCATATCTTGACAACAAACATGCAAATTAGCTGTTTTGGAGCAACATCCGACCGTGTGTATGCTCCATCGGACAAACTTTTTCAGTTTCCATAGGACTTTTGTTGGCTGTGCGAACGGTCAAACTTTCTGGCAATAAAAGTCCGATGGAGCAAAGTCCGATCGTGTGTACACAAAGCCATCTGACTTTTTTACAAACTACAGTACGCAGCCGCGAGAATGTTTCCAGCGTGATCGGATCGCGCTGGTTCTCGGCAGCAGGGTACTGTACATCTCGTGCTAGCTGCAATAGGAAAAACACATTTTCCTACTGCAGCGGGCGCGAGAGGGAATTCCCCTCTGGGGAATACCAAGCCCTTTGGTCTGGTATGGATTTTAAGGAGAAACCCCTATGCCGAAAAAACGGTGTGGGGGTCCCCCCAAGATCCATACCAGACCCTTATCCGAGCACGCAGCCTGGCCGGTCAGGAAAGGGGGTGGGGATGAGCGAGCCCCCCTCCTGAGCCGTACCAGGCCTCATGCCCTCAACATGGGGGGGTGGGTGCTTTGGGGGAGGGGGTGCCCTGTGGGCCCCCCCACCCCAAAGCACCTTGTCCCCATGTTGATGAGGACAAGGGCCTCTTCCCGACAACCCTGGCCATTGGTTGTCGGAGTCTGCGGGCGGGGGCTTCTCGGAATCCGGAAGCCCCCTTTAATAAGGGGGCCCCCAGATCCCGGCCCCCCACCCTATGTGAATGAGTATGGGGTACATCGTACCCCTACCCATTCACCTAGGGAAAAAAGTATCAATAAAAAACACAGTACACAGATTTTTAAAGTAATTTATTAGGCAGCTCCGGGGTCTTCTTCCAACTTTGGGGGTCCTTTCCGACTTCAGGGGTCCTCTTCTGAGCTGCGTGCTCAGATAATTGTCTGGTATGGATTTGGGGGGACCCCATGCCGTTTTTTCAGCGTAGGGGGTTCCCCTTAATATCCATACCAGACCTAAGGGCCTGGTATGCTCCTGGAGGTGAACCCATGCCGGTTTTTTATTTAAAATTTGGCATGGAGTTTCCCCTCAAGTTCATTCCAAACACAGTGCCTGGCATTGGCGGGGATCCAAGTCGGATCCCCGCACCAGTGTCAATCCGGCTTGCAAGGTGTCAATCTCGCCAATAAAAGTGGCGAGATTGACACAATATCAGACAACAATACAGAAGTTGACCAAAGGGTGGTGGTAAAGAGCTGAAAAACCATGTGATATGGTGAAAGTTGGCTGGAAAAGTCCTGTCGTCTGTATGCAAGACAAACTTTTGGGCAACACCCTTTGTACAAAAATCCAAGGGAAAGTTTGTACAAAGTCTTGTCGTGTGCATGGGGCTTAAGGGAGTGCAGTCTGGTCCAGAAGTCCCAGAGATCCGTAAAGCAGCAGATGACATCTATGTCCCCAGGCTGTGGTACTACAGGAGGCTGCATATTTTGCCAGAACAGACTGAACCCAGGTCATCACTCTCTGGTCTTCCTTTCACGCTTCCTTCACGGCTGTGGCTCTGGTGTTGGAGATGTGGCAGGAGGAGGAGTAGGACCTGGAGGAGGAGGAGGAGGAGGAGAAGGAATAGGACCTGGAGGAGGAGGAGGAGGAGGAGGAGGTGGAGGAGGACCACGTGTGAGGTCACAAATGTGGGTAGCAAATGTTATTTGGCCCCTCAACCCCTTATTGAGAGCTTCTAAAATTAGGAACTCACAGAGGAGTCGTTGGCCCTCCTCCATCTGCATCATTTTGCAGGCAGTTATGACAGCAAAGTCCTCCTCCACGGTGTGGGAGGTTCTCAGGGGCTCTGTAGCCTTCCAAAAAAGACCTATGGCAGTCTCCTCCAGGTTACTCCTATTCCTGGCACTTTGTCTTTGAAGGTGTAGGGGAGGAACCTGGATATCAGGCAGCCTGCTTGGCCCAGCCACCTCCTGGCTGAGACTTCCCTGTGTATGAAAAAGGGACATGGTTTTAGTTTTTGCATCATCAATCACAATCATAAATTAGTACTCCAAACTCACATCTAGTTAACATCATTGATTAGACAACCAGAAATATTTAGAGGAATGCTATACCTGGCTCAAGCTGGGCTCCTCCACATGTTGCTGCCTGGAAGGCCCAGGTTGGGCGTCAGAAGCCTCAGCTGGGGGGGAAGGAAGCGTGGAAGGAAGATTGTATAGTGCTGGCCTGGGTTCAGTCTGACCTGCCAGAAAATGCAGTCTGTCATAGTACCACAGCCTTGGGACATAAATGTCATCTGCAGCTCCTGACATCTGGGAATCCTGAACCTTCTTGTGCTCCCTTAGATAAGTGCTCCTCAGGCCACCAATTAGGATCTTCAAATAGGTGATGTCTGTCGTGGGAATCACCGTCTTCACAAATTCCAACAAATTATCCAGTGCTGCCTTCCTCTTTGTTTGGTTCTTATATTCAGGGTGGTTTATCTGCCACAGACAGGGCAGCTCCCTGAACATATCTATGAAGATTGGCATAAAGTCCTCATCTTTCAAGATATGCATTTTCACTGCAAGACACAACACAAGACCCTAATGTCTACAATATTGACAGAGAGCATTTCATTTGGGAATTGACCAGAGGACACAGCAGCGCTGAACATATCACAGATATGGGGAGTTAAGGTTTTGTTGAATAATTTGTAATATTCAGCAGAGAAGCCGTCCGGGCTTTACCGTTGGGAAGTGTGGAAATAGCTTGGGAGATTTCTTGTATGGAGAATGCAGCGTTGAGGGATATCAGCTGTTCAGATGAAAGTTTGGGAATATTCATTGATTCTAGAAAGTCTGATATGTCAGAATCCATGAGTTGTATTATGTTGGGGTCATCTTTTAAGTTATATAGCGTGCAATAATACGCACCAAACGCATTCGTTATATCTTTGGGGGCTATTTTTGTTCTGCCTTAGTTTGATTTGGTTTGCTAACAGTTTACCAGCTTTATTACCGGCTGTGTAGAAAGAAGATCATATTTTTAATAGTGACTTGGCGTGTTTGGCATTTAAGAAGGTTTTAAGATCATTTCTGGCCATAAAAATGTTATCGCTATTGAAGTGCGTGGGGGATACTTTATTTATCTTTTCCAATGCCCCGTACACTGATTTTCCAATGGAAAATGTGCGATTGAAGCGTGTTGTTGGAAATTCCGACTGTGTGTGGGCTCCATCGGACTTTTTCCATCGGATTTTCTGACACACAAAGTGTGTGAGAGCAGGCTATAAAATTTTCCGACAACAAGATCCGATCACGTCAATTCCGACCATGTGTGGACAATTCCGACTCACAAAGTGCCATGCATGCTTAGAAGAGATTCCGAGATGGAACAGCTCGGTCTGGTAAAATTAGCGTTCGGAATGGATACAGCACTTTCGTCACGCTGCAATGTTTTAAATAGTTTAATACAGCGCACTCTCTTCATCTTTATAATGTGAGAAAAATGAAGTAGTTTTGCTGCTCATATTCACACAGACTTCTCACAAACGTATTTCTTTATTATTTCTCGGGATTCCCTCAATATATTTTGATTTGTCACATCTGACCAAATTTCTTTTTGGTTATTGTTAATTTTTTTTTTTTCTTCAAGGCTGATTTTTTTTTTTTGGGGGGTTTGTATATTTTTCAAGGCTGTTTTTTTTATTTGTGTTTTTTTGTGTTTTACTCCATAATATTTTTGTGTGTGTTTTGTGTGTCAAGTTACCACAACACCATTGATATCTTGTATTATTTAATCTCAAGGAGATTGGTGTTGGTGTCCCTTGTTAATTTCACATTGTATTTTTGAAATGTACCTGCATACTCACAAACAAACTGTCCTTTTTGAAGGAAAACACACATAGGCAAGTCTAATTGAAACAAAAATTCCTTTATTAAGGGCTCAGAACCAAACAAAGAGGGAGGCAACGCTGGAGAAACAGCAGAAATTGGCGAAGCCTTTGACCCCCAGGGCAGACATCAATTATTTTACAGCAAAATTGGTGGCCTGAGGAGTCCATATCTTGACAACAAACATGCAAATTAGCTGTTTTGGAGCAACATCCGACCGTGTGTATGCTCCATCGGACAAACTTTTTCAGTTTCCATAGGACTTTTGTTGGCTGTGCGAACGGTCAAACTTTCTGGCAATAAAAGTCCGATGGAGCAAAGTCCGATCGTGTGTACACAAAGCCATCTGACTTTTTTACAAACTACAGTACGCAGCCGCGAGAATGTTTCCAGCGTGATCGGATCGCGCTGGTTCTCGGCAGCAGGGTACTGTACATCTCGTGCTAGCTGCAATAGGAAAAACACATTTTCCTACTGCAGCGGGCGCGAGAGGGAATTCCCCTCTGGGGAATACCAAGCCCTTTGGTCTGGTATGGATTTTAAGGAGAAACCCCTATGCCGAAAAAACGGTGTGGGGGTTCCCCCAAGATCCATACCAGACCCTTATCCGAGCACGCAGCCTGGCCGGTCAGGAAAGGGGGTGGGGATGAGCGAGCCCCCCTCCTGAGCCGTACCAGGCCTCATGCCCTCAACATGGGGGGGTGGGTGCTTTGGGGGAGGGGGTGCCCTGTGGGCCCCCCCACCCCAAAGCACCTTGTCCCCATGTTGATGAGGACAAGGGCCTCTTCCCGACAACCCTGGCCATTGGTTGTCGGAGTCTGCGGGCGGGGGCTTCTCGGAATCCGGAAGCCCCCTTTAATAAGGGGGCCCCCAGATCCCGGCCCCCCACCCTATGTGAATGAGTATGGGGTACATCGTACCCCTACCCATTCACCTAGGGAAAAAAGTATCAATAAAAAACACAGTACACAGATTTTTAAAGTAATTTATTAGGCAGCTCCGGGGTCTTCTTCCAACTTTGGGGGTCCTTTCCGACTTCAGGGGTCCTCTTCTGAGCTGCGTGCTCAGATAATTGTCTGGTATGGATTTGGGGGGACCCCATGCCGTTTTTTCAGCGTAGGGGGTTCCCCTTAATATCCATACCAGACCTAAGGGCCTGGTATGCTCCTGGAGGTGAACCCATGCCGGTTTTTTATTTAAAATTTGGCATGGAGTTTCCCCTCAAGTTCATTCCAAACACAGTGCCTGGCATTGGCGGGGATCCAAGTCGGATCCCCGCACCAGTGTCAATCCGGCTTGCAAGGTGTCAATCTCGCCAATAAAAGTGGCGAGATTGACACAATATCAGACAACAATACAGAAGTTGACCAAAGGGTGGTGGTAAAGAGCTGAAAAACCATGTGATATGGTGAAAGTTGGCTGGAAAAGTCCTGTCGTCTGTATGCAAGACAAACTTTTGGGCAACACCCTTTGTACAAAAATCCAAGGGAAAGTTTGTACAAAGTCTTGTCGTGTGCATGGGGCTTAAGGGAGTGCAGTCTGGTCCAGAAGTCCCAGAGATCCGTAAAGCAGCAGATGACATCTATGTCCCCAGGCTGTGGTACTACAGGAGGCTGCATATTTTGCCAGAACAGACTGAACCCAGGTCATCACTCTCTGGTCTTCCTTTCACGCTTCCTTCACGGCTGTGGCTCTGGTGTTGGAGATGTGGCAGGAGGAGGAGTAGGACCTGGAGGAGGAGGAGGAGGAGGAGAAGGAATAGGACCTGGAGGAGGAGGAGGAGGAGGAGGAGGTGGAGGAGGACCACGTGTGAGGTCACAAATGTGGGTAGCAAATGTTATTTGGCCCCTCAACCCCTTATTGAGAGCTTCTAAAATTAGGAACTCACAGAGGAGTCGTTGGCCCTCCTCCATCTGCATCATTTTGCAGGCAGTTATGACAGCAAAGTCCTCCTCCACGGTGTGGGAGGTTCTCAGGGGCTCTGTAGCCTTCCAAAAAAGACCTATGGCAGTCTCCTCCAGGTTACTCCTATTCCTGGCACTTTGTCTTTGAAGGTGTAGGGGAGGAACCTGGATATCAGGCAGCCTGCTTGGCCCAGCCACCTCCTGGCTGAGACTTCCCTGTGTATGAAAAAGGGACATGGTTTTAGTTTTTGCATCATCAATCACAATCATAAATTAGTACTCCAAACTCACATCTAGTTAACATCATTGATTAGACAACCAGAAATATTTAGAGGAATGCTATACCTGGCTCAAGCTGGGCTCCTCCACATGTTGCTGCCTGGAAGGCCCAGGTTGGGCGTCAGAAGCCTCAGCTGGGGGGGAAGGAAGCGTGGAAGGAAGATTGTATAGTGCTGGCCTGGGTTCAGTCTGACCTGCCAGAAAATGCAGTCTGTCATAGTACCACAGCCTTGGGACATAAATGTCATCTGCAGCTCCTGACATCTGGGAATCCTGAACCTTCTTGTGCTCCCTTAGATAAGTGCTCCTCAGGCCACCAATTAGGATCTTCAAATAGGTGATGTCTGTCGTGGGAATCACCGTCTTCACAAATTCCAACAAATTATCCAGTGCTGCCTTCCTCTTTGTTTGGTTCTTATATTCAGGGTGGTTTATCTGCCACAGACAGGGCAGCTCCCTGAACATATCTATGAAGATTGGCATAAAGTCCTCATCTTTCAAGATATGCATTTTCACTGCAAGACACAACACAAGACCCTAATGTCAGCCTAAAGTCTTCTAAACTTGTGCAAATACAGGCCTCAATCTAGAAGCAGTATAGGCCCAATGTTAAATCTTACCTTCGCTATCACGATCGGCGCCTCCGTTACTCCTTCCTCCGCTCACAGATCGTACATACTACGCGCGCGTGTTACGCTTTATAGACACTGCGCATGCGTGAAACTCCGCCCACCCCTGATGTTCTTTCTAGTCTATTCCCCGCCCCTTCTCGTTTGTCACAGTGGGGGAAGAGCACATGGCGAAGTCAGAGCAGGTGTCTGATAATTACACCAATGAGGAGGAGGAGGAGGAGGAGGAGGAGGAAAGCCCAGAGGCAGAAACGTCCCGATCCAGAAGGAGACGATATAAGGCATCAAATATGTCCTTTGGGGAGATGTTGGAGATGGTCGACATAATGAAGAGGGCCGACTATGACGGGAAGTATGGACCTTACCCCAACCCCAATGTCAGAAAGGCCAAGATCATGGCGAAAGTGGTCAAGAGCCTGCACCGGAATTTCGGGGTATGACGATCGAAAGATCAGCTCAGGAAGCGGTGGTCGGACCTCAAATTAAGGGAGCACAAGCAGTACAGAAAGATCTGGAGAGTGCTGCAAAAAAGTAAGTAGTTGTGCTGTGTTCCGATTCTTTTTATGTTTATTACGTTCGTGCTGCTCCATGTGCTTTTCTTAACTGTTATGCATTTCTAAATGTCAACTTTCATGTTCATGGGCACATTATTCGTTCGTATTAAACATTTTTCGTGCGGCCTAGAAAACACCATTGTTTTGGCCATATGCATTTGCCAACATTTTATATGGCCTACTTGTCTGAAACTATTTTGGTTGTGTAGATGGGTTTGTTACTAGAATGAAATGCAAACTAGATTCTGTTTAAGGAGAGGACACTCAGCAGCAGTTTTCACATCTGGACGCTGGAGCACTAGTGTTCGACACAAGAACACCCTTTTTATTAGGGGGCCCACACAGGTGCTCCAGTGTATACTATAGGGGGTGTCTCCATCTGTGAAGCTTGTACAAAACAGGTAAAGTATTGAAGCTTGACAAAGGACACTAAAAATTCTACATCTTGGAACTCTGCCAAAATAGACAATTGTACCCCACTTTCAAACAATGTTTCATATTTATAGTTCTGACATCAAATATCTGTGTGCTAAGTATACCAATTTTTTTTTACATAGGGGAGAAAAGACTCGGAGGACACCCCTCATCCGAGAAGACCAGAGACCCCCCACCTCTGGAAGAAGGGGAAATCCACCCGAGCAACGCAGAGCAGGAGGAAGACGTGGTGGAAATTGGCACCACAACAGGTGAGTGTCTGCGACCACAGGCTCAGGTAAGAGATGGATGCCAGCATATTTATAATACATGGTGTTTTTTGGTTTCTATCTTTTTAGGTGATCGTGATGTTGTGGATCCAGATCCTTTCACCTCGGAAAGTGCACAGATCCTGATTGGGGAGATCATGGGGTGTAATAGGGACTTGGAAAACATCCAGAAAAACATCAATGATGTTCTTCACAAAAGTAAGAGTTTAAAACCACTCCAAATCCCTTTGGTTTTTTTTGTGTGCTACAAATTTTTGACATTTTTTGACAAATTGGAGAAAAGCCAAATTTTGAAGAGGCACACAGTGTGTCAACATGTGCTATCTGCCATCACGGGAGATCAATGGACACGTTTTGGGGGTGCAACCCCTTCCTCAATAATAAAGTAGCTGTGAGGAAGGGGTTGCACCCCCAAAACACATCCCTTGATCCCCGTGATGGCAGGTAGCACATGTTGACATTCATAAATTTGTGTGCCTCTTCAAAATTTGGCTTTTCCTGGGGTGACTTCACCCCATCAGAACGCAATATCAAACACAGTTTGTAAATACTCATGTCTGATATTGCCTTCAAGTTCTACCAAATGAGAACTTTGTAAGTTCAAGATTTGTGTCTTTCTTGTTGGTTTTAAACATGTCTGTTTTTATCTTAATGTGTGGATTATTGTCTCAACGCTACAACACTTTTGTGGTGCTCTAATTGCTGTTTTCTGTGACAGTGGGTGTTATTTCCTGAGGGCAAATCCACTTTGCACTACAAGTGCAGTTTCAGTGCAGTTTCAAGTGCACTTGTAGTGCAAAGTGTCTTTGCCTTTAGTAAATAACACCCAACAGTGCTTTGTAAGGTTACACAATCACACCATTTTCAGGACTCACCACATTTCTGTTAGGGTCAGCTATAACAAACACAAGCAGTAAATGTCACTAAAGATGTGAGTATTTTTTTATATTTTTATTTGAAAAAGGTTTTAGACATTGTCTGGCATATTGATAGCCCCCCTACCCGCAAAGAATTCAAGGTATCTTAGCCGGACATCACTGGCAAGCAAGGACGGCCACTTTCAAGCCCCGTCAGGGTTGTTTCATTTTGAATTCCAACCTCAGGCCCAACTGAGGCAGCATAGTTGGCAGAATGTTGCCGTAAAAAGTTGTGTAGAACACAGCATGCCAGGATTATATGATTCAGTTTATACTTCGCCATATGTATGGGTGTAAGAAATAGGCAGAACCGGCTGGCCATGATTCCAAACGTATTCTCCACCACTCTTCTGGCTCTGGCCAGCCGGTAATTAAAAACCCTCTTGGCCGGGGTTAAGGTCCTCATCGGGAATGGCCGCATAAGATGGTCCCCCAGCGCAAATGCTTCATCCGCAATGAAGATGAATGGGAGTCCTTCCACATTGTCTTCTGGAGGTGGCAAGTCCAAGCTGCCATACTGGACGCCTGTAGAACTCCGTCTGGGCGATGACTCCACCATCGGACATCCAGCCATTCTTCCCCACGTCCACATACAGGAACTCATAAGTAACTCATAAGTAGTCGACACCATCGCCAACATCACAATACTATTGAACCCCTTATAATTATAATAGTACGAGTTGGGTGGTGGGACGATGTGGACGTGCTTCCCATCAATTGCCCCTTCGCAGTTAGGAAAGTCCCACCGCTGGGCAAAGTGGGAGGCCACGGTCTGCCATTCCTGTTGCGTGGAAGGAAACTGTGGAGTCAAAACAAAAAAACAAAATTAGTCATTTTGCACATAAACAGGGAAAGCAGATTAGACACAAACATTCTTGGCCAACATCAAGATAACATTTATTTGAGGGAGTTTTTAAAGACCAAAGTATAAGGTAAACCTATCAGATTACCCCCCCTCTCATGGGCCATTTCTAACATTATAGGGGGGGAGCTCTTGGACAGGTAACCCTCTTCACTTCATTGAGAGATGAATGCCTAAATAATGGGTATTACTTTGGCCAGCCCCTCCTTAGTTACACTATTGGCAGCCCACTGGACAGGTAAGAAGTGTCATAATACAAAGATATAAATGCACACTGTACACATTTGAGCACATTTGGATATTCTGCTATTACCTATCAAGATAATAATAGGATACCAAACATTTAAACAGTACCATTGGAAAGTATAAAGGCAGGCCCTTGCAATACATACTTTGGGGAATTCATCCATACATCTGACCACTAAAGAGGTAGGTATAGTGTGTATGGGTTTGGCAAAGTCACCAGATAGATGATTGAGGATAGATAGAGAATTGTTATCTTAGTAGTTAGGGGGAGGGAGGGTTCCAAATGATTTGGGGACCCCCCAAAAAAGCCTCTGCCACTCTGCCTGAATTTAAAGCACAAATCACCTTTAAAAACATTTTAGGGGGTGTTTGGGGTAAAGCACTACTATGGAGCTGACAAAATACATTGTTAAGTGACTACATGAGGTGAATATAGGGCCAGGAGACCATGCTGGGGAGGTAAGTGAAGGCAAATATGTATGAAGGACAACAAAAATAATGACATGAAAATCCAGCATGCATGAGGACAAAGTGGACATTCACAGCATATTACAATCATGGTAATTAGGGAATAATTAGGGAATGAGGAAAGAAATACAATATATTAGCAAACATTAAATACAATAAAATGTGATATTAAAGGATAAAAATGTTACCTTAATATACTCCTTCTGCAGGACCTGAATGATGGCAGAACAGGTCTCCGGGATAATAATTTACAGAGCCTGGGGGGAGATGCCTGTCGAGAACTTGAGGTCCTGCAGGCTTCTCCCCGTTGCCAAATACCGCAGGGTGGCGACTAGCCTCTGCTCCGGAGTGATGGCTTGCCTCATGCAGGTATCCTGCCTGCTGATATAGGGGGTCAGCAAAGCCAACAAATGGTGAAATACGGGGTCCGTCATCCAGAGAACGTTCCTGAAATCATCAGGATTATTCTCACAGATCTCACGGAGCAAAGGCATATGACAGAACTGGTCACGCTGAAGCAACCAATTCTTGGTCCATGAACTCCTCCCCACCCTGTTCATGACTGGACTTGTGTCAAGGTCAGGCCCCAACACCAAGCCCCCGCACAGCATGAACTCTACGAGGAGTACGTATACGCAACATGGCTAGAAAACTGTCGGCTGCTCAGAACAAAGTAACAGAACGCACTGAAGAACAGCAAGGCCTGTGAAGAGCGACCTGAAAAACAGTAACGAACGAACTCGAACACAATGACTGAGTCACGCGTAGCTTGCTGCACGCACTGAAGACCAGATACAAACCCACAAGCACAAACTGAACAGAAAAACACAATCTGAAAAACACGAGTCTGAAAAAGCGCGAATCGTCTCTCACCAAACTTTTACTAACACGAGATTAGTAAAAGGAGCCCAAAGGGTTCCGCGCTTGGTTCTGAACTGGCCTTTTCTAGTCTTGTCGTACGTGGTGTACGTCACCACGTTCTTGGCGAGTGGAAATTTTGACAACTTTGTGCGACCGTGTGTATGCAAAACAAGTTTGAGCCAACATCTGTCAGAAAAAATCCATGGAAAATGGTTGTTGGAAAGTCCGATCAATGTCCGATCGTGTGTACGGGGCATAAGTGTTCAACTTTATTGAGTAGTTCTATCAGCTGCTGTGTCCTTTGGTGCCTCGTTTGTGCATTCAGTTGAATTAGAACACTGCGAATAAACGCTTTGTGGGCTGTCCACAATGTAGCAGGATTGCTAGCTGTAGGCATATTAATGTTGAAGTCTTCTGTCAGACATTTTTGCATGAATGTCGTATTAGCAGGTATAGACATGAGGTATGGATAATTTCTCCAGTTGGTGGCAAATGAGTGCGATGACTTGTCTCCTATACATATGGAGATGGGTGCATGATCTGACCATGTTATGGTGTGAATTTTTGTCTGAATGGCATCTTGTAGGGGTTGTTTGTCTGATTTATAACATTTTTATTATTATTATTTTTTTTTTACTAGTAATGGCGGTGATCAGCTATTTTTAGTGGGACTGCAACATTGCGGCGAACAGATAGGACACCTAACTGACATTTTTGACACTTTTTTGGAAACCAGTGACATTATTACAGTGATCAGTGCTAAAAATATGCACTGACGCTGTACTAATGACAATGGCAAGGAAGGGGTCAACATCAGGGGCAATCAAGGGATTAACTGTGTTCCCTGGGTGTGTTTACTAACTGTATGGGGGATGGACTACCTGGGATAACACACAGATCCGTCTTCTTGCATAGCAGAAAGACAAGATCTCTGTGTGATCCCCTGTAAGTATGGAGATCTGCCTTGTTTACTTTGCGGGCGGCCGTGGACATCAAGTCCGCTGGACCCGCTGATTGACTTCCATGCTGGCCAATCGGCGCGCGCCAATGAACGAGCCAGACGTACACCTACAATGATTTGCGCAGCTGAGCCAGCTTGCTGCAGTATAACTGCAGCGTTTGGTCAGCAAGTGGTTAATTACTTGATGCTGGTTTGAAGGCAAAGGGTGGTCACAACAAATAATGATTTGATTTGGATTTTTCTTCTATTCATTTACTTTGCATTTTGCTATTTGATAAAAATAAACTATTAACACCTCTATTTCTGAAAGCATTCCTAATTTACAGCATTTTTCACACCTACCTAAAACTTTTTCACAGTACGGTAACTGTATATTTGTTGCAACACAACTAATACTTTAAATGTATGCTACAAAAATGCTCTCTCCATTTCAATTTGCAGCTACCGTAATTTTTTAAAACCAGAAAAATGTAAATGCCTCTGGGTGATTAGGTGACCTGAGAGCTTTCTGTATGCCATTAGTGCACTGAATGCCTACAGAATTATCATTCTCAAATCTAATTAGTTCACTGTTTTTCTGAAGTCCCCACTCAAGTATTTGTCAAATTTCAGGCATTTCCATGATAGGAGTTGCAACATGATTGCTTTCTTATAATTCCTTATAAACGGATGCTGCCTCTGTAGGATTGATAAATACAGAGGTTGTACCATGTGGTTATATGAAGAATGACCTGACCATTCAGATATCACCTGAGAGAGGAGTTTGTACTGAATCAAATGCTACTTTATGCAAAATACATACCTCTTGAGACCCAGCCTGTATGGACAGAATGACAACTTGCTGACCTAACAAGATCCGCAGGAAGTGTAAACTCACCAAGAAGACTAAGATGTAGAATCTAGTGTAGGTTATTCCAACCTGAGACATTACAGAGGATGCTTTTCTTTGTTTCTTGTGTGGTGAAAAGACATTTCTACCTAAAAACTCCTTATTAAAGTGGTTGTAAACCCTATATAACCACTTTTACCTACAGGTAAGCCTTCAATATGGTTTACCTGTAGGTACCATGAATTTCTCCTAAACTTGCACAGTTTAGGAGATATTCACTGTATCCGCATGTGCCGACGTCACCTGCACATGCGCACTGAAGAAACGGCTCGCTCGTCCCATTTCTTCAGCTGCTGTGCCACCATCGCCGCATGAGCGGGAGTGACGTCATTGCGGCTCCGACCAATCATATCGCCGAAGCCCGCGAACCCGGAAATAACTCTAGGACGACATGTCGCCGGTCACAGCAG
Organism: Lithobates clamitans; assembly: GCA_037952925.1. Taxonomy (NCBI): domain Eukaryota; kingdom Metazoa; phylum Chordata; class Amphibia; order Anura; family Ranidae; genus Lithobates; species Lithobates clamitans. The sequence goes on from JBBGZY010000353.1 coordinate 4,308,638, forward strand.
TGTATGAGGACTGCTACAACAGCATCGTTCTAAGGTAAGTATTTCATAATGAAATTATTGTTTAACAGATTGATTTAATAATTGTAACAGTAAAGCCTCGTACACACGATCAGATTTTCCACAGACAAAACTGCACACTTTTGTCCGAAGGGCTTTGGCCCCAAACTTGTCTTGCATACAAACGGCACACAATTGTCGGCCAACAAACACAAACGTAGTGATATACTATGTGGTTTTTCAGCTCTTTAGCACCACCCTTTGGGCTCCTTCTGCTGATTTTGTGTTAGTAGAAGTTTGGTGAGTGTTGATTCCTGCTTTTCATTTTGCGCTTTTCAGTTTGCGCTTTTCAGTTTGTTTCTGAACGGCCTTGGAGTTATTGCTTTGACCCAAGTCCAGTCCAGGAACAGGAGGAGGAGGATTTCTTGGACCAAAAATTGGTTGCTTTATTAATCGTGACCAATTATGTCATATGCCTTTGCTGCGGGAGCTCCAGGAGAGTAATCCAGATATTTTTCGGAAGACGGACCCTTGCTTTCACCAACTCTTGGCATTGTTGACCCCCTGTATAGGGAAAAAATACTGTGCCAACTAAAAAATCAGGAGCCGCCAACATAACAATCAGACAAATTGTGAATCAAAACAAAATAACAAAAATGTGGCACTAGAAAATGATGTCCATTATTAGGCAGGACAAACCAGAATAATCGTCTGGGTGTCAAATATGCGTAATAAAGATTTAATGAAAACTAAGTGCAAAAAAAACAACTCACATTAAAGTGTGTGAAAGGACACAGGTGTGTCTGTGAGTCTAAACCCACTAAAATAATTAGAATATATGAAAGGATACTGGTGTGGCTGTGAATATAAACCCACTAAAGTAATATACGAAAAAATCCGTAGAGACATATACATATATGTGCAGCAAACATACACGAGTGCAGAAACAATAATTATAAATTGAATAAGGAAGTGAACCTTTAAAAGTTCATATTGTGTTTAAAACAATATAATGTGCATATTGGCGGATACACTGCAACTAGAGCAAATTAAAAAAAAAAAAAATCATAAAATGTTCGTGAAATAAACAAATATGATCATCTGAGGATTTGGCTTGTGGAGCCTACAGTGGAGAGTACCGACTGGCATATGGAGCCTTCACCAGAATATATCAGACATCAGCAGCTGGGACAAACTCAGAGGTGATGTAATAGTTGAGTGCCCAAGGCGTGTATAAGCAAATTAAACACTCTTACCGGAGCAGGTGGACTCACTAACCGTACGGTTGAGAGTCAAACAAGCTTGTAGGCAAAAGACCGAGATGGTGATCCAAAGGGAACCGATCAAATTCCACAGCCAAAATTGATGTTGGGGTGGCCACGTCACTCACCAGTCATCTCCTTAAGGCCTTCATGTGCTAGGATCTCCGCAATAACAAGTGATGGAATGGTGGGTAAATTAGGTCCCCAAAAACGACATGGAAAGGATGTAGCCCTCAATGAGAAAAATATCTCAACATAGTGTGAGATTGCTCAAAAAGGTAATTTTATTTAAAAATTCAGGATAAAAATATTCTAGGTTCCTTAGACAAGTAGGAAACCAAATGTAAACAAGTAGTAAAAAAGCGCTTACATGAGTTGTGGCATAACAGGCATGTTAAAACCCGACGCGTTTCGTCTGAATAAGACTTCGACTGGGGTATATTGTTGACCCCCTATATTAAGAAACAGGACACATGCATGAGGCTTTTATTTTATTTTTTGATTGAATAATGATTTGATTTGGTATATTTTCAATTTTTTGGGATGCATAGAATGCACTGTTCTATTGGCAGATAGCATGTCTAATTTTATTTGTTTTCTTTTTCTAATGCACAATGAAAAAAATTGTGGAGAATAATACTTGGCTATGTGTTTTACTTCAAATAACAGTTTGGGAGTAGGCAGTTAATTTTGCATTGTATTTTTTAAAATGTAACAAGGGACACTAACATAGTTGTATCTTTGATCTTAAAACCTACGGGATAATGGTGTTGTGGTAACTTGCACTAAAAAAATAAATAAATAAATAACAAGCATAACATTATTCTTGATATTACTAGAAAAAAAAGCCTTTGAAAATTTGTTTGCAATAACTCCATCAGTATCATCAGCAAAGCAGCTTCATTATTATCCCATTAAAGAAGAAGAGAATGTGCGCTGCATTTGGATTTCAGAATTTGCCACATTGCGAATGTTAATTCTCCATTACGAACGCTCTTTTACAAGACCAACCAATTCTGGCTCTTCCTTGCTTCCGAGCATGCATGTTTGTACTTTGGACTTTTGTCCGACGGACTTGTGTACACACGCTCGGAAAATCCGACAACAGACATCTGTCCGCGGAAAATATTAAAGCCTGCCATCCAACATTTTTCCGCGGAAAATCTAACAACAATTGTCCTATGGAGCATACAAACGGTCGGACTTTCCGCCAACAGCCTGTCATCACACAATTCCAGTCGGAAAATCTGATCGTGTGTATGAGGCTTAATACTAATGAAATTTCATCAAAGGTTACGGGAAAATTATATTAAAGGATGAGGCGCTAGTGATGTTCAGTGATTCAAAAATGCAAATAAAAATAAATAGCAAGTTAAAAGTCCATATGTGATAAATCCCAACACCAAATTGTGATGCTCAAAATCAGATTCCTAGTTCTTTACTACAAGTGCTCAAGAGATGGGTGGCCACTCACCAGAGAATTATGACCCCTTTTTACAGGAAGGTCAAACAGCACTTCTGGAATACCAATTTATTCCACTGACAGCACAGTTCCACTCCACTGGCCCCTCAAAATGAAACTAGGATGGGAAAAATGACTCCACAAGAGACATAGAGGAAGGTCTCATAGTGTAGTATTTCTTAATAGATAAAAGCAAATGACAACAACAAATGGTGATTACACTCACATGTCACAGCGCCGATCCGGGACCCAATGATGCTTTGGAAGATGAAAATATACTCAAAGAATGGAGCCAATTTTTCCTTGTCAAAAGAAGTTTATTGAGTATACAATATTATAAAGATACATAAAGTAAGTTTACAAGGATCTATAAAGTAAGCTCATTGTTTTACAGTAGGGTTTATATAGGTAAATATCATGAAATTTCAAATATTAAACATTGGGTTCACGTAAACCTAAATTAAAGATATATATCATTTCCTTAGTCACTTTTGTAGGTATTTAAATGATTTATAACTACTATACATATTGTTTACAGGTAGAGTGTATATAGGTCAAATAAATTCTGATAATGAGCTTTAATCGTAAGGTGGAGAAAAGGAAAGAGAAAGAAGAAAAGGGATAGAAAGGTAGAGGTATGGTCCACAAGGTTGTCCCGCTCGTCAGTTTATTATTCTTTTTAGTTCTCTTTGAAGCCTTAGAATGGGTGTCTCTGTAAGTCATTTAATCTGTTACCATGGCAACAGGACAGAGTCATTGAAGTTTGACAGGAACTGTTGTTTTATCCAAGGATGCCAAAGTTTTTCAAATTTTGGAATTTGATTTTGATCGATGGCTACCATCTTAGCATGGGACATTGTATTATTCATTCTGTGAATTGTTTCTGCTAGTACCAATGTAGGAGATTTCCATGCCTTGGCCACTGTTTGTTTTGCAGCCGTTATTAGTTGGATCATAAGTTTGAATTGAGAGAGTGTTAACCATTCCGGTTTTAGATTAAGTAAAGTTATATATGGATCTGGTTGTATTATTTTTTTAAATATTTTAGATGCAATCACGAAGACTTCCTTCCAGAAGGTTTGGATTACTGGGCACGTCCACCATATGTGTAAATGTGTGCCTATTTCTTTTTTTTTAACAAGAAAATGTGTGCCTATTTCTGGGCATCCTCGAAAACAAAGAGCTGAGGTATTAGGTGAATATTTTGCCACTGTAGTGGGTACAAGGTACCAGCGAGTTAGGACTTTATAATTTGTCTCCAGTGCTAAGATGTTGGGTGAAGATGACTTAGATGTGAGCCATATGTTAGACCAGTCCGTGTCTTCTAAAGATCGTCCCAGGTCCTCCTCCCACCTCTGAACGTAAGAGGGTCTATTAAGATTTGCTACTCCATATAATTGATTATAAAGTGATGAAATTGTACCTTTAGCAAATGGATCTTTTGTACAGATTGATTCAAAAATGGATAATTGGGATAATGGTGTATCCCCCTTTAGGAATGGTGTATAGAAATTTTTGATTTGGAGATATCTAAATATCTCAGAGTCTGGTAGATCATATTTTTCTCTAAGCGATGGGAATGAAAGGAATGATTTAGATGCTATGAAGTCATTTAGTGTCTGAATGCCTGATGTTGTCCAAGCTTTAAAAGAATTTGGGTAGATCCATGCCGGATAAAAGGCCGGATTTCTGATAAAAGAAAGGAGAGGATTGTGTGGAGATTGTAACTGATATTTGGTTTTTAGTTTATCCCAGAGAGATAAGAAGTGTTTAGTTATGGGATTATGAATTTTAAAGCAGTCTTTAGGATCAAGCCATAATAAGCTTGATATTAATAGAGGGTCATTTTCTGAAGCCTCTATAAATACCCATAATGGGATTTCCTGTTTTGCATGGTAGTTGGACAGACTGGCCAAATGTGCTGTTCTGTAATAGTTAGTAAAATTAGGGTATCCCAGGCCTCCTTTATTTTTGGGAAGATGTAGTGTGTGCATAGGTATACGTGGTTTAGAAGAGCCCCATATAAACGAAGTTGCTCTTTTTTGTACTATTCTCAAAAAATAGGAAGGAATTGGAATAGGGAGGACTCTGAATAGATAAAGCAATTTGGGTAGAATAGTCATTTTGATTGCATTAATCTTCCCTATCCAGGATAAAGGAAGTTGCGACCATTGTTTTATTAGATTTGTGATCTGCCTTAATATAGGAGGATAATTGGTTGAGAATAAGTCAGAATGAGATGCTGTTAAATGAATTCCAAGATATGGGATTGATTTTTCTGCCCATGTGAATGGGAGTGCAGCCCTAGCCGGGATCAATTCCATGTTTGTGAGTGAAATATTAAGCACTAGGCATTTCTTAGGATTAATCATAAGGCCGGATAGGGCTGCAAATCCATCAAGAGCTGGTATTAAGTTAGGACCAGAGACCTGTGGTGATGATAGAAAAAGTAATATATCGTCTGCAAATATACATAATTTGTGAGTAATACCTCCTACTTCAATGCCAGTTATAGTTTGGTTTGTTCTGATGTATTGGGCCATGGGTTCGAGTATAAGGGCAAATAATAAGGGAGATAATAGGCAACCCTGTCGGGTACCTCTTTCGATATTAAAGGCTTCAGATTTGTATCCAGCATATTTTATATAGGCTTTGGGTTTATTATATAATGCTTTGATCCATGTTAAAAAGTGGGGTCCAAAACCCCATTTTTGTAATGAATATTGCATATATTGCCAGGATACTGTGTCAAATGCCCTCTTAATATCGAGACATAGAAAACATAAAGGGATTTTTTGTTTTTTAGCAATATGTGCCAATAACACTGCCCTGCGTATATTATCTCCTGCCTGTCTATTTGGCATGAAGCCTACTTGATCTCTATGTATTAATTTTCCTATAATGCTATTGAGGCGTTTTGCTATTATTTTTGCTAATAATTTAATATCAAGGTTTAACAGAGAGATAGGCCAATAATTCACACAGGAAGTATCATCAGAAAGGGGTTTTGAGATCATACAAACAATTGCCATTAGTGTTTCTTGCTGAAAAGAATGTCCATCTAGAAGTTTGTTAAAAGTTTCAGTGAGAATGGGAGAGAGTATTTCTGAGAATGTTTTATAGTATAAAGCCGAGTAGCCATCTGGGCCTGGTCTTTTGTTAAGTTTTAGGTCTTTTATGGCGTTAGCAACTTCATCTATAGTTATAGGCTCATCCAAACTGCTTTTTTGATTCTGAGATAACTCAGGTAAGGTTATTTTTGAGAAGAAGGATTTAGCCTCTGTAGGATTAAATTCATTGTTTGTCTTGTATAAAGTTGTGAGATGTGAGTGAAATTTATGGACTATTTTAACTGGATTACAAGTATAAACATTTTTTGATAATTTCAAACGTATTGGTTTGAAAGATTTGTTAGTTGAATTTAATGCCCGAGCCAAATATGTACCTGGTTTGTTTGTATTCATGTAGAAATTGTGTTTGGAGCGTTTGAGGGATTTATCAACTGACTCAGTGAGAAATAGATCGTATTCCAATCTAGATTTTTCCAGATGAGATTTTGTACTCTGAGATGGATTATCTTGGAATGATATGTAGGCTGCATTAAAACTGAGTTCTAGTTTTTTTGCTAGATTTTTGCGTTCCCGTTTAAATAGTGCCATTTGTCTTTGTATTGTACCACGCAAGACATGCTTATGAGCTTCCCACAGTGTTATTGGGGAGATGTCTGTTGTATTATTAATTGATATGTATTCCTTTAAAGCTTGTTCAATGGCCTTCTGATGAAGTGGGTGTTTGAGCATTATGTCCGGTAAGTACCACGTTGGGTCATGCGCTTTTGGTATGGCTGAGGCTATAGTAGTGTATACTGCATTATGGTCAGACCACGGAATCAGAATTATATCTGATGCAATAATTTCTGGTATCATTCCTATTGTTAGAAAAATATGATCTATTCTGGTGAAGGTTTGATGAGGGTGCGAGAAATAAGTGAATTTCTTTTTCATTGGGTTACTTTCTCTCCACGAATCTACCAGATTGTATTTGGAAAGAAGTTGAGAAAAAGGTAATCTAGAGGTTATTTTGGATGGTGTAAAAGGTGATTTATCTAGAAATGGGAGGAGGACCTGGTTCGAATCCCCACACATTATCACTGTTCCTATTTTGTGTGTATTAATCACTTGTAATATATGTGAGAGGAATGGTGTAGGTTGTTTGTTAGGAGCGTAGTAGGAAATCACTGTGATTGCTGTATCCATTATATAACCCATGAGTATCAGGTATCTACCTTCTGGGTCTTTAATTTCTGATGATAAGGTGAATGGTGTGGATCGGTGAAATGCAATTAGAGTTCCCCTTTGCTTGGTACAGGCAGAAGCCGTGTAAATTTGTTGATAAAAAGGAGAAATATATTTTGGAGTAGAATCTTTGGTGAAGTGTGTTTCTTGGAGGCATATTATGTGAGCCTTCTTGTTATGGAAAGTACGGAAGGCTTTGGTCCTTTTTTGAGGGACATTTATTCCCTGAACATTCAGGGAAAGTATATTCAGTGGTGCCATGGCAACAGATCAAATAGTTTTGACTTACTTTTTGTTATGCAGAGCTGACTGCACAGATCAACCTGTGTGGACTGAAGAGATGAATAGATAGAAAAGAAACCAGTGAATTCTGGAGTAAAGAGTAAACAAAAAACATATGAGATTAGATGATACATTGTATAAATTATTTTTTGCAAGTAATCACAATTTACCCGTGAAAGAGAATAAATATCTCTCTCAGGGGAATAAGTGCCTTCGTCACACTCCCACATAATATGGTTGGGAGAATGAGGAGGGCTAATGGGGGTACACGGATCTTCCGCTTACAGGAGAGAAGTGCTATGTCAAAAGACATCAAAATGATGTTTCATTAATTGGAGTGCAGAATATAGTTTTTGTTGAAATTATTTATTCCAGGGTGGTTGTATATGGTTAGTCTTGCCCTAGGCTAAATAATCCAGTTAGAAAGGTACTGTTAATAACTTTGGTATTGATGAAGATAGTTTGAATTATTTAGGGATTTTAACCCTTTTAGAGTAAACAATTACATATTTTATTCATATGTAACTGTTTAGATATGTTAACTCATAAAATTGAGGTTGTATTGCTTAAGATTAGAATAAACAAAAACATAATTCTAGGAACTAGTTAGGTAATAATATATTTGTTTTAAGATAAGAAAGAAAAAGCTTCCATTACTTCTGGATTATTGAACATATTTGTCCTAAAAAGTAATAAATCTATTGTTATTACCTGATAATATATAACTGAACAAGAATTTCCTTATTTCACTTATATATTCTAAGGCTATATGAATCAGAAGTAATAAGAAATATAACTGGAATGTAACATGATCCCACACGGTGTGTGACTATCAGAATGCAGTTACATTCAGTTATAAATACAGGTTTTTTATAGAGAACCATCTCTTAGTATAATAAATGTAGATATATCAGGAATTAGGATGTCAGTCCATTGAATCTTCTTGGTCCATGGATAATGTGGCATAACGGCCTCTTTTGTGAGAATGATGATTCCAATTTTGTTCTGAAATTTTCTGGGTGCTGCCTGAAGGTGAAGATGATGCCATTCTTCTGCGTGTGGGAGAGTTGTTGCTTGTGGGTTCTGTCAGATTTAATTTTAAAAGGGTCTGTTGTAGTTCATCTGCTGATCTGCTTCTGTAATTTGTACCTTGGTAGTTAAATCTGACTGAAAAGGGGAAGCCCCATTGATACATAATGTTGTGGCGTTGCAGTTCCATTAGTTGGGGTTTCATGGATCGTCTTTTAGTAATAGTAAGTTGGGATAGGTCAGCAAAAATTTGATAATTGTGTCCTTGAAAATTAAGTTCCTTTTTTTCTTTTGCAGCAATTAGTATTTGTTCTTTCGTTCTGTAATAATGAAATTTTGTGATTATATCACGTGGGGTCCATCTTTCTTTTTGGCTGTGAGGGCTCTGTGTACTCTGTCCAGTTCTAAACGTTCAATAGGGATTTCTGGCTTTAGTTCTTGTAATAGAGCAGTAATAGTAGATTGCAGGTCTGTCACAGTTTCAGGTATTCCCCTTATGCGCAAGTTTGAACGTCTGGCTCTATTTTCATAATCTTCGAGCTTAGTTTGAAGTATTAAATTCTCTTCTTTTAATTGTTTCAATTCTGTTATATTTTCTTGGGTTGTAACTTCAATTTCATCTATTTTTATTTCTAAGGCTGCGGTGCGGTTTCCCAGCTCTCTTATTTCTTTGGTTAGGCTTTTTGTTATTTGGTCTGAGGTTTGTTTTAAAGCCTTATGAAGCATCTTTTCAAATTGTAATAATATTACTGGGGATGCTGAGGAGGCTTGTGGAGAAGTTTGTGAGAGGATTTGTTCTGTATCTGACTCAAATGGAGAGTCTTGCTGTGACATTTTCTGTCTGTGAGAGTGCCCTGATGCTGTATCTTGTGAGGTGACTGGAGCTGCTTTAGTTGCAGTGAGTGCCTGTGAGCTCTTTGTGAGGTGATTTTTATTTCTGCCACGGTTTCCTCCCAGTACCATATTTCCTGCCCAAACTTTCACAGTTTGTTCCCTGGGGCAAAAAGGTTCAAATGGATACCTTTTGAGCCTGCAGGCTCCGCTTTGTCCTTCTCTTCTCTCCTCAGCGGTGTGGAGCTCTAACAATGCATGTCTGCTCTGCTAGGCTCCGCCCATCTCCCTCTCGGAGCCAATTTTTCAATCAGTGTGAGAACAGATTACTGGGAATTATAATCAGCAGAAGGAGACACAAATTGCGGTTGTTAGAATCCCAGCTGAACACACTTAAAGACAAGGTGGCACCATTCTCTGAGACTCCAGAATACTTAGTTAAGACTTCAAACTTCAGCATTATCCTAATAAACAGGACAATGAAACTAAAAACAAAAAGATTAAAAAGTATCAAAGAGACATGAAGGTTTACAAAGACAATAAGATCTACAAATGGCAGGATTCCACCATACCCCCATCTGGGGGAGGTGAGGAGACCTATTACCATCTACTTCTGGGACCGGTCCCCACCCAGCTATTACATAAGTAAAAAAAGGGAAAACAGCAAAGAAAGCACGTCATCCACAGACACCTCATTTTGAAGATGGTGACGCAGAACCCAAATTTTGGGGTAATGTGTCACCCCTCAATATAGAGTTCCTACTCATAACTACTATGCTTCCCTAAGGGATCAGTCTCCAAAGACCCCGGGTACCCCTTATACAGGATTCTTATGCACCTAGGTCCAGACCCTATAGGGGTAGCCATAGGGGAAGTTTCAGGGGACTTGGTAGAGGGAGAGGTAGAAGAAGCCTGCCCTTTTTTATTACTCATTATCCCCAAGGGGGGGAATGGAAGGAGTGGAAGGAACCATTCAAAATTGTGCAAACGGGTTATCCACAGAGGGGGAATCATTACCTCCATCCTTTCCCGACCATCCAAAGGCCGGTAGGAGGAGAGGATGCAGAGGGGGAAGAAACAAAAAGAAAAACAGAAGCCTGACAACAGGCATTTTCAACCTCACTGCTATTACCTTCACTCAGGAGGAACTTCTTATTCTCATTGTGGGTTTAAAATTTGCACCAGCAAAGTTTCTAAACAAATTTGAAACATTCATAGACCTGGAAAAATTTGTCAGGAAACTGAACATTAAGACATTTTTTGAGGAACACCCCAGTTCCAATCCGGCAGTTGTTCTGCAGACCCATGTTCACACGGAGCTGCGGAACAAGTCTGCTTTCAATCCCAAAATGCTTCCCATAGGTTCATAGAGGTTTTCAAACATTTAGTACAGGAAGATATTAAGGACATTCCTTTCAATAAAAAAGAAAAGTCAAACAAACCAGAGAAGTCAATTCTAAACTGGAACAGAGACATAGTCATAAGACCGGCGGATAAAGGGGGGGTTGGTTATCCTGAAGAAAGAGGAGTATATTGCGGAAATGCAATGATTAGTGCAGGATCCAGCCACCTACAAAAGACTCACGGGTGATCCAACTGGGAAATTTACAATCGCCTTGTCCAAATTAATTGATAAAGTTTTGATATTGGATATACTTAACAAAAAAGAACGGACAAACTCCTCCAGGCAGACCCATTGTTAGTGGGATAGATTCCCTATTCTCGAGGCTAGGTGAATATATTAATTTTTTTTTTGCAACCTATAGCCATGAAGGGTAAAGCATACCTCAAGGATAGCAGGGATCTTAATAACATGACTGAGGCAACTGTGGTGGGAGACCATACGTTGCTGGTAACAGTGGGCGTTGAATCCCTATATACCAACATTGCCCAACAGGATGCTCTTGATGCTGCCCTATGGACATTACAAAAATACTACCACCTTAAAAAGCCCCAAGTCAAATTTCTTGCATAGGCTTTCGACGTGGCAATGAATAATAATTATTTTTGGCACATGGGAGATTTCTACAACCAAATCAAGGGGGTGGCTATGGGGGCTAGGTATGCTCCGAGCATTGCAAATATATTTTTAAACAAGTGGGAGGAGGAATGTATCTTTACCAACCAGTGGCCACAACTACAAATGTACCAACGATACATAGATGATATTTTCATTGTGTGGGAGGGTCCGCAAGAGGAATTGGAAAGATTCTTATCATACATAAATTGTAATGATTATCATATCAAGTTCACTAGCACTTGGCATCAATCAAGTATACAGTTCTTGGATCTTGAAATCTTTGAGGTGGGTTCCTGTATAGAGACACAAACCCACTTCAAAGAGACTGATCGAAATGGCTACATTTCCAGTCGGAGTTGCCACCATCCAAACTTTGTGCAGGCGATTCTGAAAAGCCAGTTTCTCCGAATCAAGCGAGTGAGCGAGTGAAGGAGACTTCATGGTTGAGACTGATATGCTCATTAGCAGGTTTGTGGAAAAGGGATATAATAAAAGGCAATTGGTATGCTACGAGGGAACAATTCAGGTTAATTGATCGTTCAGCCTAAAGTAAAAAATGCAGGACAAGATGAGTTTAATTTTGCTTTTGTATCTGGCTGTAGCCTCCCTGGTGGTATGATTACGTCAGATTTTTGCATCTCAAATCAGTAATTTGTTTTGCATAGAAATTTGGTGTTTTATATTGTAGGCCTGTAATTCTTAGCAATAACATACATAAATCTGTCCAAACAAGAGTCTAGTAGATATCCTGGGTATGATAAAGTTTGAAACACAAAATCATAAATTATAATATAATAAATAACTATAAATAATTATAAAAAATAATAATATAAAAATAATAATAAAATTAATTTCCCCAGGATTCACTATTGCTCAATTCTGCAAGTATACTAATTTACTATCACTCTTTTCTAGCTGGTCTAAAACCACTTTTGACGTAAAGGGACACTATTTAGTTGCTATGGACATTCTCAAGTTTCCAGGCAGAAATAACAGTATATATACACAATATAAAACTGCATGCAGGGCACTGGACAAAAGGGATGTGAAATGATTTCATATAGTAATGTAATCTGTAAGATTACAGTGTACTGTATGTGTTATGAATTTTCAATTTTTTTAATTTGCCGCCGGGCTCCGCTCGCAGGGAATGGAGCCCAGCACACAGGACATACACACAGCGGGGGTACATCGCAGGATCCTGTGGACAAGGTAACTACACTTCACCAGGATCCAGCAATGTAATCCCGAGTGTGGCTTGGGGTTACTGATAATAGTACTGAAATTTAACCCCGAGCCTCAGGAAAAGCGCCAAGGAGGTTAATCTTCAATATAAGGAAGTTGAGAGAATTATCAAGACACATTGGCCATTGTTGTGTAAGGACCCTACCTTAAAACAGATTCTTCCTAGTAAACCAATCTGTATATATAGGAGGGCTCCAGGGTTGCGCAATATGTTGGCCTCCCCAAGAGACCTCCTACCTTTTTGGATTGCACAGGATTCTTTAAGTACAGGAGATGTAAAGCATGCAGAACCACTAGGGATAAAACTAGGAAGGCCACCAGTTTTCCATCGGGGGGTCACGAGGGGGGGTGAATATGATATTTGTCAGTTCATCACCTGTGCCACGAGATATGTCACCCACCTCTTGATGTGCCCCTGTAATTTCCAATATGTGGGCACAACCACCAGGACCGTGGCTATAAGGGTGGGGGAGCATATAGAAAACATAAAACAAGGTTTACGTACCATAGTGTGTCCAACCACTTTAGGTTTGTACACAATGAAGACCCCTCCCTACTCAGATTTTGGGATATTGATAGTGTTCTCCAGCATTGGGGAGGTACAGACATGGCAAAGAAGGTGTCCAAATGGAGACGCAATGGATATTTAGACTCCAATCTTTACTGCCTAGGGGGTTGAATATTGATATTGATCTGAAGTGTTTTTTGACTGACTATTGAGCACTGTTCTACTATGGGCCATCCATCACATTTTTGGTGGGTGGAGTGTAGTATTTTTCTTTTAAAATCTATTTATATGGAGTGACTCTTTCTGGGTTTTCTTCTTCTTTTTCTTTTTTGCTAGTTCATCTAGCTTGTACACATAAATTTATATTACTTTATAAAATATATATTTTTTATAGAAAATTTTATCTTTCCAATTTATATCAGTTTTGGCCATGTATACATTTTGTTTCAGGCCTTTTTTAGATATTGGCCACTAGATGGCACTGCTCTGTGATGTTTTTTCATTATAGGCTATGTTGCAAGCATCTAGGTTCCACATTTATTATGCCTGGCCACTAGATGATGCCAGTTTACATGGTTCCTGTTTATTATATTTTTTTATCATGTCACTATTTTCTTTATGTGATTTAACTATGATATTTTATCAATTTGCGATGTTTTTAATGTGTCTTTCGAGTTTGTACTTGTTGATATCAGGTTGGTTTATGCTCTATGGTGGGAACAGTGTGTGAAAGTTGGCATCCCCTAGAGGGAGATTTTGCATTACATTTTTGTCTTCTCCTTTTGGAGGAGTCCCACCAATAGCACCACTTTTATGCAAGCTAGGAGTTGTGTGACATCACTCCCTAAAGACGCTAATACGGCGAAACATATGTCGGAGCAGAGGAGCCACTATTCCAGGTTCTCATCCCACATCCTATCTAGGCTTGGCCTTAGGAGAGACATGGACTTCACGCTATCCATTTAGGACTAGCCGGCATGCACATGCTGGTTACACCTGGTGCCCAAATCATCACTGTAACATGTGAGTGTAATCGCTAGACATGTGCACAACAAAAAATTTTGTTTCGTTTCGTTATGTTTCCGTTGATTTGTAACGATCCGTAATTTCGTAAGACTAGAGTTTTCAGATTCGGACTCGTTTGTATTTTCGTAACAGTTATATTTTCGTTGATACGAAATGATTTGTAATTCCGTTAATTTTCTTTGATTCGAAATTCGTAATTTTATTATATAATAATTTTCGTTTATTCGGTACACTACTCGTAATTTAGTAAATGTTAATTTTGTGAGATTGCCTTTTTCATTCATTCGTACTTTCGTAGGAAATAAAGAATAATAATCCTATGCATGCTTTTCTAATAAGTCCTGTACTTACTCCAGTCCACTCCTTCATTCACGAGACCTGACTCAGTCTCCTCTTCTAAAAAGATTCAGAAATGCAGTGTAACTCAGTCACAAAAGGGATAAGCTGATTGGCTAAAGATATTAAGTACAGTAAGATACATCACGTACTAATACACTGCCCATTCGAAAGAACGATTCGAGAACACGAACAAACGAAATTACGAACAGACGACGAAACTAAATTACGAACACACGAATGAAAATACGAACATATGAAATTATGAACAGTCAAAGGATTGAAAATACGAAATGTAAATCATTCGTTATAGATGTCATTTTCTTTCTTTTACTTTTTCGGAGTTTCGGAGTTTCGTAAGTTTGTCCGTTCGCAAGTTCGTATTTTCACGTGTTCATTATTTTGCTTATTTTGCTTATTCGTAATTTCGTAATTTTTGTATTTTGGTTCTTTCAGCTAATCTGATGTTCGGATTGATTCGAATGTACGAATACTAACAAATTCGTAGACAAATCTATTTAGTTACGAACCTAATCGCACATGTCTAGTAATCGGCATTTGGTGTTGTCATTTGCTTTTATCTATTAAAAATACACTATGAGACCTTCCTCTATGTCTCTTGTGGAGTCATTTTTCCCATCCTAGTTTCATCTCGAGAGGCCAGTAGAGTGAAACTGTGCTGTCAGTGGAATCAATTGGTATTCCAGAAGTGCTTTTTGACTTTCCTGTAAAAAGGGGTCATAATTCTCTGGTGAGTGGCCACCTATCTCTTGAGCACTTGTGGTGAAGAACTAGGAATCCGATTTTGAGCATCACAATTTGGTGTTGGGATTTATCACATATGGACTTTTAGCTTGCTATTTATTTGTAATTGCATTTTTGAATCACTGAACATTACTAGCGCCTCATCCTTTAATATAATTCTCCAGCAGCATTTGGTGACCTGTTCACTTTTAAAGGGGCAGCTTCCATTTTATTCTTTTATTTCATCAAAGGTATCTCTCTAGCTGACAGAAAAAGAGGTACAAAAAAGACTAGAGAAACAATGTAAGCAAATTACCAGGTCCATATCGCTTACACCCTTGAGTCCTTAGGGA
The DNA here is from genome assembly GCA_037952925.1 of Lithobates clamitans. Lineage (NCBI taxonomy): Eukaryota > Metazoa > Chordata > Amphibia > Anura > Ranidae > Lithobates > Lithobates clamitans. The sequence continues at coordinate 4,324,028 of JBBGZY010000353.1, forward strand.
ACTTAACTTAGTTATAGTCAAGCTACTATTTCAAATTTTTCAACACACCTTGCTGGGTGGAATGGTACCAACTGATTGGTGCAGAGCAAATGTGGTACCAATTTAAAAAAAGAGATCACGATGTATACCAGGAAAACTACAGATCAGTCAACATAACAACATGTATGAATGTAAGGTATTCGAAGAAATGGTAAGGAGCTCTAGTCAGAAATTTGTCTGTGATAAAGGTTTTATAAGTGACAACTAGCATGGATTTATGAAAGACCATTCTTGTCAGACCAACCTGTTATTGTTCTGTGGACCAAGTTTATCTGTTTTTGTTTCTAAAGTGTTTGATATTATTTTACCACATAATCATTTAGTCTGGACAATAGAGATCACAGCGGCTCACAGCAGGAGTCCGGTGCGTCTCCATTCACTGTTTGAGGTCTGATTTCAGCTATAATTTTGGGCTAAATTCAGACCTGAAATGGACCAAAAAATGCACAGGACTCCTGTGCAATTTGCACTGGGGCCGCTGCGGAGATGTCTGAACCGGCTCCATAGAGAGCCGGTCACAGTCTCCTGCTATGTGCAATAGTGTGAACCCAGCCTAAATCTTTAAAATAAGGTCTGTCGGAGTTAATGAAATTTTATTACATGGATAGGAAACTGGTCACATGAATGGGCCCAGAGAGTAGTGGTAAATGAGTCAGTCTCTGAATGGTCTAAAACTGTGAGTGGTGTTTCCCAGGGTTCTGTCTTGGGGCCAATTCTGTTTGTTTAATAATGATATAGAGGTTCGAAGAGCTCATTTTCAGTGTTTGCGAAGGATACAAAATTATGCAGGGAAATGGACAGCATGTAGCATCAGTACAGGAAGACCTTGAAAATATGGGCTTCAACAGCTACATGGCAGATAAGGTTCATTGTGTAATGCAAAATTATGCACTTGGGTGCCAAAAATAAAGATGGCAAATATATATGAGGAGAGGCTCCCCTGGGAGAATCAGTGATGAAAAGAATATTGGGAAGCTTGCAGATCATAGACTTGGCAAATGCCAAATCACAGATAACAAAGCTAGCAAAACATTCCAGAGATATATTAATAGTTCTATTACATTACAAAACACTGGTTTGGCAATATCATGAATATGCAGTTCAGTTTTGGCCACCAATGCTCAGGAAAGATGTTGGATATAGAAGGAGTTTTAGAAAAGGGCAACACAATTAATAAGGGGTATGGAGGACCTTAGCTATGAAAATCAGTTACATAGATTACAGTTACTCACTCTGATTTAAATGTACAAATATATTAAAGGTCACTATAGTAACTGCAATGAACTGTTTACTCTGAGATTCTTGAAGAGGACATGGGGCCATGATTTGAGGTTAGATGAAAAAACATTTAACCTTAGATTGCAGAAAATGTTCTTTACTGTTATCGGGAAGTAGTTAAACCGAATAAACTATAAACTATGTACAGTAACTATGTAATCTAATCCACTCTTTCCCTCTACACAGGGCTTTTTTTCTCAAACAATAGGTGCTGGAACTCAACCATGACCCCCCAAAATCCCTCCACCCACACACACCCTCCAAATCACATCAAATAGTGGGTGTGGTCATATTTCACAAACAGTAGAAGGGTCTTAAAGGGGCATTAAATACCAGGATTGCATTACATACAGAGTGCAGAGTTCATGGGGGTTACACACAGAGTGCAGAGCTGTCACTTGTAAACAAAGAAACCAGACTTCTGTGTTTACAAGTGATTGTGGTGAGCAGGCACCAAAGGGTCTGAGCCAGAGGTGGTGGAACTGAGTTCCACCAAGTTCCCCCTGAAAAAAAATCCCTGCCTCTACATAAGTATACTTACATCAATCCAATGGCTGTAGCTTCTTGTGTTTGTTTACATCCAGTGCCACAAACCTTTATTGTCCCAACTGTACCCACGCATTTCAACCCCATAGGCCAAGGGGAGACTGCCTCATAGAAGTTTCATGGGGCTGTAATGCACAGGCACAGCCAGAATGTAAACACACACCTAAGTTGCAGATGTCAGATCGAGGTAAGTAGGCATCTGTGGAAGGGGAGAGGGGATCTAGGTTTGGTCAGGGCAAAGGGGCAAAAAGGATAAGTACACTTTGTCTTAGAGTGCACTTATTCACCACACATTGGGAACAGGCAGACGTCTCTCACAAACTTCCTCATCCCCAACATGGATAGGGTAACCACCATACCCACTCACCTATCATTATCCACCCCCACAAATCGAGCCTCCCCCCACACCTCGACAAAGAGCAAATAGAAATAAAAATTTAAATTAAACTTTAAACGTAACCCTAAAATCCAACACTTGACGAACCCCTCAATGTAGGACCACTTTAACAACATTACATAATTGAGCTCTCCCACTCAAATACCCACTCCCGGAGAGGGATTTTACAAAAACCACTATAAAATGCAAAGAGGGTAAGTTCCTCCACTACGTAAACCAACACTGATGGGACATCTCGAACAGCAACAACTGCCACCTCCCTCACACAGTGTGATCCCGTTAGGGGTGTCTGGGTTTAAGGTAGGCTTGTCTTGGTTCACCTGATCTTCATGTACAGACCCTCTAAGAAATGATCTACAAAACCTCATAACAGTGACACCTTTGTTCACATTCCTATACACCCATCAGAATGATACAATGATTAGTTCATACTTAAATTGTTTCTGAAAGCTGTTAATGAACTGTATTGTTTTTTGATACCCTTCATGAAAGTCGTTTGACTACATATACTGATTGCATCAGTTTGATTTCTGTTGCTCTTTTCTGTAAATGTAAACATTGAATAATAAAAATTATTTGGAAAAAAAAGTGCACTTATTCTTTTACACAATATACTGTAAACATATCATCTGAAGCTCTTTGTACAGAGCAATAGCATATAACATTAATCCCTTTGCTATCCCTGGAAGATACATAACTTGTAATCCAAAAATGCAACACAGCTAGAATAGAAAAACTGTATTTTATTTTTGTGCAATCCCTCATTTTGTTTTATACCAAAACTACAGATTATTAGTTTCTTGTTCACCAGTCTAAAACGAGTCTAATTCTGTGATCTAAAAATTCACCAAGGATGTATTAAATACACATAAAATACATTCCACCCTTTCCATTATGCTAGTCAATATAAATTATTTAAGACATAAAAAATTGTAGCTTGTCTGTGAAGTCTTATGTCTCAGCCATTACATCACAATAATGGATGCATTACAATGATTTTAACAGAAAAGTTCACACTATTTTTAACAAAGCTATTTGAATATTTTCTGCACAATTTCCTGTGCCTCTTGATTGTTCTGTTGGTGTTTTCTTTCAGAAAGTAGCTGTGGAAGTGTGCACAAATCTGGACGTTGTCTGCTGAAGCTGAGATCCAGGTAGGAAAACTGGCTTCTCTGCTAACAGTAATTTAAGTACAATTTATGATCCTGATTGCGTTTGGTTTGCCAGTGACAGAATAATTTCATTTCAAGCAGAAATAAAGCCACTGGGTCTTTCACATCTTTAAAATTCCTCTTTTTCCCCGGTGGGGATTTTTGTTTGAAAATTAAATGACTAAACAAGCATCTCATTTTGTAGCAAATATTCATAGCACATTCTCCAAATACCACCATGTTGTAATAAAAATAACACATAGATGTTATTCATCTATTGTAAGGCACTGCTGTCATGAACAATACAAATAATGTTACATACTCCTAAAACTCTACACTCTTCATGTTACACATTACTGACCCCTACACTTTGTGTGTTACATATTTTTGACCCCTACACTTTGATTTACATACTTCTGACTCCTATACCCTGTGCATTGATACTCCTGACCACATTCTATGCATTAGACATGTGCAATTCGTTTTGTTCCAAATTCTTTTTTTAACGTATTTCAACAAATTCGTTAATTCAGAAATACCTGAATTAACAAAAACACATTTAACGAATATTTCAGAATATTCGTAAATTTGAATATTCAAAAATTCGTAAATTCATAAATTTTAATATTTGAATATTCAAATAATTATTAATTTGTAAATTCGTAAATTCGAAATTCAAAAATCAGAAGATTCAAAAACCCGAAAATGTGAAAATCTGAAATAATAACTAACTACACTGAGCAAAATTATAAACGCTACACTTTTGTGTTTGCCCCTATTTATCATGAGCTGAACGCTAGGGCTATTTCTTTCAAATATTCTTCACAAATCTGTCTAAATCTGTGTTAGAGAGCACTTCTCCTTTGCCAAGATAATCCATCCACCTCACTAGTGTGGCATATCCAGATGCTGATTAAACAGCATGATTATTGCACAGGTGTGCCTTAGGCTGGCCAGCATAAAAGGCCACTCTAAAATGTGCATTTTTACTGTATTGGGGGGGTCCAAAAACCAGTCAGTATCTGGTGTGACCACCATTTGCCTCACACAGTGCAGCACATCTCCTTCGCATAGAGTTGATCAGGTTGTTGATTGTGGCCTGTGGAATGTTGGCCCATTCCTCTTCAATGGCTGTGCGAAGTTACTGGATATTGGCAGGAACTGGAACACATTGTTGTATATGCCGATCCAGAGCATCCCAAACATGCTCAATGGGTGACATGTCTGTTGAGTATGCTGGCCATGCAAGAACTGTGATGTTTTCAGCTTCCAGGAATGGTGTACAGATCCTTGCAACATGGGGCTGTGCATTATCATGCTGCAACATGAGGTGATGGTCGTGGATGAATGGCACAACAATGTGCCTCAGGATCTTGTCACAGTATCTCTGTGCATTCAAAATGCCATCAATAAAATGCACCTGTGTTCGTTGTCCATATCATACGCCTGCCCATACCATAACCCCACTGCCACCATGGGCCACTCGATCCACAAAGGTGACATCAGCAAACCGCTCACCCACACAACGCCATACACGCTGTCTGCCATCTGCCCTGTACAGTGAAAACTGCAATTCATCCGTGAAGAGAACACCTCTCCAAAGTGCCAGATGCCATCGAATGTGAGCAATTGCCGACTCTAGTCAGTTACGATGACGAGTCAGGTCGAGACCCCAGTGAGGACGGTGAGCATGCAGAGGAGCTTCCCTGAGATGGTTTCTGACAGTTTGTGCAGAAATTCTTTGGTTATGCAAACCGATTGTTGCAGCAGCTTTCCAGGTGGCTGGTCTCAGATGATCTTGGAGGAGAAGATGCTGGATGTGGAGGTCCTGGGCTGGTGTGGTTACACGTGGTCTGCGGTTGTGAGACCGGTTGGATGTGCTGCCAAATTCTCTGAAACGCTTTTGGAGACAGCTTATGGTAGAGAAATGAACATTCTTTTCAAGGGCAACAGCTCTGGTGGACATTCCTGCAGTCAGCATGCCAATTGCACACTCCCTCGAAATGTGTGACATCTGTGGCATTGTGCTGTGTGAAAAAACTGCACATTTTAGAGTGGCCTTTTATTGTGGCCAGCCTGTGTAATAATCATGTTGTTTAATCAGCATCTTGATATGCCACACCTGTGAGGTGGATGGATTATCTTGGCAAAGGAGAAGTGCTAACTTACACAGATTTAGACAGATTTGTGAAGAATATTTGAGAGAAATAAGCTTTTTGTGTACATAGAAAAAGTCATAGATCTTTGCGTTCAGCTCATGATAAATAGGGGCAAACACAAAAGTGTTGCGTTTATAATTTTGCTCAGTGTAATAATAACTTAACTATTACTATTAAATTAAAGGTATTGGAATTTCCTTTAAAATTTGGCTGTTTGTGAACGTAACAAATTTATCAGAAGTTACAAATTATCTGAAATAACGAATGCTGTATGTAAACAAATGGAACGTAACTAATAATAAATAACAATAATAATAGTAATAAAAATGTTTTATTATTATTATTTATTATTAATTAGCTCCGTTCCATTCGTTTTTTTAGATAATTCGTAACTTCGGATAAATTCGTATTTGTTAAGTTGACTAGTAGCCAAATTTAAAAGGAAATTCCAAAACCTATAATTCCATAGTTAGTGATTATTAGTTACTTATTATTTAGAATTTTCAGATTTTTGTTCTTTCAAATTTTGGGGTTTTCTTTCTTAGTTTCGGATTTTAGAATTTACGAATTTTTGAATTTATGAATTTTTTAATTTACAAATGTACAAATTTAGGAATTTCGATCATAACGAATGATGCGAAAAACGAAAAAAAAAAACCCAAAACAAATAAAACGAAAACAAACAAATTTTTCAGCAGTGCACATGTCTACTATGCATTACACTCTCCTGACTCCTGAGCTCTGTGTATTACATACTCCTGAGCTCTGTGTATTACATACTCCTGACCCCTGCACTGGATATACTATATTGTATGTTACATATTTCTTAACAAGGTTTTTGTTGTCCCAACAGTTGCTGGTGGCTAAGCGATTCCTGACTCCTTTTTGAATGAAGTTCTTCCTAATGGTAGGCTCAGACAAAGGGGTTGATTTACTAAAATTGGAGAGTGCAAAATTTGGAGAAGCTGTGCATGGTAGCCAATCAGCTTCTAACTTCAGCTTCTTCAAGCTTTGACAAAAAACCTGTAAGCCGATTGGTTTCTATATAGAACTCCACCAGATTTTGTACTCTCCCATTTTTTAGTAAATCAACCCCAAAGTATAAGCTCTACAAAAAACATTATGTTCTGAGGTTTACATGTTTCTGTGAGACTACCACATGGGCCAAAAAGCAAACTTTGAGGATGCTATGACTCTGGCATATGTGTGCCATATATATAATGAGTAGGCTCAGGTTCTATTTAATTTTGTCCCTTTAGGCCAGTGTTTCTTAATTCCAGTCCTCAAGGTGCACCAACATGTTTTTAGAATTTCCCCCAGATGAAATGGCTGTGGTAATTACTAAGGCAGTGGAACTGGTCAAATTACCTGTGCAAAATAATTGAATGCTTGAAAACATGACCTGTTGGTGCGCCTTGAGGACTGGAATTGAGAAACACTGCTTTAGGCTATGAGTTTGCAACAACATATGGACAGATAACATACAGTTCAATGTCAGACACAATTTATGTACAGAAATATTCCTGGAGGCCACTGCTACAAGTAGGGTTACTGCCTGGCAGATATTTAACCAGTCAGGTCAGTAAAATGACTATTCTACTTAATGCAGAGTTCCACCCAAAAATTTAACTTCCTCTTTTTGGAATCCTCCCCCCCTCCAGTGTCACATTTGGCAACTTTCAAGGGGGAGGGGGGGAGCAGATACCTGTCTAATTCAGGTATTTGCTCCCACTTCCGGGCATAAATAGCCGCAGTATCCGCAGATATCTACCCGTGCATGCGCAGTAGGAAACCAGGCTGTGAAGCTGCAAGGCTTCACTTCCTGATTCCCTTACCAAAGATGGCAGCACCTCCACCCGAGAGCCAAGGGACAGATCAGCTTCAGGTGTCGACATCGCGGGAGCCCTGGACAGGTAAGTGTCCATATTTTAAAAGTCAGCAGCTACAATATTTGTAACTGCTGACTTAAAAAAATAAATGGCGGGACTCCACTTTAAAGCTGGTAAGAAAAATGGCTTTTAGTTTTTGTTTTTTTTTTCCCACGAGTCAGCGCCCTGTTAAAGAAAATAAGCTTGAAGTTAATATTTAAATCATCATATTGGGATTACAGAGAAACCTGAGCCCACTCCTAATTTTTTTCTATTATGTGCACAAATTTACTAGTAATTATTCTGAACTTGGCTGCGCTGAGGTATCCTTTTCTCTAAAAACATGAATTGAACAATCCTTACTGTGATTTTCGAAAAATTGTGTCATCATGGCTTAAAAAAGAAATCTTCATAAATTAATTTAAAAAATACAGTCCTTTAATAGTAGATAAACTGCATGTTTTTTCAGGAGTGTTTTGTGTGTAGAATGTATAATCCGAGTTTTGATCAATGGGTATTAATCTATTAAGTGAAAAAGAAATCCGGATTGCACATTACAGAAAGGTTCAGAATAATTCATTAAGAAAGAAAGTAACAGATTCTCTAACTCACTAAATGATCTACAAAACATAATTTTGAATAACAATGAAAACAGTTGCTTGTAAGAGTTGGAGAACAGATGTACCAAATATTTGTATAAAACAATCTCACAAAGTTAGGTGAAGACTGAGGGCCCATTCAGACTTGTCTTCACTAGAACGTCATGTTAATGCATCCATGATAACAGGCATTAGGTCGCAAGTTGATGTGCGTTGTATTAAGGTAGTCTATTCAAATGAATGAGTTGCCAAATGCACCATAATTGAAAAAAATCAAACATGCGCTATTTTTATCTGATGAGATGCATTACCTTAGTGCATTGGGGTGCATTTAAAAAAAAAATAGAATGCATTTTACTTCATAACAATATAGTTCAGGTAGCAGTCCTATTATTTCCTTTATGGCTAAATAGGCCCCTGTACACTTAAGCCTCGTACACATGCTTAGATTTTCGGACGAACAATTGTCTGTTTTTTGTGGCATGCTAGTCTTATATCGAAAGTGAAGAGGTTATAACTAGGAATGAGCCAAACACCCACCGGTTCGGTTCGCACCAGAACCTGCGAACAGACCGAAAATTCGCACAAAACGTTAGAACCCTATTGATGTCTATGGGAACGTTCGAAATCAAAAGTGCTCATTTTAAAGGCTAATTTGCATGGTATTGTCCTAAAAAGGGTTTGGGGACCTGGGTCCTGCCCCAGGGGACATGTATCAATGCAAAAAAAAGTTTTAAAAAGGCTGTTTTTTCAAGAGCAGTGATTTTAATGATGCTTAAAGTAAAAAAAAGTGAAATATTCCTTTAAATATCGTACCTGGGGGGTGTCTATAGTATGCCTGTAAAGTGGCACGTGTTTCTCGTGCTTAGAACAGTCCCTGCACAAAATGACATTTTTAAAGGAATAAAAGTCATTTAAAACTGCTTGCGGCTTTAATGTAATGTCGTGTCCTGGCAATATGGATGAAAATCAGTGAGACAAATGGCATGGGTACCCCCCAGTCCATTACCAGGCCCTTTTGGTCTTGTATGGATAATAAGGGGAACCCCGCACCCAAATTAAAAAAGGAAAGGTGTGGGGCCCCCAGGCCCTATATACTCTGAACAGCAGTATACAGGCGGTGCAAACAAGACAGGGACTGTAGGTTTGTTGTTAAGTAGAATCTGTTTGTAATTTTGAACTGGTACATTTTTTCCTTGTCAAAAGAAGTTTATTGAGTATACAATGTTATTAGGATATAAAAATGGTGAAAGAAACTGCGCTAAGAACCAAGTGCTAAAATGAAATACAGTGAAAAGCAGCAACCCTCACAAAAACATCAATTGTAAAAAAGCATAAAGAAAATAAGAGGTTGCGCTAATGCTAGTGGAACATAATGAATAATTTGCAGTGAAAAAATTCATATAAATCAAATAAATCAATGTGCAGAACTCTAATAGTGAAGAAAAAAAAGTCCATAAATTGAAACCTCAAATGGGTGTTATAAGAAGTCCAAAGAATGAAACATCAATGAAGTGTTTACAAAACGTCCAAATCACCAACAGAAAATAAAATTAAAAATAAATGTAAAAAGTAAAAAAATCCAAGTGGTAAATAATGAAGATCAGTGACAACGAGGAAGGGTCCACCACCAGGTACTGAAGGGGTTACTCCTTACCAGAATGCCATGACCCCCCACTACAGAGGATCACAGCAAGCAGAGATCTTTTAAAGCCAGAATGGGGATTAGCAGCGGTGTCCACCAGGGGTCATCTCGTCAGCAGCCACTCCAACAACCCAGGGCATTGATACCATAAAATAGAAGGGGCTCACATAGTGTAAAACCACTTCAGTTCCTATGAAACAATCCCACTTCATAGCTGTTCAAAAAGGAGGGCAAGACGAGAATTCTTCATCTGTTGGTTCCAGATAAGCACAGGTTAAACACCTTTCTCTTTGAAGTCGTTACTGTTTGTCTCACCTTTTTTCTCAAAGGGAAGGTCTCTACTCATCATAGACACCTGGTGTTGACTTCTCTGTTCTATGACATAAGGCCGGATAGGGCTACAAATCCATCAAGAGCTGGTATTAAGTTAGGACCAGAGACCTGTGGTGATGATAGAAAAAGTAATATATCGTCTGCAAATATACATAATTTGTGTGTAATACCTCCTACTTCAATGCCAGTTATAGTTTGGTTTGTTCTGATGTATTGGGCCATGGGTTCGAGTATAAGGGCAAATAATAAGGGAGATAATAGGCAACCCTGTCGGGTACCTCTTTCGATATTAAAGGCTTCAGATTTGTATCCAGCATATTTTATATAGGCTTTGGGTTTATTATATAATGCTTTGATCCATGTTAAAAAGTGGGGTCCAAAACCCCATTTTTGTAATGAATATTGCATATATTGCCAGGATACTGTGTCAAATGCCCTCTTAATATCGAGACATAGAAAACATAAAGGGATTTTCCGTTTTTTAGCAATATGTGCCAATAACACTGCCCTGCGTATATTATCGCCTGCCTGTCTATTTGGCATGAAGCCTACTTGATCTCTATGTATTAATTTTCCTATAATGCTATTGAGGCGTTTTGCTATTATTTTTGCTAATAATTTAATATTGAGGTTTAACAGAGAGATAGGCCGATAATTCACACAGGAAGTATCATCAGAAAGGGGTTTTGGGATCATGCAAACAATTGCCATTAGTGTTTCTTGCCGAAAAGAATGTCCATCTAGAAGTTTGTTAAAAGTTTCAGTGAGAATGGGAGAGAGTATTTCTGAGAATGTTTTATAGTATAAAGCCGAGTAGCCATCTGGGCCTGGTCTTTTGTAAAATTTTAGGTCTTTTATGGCGTTAGCAACTTCATCTATAGTTATAGGCTCATCCAAACTGCTTTTTTGATTCTGAGATAACTCAGGTAAGGTTATTTTTGAGAAGAAGGATTCAGCCTCTGTAGGATTAAATTCATTGTTTGTCTTGTATAAAGTTGCGAGATGTGAGGGAAATTTATGGACTATTTTAACTGGATTACAAGTGTAAACATTTTTTGATAATTTCAAACGTATTGGTTTGAAAGATTTGTTAGTTGAATTTAATGCCCAAGCCAAATATGTACCTGGTTTGTTTGTATTCATGTAGAAATTGTGTTTGGAGCGTTTGAGGGATTTATCAACTGACTCAGTGAGAAATAGATCGTATTCCAATCTAGATTTTTCCAGATGAGATTTTGTACTCTGAGATGGATTATCTTGAAATGATATGTAGGCTGCATTAAAATTGAGTTCTAGTTTTTTTGCTAGATTTTTGCGTTCCCGTTTAAATAGTGCCATTTGTCTTTGTATTGTGCCAAGACAGGCTTATGAGCTTCCCACAGTGTTATTGGGGAGATGTCTGTTGTATTATTAATTGATATGTATTCCTTTAAAGCTTGTTCAATGGCCATCTGATGTAGTGGGTGTTTGAGCATTATGTCCGGTAAGTACCACGTTGGGTCATGCGCTTTTGGTATGACTGAGGCTATAGTAGTGTATACTGCATTATGGTCAGACCACGGAATCGGAATTATATCTGATGCAATAATTTCTGGTATCATTCCTATTGTTAGAAAAATATGATCTATTCTGGTGAAGGTTTGATGAGGGTGCGAGAAATAAGTGAATTTCTTTTTCATTGGGTTACTTTCTCTCCACGAATCTACCAGATTGTATTTGGAAAGAAGTTGAGAAAAAGGTAATCTAGAGGTTATTTTGGATGGTGTAAAAGGTGATTTATCTAGAAATGGGAGGAGGACCTGGTTCGAATCCCCACACATTATCACTGTTCCTATTTTGTGTGTATTAATCACTTGTAATATATGTGAGAGGAATGGTGTAGGTTGTTTGTTAGGAGCGTAGTAGGAAATCACCGTGATTGCTGTATCCATTATATAACCCATGAGTATCAGGTATCTACCTTCTGGGTCTTTAATTTCTGATGATAAGGTGAATGGTGTGGATCGGTGAAATGCAATTAGAGTTCCCCTTTGCTTGGTACAGGCAGAAGCCATGTAAATTTGTTGATAAAAAGGAGAAATATATTTTGGAGTAGAATCTTTGGTGAAGTGTGTTTCTTGGAGGCATACTATGTGAGCCTTCTTGTTATGGAAAGTACGGAAGGCTTTGGTCCTTTTTTGAGGGACATTTATTCCCTGAACATTCAGGGAAAGTATATTCAGTGGTGCCATGGCAACAGATCAAATAGTTTTGACTTACTTTTTGTTATGCAGAGCTGACTGCGCAGATCAACCTGTGTGGACTGAAGAGATGAAAGGATAGAAAAGAAACCAGTGAATTCTGGAGTAAAGAGTAAACAAAAAACATATGAGATTAGATGATACATTGTATAAATTATTTTTTGCAAGTAATCACAATTTACCCGTGAAAGAGAATAAATATCTCTCTCAGAGGAATAAGTGCCTTCGTCACACTCCCACATAATATGGTTGGGAGAATGAGGAGGGCTAATGGGGGTACACAGATCTTCCGCTTACAGGAGAGAAGTGCTATGTCAAAAGACATCAAAATGATGTTTCATTAATTGGAGTGCAGAATATAGTTTTTGTTGAAATTATTTATTCCAGGGTGATTGTATATGGTTAGTCTTGCCCTAGGCTAAATAATTCAGTTAGAAAGGTACTGTTAATAACTTTGGTATTGATGAAGATAGTTTGAATTATTTAGGGATTTTAACCCTTTTAGAGTAAACAATTACATATTTTATTCATATGTAACTGTTTAGATATGTTAACTCATAAAATTGAGGTTGTATTGCTTCAGATTAGAATAAACAAAAACATAATTATAGGAACTGGTTAGGTAATAATATATTTGTTTTAAGAAAAGAAAGAAAAAGCTTCCATTACTTCTGGATTATTGAACATATTTGTCCTAAAAAGTAATAAATCTATTGTTATTACCTGATAATATATAACTGAACAAGAATTTCCTTATTTCACTTATATATTCTAAGGCTATATGAATCAGAAGTAATAAGAAATATAACTGGAATGTAACATGATCCCACACGGTGTGTGACTATCAGAATGCAGTTACATTTACTTATAAATACAGGTTTTTTTATAGAGAACCATCTCTTAGTATAATAAATGAAGAGATATCAGGAATTAGGATGTCAGTCCATTGAATCTTCTTGGTCCATGGATGATGTGGCATAACGGCCTCTTTTGTGAGAATGATGATTCCCATTTTGTTCTGAAATTTTCTGAGTGCTGCCTGAAGGTGAAGATGATGCCATTCTTCTGTGTGTGGGAGAGTTGCTGCTTGTGGGTTCTGTCAGATTTAATTTTAAAAGGGTTTGTTGTAGTTCATCTGCTGATCTGCTTCTGTAAATTGTACCTTGGTAGTTAAATCTGACTGAAAAGGGGAAGCCCCATTGATACATAATGTTGTGGCGTTGCAGTTCCATTAGTTGGGGTTTCATGGATCGTCTTTTAGTAATAGTAAGTTGGGATAGGTCAGCAAAAATTTGATAATTGTGTCCTTGAAAATTAAGTTCCTTTTTTTCTCTTGCAGCAATTAGTATTTGTTCTTTCGTTCTGTAATAATAAAATTTTGTGATTATATCACGTGGGGGTCCATCTTTCTTTTTGGCTGTGAGGGCTCTGTGTACTCCGTCCACTTCTAAACGTTCAATAGGGATATCTGGCTTTAGTTCTTGTAATAGAGCAGTAATAGTAGATTGCAGGTCTGTCACAGTTTCAGGTATTCCCCTTATGCTCAAGTTTGAACGTCTGGCTCTATTTTTGTATTCTTCGAGCTTAGTTTGAAGTATTAAATTCTCTTCTTTTAATTGTTCCAATTCTGTTATATTTACTTGGGTTGTAATTTCAATTTCATTCATTTTTATTTCTAGGGCTGCGGTGCGGTTTCCCAGCTCTCTTATTTCTTTGGTTAGGCTTTTTGTTATTTGGTCTGAGGTTTGTTTTAAAGCCTTATGAAGCATCTTTTCAAATTGTAATAATATTACTGGGGATGCTGAGGAGGCTTGTGGAGAAGTTTGTGAGAGGATTTGTTCTGTATCTGACTCAAATGGAGAGTCTTGCTCTGACATTTTCTGTCTGTGAGAGCGCCCTGATGCTGTATCTTGTGAGGTGACTGGAGCTGCTTTAGTTGCAGTGAGTGCCTGTGAGCTCTTTGTGAGGTGATTTTTATTTCTGCCACGGTTTCCTCCCAGTACCATATTTCCTGCCCAAACTTTCACAGTTTGTTCCCTGGGGCAAAGAGGTTCAAATGGATACCTTTTGAGCCTGCAGGCTCCGCTTTGTCCTTCTCTTCTCTCCTCAGCGGTGTGGAGCTCTAACAATGCATGTCTGCTTCGCTAGGCTCCGCCCATCTCCCCGAACTGGTACATTTTTAACGTGTTTAGCTCCAGCCAAAAAAATCTATTTTAAGCTTTTTGGAAAACATAGGGAAGGGCTATCACCCCCGTGACATTTGTTTTGCTGTCTGTGATCCTCTTCAGAAGATTTCACCTCACTTTTTGTCCCAATGACAAATGTTTTTTAAAAATTTGGGGTTTTTAGTGAAACAAGGATTGGTGATAAAGCATCAGTGTAAAAGAGAAATTTTTTTCCCTTTTTAACTCTTATGCCCCGTACACACGGTCGGATTTTCTGATGGAAAATGTCCGATCGGAGCGTGTTGTCAGAAATTCCGACCGTGTGTGGGCTCCATCGGACATTTTCCATCGGATTTTCCGACACACAAAGTTGGAGAGCAGGAGATAAAATTTTCCGACAACAAAATCCGTTGTCGGAAATTCCGATTGTGTGTACACAAATCCGATGGACAAAGTGCCACGCATGCTCAGAATAAATAAAGAGATGAAAGCTATTGGCCACTGCCCCGTTTATAGTCCCGACGTACGTGTTTTACGTCACTGCGTTTAGAACGATCGGATTTTCCGACAACTTTGTGTGACCGTGTGTAGACAAAACAAGTTTAAGCCAAACATCCGTCGGAAAAAATCCTAGGATTTTGTTGTCGGAATGTCCGAACAAAGTCCGACCATGTGTACGCCCTATTACAGGAGAAAATTTCCCTTCCTAGGGGTAGATTTCATCTCACTTCCTGTTGTCTCCTTCCGTTTGCAAGTAGGAGTCGTTTGTAAGTTTGATGTTTGAAAGTAGGGGCCTGCCCTATATACTCAGCAGAAATTTGGGCCTTAGGTGTTGTTGTGTCCACAACACTGTAAGCCCTCACAGGGCCCTGCTGTGAAATATTAGATCAAGTATTGTAATTACATGCCCCTGTTGAACAGGGGCAGAAAAATTAGGCCTTTGGTGGTGGTGGTGGTGCTGCTGATGCCACAACACTGTAAGTCCTCACAGTTACTCTTGGTGGGTACAGAAACGGGCCCTGCTGTGAAATATTAGATAAAGAATTCTAATTAAATGTCCCTGTTGAACAGGGGCTGAAAAATTGGGCCTTAGGCACTGGTGCTGGTGCCACAACACTGCAACCCCTCACAGATACTCTAGTTGGAGCGCAGGAACTAGCCCTGCTGCAAAGAATTGCATCAAAATTGTAATTACACGCCCCTGGTAAACAGGGGCTGAAAATTGGGGCTTGGGCACTGGTGCTGTTGCCACAGCACTGCAACCCCTCACAGATACTGTAGTTGGAGCGCAGGAAATAGCCCTGCTGCAAAGAATTGCATCAAAAATTGTAATTACATGCCCCTGTTAAACAGGGGCTGAAAAATTGGGCCTAAGGCACTGGTGGCATCACCCAGAACGAAAAATGTTCTTACAAGCTATCAGCATGATCATTGAGGAGGAAGAGGATAATTACTCAGCATAACAGGATAGTCACTCAGCATCAGCATAGGCAGTCTTTGAAGGGATCTGACATTTCAAAAAAATTATTTGGTTACATCAGCATCAGGTGCTTGGTAGCTGGTGGTGATTCAAGACTGATTCATGTTTATAAAGGTCAGTCGATCGACTGAGTCGGTGGACAGACGCACCCTGTGATCGGTTACAAAGCCTCCAGCAGTACTGAATGTGCGTTCCGAAAGAACGCTGGATGCAGGACAGGCCAGTAGCTTAATTGCATACTGTGCAAGCTCTGGCCAGTGATCCATCCTCAAGATCCAGTAACCCAGAGGATTTTCGGTGGGAAAGGTGTCCAAGTCAGATCTTGCCCCTAGGTATTCCTGCACCATGTAAAACAGACGCTGGCGATGGTTGCTGGAACCGATCATACCTTGGGGCTGCGGACTAAAAAATTGTCTGAACGCATCGGTCAGATGGCCACCTTCTCCACCGCTCCTTCTTTGACTGATCGAAGCCTCAGCAACACGTTGTCCAGAAACAGGAGTTTGTAACCTCCCAGTCTCTGGGAACACGTTGCACAGACCTTTCTGCAAGGCCTCCCGAAGATGTTTCATCCTCTGCTCCCACTACGACGGCAACATAAGGTCCACGACCTAACCCTTGTAACGTGGATCAAGGAGGGTTGCCAGCCAGTATTGTTAATTCTCCTTGATACCACGAATATGAGGATCCTTCCGCAGGCTTCGCAAGATTAGGGAAGCCATGCAGCGTAGGTTTGCTGAGGCATTCAATCCGGAGTCCTCTGGGTCACTAAGGATGACATGATCCGCAGCCACCTCCTCCCAGCCACGTACAAGTCCATGTGTTTCTTGGGACTGTAAATGATCCCTGAAAGACTGCTGCTGATGCTGAGTGCCAGGCTCCACCTCCATACTGACACAATCCTCCTCCTCCTCCTCCTCTCCCTGTGTGATCGGCGGGCACGCAGGAACACTTTCTGGATAAAGGGGGCATTGAAAGCTAAGGAAGTCCTCCTCTTCCTGCCTCTGTTCTGCCTCAAGTGCCCTGTCCATTATTCCATGCAGCGTGTGCTCCAACAGGTGGACAAGGGGGACAGTGTCACTGATGCATGCACTGTCACTGCTCACCATCCTCGTGGCCTCCTCAAATGGTGACAGCACAGTGCATGCATCCCTGATCATCGCCCACTGGCGTGGGGAAAAAAAAAACAATCTCCCCTGACCCTGTCCTGGTGCCATAGTCGCACAGGTGCTCATTGATGGCCCTCTGCTGCATGTGCAGCCACTGCAGCATGGCCAATGTTGAGTTCCACCTGGTGGGCATGTCACAGATTAGGCGGTTCTTGGGCAAGTTAAATTCCTTTTGGAGGTCTGCCAGCCGAGCACTGGCATTATATGACCGGCGGAAATGCACACAGACTTTCCTGGCCTGCCTCAGGACATCCTGTAAGCCCAGGTACCTGCCCAAGAACCGCTGCACCACCAAGTTAAGGACGTGAGCCAAACAGGGCACATGGGCCATTTGTCCCTGTCAGAGGGCGGAGAGGAGGTTGGTGCCATTGTTGCAAACCACCATTCCTGCCTTAAGTTGGCACGGTGTCAACCACCTCTAAACCTGCCCCTGCAGAGCTGACAGAACCTCTGCCCCAGTGTGGCTTCTGTCCCCCAAGCACATCAGCTCAAGCACCGCATGTCATCTTTTGGCCTGCGTACTTGTGTAGCCCCTTGAACGCCTACGGAGCACCGCTGGTTCCGAGGACAAAGCACAGGAAGAGGCCATGGAAGAAGAAGAAGAGGAGGGGGTGGAGGAGAGAGGTGTGGCAGAATCACTATTAGTGGCATTTTGGAGGCATGGTGGCGGAACAACCTCCAACACTACTGCACCTTGTCCTGCATCCTTCCCAGCTGCCAGAAGAGTCACCCAATACGCCGTGAAACTTAGGTAACGTTCCTGTCCATGCCTGCTGGACCATGAGTCAGCGGTAATATGCAGCTTACCGCTGACCGCCCTGTCCAGCGAGGCCAAGACATTGCCTTCCACATGCCGGTAGAGAGCCGGAATCTCCTTCTGTGAGAAAAAGTGACCTGCCACTGAGGAACCGCACATTCCACAAACTCACGGAAGGGGGCAGAGTCTACCAACTGAAAAGGAAGTAGTTGAGGTGCAATTTTGCCAAGCTAGCATTCAACTGCTGGGCATGTGGATGGCTGGGAGCGAACTTCATTTTGCGGTGCAGCAGCTGGGGCAGGGAAATTTGCCTGGTACAATCTGACGTCGGTGTACCGATAGCAGGTTGCCCGCAAGTACTTGGCTGTGACACACCTAATTCTACACCTTCATTCCTCTCAGTGCAGGTCTCAGAGAGGACTGAAGGTATACTGGGGTTGTAGATCCTAGTCGATGAGGAGTAAGGAGAGGTCCTCTTTGTTTTTTGGTGTCGGTCTTTTAGACACGCTTGCCAATGAACTGCATGGCAGGTCAACATATGTCTGGTCAAGTATGTGGTGCCCAAGCGGGAGATGCTTTGGCCATGCGAGATACGCTTGAGACATATGTTGCAAATACCAGCGTTGGGATCTTATGCACTCGTCTCAAAAATGGCCCACACCAAAGAACTTTTGGAATAATGCACAGAGACATGCGGAGCTCTGCGGTGTGATGCAGTCAGTGTGCTGCCCTTAGGCTGGCCCCTGGAGGGCATCCTGCCTCGTCGGTGATGTGCCTCCTCCTCCTCCTCTCTCCTATCAGGCACCCACGTTGAGTCAGTGACCTCATCATCCCCTCCCTCCTCATCACTGGAGCAAACCTGGCAGTAAGCTGCAGAAGGGGGAACATGACTGCCAGATTGCTGTCCTTCTTGGGCACTCCCTCTGTCTGTGCTCACGTTACTGTCTTCATCTAGCTCAGTATCATCATCAGAGCCTTCTAAACGCTGGGCATCCTCCTGGAGCATGTACCCAACACTGTGGTCAAACAGTTCGAGGGACTCCTCAGGAGGACATGGTGGGGCTAGGGAAGGAATCACTGATGCCATTGAGCTGAGGGAAGAGGCCGCGTTGGAAGCTGCTTTGCCAGACAAAGTACCCTGAGCATGGGTGAGAGAGGACGAGGAGGATGATGACAGCTTGGTCATCCACTCGACCAAGTCTTCCACATGTTGTGGCTCAACAGGGCCAGCTGCCGAAAAAAAGGCCAAGCGTGTCCCACGGCCACGTGCTGATGAGGATGCACCGTGTCCACGACCAGCACTGTTGCCTCTAGACACAGAGCCTGCTTGCCCTCTTTTATTGGCTTGTGACAGTCTGCCTCTCCTTGTTGGCCTTCCAGACATACTAATGGCCTACAGTGAGATGTAGCTGCACTAAGCTGGGATATATATATATATATATATATATATATATATATATATATATATACTGATACTGCAGCTAGCAAAATCAACTGCCTGCTTGTAGTATTATTAGTATGAGAACACCACCAATCTTCTACAGGTAGCTTTAGCTGAACACTGTGCAGAGGTCACACTACACTAACTTGTAGCTTTAGCTGAACTCTGTGCAGAGGTCGCACTACACTAACTTGTAGCTTTAGTTGAACACTGTGCAGAGGACGCACTACACTAACTTGTAGCTTTAGCTGAACACTGTGCAGAGGATGCACTACAATAACGTTTAAATAATGTAGCTGCCTGCAGTAGTGATAGGATCAGGAAAACACCACCAACCTTCTACAGGTAGCTTTAGTTGAACACTGTACAGAGGTAGCAATACACTAACGTGTAAATATTTTAGCTGCCTGCAGTAGTGATAGGATCAGGAAAACACCACCAACCTTCTACAGGTAGCTTTAGCTGAACACTGTGCAGAGGTCGCACTACAATAACGTGTAAATAATGTAGCTGCCTGCAGTAGTGATAGGATCAGGAAAACACCACCAACCTTCTAAAGGTAGCTTTAGCTGAATACTGTGCAGAGGTCGCACTACACTAACTTGGAGCTTTAGCTGAACACTGTGCAGAGGTTGCACTACACTAACTTGTAGCTTTAGCTGAACACTGTGCAGAGGACGCACTACACTAACGTTTAAATTATGTAGCTGCCTGCGGTAGGGATAGGATCAGGAAAACACCACCAACCTTCTACAGGTAGCTTTAGCTGAACACTGTGCAGCGGTCTCACTACACTAACGTGTAAATAATGTAGCTGCCTGCGGTAGTGATAGGATCAGGAAAACAACACCAACCTTCTGCAGGTAGCTTTAGCTGAACACTGTGCAGAGGTTGCACTACACTAACTTGTAGCTTTAGCTGAGCACTGTGCAGAGGTCGCACTACACTAACTTGTAGCTTTAGCTGAACACTGTGCAGAGGTCGCACTACACTAACGTGTAAATAATGTAGCTGCCTGCGGTAGTGATAGGATCAGGAAAACAACACAACCTTCTACAGGTAGCTTTAGCTGAACACTGCGCAGTGGTCTCACTACACTAACGTGTAAATAATGTAGCTGCCTGCGGTAGTGATAGGATCAGAAAAACACCACCAACCTTCTACAGGTAGCTTTAGCTGAACACTGTGCAAAGGTCGCACTACACTAACTTGTAGCTTTAGCTGAACACTGTGCAGAGATCACACTACACTAACTTGGAGCTTTAGCTGAACACTGTGCAGAGGTCGAACTACACTAACTTGTAGCTTTATCTGAACACTGTGCAGAGGTCTCACTACACTAACTTGGAGCTTTAGCTGAACACTGTGCACAGGTCGCACTACACTAACTTGTAGCTTTAGCTGAACACTGTGCAGAGGATGCACTACACTAACTTGTAGCTTTAGCTGAACACTGTGCAGAGGATGCACTACACTAACGTTTAAATAATGTAGCTGCCTGCAGTAGTGATAGGATCAGGAAAACACCACCAACCTTCTACAGGTAGCTTTAGGTGAATACTGTGCAGAGGTCGCACTACACTATAGTGTAAATAATGTAGTTGCCTGCGGTAGTGATAGGATCAGGAAAACACCACCAACCTTCTACAGGTAGCTTTAGTTGAACACTGTACAGAGGTCGCAATACACTAACGTGTAAATATTTTAGCTGCCTGCAGTAGTGATAGGATCAGGAAAACACCACCAACCTTCTACAGGTAGCTTTAGCTGAACACTGTGCAGAGGTCGCAATACACTAACGTGTAAATATTTTAGCTGCCTGCGGTAGTGATAGGATCAGGAAAACACCACCAACCTTCTACAGGTAGCTTTAGCTAAACACTGTGCAGAGGTCACACTACACTAACTTGGAGCTTTAGCTGAACACTGTGCAGAGGTCGAACTACACTAACTTGTAGCTTTATCTGAACACTGTGCAGAGGTCTCACTACACTAACTTGGAGCTTTAGCTGAACACTGTGCACAGGTCGCACTACACTAACTTGTAGCTTTAGCTGAACACTGTGCAGAGGATGCACTACACTAACTTGTAGCTTTAGCTGAACACTGTGCAGAGGATGCACTACACTAATGTTTAAATAATGTAGCTGCCTGCAGTAGTGATAGGATCAGGAAAACACCACCAACCTTCTACAGGTAGCTTTAGGTGAATACTGTGCAGAGGTCGCACTACACTAACGTGTAAATAATGTAGCTGCCTGCGGTAGTGATAGGATCAGGAAAACACCACCAACCTTCTACAGGTAGCTTTAGTTGAACACTGTACAGAGGTCGCAATACACTAACGTGTAAATATTTTAGCTGCCTGCAGTAGTGATAGGATCAGGAAAACACCACCAACCTTCTACAGGTAGCTTTAGCTGAACACTGTGCAGAGGTCGCACTACAATAACGTGTAAATAATGTAGCTGCCTGCAGTAGTGATAGGATCAGGAAAACACCACCAACCTTCTACAGGTAGCTTTAGCTGAATACTGTGCAGAGGTCGCACTACACTAACTTGGAGCTTTAGCTGAACACTGTGCAGAGGTCGCACTACACTAACTTGTAGCTTTAGCTGAACACTGTGCAGAGGTCGCACTACGCTAACTTGTAGCTTTAGCTGAACACTGTGCAGCGGTCTCACTACACTAACGTGTAAATAATGTAGCTGCCTGCGGTAGTGATAGGATCAGGAAAACAACACCAACCTTCTGCAGGTAGCTTTAGCTGAACACTGTGCAGAGGTTGCACTACACTAACTTGTAGCTTTAGCTGAACACTGTGCAGAGGTCGCACTACACTAACTTGTAGCTTTAGCTGAACACTGTGCAGAGGTCGCACTACACTAATGTGTAAATAATGTAGCTGCCTGCGGTAGTGATAGGATCAGGAAAACAACACAACCTTCTACAGGTAGCTTTAGCTGAACACTGCGCAGAGGTCTCACTACACTAACGTGTAAATAATGTAGCTGCCTGCGGTAGTGATAGGATCAGGAAAACACCACCAACCTTCTACAGGTAGCTTTAGCTGAATACTGTGCAGAGGTCGCACTACACTAACTTGGAGCTTTAGCTGAACACTGTGCAGAGGTCGAACTACACTAACTTGTAGCTTTATCTGAACACTGTGCAGAGGTCTCACTACACTAACTTGGAGCTTTAGCTGAACACTGTGCACAGGTCGCACTACACTAACTTGTAGCTTTAGCTGAACACTGTGCAGAGGATGCACTACACTAACTTGTAGCTTTAGCTGAACACTGTGCAGAGGATGCACTACACTAATGTTTAAATAATGTAGCTGCCTGCAGTAGTGATAGGATCAGGAAAACACCACCAACCTTCTACAGGTAGCTTTAGGTGAATACTGTGCAGAGGTCGCACTACACTAACGTGTAAATAATGTAGCTGCCTGCGGTAGTGATAGGATCAGGAAAACACCACCAACCTTCTACAGGTAGCTTTAGTTGAACACTGTACAGAGGTCGCAATACACTAACGTGTAAATATTTTAGCTGCCTGCAGTAGTGATAGGATCAGGAAAACACCACCAACCTTCTACAGGTAGCTTTAGCTGAACACTGTGCAGAGGTCGCACTACAATAACGTGTAAATAATGTAGCTGCCTGCAGTAGTGATAGGATCAGGAAAACACCACCAACCTTCTACAGGTAGCTTTAGCTGAATACTGTGCAGAGGTCGCACTACACTAACTTGGAGCTTTAGCTGAACACTGTGCAGAGGTCGCACTACACTAACTTGTAGCTTTAGCTGAACACTGTGCAGAGGTCGCACTACGCTAACTTGTAGCTTTAGCTGAACACTGTGCAGCGGTCTCACTACACTAACGTGTAAATAATGTAGCTGCCTGCGGTAGTGATAGGATCAGGAAAACAACACCAACCTTCTGCAGGTAGCTTTAGCTGAACACTGTGCAGAGGTTGCACTACACTAACTTGTAGCTTTAGCTGAACACTGTGCAGAGGTCGCACTACACTAACTTGTAGCTTTAGCTGAACACTGTGCAGAGGTCGCACTACACTAATGTGTAAATAATGTAGCTGCCTGCGGTAGTGATAGGATCAGGAAAACAACACAACCTTCTACAGGTAGCTTTAGCTGAACACTGCGCAGAGGTCTCACTACACTAACGTGTAAATAATGTAGCTGCCTGCGGTAGTGATAGGATCAGGAAAACACCACCAACCTTCTACAGGTAGCTTTAGCTGAATACTGTGCAGAGGTCGCACTACACTAACTTGGAGCTTTAGCTGAACACTGTGCAGAGGTCGCACTACACTAACTTGTAGCTTTAGCTGAACACTGTGCAGAGGACGCACTACACTAACGTTTAAATTATGTAGCTGCCTGCGGTAGTGATAGGATCAGGAAAACAACACAACCTTCTACAGGTAGCTTTAGCTGAACACTGCGCAGAGGTCTCACTACACTAACGTGTAAATAATGTAGCTGCCTGCGGTAGTGATAGGATCAGGAAAACACCACCAACCTTCTACAGGTAGCTTTAGCTGAATACTGTGCAGAGGTCGCACTACACTAACTTGGAGCTTTAGCTGAACACTGTGCAGAGGTCGCACTACACTAACTTGGAGCTTTAGCTGAACACTGTGCAGAGGTCGAACTACACTAACTTGTAGCTTTAGCTGAACACTGTGCAGAGGTCGCACTACACTAACTTGAAGCTTTAGCTGAACACTGTGCACAGGTCGCACTACACTAACTTGTAGCTTTAGCTGAACACTGTGCAGAGGTCGCACTTCACTAACTTGTAGCTTTAGCTGAACACTATGCAGAGGTCACACTACACTAACTTGTAGCTTTACCTGAACACTGTGCAGAGGTCGCACTACACTAACTTGTAGCTTTAGCTGAGCACTTTGCAGAGGTCGCACTACACTAACTTGTAGCTTTAGCTGAACACTGTGCAGAGGTCGCACTACACTAAAAAATAATGTAGCTGCCTGCGGTAGTGATAGGATCAGAAAAACACCACCAATCTTCTACAGGTAGCTTTAGGTGCACACTGTGCAGAGGATGCACTACACTAACTGTAAATACTGTAGCTATTAGGACGAATAGGATCAGAAAAACACCAGCAATTTTCTTCAAATACTGTAACAACACCTGCCTGCCTGTCAGTAGGAAGATAATAACAGGAACGGATCTAGCTAAGCTGAATACAGTGTATATATATATATATATATATATATATATATATATATATATACACAACACCTGGGATGCATATATATACACAATACACTGTAAGTGCAGCTAACTGACTGACTGTCCTGCCTAATCTATCTAACTGAAATCAAATGACACTGTCTCTATCTCTCAACACCGGAACACACTACACAGGGCCGACGTGCAGGCGGCCTTATATATTGTGGGGCGTGTACTAAAGCCCCTGAGCCATAATTGGCCAAAGCCACCCTGGCTTTGGCCAATTACAGCTCTCTGCACAGATGGCGATGTGATTGGCCAAGCATGTGGGTCATAGTGCATGCTTGGCCAATCATCAGCCAGCAATGCACTTCAATGTCGCAGTGAATTAAGGGCCGTGACGCGCCACTCGAATTTGTCACGAATGGCCCATATCGTTCGCAATTTGGTGAACGATCGAACAAACGATGTTCGAGTCAAACATGGGTTCGACTCGAACACGAAGCTCATCCCTAGTTATAACATACAACGTCAGAAGTGACGTAATGTTGAATAGTTTTGTATGTATTTTTGTTTCTGAGCTTGCGTAGTCTTACTCTTACGTTTTTTTGTCTGAAAGCCATACTAATGAAACGAAAATCGAATGTTGAGTTCACATCCGACAAAAATTTTATAGTCTGCACATCTAGCTTTTGTCTGACGAAAAAGCGAAACCGGCTGTCAAAAGCACTGTACTAACGAAAATCGTCAGACAGCTTGTTGTACAAATTTTTACATCCGATTTACGTACCGTGTGTACGGGCCTTTACTCGTGTTTGTTACAAGTTTGATCTTTGTGCACCATGAGGTCCTGCTTTCTGCCAGTAAAAGCCTTCTCTGTAGCTTGCTGTCCTAGGGTGACAATGTTACTGTGGGATGTATGCTTCCATTGTGGACTTAAATCTGATATGGCGACTCACAGGGTTTGGTGTCTTCAAATTAAAGCGGTAGTAAACCGCACCTTTAAAAAAAATATAAATCCTGCAAGACAAGGGCATAATGTGCTAGTGTGCATTGCATACTAGCACATTATGAAATACTTACCTAAGAATTAAGCCCTCCAGTGGTGCGCTGTCACTGCTGACAGTGCTTTCATTTTAACTTGGTCTTCCTTCCGGGTTCGAGTGCTCTAGCTATCTGATTGGCTGAGCCATGATGACGTCACTCCCATGCACAAGAATGCGTCTTCAGAGCGCATGTGCCGGTGTCACATTGCATGCAGTGTGAATATCTCCTAAACAGTGCAAGTTTAGGAGATATTCACTGCACCTACAGGTAAACTATATTATAGGCTCACCTGTAGGTAAAAGTAAAAAAAAAGAAGACTTTACTACCATTTTAATACAATACAGATGTGGGGACACAAACCATATTTGTTATAAAAAAAAAGTATAGTTTATTGGTCAAATACAAAATCTAAAAGCATTTTTTGATCACATTAAGAGGTCTGAGGACATATTATCCATATCAATAAACATAACCTAATCATAATTACAGAAATCATGATGTGACTGGTGAACCAAGAAACAGGTGTCTATAAAGAATCTCAATGCATTTTGCGAGATTACATTCGCTTCCTCAGGAGAAATACTATTAATTACTACCACTTTAAAGCTTCCTGAGTAAGCTTACCACAGCACTCTGTACACCCACACATATTCATATCCATGAATAAAACCTGCATATTTATGAACTGGTGTGTATGAACTGGTGTCTCCCCCCTTCAATCCATAGGTGCATGTCTCCTAAACAAGAAAAAGCCTCTGAGATCAACAGGGATGTGCACGAATATGTAAGTTCTAAAATGGACCCTTTAATGAACGTGTTTTTTTTTATATGAAGGGAGAATACATGCATTTAACTCTTGTAAACTTGCTGCTGCAGACAGTAAGCAAGTTGTTTCCTGTTGTGAACAAGGCTTGTGCCGAAACACATCAGCCATAATTTTTATCATGGTCCTATGGAAATAAAGACTTAAGACTGAATCTCCAGAAGTTTCGGCTTTCCTATGTTCGTACTCGTGATAAAGTTATTGGATGCGGGAGGGACATCCTCAGCCAGAGCACCTGGATCGGGTGTGCCATTAATCATTACACATTTGGCTTTCACTGTTCAGAGCGGTATATCTCTGTGTTGGACAAGTTGTTTCCTTAGCCAGAGGGAATTCTTGGGATTATGGGCTCATGCATGTCACTGCATACATGCCAAGATCAGATAGACCAAATAGGATTGTAGCCACAACTGCCAGAAGAATTGTTCAGGATACAAAGAAAACCCCCCTAGGTAACCTCAGGAAAAATACAGGCTGCTCTGTAAAAAAGACGGTGTGGTTGTTTTTAATCACTTCTTCAGCCCAGAAGGATTTACCCCCTTAATGACTAGGCCATTTTTTGCAAGACGGCATTGCGTGGCTTTAACTGACATTTGCTCGCTCATGCGATGTTGTACACAAACAAAATGTATGTCCTTTTTTCCCACAAATAGAGCTTTCTTTTGGTGGTATTTGATGAACTCTGCGGTTATTATTTTTTGAGCTATAAACAAAAAAATAGAGAAAATTTTGAAAAAAAAAAATGTTTATTTTACTTTTTGCTATAATAAATATCCCCTCCCCAGAAAAAAAAATCAGTTTAGGCCAATATGTATTCTTCTACATATATTTGGTAACAAAATCGCAATAAGCGTATAATAATTGGTTTATGCAAAAGTTATAGCGTTTACAAAATTGGGGATATATTTATAGCATTTTTATAATATTTTTTTTTTTTTACTAGTAATGGCGGTGATCAGTTATTTTTGGCGGGACTGCAACATTGCGGCACAAAATGGCACAAAAAAGCTTGGTGAGGCATGTCAAGGTGTGATCGGGCATATTGTAATCAGGTTTTTTTGCGCAGTAAAGTATTCTTTCTGGCAACACTACCATGCAGCTATCATCGCATTCTGCTTCTAAAAATAAACATACTGTCTTTTTCCAAAGCAGCCCATATTTCTCCTGAGGTTACCTGTGGGGATTTCTTTGTATCCTGAACAATTCTTCTGGCAGTTTTGGCTGCAATCTTACTCGGTCTACCTGGTCTTGGCTTGGCATCAAGAGATTCCTGAATTTTTCCATTTCTTAATAAGTGCTTCAAGTGCTTTTCTGTCTTTATAAAGTTCCATTACCTTGTTACGGAAATCATTTGACAGTTCTATTCTGCTCCCCATGGCTCAGTATCTAGCTTGCTCAGTGCATTCACATGAGAGCTAACAAACTCATTGACGATTTATACACAGACACGAATTGCAGTTCAACCCCTTCACGCCAACGTAACGCAAATATGCCCCCTTGGATTCAAGGGGTTGTACCATTTTTTAGAGCCAATGGTTGGCTTTCTTATGATAACAATCGATGCAACTAAGCAGCAGCTTGATCATTATCACAAGCAGGGGGGGGGACGCCCCCCCTCCCACCACCTTTCACGGCTCACCCGGGCTCTCCCATCCCACGAGGCCCAAGCAACCAGCTGGCACGTCTGCCGGCTGGCCAGAGACCCAAACAATGCTGGAATCAGCTTTGATCAGGTCTCTGATCAAGTAACCCGGAAGCAATGCATGATTTCACTTCCGGTTTACAGAAGCATTAAAAGCACCAAATGAAAAAAAATTTACAGTATTCAAAATAGCCAAACTTGGCTATTTGAATGCTTTTAAGCATAAAGGAGGGATTTAGGGTCTTATAGATCCCAGATCCCTCCATAAAGAGTACCTGTCACTGCCTATTACTGTTACAGGGGATGTTCCCATTCCTTGTGACAGCAATAAAAGTGATACAAAATAAATAATTAAAGGGACAGTGTAAAAATAAAAAAGTAAAATAAAAGAAAAAAGAAAAAAAAATTTTAAGCGCCCATCCCTACATGCTCGCGCAAAGAAGCAAACACATATGTAAGTCGCGCCCGCAAATGTAAGCAGTGTTCAAAGCACACATGTGAGGTATTGCCGCGATCATTAGAGTGAATATTTCTAGTGCAAGACCTCCTCTGTAACTTTAAACTGGTAACCTCTAGAAATTGATAAAGTATCATCTATGGAGATTTTTAAGTACCGTAGTTAGTCGCCATTCCATGAGTGTGCACAAATTTAACGCATGACAGGTATCTATTTACTCAGCGTAATGTCATCTTTTGCATTATAAAAAAAATTGGGCTAACTTTACTGTTTTGTTTTAATTCATGAAAATGTATTTCTTCCAAAAAAATTGCATTTGAAAGACCCCTGCACAAATACAGTGTGACATAAACTATTGCAACGACTGGCATTTTATTCTCTAGGGTCATATATAATTTTTGGGGGATGTAGGTAATTTTCTAGCAAAAAATACTGATTTTAACTTGTAAGCAACAAGTGTCAGAAAAAGGCTTAGGCATAAAGGGGTTAAAAAGCCACAGAGGTGGGAAATTAACCTTTAATTGTCATTTTAACCTGTGTGTGTGTATGTCACCTTGTGTGTCTTTACCAAGGCCAAACATTCCAGGATATATAAACCTTTGATCAGGGCCATTTGGGTGATTTCTGTTATCATTACGGTTTTAAAAGGAGCCAAACAACTATGTGATAACAAATGGCTTCACATAATTACTATCCTTAAATAAAAGCCAGTTTTTTGGCATGATCAGTCATATTTTAATATCAATGCCAAAATTTCATGATTTCTGCCAATGTATGCAAACTTTTAAGCACATGTCCAAAACCTTTGTGTGGGTATGTTTCTGCATTTGGAATGAAAAGGCTGCAAGCTACTTTGAAAACCTCTACCTCTACCTCTACTACTAAGCCCAGTCAGAGTGAAACATGTCAGAGGGGCATGGACAAGATGCTGGGACTGTAGTTGAAGCCTTGTCTGTTCACCAGTGTGTGTGGCTGCACCCCCCAGTTTGCCATTGCAGTTGAAACATGCTCCTGGAGGGGCTAGCACCCACTGTGGAAGGGGAACGATGAAAGTACGAGAAGGAGGCTTTTGAGTGGAGCTCTCTTTTCCACATGGTCACAATACAAAATGAAGGCCAATGGTCATCCAATGGAAACCTTTTACTCAGGCTTGTTAATGGCCGAATTACCTTCAAAATAAAAGTTAGGGGTGCTGTAGTGGACAATACTGATGTATGCGAAAAAGACTTCCTTCTCCAAAATATAACCCTCAACCATAGTAATAATAAAATGTAGGGGAAAAAAAGACTACGTTTATTCTCATTTTTCTTTCATTAGTTTCATATAAAACAAAAATATCTTAGGTGTGGCACAACGTGTGTAGAAACTTGAGTTGCCTCTAGCCAAAGAGGTTAATGACAGAATATATGTTCAATGTAACAAATATAAAATAAAAAATATTACCATTTTTTTCCATTTTAGCAAATGTGGCCAGTCACATTATTTATGTAAATGTTTTTATTCCTATTATTTGCATGAATGTATTTTGTTTAGCTGCCTCAGCTGTCCAAATGGTTTAGTAGCAACTATGCCCCAAGTAAAATATAACGTTAATGTTCAGTTAGTGTTTATTTTCTCCTTTATCTTTCCACGGTCCAGTTACAGCTTCTATCTAAAACACATTATTGCTTTGCCTCAGTGAGTTAGCGATCCTGCAATATCATTTACAGCTTGGTTGCAAATGTTTTAATACTATATGCACTTTTTAATTAGACCAATTTCCTTCATGCTGAAAAATGTGCTAAGGATAGACAGTATTCTTTACAGAAGGTCAATGTACACAATGTGCTGGATCATCTGCTTCTGATAAGTAACAAAATGCCATTATATGTCAATAAACATTAGTTGCCTATAGT
The DNA here is from genome assembly GCA_037952925.1 of Lithobates clamitans. Taxonomy (NCBI): domain Eukaryota; kingdom Metazoa; phylum Chordata; class Amphibia; order Anura; family Ranidae; genus Lithobates; species Lithobates clamitans. The sequence continues at coordinate 4,354,390 of JBBGZY010000353.1, forward strand.
GATTTCTTTTAACATTTACTGTTTTTTGTATTTTATTTTGAGTTGGACTTTTAACAGGGGATAGAAAAGGGTTTCATTGAGAAAGGAGCCTTAAATGTGATACATTCTTATTGTAGGCACATACAATTGTGAGAAAAATTTGGGAACACTTGTGAATGTCCCCAATATTTACATGAAAGGCTTCTACAGGGTCATCTGATCTTTGTGCATTATTGTCTAATTTCTATATCTTTATAGAGCAAATAGTTTAAATAATCAATGACACTAATTAAATAAGTATGCAACTATATTCAGTAATAGGTTGGGCTGCCTTTATGGGCAATAATCTTAATCTGAATAATTGAAGTATTTTGGCCAACTCCCACATACAGCTGTGTTTCACTTTGTACATATTTTAATCATTTGTTGCTAAAATGGCTTGCTTCACAAAATACCATAGCATGTCAATGAGATTAAGTTTGGGGTTCTATTTTGGTCTTGTTTGTTATTTGTTATTGATCTATATTGGTCTAAAATATGGAATTTCTTCTGTATCAAATACTCTTTAAGTATTTACTTTCACATTTTGGATATCATCCAAGCTTCATGGCTTCATGGTACTACTTTTGATTTTTAAATCACAGACAGACTCTGAAGATCTGCAATAAATAACTTGTTACATCTTATAACAAATTTGTTCTTATTGACTGCAAGACAACCAGGATCTAAAGCATCGTTGTAATCCCATACTATTTTTTACCTTCTGGGATTAGGTTTTGGTATCAGTGCTTTGTTTTCTTTGAATATAGCTCAGTGTACATTTCTCAAAATATTCAACAATTTCCTCAGTAATCCAGTAGTTCTATGGACCATTTATATAATGTTCATCAAAAATATTCTTTTTTGGACAGCAGTACTATACTGACTAAAAACAGTCTTTTTGCTCAGCATTTTTCTAAAGCTCCATAGTTATTATAAAGTGCAAGGGATGCCCACAAATATCTAGCTTTCTCTAATGCCACGTACACACGATCAGACATTCCGAAGACGAAATCCTGGATTTATTTCCAATGGATGTTGGCTCAAACTTGTCTTGCAGACACACGGTCGCACAAATGTTGTCGTAAATTCTGATCGCCAAGAACGCGGTGACGTACAACATGGACGACAAGCCGAGAAAAAAGTTCAATAGCCAGTCACGCGATCAGAATTTACAACAACAGAGTTTGTTGTCGGAAAATTTGAGAACCATTTGAGAACCAGCTCTCAAACCATTTGAGAACCAGCTCTCAAACCATTTGAGAACCAGCTCTCAAACCATTTGAGAACCAGCTCTCAAACCATTTGAGAACCAGCTCTCAAATTTTTGTTGTCGGAAATTCCGACAAAAAATGTTCGATGGAGCCTACACACAGTCGGATTTTACGACAACAAGCTCCCATCGAACATTTGTTGTCGGAAATTTCGATTGTGTGTACGCAGCATTAGGGTTATTTTTTTGTCAACTATTTGAACAAATAGAATACACTCCCAGCTGAATTTATCACATCTTGTTCATTTGTAAACTATTTGTGTGATTGTAATTTGATAGAGATCATAGTCTTTAGAAATACTTTAAAATCATGATTTTCAACAACTCTTTTTGTAACATCCTATGAAATATCTTTAGATCAGGGTATATTGTACTTAAACTCAATTCGGTTGTACCAGGAAGGAAGAAACATTGTTTTTTTTTTTTTATACATTAGAAAGGGTCACATCAGATCTGATTAGAACATTTGGTTCACAGATTGCTACACCTGACCCCAACACCTCTAGTTGACGTTCAATGTTCAATAAAGATTTAGAAATCTCTAATGGTATGTATTTTTTGTTAAATTAGAATGTCTATGTATCAGAAATATTCTTATGGTATCAGAAACCATTTTTTACAACTGCATGCCATCTAGAGCTATTGCTTTCAAGAGAAAAACGTCCACCTCCTAAAAAAGGCCCATACTACAATAGAAGTCAATTATATTCAGTTACAATGCAGAGCAACCAATATGAAAATGTTGTTTGAATGATCTGACTGCAATTAAAGAGTATATGAGCTGATAAAGCAGTGGCCAAAACAAAAAGGCAAGCAGGGAACAAGACACCACTATTACCTGCAGTTTCCCTGTACCTGATCTTTTCTCCAGGAAAAGGCCTTGTTTCTATACTATGTTTCAGTACAGAAACAGCCATCTTGCTAGAGGAGCAAATCATTGATTCCTGATGTCAGACTCATCTTCTGATAACTGGTAGGCTGATGACTGATGGAGCAGCAGATAGATGTAAAGGAAGCACAGATCCACATAATGAAAAGCATGGTAATTCTTGCACTGTGAATCCAGTACCGTTTCATCCTTTGTTACATCTTAGTCCTGTTGGACCCCTACAAGCTCTTTGCAGCAACCCTTTGTCTTTATACATGCACTCCAGTGTAGGGATGAGCTTTGGGTCTGCATCAACCATGAGTCTGACCCAAACTGAAGCTGTTGACTGTTCACAGTTCACCAAATCAGTGAGCTTTTACCCACCTCTCCCTGGACACCAGCCAGCACAGAAGATTCAGTTCAATATGCTCTATCCAGGTAAATATTTTCTTGCACAGTTACCTCTGGACAGATCCCCTGGCAGGAAACCTGAAATCCAACAGAGTATTGCATCTGGGACAGAGCCCAATGGAAAAAAAAACATCCTGGACGGTTACGTCAAACACTTATCACCTTCCCTCAGTTCACACCCCTGAACTCCTCAGTAACTGGCTGGAGCAGACAAATTTTCATAACTCAGTTATTGCTTCCTCAACAATAGCAGACAGAAGCATTCAATATCCTGAGCTTAGGAAAAACACACAGAGCACAGAGAAAGTAAACAAATGCTTAGACTGGCTACATCCTAGCTGTAAAAACAAACACACAAAACTAACTATGGACACTATAGCTTTCCTACAGGTTTATCCAAGACACATAAGAAGCCAGGGACTAAATTTCACATTTGGCTGAAATTTCTAAAATTATTACAACTGGCGGTAAACCAGAAAGTAGATTTGCCTTGACCTTCCTTTACTTGTTTTTAACATTGTAATTTTTCTTATGCAACACAAATTGCAAACTCATAATATTAATAATAATAGTAATAAACTTTATTTTATATGGCACCTTTAACCACTTGAGTTCTGGAAGGTTTTACTCCCTTCATAACCAGGCCATTTTTTGCTATTTAGCACTGCGCTACTTTAACTGGTAATTGCGCTATTATGCAATGCTGTACCCAAATAGAGCTTTCTTTTGGTGGTATTTAATCACATCTAGGTTTTTTAGTTTTTGTGATATAAACAAAAAAAGACCAAAAATTTAAAAAAAAACAACATTTTATTACATTCTGCTATAAAACATATCCCAAAAAATTTTAAATGGCGGCGATCAGCGACTTATAATGGGACTGCAATAGTGTGGCGGGCAACCTAAAACTATCTGATGCTGGGGGAAACTGCCACTGACATTACCAGTGATGTTAATACAGTGATCAGTGATAATACTATACACTGTCACTGTACTAATGACTAGGGATGGGCTGGCTGTTCGAGTCGAACATCGGCTGTTCGATCGTTCGATGAAGATTGAACATTATGGGCCGTTCACACCAAATTCAAGCGGCGCGTCAAGGCCCATAATGCACTGCGTCATCGCAGTGCATTGCTGGCTGATGATTGACCAAGCATGCACTATGACCCGCATGGTTTGGCCAAAAATTAGCCATCAGCAAAAAGAGCCATAATTGGCCAAAGGCATGGTGCCTTTGGCCAATTATGGCTCAGGGCGTTAAGTCCATGCCCCACACTATATAAGGCTGCCTGCATGTCGGCTATGTGTAGTGTGTTGGTGGCGTTGTTAACAGAGAGACAGAGTCAGACAGAGAGAGATAGAGAGAGTGTAATTTAATTTAGTTTGAGCAGGCAGGCAGGCTACAGTGGATTTCATATATATATATATATATATATATATATACTAGACTGACTGTATATATATATATATATATATATATATATATATATATATATATATATATATATATATATATATATATATATATATATATATATATATATATATATATATATATATATATATATATATATATATATATATATATATATATATATATATATATATATATATACTGTATATATATATATATATATATTTATATATATATATATACAGTCAGTCTAATATATATATATATATATATATATATATATATATATATATATATGTATATATATATCCTCTGCATACAGTTAAGCTAGATCTCACCGCAGACTGTTCTTGCTGTACTGTTTCTAATATACTTTAGGCAGGCAGTTTATTCAGTTAGCTGCAGTGTATTTCAAATATATATACAGTCAGTCTAGTTTATATATATATATCTCCACTGCATACAGTTTAACTAGATCTCACTGCAAACCATTACTGCTATACTGTTTCTAATATACTTTAGGCAGGCAGTTGATTCAGTTAGCTGCAGTGTATTTCATATATATATATATATATATATATATATATATATATATATATATATATATATACAGTCAGTCTAGTATATATACAGTGGGGGCAGAAAATATTCAGACCCCCTTACATTTTTCACTCTTTGCTATATTGCAGCCATTTGCTAAAATCATTTAAGTTCATTTTTTTCCTCATTAATGTACACACAGCACCCCATATTGACAGAAAAACACAGAATTGTTGACATTTTTGCAGATTTATTAAAAAAGAAAACTGAAATATCATATGGTCCTAAGTATTCAGGCCCTTTGCTCAGTATTTAGTAGAAGCACCCTTTTGATCTAATACAGCCATGAGTCTTTTTGGGAAAGATGCAACAAGTTTTTCACACCTGGATTTGGGGATCCTCTGCAATTCCTCCTTGCAGATCCTCTCCAGTTCTGTCAGGTTGGATGGTAAACGTTGGTGGACAGCCATTTTTAGGTCTCTCCAGAGATGCTCAATTGGGTTTAAGTCAGGGCTCTGGCTGGGCCATTCAAGAACAGTCACGGAGTTGTTGTGAAGGCAATCCTTCGTTATTTTAGCTGTGTGCTTAGGGTCATTGTCTTGTTGGAAGGTAAACCTTTGGCCCAGTCTGAGGTCCTGAGCACTCTGGAGAAGGTTTTCATCCAGGATATCCCTGTACCTGGCCGCATTCATCTTTCCCTCAGTTGCAACCAGTCGTCCTGTTCCTGCAGCTGAAAAACACCCCCACAGCATGATGCTGCCACCACCATGCTTCACTGTTGGGACTGTATTGGACAGGTGATAAGCAGTGCCTGGTTTTCTCCACACATACCACTTAGAATTAAGGTCAAAATGTTCTATCTTAGTCTCATCAGACCAAAGAATTTTATTTCTCACCATCTTGGAGTCCTTCAGGTGTTTTTTAGCAAACTCCATGCAGGCTTTCATGTGTCTTGCACTGAGGAGAGGCTTCTGTCGGGCCACTCTGCCATAAAGCCCTGACTGGTGGAGGGCTGCAGTGATGGTTGACTTTCTACAACTTTCTCCCATCTCCGACTGCATCTCTGGAGCTCAGCCACAGTGATCTTTGGGTTCTTCTTTACCTCTCTCACCAAGGCTCTTCTCCCCCGATAGCTCAGTTTGGCCGGACAGCCAGCTCTAGGAAGGGTTCTGGTCATCCCATAACGTCTTCCATTTAAGGATTATGGAGGCCACTGTGCTCTTAGGAACCTTAAGTGCAGCAGAAATTTTTTTGTAACCTTGGCCAGATCTGTGCCTTGCCACAATTATGTCTCTGAGCTCTTCAGGCAGTTCCTTTGACCTCATGATTCTCATTTGCTCTGACATGCACTGTGAGCTGTAAGGTCTTATATAGACAGGTGTGTGGCTTTCAAGTCCAGTCAGTATAATCAAACACAGCTGGACTCAAATGAAGGTGTAGAACCATCTCAAAGATGATCAGAAGAAATGGACTGCACCTGAGTTAAATACATGAGTGTCACAGCAAAGGGTCGGAATACTTAGGACCATGTGATATTTCAGTTTTTCTTTTTTAATAAATCTGCAAAAATGTCAACAATTCTGTGTTTTTCTGTCAATATGGGGTGCTGTGTGTACATTAATGAAGAAAAAAATGAACTTAAATGATTTTAGCAAATGGCTGCAATATAACAAAGAGTGAAAAATTTAAGGGGGTCTGAATACTTTCCGTCCCCACTGTATATATACACTGTATACAATTTAGCTTCATCTCACTGCAGACTGTTCCTGGTGTACTGTTTCTAATATACTTAAGGCAGGCAGTTGATTCAGCTAGCTGCAGTGCATTTAATATATATATATATATATATATATATATATATATATATATATATATATATATATATATATATATATATATATAGTCTAGCCAAGTCTATACCCGACTGTAGGTCATTCCTGGGGTACGTGTTCAAAGACACTTTCAGGCAGGTGACTCAGTGAGCTACAGTTCACTGAGAGGAATGAAGGTGTAGAATTAGGTGTCCCAAGCACTTCTGGGCAATCTGCTAGCGGTACACCAACACCCGATTGTAGCAGGCAAATTTCCCTACCCCAGTTGCTAAACCAGTGAAAGAAATTCAGTCCCAACCATCCACATGCTCAGCAGCTGAATGCTAGTTTGGCTAAATTGCTAGAACTCCAACTGCTGCCTTTTCAGCTGGTAGACTCTGCCCCCCTTTGAGAATTTGTGACACATTCCCAATGCCAATTTTTTTCTGGAAAGGCCATTCCGGTTCTCTACCGACATGTGGAAGGCAATGTCTTGGCCTCGTTGAACAGGGCAGTCAGTGGTAAGGTGCATATTACCGCTGACTCATGATCCAGCAGGCATGGACAGGGGCGTTACCTTTCTTTCACAGTGCATTGGTTAACCCTGCTGGCAGCTGGGCAAGATGCAGGACAGGGTGCAGTATTGTTGGAGCTTGTTCCGCCTCCACACCTCCAAAATGCTGGTAGTGGTGATTCTGCCACACCTCTCTCCTCCACCCCCTCCTCTTCTTCTTCCTCTATGGCCTCTTCCTGTGCAGATTTGTCCTCAGAACCATCGGTGCTCTGTAGGCATTCTAGGGGCTATGCAAGCACTCAGGCAAAAAGATGCCATGTGGTGCTTGAGTTGGTCTGCTTAGGGGACAGGAGCCACACTGGGGCAAAGATTCTGGCAGCTCTCCAGGGGCAGGCTCAGAGGTGTTTGACACCACACCAACATCAGCCAGGAATGGTGGTTTGTGACAATGGCACCAACCTCTTCTCTGCCCTCTGACGGGGACACTTCACCCATGTTTCCTGTTTGGCTCACGTCCTTAATTTGGTGGTGCAGTGGTTCTTGTGCAGGTACCCGGACTTACAGGATCTCCTGAGGCAGGCTAGGAAAGTCTGTGGGCATTTCCGCCAGTCATATAATGACAGTGCTCGGCTGGCTGACCTCCAAAAGGAATGCAACCTGCCCAAGAACCGTTGTCAATGCTGCAGCAGCTGCACATGCAACAGAGGGCCATCAATGACTACCTGTGCGAATATGGCACCAGGACAGGTTCAGGGGAGCTTGGCTTTTTTTCGCCATGCCAGTGGCTCATGATAAAGGATGCATGCACTGTCCTGTGACAATTTGAGGAGGCCACAAGGATGGTGAGCAGTGACAGTGCATGCATCAGTGACACTGTCCCTCTTGTCCACCTGTTGGAGCACACGCTGCGTGGAATAATGGACAGGCCACTTGAGGCTGAACAGAGAGAGGAAGAGGAGGACTTCCTTACCTCTCAAGGCCCCCTTTATCCAGACAGTATTCCTGCAGGCCTGCCTATCACACAGAAAGAGGAGGATGAGGAGGAGGAGGGGGATTGTGTCAGCATGGAGGTGGAGCCTGGCACTAAGCATCAGCAGCAGTCTTCAAGGGATCGTTTCCAGTCACCAGAAACCAATGGATTTGTACGTGGCTGGCAGGAGGTGGCTGCGGATCAGGTCGTCCTTAGTGACCCAGAGGACTCCGGACCAAATTCCTTAGCAAACCTACACTGCATGGCCTCCCTGATCCTGCAAAGCCTGCGAAAAGACCCTCGGATTCGTGGTATCAAGCAGAGGGATCAGTACTGGCTGTCAACCCTTCTTGATCCCCGTGCAGAGGATGAAACATCTTCGGGAGGCCTTGCAGAAAGGTTTGTGCAATGCATTTTCAGAGCCTGGGAGGTTACAATTTCCTGGTCCTCCTAGACAACGTGTTGCTGAGGCTTCGGTCAGTCACAGGAGTGGTGGAGAAAGAGGCTTTCTGACCGATGCGTTCAGACAATTTTTTAGTCCACAGCCCCAAGGTCTGATCAGTTCAAGCAACCATTGCCAGTGTCTGTTGTACATGGTGCAGGAATACCTAGGGGCAAGATCAGACTTGGAGACCTTTCCAACCGAAAATCCACTGGGTTACTGGGTCTTGAGGATGGATCACTGGCCAGAGCTTTCACAGTATGCAATTGAGCTACTGGCCTGTCCTGCATTCAGCGTTCTTTCGGAATGCACATTCAGTGCTGCTGGAGGCTTTGTAACTGATCACAGAGTGCGCCTGTCCACCGACCCGGTTGATTGGCTCACCTTCAAAAAAACGAATCAGTCTTGGATCACCAGCTACCAAGAACCTGATGCTGATGTAACCGATTAATTTTTTTATGAATGTGAGATCCCTTGAAGACTGCCTATGCTGATGCTGAGTGACTATCCTGTTATGCTGAGTGACTATCCTATTCCTCCTCAATGTTCATATTGATAGCTTCTAAGAACATTTTTGGTTCTGGGCATCACCACCAGTGGCTAAGGCCCAATTTTTCTGCCCTGTTTAACAGGAGCGTGTAATTACAATTTTTGATCAAATATTTAACAGCAGGGCTCGTTCCTGCGCTCAACAAGAGTATCTGTGAGGGGTTGCAGTGTTGTTGCACCACCACTGCCTAAGGCCCAATTTTTATGCCCCTGTTTAACAGGGGCGTGTAATTCCAATTTTTGATCAAATATATAACAGCAGGGCTCGTTCCTGCACTCAACAAGAGTATCTGTGAGGGGTTGCAGTGTTGTGGCACCACCACTACTGCCTAAGGCCCAATTTTTATGCCCCTGTTTAACAGGGGCGTGTAATTACAATTTTTATCTAATATTTCACAGCAGGGCCTGTTCCTGCGCCCACCAAGAGTAACTGTGAGGGCTTACAGTGTTGTGGCAACACCACCACACCACCACCAAAGGTCCAATTTTTCTGACCCTGTTCAACAGGGGCATGTAATTACAATTCTTGATATAATATTTCACAGCAGGGCCCGTTCTAGCACCCACCAAGAGTGACTGTGAGGGCTTACAGTGTTCTGGTACCACCAACACCTAAAGCCCAATTTTCTGCAGAGTGTATAGGGCAGGCTGTATAGTATATACAGGCGGTCCCCTATTTTCAAAAATCTGACTTACAAATGACTCCTACTTAGAAACAGAGCGAGACAACAGGAAGTGAAAGGAAATCTACCCCTATGAAGGGAAATTCTCTCCTGTAAGAGTTAATATGGGAAAAAGGTGTCTCCTCCACTGATTTATCACCAATCCTTATTTCCCTTAAAAACCCCAAATTTTCAAAATCCAATTGTCATTGGGACAGAAAGTGAGGTGAAATCTTCTGAACAGGGGCACAGACAGCAAAACAAATGTTACAGGGGTGATAACCCTTCCCTATGTTTTCCAAAAAGCTTTAAAATAGATTTTTTGGCTGGAGCTACACTTACAAAATGTACCTGTTCCAAATTACAAACATATTCTACATAAGAACAAACCTACAGTCCCTACAGTTTGCACCACCTGTATACTGCTGTTTAGAGTATATAGGGCCTGGGGGCCCAACACCTTTTCTTTTTTTAATTTGGGGGCGGGGTTCCCCTTAATATCCATATAAGACCCAAAGGGCCTGGTAATGGGCTGGGGGGGGTAACCATGCCGTTTGTCTCATTGATTTTCATCCATATTGCCAGGACCCAACATTACATTAAAGCCTCAAGCAGTTTTAAATGACTTTTATTACTTTAGAAATGTCCTTTTGTGCAGGGACTGTTCTAAGAGTTAGAAATGCACCACTTTACAGGCATACTATTGACACCACTCAGGTACGATATTTAAAGGAATGTTTCACTTTTATTTTTTTCACTTTAAGCATCATTAAAATCACTACTCCCGAAAAAAACTTAAGTTTTTAAAACTTTTTTTTCCATTGATACGTGTCCCCTGGGGCAGCACCCGGGTCCCCAAACCCTTTTTAGGACAATAACTTGCATATTAGCCTTTAAAATGTGCACTTTTGATTTCTCACATTTGAGTCCCATAGACTTTAACAGGGTTCGAATGTTCACGCAAACTTTAGGTCCGTTCACATGTTCTGGATGAGAACCGAACTGGGGTGTGTTCGGCCCATCCCCAGTAATGACACTGGTTTGGAAGGGGTTTACATCTAGAGTGATCAAGGGGTTGAATATACTGCAATTACTACTAGATCCCTCATTTTCTCATCCCTGCAAAGCAGGGATGTATGGGTATGTTGCTTTGCCTATGCTGGCTGCTCGCCTGCAGTACATTGTGGGCATTCTGGAAGTGGTTAAGAAGGTACCTTCTCAATGCACTTTATAAAAGGAACAAAAACAAACACAAGTAAAGGAACAAAAAAGGATTACTTATGCAATGCTTGTCTAAAGATCTAAAGAAGTAAGTTTTAAGTTTTGATTCGAAAGACTCTAAAGAAGGTGAATCTCTTCTGCTAAAAGGAGGAGAATTCCAGTATTTCAGGGCATAACAGGAGAAGCCCTGTCCCCCCTAGAGCGTAGGCAGGTTTGAGGGACACATGGAAGAAGCAAAATAGTGGAGTGGAGGTTATGAGATTAGAGTAGGGTGATTCTAATGCCCTGTACATACGGTCGGATTTTCCAATGGAAAATGTGCGATTGTTGTCGGAAATTCCGACTACGTGTGGGCTCCATCGGACTTTTTCCATCGGATTTTCCGACACACAAGGTTTGAGAGCAGGCTATAAAATTTTGCGACAACAAAATTCGATCGCGTCAATTCCGACCGTGTATGGACAATTCCAAAGCACAATGCTCAGAATAAATTCCGAGACGCAACTGCTCGGTCTGGTAAAATTAGCGCTCGGAGTGGATATAGCTCTTTCGTCAGGCTGCAAAGTTTTAAATTGTTTAATGCAGTACACTCTCTTCTTCTTTATAATCCTCGAAGAATGAAGTAGTTTTGCTGCTCATATTCACACAGACTTCTCACAAACTTCTTTCTTTATTATTTCTCGTGATTTCATCAATATAATATTTTTATTTGTCATCTCCCGAACAAATAATATTTTTTTGATTTTTTGAGATTAAATACATTTTTTGTTGATTTTTTTTAAAGCCTGATCTTGTGTTTTATTTATCTTTTTTTTTTTTTTTTTCTCCAGCATATTTTTGGGTGTGTTTTGTGTGTCGAGTTACCACAACACCATTATTATCTTGTATTATTTAATCTCAAGGAGTTTGTTTGGTGTTGGTGTCTCTTGTTAATTTGACATTGTATTTTTGAAATGTACCTGCCTCCTCACAAACAAACTGTCCTTTTTGAAGGAAAACACATATAGGCGAGTATAATAAATCAAACCAAAAATTTATTGAGGGGTCCTAACCAAAGAAAGAGGGAGGCAACGCTGGAGAAACATCAGAACTTGGCAAAGCCTTTGGCCCCCAGGGCACACATCAACTATTTCCAGGCAAAATTGGTGGCCTGAGGAGTCCTTATCTAAGGGAGTTTAATCTGGTCCAGAAGTCCAACAGAATCATGAACAGCAGCAGATGACATATCTCTCCCCAGGCTGTGGTCATACAAGAGCCTGCATCTTTTGTCAGACCAGACTGAACCCAGGTCATCACTTTCTGGTCTTCCTTCCATGCTTCCTTCCACGCTGTGTCTGTGGTGGTGGAGTTGTGGCAGGAGGAGGAGGATGATGCAATTCACTCAGGTATTGGGTGTGATTTCGCACCTCAACCCCTTATTTAAGGTTTGATAAATGAGTTCCTCACACATGAGGCGTTGGCCCTCCTGCATGTCCTGCAGTTTGGTGGCAGCCATGGAGGCAAAGGCCTCTTCATGAGTGGGGGTGGCTCTCAGGGACGCAGAAGCCTCCTGAATCAGCCTGAGCGCTGAATCCTGCACATTGCTCCCCTTCCTGGGTCTTTTGTTTGGAAGGCAGAGGGGAGGGACCTGCGATTCTGTCAGGCTCCTACTGGGCCCGGCCTTCTCCTGGCTGCCACTTAGCCCCGCCTCCTCCTGACTGCCACTAACCCTGCCTCCTCCTGTGTACCACATTCCACAGCCTCCTCCTGTGTGCCACATTCCACAGCCTCCTCCTGGCTGAGGTCATCCTGTGTATGAAAAAGGGACATAGTTTTAATTTTTTCTTCATCAATCACACACAATTTTCATCTCATGACTGTTGCAAATTGAATGTAAACAAATATAACAGACTATCATTCTGAGCCCAGCATTTTTCATTCTTGTCCCAATTATTTTTGCCCACTACTGTCTATTGATATGTAACACTTTATTAAATCAGCAATCATCTAGTAAACATCATTTATTTATTGACCAGAAATCTGTAGAACAATGCTGTACCTGGCTCCAGCTGGGCTCCTTCTTTCTGGCTGGAAATCCCAGGTTGGACATTGGAAGCCTCAACTGGGGTGGAAGATAGGGTGGAAGGAAGAGTGGAAGGAAGAGTGGAGAGGGATTCCCTGACTTCAGTCTGGTCTGACAGAAAACAAAGTCTCTCATAGTACCACAGCCTGAGGACATAAACGTCATCTACTGCAGCTCCTGATCTCTGGGAATCCTGGACCTTCTTGCGCTCCCTAAGATATGTGCTCCTCAGCCCACCAATTTTGGCTTTTAAATAGGGGATGGTTGACGTGGGGACCACTGGCTTTACCAACTCCATCAGTTTCTCCAGTGCTGCCTGCCTCTTTTGTTTATGATTATAATGTGGATGTTTCACCTGCCACAGACAGGGCAGCTCCCTGTACTTGTCTATGAACAGGGGGAGAAAGTTGTGGTAATTGAAGCCATCCATTTTATCTGCAATACATAAGACAAACCCTAATGTCAGGCTACAGTCTCCTAATCTTGTCCCAATATAGGCCTCAATCTATAAGCAGTATAGGCCCAAGTTTAAATGTTACCTTCATTATCACGCTCTGCGCTTCCGATACTCCTTCCTCCATTCACAGATTGTATGTACTACGCACGCATGTTACGCTTTATATACACTGTGCATGCGTGAAACTCCACCCGCTCCTGGCGTTCTTTCTAGTCTATTCCCCGCCCCTTCTCGTTCGGCACAGTGGGGAAGAGCACATGGCGGAGACAGAGCAGGTGCGTGCTAATTACAGCAACGAGGAATAGGAGGAGAAAAGCCCAGAGCCAGAAACGTCCCGATCCCGGAGGAGACGATTTAAGGCCTCAAATATGGCCTTTGTTGAGATGGTGGAGATGGTTGACATACTGAAGAGGGCCGACTATGATGGGAAGCATGGACCTTACCCCAACCCCAATGTTAGAAAGGCCAAGATCATGGCTAAAGTTGTGAAGAGTCTGCACAGCAATTTTGGGGTACGGCGATCCAAGGATCAACTGAGGAAGCAGCGGTCGGACCTCAAATTAAGGGAGCACAATCAGTATAGAAGGATCAGGAGAGTGCTTCAAAAAAGTAAGTAGTTGTCCTGTGTTCCTATTCGTTATTTTTATAACGTTTGTGCTGCTCCATGTGCTTTGCTTTACTGTTGTATAGTTTAAATGGCAACTTTCATGTTCATTGACACATTATTCATTCATAGGAAACATTGTTCGTTCGGCCAATAAAACACCATGTTATGTCCAGATGCAGTTCAATACATTTTTTCTGGCCTACTTCTCTTAAAATAATTGTGGTGTCTAGATGGGTTTGTAACTAGAAAGAAATGCAAACTAGATTCTGTGTAAGGAGAGGACACTCAGCAGCTGTTTACACACCTGGACGCTGGAGCACTAGTGTGGGACAAAAGAACACCCTTTTTATTAGGGGGCCCACACAGGTGCTCCAGTGTATACTATAAGGGTGTCTCCATCTGTGAAGCTTGTAAAAAACAGGTAAGTATTCAAACTTGAGAAAGGACAAAAACATTTATTCATCTTGGAACTCTGCCAAAACAGACAATTGTACCCCACTTCCAAGCAATGTTTCATATTCCTATTTCTGTCATCAAATATCTGTGTGCTAAGTATACCTATTTTTTTTACATAGGGGAGAAAAGACTCGGAGGACACCACTCATCAGAGGAGACAATGGACCCCCCACCTCAGGAAGAAGTGGAAATCCCACAAAGCCAAGCAGAGGAGGAGGAGGGAGATGTGGTGGAAATTGTCACCACAACAGGTGAGTGTCTGCGACCACAGGCTCAGCTAAGAGATGGATTCCGGCATATTTATAATACATGGTGTGTTTTTGTTTCTATATTTTTAGGTGATCATGATGTTGTGGATGATGGTCATTTCACCAGTGAAAGTGCCCAGATCCTGATCGGGGAGATCATAGGGTGAAATAGGGACTTGGAAAACATCAAGCAAAACATCAATGATGTTCAAAACAAAATGAAGAACATCATTGATATTTTAGGGAGAGTTTAAAACCCCTCGAAATCCCAAATTATTTCAATTTTTTGGTCCGGAGAATTTTTTGAACTTTTTTTTGACATATTCTCGAAAAGCCAAATTTTGAAGATGCACACAGTGTGTCAACATGTGCTATCTGCCATCACGGAAGATCAATGTATGTGTTTTGGGGGTGCAACCCCTTCCTCAATAATAAAGTAGCTGAGAGGAAGGGGTTGCACCCACAAAACACGTCCCTTGATCCCCCATGATGGCAGCTAGCACATGTTGACATTCGGCAATTTGTGTGTATCTTCAAAATTTGGCTTTTCCAGGGGTGACTTCACCCCATCTGATATCAAAACACAGTTTATAAATAATTATGTCTCATATTGCCTTCAAGTTGAACTTTGTAAGTTCCATATTTGTGTATTTCTTGTTGGTTTTAAACATGCCTGTTTTACCTTAAAAGGACATTTCTACTTTTATTAATGTGACCTAAAAATTTGTTAGACAACAAACATGTTGGTTTGTTTTAAAAACCTTTTATAAATGCACATGTGATTGTGCTTGTATTAAAAAGATTGATAATCAACAATGTGTGGCTTCTTCTTTCAATGCGCAAAAACATTTTTTGTGGTAAAATTGGTGTTTTCTGTGACAATGGGGGTTATTTCCTAAGGGCAAATCCACTTTGCACTACAAGTGCAGTTTCAGTGCAGTCTCAAGTGCACTTGTAGTGCAAAGTGTCTTTGCCTTTAGTAAATAACACCCAACAGTGCTTTATAATTTTACACAATCACGCCATTTTCACGACTCCCCAAATTTCAGTCATGGTCAGCTAAAAGAAACACAAGCAGTAAATGTAAGCAAATATTTGTTCAGTTTAATTTTTTTTTTAATTTAAAAAAATGTCTCAGACATTGTCTGGCATATTGATGGCCCTCTACCTGCAAAGTATTCCATGTATCTTAGACGGACCTCGCGGGCACTCTGGGAGGGGCAAGCCAGGACGGCCAGCTTCAAGCGCCATCAGGGTTGGTTCATTGAGATTAATAACTCCGGCTTCAGGCCCAACTGAGCCAGCATAGTTCACAGAATTTCTCCTTAAAAAGTTGTGGAGAACACAGCAAGCCAGGATGATGTGATTGAGTTTATACTCCGCCATGTGTATCAGTGCTGGCCATTGTTCCAAACGTGTTCTCCACCACTCTTCTGGCTCTGGCCAGTCGGTAATTAAAATCCCTCTGGTCCGGGGTGAGGGTCCTCATAGGGAATGCCCGCATAAGATGGTCCCCCAGCGCAAACGCTTCATCTGCAATGAAGACGAATGGGAGTCCTTCCGCGTTGTCTTCTGGAGGTGGCAAGTCCAAGCTGCCATTCTGGAGATGCCTGTAGAACTCCGTGTGGGTGATGACTCCACCATCTGACATCCAGCCATTCTTCCCCATATCCACATACAGGAACTCGTAAGTAGCCAACACCACCGCCAACATCACAATACTATTGAACCCCTTGTAGTTGTAATAGTATGACCCGAGTTGGGTGGTGGGACGATGTGGACGTGTTTCCCATCGATTGCCCCTCCACAGTTAGGAAAGTCCCACTGCTGGGCAAAGTGGGAGGCCACAGTCTGCCATTCTTGTGGGTTGGAAGGAAACTGCAACAAGAAAAAAAAATTATCATTTTGCACATAAACATTGCAAGCAGATTAGACACAAACATTCTTGGCCAACATCAATATTACATTTTTTTTGGCGAGTATTTAAACACAAAGGTATAAGGTCCACTTATCAGATTCCTCCCCCCCTCTCATGGGCCATTTAAATAAAGAGCTGAATGCATAAATAATGTGTAATACTTTGGCAAGCCCCTCCTTACTTACACTATTGGCAGCCCACAGGGCAGGTAAGAAGTGTCATAATACAAAGAGATAAATGCACACTGTACACATTTTAGCACATTTTTACATTCTGCTATTACCTATCAAAATAATATTAGGATACAAAAACTTTGAACATTACCATTTGAAAGTATTCAGGCAGGCCCTTGCACTACATGCTTTGGTGAATTCATCCATAAATCTGACCACAAAAGAGGTGGGTATAGTGTGTATGAGTTTGGCAAAGTCAGCAGATGGGGGATTGAGGATAGATAGAGGATTGGTATCAGCTGAGTTAGCAGTTGGGGGGAGGGAGGGTTCCAAATGATTTTGGGACCCCCCCCCAAAAAAAGCCTGTGGCACTCTGCCTGAATTTAAAGCACAAATCACAATTTTACACATTTTAGGGGGTATTTAGGGTAAAGCACTACTATGGAGCTGACAAAATACATTGGTAAGTGACTACACAAGGTGAATATAGGGCCAGGAGAGCATGCTGGGGAGGTTAGTGAAGGCAAATATGTATGAAGGACACAAAAAAAGTACATAAAAATCCAGCATGCATGAGGACAAAGGGGACATTCACAGCATTTTACAATCGTGGTAATTAGGGAATGAGGAAAGAAATACAATATAATATCAAACATTCTATACAATAAAATGTGATATTAACCACTTGCCGACCGCCTCACGACGATATATGTCGGCAGAATGGCACGGGCAGGCAGAATCACGTACCTGTACGTGATCTGCCTCCCGCGGGCGCGGGGTCCGATCGAACCCCTCCTCGGTGCCTGAGGCGGTCGACGTTTGTCCCCCGGCGATCAGAGGTGAGGGGGAGGCCATCCATTCGTGGCCCCCCCTCGTGATCGCTCCCAGCCAATGGGATCATTCCTCTGCTGCTGTATGCTAAACAGCAGCAGAGGAAATGATGTCATCTCTCCTCGGCTCAGTATTTTCCGTTCCAGCGCCGAGGAGAGAAGACATCATTGTGAGTGCACAACACACACACAGTAGAACATGCCAGGCACACATTACACCCCCCTTTACCCCCCGATCACCCCCCAATCACCCCTCCTCCCCCCTGTCACACTGACACCAAGCAGTTTTTTTTTCTGATTACTGCATTGGTGTCAGTTTGTGACAGTTAGTGTGGTAGGGCAGTTAGTGTTAGCCCCCTTTAGGTCTAGGATACCCCCCTAACCCCCCTAATAAAGTTTTAACCCCTTTTTCACCCCCCGTCGCCAGTGTCACTAACCAATCATTTTTCTGATCGCTGTATTAGTGTCACTGGTGACGCTAATTAGGGAGGGAAGTATATAGGTCCACTGTCAGCATTTTATAGCGACAGGGACCCCCACATACTACCGAATAAATGTTTTAACCCCTTGATTGCCCCCTAGTTAACCCTTTTACCAATGATCACCGTATTACTGTTGCGGGTGATGCTGGTTAGTTAGTTTATTTTTTATAGTGTCAGGGCACCCGCCGTTTATTACCTAATAAAGGTTTAGCCCCCTGATCGCCCGGCGGTGATATGCGTCGCCCCAGGCAGCATCAAGTTAGCGCCAGTACCGCTAACACCCACACACGCAGCATACGCCTCCCTTAGTGGTATAGTATCTGAACGGATCAATATCTGATCCGATCAGATCTATACTAGTGTCCCCAGCAGTTTATGGTTCCCAAAAACGCAGTGTTAGCGGGATCAGCCCAGATACCTGCTAGCACCTGCGTTTTGCCCCTCCGCCCGGCCCAGCCCCGATCACTGTCATTTACAAAACACTAAACGCATAACTGCAGCATTCGCAGAGTTAGGCCTGATCCCTGCGATCGCTAACAGTTTTTTTAGTAGCATTTTGGTGAACTGGCAAGCACCAGCAGCCTAGTACACCCCGGTCATAGTCAAACCAGCACTGCAGTAACACTTGGTGACGTGGCGAGTCCCATAAGTGCAGTTCAAGCTGGTGAGGTGGCAAGCACAAGTAGTGTCCCGTGCCACCAAGAAGAAGACAAACAGGCCCGTCGTGCCCATAGTGCCCTTCCTGCTGCATTCGCCAATCCTAATTGGGAACCCACTGCTTCTGCAGCACCCGTACTTCCACCATTCACATCCCCAACCAAATGCAGTCGACTGCATGAGAGGCATTTTCTTTATGTCCTCCCGAGTACCCCTAACCAACAAACCCCCCCAAAAAAGATGTTGTGTCTGCAGCAAGCGCGGATATAGGCGTGACACCCACTATTATTTTCCCTCCTGTCCTGACAATCCTGGTCTTTGCATTGGTGAATGTTTTGAACGCTACCATTCACTAGTTGAGTATTAGCGTAGGGTACAGCATTGCACAGACTAGGCACACTTTCACAGGGTCTCCCAAGATGTCATCGCATTTTGAGAGACCCGAACCTGGAACCGGTTACAGTTATAAAAGTTACAGTTACAAAAAAAGTGTAAAAAAAAAAAAAAAACACAAAAAAAATATATAAAATTTTTAAAAAATAGTTGTCATTTTATTGTTCTCTCTCTCTCTATTCTCTCTCTATTGTTCTGCTCTTTTTTACTGTATTCTATTCTGCAATGTTTTATTGTTATTGTTATTATGTTTTATCCTGTTTGCTTTTCAGGTATGCAATTTTTTATACTTTACTGTTTACTGTGTTTTATTGTTAACCATTTTTTTGTCTTCAGGTACTCCATTCACGACTTTGAGTGGTTATACCAGAATGATGCCTGCAGGTTTAGGTATCATCTTGGTATCATTCTTTACAGCCAGCGGTCGGCTTTCATGTAAAAGCAATTCTAGCAGCTAATTAGCCTCTAGACTGCTTTTACAAGCAGTGGGAGGGAATGCCCCACCCACCGTCTTCCGTGTTTTTCTCTGGCTCTCCTGTCTCAACAGGGAACCTGAGAATGCAGCTGGTGATTCAGCCAGCGGACCATAGAGCTGATCAGAGACCAGAGTGGCTCCAAACATCTCTATGGCCTAAGAAACCGGAAGCTACGAGCATTTTATGACTTAGATTTCGCCGGATGTAAACAGTGCCATTGGGAAAGCATTTTATCACACCGATCTTGGTGTGGTCAGATGCTTTGAGGGCAGAGGAGAGATCTAGGGTCTAATAGACCCCAATTTTTTCAAAAAAGAGTACCTGTCACTACCTATTGCTATCATAGGGGATATTTACATTCCCTGAGATAACAATAAAAATGATTAAAAAAAAGAAAGGAACAGTTTAAAAATAAGATAAAAAAGCAAAAAAATAATAAAGAAAAAAAAAAAAAGCACCCCTGTCCCCCCCCTGCTCTCGCGCTATGGCGAACGCAAGCGTCGGTCTGGCGTCAAATGTAAAGGTCAGATCGAGGGCAGTAATTTTAGCAGTAGACCTCCTTTGTAAAGCTAAAGTGGTAACCTGTTAAGGCTTTTAAAGGCTTTTAAGAATGTATTTATTTTGTTGCCACTGCACGTTTGTGCGCAATTTTAAAGCATGTCATCTTTGGTATCCATGTACTCAGCCTAAGATCATCTTTTTTATTTCATCCAACATTTGGGAAATATAGTGTGTTTTAGTGCATTAAAATTTTAAAAAATGTGTTTTTGCTTCACAAATACTGTGTGAAAAAAAAGTGAAACACCCACCATTTTATTCTGTAGGGCATTTGCTTTAAAAAAAATATATAATGTTTGGGGGTTCAAAGTAATTTTCTTGCAAAAAAAAAAAATGTTTTCATGTAAACAAAAAGTGTCAGAAAGGGCTTTGTCTTCAAGTGGTTAGAAGAGTGGGTGATGTGTGACATAAGCTTCTAAATGTTGTGCATAAAATGCCAGGACAGTTCAAAACCCCCAAATGACCCCACTTTGGAAAGTAGACACCCCAAGCTATTTGCTGAGAGGCATGTCGAGTCCATGGAATATTTTATATTGTGACACAAGTTGTGGGAATGAGACACATTTTTTTTTTTGCACAAAGTTGTCACTAAATGATATATTGCTCAAACATGCCATGGGAATATGTGAAATTACACCCCAAAATACATTCTGTTGTTTCTCCTGAGTACAGGGATACCACATGTGTGAGACTTTTTGGGAGCCTAGCCTCGTGCGGGACCCCGAAAACCAAGCACCGCCTTCAGGCTTTCTAAGGGCGTAAATTTTTGATTTCACTCTTCACTGCCTATCACAGTTTCGGAGGCCATGGAATGCCCAGGTGGCACAAAACCCCCCCAAATTACCCTATTTTGGAAAGTAGATACCCCAAGCTATTTGCTGAGAGGTATAGTGAGTATTTTGCAGACCTCACTTTTTGTCACAAAGTTTTGAAAATTGAAAAAAGAAAAAAAAATGTTTTTCTTGTCTTTCTTCATTTTCAAAAACAAATAAGAGTTGCAAAATACTCACCATACCTCTCAGCAAATAGCTTGGGGTGTCTACTTTCCAAAATGGGGTCATTTGGGGGGGGGTTTGTGCCACCTGGGCATTCCATGGCCTCCGAAACTGTGATAGGCAGTGAAGAGTGAAATAAAAAATTTACACCCTTAGAAATCCTGAAGGCAGTGATTGGTTTTCGGGGCCCCGTACACGGCTAGACGCAAATTTCGTTTGGGTACAGCATTGCATGACCGCGCAATTAGCAGTTAATTATAAAAAGTGCTCTGGTCAGAAAGGGGGTAAATCCTTCCGGGGCTAAAGTGGTTAAAGGATAAAAATCTTACCTTCATATACTCCTTCTGCAGGACCTGGATGATGGCAGAACAGGTCTCCGGGATAATGATCCCCAGAGCCTGGGGGGAGATGCCTGTCGAGAACTTGAGGTCCTGCAGGCTTCTCCCCGTCACAAAGTACCGCAGGGTGGCGACTAACCTCTGCTCCAGAGTGATGGCTTGCCTCATGCAGGTATCCTGCCTGCTGATATAGGGGGTCAGCAAAGCCAACAAACGGTGAAATACGGGGTCCATCATCCAGAGAGAAATCATCAGGATTATTCTCACGGATTTCACGGAGCAAAGGCATGTGACAGAGCTGGTCACGCTGGAGCAACCAATTCTTGGTCCATAAACTCCTCCCCACCCTGTTCATGGACTGTGCTTGTGTCAAAGTAAGGACCCCAACACCAAGCCCCTGCACAGCACGAACTCTATGATGAGTAGGGATGAGCTTCGAGTTCGAGTCGAACTCATGTTTGACTCGAACATTGGCTGTTCGCAAGTTCGCCGGACAGCGAACAATTTGGGGTGTTCGCAGCAAATTCGACCACCCTTTAAAAGTCTATGGGAGAAATCAAAAGTGCTAATTTTAAAGGCTTTTATGCATGGTATTGTCATAAAAAGTGTTTGGGGACCTGGGTCCTGCCCCAGGGGACATGGATCAATGCAAAAAAAAGTTTTAAAAACGGCCGTTTTTTCGGGAGCAGTGATTTTAATAATGCTTAAAGTTAAACAATAAAAGTGTAATATCCCTTTATATTTCATAGCTGGGGGGTGTCTATAGTATGCCTGTAAAGGGACGAATGTTTCCCGTATTTAGAACAGTCTGACAGCAAAATGACATTTCAAAGGAAAAAAAGTCATTTAAAACTACTCGCGGCTATTAATGCATTGCCGGTCCGACAATACACATAGAAGTTCATTGATAAAAATGGCATGGGAATTCCCCACAGGGGAACCCCGAACCAGAAGAAGCATTTAAATAAAGTAATTGTCAAAATCTGTCTCTTGTCATTTTTAAGATTTTTAACAGTTTTTTAGTGAAATGGTAGGGGTACTTTTGTACCCCCTTACCATTTCACACAGGGGGGAGGGCCGGGATCTGGGGGTCCCCTTGTTAAAGGGGGCTTCCAGATTCCGATAAGCCCCCCGCCCGCAGACCCCCACAACCACCGGCCAGGGTTGTGGGGATGAGGCCCTTGTCCTCATCAACATGGGGACAAGGTGTTTTGGGGGGCTACCCCAAAGCACCCTCCCAATGTTGAGGGCATGTGGCCTTGTACGGTTCAGGAGGGGAGGCGCTCTCTCGTCCCCCCCTCTTTTTCTGCGGCCTGCCAGGTTGCGTGCTCGGATAAGGGTCTGGTATGGATTTTTGGGGGGCCCCACGCCATTTTTAAAAAAAAATTTGGCATGGGGTTCCCCGTAATATCCATACCAGACCTGAAGGGCCTGGTATGGAATTTAGGGGGACCCCCACATCATTTTTTTTTAAATTTGGTTTGGGGTTCCCCTGTGGGGAATTCCCATGTCGTTTTTATCAATGAACTTCTATGTGTATTGTCGGCATTAATAGCCGCGAGTAGTTTTAAATGACTTTTTTCCTTTGCAATGTCATTTTGCTGTCAGACTGTTCTAAACACGGGAAACATGCGCCCCTTTACAGCCATACTATAAACACCCCCAGGTACAAAATTTAAAGGGATATTACACTTTTATTGTTTCACTTTAAGCATTATTAAAATCACTGCTCCCGAAAAAACATCCGTTTTTAAAACTTTTTTTGCATTGATCCATGTCCCCTGGGGCAGGACCCAGGTCCCCAAACACTTTTTATGACAATAACTTGCATATAAGCCTTTAAAATTAGCACTTTTGATTATTCATGTTCGTGTCCCATAGACTTTAACGGTGTTCGCGTGTTCGAACAAATTTTTTGCCTGTTCGCATGTTCAGGTACGAACCGAACAGGGGGGTGTTTGGCTCATCCCTAATGATGAGTACGTCCACGCAACATGGCTAGAAAACGGTCGGCTGGTCAGAACGAAGTAACAGAACGCACTGAAGAACAACAAGGCCTGTGAAGAGCGACCTGAAAATCAGTAATAAACGAACAAGAACACAATGATAAATCAATGGTAACTCGCTACACGCACTGAAGACCAGATACAAACCCACAAGCACAAACTGAACAGCAGAAATACGATCTGAAATCCACGAGTCTGAAAAGCGCGAATCGTCTCTCACCAAACTTTTACTAACACGAGATTAGCAAAAGGAGCCCAAAGTGTGTTGAGCTTGCTACTGAACTGCCCTTTTATAGTCTCGTCGTACAAAGTGTACGTGTTCTTGGTGCTCGGAAATTCCGACAACTTTGTGCGACCGTGTGTATGCAAAACAAGTTTGAGCCAACATCCAGTGGAAAAAATCCATGGAGTTTGTTGTCGGAATGTCCGTGTGTACAGGACATAAGAGATAAGAGTACAGGGAAATAATGGAGTGACAAGTCATGCAAAGCCTTATAGGTGACCATGAGCATTTTGAAGTCAGTGCGAAACCTGACAGGTGGCTGGTGCAAGGACTCAAGGATAGGAGTAATGTGATCACTTGCACTAAACCTAGTCAGGTTTCTGGCAGTTGAATATTAGACATACAGTACTGTAGTTTTCTTAGTGTGGAACTGGGTACCCCTGCAAGTAGTATTAAATTAGTCAAGTCACGAGAATACAAATGTATTGAACAGCTTTTCAGCCACAGTGTATGATAACATACGGTGTAGTCGAGCAATATTTTTCAAATAGACAACATGTTTAGTGGATAAAATGTTAAGCCAGCATCAAAAATCACTCCCAGAATTTTAAATAAAGACTAAAGCTCAAGTACAGTGCCATCAACATATAGTGTTAAGGGACTGACTTTATAAAGTTGTTGAGGGGTGCCAAAAAGCATAACTTTTGTCTTATCATAGTTTAGTTGACATGCATTTTGAGTCACCCAAGTTTTTATGTCACAGTTGGATAGTAGATAAACAGCCAAATTAGAATTCAGTGTAGTATGGATGTATATCTGAGTTTATTCATAGAAGTGATCATTTAGGCCATGTGACCTTAACAGCTGACCAAGTGGAAATAAGTACAACATTTAAATGCTAAAGAGTAAGGAACCCAATATAGATCTCTGGGGGAAACTGAATTAACTGGACTAATATTAGACTGGAATCCACCAAGAGAGACAAAATGATAGTGATCAGTAAGTTAAGACCTGAAACATTTCAAAGCGGTTCAAGGTAAAAAAAGTAAGAGATTGTGATCTGCAGTGAGGTCAAGAATAATATTAATCAAAAGGTCTTTAGTGAATTCGACCAAGGCAGAGTATGTTCTTTGCAGTTGTCAAAAAACAGATTGGAGGGGTGCAAACAGGCTATTTGCAATCAGGTGGTCATGTAATTGAGATATGACAGCACACCGTAGCACAGCCAATCTCAGCATGAAAGGGTAAATTAGATATGGGGAGAATGTGTTGTAGGTTGTCCATAGTAGATCACCTACGAAAGCTTCACAAGGCTTCTGTGTTTGGTAAACAGTTACATTAGCATGAAAGCAGGCACAGAGATATTGAGGACATGTCATTCAAATGTAGAGAGGGGGGTATACTAAAAGAGTAATTGACAATCATACCTCCTCCTCTACCCGAGAGACACAGGAGGTCAAACATCCTGTATCCAGGGAGATAAGTTGGTTAAAAAGAAGACCATTGTTTTGTTGGTTAGTGACGCATAGAAGGTCCAACCTATTTTCTACAACAAAGTCTGATATTAGTAATGACTTGCTATTAATGCAAGTGTTCAATGGGGTTCTAGGGGAGGAGTACAGTCCAAGCTTTTGAGGTTGGCACCAGTGCGGGATGGGCTCTTGTACTGAAATGGCATCTTGTGTCACAATGCACTGGTCATAGGATCCCAATATTATAGGAAAATTCATAAGTGTCTTTAACCAAAAATGAGTTCTGTTTTAGTTGCAGTAGTTGCTGTAGTTGCAGTGCAGTGTACTTTAGCAGCATAACTGAGGGATCCATAGTACAAAAAAAGGAAAATGATCAAAAGACCCAGGAAAGTTAATTGAGAAGTAATTCAGCCAAAAGTTTGAGCAGTATTTCAAGCAGGGAACAATCGCCAGTAATGCAGCAATACAGAAGATTGAGCAGAAGCAATTTAAGAAGTGATGTGAATTAAAGTTAGAAGATTAAACTTATGAGAATTAAGAAAATAAAGAGCTAAATTTAAGAAAATATAGTTGAATTTAGTGCCAGTGTTCCTTCATAACCAGAAGATTACAGCATTGCACATGTCCATCTTAAAAAATGTAATGGAAGTTATGGCAAACAGGGGGATGAAGTGTTGGAACCCTTACTTTTTAATATCTTAAGTCTCCAACTTAGAAGCCAACCTCAATGCACTGTTTAATTGGGCAATTATGTGGCAAATGAGGTTAATTGTTGATAACTGTAAAGTTGGCTTATTTTCGAGAGACATTACAGATGCCACAGACGGAATCTTTCTGTCTACATCAAATCACTCACTTCATCAAATCCCTAGCTACTGATCTGATAGACATAACTACTAGGACCTTGTTTGAGAATAAATGCCTACGCAGAACTGAGTCACGGGGAGGGATCTCTGAGCTCTATGCCCTCTTCAATACCCAACAGACCAAACTTTCATACCAAATAGCATGGGAATCTGATCTAGGTGAGACTATAGAGGAGGAGATATGGGGGAAATGGTCGACCATGGTGCATAAGGGAATACTCAATACCCTGGTGGAGGGAAACTACAAGGTGTTGTCCAGGTGGTACCTTGTCCCGGCGAGGCTGGCGAAGATGTACGCCGGAACAACATGCCTTTGCTTTAGAGGATGCGGGCGGGAGGGTACCATGTTACATGTTTGGTGGTCCTGTCCCAAGATCCAGCGCTTCTGGATCAGAGTATTCACCTTGGCCTACTCAGTGACAGGACAAAATCTATCTAAAAATCCCAAGACGGCGCTATTTGCAGACTTGCCGGACGGGACCCCTAGACATCTCCGAACTCTCATCTTCTTTATTTTTTCAGCAGCTAAAATCACAATAGCACAAGCATGGAAAACTCCAGTGGTCAACCTTGCACTGGTAAAGAATAAAATATCTTGGATCATGGTCAACGAAAAATTGGCCAGTATCCTTAAAGACAGACAGGCCAGATTTGACAGGGTGTGGTCCCCCTGGATCAAATACCTCCAAGCCCCATAGTCTCTAGAACTGTATGGTGGGGGACCCAGGCTGAGGGAAACGGCTTCTTCTTTGGATTCTGGACCTGTATCTTTTTTCTCTTCCTCTCCTTTCCATCCTCCTCCTTCTTCTTAACCTTACTTTATATCACTTCTCTTTTCCCCTCCCTTTCTTCTCTTTTTATGTTTAAAAAACTCTACTTATGGATACAAGTGGAGAGTTATGGTGCCTCTCTTTCCTTGGCCCCGATGGAGGAACAAGGTAAACTAATTTTAAAGGACTAACCTCCTTTGATGCCAAGGGCCCTGAAACTGAGATGTACTAAATGTACTACAACTTGATTTAATATTACCAAGAAGTTAAGAGTACTCCGCTTACGGGACAAATTTATCTTCTTTATGTTTTCTATTTTTTTTTTTTAGTTTTATTTTTTTTTTTATTTTTTTTTTTTTGATAAACACTAATTATATATGGAACTTATATGATATGTTATTCTAGACCCTTTAAGGATAGGTCTACATTAGTGTCCTTATGTCCACAGAGCGTACTAATACTCACATGTTACCCCCCCTTTCCCCCCCTTTTCTTTTTTTCTTCGTGTACAACACTTTTGTGTCATTTGACAGAAAATATGTTTGCTGACTGATTGTTCATGCCATTTTGTATAATTTGCAAAACCTTTAATAAAGAAAATTGAAAAGATAACTGTAAAGTTATGCACTTGGGGGCTAAGAATATGCATGCATCATACCTACTAGGGGGAGTAAAACTGGGGGAATCTATAGTGGAGAAGTAATGGGGGGGTTTTGGTAGATCATTAACTCAGACATCCCAACCTGCAGAAACTCATTTCAGGGAGGTGGCAAACTCATTTCAGGGAGGTGGCGATTTGCACCCGCAAACGCCCCCCTCCACCCCCGCGGCAAAATATTGTTTAAATCACTTTTTCAATATTTTTTCGCAGTGCTTCTGGGTAAGGGGGTGGGTGGTATGTGGACGGCGTCAGTAGTTTTTTTTTTTATTAATTGATTTTTTTTACAATTTAATTTGTTTTTAATTTTTTTTCACAATGCTTTTTTGGGGGAGGGGCTTGGGGCAGTGGACAGTGTTGGTAGGACAGGGGAGAGTGGTGTCAGTAGTTTTTTTATTTTATTTTTTACACTTTTTCATCTTTTCAGAATTTTTATAGAATTGTTTTTAATATTTTTTGGGGGGCTTTGGTGAGATGTCAGGGGTCTAAACAGACCCCTGACATCTCCCCTTTGAGACAAAGGGACCTGAGGACACACATTCCCCAGACCCTTTCTCAGCACTAAAGATGAATGAACAGGATACAGAGGCTCCTGTCCATTCATAAACTGAACACAGTTTACTCTGCTCAGTAATCACAGGACACAGGAGCTCACTGTGTCCATTAACTAGTTCCCCCGCAGCCGGCGGGAGAGGGAAGGAGAGGACATGGAGGGGGCTGGAGGAGAACGGAGGCAGAGAAGGACGTGGAGGAGGTCCAGGCGGAGTACACAGAGCAGCTGGGGATGATCCGTGCAGCTGGAGGGACAGCTGTGATTACTGATCTCCCTGTATAGCTTTTTAGCTGACAGCCGCAGGGGGGGGAGAGAAGGAGAAGTGGCTTTCAGCTAAAAATCTTTACAAAGAAGATCGGTGATCACAGCTGATCCCCGCCGAACTGATTATTCCCAAGAGATTGGGATCCGCTGCAGAAATGCAGGAGTCTCCCGCACCTTCCGAGAAACTTGAGAAGTCTGATTAACTTAATAATAGAATGCAATGCCAAGCTTTCCAAAGCGAGCAAAGTCATGTCTTATATTAAGAGAAGTATGGACTCCAGAGAGAGAGACATAATTTTGCCCCTGTACAAATTATTAGTAAAACCTCATCTGGAATATGCAGTTCAGTTTTGGGCACCAGTTCTCAAAAAAAATATTCATTGCGCCCGGCCCCCTGATCTACATGCAGAGCGCCGGACACATGGATTCCAATGGGGGATTTTTATTTTTTGAAGCACGTAATTAGAGCCTGAGTCTCTAATAGGCTTCAAAAAAGGGAGGGCTTGGGGCACAGAGCACTGCACCCGAAGCCCACCCAGTTGTGTGACAATAACGAATGAATATTCGCTATTGTCACACTGATTCTGCCTCCGGGCCAATCAAGAAGTGGGTTCTAAGACCTGTTTCCCGATTGGCTGAAAGGAGAAGCTACCCTATTGTCTAAGGGAGGAGGAGGGAGGAGATGCGTGGCAAGGACACCACCGTGATGCCAAGGAGGAGACGCACAGATTGGACACCCCGGAGGGAAGTGCTATCCGAGGTAAGTATTGCGGGTGACCGACCAACCAACTGGGGGGGCTGCAGGGTGTGGGTGACCCAACCGGGGGGGACCTTGGCTGTGCACCGTTTGCCGGCCCCCCCAAAAAAATACCACCGGCCGCCACTGGTGCTGACATGCCACACACAAAGGACAACTTTGCTCTTTTCAGAAAAAGTGTCAAACCAAAGCTACCTTGTGGGAAGACAGACAACCTTTTCCCTTTTTCTGATGGTGGATGATGGTGGCTGGTGGCTGGACCCAACATCCTGCCTAAAGTACGGTGAATCCAGCCAAAATTAGAAAAAAGGAGCAAAAAGTTTCTTTGTCGCAAATCCCCAGAGTGAAGGTTTTTGTACTTTTTGCCTTTTTCACTTGCTGATTTGTTCATGGATTGTCTGCAAAGATTAATTTCTGAATACAGTATGTTTCTAATGTGCAGATTTTATAATTTTCTGATAATAAGCCAACTCCATGTCTTAAAAGCGATATTAAAGCTTCTTTTTTTTCTAAAATAAAAAAGATGCTATACCTACCTTCTCTATGCATCCTCTTCTGGGGTCCCCCATCAGGGATTTTGGCTTCTCCTCTTCTGTGTGCACCACCATAGCAAGACGTTTGCTATAGGAATGCACGTGCGGGTGCGCTCCTAAGCCAGGCTGTGTGTGACCATAGACAGAGACACAGCGCAGCACAACTCTGCTCTGCCCCCGCTTCCTCCTCACAGAATTTGACTGAGAGCAGCAGGAGTCAATCGCTCCTGCTGGTATCAGTGTGGCCAGTGGGAAACGGGAGAGGGGAGAGAAAAGATGTAGCTGTGCAAAGAGCTTGATGGAGAGACAAGGCAGGCAAGTATTTAGGGAGTGGGGGGAAAGGAACTGTAAAGGAAATTTGTTAGTTCTGTATATAATTGTATTCTATTTTGTATGTATTGCACACCACACTCACTGTGCACACAGAACTAATAATGTTTTCATTACATGTTTGCATTTTTTCAAGTCCTGATTAGAATTAACCTGCTTATGTTACACCCCTTGTTACCATAAAAGTACAATTGTAATATTAATGTGATACCTACATAATCATGTGTTTAAAAACCTTCAATTGCATCAAAATAAAGCAGAATAGTTTTGGAAAGATGCGGAGTGTATCTTTTGTGTCTGTTCCCTACTGCAGTAGTTATTGCTCATTCATAAATATGATATCTCATAAGGTGCTAAAACCATCTATTACCCTCTGGTAATAATTTACACTGTGACTCTTATGCCACGTACACACGAGTGGACTTTCCGGCAGACTTGGTCCGGCGGACCGGACTCCGTCCGATAATTCGATCGTGTGTGGGCTCCAGCTGACTTTTTTTTCCCTAAAGTTCGACGGACCTAGAAATGAAACATGTTTCAAATCTTTCCGACAGAGTCGGCTTTCTAGCGTACAAACCCTTCGTCTGTGTGCTAGTCCGATGGACCAAAACTGATGCATGCTAAGAAGCAAGTACAAGATGGAAGCGCTCGGTCTGGTAAAACTAGCCTTCGTATTGAAGCTAGCACATTCCTGCTAATTCTCTGATCTTTTACTACAGAGCATTCTTTTCTTCTTTATAATGCGAGAAGAATGAAGTTGTTTTGCTGCTTATATTCACATGGAGTTCTCACAAACTACTTTCTTCATTATTTATCCTCATGTCATAACTAATATTATAGTTTTTAAAAGCCAGATCTCCATAAATAATGTAGAAAATTATTTATTTGACTCATCTTTTTTTTTTTTTTTTTCAAATAGCGTTTTTATTTTCAAACACAAGTGCATTACATTGCAGTGATATCTAAACTTAAGTTAAAATATAGTTTGCTGGGGAGGACTTCCGGCCGGATGTGATTGAGGCAGGACGCACCTCTCCGCAGCTCCGCTCTCCTGCTCACCATCCGCAGCTACAGACCACAAATCCAGACCCACAAACTTTAGATCTGGTGGGGGAGAGAACGCTGAACGTGGGGATGCCCTCCTCAACCTCGAAAAAGTCTGGCAAAGCACAGCTAGATCAGAGGCAGACGCGCTCCATTAAGGACACAGCGCCTGGCCCCGCCCCCGCCATCTTGTCTTCCTCTCCGAAAGAGCAGCGCGTCAAGACACAGCCTGGTAAGATGGCTCCGACGGAGGGTGCGGGGGGGACGGAGGGAGCAGGTGAGCTGAATCCTGCATTAGACGCTGAGGCTATCACAAGGCCGATTCTTGAAGCAATTAACGCCAGTAAAGCAGAGCTCATGGGGCGCATTGACCATCTCTCCTCAGAGTGTAATCTAATTAGGCATGATCTGGATAAGATCCGAGGCCGACTAACCACTGTGGAGACACGTGTCTCAGACATAGAGGACACTTCCCATGACTATGGAGCGCAAATTGCAGAGCTCAGAGACCAGGTCAGATCCCTTCAACACAAAACCATTGACGCAGAAGACCGCCAGAGGAGGAATAATGTGAGAGTGGTGGGTCTCCCTGAGGGAGCTGAGGGGGACAGGCCTGCACAGTTTGCTGAACATTTCTTTAAACAACTGCTAGCTATGCCTGATATGCCCCCAACATACGTGGTTGAAAGAGCGCACGGGGTCCCGACGGGAAAAAGACCCCCAGGGGCCTTCCCCAGACCATTCCTGGTCCGCTTCTTGAATTTCCGTGATCGTGACATGATCCTGATGCAAGCCAGGCAGACACAGGAACTGAAACATGACAACGCACGCATAATGCTGTTCCCAGACTTCTCAGCCGCGACTCAGCAAAAACGCAGATCCTTCAATGAAGTCAGAAGACGCCTGAGAGATAAAGAAGTCAAATACAGTATGATGTATCCCAGCAAACTCAGGATCCAGCATAAGGGATCGGTGAAATTCTTTGAGAACCCAGAGGAGGCCAGTGAATGGATGGACAAGGAACTTTAACATGCTAAATGTACAAAAATATCGTCCTACTGCAGTGAAGGATATGGGGTGAGGCCTTGTGAAATTGACTTTTGTTCTTCTCTCATTTTTCATCCTCATTCATGTTGTTTTATCTTTTTCCTTTTCATATTTTTTAATTTTTCCTGGGAATTT
The DNA here is from genome assembly GCA_037952925.1 of Lithobates clamitans. NCBI lineage: Eukaryota > Metazoa > Chordata > Amphibia > Anura > Ranidae > Lithobates > Lithobates clamitans. Next base: position 4,386,394 of record JBBGZY010000353.1, read on the forward strand.
TTTTTTTTTTTTTTTTTTTTATGACTATAGTTCATGGAGTCTATGCTCAGGAGCAATGATGAGGAGGCATAGATCTGTTGAGCTTGACATCACCATAACTTGGCATGATGACTCATATCCTCCTTCAAGGAATTCCTAACAAAGAACACTTCTCATTGGCACCCCACAACTTATTTAATTTCATAACTCTTATGATTCATGCCTCGGGGGGTACAGTGCGGGTGGACATTCTGCATGGTACTGCTAAACACAGTCAAATTGTTGACGCACATGTTTTGTACTCCTTGTAGAGTTAAAAAGAGTGAGTCTGAAACCCTATCCAGGAATTTACGTTGTCAAGCGGGGAAATTTTACTTATTCATTTACTTTTTTTTATTTTTACTTTTCTGGTTTTCTTCTCTTTTCTATACAACATAAGTTGTTCTCTCCTACCAACACACCCTGAATACTTCACATGTACTGTGGGAAAGGAATTCATGTGATTCCTATGACAAATTCCCTAATAGTCTCTAATACTACAGTAGGAGTGTGTGGAGGTGCTGAAAGACCAGTTTAAGAACTGCCGAACTTTCAGTTGCTGCGGCGGGAGGTCACCGCAAGTTTTTTTTTGCTGCTGTTGTTCTGTTTAGGGAATAAGCTATATACTGGACTGGGGTGTTCTGTTTCTGGTATAAAAGCAGGGGGGGGAAGTTTTGTAACCACAGCTCGACATGGGGATTACTGTTTTATTTTAACTTCTTGTACAGTAGTGATGGATAAGATAGGTTGGGGTGACCCCCAGGTATGGACAAACATCCGGTTGATGACAGACGGTGGTAGATACAATGATGGCGGAGGTTAAAATTATGTCTTGGAATGTCCGAGGCATGAATCACAAACTTAAGAGGGCCTCCATATTCCAATACATTAAACAGACACGCCCACATATAATACTGCTACAGGAAACCCACCTGGATGGCAGCAGAATCCTCTCTTTACGCAAACCATGGATTCAAAGGGCAATACACTCAACCTATTCCACATTTGCTAGAGGTGTGTCCATCTTGATATGCAAAAATCTCTCTTGCACGATACATCAGGTATTCACAGATCCAAATGGTCGCTATGCAGCAGTAGTGCTAGATATATATCATAAAACTATAGTGATAATTAATGTTTACGTACCTCCTCCATTTCAGTCTAAAATACTATATGACCTATTGCCTAAATTAGCACCCTATGCTCACTTTCCTGTGGTGGTTATGGGTGACTTCAATGCGGTTCTTGACGCAGCATTGGATAGCTCTAACCCATCTAGGGGAAGCTCCAGTGATCTAAATGGATGGCAGTCTGTAGCTGATTTCACAGAGGTATGGCGTTGGAGGCATCCAACTGATAGATGCTACTCACACGTCTCAACGGCTCATAGATCTGCAGCAAGGATTGATCTTGCTTTCGGGAATAATCTCTTGTTACCACTGGTGAAAGGCACAGAGTATTTGGCTGGTGGTCTGACTGATCACAGTCCCCTAGCTCTTACTCTGATCCTTGGTTCGGGAACACGGGGAGGGGGATGGAGGCTATCACCTGGCTGGATACAGAATGAGCAAGTTTCCGCCCAGGTAACTGAGGCCATGAATGCATACTGGTCCTCTAATGTTGACTCGGCGGAACCCCATGTGGTATGGGATGCCTTCAAGGCAGTGACCAGGGGGGAATTTATCTCAGCCATCAAAACAACACGTAGACAGGATAGAGAAGAGATTGAAATTCTAGAGAACAAAGAAAGAGAAGCTGCAGAAGCCCATGCGGTATCCTCTACAAGAACATCTTATGACGCCTTGCTGGAAGCGAGACGGTCCATTTCACTACATTTTACGGGGCAGGCCCGGGTAGAAATGGTTAAAGGGGCACAGACGGTCTTCGCAGAGGGAGATAAAAACGGGAAACTGCTGGCCATGCTGGTAGCTGACTCTAGACAGATTACGAATATTCCATTCATTAAAACCCAGGGGGGGTCCATACTTAGTGAACCAGAGCAGATTATGCAAGAATTTGCCCGATTCTATTCCTCTCTCTACTCTCCAATCCCCGATTACGATCAGACTGACCTAGACTCCTTACTTGGGGGCTTGCCGATACCAAAACTTACCGAAGCGGACAGAAATGCATTGGAGGCTAAAATTACCAAAAAGGAAATTGAACAGGCAATCTTTACATTTCCCCCAAATAAAGCTCCTGGCCCAGACGGGTTTCCAGCAGACTTCTACAAGGCAAACGTGGAGGTCCTGGCCCCGAGAATTAACACACTACTAGCTTACTGTCATGAACATGATGCCCTCCCTGACTCCATGTTGGAGGCATATATGGTCCTTTTGCTGAAGCCAGGGAAGGACCCACAGGACTGTGCCTCGTATCGGCCTATAGCATTATTAAATACAGACCTTAAAATTCTGACGAAAGTATTGGCCATGAGGTTGGCTGCGGTAATCCCCTCGATCATCAACATTGATCAAACCGGCTTTATGCCGGGGAAGTCGACAGACACCAACTTAAGGAGATTATTTACTCATCTACAAGTGAACTCAATGGCACCTGGTACTAGAATAGTGGTATCTATAGACTTTGAAAAGGCCTTCGACTCAGTAGATTGGGCCTTTATGTTTAAGGTCCTGGAGATCATGGGATTTGGGCCTTACTTTAGGAGGTGGGTGACCATGCTGTATAATCATCCAAAAGTAGCAATCAGATTGGGAACCTCCACCTCGGATTTTTTTGAAGTGGGTAGGGGAACTAGACAGGGGTGCCCACTATCCCCATTTCTGTTTGCCATTGCACTGGAACCTCTGGCAGTTGCACTGAGATCAGCCAGCACAATAAAACCCATCAGGGTAGGCACCATAAATGAAACCTTGGCACTTTATGCAGATGACATGCTGCTCTTTCTGGAAGACCCCAGGGAATCCTTAAGAGCAGCATTGGAAACTATTAATCGCTTTGCAATGTTTTCAGGTCTAAAAGTAAATTGGAATAAGTCATCAATTCTACCGATAGACCCGGGGGCTAGAGTAGATGCAGATCCTGACTTGCAGTTAGAGTGGGTCTCCTCCATTAAGTACCTTGGCATACAGATCACAGCGAATATTCGAGATTACATATCTCTTAACTTGATACCCCTGATAGCATTGTTAAAGCAGAAGGTGCTGACATGGACAAAACTACCACTATCACTAATAGGCCGTATCAGTCTACTGAAAATGAAATTTCTCCCGGTGGTACTATATTTTCTAAGGCATGCACCTGTCTGGGTCCCGAAATCATATTTTCGGAAGCTGGACAGTATTATATCGTCCTTCCTTTGGGCCCCTAAGCCTCCGAGAATTGGGTATAGGGTGTTGCAGGAACCAGGAGATCAGGGAGGTCTGGCGTTACCAGATTGGCAGAAATACTACATAGCGGGACAGATGGTCTTTGCGCACAGGTGGCTGACGATTGAGGATGGTGACGCAGCTACAGTACTGGAAGCGGCACACTTGGGATCCTATGAAAGTCTAAAATTTGCTCTGTATAGAGGATCCAGGTCTGAGTTACCCTTGACCTTGACAATGAAGGCCACTATTAAGGCCTGGGAAACAGCAGTTAAATTGGCATGTCCCAGTTATGGAGGAGTGTCACCATCAACTCCCATATGGATGAACCCAAAGTTAACACAATTTTATAACTTACCGGATCCCATGATCTGGGCAATTAAAGGTATAAAAACGTTGAAGGATATTACAATGTATGGTGAACTTTTGACCTTTCCACAACTACAGTCAAGGCATGATCTCCCAAACTCTTATCTATTTAGGTTTTTGCAAATTCGTCATGCATTTCAGATGCAGTTTCGAGAGGAGAAGGTGGAATCATTGCCCTCGTCTCTTGAGGCTATGTTAGTGGATGTGGATCTGGTCAAACCTCTCTCAAATACTTATAAAGAACTATTTAAGGTAACACCAACAGCGATGGCTAGAAACAGAGAAAAATGGGAGGGGGAAGTCCCAGAGGTGCAGGGAGAGGACTGGGATGACTTATGGACGCAGCCATTTAAACATCTGGTATCAGCGAGAGACAGGCTGATTCAGTTTAAATTCCTTCATAGAAGCTATTATACGCCTGCTAGACTGAATAAGATTTTTTCCATGGTGTCGGCAGAATGCTGGAGATGCTCCTATTCTCCAGCTGATGCTGACCACATTTTTTGGAACTGCCCACACATCCAGAAATTTTGGACTGATGTCACGACATGTATTTCTGAAGTGATATCAGTACCGATTCCAATGAATGTCAAGGTGTGTCTACTAGGATTGGTGGATGAAGTTGTACCCTCACGGGCCATGAGAACACTGCTGACTGTCTTGCTTTTCTATGGTAAAAAAGCCATTCTCTTGGAGTGGAAAAAACCTAAAGCTCCGAGTTTTGCTGCTTGGAAAGGTCTGGTAAATGCTATGCTCCCATACTATAAAGCAACATATGAGGCCAGGGGATGCAAGAAAAAATTTGATAGGGTGTGGCAAGCGTGGTTTAAATCCAATAGCACAGTGGGATAATGGGGAAATAATTTAATATAATGTACCGTAATATAAGCTAAGCAAAGTGATATCCTGTGTTGGATAATAGATGCCAGAAGGTCCTAACCACTTTATGTCTAAAAGTACAACTGGATAGTAGAGAAACCGAAGGTTACAATTTCTGTCATAGGGGGAACAGGGCGTGTATATCATAAAAATGCTGTATGGAAGTATAATAATATGTCGAGCTGTGGTTCAAGGGGTGGGAAGGGGGGGGGGGAATGATTGTTAGACAGTTGGTCTTTGTTAGATAGATATGAGGCCATGTTGGCCTTCCGGGCACGATCCCCTTGGACGAGCCCATTGTTGTATGGTATAAAAAAAGGAAAAACAATAAACAGAATTTTACAAAAAAAAAAACATATAGTTTGCTGATGCTAAATTTCTTTACTCATAGATAGAAGTATTACTAAGTGCCTTCGGTAGTCCAATGCTTGTCGTCTAGTGATTCATTTGTTTTACATGTTATTGGAATACCTGCTTCACCACTGCATAACTGTGGTTATATGTTTCAAAACTGTAGAAGTCATAAATCTATACATTTAAAAGAAATTAGAGGTAGATAGTGGGAGGTGGAGAAGAAGGTGGGGGAGAGGAGGAGGAGAAAAGAAATGAGATTTAGAAAAAAAAAGGGGGGGTGATATAGAAGTCGTTGAGATAGCGGTGTTACCTGGTCAAGGTGGGTCCTCCCGGAGGTGCCATGGCTCCCAGACCCTGTTATGTGCCTCCAGTCTGTCTTGTATTCTGGCTGTCATATTTTCCATCACTTCTATGTCCTTAATTCTGGCATAAAGATCCTCAGCAGTTGGTGGGTCGGAGCGTTTCCAGTATAAAGCTATGAGGCATCTTGCTGCCGTTAGGACATGACGCACTAATTTCTTATATGGGGTGGAGAGTTTGAGTGGTGATAGACCTAATAAAAAGAACTTTGGGGACGCCTGGACCTGTGTGTCCAATAGGCGGTCTAGTAGTCTCTGGACTGTGGACCAGTATGGGGCCAGTAGTGGGCAGCTCCAGTATATATGTAGGAAGGTGCCTTTTGCTCCTTGGCAATGCCAGCACCTATCGGAGGTATTAGGGAAGATCTTATGGAGCACCTCTGGGGTCATATACCACTGTAGGAGAATTTTATAGGAGTTTTCCTTATACAATGTGCATATTGAGCTCCTTGCTGCTTGGGACCAAATGATCTGCCACTGTGTCATAGGAATGTCCTCACCAAGAGTCCTTTCCCATTTGGTCATATAAGAATGTTTGCCCTGCCCATCTTGGGAGAATGTGTTTAGGATCTTGTATATGCCCGATATGAGCCCTCTCTGGGCATTGCCTGCCAGAATCATAGTTTCGAATGGGGAAGGAGGTGAAAATTGTAGGTTGGGTGTTATAGTAAGAGCATAATGTCTGATTTGTAAGTACCCATAAAACGCCTGTCTAGGGAGTTCATATTTATTTTGTAGATCAGTAAATGGCAAGAGTTTCCGTGTCCTAGGATCCACCAGGCTTCCAAAGTGGAATAAATTCCGGGAGGTCCAGGGGTGTGACATTTGATAGGTGAGGCTGTCCGGCACTTTGGGGTTACAGACAAAAGAAGTCAGGAGCGATTTTTCCGATGACAGTCCATGAGTAGGAGCCAGTTTGCACCATACCCTCCGCAAGAGGGACATGGGACCTAGCATACGCTCAGGGGCCACATCCGCGTTCGCACTCCATAATAGGTTATTTGGGTGTGTGGGAGCTAGCCATAGCTTCTCAATTTCCGTCCATTTATTGTAGGACTTGTGGGTGTACCACGATGCTATTGCACGTAGTTGAGCTGCGTAATAGTATTTAACAATATTAGGGAAAGCTAGTCCCCCTTCATTGCAGGACGCCATCAACACTGATCCCGGTACCCTGTGTCTTTTATATTTCCAAACAAATTGTAGGAGATCAGACTGAAGTTTTTTCAATTGGTGGAGCGGAATTGGTATGGGTAGTGTTTGAAAAAGATAAAGGAGCTTCGGAAGGATAGTCATTTTAAGCGAGGCTATTCTGCCTATCAGGGAGATATGGTGCTTTTTCTATTGGAGCATGGAGGATCTAATTGAACGGAATAATGGGGGAAAGTTCTCCTGGTACAGGGTGTTAAATTTGGAGGTGATGTACGTCCCCAGATATTTCAGGGATGTTGTTTTCCATGTAAACGGGAAGTTGGACTTTAAGAGTGTAACCTCGGTGGCCGGGATATTAATTGGGAGTGCTTCTGATTTTGATTCGTTTATTTTATATCCTGAAAGGGCTCTAAAGCGGCTTAGTTCTGTATGTAGGATCGGAAGGGTAGTATGGGGTTGAGTCAGTGTGAGTATGATATCGTCGGCGAAGAGGGAGATCTTAAATTCTCTACCTCTGACCGAAATTCCCTTAATATCTGGGTTGCTTCTGATGGATGCTGCTAGGGGTTCTACACAGAGTGCAAATAGGAGAGGGGAGAGTGGGCACCCCTGTCTAGTCCCGTTCGCCATAGAAAATGTCGGAGAGAGTGCAAAGGGGGTTCTAACTTGGGATGAGGGGTTAGTGTATAAGTGTTTGACTGCTTGTAGGAAAGGTCCCTGAAATCCCATAAATTGCAAGGTGGCGAACAGAAAAGGCCACCCCAGCTGATCAAATGCTTTTTCCGTGTCCAGGCTTAACAGCAAGGATGCCTGGCCTTCCCTGTTCGCCACCTCCACCAGATCTATTACCTTTCTAGTATTATCGCCTGCTTGTCTGAGCGGGACAAATCCCACCTGGTCTTTGTGGACCAGGGAGGGGAGGATCTGATTGAGGCGGTTGGAAAGGAGTTTGGTAAAGATTTTTAGGTCGGAGTTCAGTAACGCAATGGGTCTGTAACTAGCGCATATGGAGGGGTCTTTATCCGGTTTGGGTATAAGCGTAATAAAGGAACGTTGCATGTCTGGAGGTATGGGGGTGTCTTGTAGGAAGGCTTGAAATATCCTGCGCATATGTGGGAGTAAGGTGGGGAGGAACGTTTTGTAGTATTCGTATGGGAATCCGTCTGGTCCTGGGGCTTTATGTGAAGGCAAACTTTTAACAGTCAGTTCTATTTCCTCGTCTGTGATCTGTGCATTTAGTGATAGCAAGTCAGTTGGCGTCAAGTGGGGGATTCCACTGGATTCTAGATACTGTCGTAGTTTGTGGGATAGGTCCTGTGAGGGGGGGTTACTGGGTATGTCTGGGTTATTGTATAGGTTTTTGTAAAAGTCTGCAAAAGTATGGGCAATCTCTGTGGGGTGGGATACCATTTGTCCTAATTTATTTTTAATTTGGTGTGGTGTTTGCATGTGGGACTTGTCTCGTAATTTGTTGGCTAAAAGGGAATGCGCCTTGTTTCCCTTGTCATAAAACATTTGTTTCAGTCTAGTCAGTGCTTTTTCTACTTGGCCTAATGCGAGTTCTTTAAGGGTGGAGCGGAGACTAATTATTTTCTGAAGAAGGGGTATTGTGGGGGTATTTTGGAGCTTACCCTCCAATACTTTGAGGTCCCTCTCCGCGTTTAATTTCGCTGCTAGTTTATCTTTCTTCATTGCGGAGGACAGTGCCATACACTTACCGCGTAGGACCACCTTGTGGGCCTCCCATAGTGTAGATAATGAAGTTTCTGAGGAGGCATTTTCTGTAAAGTAATATTTAAGGGTGCAAAACAAAAGTGGAAAGTGCTGCGCTAATCCAGTGTGATATGTTTGTGTAACAGTGTTTATTTAAGAAAATTAAATCAACAAATGAAAAAATGGGGTGTACAGGTGCTATGTCTGTGTGCACAGTATCCTGTATTTATACACTAAATCTGAGTGAAAAAAACCCAATCCTATATGCTGTTGAACCTGTAGAAGGGATGCAAAAGTGCTCTGTGTGTAGGAAACCAATGCGAATAGTTCTCATACACATCTAGTAACTTGTGCAAATAAACCCTTAAAGTGCAGTCGTGCCTGTGCAAAAAGGGGTATTAGAATAGAAAAGTGAAAAAAAGGTATGCGTGTACTGTGTTTGTATGCACAGTATCCTGTGAAGAAAGTATATAGATATATAACACAATTCCTTATGAAATGGAGTGTACGGGTGCTACGTCTGTGTGCACAGTATCCTGTATATACACTAAATCTGAGTGGAAAGAACAGAAGACAAAAAACGAATCCTAAATTACGTTGAACCTATGAAAAGGATGCGACAGTGCACTGTGTGTGGGGAACCCTTGTTTCCCTTGTCATAAAACATTTGTTTCAGTCTAGTCAGTGCTTTTTCTACTTGGCCTAATGCGAGTTCTTTAAGGGTGGAGCGGAGACTAATTATTTTCTGAAGAAGGGGTATTGTGGGGGTATTTTGGAGCTTACCCTCCAATACTTTGAGGTCCCTCTCCGCGTTTAATTTCGCTGCTAGTTTATCTTTCTTCATTGCGGAGGACAGTGCCATACACTTACCGCGTAGGACCGCCTTGTGGGCCTCCCATAGTGTAGATAATGAAGTTTCTGAGGAGGCATTTTCTGTAAAGTAATATTTAAATGTGGAATGTAATTCCAATTGAGAGGGTAGGTGTTAGAGGAGGAATGTGTTAAGTCTCCAGTTATAGGATTTGCGGTTGGGGGTGTCTAAGTTCAGCCTAAGTAGGATGGGGGCATGATCTGACCATGAGATGGGGAGTATTTGAGCTGCTTGTGTTAGTTTGAGCGTAAGATTGTTGACGAAGAAGTAATCTATTCTAGAGTGGGTGCGGTGGGGGGCGGAATAAAATGTATACTGCCGATCGCCTGGGTGAAGGGCCCTCCACGCGTCAAAGAGCGCATATCGTCTAGAGATTTGTCGGAAGAGTCTAGAGTCCCTAAGGAATCCTGTTGGTGACGTCCGGGTGCCCACCACCTGACGATCCGCAGTTGCTGATTGGACAAGGTTGAAATCCCCCCCCACCACCAAAACCCCTGGATTTGATTTAAAGATGCGGGAGTATACTTTGGAGAGAAAGTTATATTGTTTGGTGTTCGGTGCGTATAGGGCGCATAACGTGATTGGTTGTGCGTGCCATGTACCCTGTAGGATAATGAAGTGACCTTTAGGATCAGCATAGTGGTTTGCACAAGTGAAGGGGGCTCCCTTTTTAATAAGTATAGCCACACCCGCTTTTTTTTGAGTGCTAGAAGATAAATATATTTGAGGAAAATATCTGGAGGCGAACGCGAATGAGCCTTCTTTATTAAAATGTGTTTCCTGTACCATTACTATATCAGCTCCCGATTGTCTGAACTCCCTCAGCGCCAGATGCCTTTTTTTGTTAGAATTCAGTCCATGGACATTTAAGGATAGTATCTTTGCCATCTGTCTACGTGTGGGTGGGCGTGTGTGAGCTTACTTACCGAGGATGCACCAGGGTCTGTGGTCAAAAGCCAGGAGCCGGCACTCTCCGGGAGGGGACCAGGACACCGCACTTTCACCTTTGTGTACATCTGAGGACGACTAAAAGGGAGAGAGAGAGAAGAAAGGTGAGGGAGAGAGGGGTGAGAGAATAAAACCAAGTGGTAACATGTTGCATACATTATCTTTAGTGCTTTTCTGGCCAACAGGCCTTGACAATCACGGATTCCCAGATGCCTCCCCCCCGCCAACCCAGAAGGACCAGCCAGGAGAAGGCACCAGGGAGCCCGCCGCTAGTATAGCTGTACAATCAAACTTTATGATTCGCTAAACTATGAATAAAAAAAAAGAACAGGGGGCGTGAGGGGCGATCAAATGAGTATCCACGTTCTCAAAGCTCGATCTAGGTGAGCCCTTGTAGTTAATCTTTCTATGGTGTAGGGGCAATTTAGGAGACTATAATCTAGAAATATAGTGGGCATTTACAGTAGGTGACCGCGATATTGTGTCAATCTCGCCGCACTTCTCGGCGAGATTTGACACCTACGAGCCCCGTCGCAGGAGCCAGCGCCGAGATGGCTCACTCATCGGGAAAGGAAAACTTTGTCTTCCTCCCGCGATGAGTGACAGGCAGCGCTGACAGCTGTCTGGTATGAATCCTGAGGCGGGAACACCGCGCCACATTTTCAATGAGAAAACCGGCGTGGGTTCCCCCCTCGGAGGCATACCAGGCCCTTGGGTCTGGCATGGATTGTAAGGGGAACCCCCTATGCCGAAAAAATCGGCGTGGGGGTCCCCCCCAAATCCATACCAGACCCTTATCCGAGCACGCAGCCCGGCCGGCCAGGAAAGGGGGTGGGGACGAGCGAGCGCCCCCCCCCTCCTGAGCCGTACCAGGCCGCATGCCCTCAACATGGGGGGTGGGTGCCTTGGGGGAGGGGGGCGCCCTGCGGCCCCCCCACCCCAGAGCACCTTGTCCCCATGTTGATGAGGACAAGGGCCTCTTCCCGACAACCCTGGCCGTTGGTTGTCGGGGTCTGCGGGCGGGGGGCTTATCGGAATCCGGGAGCCCCCCTTAATAAGGGGGCCCCCAGATGCCGGCCCCCCACCCTGTGTGAATGAGTTTGGGGTACATGGTACCCCTACCCATTCACCTAGGGGAAAGTGTCAATAGAAAAAAAAACACACTACACAGGTTTTAAGAGTCATTTATTAGTCAGCTCCGGGGGTCTTCTTCCGACTTCGGGGGTCTCCTTCCGACTTCTCCCGCTGTCCGGCCTCTTCTCCCGGGCCCCGCCGCTATCTTCTTCCAGCTCTATTGCCAGCGAGGGGCCCGGTGTGCTGCCGCTGTCTCGCCGCCGCTGTCCGGCCTCTTCTCCCGGTGTTCGGCCTCTTCTCCCGGGCCCCGCCGCTATCTTCTTCCAGCTCTATTGCTAGCGAGGGGCCCGGTCTGCTGCCGCTGTCTTGTCGCCGCTGTCTCGCCGCCGCTGTCTTGCCGCCGCTGTCTCTTCTTTTCTTCTTCCCCGATGTTGACACGACGCTCTCTCCGGCTCGAATGCTGTGTGCGAGCTGCGGAGCCATTTATATAGGCGGTAACCCCACCCCCTTACGACGTCATGGTCCCAGCATGCGCAGGGACTCTGGCGTCATAAGGGGGCGTGGCCCCAGAGTCCCTGCGCATGCTGGGACCATGACGTCGTAAGGGGGTGGGGTTACCGCCTATATAAATGGCTCCGCAGCTCGCACACAGCATTCGAGCCGGAGAGAGCGTCGTGTCAACATCGGGGAAGAAGAAAAGAAGAGACAGCGGCGGCGAGACAGCGGCGGCGAGACAGCGGCGGCGAGACAGCGGCGGCGAGACAGCGGCAGCAGACCGGGCCCCTCGCTAGCAATAGAGCTGGAAGAAGATAGCGGCGGGGCCCGGGAGAAGAGGCCGAACACCGGGAGAAGAGGCTGGACAGCAGCGGCGAGACAGCGGCAGCACACCGGGCCCCTCGCTGGCAATAGAGCTGGAAGAAGATAGCGGCGGGGCCCGGGAGAAGAGGCCGGACAGCGGGAGAAGTCGGAAGGAGACCCCCGAAGTCGGAAGAAGACCCCCGGAGCTGACTAATAAATGACTCTTAAAACCTGTGTAGTGTGTTTTTTTTTCTATTGACACTTTCCCCTAGGTGAATGGGTAGGGGTACCATGTACCCCAAACTCATTCACACAGGGTGGGGGGCCGGCATCTGGGGGCCCCCTTATTAAGGGGGGCTCCCGGATTCCGATAAGCCCCCCGCCCGCAGACCCCGACAACCAACGGCCAGGGTTGTCGGGAAGAGGCCCTTGTCCTCATCAACATGGGAACAAGGTGCTTTGGGGTGGGGGGGCCGCAGGGCGCTCCCCTCCCCCAAGGCACCCACCCCCCCATGTTGAGGGCATGCGGCCTGGTACGGCTCAGGAGGGGGGGGGCGCTCGCTCGTCCCCACCCCCTTTCCTGGCCGGCCGGGCTGCGTGCTCGGATAAGGGTCTGGTATGGATTTGGGGGGACCCCCACGCCGATTTTTTCGGCATAGGGGGTTCCCCTTACAATCCATGCCAGACCCAAGGGCCTGGTATGCCTCCGAGGGGGGAACCCACGCCGGTTTTCTCATTGAAAATGTGGCGCGGTGTTCCCGCCTCAGGATTCATACCAGACAGCTGTCAGCGCTGCCTGTCACTCATCGCGGGAGGAAGACAAAGTTTTCCTTTCCCGATGAGTGAGCCAGCGCGACATTCACAGTACCCTGTCGCCGAGAACCAGCGCGATACTATCGCGCTGGAAACACAATCTCGCGGTCAGGTACTGTAAGTCCCGAATAGGAAGAACCAAAGTTCCAGAGAAGTAGTGTTCCATATGGAGGTGCAAGCCTTCATGGAGCGGTGGAGCTTATCCGTTCTTGTGTTTGGCAGGTTTGCGTGATGCCTCAGGGTTTCTGGGCCGATTGGAGGTGGGGACCTTCTGCCAGACTGTAGGTGGTGTTGGAGGGGTGGCTACTAGGTCCCACTCTGGAAGCTGTGGGGGTTGAATGTCCAGGGTATTGCAGAATGTGCGGAGGTCCTCCGGATATCTCAGAACAGCTGTTGTGCCTTGGTGCTTTGCAGTGAGGGTGAAGGGGAAGCCCCACCGATAAGGGATTGTCTTGGTCTGTAGTAGTTGCAGTAACGGTTGAAGGAGTCTGCGTTTTTGCAGCGTGATCCAAGAAAGATCAGGGTATAGTTGTAGCTGAGTCCCGTCAAAAATAATTTTGCGTGTCAGGCGTGCTTGTTTCATGATTCCCTCCTTGAGGGGGTAGGAGGTGATTCTACAGATAACATCCCTTAGCTTAGATGCTGCTCCTTTAGGTCGTAGGGCTCGGTGTGCCCTGTCCATCTCTATATGTTTTGTGGGGGGTTCACCGAGGAGGTTGTTGAAGATGGTTTGTAGAATGGTTTGTAAGTCCTCGCTACCCTCCGATTCTGGGATACCTCTCACGCGAATGTTGTTGCGGCGCCCCCTGTTGTCCAAGTCCTTCACGTGTCTCTGCATATCTCTGAGGAGTGATCTATGTTCCGCTCCTTGAAGTTGTGATCTGTGAACTGCTAATTTTGTTTCCTGGATCTCTTCCTCTGCCATCTCCACTCTGTCTGCCAGGTGTTTAAGGCCTGTTTGGAGAACTTGAATTTCTGTGCGGCATGTGGATTTCACATCTTCTATTAGTTGTCTGAAGTCCTCCTTAGTTGGCATGGCCTGGAGATATGTATGCCATTGAGGTGGCATGTGTGAGGGTTGCATCGGTCCAAATTGCTGGCACGGTGGGGATGGGGCTGGAGGCGGAGAGCGTGGGCTGAGTGAGCCTGCCTCAGATGGCACGGGGGGTCCAGACACCGAGGGTTCCCACTGCTCCGACCACGGCAGGGCCTGTGTCAGCTGGGGGGGCCTCATGTGGTGGTTGTCTGATGTTGTACAGGGGGGGGTGCTGGCTTTCTGTGCATATGAGGGATTGAAGGCTTGTTGCTGCCTAGAGACACTGGGGTCTCTGGATCTAGAGAGTCTCTGTGCTTTTGGTGGGGGGGACGATATAGGCACGGCCCAGGGACTTTCACTGTCATCCTCCAGGTCCTGGTGTTTCTGCACAGGAGGGTGGGCCGGGGCAGGTAATGGTGGGTAGTCCTGGGAGAGGATTGAGGATGCTGGGGAGAGCGGAGCCGTTCCCTGCATGTAAGGGTCTGAGGCCGCTCTGAGAAGGCGCGGAAATGCAGCTGAGCACTGTGTGTAGTGCGTCATGGCGGGCTGCGGCCCGTGTGTCTGCATAGACTGGGGATCGGGGGGGGCTGGTGGACTCACCACTCCCTCGTGATGTGTTGGGATCCCTGGGGCTGTCTCCTTCAGCGGGGAGCCAGATGGGTGGTGTTGCCGGGTGGTGTGAGGCGGCATGGGCTGCGGGGAGCTCCGTCGACCGCGCGCCTGAGTGTCCGGCGCCATCTTGTCTCCCCCGCTCTGAGACATGTCCGTCTGGAGGAAGAAGGTGCGGAGGTCTGCGGATGCTCCTGGAGGGGGTTGCGATGTGCCCCTTTGTTTGGAGGATCGGGTGGTCCTCGATTTGCCCATGTGGGTGTTGTGGATCGTCCCCTAATGTGCCTTCAATGCTGTGGGCTGATGGAGCCGTGAGCTTAGGCGTCCATTAAGGTCGGCTTCCGGTCACGCCCCTGACTCATCTTTTTTACTTTTATATTTCAACAATATATATTTTACAATTTGTGAAAAATTATAAAAAATCTATTGATTTAAATATGTAATTTTTTTTAGGAGTTTCAAGTTACCACAATAACATTATTATATTGTATTGTTTAGGAACCTTAATGATGTTGGTGTGCCTTGTTAATTTGAAATAGGGAGGTTATTTTCAAAAGGCAAATTCATTTAGCACTACAAGTGCAAAGTGCACTTGAAATTGCACTGAAAGAGCACTTGGAAGTGCAGTCGCTGTGGATCCAAGGGGCACATGCAAGGAAACCAAAAAATAATAATTTTAGCTTGGACATGATTGGATGATAAAATCAGCTGAGTTTCCCCTCATTTCAGATCTTCTCCTCAGATTTACAGCGACTGCACTTCCAACAAGTGCACTTGCAGTGCAATTTAAAGTGCACTTTGCATTCGTAGTTTGCACTTGAATTGCGAAATGATTTTGCCTTTTGTAAATAACCCCCATAGTCTTTTTGACATGTACCTGCCTACTCACAAGCAAAATGTCCTTTTTAAATAAAAACACATAGTAAATAATTTTAGGTAAATAAAATAGCCATCTATTCTGGGAAAAACATAAATGAGGAAGGCAACACTGGAGACACTTTTGGAATTTGTGAAGTCTTTTGTCCCCCAGGGCACACATCAAGTCAGTGGAAATCAAAATTGGAATCTTGCAGAGTTCATATTATAGGGAGCACAATCTGCGTCTTCTGTCAGACCAGACTGAAGCCAGGCAATCACTTTTGACTCTTCCATGGAGCCTTCCCTGCACGCTGCCCTGCAGCCTTCCCTCCACGCTTCTCTGCAGCCTTCTTTGGAGGCTGTGCCTCTGGTGGTGTACTTGTGGCAGGAGAAGGAGGAGGAGGAGCTTCATCAGAAATATGGCTGCTTTGAGTAAGCTGGCCCCTCAACCCCCTCTGAAGGGCCTCATAAAAAATCCCCTCACAGAGGAGGTGTTGCCCCTTCTCAAGTTCCATCAACCTGGTGGCCAAATAAGTACCATAGGCCTCTTCAGCATTGGGGGGTTACTCAGCACTTGGCTGGCTTCCCGAATGAGGGCAAATGATTCCTCCTCTGTTCGGGTCATCTTCCTGGGCCTTTTGGCGGTAAGGCGGAGGGGAGGCACCTGGCATTCGGTGAGGCTTCTACTGGGCCCAGCCACCTCCTGCCTGCCACTGGGCACGGCCTCCTCCTCTCTACCACTGGGCACAGCCTCCTCCTGGCTGAGCTCATCCTGTGTATAAAAAAAGTGACATAGTTGTAATTTTTGCTTCCTCAATCACACACAATTTTCAGCTCATGACTTGCAAATATAATTTTAAACAAATAGGAAAGGCTATCATTTTGACACCAATATTTGAACAACATTTTTGGCCACTACTAACTAGTGCTATGTATACATAATAATAATTGTGATTAAATCATTGATTTGTAAGCAATTCAAACATTTTAGTTTACATCATTAATATTTAGACAATCCAAAATGACCAAAAAAGTATACCTGGCTGCAGCTGGGCGCATCCACTTCATCAAGGATGGAAGGGCCCGGTTCTTCCTGGGACGCCTCAGCTGGGGTGGAGGGGAGGGTGGAGGGAAGGGTCGAAAGCGATTGCCTTGCTTCTGTCTGGTAATCCAGAAATCTCAGTTTGGGGTAGTACCACAGCTTGGGCACATAAACCTTGTCTGCTGCTGCTCCTGATTTGAGGGAATCCTGTATCTTCTTGTGTTCCTGCCTTTACATATTCCGCAAGATCCCAATTTTATTTTCTACTAGCTTAATGTCTGCCTGGGGGACTCGAGTCTTTACAAACTCCGGAAGTCTCCCCAGTGTTGCCTGCCTTGCTTACTTATTGAAATACAAGGGGTGCTTAATCTCCCACAGGTTTCGGTTCTCTTGATAGAGGTCAATAAAATAACTCAAAAAATCCTCCTCCTTAAAGGGATTCATTTTTTCTGAAAGACAAGACACAAGATAAAAACTGTAATGTCAGTCCAAACTCTCAGTATTATTTTTATCAGAATATAGGGTGCACACACACACACACACACACACACACTAAACACATACACAAAACACACATGAACGTTTAAATCTTACCTTTGTTTATGACACTCACTACTTCCGTTCGGACATACGTAGGCCAGCGTACTAGCTTTATAAACACTGTGCATGTGTCATGCTCCGCCTGCGTTGCCCGCCCCTGACTTTCTTTAGGATGATTTTTCCCTGCCCCTTCACTCTTCGCTGCGCAGTGGGAGTATATAAATAAAGATGGCGGAAAGATTATCAGGAACTAGCGTGGAGGAAACTGCAAACATCCAGATCCAGGAGAAGATATAAGGCCACCAACATGGCCTTTGAAGAGATGGTAGAGATGGTGGCCATATTGAGGAGGGAGGACTCTGTTGGCAAAAAAGGACCGTACACCAGACCCAATATGCAGAAGGACAAAATAATGTCCTCAGTTGTCAGCACTATTGAGCAAAAATTTGGAATTAAACGGGCTAAAGAACAATTGAGGAAGCGCTGGTCTGACCTAAAAACTAGGGAGCCAGAACAATATTGCTGAATCAAGAAGGTGCTTAAAAAAAGTAAGTACTTGTCGTGTGTTCCTATTGAGATACTTAACTTGCATGCTGATCCATATGCTTTTCGTTTATACGGCATCGTTGTAAAGATCGTTCTTTTGAAACTACATATGATTATATTAAAATGTTGTTTGTTTGGCAAGAAATACGATGGTACAGGGTTCTACATACATTTAGGTCTTGTTAATTTGTAGTGTTAAAAGAAGTTTAGGATTTTGTTGTGTAGATGTGTTTAAAACTAGAATGCTTAACCACTTCAGCCCCGGAAGGATTTACCCCCTTCCTGACCAGAGCACTTTTTACAATTTGGCACTGTGTCGCTTTAACTGCTAATTGCGCGGTCATGTAATGCTGTACCCAAACAAAATTTGCGTCCTTTTCTTCCCACAAATAGAGCTTTCTTTTGATGGTATTTGATCACCTCTGCCGTTTTTATTTTTTGCGCTATAAATGGAAAAAGACCGAAAATTTTGAAAAAAAATGATATTTTCTACTTTTTGTTATAAAAAAAATCCAATAAACTCAATTTTAGTCATACATTTAGGCCAAAATGTATTTGGCCACATGTCTTTGGTAAAAAAAATGTCAATAAGTCTATATTTATTGGTTTGTGCAAAAGTTATAGCGCCTACAAACTAGGGTACATTTTCTGGAATTTACACAGCCTTTAATTTATGACTGCCTATGTCATTTCTTGAGGTGCTAAAATGGCAGGGCAGTACAAAATCCCCACAAATGACTTCATTTTGGAAAGTAGACACCCCAAGGAAATTGCTGAGAGGCATGTTGAGCCCATTGAATATTAATTTTTTTTGTCCCAAGTGATTGAATAATGACAAATAAAAAATTTACAGAAAGTTGTTACTAAATGATATATTGCTCACACAGGCCATGGGCATATGTGGAATTGCACCCTAAAATACATTTAGCTGCTTCTCCTGAGTATCTCCTGAGTATGCTTCTCCTGAGTATGGGAATACCACATGTGTGGGACTTCGGGGCCCCGAAAACCAACCACCACCTTCAGGATTTCTAAGGGCGTAAATTCACTCCTCACTACCTATCACAGTTTTGAAGGCCATAAAATGCCAAGATGGCACAAAACCCCCCCAAATGACCCCATTTTGGAAAGTAGACACCCCAAGCTATTTGCTGAGAGGCATGTTGAGTCCATGGAATATTTTATATTTTGACACAAGTTGCAGGAATGTGACCAATTTTTTTTTTTTTGCACAAAGTTGTCACGAAATGTTATATTGCTCACACAGGCCATGGACATATGTGGAATTGCACCCCAAAATACATTCTGCTGATTCTCCTGAGTACAGGGATACCACATGTGTGGGACTTTTTGGAAGCCTAGCCGCGCACGGGGCCCCGAAAAAAAAGCACCGCCTTCAGGATTTCTAAGGGCGTAAAGTTTTGATTTCACTCCTCACTACCTATCACAGTTTTGAAGGCCAAAAAAATGCCCAGATGGCACAAACCCCCCCAAATGACCCCATTTTGGAAAGTAGACATCCCAAACTATTTGCTGAGAGGCATGTTGAGTCCATGGAATATTTTATATTTTGACACAAGTTGCGGGAAAGTGACATTTTTTTTTTTTTTTTGCACAAAGTTATCACTAAATGATATATTTCTCAAACATCCTGTGGGCATATGTGGAATTACACCCCAAATACATTCTGCTGCTTCTCCTGAGTACAGGGATATCACATGTGTGGGACTTTTTGGGAGCTTAGCCGCGTACGGGGCCCCGAAAACCAATCACCGCCTTTAGGATTTTTAAGGGCGTAAATTTTTTATTCACTCCTCACTACCTATCACAGTTTCGAAGGCCATAAAATGCCAAAATAGCAAAAAAAAAAACCAAATGACCCCATTTTGGAAAGTAGACACCCCAGGCTATATGCTGAGAGGCATGGTGGGTATTTTGCAGCTCTCATTTGTTTTTGAAAATTAGGAAAGACAAGAAAAACATTTTTTTTTTCTTTTTTCAATTTTCAAAACTTTGTGACAAAAAGTGAGGTCTGCAAAATACTCACTATACCTCTCAGCAAATAGCTTGGGGTGTCTACTTTCCAAAATGGGGTCATTTGGGGGGGGGGGGGGTTTGTGCCACCTGGGCATTCCATGGCCTCCAAAACTGTGATAGGCAGTGAAGAATGAAATCAAAAATTTACGCCCTTAGAAAGCCTGAAGGCGGTGCTTGGTTTTTGGGGTCCCGTAAGCGGCTAGGCTCCCAAAAAGTCTCACACATGTGGTATCCCCATACTCAGGAGAAGCAACAGAATGTATTTTGGGGTGTAATTTCACATATTCCCATGGCATGTTTGAGCAATATATCATTTAGTGACAACTTTGTGCAAAAAAAAAAAAAATTGTCTTTTTCCCGCAACTTGTGTCACAATATAAAATATTCCATGGACTCTACATGCCTCTCAGCAAATAGCTTGGGGTGTCTACTTTCCAAAATGGGGTAATTTGGGGGGGTTGAACTGTCCTGGCATTTTATGCACAACATTTAGAAGCTTATGTCACACATCATCCACTCTTCTAACCACTTGAAGACAGCCCTTTCTACTTCCTACTTCCTACTTTTTGTTTACATGAAAAAATATTTTTTTTTGCAAGAAAATTACTTTGAACCCCCAAACATTATATATTTTTTTAAAGCAAATGCCTTACGGATTAAAATGGTGGGTGTTTAATTTTTTTTTCACACAGTATTTGCGCAGCGATTTTTCAAACGCTTTTTTGGGGAAAAAACACACTTTTTTAAATTTTAATGCACTAAAACACACTATATTGCCCAAATGTTTGATGAAATAAAAAAGATGATCTTAAGCCGAGTACCAAACATGACATGCTTTAAAATTGCGCACAAACGTGCAGTGGCAACAAACTAAATACATTTTTAAAAGCCTTTAAAAGCCTTTACAGGTTACCACTTTAGATTTACAGAGGAGGTCTACTGCTAAAATTACTGCCCTCGATCTGACCTTCGCAGTGACACCTCACATGCATGGTGCAATTGCTGTTTACATTTGACACCAGACCGATGCTTGTGTTCGCCTTTGCGCGAGAGCAGGAGAGGACAGGGGTGCTTTTTTTTTTTTTCTTTATTATCTTTTTTGCATTTTTATCTTATTTTTAAACTGTTCCTTTCATTTTTATTTTTTTTAATCATTTTTATTGTTATCTCAGGGAATGTAAATATCCCCTATGATAGCAATAGGTAGTGACTGGTACTCTTTTTTGAAAAAACTGGGGTCTATTAGACCCTAGATCTCTCCTCTGCCCTCAAAGCATCTGACCACACCAAGATCGGTGTGATAAAATGCTTTCCCAATTTCCCAATGGCGCTGTTTACATCCGGCGAAATCTAAGTCATGAAATGCTCGTAGCTTCCAGTTTCTTAGGCCATAGGGATGTTTGGAGCCACTCTGGTCTCTGATCACCTCTATGGTCAGCTGGCTGAATCACAGGCTGCATTCTCAGGTTCCCTGTTGGGACAGGAGAGCCAGAGAAAAACATGGAAGATGGTGGGGGGGATTCCCTCCCACTGCTTGTAAAAGCAGTCTAGAGGCTAATTAGCCGACCGCTGGCTGAAAAGAATGATACCAAGATGATACCTAAACCTGCAGGCATCATTCTGGTATAACCACTCAAAGTCCAGCAACATACCAGTGCATTGCTGGTCCTTGTTGGGCATATATTGTAAACTTTTTTTTCATGCAGCCTGTGGGCTGAACGAAAAAAAGAGATTGATCGGTGGGTATGCCCACCATTAGAATACCTCCCTTCATCCACCCACTTCTAATGATGGGCATACATGCACCGTATATATATGCCGAAGCATGGGGGCATCCTCCCACAAAAGGCAGGAGCAAATCACTCCTCCACCCACTGCTGCCCCCACGCTTCGGCATATATGCTGAAGTATGTAACTGTGGTGGTGAAATCACCTCCGACAGCGCTGGAGTCACGGCTTTATGTATTGTGGGAGCAAACGCTGTTGCTGTCAAGATAAATAAATCCGCTCTGCAGCTGAATGGCGTATCTGAAAACAAAAAAATGGTTACCAACAAAACACAGTAAACAGGAAAGTAGAAAAAATTGCATATCTGAAAAGCAAACATGGCAAAACATAATAACAATAAAACATTGCAGAATAGAATACAGTAAAAAAGAGCAGAACAATAGAGAGAGAATAGAGAGAGAGAGAACAATAAAACGACAACTATTTTTGTTTTTTTTATTTTATATTTTTTTTGTGTTTTTATTTTTTTTATTTTTTTACACTTTTTTTAGTAACTTTAACTTTTGTAACTGGTACCAGGTTTGAGTCTCTCAAAATGTGATGGCATCTTGGGAGACCCTGTGAAAGTGTGTCCTAGTCTGTGCAATGCTGTACCCTACGCTAAAACTCAACTAGTGTATGGTAGCGTTCAAAACATTCACCAATGCATAGACCAGGATTGTCAGGACAGGAGGGAAAATAATACCGGGTGTCACGCCTAAATCTGCGCTTGCTACAGACACGACATCTTCTTTGGGGGGCTCGTTGGGTAGGGGTACTCGAGAGGACATAAGGAAAATGCCTCTCATGCAGCCGGCTTACTGCATTTGGTTGGGGAAGGTGAGGTGGAGCACCGTCTGGAAACAGAAGGGCTCTGACAATCTCTTCCTGGAATTTAAGGAAGGATCCAGACCGTCCTGAAGCTCTGTATAGCACATGAGCATTCAGCAAAGCCAATTGAAATAAATAAACAGACACTTTTTTGTACCAGCGTCTGGCCTTACGGGCAACTAGGTACGAGACTCCTCCATCCGACATCCAGCCGTTCTTCCCCATGTCCACGAACATAAAATCCAATTGTGCCGATACCACCGCCATCAATACTACACTATTAAACCCCTTATAATTAAGGTAGTAAGACCCCAAATGGGGTGGTGGCACAATGCGAACATGCTTCCCATCGATTGCCCCTACACAGTTGGGAAAGTCCCAACAGTCAGCGAACTGGGAGGCCACAGTCTGCCATTCCTGTGGCGTGGAAGAAAACTGTGGAGTCAAAAAAGAAAAAAATATATATAAGTACTTTTAAACATAACTTTGCTAGCAGATTACACAAAAACATTCTTGCACAACAGCAGTATAATATTTTTTAAAAGTATTATTTCAAAAAATTTAAAATATAAGGCCCACTTATAAGATTACTCACCCTCTCTGATGGCCCATTGATCAATTTGTATGTGGGGGGGTGGGGGAGGGTTCTAATTTAGTAGAAGACCACACATGACATTTAGTGACATTTGAGAGGGTGGGGGAGGGTTCTAATTTAGTAGAAGACCACACATGACATTTGGAGACATTTGAGGGGGTGGGGGAGGATAAAGCAGTACAATGGAGCTGACAATATACATTGTTAAAGGGACTAAGCTATAGGTGTATATGGGCCCAGGATTGCATGGTGGGGAGGTTAGTGAAGGCAAATAGGCATGTAGGGCAAAAAATGATTTACCAAAAAAAAAAACATGCATGCATGAAGATAAAGGGGACATTCACAGCATATTCCAAGCATGGTAATTAGGTAATGATGAAATTAATACAATACATTAGCAAACATTAAAGACATATCATGTAATGTTAAAGGATAAAACTTACCTTCATATAGTCCTTCTGCAGGACCTGAATTATGGCAGAACTGGTCTCTGGGATTATGATCCCCAGAGCCTGGGGGGAGATGACTGTTAAGAACTTAAGGTCCTGAAGGCTTCTCCCAGTCGCCAAGTAAAGTAACGTGGCAGCTTGCCTCTGCTCCGCAGTGATGGCTTAACTCATGCAGGTATCCTGCCTGCTGATATACGGGGTCAGCATAGCCAACAGACGTTGAAAAACAGGGTCCATCATCCTGAGATAATTCCTGAAATCCTCAGGATTATTCTCACGGATCTCATGGAGCAAAGGCATGTGAGAATTGGTCACGCTGGCACAGCCAATTCTTTGTCCTTGAACTCCTCCTCGCCCTGTTCATGGACTGGGCTTGGGTCAAAGTATGAACCCCAACACCAAGCCCCCACTCAGCACGAACTCGAGAACGAGTATGTCCACGCACCATGGCTTCAAAACGGTTGGCTAGTCAAACAAACTTAAACGAATGCACTGAAGAACAGCAAGGCCTATGAAGAGCGACCTGAAGATCAGGAACGAGCGGACCAGAACGGCCTGCTATACAGGTTTTGAACTGACCAACACGCACTGAAAACCAGATACAAACCTCACAAGCACAAACTGAACTAAAAGTTCCAGGTGTCATAAAAATGGACTATATGTATAGCATACTGAATGTATTAAAACAGATCCTTCTGTGATAAGTCCCATGCATGCAAGTGACAGCGGTTGAGGAAAGCATTATCTGATTCAAATGGAGTGCTCTGACCGGGGGATGCTACACCTTCACCGAATCACCACGTGATCAGCCCCTTTTGTATATATGCTTACCAAAGGTAAGAATTAGAAATGCCTGAGATATCCTTCCCCGCAATAATCAGCTCCTCGGCCGCTACAAGTCTCAGTCCTCCATGTTCATAGTGTTTCAATGCCATGGATGTATCATGTAGGAATATAAGTACAAGACAAAGGGTTCCCCTGGATGGACTTTTCCGGCACTTGCAAAGGCAGACAAATGGGGTATATAAAAAGTAAAGGGCGTTTATATATTAATAAAAGGTATAATTTTATTAGTGTAGAAAAATACATTAGATAAAAAACAAGCAATAAATGTATAAAGTAACACAAAGAAAACTACATAGTAGCTAGGATGAACAAAAAACAATATATGATGAAAAAGCTCTTCTCAGGCCCGACGCGTTTCGGGGTACTACATATCTGTACGGTCCTTCTTCAGGGCAAAAATTGAGAGAGAAGGTTTCATCTATACTAATTGGAAAAGGAATGAAGAGGAGAGGGTCAGGTGATCGGTAAAACCTTAGAAAATATTATATTGAAAATTGGGGTGATCACAAGATCGCCTACCTGAAAATGCGATAGATTGCTTGTGAAGAATTGTAAAAACAAAACAAAACAAAAAGGGCCACAAGAGGACAGGGTATGGCAAAAAGTATAGGTAACGTAGCCAATGTAGCTCTAAATGTTTAGATGGTGAGATGTGCAGGATGGTAGGCTGCAGTCACCGTGGGGAGGTGTGACAATACTCCCGTTCCGCCCGACCCGGGCGCGTGCAAGCCAGAGCGGCGTGCTGAGGTCACAGGAAGACGTCTCTGGAAAATAAGAAAATATAAAGAGGACCTTAGGCGAGGGTCCAAAATGTATAAGTGGAGAGGAGTGGGTAAATGCATAGATATGCAAATTGATTGGGATGAGGTTAATAATGCTGAAAGTATAGAGCGTAGTGTGTGTATGGTTACAATGCATCAAATAAGGGCTAATAGAAAAGGGGGGATCCAGTTCACCCTATGTTATAGTGGCAGAGTACAACTGTGTATATATATGGGATTCGGTCCAACATAGTATACACTGAGAGTAGATACACAGTTACAAGCCACAGGGTAGATGTAGTAAGTGTGCCTACTGAAAAAGTCAAAAAGAGTATTAAGTAACCAATGAGATAGTACAATGGAGAGCACAGTATATATATTGTAGGTAATACAAATGTAATGTTACAGGGCCTATATAAGTATGTTTCTAGTAACCAGCAGAGCCCAAAGTCAGAGCAGGCTTAGGATGGGAAATGTGTGGCTAGTACAACTGAGTAGAGAGGTAATAAATGTATCTGAGACTAAAGTGCTAGAGTAAGAAGAAATAGGGAAAAAGTAATTGAGAAATCATACCTTAGATGGGAACAGGAGTGTAAAACCACAACCTCACAGCCAAATATCCAGCAAATGTAACGCCTTGCTAGGAAGTGAGAGGGGCTGGTTTAATAAAGTGTTCAATCAGCTGGCGTCAGGATGAGGCACAGCTGTGTTGTAAGCAGACGTAGGCAGAGACGTATTGACCCCCCGAGGCGGGGGTGCGCGGTGCCGCCCCAACAGCGCGTGCGCGAACGTCACGGCGTTTGGAGCAGCGTCGCGCACACCCGCCCCACCGGCACGGAAGTGCCACTCCGGCGGACTGCGCATGCCCGCCGGAGTGGCAACATGGAGGCAGTGGGCGTGGGATGGAGGAACGCCCAGGTACCTCCCTAAGCGCCGCCCAAGGAAGTCTTGTGGCGGCTTTCCGTGCCGGGCAGCCGCTCTGGCCACCAGCACCTCGGGGGGGGGGGAAAGGGAGGCAATGTCACAGAAGATGGTACAGAAAAAAACAAATGAGAAGTCACATCCCAAGAAGATGGAGTGGCTAGTATTCGGTCATAGATGTTTGTATATCTCCCCACGTACAGGAACCTCCTACACCAAATCAAAATAGTTGCTGGCCGAGTGAGAAGGGGGATTAAGTATTAATAGAGAATTGGGATAATGGATTGATACATGAAACAATAAACATTACATTACACAGTTCTTGGATAAAGTCAGTCCCTCGGAGCCAATTCTTGCGGTTACGCAGGAATTGCACTGACCGTGATACCTTTATGGTTCAGGCCGGGATGCTGAGGGATCGGTTTGTGGAAAAGGGCTATAGTTTGCCCGACTTGAATAAAGAGATTGAGAATGCTTGTAAGGTTGATCGCCAGACATTATTACAGGACAAACCCAAACAACCTAATGACGAATTCAAATGGTCATTTTTGACATCCTTTTCTATGCAACATAAGCACATCAAAAGGATTTTTGAACGACATTGGGATATCCTTAAAACGGACAAAATATTAGGACCACTGCTACCTGAGACCCCTAAAGTGGTCTTTAGGGGTGTTCCATCCCTCAGGAGCAAGCTGGCTCCTAACGTCATAGATCCACCAAAAAAAACATCCTTTTTCCATAATTGGACAGGATTCCATCCCTGTAAAAAATGTTTGGTTTGCCAGTATAACACCTGCGGCAGAAGGACAAGTCATAACTTCTCCTCTACTGTAACTGGTCGCACATATACAATTAAACAATTCAGCACATGTACAACTACCGGGATCGTATACCTGATAACTTGCCCTTGTGGCAAACAATATGTGGGCCGCACCATTAGATCCTTCACTGTACGTGTCTCGGAACACATTAATCTACTTAAGGCAGGCAGCACAAAACATACTGTCCCTAGGCATTATAGGGAATGTCATGATAGGAACCCTGCGGGCACACAGTTCCTTATCATAGACAAATACACGGCCCCTTGGCGGGGAGGGTCGACGCTTAGGGGCGTCTCCCGTTTAGAGACACATTGGATATACGAGTTGGGGTCCCATTTCCCGCAAGGTATTAACGTTGAATGGGACATCAACTCGTTTATCAATCAGGCCTGAACAGGTATTTTTTGATTTCTCATATCTTTTGATCTCTCTCCTTTCCACATCCAATATGGGCATTTTCATTATATTTTATTTTCAGTCTAGTACTAACAGGATTTAAATTAAATTTATCCTTATTATTATGTACTGCACAATATACTATATTTATGTATGTATTCTATATGTGCTTTTTAAGTTGTGTCATGGACTGTACTGATGTCCGCTATTGGCAGTGTCCGGTAGTTCTTAGGTTCAGATTTCCACACACACACGAGGCTAATTCTGTTCCCGTCTCCTAGACATTTTTAATAGGTTTAGAATTACTTATTTTTTAATTCACTAATTTCTCTATGTAATTTTTAAGTTTTCCTTAGTAAATTTCACATTTTCTGCTTGTCCAAGCCCCTATATTCTTTATAAATACACATGTCCCCCTGTGTTTACACTTTGACGGTCCTTCCGGCCTGTCATCTAGGCCGGGCTCCAGTTCCTGTATAGCTATGACCCGATCGGATGTGGTTGCTGGCGTTCCCAAAGCGAGGCTTGGTTGACCAAGCGTGGAACGCATAGCCGCCGCTCTTCTGATCTGCGCGTGACTTCATCGTGCGACCTGATAGTGAAGCTTGGGATATTATGTGGAGCGCGGCGGTATCGCTGCGCTCACACATATCAGACATGTTGAAATGGCAGTGAGGCTTGGTTCCGGATTTTAATAACCGGACCAAAGCCAAGCTGTGTTTATGCACTCCTTAATCTTGCAATGTTATGATCCGATCGGATGTGACGGCAGGCGTTCCGAAAGCGAGGCTTGGTCAGCTAAGCGCGGAGCGCACAGCCGCCGCTCTCCCGATCTACGCGTGACGTCATCGCGCGATCTGATAGCGAGGCTTGGTATAGAGTGTGGAGCGCGGCGGTGTCGCTGCGCTCACACCCATCTGAAATGACAGCGAGGCTTGGTTCCGGACCTAATAACCGGACCAAAGCCAAGCTGTATTTATATATTTTTTAATTCTTCTTTCTTTTTATTGCAAATCGAGATTTATAATAAATCACAGATTGCCACAATACAGTTCCCCTTAGACTCTAAGGAACGTCTAGTAGTCCAGTACCCCCTGAACCGGAAATGAAGGTCATTTGAAGCACTTCCGGTTTCGGACACTTCCAGTGAGGTCATTAAGTGTTTATATATAGAGCGGTGGGATGAGGGGGTCCACACCCCAGATGATGACTGTTTAGTTGAAACATGTCGAGTGGACTCCTCATGACTACCGCTACAAGATTACATGCCTGTTTTATATTCTGAAAATGTAAGTTGATCTTGATTTAACAATTTTAAATAAATCCAAGTTGAAACGTTATCACGCTATGTGAGTGTTTTTATCCCTCACATGTTATACAAATTATTCGCTTGGCCCATGGTGTATTCATTGACGAGGAAGCCGTGCTGATTCCTTTCCCCCATTTGTGTGATGTCATCTGACCAGATATAATCCCCTGACCGGTTGGTCATAAAGCCTTTTTGACCTGCATGGCATACGCCATTTCAGGCCAATCTTTCTGGTAAGCCTCCCCAGTTTCTGGTGATGGTTCTGGCACTGATTTCAATCCTCTGTGCACCTTTGGTCTCCCTACGGTCTACCTATCTACCAAGTTGACGGGTCTGAACAATCCCCCTGCATGCCCAGGAGACACCCGTTTATCATCGTTTTTTGCACTGTCATCACAGACTTTTTGCCTTTGTTTGTTCACTCATTTGGACTCTATATTTTATATTTAATATTATTTTGTAACTTTTTACACTACCTAATTTATTTTATGTATTTAAGTGTTACTATTTGTCACTATCACATCCATCCACGTAGATTTCTTCTGACTTATATTGGAATATCTGCTTTTGAAGTCACTGTATATGTAATCTAATTTTTTCGTATCATCTACTTATCACTCTTATATATAGTTCATAGCGCCACACTTTTTGAATTTTATATTGTTTCTTCGGTACACCATGGAGCCTAACGATCTCTTTCAAAAAGATTTTGGCTGTGTCTACGGCAGAAGGAGTGCCCCTCATAGGTAAAAAATGGGCCATCTTGGAGAGACGGTCGATAACGACAAAATTGGTGGTAAAATTTTCTGAGGCTGGCAAATCAACAATAAAATCCATGGATACATCGGCCCATGGCCGTTCCGGGATGGGCAAAGGTTTGAGCAAGCCCCAGGACTTAGCGTTTTGGCCCTTGTTCCATTGGCACAGAGGGCAGGACGCCACGTACTCCTTACAATCCCGTCTCCATCCAGGGCACCAGAAGGAGCAAGAAATCAGCTCAGATGTCTTCTTTATCCCGAAATGTCCCGCCATTTTATGGTCGTGACACATTTTAAGGGTTAAAGGTCGTGTCTCTTGCGGTATGAAAATTTTTCCTCGAATCCAAAAAAAATCCTCATATTTCTTCAAGGAATGTACTTCTGGTTCAGTACACAAGCTAGATGAGGATCTGATGGATGACATTAGGTCCGCCTGAGTCAGTCCAAGAAAGTTTTGTGGAGAGAGGATAGTGCTTGGTTCTGATGTTTGAAAATCTGCGGAGAACATCCGAGAGAGTGCGTCTGCCTTTCCGTTCTTTGCCCCAGGTCTGTAGGATATATGGAAGTTGAAATGGGAAAAGAAGAGAGCCCAACGGGCTTGTCGGGGTTTTAGTCATTTCGCTGTTCGGAGATTTTTGTGATTCGTAAAGATCATGACCAGGTGTACTGCACCTTCCAGCAAATACCTCCATTCCTCCAAAGCGAATTTTATGGCCAGCAGCTCCCTGTCACCCACATCATAATTGAGTTCCGGCGGACTGAGTCTCCTGGATGCGAAAGCTACAGGGTGTAGAATGGCTTTAGGTCCCTGTCTCTGGGAGAGAATCGCTCCAGTTGCAATTTCCGATGCATCTACCTCCAGCACAAATGGTTGAGTCGGGTCAGGATGACGAAGAATCGGGGGGGAACTGAACAACTTCTTCAATTTCAGAAAAGCTTCTTGAGCGGCTGGGGACCACTGTAAAGAGCTGTGCTGATGGGTTAATTGAGTGATAGGTGCCACAATAGCAGAGAATCCAACAATAAATTTTCGATAGAAGTTGGCGAACCCTATAAACCACTGTACCCCTTTTTTGTCAGATGGGGCCGGCCACTCTTGAATTGCCTGAATCTTCTGTGGGTCCATTGCGACCCTATTGGTTGAAAGGATGAACCCAAGAAATTGTATGGTCGATTTTTCGAATTCACATTTTTCAGCTTTCAGGTATAGCTTGTGTTGTCTTAGTATGGTAAGGACTTTTTTACATGTCCCTTGTGCATTTCAAGAGTGGAGGAGAAAATAAGAATATCATCAAGGTATACAACAAGGAAGTCATCCAGGTATTCTCGGAATATATCATTCACCAGGTGTTGGAAGGTGGCCGGGGCATTACAGAGTCTGAATGGCATCACTAGGTACTCGAAATGTCCGAACCTGGACCTAAAAGCTGTCTTCCACTCGTCCCCAGCCCTGATCCTGAGGAGATTGTAGGCCCCCCGGAGGTCAAGTTTAGAGAACACTTTAGCTGATCGGAACCGTTGAAAAAGCTCGGGAATGAGTGGCAGTGGATACCGGTTTTTAATAGTGATGTTGTTGAGCTGCCGATAATCTACACAAGGTCTCAAAGAACCATCCTTCTTCCCAACAAAAAAGATACTGGCTCAGGCAGGTGAGGACGAGGGAGGGATGAAGCCCTTTTTGAGATTCTCATCGATATATTGTTTGAGAGCCTCTAGCTCAGTTTCCGAGAGAGGAAATAGGAAATATACGGCCGAACGGGATCTCGGATCCGGGCAGGAGGTCGATCGGACAGTCGTAAGACCGATGAGGTGGTAGGCGGTCAGCCATTTGTTTACTGAAGACTTCTTGAAACTCAAGGTACTCGGAGGGGACATGTTGGAGGCTGCCTGACGGGGCAGTAATCGTGGCACAAACTTTAGGAGCCGTGGGGAGACAATGTTGAGAGCAATACTGAGAGGAGAAAGATACCGCCTTGGTGCTCCATTTGATCTGTGGGTCATGAGCCTGTAACCAGGGCAAGCCCAGTATAACAGGGAAGATGGGTGAATGAATAAGGTCGAGCCGTAGAAATTCCTGGTGGCCGGAATCAGTGGTTACCAGAATAGGTTGGGTTTCCTGGGTGATGGGTCCTGAGCGAGGAAGGGATCCGTCGGCCAGATGTACCCGTAGACCTTGAGTTTTGGTTTGCAGAGGAATATTCAGACTGTGGGCCAAGGCAGCATCTATGAAGCAACTGCATGCTCCGGAATCAATGATGGCCTGCAAGCGGGTCTCCCCTTCCGGAAGCTGTAGGGAAACAAACAACATCACTTAAGTCTTTGGGATACTGTTGTTTGGACAGTTCAACACATTTGGCTGAGGGGACTTACTAGGCCTGATTGGACAGTTGCGCAGTTGTCCGGCTCCTCCGCAATAGAGGCACAGGTTGGACTGCCGTCTGCGTTGCCTCTCTTTAGAGGTCAGCGGAGCCTGGACCAGGCCGAGCTGCATAGGTTCGACCTCAGGAACTGGTGTAGCAGCAGCTGTCGTTGAGGTTGGGGTCTGGGCCGAATGGGGTCTGGGTAGCGCCCAGGTGGGGCGCAGGCCTTGGAAGCGCTCTGAGCGTCGCTCACGCAGTCGCCTGTCCAATTTCGTGACTGCTTGAATTAATTCTTCCAAGGAAGCAGGGGTTTCCATCCTGGCTAATTCATCTTTGAGTAACTCGGACAAGCCTTGGCGGTACTGATAGCGCAGGGCCGGCTCGTTCCAATTTGTGTCGGACGCCCACTTACGAAATTCCACCGTATAGTCCTCAATAGGTCTTCTTCCTTGGGACAGGTGGTACAAGATGGCCTCAGCTGTAGCCATACGCTGCGGGTCGTCATAGAGCTGGGACATACTCTCAAAGAAGGCATCAATTGTATTTAGAACTGGACTGCTCTGTTCCATCAAGCCGTGGGCCCAGGCTTGAGGTTCCTCGGACAATAAAGAAATCGCAAATCCCACCTTAACAATTTCTAATGAAAAGGTTCTAGGCTGGAGGGCGAAGTAGAGGAAGCATGCATTTTTGAAGGCCCTGAACTTCTTACGGTCCCCTGAGAACCGTTCCGGTGTGGGGACCCTGGGTTCCGGGAGCTCCATGACGACTGTGGGATTGGCGGAAGCCTGAGGGAGCAAACCCCCACTGCTGGGTGCGGGAGCTGCAGCTGCAGAGGGCAGTGACCCTGTAATTTGCTGAAGGCGATTGTCAATTTGGGGATATCCTTCCTGTAGCTTTTGCACTGAGTCAGCAAGAGTGGATACCTGTTGACACAGGATCTCCAAAGGAGAGCGCGCTCTGTCAGCCTCGGACATCTGGCTGGTTCGTACTGTCACGACTAATACTCACCGAGGCCAAGATGCCGAGAGCGGCTCGCCCTTACGACCATGTGCACCCAGACCCCCGGAGTTGATACAGGGAGCTGGGGGCACGCGGAGGCACGGGCTTCCAGTGTGCAGGAGATCCGTAGGTGGAAACTGAGGCACTGGGAGTCCGTATAACAGGCAAAAGGTCAGAACCGGGTATCAGGCAGGAGCAAGTCCGTTTAGCAGGCAACAGGTCAGAACCGGGTATCAAGCAGAAGCAAGTCCGTTAAACAGGCAAAGGGGTCAGAACCGTGTAATCAAGCAGAGGCAAATCCGTTTAGCAGGCAGAGGTCAGCACCAGGTAATCAGGCAGAAGCAAGTCCGTTTTAAGCAGGCAGAGTTCATAGGGGTATCAGGCAGACAGCGGCATCAGTGTTTCACAAGCCAGGGATTTGGTACACAGAGCAGCAGACAGGTTTTACAGGATCAACTAAGATACAGGGAACAGGAGGAGCTGACGACGAACCAGCAACCCAACTGGGCACTGGTGTCGTCAGAAATAGTCTCCCCCCCAGCGAGCGCGTCAGCATGATGCGCTACCAGGTACCCGCACGCACGACAGCGCGCACACGGGGACCGCCGTGCACCCGCACGCGCCGCACCATCAGGCCGCGGACGGGTGTGCGGCGAAGCGCCAGTCCACCGCGCATGCGCCCCAGAGCCCGGCAAGTGGAGACACTCGCAGTCTCCTGACACAGGGTGGTTTACCTGCCACAGACAGGGCAGCTCCCTGAACATATCAATGAAGATTGGCATAAAGTCCTGATCCTTCAAGATATCCATTTTCACTGAAAGATGCAACACAAGACAAACCCTAATGTCAGCCTAAAGTCTTCTAAACCTGTGCAAATACAGGCCTCAATCTAGAAACAGTATAGGCCCAATGTTAAATCTTACCTTCACTATCATGATCGGCGCCTCGGTTACTCCTTCCTCCACTCACAGATCGTACGTACTCCGCACGCGTGTTACGCTTTATAGACACTGCGCATGCGTGAAACTCTGCCTGCCCCTGACGTTCTTTCCAGTCTATTCCCCGCCCCTTCTCGTTCAGTGCAGAAAGGCCAAGATCATGGTGAAAGTGGTCAAGAGTCTGCACTGGAATTTTGGGGTACGACGCTCGAAAGATCAGCTCAGGAAGCGATGGTCGGACCTTAAATTAAGGGAGCACGAGCAGTACAGAAGGATCCGGAGAGTGCTGCAAAAAAGTAAGTAGTTGTCCTGTGTTCCTATTCTTTATGTTTATCAGACATGTGCATTCGTTTTTGTCCGAATGCATTTTCGTCCGAATTTCAGGTATTTTCGTTATCGTTTTAACAAACGATAACGAAAGTGCAGAATCCGAAAAACGAAAGATCCGACATAAACAAATGCTTTATTTTCGTTTTCGTTGCTACAACAGTTTGATATAGATAGACATGATGATGACAATAACAATCTGTGTCCATGAAACCTGTGGTCGAATGTGCCAAACCTTAACTCTATTAGTCCAAGATTATTCTACATAGAGAGAAAAGATTCGACATAGAGAGAAAAGATTCGACGTAGGGGAGAAAAGATTTAACGTAGGGGAAAAAAGTTAAATAAAAATAATAATGATGATAAATGTCCCCAGATGATGTCCCCTAGGACGAAACACGTCGGGAATTGCTGACGCCACCAACACTGCCAGATCTTTATATTTCAAAGCGCTGTTTTTCTTCTGAAATGTGAGTGTTCCCACTTTTAAATAAATGAGTTTTAAACCTTCTATACAGTATCACGCTATGTACTCTCACGTTTTTTCCATATATATTCTGGATGACTGAGTGGATGTGTTTCCTTTGCCATATATAATTACTTACAAGTACCTGGGTCACCTGGATTAAAGTTCACGTTATACAGACACCAACGTGGATCCCCACAGTTACAAGCTAGAATGGCTCAGTGGGTATACACCCATCTGAGTCCAATCTTTCCGGTAAGCCTCCAATTTAAAGTGGTAGTGGATCTTCTATCAACATATGTACCAGTCTTTTCACTTTTTTTGGTGTTATATACTTCTTAAGACTTTCACCTTTCAAGGATTACTTTGTTTTTTACAAGTGTATCACTAACACTTTTTGCATCACTTTTCACATTACGGACTCAGTGTGTTTTACCTAAAAGGTTTATTATACTATTTATACCATTTATCGCAGGATATGAATATGGATATTGATCATATTTACAGTTGTTAGCGCTGTACTTTTTTTAATATATTGTATTCACAGGATTAGATCACTTGTATGTGCTAGCTGCTTGCACACGGTTGTTTTTTGACAGTGCGATATTTCCTTGTCAAAAGAAGTTTATTGAGTATAAAATATTATAAAGATACATAAAGTAAGTTTACAAGGATCTATAAAGTAAGCTCATTGTTTTACAGTAGGGTTTATATAGGTAAATATCATGAAATTTCAAATATTAAACATTGGGTTCACGTAAACCTAAATTAAAGATATATATCATTTCCTTAGTTACTTTTGTAGGTATTTAAATGATTTATACCTACTATACATATTGTTTACAGGTAGAGTGTATATAGGTCAAATAAATTCTGATAATGAGCTTTAAACGTAAGGTGGAGAAAAGGAAAGAGAAAGAAGAAAAAGGGTAGAAAGGCAGAGGTATGGTCCACAAGGTTGTCCCGCTCGTCAGTTTATTATTCTTTTTAGTTCTCTTTGAAGCCTTAGAATTGGTGTCTCTGTAAGTCATTTAATCTGTTACCATGGCAACAGGACAGAGTCATTGAAATTCGACAGGAACTGTTGTTTTATCCAAGGATGCCAAAGTTTTTCAAATTTTGGAATTTGATTTTGATCGATGGCTACCATCTTAGCATGGGACATTGTATTATTCATTCTGTGAATTGTTTCTGCTAGTACCAATGTAGGAAATTTCCATGCCTTGGCCACTGTTTGTTTTGCAGCCGTTATTAGTTGGATCATAAGTTTGAATTGAGAGAGTGTTAACCATTCCGGTTTTAGATTAAGTAAAGTTATATATGGATCTGGTTGTATTATTTTTTTTAAATATTTTAGATGCAATCACGAAGACTTCCTTCCAGAAGGTTTGGATTACTGGGCACGTCCCCCATATGTGTAAATGTGTGCCTATTTCTGGGCATCCTCGAAAACAAAGAGCTGAGGTATTAGGTGAATATTTTGCCACTCTAGCAGGTACAAGGTACCAGCGAGTTAGGACTTTATAATTTGTCTCCAGTGCTAAGATGTTGGGTGAAGATGACTTAGATGTGAGCCATATGTTAGACCAGTCCGTGTCTTCTAAAGTTCGTCCCAGGTCCTCCTCCCACCTCTGAACGTAAGAGGGTCTATTAAGATTTACTACTCCATATAATTGATTATAAAGTGATGAAATTGTACCTTTAGCAAATGGATCTTTTGTACAGATTGATTCAAAAATGGATAATTGGGATAATGGTGTATCCTCCTTTAGGAATGGTGTATAGAAATTTTTGATTTGGAGATATCTAAATATCTCAGAGTTTGGTAGATCATATTTTTCTCTAAGCGATGGGAATGAAAGGAATGATTTAGATGCTATGAAGTCATTTAGTGTCTGAATGCCTGATGTTGTCCAAGCTTTAAAAGAATTTGGGTAGATCCATGCCGGATAAAAGGCCGGATTTCTGATAAAAGAAAGGAGAGGATTGTGTGGAGATTGTAACTGATATTTGGTTTTTAGTTTATCCCAGAGAGATAAGAAGTGTTTAGTTATGGGATTATGAATTTTAAAGCGGTCTTTAGGATCAAGCCATAACAAGTTTGATATTAATAGAGGGTCATTTTCTGAAGCCTCTTTAAATACCCATAATGGGATTTCCTGTTTTGCATGGTATTTGGACAGACTGGCCAAATGTGCTGCTCTGTAGTAGTTAGTAAAATTAGGGTATCCCAGGCCTCCTTTATTTTTGGGAAGATGTAGTGTGTGTATAGGTATACGTGGTTTAGAAGAGCCCCATATAAACAAAGTTGCTCTTTTTTGTACTATTCTCAAAAAATAGGAAGGAATTGGAATAGGGAGGACTCTGAATAGATAAAGCAATTTGGGTAGAATAGTCATTTTGATTGCATAATCTTCCCTATCCAGGATAAAGGAAGTTGCAACCATTGTTTTATTAGATTTGTGATCTGTCTTAATACAGGAGGATAATTGATTGAGAATAAGTCAGAATGAGATGCTGTTAAATGAATTCCAAGATATGGGATTGATTTTTCTGCCCATGTGAATGGGAGTGCAGCCCTAGCCGGGATCAATTCCATGTTTGTGAGCGAAATATTAAGCACTAGGCATTTCTTAGGATTAATCATAAGGCCGGATAGGGCTGCAAATCCATCAAGAGCTGGTATTAAGTTAGGACCAGAGACCTGTGGTGATGATAGAAAAAGTAATATATTGTCTGCAAATATACATAATTTGTGTGTAATACCTCCTACTTCAATGCCAGTTATAGTTTGGTTTGTTCTGATGTATTGGGCCATGGGTTCGAGTATAAGGGCAAATAATAAGGGAGATAATGGGCAACCCTGTCGGGTACCTTTTTTCGATATTAAAGGCATCAGATTTGTATCCAGCATATTTTATATAGGCTTTGGGTTTATTATATAATGCTTTGATCCATGTTAAAAAGTGGGGTCCAAAACCCCATTTTTGTAATGAATATTGCATATATTGCCAGGATACTGTGTCAAATGCCCTCTTAATATCGAGAGATAGAAAACATAAAGGGATTTTCCGTTTTTTAGCAATATGTGCCAATAACACTGCCCTGCGTACATTATCGCCTGCCTGTCTATTTGGCATGAAGCCTACTTGATCTCTATGTATTAATTTTTCTATAATGCTATTGAGGCGCTTTGCTATTATTTTTGCTAATAATTTAATATCAAGGTTTAACAGAGAGATAGGCCGATAATTCACACAGGAAGTATCATCAGAAAGGGGTTTTGGGATCATACAAACAATTGCCATTAGTGTTTCTTGCCGAAAAGAATGTCCTTCTAGAAGTTTGTTAAAAGTTTCAGTGAGAATGGGAGAGAGTATTTCTGAGAATGTTTTATAGTATAAAGCCGAGTAGCCGTCTGGGCCTAGTCTTTTGTTAAGTTTTAGGTCTTTTATAGTGTTAGCAACTTCATCTATAGTTATAGGCTCATCCAAACTGCTTTTTTGATTCTGAGACAACTCAGGTAAGGTTATTTTTGAGAAGAAGGATTCAGCCTCTGTAGGATTAAATTCATTGTTTGTCTTGAATAAAGTTGCGAGATGTGAGTGAAATTTCTGGACTATTTTAACTGGATTACAAGTATAAACATTTTTTGATAATTTCAAACGTATTGGTTTGAAAGATTTGTTAGTTGAATTTAATGCCCGAGCCAAATATGTACCTGGTTTGTTTGTATTCATGTAGAAATTGTGTTTGGAGCGTTTGAGGGATTTATCAACTGACTCAGTGAGAAATAGATCGTATTCCAATCTAGATTTTTCCAGATGAGATTTTGTACTCTGAGATGGATTATCTTGGAATGATAGGTAGGCTGCATTAATATTGAGTTCTAGTTTTTTTGCTAGATTTTTGCGTTCCCGTTTAAATAGTGCCATTTGTCTTTTATTGTACCACGCAAGACAGGCTTATGAGCTTCCCACAGTGTTATTGGGGAAATGTCTGTTGTATTATTAATTGATATGTATTCCTTTAAAGCTTGTTCAATGGCCATCTGATGTAGTGGGTGTTTGAGCATTATGTCCGGTAAGTACCACGTTGGGTCATGCGCTTTTGGTATGGCTGAGGCTATAGTAGTGTATACTGCATTATGGTCAGACCACGGAATCGGAATTATATCTGATGCAATAATTTCTGGTATCATTCCTATTGTTAGAAAAATATGATCTATTCTGGTGAAGGTTTGATAAGGGTGCGAGAAATAAGTGAATTTCTTTTTCATTGGGTTACTTTCTCTCCACGAATCTACCAGATTGTATTTGGAAAGAAGTTGAGAAAAAGGTAATCTAGAGGTTATTTTGGATGGTGTAAAAGGTGATTTATTTAGAAATGGGAGGAGGACCTGGTTCGAATCCCCACACATTATCACTGTTCCTATTTTGTGTGTATTAATCACTTGTAATATATGTGAGAGGAATGGTGTAGGTTGTTTGTTAGGAGCGTAGTAGGAAATCACCGTGATTGCTGTATCCATTATATAACCCATGAGTATCAGGTATCTACCTTCTGGGTCTTTCATTTCTGATGATAAGGTGAATGGTGTGGATCGGTGAAATGCAATTAGAGTACCCCATTGTTTGGTACAGACAGAAGCCGTGTAAATTTGTTGATAAAAAGGAGAAATATATTTTGGAGTAGAATCTTTGGTGAAGTGTGTTTCTTGGAGGCATACTATGTGAGCCTTCTTGTTATGGAAAGTACGGAAGGCTTTGGTCCTTTTTTGAGGGACATTTATTCCCTGAACATTCAGGGAAAGTATATTCAGTGGTGCCATGGCAACAGATCAAATAGTTTTGACTTACTTTTTCTTTTATCATTCCAAGTTTATTGATAGAAAGAAAGAAACATAGAAATGCTTGTACAGTGCAAATTTCGCAGGTGCAACTGCGTACTTTTCGTCTTTTACAAAGTAAATTGTTTGTATCAGAAATAGAATTACTATCTGCTCTGCACCATTCAATGCAGCAGAATTCTCTTATCAGCTATTCAGAGTAATTATTATTAATAACCTATAGAAGCGTGATCTCTGTAGTAATCTGAGATAGTCTTACTCATGCCTAAGAGAGAAGTACATGTATGCATTTATATACCAGATGTAACATATGATAAGGATTAGTCAGCGAGAGATATGGGATAGAAGTGAAGGAAACAGTAAGTGAAAGTGGAGTGAGAAAAAATGGAGTGTAGTAGGACAGAGTGAAGTGAAGGACACCCATAATTTACGGAGGGGGGGCCCCCGTCCGCGACCCCCACACCTCTCCTACCCGTAAATCAGGTAGGGAAATCAGCAGAGTATTTGAAAAGCAGCCACGGCTGCCACGTTTTGTGGAATCGTTCAATATGGCCCTTGTCCTGAGCCAGTGTGTCTTCCATCTCATAGATTTCGCTAACCTTTGACAGCCAATCCCTAACAGTAGGAGTTGACGTAGACAACCAATGAAGAGGAATCTGAGATTTAGCTGCATTGAGGAGATGAATCGTCAATGAGCGTTTATAGCGTTTGAGAGAGGAATTGGCTAGGTGTATCAGACAACATGCTGGGGTTAGCTCTATTCTAGTTTCTGTGATTTTTTTAATTAAGGCCTTTACCTCATTCCAGTATGGTTTGATTTTGGAGCAATACCACCAAATGTGTGTTAGCGTGCCCTTCTCAGAGAGACATCTCCAACATGTGTCCGGTTTTTGTGTATCCCATTTATGTAGTTTATCAGGAGTACTGTACCAATGGGTCAAGAGTTTATAATTTGTCTCTTGCAGTTTTGTGCTTATGGAGCATTTATGTGCTAGAATGGCCACGTACCTCCATTGTTTGTCAGAGATCTCCGTCTCAAGTTCCTCCGACCATCTCCTCCTGTGCCCGTCCGATGCGCCCGTTCTCGAGCGATTCAACCACATGTATGCAATGGAAGTAGCTTTTTCAATTGGGATCCCCTCCCTACAGACTGACTCCAAGGTCGTTAGGGGCCTACACAGTGCTTGTGGATCCTTAATGTTACCCAGGTAGCTTCTTATCTGGAAGTATGTCCACTGTTTCAGAAGGGGTCGGTTCATTTCTGTCTTAAAAGACGACCAGTCTTTGAGTTTGCTTTCAGCATAGCAGTCCCCCGCCAATAGAGGTTCCCCCCCTAGAGACGACCTGAGAGTCGGGTTATGTAGACCTGGTGTAAAGTCTGGGTTGTCTGATAGGGGTGTTAAGGGGCCAGGTAGTGTGGTTATTTTTCTGTGTTTGGCTATCAGATTGATGACCTTCAACGTCGTACCAGTTATCGGATGTGTTCGGATGACGTGAGGAAGTGTTTTGAGGGAGGACCAAGGTAGGAATTTAAGCGGAAGCGTTGCGAGTGCTGTCTCTAGGGCAACCCATTCCTTCATTGACTCATGGCAATGCCAATCTATGATTCTGGTTATATGTGAGGCCTGATAATATCTGCGGAAGTTCGGGAATTGAATTCTTTGGGTTTAACCAATGTGTCTAGTTTAATTCTGGGTTTTTTGTGTTGCCAGAGAAATCTCGTGACCAATGTATTAAGTTCATTGAAAAACTTCTGAGGGATCTCTATCGGTAGTGAGCGGGTTAGGTACAGAAATTTGGGCAGTATGACCATTTTTACTATGGCCGCTCTACCGAACCAAGAGAAAAATTTCTCATTCCACTTTGTTAGATCTTTGGCACAATTTTTAAGAAAGGTCACAAAATTTCTCTCATAGGCAGTTCTTAAAGATGGTGTAAGCCAGATCCCCAAATATTTTAATTTGGACTTGTCCCATTTGAAAGTCGAATTTGCCTGTGTCATTTTGAGCAGTCTGTCAGGAAGGGAGAGGTTCAAAGCCTCTGACTTTGTGTAATTGATTTTTAAATTGGATACATATCCGTATAGTGCGAATTCATGTAATAGGTTAGGCAGGGTTGTAGTCGGTTTCGTTAAAAAAAACAATAAATCGTCTGCATAGGCGGCTATCTTGTATTCTTTATTTTAAATCTGAAATCCCTGTATCGTGGTATTCTTTTGCACTGTTTTAATAAAGGGTTCTAATGAAAGGATAAATAATAGGGGCGATAGGGGACAGCCCTGTCTAGTCCCATTTTTGATGTATACTTTTTCTGATAGGGTACCATTTATTTTTATTTCCGCTGTCGGATTCTGATAAAGGGCGGCGATCCAGTTCAGCATGCATGGTCCTAGGCCCACCTCCCTACAAACCACCATCATAAAGTCCCATGCCACACGATCGAATGCCTTCTCCGCATCTGTTGAGAGGAGAAAACCTTCGATCTTCCTCCTCCCCGCAGCTTGTGACAGCAAGAGTGCCTTAGTGACATTGTCTCTGGCCTCCCTGTTTGGCATGAAGCCCACCTGCTCCAGGCCGATTATTTTTGAGAGCAACGGCCCCATCCTCAATGCTAGGATCTTTGCGAACAACTTAACATCTAAGTTCAGCAAAGATATGGGGCGGTAACTGGCACATTCCTCGGGGTTCTTGCCCTCCTTCGGTATAACCGTGATGTGTGCCGAGAGAAAGCCTGGAGTTACGCATCTTGGCCTGGATAAGGAGTTCAGAGCATTTTTTAGGGGTTCAGTTAGAATTTCTATAAAAGATTTGTAATAAGTGGCAGAATAACCGTCCGGACCTGGGCTTTTGCCTGATTTTAGCAGTTTGATAGCCTGTTTAAGTTCCTCTGATGTGATTGGAGCTTCTAGTAGATCCGTATCATCTTTGGGCAAGGTTGGGAGTCCACTATTTAGTATGTAATCTTGTATGATTTGTGTTCTATCACCGGACATTTGTGGCTGTTTGTGTTGTGGTGGCAAGTTGTAAAGTTTCGTGTAGAAGGCGTGGAAGTGTTTTGCTATCGCCTCCGTTGTCACCTCCAGTTTTCCCTCTTTAGATCTGATTCCAGCTATCTGATTGCTGGAATTTTGTTCTCTCAGGGCTCTCGCCAAGAACCTCCCAGCTTTGTCGCCTGATTCATAATAGAGCCGTTTCTTAAAGAAAAGCAGACGTTTGGCCTTAGTATGGAGTGTCTGCTGTAACTCTTTCCTTGCCTCTAGAAGGCTCTTGGCTGAGGCCTCCGAGAGAGATTGTTTGTGTGACAATTCCAATGTCTCAATTTGGGTGAGTAGTTTTTTAATTTGGGCGTCCCTTTCCTTTTTGCGTCTTGAGCCCATCTCTATCAAGACTCCTCGAATAGTACATTTATGTGCCTCCCAGACTAGTAGTGGATCTGCCCCAGGTGTGTTATTGTGGTTGAAAAAATCGGTGACATGTCTTGTGAGTGTTGGCAAGAGCGTTTGGTCTGTCAATAG
Source organism: Lithobates clamitans (assembly GCA_037952925.1). NCBI lineage: Eukaryota > Metazoa > Chordata > Amphibia > Anura > Ranidae > Lithobates > Lithobates clamitans. The sequence continues at coordinate 4,428,649 of JBBGZY010000353.1, forward strand.
GGACGTGTTCAATCTCCATGTCTGTTGTTGTCTGTTTGTGTTCTTCAAGTCTAGAGTTATTGAGATAGGAGCATGGTCCGAAATTGTTTGGGTGCCTATATGCGCAGAGGAGATTTTCGATAGATCTCTTTGAGAGACAAATACGTAATCCAACCGGGCATACCTGTTATGTGGGACTGAGAAGTGAGTGTAGTCCCTACCGTCGGGGTTGAGGAAGCGCCAGGAGTCCACCAACTGGAGACGATGTAGGAGTGATTTAATCTTTTTCAAGATTTTGTAAGTAATGCAGGTCCTGCCGTTGGACGTATCCAAAAGTGGATTTAGAGGTACGTTAAAATCTCCTCCTAGTATAATGCAGCCACTGGCAAACTCCTGTAACCTTCCCACAACGTGCTGGCAGAAAGCTATATGAGACTTATTGGGGAAGTATACATTGGCAAGTGTCAGGGGGAGGCCATTGTAGTCACCCTTCAGGAATACGAATCTGCCCTCAGGATCACACAATTGTTCGGTTAATTTGAATGGTGTGTCTCTACCTACTAATATCGTGACCCCCTTCGACCTGGAGTCAGCTGTTGTGGCGTGAAAAGCTCTTGGGAACTGTGGGGATGTTAATTTAGGAATGTTATTTGTCTTAAAATGGGTCTCTTGTAGAAATACAAATTGAGGTTTACCTTTTTTAAGTTCTCGTAGTAGGGTGGAGCGTCGCTCGGGAATGTTTAAGCCTCTGATGTTGTGAGAGGTCACAAGGGGACGGGTCCCCAACGATGCGTATACCATGTTGGGAGCAAAGGAGGAGACGGTCGAAGCCCGGATCTGTAAAGACAAAACTGTTATATGGGGCTTGTTACTAGACCCCCGTCCAGAAACAAGTTTCTCTATTGGTCTGAACAGATGCCCCCCCCTCCCCCACACAGACAGGTGTCCTAGAAGAGAATCAAAAGAGGAGAGAAAAAGAAAGAATAAGATAGAGAGAAGAGAAAGGTCAGTAGAAAGTTATTACAATGGAGCTCACTCTCCAAAAACTCTAAGCCGCCCCAAATGGAGAAGTGCCCCCAGACGTAATATAAATATCGATCAGGGTTTGCGGGGTCCGTGGGAGGTGACCACGGCTAGAAGTGACCTAGACTTCAAATATATGGAGAACTGCGTTATCTATATAAGAATGGTCTCAGCGAGACACACACGGTGATTCAAACTACACAAGATGGTGATATTGTATTAATCACACCCGACCAGGATGTGTAATATGGAAACTCGGGCCTATGTATGTGAATGAAAATACACAGGAATAACTATAACAAGTATGTCAGTAAACTATTCTCTAACTGGTTAACACTAACTGTTACCCATAGATATGACCCCCAACAGACCATATAACTGCTTCAAATTTGTTTATATAGATTGGTTCAGGTCAGAACCGTGGCACCTGTAAAAAAAAAAAAAATTAAAAAAAAAGGGGGGGAAGACAGTTGTTCAGATCTGTATGTTTCCCCACTGAGATCTCAACGGTTCTTGTGAGGAATGTTGGTGTATCAGTGAGCCACGTCCAGGGCAGATCTGGTGTCACAGTTGAGATCCGTGTCCTCCGGCTATTGTGTTACTCCTCCAGGAATTGTGCCAGTATCCATTTTCAGGGTATGTCAGTTGTACGGGAAATTATGGGGTGATGTTAGAGCTTCTCCTTAAAAGGCGTCTTGAGCAAGTGGGTATCCCCTTTCACCTTTCTCACCCTTCTTCTCTTTGGGGAGGTCAACCCATGGGCGGCACCATCAATGCCATGAATTCCTGAGTGTTAAAAGTTATGTTGTAAACTGTAGAGTTGCTAAGGACAGAATCAGAGTGGTAGAGGACATCTATTCACATTCCTGTGCTCTGGACGGACCAGCCTGTCTCCTCGGTGTATCAGTATAGGAGCAATTTCCTTTGTTTTGTTTATATTTCTTAGGCAATCTTTTGTCTGGGGAAGAGAGCGGAGAGGATGGAGGGCTCCTGACCAGGGGTGGTTGTAATATTTCTTCATACCATTCTGGTAGGTCTAAGAGTTCCAGGCCTAATGATTCACAGAACTCAGGTAAGTCCGCCGGTGTGCGGAGAACAGCTTGATGGCCGTTATGAGTGACTGTGAGGGCGAAGGGAAATCTCCAGGCATATCTCAGGTCCTTTGCTCTTAGCTTCTCCAGTAGGGGTCGCAGTGCACGTCTGTGCTTCAGAGTGATCTGCGAAAGATCCTGGAACAGCATAATCGTGGCGCCATTAAAAATGATTTGATCATTTTGTCTTGCTTTCCGCATAATTTCCTCTTTGGTAATAAAACTCTGTAAGCAGCAAATTATGTCAGGGGGTGGAGCGGTGTCAGAGCCCCTGGGTCTGAGGGCTCTGTGGGCTCTAACGAAATCAATTTCAGTGTCCTCCTGCCTCTCAAGCAGGCTATTGAAGACTCTTCGGAGTGCTGTGGTAATCTGATCTTGTTCCACTGACTCCGGTATTCCCCTGACTCTGATGTTGCATCTCCTTCCTCGATTATCGAGGTCTTCAATGTGTCTATTCATGTTAATAAAGTGCTGCATATGGTTAGATGAAACCATCTCTAGCTTGCGTATTGCCTTGTCCCTCTGTCTGCCTGCATTCTCGGCCGCCGCCATCTTTTCATTTATCACCATCATGCTCGTTTTCAAATCCGTTATGGCGGCTGAAAACGTAGCTTTGATGTCCGCAGCAAACACAGACATGTCTGCGAACGTGAGCGGGTGGTCCGGTTTGGACTTACCCCTGTTGGTATCCTCTGCAGCGGACATCGAGTCTTCGCTCTCTCCCTCCTCCTGTGAAGTCGGCGCCATCTTGCCTCTCGCGGTCCCGCTACGGGCCGCTGGTTTGTGTCGGAAGATTTCCGCTATGTTTGCGCTAGCAGGGGTTGAATTTCAGCGTGTACGTGGTCCAGGGGTCCAGTGGAGCTTTCTGCCCGGCATTTGTAAGCTGTAGGTCGGGTGTAAAGCTTAGAATCCCCGCGTGTGCCTCAGAGCCTCCTCAGTGAGCAGCCATCTCCGCCGCGCGCCAAGCCACGCCCCCGACTTACTTTTTCTTATGCAGAGTTGACTGCGCAGATCAACCTGTGTGGACTGAAGAGATGAAAAGATAGGAAAGAAACCAGTGAATTCTGGAGTAAAGAGTAAACAAAAAACATATGAGATTAGATGATACATTGTATAAATTATTTTTTGCAAGTAATCACAATTTACCCATGAAAGAGAATAAATATCTCTCTCAGGGGAATAAGTGCCTTCGTCACACTCCCACATAATATGGTTGGGAGAATGAGGAGGGCTAATGGGGGTACACGGATCTTCCGCTTACAGGAGAGAAGTGCTATGTCAAAAGACATCAAAATGATGATTCATTAATTGGAGTGCAGAATATAGTTTTTGTTGAAATTATTTATTCCAGGGTGATTGTATATGGTTAGTCTTGCCCTAGGCTAAATAATTCAGTTAGAAAGGTACTGTTAATAACTTTGGTATTGATGAAGATAGTTTGAATTATTTTGGGATTTTAACCCTTTTAGAGTAAACAATTACATATTTTATTCATATGTAACTGTTTAGATATGTTAACTCATAAAATTGAGGTTGTATTGCTTCAGATTAGAATAAACAAAAACATAGTTCTAGGAACTAGTTAGGTAATAATATATTTGTTTTAAGAAAAGAAAGAAAAAGCTTCCATTACTTCTGGATTATTGAACATATTTGTCCTAAAAAGCAATAAATCTATTGTTATTACCTGAAAATATATAACTGAACAAGAATTTCCTTATTTCACTTATATATTCTAAGGCTATATGAATCAGAAGTAATAGGAAATATAACTGGAATGTAACATGATCCCACACAGTGTGTGACTATCAGAATGCAGTTACATTCAGCTATAAATACAGGTTTTTTTTATAGAGAACCATCTCTTAGTATAATAAATGAAGAGATATCAGGAATTAGGATGTCAGTCCATTGAATCTTCTTGGTCCATGGATGATGTGGCATAACGGCCTCTTTTGTGAGAATGATGATTCCCATTTTGTTCTGAAATTTTCTGGGTGCTGCCTGAAGGTGAAGATGATGCCATTCTTCTGTGTGTGGGAGAGTTGCTGCTTGTGGGTTCTGTCAGATTTAATTTTAAAAGGGTTTGTTGTAATTCATCTGCTGATCTGCTTCTGTAAATTGTACCTTGGTAGTTAAATCTGACTGAAAAGGGGAAGCCCCATTGATACATAATGTTGTGGCGTTGCAGTTCCATTAGTTGGGGTTTCATGGATCGTCTTTTAGTAATAGTAAGTTGGGATAGGTCAGCAAAAATTTGATAATTGTGTCCTTGAAAATTAAGTTCCTTTTTTTCTCTTGCAGCAATTAGTATTTGTTCTTTCGTTCTGTAATAATGAAATTTTGTGATTATATCACGTGGGGGTCCATCTTTCTTTTTGGCTGTGAGGGCTCTGTGTACTCTGTCCAGTTCTAAACGTTCAAAAGGGATATCTGGCTTTAATTCTTGTAATAGAGCAGTAATAGTAGATTGCAGGTCTGTCACAGTTTCAGGTATTCCCCTTATGCGCAAGTTTGAACGTCTGGCTCTATTTTCGCAATCTTCGAGCTTAGTTTGAAGTATTAAATTCTCTTCTTTTAATTGTTCCAATTCTGTTATATTTTCTTGGGTTGTAATTTCAATTTCATCCATTTTTATTTCTAAGGCTGCGGTGCGGTTTCCCAGCTCTCTTATTTTTTTGGTTAGGCTTTTTGTTATTTGGTCTGAGGTTTGTTTTAAAGCCTTATAAAGCATCTTTTTAAATTGTAATAATATTACTGGGGATGCTGAGGAGGCTTGTGGAGAAGTTTGTGAGAGGATTTGTTCTGTATCTGACTCAAATGGAGAGTCTTGCTGTGACATTTTCTGCCTGTGAGAGCGCCCTGATGCTGTATCTTGTGAGGTGACTGGAGCTGCTTTAGTTGCAGTGAGTGCCTGTGAGCTCTTTGTGAGGAGATTTTTATTTCTGCCACGGCTTCCTCCCAGTACCATATTTCCTGCCCAAACTTTCACAGTTTGTTCCCTGGGGCAAAAAGGTTCAAATGGATACCTTTTGAGCCTGCAGGCTCCGCTTTGTCCTTCTCTTCTCTCCTCAGCGGTGCGGAGCTCTAACAATGCATGTCTGCTCCGCTAGACTCCGCCCATCCCCCCCCGACAGCGCGATATTTCTATATATATAATTCTGATAAATGTTATTGGCTGATTGCAACCAAAGAGGAGCAGTAAAATAGCTAGAACTAAGTACACACGTACTTTGGCTTATGGTGTCTGTTGAAAGTTCTAAGAAGATTTGACGGAGCAGATAAACTATACGGCGTCTTTGAACATTAAACAGACACCATAAGCCTTCAATGACAGATTCAACCTTAATTTGGATTTTCAGACGAATGCAGTTTTTAACGAAAAACAAAATAAATAAAAACGAATTTCGGGAGTAAGTAAATAAATTTATTTTTCGGACGAAAACTAAATTCCGAAACAAAATATTTCAGTGTTCACATGTCTAATGTTTATTACGTGCTTTTCTTAACTGTTGTTCAGTTTAAAATGGCAACTTTCATGTTCATAGGCACATTATTCGTTCGTATGAAACATTGTTCGTTCGGCCTAGAACACACCACTGTTTTGGCCATATGCATTTTAAAACATTTTTTATGGCCTACGTGTCTGAAAATAATTTGGTTGTGTAGATGGGTTTGTAACTAGAATGAAATGCATCGAATATGTCCTTTGGGGAGATGTTGGAGATGGTGGACATCCTGAAGAAGGCCGACTATGACGGGAAGTATGGACCTTACCCAAACCCAAATGTCAGAAAGGCCAAGATCATGGCAAAAGTGGTCAAGAGTCTGCACTGGAATTTCGGGGTATGATGATCGAAAGATCAGCTCAGGAAGCGGTGGTCGGACCTCAAATTAAGGGAGCACGAGCAGTACAGAAGGATCCGGAGAGTGCTGCAAAAAAGTAAGTAGTTGTCCTGTGTTCCTATTCTTTATGTTTATTACGTTCGTGCTGCTCCATGTGCTTTTTTTAACTGTTGTCCAGTTTAAAATGGCAACTCTCATGTTCATGGGCACATTATTCGTTCGTATGAAACATTGTTCGTTCGGCCTAGAACACACCATTGTTTTGGCCATATGCATTTTAAAACATTTTTTATGGCCTACTTGTCTGAAAATAATTTGGTTATGTAGATGGGTTTGTAAATAGAATGAAATGCAAACTAGATTCTGTATAAGGAGAGGACACTCAGCAGCAGTTTTCACATCTGGACTCTGGAGCACTAGTGTGGGACACAAGAACACCCTTTTTATTAGGGGCCCACACAGGTGCTCCAGTGTATACTATAGGGGTGTCTCCATCTGTGAAGCTTGTACTAAACAAGTATTCTTGTTAAATTAGGATTTGGACCTAGATTTGTGAATTGGGTTAGACTACTCTACAATGATCACCAAGCCAGTATCAGAGTAAATGGGCTTATATCAAATACATTTAAGATTAGCAGGGGGACGAGACAGGGATGCCCCCTGTCTCCGCTCCTCTTTGCTCTATCCATAGAATCTCTTGCAGCTAAACTTAGGAGTAGAGATGACATTAAGGGTCTATTGATTGGGGATCTGGAGGAATGTGTATCATTATATGCGGATGACATGCTACTGTATCTGGGGGATCCGGATCTCTCATTGTCTAATGCATTTAAAGTGATCCAGGAGTTTGGAGACTTCTCTGGTTTTCAAATCAATTGGTCTAAATCAACGCTGTTTCCTCTAGATCCACAGCCAAATCTGATGACCCCCACAAACTGTCCCCTAACCATAACATCACAATTTAAATATTTAGGACTACATATTCAACTACCTGTAGAGTCATTTACTGAGGTAAATCTGTGGCCTGTAATTAGAGCCTTTAGAGATAGAGTACAAAAATGGAAGGACCTCCTGCTAACACTGTTAGGTAGACCTAATTTATTTAAAATGATTTTTCTCCCGAAATTTTTATATATACTTTCTAACTCCCCAATATACATCCCTAAAAAGACGTTTAGACACATTGATTCCCTGTTGACCTTCTTTTTGTGGAAGGGTAAGGTGGTGCGAGTGTCGTTAGCCATCTTACAACTACCGGTGGCTAGGGGAGGTTTAGCAATACCTGACCTTCGCCTGTACTACCTGGCATCGCAGCTAGTTCAGGCTCACTGGCGTATGTTTCCACAGTTGAGCAATGCTGCTACATCTGTGGAGGCTGTGACAGCAACCTCTTATGAAGCTCTTTTGAATTTCTTTTTTAGAGGGACTGTGCCTACGGAAGGTGGTATGACTGCGCTTAAATCAGCTAAACAGGTACTTGAACTATGTTTAAAACACACACAGGATGGACCACTATGCCTTTCGCCAAACGCCCCATTATGGTTTAAGCCCCGTTTGAAGGATTTTATGTGTTTGGAAGATGGGCATGGATGGGCCAGATTTGGCCTTACCTATATGCACCAATTATTTGATAATACTAAATTTAAAACATTTGCATAGTTGAAAAGGGAATTGGATGTTCCTGACTCCTGTTTGTTTAACTATACTAGACTGAAACATGCAGTTGGGGCCCAATTTGGGACAGGACCAGTACTGTTGGAAAACACTAAATTAGAAACAATGCTTGCGGACCCTGCCCACACTAAACTAATTTCCACTTATTATGCGATTTTTATAGGAAAAAAACAGCCAAGAGAGGACAAAATGAGAGCCAGGTGGGCTGCTATAATCCCGGAGCTGACTGAGGCTCATTGGGAGGGAGTTTTGACATCCTATGTACCTACAGTTATCTCTGCCAGGGACAAACTGATACAATTAAGATACCTTCATCAAATGTATTATAATCCACAGAGATTATATAGGATGGGCAAAAGAGATGACCCTATCTATCATAAGTGCCTAGTGGCAGATGGTACGTTTCTGCATATGGTGTGGGAGTGTAATAGAATACGACCCTTATGGTCACAGGTGACCCTGTTTATTTCTGATACATTTGATCTCCCGAATATATGTAGTCCACTTCTGGGACTCCTTGGTGTCATTGAAGATGAAGTAATGAGCAATAATAAAAGAACGTTCCTGAGGCTACTGTTTTACTATGTCACAAAGCTAATTGTCCTAAACTGGATAAAGAGAGATTATATTACATTATCTGCTTGGAAGGGACTGATTAATGCGAATATCACACTGTATAAGATGACTTATGAAGCTAGAGGTAGTAAGAAAAAAATTCAATAAAGTGTGGGGACAATGGATGAAATCCAAGGAAACTACATCTTAAATGAGAATATTTACATATCATACCCGGGTAATATATACTGTGCAGTGATGTTGAGAGATTATGCTCTGGGGGTTGGGGGAGATGACGGCACATGGCACAATTGGTTCAGGAGGTATCCACCTCAACGGTTTTGTGTTTTCCTTCTTTTTTTTTGTTGTTCTCTTCTTACCATATCATAAGCTGATAATTTCTAATAAAACTGTTTAAAGCAATTAATATCTTAGAAAAATGCTATTTGCACTGAACATATCTCTAATCTTTGGATGTTTATTTCAACTGTCTTGATTGATAACTATATTTGGATATTTGCAATGAAGTTTATACCTTGTATGCAATGTTTTACAATGTATATGTGCAATTGGCCAATAAAAACCTTTAAAAAAACAGGTAAGTATTCAAGCTTGACAAAGGACAATAAAATTCAACATCTTGGAACTCAGCCAAAATAGACAATTGTACCCCACTTCCAAGCAATGCTTCATATATATAGTTCTGCCATCAAATATCTGCGTGCTAAGTATACCTATTTGTTTTTACATAGGGGATAAAAGACGCAGAGGACACCCCTCATCTGAGGAGACCAAAGACCCCCCACCTCTAGAAGAAGGGGAAATCCACCCAAGCCAAGCAGAGCAGGAGGAGGAAGACATGGTTGAAATTGTCATCACAACAGGTGAGTGTCTGTTACCACAGGCTCAGGTAAGAGATGGATGCCGGCATATTTATAATACATGGTGTGTTTTTGTTTCTATCTTTTTAGGTGATCGTGATGTTGTGGATCCAGGGCATTTCACCTCTGAAAGTGCACAAATCCTGATCGGGGAGATCATGGGGTGTAATAGGGACTTGGAAACCATCCAGAAAAACATCAATGATGTTCAAAAAAAAATGAAGAACATCATTGATGTTTTAGGGAGAGTTTAACCACTTCAGCCCCGGAAGGATTTACCCCCTTCCTGACCAGAGCACTTTTTACAATTTGGCACTGCGTCGCTTTAACTGCTAATTGCGCGGTCATGCAATGCTGTACCCAAACGAAATTTGCGTCCTTTTCTTCCCACAAATAGAGCTTTCTTTTGATGGTATTTAATCACCTCTGCCATTTTTATTTTTTGCGCTATACACGGAAAAAGACCGAAAATTTTGAAAAAAAATGATATTTTCTACTTTTTGTTCTAAAAAAAATCCAATAAACTCAATTTTAGTCATACATTTAGGCCAAAATGTATTCGGCCACATGTCTTTGGTAAAAAAAATGTCAATAAGTGTATATTTATTGGTTTGCGCAAAAGTTATAGCGCCTACAAACTAGGGTACATTTTCTGGAATTTACATAGCCTTTAATTTATGACTGCCTATTTCGTTTCTTAAGGTGCTAAAATGGCAGGGCAGTACAAAACCCGCACAAATGACCCCATTTTGGAAAGTAGACACCCCAAGGAAATTGCTGAGAGGCATGTTGAGCCCATTGAATATTAATTTTTTTTGTCCCAAGTGATTGAATAATGACAAAAAAAGAAAAAAAAAATTACAAAAAGTTGTCACTAAATGATATATTGCTCACACTGCTTGGGGAATTGCACCCCAAAATACATTTAGCTGCTTCTCCTGAGTACGGGGATACCACATGTGTGGGACTTTTTGGGAGCCTAGCCGCATACGGGGCCCCGAAAACCAATCACTGCCTTCAGGATTTCTAAGGGCGTACATTTTTAAATTTACTCCTCACTACCTATCACAGTTTTGAAGGCCATAAAATGCCCAGATGGCATAAACCCCCCCAAATGACCCCATTTTGGAAAGTAGACACCCCAAGCTATTTGCTGAGAGGCATGTTGAGCCCATGGAATATTTTATATTTTGACACAAGTTGCGGGAAAGTGACAATTTTTTTTTTTTTTTGCATAAAGTTGTCACTAAATGATATATTGCTCACCCAGGCCATGGGCATATGTGGAATTGCACCCCAAAATACATTTAGCTGCTTCTCCTGAGTATGGGGATACCACATGTGTGGGACTTTTTAGGAGCCTAGCAGCGTACGGGGCCCTGAAAACCAATCACCGCCTTCAGGATTTCTAAGGGTGTACATTTTTGATTTCACTCTTCACTGCTTATCACAGTTTCGGAGGCCATGGAATGCCCAGGTGGCACAAACCCCCCCAAATGACCCCATTTTGGAAAGTAGACACCCCAAGCTATTTGCTGAGAGGCATGGTGAGTATTTTGCAGCTCTCATTTGTATTTGAAAATGAAGAAAGACAAGAAAAAAAAATTTTTTTTCTTTTTTTAATTTTCAAAACTTTGTGACAAACATGAGGTCTGCAAAATACTCACTATACCACTCAGCAAATAGCTTGGGGTGTCTACTTTCCAAAATGGGGTCATTTGGGGGGGTTTTGTGCCACCTGGGCATTCCATGGCCTCCGAAACTGTGATAGGCAGTGAAGAGTGAAATCAAAAATTTACGTCCTTAGAAAGCCTGAAGGCGGTGCTTGGTTTTCGGGGTCCCGTGCGTGGCTAGGCTCCCAAAAAGTCCCACACATGTGGTATCTCCGTACTCAGGAGAAGCAAACAGAATGTATTTTGGGGTGTAATTTCACATATTCCCATGGCATGTTTGAGCAATATATAATTTAGTGACAACTTTGTGCAAAAAAAAAAAAAAAAAAATTTGTCTCTTTCCCGCAACTTGTGTCACAATATAAAATATTCCAATACTCGACATGACTCTCAGCAAATAGCTTGGGGTGTCTACTTTCCAAAATGGGGTCATTTGGGCGGGTTTTGAACTTTCCTGGCATTTTATGCACAACATTTAGAAGCTTATGTCACACATCACCCACTCTTCTAACCACTTGAAGACAAAGCCCTTTCTGACACTTTTTGATTACATGAAAAAGTCTTTTTTTTTTGCAAGAAAATTACTTTGAACCCCCAAACATTATATATTTTTTTTAAAGCAAATGCCCTACAGATTAAAATGGTGGGTGTTTCATTTTTTTTTTCACACAGTATTTGCGCAGCGATTTTTCAAATGCATTTTTGGGGGAAAAAACACACTTTTTAAAATTTTAATGCACTAAAACACACTATATTGCCCAAATGTTTGATGAAATAAAAAAGATGATCTTAGGGTGAGTACATGGATACCAAACATGACATACTTTAAAATTGCACACAAACTTGCAGTGGTAACAAATTAAATACATTTTTAAAAGCCTTTAAAAGCCTTTACAGGTTACCACTTTAGATTTACAGAGGAGGTCTACTGCTAAAATTACTGCCCTCGATCTGACCTTCACGGTGATACCTCACATGCATGGTGCAATTGCTGTTTACATTTGACACCAGACCGACGCTTGCGTTCGACTTAGCGCGAGAGCAGGGGGGGACAGGGGTGCTTTTTTTTTTTTTTTTTTTCTTTATTATTTTTTTGCTTTTTTATCTTATTTTTAAACTGCTCCTTTCATTTTTTTTTTTAAATCATTTTTATTGTTATCTCAGGGAATGTAAATATCCCCTATGATAGCAATAGGTAGTGACAGGTATACTCTTTTTTGAAAAAATTGAGGTCTATTAGACCCTAGATTTCTCCTCTGCCCTCAAAGCATCTGACCACACCAAGATCGGTGTGATAAAATGCTTCCCCAATTTCCCAATGGCGCTATTTACATCCGGCGAAATCTAATTCATAAAATGCTCATAGCTTCCAGTTTCTTAGGCCATAGAGATGTTTGGAGCCACTCTGGTCTCTGATCAGCTCTATGGTCAGCTGGCTGAATCACCGGCTGCATTGTCAGGTTCCGTGTTGAGACAGGAGAGCCAGAGAAAAACACGGAAGACAGGGGGGGGGCATTCTCTCCCACTGCTTGTAAAAGCAGTCTAGAGGCTAATTAGCCACAAGGATTGCTTTTACATGAAAGACGACCGCTGGCTGAAAAGAATGATACCAAGATGATACCTAAACCTGCAGGCATCATTCTGGTATAACCACTCAAAGTCGTGAATGGCGTACCTGAAGACAAAAAAATGGTTAACAATAAAGCACAGTAAACGTTAAAGTATAAAAAATTGCATACCTGAAAAGCAAACATGATAAAACATAATAACAATAAAACATTGCAGAATAGAATACAGTAAAAAAGAGCAGAACAATAGAAAGAGAGAATAGAGAGAGAGAGAACAATAAAACGACAACTATTTTTTATTTTTGTGTTTTTTTTTGTTGTTTTTTTTACACTTTTTTTGTAACTGTAACTTTTATAACTGTAACCGGTTCCAGGTTCGGGTCTCTCAAAATGCGATGGCATCTTGGGAGACCCTGTGAAAGTGCGCCTAGTCTGTGCAATGCTGTACCCTACACTAATACTCAACTAGTGAATGGTAGCGTTCAAAACATTCACCAATGCAAAGACCAGGATTGTCAGGACAGGAGGGACAATAATATCGGGTGTCACGCCTATATCCGCGCTTGCTGCAGACACAACATCTTTTTTGGAGGGGTTCGCTTTGTAGGGGTACTCGGGAGGACATAAAGAAAATGCCTCTCATGCAGCCGACTGCATTTGGTTGGGGATGTGGATGGGGGAAGTACGGGCGCTGCAGAAGTGGTGGGTTCTCAATTAGGATTGGCGAATGCAGCAGGAAGGGCATTATGGGCACGACGGGCCTGTGTTTGTCTTTTTGGTGGCAGCGGGACACTACTTGTGCTTGCGACCTCACCAGCTTGAACTGCACTTATGGGACTCGCCACGTCACCAAGTGTTACTGCAGTGCGGGTTTGACTACGACCGGGGTGTACTAGGGCGCTGGCGCTTGCCAGTTCAATAAAAAGCTACCAAAAAACTGTTAGCGATCGCAGGGATCAGGCCTGACTCTGCGAATGCTGCAGTTATGTGTTTAGTGTTTTGTAAGTGACAGTGATCGATCGATACTGCACTTGGCTGGGCTGGGCTGGGCCGGGCGGATGGACAAAATGCAGGTGCTAGTAGGTATCTGGGCTGATCCCGCTAACACTGCGTTTTTGGGAACCCTAAACTGCTGGGGACGCTAGTATAGATCTGATCAGATCAGATATTGATTCGTTCAGATACTATACCACTAAGGGAGGTGTACGGTGCGTGCGTGGGTGTTAGCGCTACTGGCACTAACCTGACGCTGCTCGGGGCTGGTGCTTGTCAGTTCACCAAAACGCTACCAAAAAAACTGTTAGCGATCGCAGGAAACAGGCCTGACTCCGCAAACGCTGCAGTTATGCGTTTAGTGTTTTGTAAGTGACAGTGATCAATCGATACTGCACTTGGGTGGGCTGGGCTGGGCCGGGCGGAGGGGCAAAACGCAGGTGCTAGCAGGTATCTGGGCTGATCCCGCTAACACTGCGTTTTTGGGAACCCTAAACTGCTGGGGACGCTAGTATAGATCTGATCGGATCAGATATTGATGCGTTCAGATGCTATACCACTAAGGGAGGCGTATGCTGCGTGCGTGGGTGTTAGCGGTACTGGCGCTAATCTGACGCTGCTTGGGGCGACGCATATCACCGCCGGGCGATCAGGGGGCTAAACCTTTATTCGGTAATAAACGGCGGGTGCCCTGACACTATAAAAAATAAACGAACTAACCAGCGTCACCCGTAACAGTTATACGGTGATCAGTGGTGAAAGGGTTAACTAGGGGGCAATCAAGGGGTTAAAACATTTATTGGATAGTATATGGGGGTCTCTGGCGCTATAAAGCGCTGACAGCGAACCTAAATAGTTACCTCCCTAACTAGCGTCACCAGCTACACTAATACAGCGATCAGAAAAATGATCGCTTAGTGACACTGGTGACGGGGGGTGATCAAGGGGTTAAAACTTTATTAGGGGGGGTTAGACCTAAAGGGGGCTAACCCTAACTGACCTAACACTGTAACTGTCACAAACTGACACCATGCAGTAATCAGAAAAAAAAAACAAAAAAAACCTGCTTGGTGTCAGTTTGTGACAGGGGGGGTGATTGGGGGGTAATCGGGGGGGGATCGGGGGTGTAATGTATGCCTGGCATGTTCTTCTGTGTGTGTGTGTGTTGTGTACAGTCTTCTCTCCTCGGCGCCGGAACGGAAAATACAGAGCCGAGGAGAGATGACATCATTTCCTCTGCCTCTGTGTACAATACAGAGGCAGGGAAATGATCTCATTGGCTGGGAGCGATCGCGAGGGGGGGGGCCACAAATGGATGGCCCCCCCTCACCACTGATCGCCGGGGGAGATTTGCCGACCGCCGCAGGCACCGGGGGGGGCAGGCAAGGACATACCCGCGGGCAGGCAAGGACGTACCTGTAAGTCCTTTTGCCTGCCCGTGCCGCTCTGAGGACGTATATGTTCGTGCGGCGGTTGGCAATTTGTTAAAACAAATCCAAATCCCTTTGTTTTTTTTGTGAGCTAAAAATGTATACAATTTTTTGACATATTTGCGAAAAGCCAAATTTTGAAGATGCACACAGTGTGTCAACATGTGCTATCTGTCATCACGGGAGATCAATGGATGCGTTTTGGGGGTGCAACCCCTTCCTCAATAATAAAGTAGCTGTGAGGAAGGGGTTGCACCCCAAAAACACATGCTTTGATCCCCCATGATGGCAGGTAGCACATGTTGACATTCGGCAATTTGTCTGCATCTTCAAAATTTGTCTTTTACTGGGGTGACTTCACCCCATCTCAACGCAATATCAAACACAGTTTGTAAATACTCATGTCTGATATTGCCTTCAAGTTCTACCAAATGTGAACTTTGTAAGTTCAAGATTTGTGTCTTTCTTGTTGGTTTTAAACATGCCTGTTTTATCTTAAATGGACATTGCTACTTTTTCTAATGTGACCCCAAAAATTGTTATACAACAAACATGTTGGTTTGTTTTAAAAACCTTTTCTAAATGCACATGTGATTTTGCTGGTATTAAAAAGGTTGTTAATCAAGAATGTGTGGATTATTGTTTCAACGCTCCAAAACTTTTGTTCTGCTCTAATTGGTGTTTTCAGTGACAATGGGGGTTATTTCCTAAGGGAAAATCCACTTTGCACTACAAGTGCAGTTTCAAGTGCACTTGTAGTGCAAAGTGTCTTTGCCTTTAGTAAATAACACCCAACAGTGCTTTGTAATGTTACACAATCACGCCATTTTCAGGACTCACCACATTTCTGTCAGGGTCAGCTAAAAGAAACACAAGCAGTAAATGTCACCAAAGATTTTAGTAGTTTTTTTTTTATTATTTGAAAAAGGTTTCAGACATTGTCTGGCATATTGATAGCCCCCCTACCCGCAAAGTATTCAAGGTATTTTAGCCGGACATCACGGGCACTCAGGGGGGGCAAGCCAGGATGGCCACTTTCAAGCACCGTCAGGGTTGTTTCATTTAGAACTCCAGCCTCAGGCCCAACTGAGCCAGCATAGTTGGCAGAATGTTGGCGTAAAAAGTTGTGTAGAACACAGCACGCCAGGATGATATGATTCAGTTTGTACTCCGCCATGTGTATGGGTGTAAGAAATAGGCGGAACCGGCTGGCCATGATTCCAAACGTGTTCTCCACCACTCTTCTGGCTCTGGCCAGCTGGTAATTAAAAACCCTCTGGTCCGGGGTGAGGATCCTCATCGGGAATGCCCGCATAAGATGGTCCCCCAGCGCAAACGCTTCATCCGCAACAAAGACAATTGGGAG
This sequence comes from Lithobates clamitans, assembly GCA_037952925.1. Lineage (NCBI taxonomy): Eukaryota > Metazoa > Chordata > Amphibia > Anura > Ranidae > Lithobates > Lithobates clamitans. Next base: position 4,444,728 of record JBBGZY010000353.1, read on the forward strand.
TCCTTCCACATTATCTTCTGGAGGTGGCAAGTCCAAGCTGCCATTCTGGAGACGCCTGTAGAACTCCATCTGGGCGATGACTCCACCATCGGACATCTGGCCATTCTTCCCCACGTCCACATACAGGAACTCGTAAGTAGCCGACACCACCGCCAACATCACAATACTATTGAACCCCTTAGTTGAAATAGTATGACCCCGAGTTGGGTGGTGGGACGATGTGGACGTGTTTCCCATCAATTGCCCCTCCGCAGTTAGGAAAGTCCCACCACTGGGCAAAGTGGGAGGCCACAGTCTGCCATTCCTGTGGGTTGGAAGGAAACTGTGGAGTCAAACAACAACAAAAAATTAGTCATTTTGCACATAAACAGGGAAAGCAGATTAGACACAAACATTCTTGGCCAACATCAAGATAACATTTATTTGAGGGAGTTTTTAAAGACCAAAGTATGAGGTACACCTATCATATTCCCCCCTCCCCCCGCTCTCATGGGCCATTTCTAACATTTTAGGGGGGAGCTCTTGGACAGGTAACCCTCTCCACTTCATTGAGAGATGAATGCCTAAATAATGTGTATTACTTTGGCCAGCCCCTCCTTAGTTACACTATTGACAGCCCACTGGACAGGTAAGAAGTGTCATAATACAAAGATATCAATACACACTGTACACATTTGAGAACATTTGGAAATTCTGCTATTACCTATCAAGATAATAATAGGATAAAAAAACTTTAAACAGTACCATTTGAAAGTATTCAGGCAAGCCCTTGCACTACATGCTTTGGGGAATTCATCCATAAATCAGAGCACAAAAGAGATGGGTATAGTGTGTATGGGTTTGGCAAAGTCAGCAGATAGATGATTGAGGATAGATATAGAATTGGTATCAGCTGACTTAGCAGTTGGGGGGAGGGAGGGTTCCAAATGATTTGGGGACCCCCCCAAAAAAAGCCTCTGGCACTCTGCCAGAATTTAAAGCACAAATCACATTTTAAAACATTTTAGGGGGTGTTTGGGGTAAAGCACTACTATGGCGCTGATAGAATACATTGTTAAGTGACTACATGAGGTGCATATAGGGCCAGGAGACCATGCTGGGGAGGTAAGTGAAGACAAATATGTATAAAGGACAAAAAAATAAATTACATAAAAATCCAGCATGCATGAGGACAAAGGGGACATTCACAGCATATTACAATCATGGTAATTAGGGAATGAGGAAAGAAATACAATATATTATCAAACACTAAATACAATAAAATGTGATGTTAAAGGATAAAAATCTTACCTTCATATACTCCTTCTGCAGGACCTGAATGATGGCAGAACAGGTCTCTGAGATAATGATTCCCAGAGCCTGGGGGGAGATGCCTGTCGAGAACTTAAGGTCCTGCAGGCTTCACCCCGTCGCCAAGTACCGCAGGGTGGCGACGAGCCTCTGCTCCAGAGTGATGGCTTGCCTCATGCAGGTATCCTGCCTGCTAATATAAGGGGTCAGCAAAGCCAACAAACGGTGAAATACGGGGTCCGTCATCCAGAGAAAGTTCCTGAAATCATCAGGATTATTCTCACGGATCTCACGGAGCAAAGGCATGTGATAGAACTGGTCACGCTGGAGCAACCAATTCTTGGTCTATGAACTCCTCCCCACCCTGTTCATGGACTGGACTTGTGTCAAGGTAAGGACCCCAACACCAAGCCCCCACACAGCACGAACACTACGAGGAGTACGTATATGCAACATGGCTATAAAACGGTCGGCTGCTCAGAACAAAGTAACAGAACGCACTGAAGAACAGCAAGGCCTGTGAAGAGCGACCTGAAAATAAGTAATGAACGAACAAGAACACAATGATAAATCAATGCGAACTCACTGCACGCGCTGAAGAGCAGATACAAACCCACAAGCACAAACTCAACAGCAGAAAACGATCTGAAAGCCACGAGTCTGAAAAAGCGCGAATCGTCTCTCACCAAACTTTTACTAACACGAGATTATCAAAAGGAGCCCAAAGGGTGCCGTGCTTGGTTCGGACCTGCCCTTTTCTAGTCTTGTCGTACGTTGTGTAGGTGACCGCGTTCTTGGCGATCGGAAATTCCGACAACTTTGTGCGACCGTGTGTATGCAAAACAAGTTTGAGCCAACATCCGTCTGAAAAAATCCATGGATTTTGTTGTCGGAATGTCCGATCAATGTCCGATCGTGTGTACGGGGCATAAGGGGATTGTCATGAATTTGCAGTAATGTTTCATGCCCTGTCTGTCTGTTTACCTCTGGTGTGTGTATCAGCTTAGGGACCGTGCTCTCACACCTGCATGTTTGCATGTTGCAAGTAATCTTCTCTCAGCATGGCTCCACCCAAGCCTCTAACAGTAAACACTATTTAACACTGTGCACTGCAAGCCAGCCTTGGTGTGTTTAGTCTCCCCTGTGTGTTTTTTGCCATGTGTTCTACGTTTGATTCTGTGTACCATCTTTGGCTTGTTCTCCTGACTATCCCTGGCTGCTTGTTACCCCAACCTTTGGCGAGTTCTCCTGACCATCCCTGTCTGCTTGTTACCTCAACGCTTGGCTTGTCCTTCTGATTATTGCTTGTTGCCTTGCACTGCTGTTTCCTCTCCATCCACCAGCACCTGCCGTAAGCGTGAGCTGGGAGACCCTGGGGGCCATGACCTGGAGTCAACTGCAGCAAAGTCCATCCTCACCATCAGAGGTTCTGGTGAAAACCTGCTGACTCTTAGACCCTGCACCCTGGGGAATCTATACTCTAGCTCCCTGTTCGATCCATGTCAGTACTCAGGTGGACTTGTTTTCTTGAACCACGCAGAGCTCCATCCGCAGCACTCAGCCGAATGGTCCACAAGCTTAGCGGTGCACTCCTGACCCCAGCGGTGTGCATCCATCACCTGGCCTCAGATGACCTGACAGGGATACCACATGTGAGACTTTTTCACGACCTAGATGCATAGAGGGGTCCAAAAAACCAAGAAGCACCTTTGGACTTTCAAGGAGCATAAATTACACATCTAATTTCCTGACTACCTATTACATTGTTGAAGGCCCTGAAACACCAGGACAGTGGAAAATACCCACAAAATTACCTTATTTTGGAAAGCAAACACCCCAACGTATATTCTATAAGGCATACTGAGTCTTTTGAACATGTCAATTTTTTGCCCCAAGTTTTTGGAAAATGTAGAAAGAAAATAAAAGCGTATTTTTTTTTTCACAAAGTTGTCAATTTATAAGATATTTCTAACATACAACATGGACATACTAAGAATTGCACCCCAAAACACATTCTGCTACTCCTCCTGAGTATGGCCATACCACGACTTTTTCACAGCCTAGCCAAACAAATGGTCCATAATCCAAGACCTTTGGGTTTCAAGGAGCATAAAGTAGGCTTAAATTATGAATCTAAGTTCCTGACTACCTATTACATTTTTGAAGGCTCTGGAGCACCAGGATACCAAACACCCACTGGCATGGATAAACTGGTGTGGCTGATCAGAACGCTGATGAGGCTGCACTGGCATTTGTGATCAGGACACTGATAAGGCTGCACTGGTGTGGATATGCTGGTGTGGCTGATCAGGACGCTGATGAGGCTGCACTGGCATGCCTGCATTGCTGTGGCTGATCAGGACACTGATGAGGCTGCACTGGCAAGTCTAATCCGGACACTGATTAGGCTAAACTGGCATGGCTGCACTGGCATGGCTGATCAGGACACTGGTCTTGTTACAAAAAATGGCCATTTCAAAAGACTCATTATGCCTCTTATGCCTTGTACACACGGTCGGACTTTGTTCGGACATTCCAACAACAAAATCCTAGGATTTTTTTCGCCGGATGTTGGCTCAAACTTGTCTTGCATACACATGGTCACATAAAGTTGTTGGAAAATCCGATTGTTCTGAACGCGGTGACGTAAAAAACACGTACGTCGGGAATATAAACGGGGCAGTGGCCAATAGCTTTCATCTCTTTATTTATTCTGAGCATGCATGGCACTTTGTCCGTCGGATTTGTGTACACACGATCGGAATTTCCGACAACAGATTTTGTTGTCGGAAAATTTTATATCCTGCTCTCAATACCTTGGAACATTTGCGTTCCAAAATGGGGTGATTTTGTGGGTGTTTCAACTGTCCTGGTTCTCTAGGGCCTCCAAAACTGTGATAGGTATTCAGGAAATTAGATGTGTAATATATGCTCCTTGAAAACCCTAAGGTGTTCTTTGGATTTTATGCCCCTCTATGCATCTGGGCTGTGAAAAAGTCTCACACATGTGGTGTTCCCATACTTGAGAGGCATAGTTGAATATGTTTTGGGGTGTAATTATAAGTATGTGTGTGAGACATAACTTGCTAAAATGACAACTTTGTGAAAAAAATGTATTTTATTTATTTCCAAAAATTTGTGACAAAATATTACAACTTTAAATAACTCTCCATTCCTTTTAACTAAATACCTTTGACTGTCTACTTTCCAAAAAAAGGTTATTTTGGGGGTATTTGTACTGTTCTGGCATTATAGGGTCTCAATCAGTACATCAGGACTGATCAATTTTCAAATAAATATATCATAGTTTGTAGACTCTATAACTTTCAAACAGACTAAATAATATACACTTATTTGGTCTAAACTGACAGGCCTATATTACCGTAAAAGTTATGATAGGTATAGGTACCATCATCCCAAAATATTGTAACCAAGGAAAGTAAGAGGGTAGAGAGGTGGCCGCAGTTGCTGCTACTGACAGCCAGCGTCTCAACCTCCACCAAAAGAAAAGAGGGGACTATTACGGTACTAAATATCGGTATACAATATTGGATATGAGACAAACAAAAGAATAAATAAAATATTAATAGAAAAATTCACTTTTAATAGAAAAAACATTCATAAAATTACAATTCCGCATACAATGCGATTATACATGACAACACTGCATACAATCGTAAAAAAAGAGATACCACAAGTCTAAGCCCATGGATTCCACACAATTTTTAGATGGCAAGTGTGTATGGCTTTAATTCTCAACCGGTTTTGCGGTTAACACCGCTTCTTCAGGAGGACCATATCTACAATATGACATAAAGTTATTTTAACAATCTATAAACATATGTGTAATTATATACAAAATCATGACAGCAAGATTGTTAACAAAATATCAGAACACTCCATACAAAAAACATATGAAAATAAGGACAAGCTCACCGATTCAGGAGATAACTGTGGGCATGTGGGACCCCATAAAGATCCCACCGCGGCAGACGCAGGGGATGACAGGCAGCCTCTGATAAATAAATATATGGTTAATGGTTGTACATATCACCATGTTGTGATATCAGAGAGAGATATGTGCCAATGCCATGCAATTAAAATAGCCCACGATAGTGGTGCACGGAGGGAAATTAAGTGGGGGTCCGTGGGGGAATGGATGGATAGAGAGGCAGGGAGGAAAAGAATGAGGATAGGGGTAGGGAGAATGGAAATGAGGGGGGGGAAGAGGGGGGAAAGGGAAAGAGAACAGGGGAATTAGTAGGGGAAAGTCGGGAAACAGCCAATGGGGACACAGGGGGGGGGGACAGGGAACGAAAGGAGAGGTACAGGAGGGAAGGGGAGATGGGTAGGGATTAAGGGGAGGATAAGGAAAGGTGGGGAAAGGAAGCCAGAGGACAGGGGAGGGGGGAGAGCCAGGGAAGGAGGGGGAGGGGGAGAAGGGAGAGGGGAAGGAAGAGGGATGAAAGGGAGGGAGGGGAAGGAAGGGGAAAGCAGAGGGAGAGGGGAAGGAGAGGAGGGTACAAAGTACAAGTACAAAGTGGTTTAAGGGCCATGTGGTCGTGTCCTGTTCGAACAAGAAGGAACCAGCCATCCGTACGCCCTGCTCGTGGGGGATACTAGAGTACAAAGCCTCGATATCAACAGCCATGAGCAGGGCGTCCGCCAACTGTGGTACAAAAGGAGTGATCTATTTAATGAATTGTATATGTATGCATTTTATGTAGGCAAAACGATCCGGGAATTTAGACAAAGAATCGGTGACCATCTGTATGATTCGGAAAATGGGAAATTAACCACTTTTGGCTGACATATTGGCCTGCACCATAGATTTGACAACTCGGTCGTCAAGTTTCTGGTACTGGAAGTAGTTCAACCTAATCCCAGAGGTGGCGATTGGGATCGCTCGATACTCCAAAGGGAATCCCTTTGGATCGAGCGACTCAACGCCACCACCCCCCCTGGCCTTAACGAGTCAGTATCTTATAAGGCATTCCTGTGAGGTTCTAAGGTTTATGTCCCTGTTTGGTCAACCCCTTCTTCCTGTTCTCCCCCCCTCCCCTCTCCTTCCCCCCCTTTTTCCCCTTTCTCCCCTCTTTCCTTTCCATTCCTCCCCATCTAGCCCCCCCTTTTTTCCCCTGCCTCCCTCCTTCCTTCCCCCTTGCCTTTCCTCTCCTCCCTCTCCCCCCCTTCCCCCCCCTGTCCTTCCCTGTCCTCCTCCCCATGGTACTGTTATTGATTTTATTTTAGGATGCTTCAACATGTAACATGTTTACCTGCCCGTGAACACCCTTGATGTTGTTGGGACAAGTTCCTTAGTGACATGACTTATCTTGCATTACATGTACATATTTTTTTTTTTTTTTTTTTTTTTTCTCCTGTTTTGTGTTATGAGTTGTTATTTTGACTGTGTATAATATCTGATGTAAAAGGACAACCTCTCCCGTGTTTATCAGGTTATGTGGGCAATCGTCAAGTCCCGGTTCTCCTCCTCGCGGCAGACGTATGTTTCCCCTGGCAGATGGTCTCTGCTTGTGTCTCTGTGTCTGGGAACTTGCTTCCCTTCGACAGGACACATTTCTGTGCACCTGCGCAGTGCAGGCAAACAGAGCCAGTGATGTCAGGGACCGCCCACGTTGGCGTTCCCTGTCTTCCGGGTTGGGGAGCTCTTATAACGGCCAGCCATGGCCGCTGTACGAGCCGGACAGCTTCCTGACGCTGAGCGGGCTTTAGATTGATCCACACAAGGTTAGTGTCTCCTCTCCCCCTGTTTGCTAGCTGGTTGTCTGCTACCTTATATCTATTAGTGATGTATACTGTGGCGCTGTCTGGCGCCCACCTTACTACCCTGTACCTTCAGAGCTTTCTGACATCTAACCTTTACACCCATAGTTATGCATATGGCAAAATCTGACGGATGAGACTTTCCAGCCTTGCTAGGCAATCACTATTCCTACTTAGTTGACCTATTATGTTTTTTCTTTTAACCATTTGTCCCCCTATCATAGTACCTCTGTGTAATATGAGACTGATCTTCATAGCACTTTTCTGCTCTATTACTGACCTCTGCAGAACAAACCTCTTTAGTGCAATGTGCTTAGAAATATTTATATATTAATTTTCCCCTTGGCAATAGTGACCTCATGGCGACATACCCACGGCACTAGCTACAGGGCTGTTTAAAGTTATAATGTTTTTTACGGTCTCTTATGATCCTGCCAACCCACGGTCTGGCTAATGTGAATGCCCACATCCAACACCTGCTCATGCCTCACATATTACTTCAATTTCCAGTTGGTGAGTGTCAGCTCTGCTATTATCAGTGTGCAGCCTTCTATAATCTTTACAATCCCTAGTCTCTGCATGGATGGTGGTTTGTTGGGTCTCCTCCTTCCTCCCTCTTCTCTCCCCCCTTCCCCCTTACCTTCCCCTCCCCTTCCCCCCCTCCCTTCTCCCCCCCCTCCCCTTCCCAGCCCCCCCTTTCCTTCCTTGTCCCGTTTCCCTCCCTCCTCCTGGGTCCTTCCTCCTTTTCCCCCCTTCCCCCCCTCCCCTCCCCCCTTCCTTCCTTCTCTTTGGTTATCTCCCCCTTTTCTGACTCTGCCCTCCTCCCCAATTCTTGGGTCCTTTTTCTCCTTTCCTGCGTACCCTCCTCTCCCCTTCTCCCTCTCCTTCCCCTCTCCCTCTGCTTTCCCCTTCCTTCCCTTCCCTCCCTTTCGTCCCTCTTCCTCCCCCTCTCCCTTCTCCCCCTCCCCCTCCTTCCCTGGCTTCCCCCCCTCCCCTGTCCTCTGGCTTCCTTTCCCCACCTTTCCTTATCCTCCCCTTAATCCCTTCCCATCTCCCCTTCCCTCCTGTACCTCTCCTTTCGTTCCCTGCCCCCCCTGTCCCCATTGGCTGTTTCCCGACTTTCCCCTACTAATTCCCCTGTTCTCTCTCCCTTTCCTCCTCTTCCCCCCTCCCTCATTTCCATCCTCCCTACCCCCATCCTCATTCCTTTCCTCCCTGCCTCTCTATCCATCCATTCCCCCACGGACCCCCACTTAATTTCCCTCCGTGCACCACTATCGTGGGCAATTTTAATTGCATGGCATTGGCACATATCTCTCTCTGATATCACAACATGGTGATATGTACAAACATTAACCATATATTTATTCATCAGAGGCTGCCTGTCATCCCCTGCGTCCGCCGTGGGGGGCTCTTTATGGGGTCCCACATGCCCACAGTTATCTCCTGAATGAGTGAGCTTGTCCTTATTTTCATATGTTTTTTGTATGAAGTGTTCTGATATTTTGTTAACAATCTTGCTGCCATGATTTGGTATATATTAACACATCTGTTTATAGATTGTTAAAATAACTTTATGTCATATTGTAGATTAGGGATGAGCCGAACACCCCCCGGTTCGGTTCGCACCAGAACCCGCGAACGGACCGCAAGTTCGCACGAACGTTAGAACCCCATTGACGTCTATGGGACTCGAACGTTCGAAATCAAAAGTGCTCATTTTAAAGGCTAATTTGCATGGTATTGTCCTAAAAAGGGTGTGGGGACCCGGGTCCTACCCCAGGGGACATGTATCAATGCAAAAAAAACTTTTAAAAACGGCCGTTTTTTCGGGAGCAGTGATTTTAATGATGCTTAAAGTAAAAAAAAAAAAGTGAAATATTCCTTTAAATATCGTACCTGGGGGGGTGTCTATAGTATGCCTGTAAAGTGACGCGTGTTTCCCATGTTTAGAACAGTCCCTGCACCAAATGTCATTTTTAAAGGAAAAAATCTCATTTAAAACTGCTTGCGGGTTTAATGTCATGTCGGGTCATGGCAATATGGATGAAAATCAGTGAGACAAACGGCATGGGTACCCCCCAGTCCATTACCAGGCCCTTTGGGTCTTGTATGGATATTAAGGGGAACCCCGCACCCAAATTAAAATAAGGAAAGGTCCCTATATACTCTGAACAGCAGTATACAGGCGGTGCAAACAAGACAGGGACTGTAGGTTTGTTGTTAAGTAGAATCTGTTTGTAATTTTGAACATTTTTAACGTGTTTAGCTCCAGCCAAAAAATCTTTTCTAAGCTTTTTGGAAAACATAGGGAAGGGTTATCACCCCTGTGACATTTGTTTTGCGTCTTTCCTCCTCTTCAGAAGATTTCACCTCACTTTTTTGTCCCAATGAAAAATGTTTTTTGAAAATTTGGGTTTTTTTGTGGAACAAGGATTGGAAAGCATCAGTGGAAAGGAGAAATTGTTTTCCCATATTAACTCTTACAGGAGAGAATTTCCCTTCCTAGGGGTAGATTTCATCTCACTTCCTGTTGTCTCCTTCCGTTTGCAAGTAGGAGTCGTTTGTAAGTTAGATGTTTGAAAGTAGGGTCCTGCCCTATATACTCAGCAGAAATTTGGGCCTTAGGTGTTGCTGTGGCCAAAACACTGTAAGCCCTCACAGGGCCCTGCTGTGAAATATTAGATCAAGAATTGTAATTACATGCCCCTGTTGAACAGGAGCTGAAAAATTAGGCCTTAGGCACTGGTGCTGGTGCCACAACACTGCAACCCCTCACAGACACTCTAGTTGGAACGCAGGAACGAGCCCTGCTGCAAAGTATTGCATCAAAAATTGTAATTACACGCCCCTGTTAGACAGGGGCAGAAAAATTGGGCCTTAGGCACTGGTGCTGGTGCCACAACACTGCAACCCCTCACAGACACTCTAGTTGGAACGCAGGAACGAGCCCTGCTGCAAAGTATTGCATCAAAAATTGTAATTACACGCCCCTGTTAGACAGGGGCAGAAAAATTGGGTCTTAGGCACTGGTGCTGGTGCCACAACACTGCAACCCCTCACAGACACTCTAGTTGGAACGCAGGAACGAGCCCTGCTGCAAAGTATTGCATCAAAAATTGTAATTACACGCCCCTGTTAGACAGGGGCAGAAAAATTGGGCCTTAGGCACTGGTGCTGGTGCCACAACACTGCAACCCCTCACAGACACTCTAGTTGGAATGCAGGAACGAGCCCTGCTGCAAAGTATTACATCAAAAATTGTAATTACACGCCCCTGTTAAACAGGGGCTGAAAAATTGTGCCTTAGGCACTGGTGGTGGCGCCCAGAACCAAAAATGTTCTTACAAGCTATCAGCGTGATGATTGAGGAGGAAGAGGATAATTACTCAGGGATAGTCACTCAGCATCAGCATAGGCAGTCTTTGAAGGGATCTGAAAAAAATTATTCAGTTACATCAGCATCAGGTGCTTGGTAGCTGGTGGTGATCCAAGACTGATTCATTTTTATGAAGGTCAGCCGATCGACCGAGTCAGTGGACAGACGCACCCTGTGATCGGTTACCACGCCTCCAGCAGCACTGAATGTGCGTTCCGAAAGAACGCTGGATGCAGGACAGGCCAGTAGCTCAATTGCATACTGTGCAAGCTCTGGCCAGTGATCCATCCTCAAGACCCAGTAACCCAGAGGATTTTCGGTGGGAAAGGTGTCCAAGTCTGATCTTGCCCCTAGGTATTCCTGCACCATGTAAAACAGACGCTGGCGATGGTTGCTGGAACCGATCATACCTTGGGGCTGCGGACCAAAAAATTGTCTGAACGCATCGGTCAGACGGCCACCTTCTCCACCGCTCCTTCTTTGACTGACCGAAGCCTCAGCAACATGTTGTCCAGAAACAGGAGTTTGTAACCTCCCAGTCTCTGGGAACGCGTTGCACAGACCTTTCTGCAAGGCCTCCCGAAGATGTTTCATCCTCTGCTCCCTCTGCGATGGCAAGATAAGGTCCGCAACCTTACCCTTGTAACGTGGATCAAGGAGGGTTGCCAGCCAGTATTGCTCCTTCTCCTTGATACCACAAATACGAGGATCCTTACGCAGGCTTTGCAGGATCAGGGAGGCCATGCAGTGTAGGTTTGCTGAGGCATTCGGTCCAGAGTCCTCTGGGTCACTAAGGACAACAACGTCCGCAGCCACCTCCTCCCAGCCACGTACAAGTCCATGTGTTCCTTGGGACTGATCCCTTAAAGACTGCTGATGCTGAGTGCCAGGCTCCACCTCCATACTGACATAATCTTCCTCCTCCTCCTCCTCCTCCTCCTCCTCTTCCTGTGTGATCGGCGGGCACGCAGGAACACTGTCTGGATAAAGGGGGCCTTGAGAGCTAAGGAAGTCCTCCTCTTCCTGCCTCTGTTCTGCCTCAAGTGCCCTGTCCATTATTCCACGCAGCGTGTGCTCCAACAGGTGGACAAGGGGGACAGTGTCACTGATGCATGCACTGTCAGTGCTCACCATCCTCGTGGCCTCCTCGAATGGTGACAGGACAGTGCATGCATCCCTGATCATGGCCCACTGGCGTGGGGAAAAAAAACCAAGGTCCCCTGACCCTGTCCTGGTGCCATAGTCGCACAGGTACTCATTGATGGCCCTCTGCTGCGTGTGCAGCCGCTGCAGCATGGCCAATGTCGAGTTCCACCTGGTGGGCATGTCACAGATTAGGCGGTTCTTGGGCAGGTTAAACTCCTTTTGGAGGTCCGTCAGCCGAGCACTGGCATTATATGACCGGCAGAAATGCACACAGACTTTCCTGGCCTGCCTCAGGACATCCTGTAAGCCCGGGTACCTGCCCAAGAACCGCTGCACCACCAAGTTAAGGACGTGAGCCAAACAGGGCACATGGGTCAGTTGTCCCTGTCGGAGGGCAGAGAGGAGGTTGGTGCCATTGTCGCAAACCACCATTCCTGCCTTAAGTTGGCGTGGCGTCAACCACCTCTGAACCTGCCCCTGCAGAGCTGACAGAACCTCTGCCCCAGTGTGGCTCCTGTCCCCTAAGCACACCAGCTCAAGCACCGCATGGCATCTTTTGGCCTGCGTACTTGCGTAGCCCCTTGAACGCCTACGGAGCACCGCTGGTTCCGAGGAAGAGGCCATGGAGGAAGAAGAAGAGGAGGGGGTGGAGGAGAGAGGTGTGTCACAATCAGCATTTTGGAGGCGTGGTGGCGGAACAACCTCCAACACTACTGCACCTTGTGCTGCATCCTTCCCAGCTGCCAGCAGAGTCACCCAATGCGCCGTGAAACTTAAGTAACGTCCCTGTCCATGCCTGCTGGACCATGAGTCAGCGGTAATATGCACCTTACCGCTGACCGCCCTGTCCAGCGAGGCATGGACATTGCCTTCCACATGCCGGTAGAGAGCCGGAATCGCCTTCCGTGAGAAAAAGTGGCGTTTGGGTACCTGCCACTGAGGAACCGCACATTCCACAAACTCACGGAAGGGGGCAGAGTCTACCAACTGAAAAGGCAGCAGTTGAAGTGCTAGCAATTTTGCCAAGCTAGCATTCAACCGCTGGGCATGTGGATGGCTGGGAGCAAACTTCTTTCGGCGGTGCAGCAGCTGGGGCAGGGAAATTTGCCTGGTACAATCTGACGTCGGTGTACCAAAAGCAGATTGCCCACAAGTACTTGGCTGTGACACACCTAATTCTACACCTTCATTCCTCTCACTGCAGGTCTCAGAGAGGACTGAAGGTCTAGTGGGGTTGGAAATCTCAGCTGATGAGGAGCAAGGAGAGATCCTCTTTGTTCTTTGGTGTGGGTCTTTTAGATATGCTTGCCAACGAACTGCATGGCAGGTCAACATATGTCTGGTCTAGCATGTGGTACCCAAGCGGGAGATGTTTTGGCCACGCGAGATACGCTTGAGACATATGTTGCAAATAGCAGCGGTGCGATCTGATGCACTCGTCTCAAAAAAGGCCCACACCAAAGAACTTTTTGAATAACGCGCAGAGACTGCAGCGCCCTGCACATGTGGAGCTTTGGGGTTTGATGCAGTCAATGTGCTGCCCTTAGGCTGGCCCCTGGAGGGCATCCTGCCTCGTTGGTGATGTGCCGCCTCCTCCTCCTCCTCCTCCTCTCTCCTATCAGGCACCCACGTTGAGTCAGTGACCTCATCATCCCCTCCCTCCTCATCACTGGAGCAAACCTGGCAGTATGCTGCAGCAGGGGGAGCATGACTGCCAGATTGCTGTCCTTCTTGGGCACCCCCTCTGTCCGTGCTCATGTTACTGCCTTCATCAAGCTCAGTATCATCATCAGAGCCTTCCAAACGCTGGGCATCCTCCTGGAGCATGTACCCAACACTGTGGTCAAACAGTTCGAGGGAATCCTCAGGAGGACATGGTGGAGCTAGGGAAGGAGTCACTGATGACATTGGGCTGAGGGAAGAGGCCGCTGCTTTGCCAGACAAAGCACCCTGGGCATGGGTGAGAGAGGATGAGGAGGATGAGGACGGCTTGGTCATCCACTCGACCAAGTTTTCTGCATGTTGCGGCTCAACACGGCCAGCTGCCGAAAAAAAGGCCAAGCGTGTCCCATGGCCACGGGCTGATGAGGATGCACCGTCTCCACGACCAGCACTAGACACAGAGCCTGCTTGCCCTCTCTTATTGGCTTGTGACTGTCTGCCTCTCCTTCTTGGCCTTCCAGACATACTAATGGCCTGTAGCTACACTAAGCTGGGATAGAACACCTGTAATTTTCTTCAGGTAGCTTTATATACTGTAACCAGACAAGCCTGCCTGTCAGTAGGAAGATAACAGGAACGGATCTAGCTGAACACTGTGAGCAGGACGCACTGACTGCACTAAATGTAAATAGCAGGAACAGATCTAGCTGAACACTGTGAGCAGGACGCACTGACTGCACTAAATGTAAATAGCAGGAACGGATCTAGCTGAACACTGTGAGCAGGACGCACTGACTGCACTAAATGTAAATAGCAGGAACAGATCTAGCTGAACACTGTGAGCAGGACGCACTGCACTAAATGTAAATAGCAGGAACGGATCTAGCTGAACACTGTGAGCAGGACGCACTGCACTAAATGTAAATAGCAGGAACGGATCTAGCTGAACACTGTGAGCAGGACGCACTGCACTAAATGTAAATAGCAGGAACGGATCTAGCTGAACACTGTGAGCAGGACGCACTGCACTAAATGTAAATAGCAGGAACGGATCTAGCTGAACACTGTGAGCAGGACGAACTGCACTAAATGTAAATAGCAGGAACAGATCTAGCTGAACACTGTGAGCAGGACGCACTGCACTAAATGTAAATAGCAGGAACGGATCTAGCTGAACACTGTGAGCAGGACGCACTGCACTAAATGTAAATAGCAGGAACAGATCTAGCTGAACACTGTGAGCAGGACGCACTGACTGCACTAAATGTAAATAGCAGGAACAGATCTAGCTGAACCCTGTGAGCAGGACGCACTGACTGCACTAAATGTAAATAGCAGGAACAGATCTAGCTGAACACTGTGAGCAGGACGCACTGCACTAAATGTAAATAGCAGGAACGGATCTAGCTGAACACTGTGAGCAGGACGCACTGCACTAAATGTAAATAGCAGGAACGGATCTAGCTGAACACTGTGAGCAGGACGCACTGCACTAAATGTAAATAGCAGGAACGGATCTAGCTGAACACTGTGAGCAGGACGCACTGCACTAAATGTAAATAGCAGGAACGGATCTAGCTGAACACTGTGAGCAGGACGAACTGCACTAAATGTAAATAGCAGGAACAGATCTAGCTGAACACTGTGAGCAGGACGCACTGCACTAAATGTAAATAGCAGGAACGGATCTAGCTGAACACTGTGAGCAGGACGCACTGCACTAAATGTAAATAGCAGGAACAGATCTAGCTGAACACTGTGAGCAGGATGCACTGACTGCACTAAATGTAAATAGCAGGAACAGATCTAGCTGAACACTGTGAGCAGGACGCACTGCACTAAATGTAAATAGCAGGAACGGATCTAGCTGAACACTGTGAGCAGGACGCACTGCACTAAATGTAAATAGCAGGAACGGATCTAGCTGAACACTGTGAGCAGGACGAACTGCACTAAATGTAAATAGCAGGAACGGATCTAGCTGAACACTGTGAGCAGGACGCACTGCACTAAATGTAAATAGCAGGAACGGATCTAGCTGAACACTGTGAGCAGGACGCACTGCACTAAATGTAAATAGCAGGAACGGATCTAGCTGAACACTGTGAGCAGGACGCACTGCACTAAATGTAAATAGCAGGAACGGATCTAGCTGAACACTGTGAGCAGGACGCACTGCACTAAATGTAAATAGCAGGAACGGATCTAGCTGAACACTGTGAGCAGGACGCACTGCACTAAATGTAAATAGCAGGAACGGATCTAGCTGAACACTGTGAGCAGGACGAACTGCACTAAATGTAAATAGCAGGAACGGATCTAGCTGAACACTGTGAGCAGGACGCACTGCACTAAATGTAAATAGCAGGAACGGATCTAGCTGAACACTGTGAGCAGGACGCACTGCACTAAATGTAAATAGCAGGAACAGATCTAGCTGAACACTGTGAGCAGGACGCACTGCACTAAATGTAAATAGCAGGAACGGATCTAGCTGAACACTGTGAGCAGGACGCACTGCACTAAATGTAAATAGCAGGAACAGATCTAGCTGAACACTGTGAGCAGGACGCACTGCACTAAATGTAAATAGCAGGAACGGATCTAGCTGAACACTGTGAGCAGGACGCACTGCACTAAATGTAAATAGCAGGAACAGATCTAGCTGAACACTGTGAGCAGGACGCACTGCACTAAATGTAAATAGCAGGAACGAATCTAGCTGAACACTGTGAGCAGGACGCACTGACTGCACTAAATGTAAATAGCAGGAACAGATCTAGCTGAACACTGTGAGCAGGACGCACTGACTGCACTAAATGTAAATAGCAGGAACGGATCTAGCTGAACACTGTGAGCAGGACGCACTGACTGCACTAAATGTAAATAGCAGGAACGGATCTAGCTGAACACTGTGAGCAGGACGCACTGACTGCACTAAATGTAAATAGCAGGAACGGATCTAGCTGAACACTGTGAGCAGGACGCACTGACTGCACTAAATGTAAATAGCAGGAACGGATCTAGCTGAACACTGTGAGCAGGACGCACTGCACTAAATGTAAATAGCAGGAACAGATCTAGCTGAACACTGTGAGCAGGATGCACTGCACTAAATGTAAATAGCAGGAACAGATCTAGCTGAACACTGTGAGCAGGACGCACTGCACTAAATGTAAATAGCAGGAACAGATCTAGCTGAACACTGTGAGCAGGACGCACTGCACTAAATGTAAATAGCAGGAACAGATCTAGCTGAACACTGTGAGCAGGACGCACTGACTGCACTAAATGTAAATAGCAGGAACAGATCTAGCTGAACACTGTGAGCAGGACGCACTGCACTCAATGTAAATAGCAGGAACGGATCTAGCTGAACACTGTGAGCAGGACGAACTGCACTAAATGTAAATAGCAGGAACAGATCTATCTGAACACTGTGAGCAGGACGCACTGCACTAAATGTAAATAGCAGGAACGGATCTAGCTGAACACTGTGAGCAGGACGCACTGACTGCACTAAATGTAAATAGCAGGAACGGATCTAGCTGAACACTGTGAGCAGGACGCACTGCATTAAATGTAAATAGCAGGAACAGATCTAGCCTAATGTAGCTAACTCAAATCAAATGACACTGTCTGTCTCTCTCTCTATCAGCACACCGGAACACACTACACAGGGCCGCCGTGCAGGCGGCCTTATATAGTGTGGGGCGTGTACTAAATCCCCTGAGCCATAATTGGCCAAAGCCACCCTGGCTTTGGCCAATTACAGCTCTCTCTACTGACGGCGCTGTGATTGGCCAAGCATGCGGGTCATAGTGCATGCTTGGCCAATCATCAGCCAGCAATGCACTGCGATGCCGCAGTGAATTATGGGCCGTGACGCGCCACACGAATTTGGCGCGAACGGCCCATAACGTTCGCAATTCGACGGACGGTCGAACAGCCGATGTTCGAGTCGAACATGGGTTCGACTCGAACACGAAGCTCATCCCTATTGTAGATATGGTTCTCCTGAAGAAGCGGTGTTAACCGCGAAACCGGTCGAGAATTTCGGTGGAGGTTGAGACGCTGGCTGTCAGTAGAAGCAACTGCGGCCACCTCTCTACCCTCATACACTGATTTGGGTAATTTTTACCAAACAAGTGTAGCAGAATACACGTTGGCCAGAATTATGAAGAAAGAGTATTTATTTGCAAAATTGTATAACAGAAACTAAGAAAAATATGTTTTTTTCCCCAAAATTTCCAGTATTTTGGTTTATATAGCAAAAAATTAAAAAAAAACCAGTGGTGATTACATATCACCAGAAGAAAGCTCTATCTGTCTCACTGGCATGGCTGATTAGGACACTGATATGATTGCACTGGCGGGGCTGATTGCAACACTTATGAGGCTGCATTGGCGTGGCCAATCAGGAAACTGATGAGGCTGCACTGAGAAGGCTGATCAGGACACTGATGAGGCTGCACTGGCATGGCTGATCAGGACACTGGTGTGGCGGCACTGGTGTGGCTGACCTGGACACTGATGTTGCTGCACTGGTATTGATACACATGCATGACTGATTAGGACACTGATGACACGTGGCCACTTTTTAAAATTAAAAAAATAGAGGTTTAACCTTAAACTACAAAGAGGGTTCTTTACTGTAAGAGCGACAAGGATGTGGAATTCCCAGATGATGAGGACATCATCTATATATCTCTCATAGCATACCAAGAGTTTGGCAAAGGGATTATGTGACCAAATTTGTGATTTCTCCCAATACCCCATGAACAAGTTGGCATAGCAGGGTGCAAAATGTGCACCCATAGCCGTGCCAGCTACCTGTCTGTAAAATTGCCCCTGAAAGGAGAAGTAAAAGGCAAATCGAGTAAATTGACAGATGAACTCAGACTGGGATGGGTTAAATGAGGAACTTGAGATAGGTATTCTGAAATGAAATATTAAAATTGCGTTAAGTGGCACATTGTTCTGCATACATTGTATATATTATATTACATTCTATATTTGATATATCTATAATCCCTTTAAAACTGCATACGTTTAACAGAGTAATTGATTATATATGTCTATAGAAAATTTAGAATTGGAAATTATGTATAAAAGTTTTAGAAATCAAGAATGAAAAATCAAAAATCAAAAATTAAATATTAAGAGTTAAAAATTATGAATAGGCTAGTACTAATATAGAATAATTAGAAATGTATTAAATATTTTAAATCAAAATGATGATCCCAACAAAATGAGGATGATTTTAAGTCATAATATGATAATAATTTACAATAATTTTGATAATAGTTCTCTAAGCATGTATATGGTTAATAACAATAATGAGAATCAAATTCTATTCTTCTATTATAATGTATTCTATGTGTATGTGTGTGTCCTTCAAAGTGTATATATATATATATATATATATATATATATATATATATATATATATATATATATATATATTAAAAGTTCTATGTATTTTAAATAGTATAACTAAACACTATATCTATTTTGAATTTTTATTTTTACTTTATTAAAGCTAATGCATTAAATGTATAAATAAAATTTTTTTTCACCTGAAAACTGTTGCTATGTATCAGGCCCTCCCCTCTTTGAATATACTTTAAATATAGTTCCTGTTGTGAGCTCCGTGCTCCTGACCTGTTGAATGGCATTGGCTGTTCCGTGGGAGGGGTGGGAGGTTTCACATACAAAAGCAGGCTAGAGGAAAGAAGGGCATGACCTGGAGAAGGAGGCCGTGCCTTCGAAACATGTTGTTGTGGCAACCGCTCTGCTAGCCAGGAGGAGTTACTTCACTCACTCTGTCTTCCATTCAGGGCCGCGAGTGACATCACGCAGTGCCGGCTGGACCGTGCGCATGTCTTACAGCAAACACAGCCTGACACGATGAGGAGGCGGAGTTCGCTCTAACATCCTCCATCTACATCACTTGCCTTTGGGACCAACCCATTCATTCAGGCCAGGCGAGAAAAAATCCACCTTGCTGTACATGCAACTTTCAGATCCATGTTGTGAGTGTAACCCTTTTAACTTGAATTTGCATTTTTAGTATTAAACAATATCACACTAGGGCAGCCTTGCGCTCTTTTTTCTTTGTACATTTCAGATCAAGTCCGCCACCCTGTGGATTCTTGAGAGAGCTGCAGCACCTAGAGCTAGGAGAACTTTTTATACAGACTGTTATATTTTGTGTGTTGCTTATGGGGACAGCGCTGGTCTGGTTTTCTTGTGTGTTCAGAACTGGGAGATGCCTATGTAAACAAGGCATTTCCCTGTTCTACCTAATGAAATGACAGGGATCTACTGCTCCCTGTCATCGGGAGCAGTGATCTCTGTCATGTTGCAGTGAGCCCATCCCCCCTACAGTTAGAACACATCCAGGGAACACACTTAACTGCTTGATCGCTCCCTAGTGTTTAACCCCTTCCCTGCCAGGGTCATTTCTACAGTAAAGACTAAGCGCACGTGAAGTGCGCGAAACGCGTCTACATTATTCTGATTCCTGTAGTTTTTGGGATGTCCAAATAAAAAGGATTTTGATCTACAGTGGTGTGCGGCCATTTCTTCTAAATTCATTTATACAGTAATCAGGGGCTATTTGTAGGTCTGATCGCTGTATAAATGTCAATGGTCCCAAAATAGTGTCAAAAGTGTCCGATGTGTCCGCCATAATGTCGCAGTCCTGATAAAAAATGCAGATCGCTGCCATTACTAGTAAAAAAAAAAAAATAATAATAAAAATGCCATAAATCTATCCCATATTTTGTAGACGGTATAACTTTTGCGCAAATCAATCAATATACACTTATTGCGATTTTTTTTTACCAAAAAAATGTAGAATACATATCAGCCTAAACTGTGGAAGAAATTTGTTTTTTATATATTTCTTGGGGATATTTATTATAGGAAAATGTTAAAAAAATTGCTTTTTTTTCAAAATTGTCGGTCTTTTTTTGTTTATAGTGCAAAAAATAAGAAACGCAGAGGTGATCAAATACCACCAAAAGAAAGCTCTATTTGTAGGAAAAAAAAGACATAAATTTTGTTTGAGTACAACGTCGCACCACCGCGCAATTGTCAGCTAAAATGATGCAGTGCCAAATTGCAAAAAATGCTCTGACAGAGACTTGGTCAGCAAACAGGCAAAGGCTTGCTCCAGTTTACAGGCAGAAATGTGGTCATTAAAAAAGGCCCAGGTGAGTACAGGCAGAAAGCAGAGGAGACACTACACTGGTGTTGCAGTGATCAGGAACATTGTTGCTGGTTACACTGGTCTGCTGAAACTAGGGACTAGTGTGGCAGCAATCATGAACACTGCTGCTGACTTACAGTGATGATGGTGACACTGGGACTGGTGTGGTGACAATCAGGGACACCATTGCTTGCTTATATTGGTGTGGTGACATTGCGACTGGTGTGGCAGTGATCAGGGACAATATGACTGGTGTGGCGCTTATCAGGTACATTGTAACTTGTGTGACGGTGATTAGGCACAATATGATTGGTGTGGCAGTGATCAGGGACGCTGTAACTGGTGTGGCAGTGATCATAGATACTGTAACTGGAGTGGCAATGATCAGGGACAATATGACTGGTGTGGCGGTTATCAGGGACACTATGAGTGATGTGGCCATGATTAGGGATACTGCGAGTGGCTGGTGATGATTGGGGACACTGACTGGTGTGGTGGTGATTAGGAACACTGACTGGCAGCACTGATCTGGTGATATTGTACTGCTGTGACAGAGATAATGGCTGGTGGCACTGACATACAGTGATAATACTGGAGAAAAATCTTCTAACTATTGGCAGAAATCAGTGGCATACCACCATCCCCAACTTTGGCCATTTTAAATTTGAAGATAGATATATTCCTCCATACCTTCATATTGTTATTACCTATATATTACTAACTGCTAGAATAATGATTACTAGATTTAGGAAACAATGATTGGCACCCAATCCTTCAGGAGCTATTGAGTTGGTGAAAACATATTTTGGAAACCTTGCATTATTTGGAAATATAAGACCTGATATTTGACATCCTATTGCTCTTTCATGTTATATTGTGATACTCTGTATTTTGTACTGCAACATTTTGTACTTTTCTCTCAGTCAGTTGTAATTTTTTTTCCAATCTCAATCTGACTCAAAAGGGTTTTTACAGATCAGAAGATCTGTAGACATCATGCAGCATGTTCCAACACAGGCCCTAGCTCAGTCAAACACTTCTCACCCTCACCTTTACCACCTGCAGGAAAAAAATTCTTTGAAGTAGAAGTAACTGTGTCTGTGATATATGCAATGCTGGCTTGTGAGGCAACATTGACTTACAGACTAATAAAAAAATGTTTTTTTCTGTCACATAGATTATGTATTAAGGGCAGGGTTGTCTAAAAACAAAGGTGTTGGAATTAATTAGGGGACAGAGAAACAACAGGCACAAGAGCCACCGTCGTGTAATATTAAAAACAAACACTTGATTAAAACATAGTAAGTAGGGATGAGCTTTGAGTTCGAGTCGAACTCATGTTCGACTCAAACATCGGCTGTTCGCAAGTTCGCCGAACAGCGAACAATTTGGGGTGTTCGTGGCAAATTCGAATGCCGCGGAACAGCCTTTAAAAGTCTATGGGAGAAATCAAAAGTGCTCATTTTAAAGGCTTATATGCAAGTTATTGTCATAAAAAGTGTTTGGGAACCTGGGTCCTGCACCAGGGGACATGGATCAATGCAAAAAAAAGTTTTAAAAATGGCCGTTTTTTTAGGAGCAGTGACTTTAATAATGCTTAAAGTCAGATCCCGGCCCCCCCTGTGTGAAATGGTAAAGGGGGTACAAAAGTACCCCTACCACTTCACTAAAAAACTGTCAAAAATGTTAAAAATGACAAGAGACAGTTTTTGACAATTCCTTTATTTAAATGCTTCTTCTTTCTTCTTTCTTATATCTTCCTTCATCTTCTTCTTCTTCTTCTGGTTCTTCTGGCTCTTCCTCCAGTGTTCTCGTCCAGCATCTCCTCTGCGGCGTCTTCTATCTTCTTCTCCTCGGGCCGCTCCGCACCCATGGCATGGGGGGAGGCTCCCGCTCTTCTCTTCATCTTCTTCTCTTCTTCTTCTCTTCTTCTCTTCTTCTTTTCTTCATCTTCTTCTCCGGGCCGCTCCACATCCATGCTGGCATGGTGGGAGGCTCCTGCTGTGTGATGCATCTCCTCTTCTGACGGTTCTTAAATAACGCACGGTACATGATGGGACTTCCCTGTAGCTTTCCCCAAGCCAGAAGAACCAGAAGAAGAAGAAGAAGATTTTGAACCCCCTTACCAATTCACACAGGGTGGGGCCGGGATCTGGGGGTCCCCTTGTTAAAGGGGGCTTCCAGATTCCGATAAGCCCCCCGCCCGCAGACCCCCACAACCACCGGCCAGGGTTGTGGGGATGAGGCCCTTGTCCTCATCAACATGGGGACAAGGTGTTTTGGGGAGCTACCCCAAAGCACCCTCCCAATGTTGAGGGCATGTGGCCTGGAACGGTTCAGGAGGGGGGGAGCTCTCTCGTCCCCCCCTCTTTTCCTGCGGCCTGCCAGGTTGCATGCTTGGATAATGGTCTGGTATGGAATTTAGGGGGACCCCCCACGTCATTTTTTTTTTTTAAATTTTGGCCGGGGTTCCCCTTAATATCCATACCAGACCTGAAGGGCCTGGAATGGAATTTAGGGGGACCCCCACGTCATTTTTTTTTTTAATTTTGGTTCGGGGTTCCCCTGTGGGAAATTCCCATGCTGTTTTTATCAATGAACTTTTATGTGTATTGTCCGACCGGCAATGCAATAGCCGCGAGAAGTTTTAAATGACTTTTTTTCTTTGAAATGTCATTTTGCTGTCAGACTGTTCTAAACATGGGGAAACATGCGCTCCTTTACAGGCATACTATAGACACCACCCAGCTATGAAATTTAAAGGGATATTACACTTTTATTGTTTGACTTTAAGCATTATTAAAATCACTGCTCCTGAAAAAACTGCCGTTTTTAAAACTTTTTTTGCATTGATACATGTCCCCTGGGGCAGGACCCAGGTCCCCAAACACTTTTTATGGCAATAACTTGCATATAAGCTTTTAAAATTAGCACTTTTGATTATTCATGTTCGTGTCCCATAGACTTTAACGGTGTTCGCGTGTTCGAACAAACTTTTTTCCTGTTCGCATGTTTTGGTGCGAACCGAACAGGGGGGTGTTCGGCTCATCCCTAATAGTAAGTTGCACTCACAAGAGCAATGCTGATGAAGAGGCAGATATGCCTGAAAATGCGTTCACTGACTGGGCATGCTCCTTGAGTGACATCTGCATCAGGTAGTTGCTATACAGCGACACCCGACGTCCAACATCATCTCTTTGGCTGTCGTCTGTGGGCTTCCCTCACGGTCGGACTCTGAGAGCCGGTGCTGAAAATCTCAACACTTCTGCCTGTCTTCTCTTTGCTCTTGTGAATGCAATTTACTATGTTTTAATAAAGTGTTTGTTTTTAAAATCACACCATGATGACCCTTGCGCCTATTATTTCTCTCTCCCCTTGTGTGCATCCCAAATTGAGTATCCCCTCCTGAATTGCGAGATGCAGCACCCACCCATGAGTGTAGCATTTATTTGTATAGTATTAGCTACCCACTCAACAGATCCCATTTGTGTAATAACTATACAGTATATTGATTTGCGGTATCACATTTTCTTTTTGAGATTATTAAGTGGCATACTGCTACTTTGACATGACATATTAACCAATTGGTTTTACCATTTTGTTTTTGCCTAACCATTCAGGGGCTGCTTTGTGGAGTGCTGTGGTCCCAGTGAATTTTCACTGGGCCAATTTTTGTGTCATATACTGCTGGAATGAATTAGTACACCATGGATACATCATTCTGGCTAAAGTCCCAAGCAGGAAGCCTGTATTCCCTGTATGCACGTTAAAGCTAACTTTTCCATTTTAATGAGACTATGATAGGAAAAATGACATAAAATATGTACACTATGAACTTAAACTTCACTTCAAAAAATTACTTTGCATTATTAAAACTAGGGATGAGCTTTCTGTTCGAGTCGAACATGAGTTCAACTCGAACATTGGCTGTTCTCCCGTTCGGCGAAAACCGAACATTATGGGCCGTTCGCGCCAAATTCGCGTAACGGCCCATAATGCACTGCGGGAGCGCAGTGCATTGCTGTATGATGATTTGCTAGAGCATGCACCATGACCTGCATGCTTTGGCCAATCACAGCACCCTTAGCCTAAGAGAGCCATAATTGGGCAAAGGCAGGGTGCCTTTGGCCAATCACGGCTCAGGGGGACTAAGTCCACATCCCACACTATATAAGGCTGCCTGCACGTCGGCCTCGTGTCGTGTGTTGTTAGTGTGGACGGAGAGAGAGTCTCATTTAGATTGAGCAGGCAGGCAGATTATTCAGTTATCTGCAGTGTATTTAATATATATATATACAGATAGTCTCATAGATATATATATATATATATATATATATACATATATATATATATATATATATATATATATATATATATATATATATATATATATATATATATATATATATCCACTGTATTCAGTTTAGCTAGATCTGACTGCAGTCCGTTCCTGGTTAATTGTTTCTAATATACTTCAGGCAGGCAGGTGATTCAGTTAGCTGTAGTGCATTTAATATATATATATATATATCTATATATATATATAGATATATATATATATATATATATATATATATATATATATATATATATATATATATATATATATATATAGATATATATATATATATATATATATATATATATATATACACACAGATAGTCTCATATATATAGATAGATAGATAGATAGATAGATAGATAGATAGATAGATAGATAGATAGATAGATAGATAGATAGATAGATAGATAGATAGATAGATAGATAGATAGATAGATAGATAGATATAGATAGATATATATCCACTGCATACAGTTTAGCTTTATCTCACTGCAAGCCGCTTCTGGTGTACTGTTTCTAATATACTTCAGGCAGGCAGGTGATTCAGTTAGCTGCAGTGTATCTAATATATATACACAGACAGTCTCGTGTGTATATATATATATATATATATATATATATATATATATATATATATATATATATATATATATATCCACTGTATCTAGTTTAGCTAGATCTGATTGCAGTCCATTCCTGGTGTACTGTTTCTAATATACTTCTAGCAGGCAGGTGATTCAGTTACCTGCAGTGTATTTAATATATATATATATATATATATATATATATATATACACTGATAGTCTCATATATATTGTGACAGTATGCGAGGTAAAATACACGATGATAGGTACATTTCACTTTGCATTCGTTCCATTGTGAGGGACTGAACCGGAATCCGGCCCGGTTTTTCCAGCCTCTGGTGGCAGGCTGGGTTCCGGTCCGGATGTTCTGGTCCACTGGAGTCCAGACTGAGCTGGACTTATATATCCAGGAAGACAGCACAGCAGAGCTCTGGTTTTGAGACTCAGGAAGGAACCTGAGTCAGAGGAGCTGTGGCAATTGGACTGTAAGGTTTGCTTTATAGCATGTTTTGTGGGTGACGGGGACCAGCCCCGCACTGTCTAGAGAGGAGACTGTTTGTTTAGTTAGCACCGGACGGCAAGGATTTACTTTACTGTTTGTTTTATTTTGCAAACCTCCTTGTAAAAAAACCTGGCAACTGCCAGACTTTTAAGAAAGTGCCGTTTGCTGACTGTCCTTCAGAAAAGGTGATCCCCATGAGCTAATCTTCCCACACGTGGTGGATTCAGCGGGCACTTTTCTGAAGATGGAGGAAATATTAAAAGCCCTGCTACAGGCCAATGCAGCTCAGAGGGAAACCAACCACCAAGTCGCAGAGGCCGCTGCAACACAGCAGGAAATGTACCACCAAATCGCAGAGTCCGCTACAGCACAACAGGCGGTTGCTGCAGCACAACAGGTGGCCCAGCAGGAAATGAACCGCAGTTTGCAGAGGCTTTGGTGGAACTGAAAGAGGGGTCCGCAGCTCCTGTGTCAATGGAACCAGAGTTGATACATGCATCCTACCACCTACAGAAAATTACACCTGCCGATAAGGTCGAGGCTTACATTGCGACTTTCGAGAGAGTCACTGTCTGTGGGGGATGGCCAAAAGAGCAGTGGGCTGGTGTCTGTTGGCCCCATTTCTAACAGGAGAACCCCAAAAGGCCTATTTTGATTTAAAACCAGATAAGGCCCAGGACTATGAGACTCTAAAGACAGAGATACTTGCACGCTTGGGTGTCACCATGGCAGTCTGGGCCCAGCGTGTGCATCAGTGGTTCTACTCCAGCAACAAGCCACCCTGTTCACAAATGTTTGAAGTGGTTGCAGCCCGAGACCTTGACAAGCCCTCAGATCGTGGAGCATGTGGTAATGGACCGGTTGCTGCGTGCGCTCCCTGCTGCCCTGAGGAAGTGGGTCGGACAGGGGGACCCCAAAACTGCAACCCAGTTGGTGGACCTAGTGGAGAGGTACACTGCCACTGAGGACTTGGTGAATCCATCTACACCCCACTTCTCTAGAGATGCAAGATCACCCAGCGGTTCTGGGGGTTCAAGAGCATGTGGAAGGTGGATAAGACTGTTATTACAGCTGATGAGACTGTGGGTCCTGAACCTGGAGACTGGCCAAAGAAGCCAGGAAGGTCTTTGGGGCCGTTAAGAGGACTGGGGGTAGGCCACATATGGTGTTTTCGTTGCCATGCATTAGGGGATATTGCCCGACACTGTCCTATAGATGATGAACCTATGCAATATGATATATGCTTTTATGAAAAGACGCATTTCTCTGTTTGCACAGGTCGCATGTACTGCATCATGTCAGAGTCGCATTAAAAAAACAGATGTGTGCTTTTTCAGTGGATGGAAAGCCACTCACAGCCTTGCTAGACTCTGGTAGTGTGGTGACCCTAGCCAGG
Organism: Lithobates clamitans; assembly: GCA_037952925.1. Lineage (NCBI taxonomy): Eukaryota > Metazoa > Chordata > Amphibia > Anura > Ranidae > Lithobates > Lithobates clamitans. Next base: position 4,472,029 of record JBBGZY010000353.1, read on the forward strand.
AGTGATTGTGTGAACCCCACAAAACTACACCCCAGTTCTATTGGGGTGATTTGCATCCATGAGGACACTTGGGACTACCAGACAGCGGTAGTTGAGGTTGATACCCCCTGAGGCAGTGTAACACATTCAGTGGGGGTGGTACCTTCACTGCTTCATTAAGCTTTAGTGTGGAGAGATTTTCCCCATTTTTGGAGTTTATGGGAGAGCAAGGGGAGGCTGGTAGATAGAGCTCACCCTGCTGGGGAAGCACGGGAACTCTCACCAGAACCCTTTTGCCAAGGGGAAGGGGATCCCGTTGGTGAGATCGAGGAAGCCAGAGATCCTCTTTCTTTCCCTGTCATGGCTGGGGAGCCGGAGGACCTAGAAGCTAGCTCTCAGCCTGAGGGTAACAAACAGGAGATCCCCTCTGACCCTAACATTGAGAGTAGCCAAAATGTCATACCCGACTTAGAGGTCAGGAGAGAGGATTTCTATACCGAGCAACTGCGAGAGACCACCCTCATGAGAGCCAGGGAAAACATTAAGATGTTGGATGGGGAAACGGTGGATCCTGATTGGGTGTCTTTCTCCTACATGGCCGTTAAAACAATTTATTGTATCGAGTGATAAAACATGGAGAGGATGAGGTAGAACAGCTACTGGTTCCCAAACCCTTCCGTAGGGTGGTGCTAGACTTGGCCCATGGTCATGTAATGGGGGGGCATCTCGGGGTAGAAAAAAGCAGGGAGAGAATCGCCCAGAGGTTTTTCTGGCCCGGGTTGCATGCGGATGTCAAGGAGTACTGCGAATCGTGCCCCGAGTGCCAAATGTCGGCACCGTCATCCCATTTTCGCAGCCCTCTTGTCCCTCTACCTATAATCGAGGTCCCCTTTGAGAGAATTGGCATGGACCTTGTGGGGCCGGTTGTGAAATCTGCCCGAGGTCACCAGCATATTCTGGTGATCCTAGACTATGCAACGCGCTATCCTGAGGCCATACCCTTGCGCAACACCTTCGCTGAGGCTATCGCCAAGGAATTGGTTCAGGTGTTTAGTCGAGTGGGGATCCCAAAGAAAGTCTTAACCGATCAGGGCACCCTATTTATGTCTAGGGTTACCAAGGAACTGTGTAGACTATACAAAATCTCCCATCTCCGTACCTCTGTCTACCACCCCCAAACGGATGGTCTGGTTGAAAGATTTAATAAAACTTTAAAAAGTATGCTTAAAAAGGTGGTCGACAAGGATGGGAGAAACTGGGATTTTTTGCTACCATATCTCATGTTTGCCATACGTGAGGTACCGCAGGCATCCACAGGCTATTCCCCTTTGAGCTTTTGTATGGTAGACATCCCAGGGGACTGCTAGATGTCGCCAAAGAAACGTGGAAAGGGGAGGCCACCCCATATAGAAGCATCATAGAGCATGTTTCCTTGATGCAGGATCGAATCGCAGCTGTCCTACTCCTGGTGCGAGAACATATGGAGCGAGCCCAGGAGGCCCAGAGGAGGGTCTATGACCAGGGTGCCTCAGCCCTGGGGACAGAGTGTTAATACTGGTTCCCACGGTGGAAAGTAAGTTCCTAGCCAAGTGGCAGGGTCCCTTTGAGGTTGTCGAAAGGGTGGGGGAGGTAAACTACAAAGTTTACCAGCCAGGGAAAAGGAAACCACACCAAATTTACCATGTGAATCTCTTAAAACCCTGGAAGGACTGAGAGACTTTACTGGCCATGTCCACGCCTCTAACAAACCGGGTACCGGTGACACCTGATATCCCCATAACAGATACCCTGTCCGTGGCACAACAAAGTGACTTTAGAGCCTTTGTGCATAAAAATAGAGACTTTTTCTCCCCCTTACCCGGACTGACCAACATGATCCAACATGACATAGTGACGGGACCAGGGGTTCGCCTAAATGTAAAACCGTATCCCAGAGGCCAGACGAGAGGCAGTCGCGAAGGAAATAAAAAGTATGTTAGAGTTGGACGTGATAGAAGAGTCCCACAGTGAGTGGTCAAGTCCCATAGTGCTGGTCCTAAAGCCTGATGGTACTATCAGGTTTTGTAACAACTTCAGGAAACTACATAACGACCTTAGACCTAACGAAAGGCTATTGGCAAATACCGCTAACTGAATCGGCCAAGGAGAAAACTGCCTTTTCCACTCCTGAGGGCTCGTTTCAGTATAGGCAGATGCCATTTGGTCTGCACAGAGCCCCTGCTTCATTCCAGCGAATGATGGACAAAGCTTTGAGACCACATAGCCTGTATGCGGCTGCATATTTGGACGATGTGGTCATCCACAGCCCAGATTGGGAATCGCACCTGCTCCATGTACAAGCGCTGATAGATTCCCTTAGGAAAGCAGGTCTTACGGCTAACCCAAAAAAGTGCCATAGGCCTGGAGGAGGCCAAATACCTTGGGTACATTATTGGCCCGGGAGTGGTTATTCAAAATTCAAAAATGGCCCCAATCGATTAATAAAAAACAGGTGAGGGCCTTCCTGGGCATTACAGGGTATTACAGATGGTTCATACCCCATTTTGCCACCATGGCCACCCCTCTGACCGACCTGATGAAGGGTAGAGGGTCGGTCATGGTCAAGTGGAATCCTGAAGCCAACAAGACATTTCAGAATTTAAAGCAGGCCCTTTGTGGGTTGTGCCAGTACTAGTGGCCCCAGACTTCAGCAAGGAGTTTGTCGTACAGACGGACGCTTCTGAGGTGGGCCTAGGGGCTGTACTGTCACAGAACGGGGATGGTGAGGAGCACCCAGTTGTATACCTGAGCCATAAGCTGAACAAGCATGAAAAGAACTATGCCATCGTAGAAAAGGAGTGTCTCGCTATTAAATGGGCCTTAGACTCCCTAAGGTATTACCTACTGGGGAGGTCATTTAAACTGGTCACCGACCATGCTCCCTTAAAGCGGAGTTCCACACAAAAATGGAACTTCCGCTTTTCGGAACCCTCCCCCCCTCCGGTGTCACATTTGGCACCTTTCAGGGGGGAGGGGGGTGCAGATACCTGTCTAAGACAGGTATTTGCACCCACTTCCGGCATAGACTCCCATGGGAGTCTATGCCTCTTCCCGTCCCCACCGCGCTGTCTACTGGGAACACACAGCTCCCAGCAGAGAGCAGGGACCACTTGGGACGCGCAGCGCGACTCGCGCATGCGCAGTAGGGAACCGGGAAGTGAAGCCGCAACGCTTCACTTCCTGATTACCTCACCTAGGATGGCGGCGGCAGCTGCCGAGAACCGAGCGGGTTCTCAGCGTCCCCTGCCGACATCGCTGGACCCTGGGACAGTTAAGTGGCCATGTATTAAAAGTCAGCAGCTGCAGTATTTGTAGCTGCTGGCTTTTAATATTTTTTTTCTTGGCGGTGTGGGTGAAACCCCGCTTTAAAGTGGATGTGTGACAACAGGGAGAAAAATGGCTGTGTGACAAGGTGGTCTCTGGCTTTACAGCCCTTTCGGTTTACGGTGGAGCACAGGCCGGGAAAATTACAAAATAGCGCAAATGCCCTCTCTCGAGTGCACTGTATGGTAGGGTCAAGTGCTCAGCCACAGGGGCTTGAGAAGAGGGGGAGGATATGTGACGGTATGCAAGGTGAGATACACGATGATAGGTACATTTTACCTCGCATTCATTCCATTGTGAGGGACTGAACCGGAATCCGGCCCCCAGGCTGGGTTCCGGCCCGGATATTCTGGTCCACTGGAGTCCAGACTCAGCTGGACTTTAAATATCCAGGAAGAGAGCACAGCAGGGCTCTGGTTTTGAGACTCAGGAAGGAACCTGAGTGAGTGGAGCTCTGGCAATTGGACTGTAAGGTTTGCTTTATCGCATGTTTTGTGGGTGACGGGGACCAGCCCTGCATTGTCTAGAGAGGAGACTGTTTGTTTGGTTAGTGCCGGACGGCAAGGATTTACTTTACTGTTTTGTTTTATTTTGCAAACCTCCTTGTAAATAAACCTGGCAACCGCCAGACTTTTAAGAAAGTGCTGTTTGCTGACTGTCCTTCAGAAAAGGTGAACCCCACGAACTAATCTTCCCACTATATATATATATATATATATATATATATATATATTGCATACAGTTTAGCTATATCTCACTGCAAGCCGTTACTGGCGTACTGTTTCCAATATACTTCTGGCAGGCAGGTTATTCAGTTAGCTGCAGTGTATTTAATATATATATACAACTCACGCATATAGATAGATAGATAGATCTATATATAAATATATAGATATATATCCACTGCATCCAGTTTAGCTATATCTGACTGCAGACCGTTCCTGATGTTTCCAATATACTTCAGGCGGTGTACACATTATACAGTGCTGTGCATCTATAGTGCAGTTGCTCATACTTTTCTGGTGGTCAATACAGTACACTCATAGTTGTTATTACATTTCTGTTGGTGTACACAGTACCATGCACCCCTAGTGCAGTTGCTACTACTTTCCTGGTGGTTTACACAATACATACAGTGCATCCATAGTTGTTATTACACTTCTGTTGGTGTACACAGTACCGTTCACCCCTAATGCAGTTGCTACTACTTTCCTGGTGGTGTACACAGTACACAATACAGTATAGTGTTTTTTTGCTAAACCAAATTTACAGCATGTCCGGAAGGCCACCAAGGAGAGGCAGACCCTCACAGGCCACTAAAAGAGGGCAAGCAGGCTCTGTGTATACAGTCGACAGTGCTGGTCGTAGACACGGTGCATCCTCAGCACGTGGCCATGGGACACGCTTGTCCTTTTTTCCTGCAGCTGGCCATGTTTTTGAGCCACAACATGCAGAAGAGTTGGTGGAATGGATAACAAAGCCGTCCTCATCCTCCTCATCTTCTGTCACCCAGGCTCCGAATAGTTTGCCTGCCAATGCAGCTGCCAAAGCGGCCTATTCCATCGGCTCCATGTCAACAGTCACTCCTTCCCTAACCCCACCATCATGCACGAAGGAGTCCCCCGAACTATTCGACCACAGTGTCGGGTACATGCTGCAGGAGGATAGATGGAATACGCTTACCGTACAAGTTGGATTCTACTGCCATGAGCATAGAATCAATGAGGCTTTGTGCCACCAAGGGCAAAGGTGTGAAGTGCTGGAGGCAAGGGTAGAGCCTCTGCCAGACCTGGACGTCCCTCTCGGTCCACCGGAACAGGATCCAAACAGTTCCCAAAGGAGAGTGATTCACCAGGGCATGTGGATAAAAGAGGGATGCTTCCACATAGTGTGACTCAGGTAGTTTTATTGTTAAAAAACCACAATAGTAATATCGTAAAAAATACTGCGCTATCCCATAAGTGGAAATGATCCCCACATGTGTGTGATGAAAAGACAAATATCTCAAACCAAAAATTGAAATGTAAAATGCTGCTGCAACCTTAGATGTGAAACAACCTCCACCTTACTAGCTATACAATTTAAAGGCTGCGCTGCTAGTGCAAATACATGATCATATTAACTGAAAATACCATAATTATGAATGAACACAAGTGAATTGTTTCATAACAAAAAAAAAAAAAAAATGCACATAAATCGCATGCAAAAAAAAAAAAAGAATCGCATGCAAAAAAAATGAGTGGAACATTCAGTAAACAAAAACGATTAAATAGAGTCCATTTAGTCATAGATTGAAATGAACTGTAGGTCTTGTGGGTGTAGAAAATGGTTGGATAGAGGGAGAAAGACACCCTTCCTTCAAGTGATATAAAGATTATCTCCGTAGGGAGCGTGATGTTAAAATAGAGAGAAGATCCTCCACCTCAAGTAAGGTAAGCCCCTTACCAGATCCAAAGATCTCCTGTCACAGAGATCATGCACACATGTGGCTGTGTCCCCCAGCCACTGGGTCTCTGTCAGTGCACATCGGAAGCCACCTCTCCAGGAAATCAATCCAAACGTGATTTATCCGCTCACAGACCATGGATAAATAGGAAAAAAATGCTCCATAGCGTAATACAGTTAAAATCCACTTTAATTTATAAAAGAAAAGCACTTACAATTTGTGCAGTAAAGATCGCTTATAAAAACATGTAGCGCCGGCCGGCTTCAGCTGCTGCCCGTTTCTTCCGGGTTCAGCGTGGTATGGTGGTGACGTCAGCACGCCGCTCCTCCCTACGCCGTTTCGACAAATCTGTCGTCTTCCTGGGGACCGGAACAGGAACAGGATCCAAACAGTTCCCAAAGGAGAGTGATTCACCAGGGCATGTGGATAAAAGAGGGATGCTTCCACATAGTGTGACTCAGGTAGTTTTATTGTTAAAAAACCACAATACATAAAACAAAACGTGATCACGGAATAAAAAGCAGTGTATGGGGTATAAAAACGCCCCACGCGTTTCGATCAAAGGATCTTCAACAGAGGCAATGTTGAAGATCCTTTGATTGAAACGCGTAGGGAGTTTTTATACCCCATACACTGCTTTTTATTCCGTGATCACGTTTTGTTTTATGTATTGTGGTTTTTTAACAATAAAACTACCTGAGTCACACTATGTGGAAGCATCCCTCTTTTATCCACATGCCCTGGTGAATCACTCTCCTTTGGGAACTGTTTGGATCCTGTTCCGGTGGACCGAGAGGGACGTCCAGGTCTGGCAGAGGCTCTACCCTTGCCTCCAGCACTTCACACCTTTGCCCTTGGTGGCACAAAGCCTCATTGATTCTATGCTCATGGCAGTAGAATCCAACTTGTCCGGTAAGCGTATTCCATCTATTCGTTTATCTTGTTGATACCTGAGCTGACCGTTGAGAAGCTGAAGGAACTGCCACATGGATCAGACATATTCTCTGTGGACTGTTTTTGTTGTTTTAACAACACGTCACCATTGGGACATTATGTTCATGTGCACAGAGACTATTTATATATGAGTTTATTAGCCCTACAATTTTTTTACTTTTAGCTCACATTTTTGTCACATGTTTGTAGCAGCTCACTTATTTTTTTTTGGGTAGCGCATTAACCATCCCCCTTTTTCTGCAGGAGGATACACAGCGATTTGAAGGCTCCAATGATGGTACCCAGGTTGAGGAAGGGAGTAACATCAGCCTAGAGAGGGGGGGTGCCCAAGAAGGTCAAGAAACTGGCAGTCATGTTCCCCCAGCTGCAGCATACTGCCAAGTTTGCTCCAGTGATGAGGAGGGAGGGGATTATAAGGTCACTGACTCAACTTAGGTGCCTGATAGAAGAGAGGAGGAGGCAAATCTCCAACGAGGTAGGATGCCCTCAAGGGGGCAGCTTAAGGGCAGCCACCCTATTGCAGCACACCGCAGAGCTAAGCAGGTGCAGGACACTGCTGACTCTCCACATATTTTGAAATATTTTGGGCCTTTTTTGACACGTGTGCAGCAGATCGCACTGTTGCTGTTTGCAATATATGTCTGAAGCGTATCAAGCATGGCCAAAACAGCAGCCGCTTGGCCATCACATGCTTGACCAGACACATGACGACCTCCCATGCAGTCCGTTGGCAACAACACTTAAAAGACCCACATCAAAGAACAAGGCGGACCTCTCCTTGCTCCACATCAGCTGGGTTCTCCAACCCCACTATACCTCCAGTCCTCTCAGAAACCTGCACTGAGAGGAATGAAATTATAGCAATAGGTGTCCCAAGTACTTGCAGCCAATCTGCTATCAGTACACCTCTATCTGATTTTAGCATGCAAATTTCCCTACCCCAGTTGCTAAACCATCGAAAGAAATTAAGCCCCAGCCATCCACATGCTCAGCGTCTGAATGCTAGCTTGGCCAAATTGCTAGCACTGCAACTGCTGCCTTTTTAGCTGGAAGACTCTCCCCCCTTTTGTGAATTTGTGAAATGTGTTGTACCTCAGTGGCAGGTTCCCAAACACCATTTCTTTTCACGGAAGGCCATTCCGGCTCTACCAGCATGTGGAAGGCAATGTCTTGGCTTCGTTGGACAGGGCGGTCAGCAGTAAGGTGCATATTACTGCTGACTTGTGGTCCAGCAGGCATGGACATGGATGTCATCTTTCTTTCACGGCACACTGGGTAACTCTGCTGGCAGCTGGGAAGGATGCAGGACAGGGTACAGTATTGTTGGAGCTTGTTCAACCACCATGCCTCCAAAATGCTAGTGGTGATTCTGCCACAGCTCTCCCCTCCACCCCCTTCTCTCCTTCTTCCTCTATGGCCTCTTCCTCCTGCAGATTTCTCCTCTGAACCAGCGGTGCTCCGTAGGCATTCAAGGGGCTACGCAAGCACTCAGGCAAAAAGATGCCATGCGGTGCTTGAGTTGGTCTGCTTAGGAGCCACACTGGGGCAGAGATTCTTCCCTAGTGTGGCTCTGCAGGGGCAGGCTCAGAGGTGGTTGAAGCCATGCCAGCTTCAGCGAGGAATGGTTTTATGCAACAATGGCACCAACCTCCTCTCCGCCCTCCAACAGGGACACTTGACCCATGCTCCCTGTTTGGCTCACGTCCTGAATTTGGTGGTGCAGCAGTTCTTGAGCAGGTACCCAGACTTACAGGATCTCCTGAGGCAGGCCAGGAAAGTCTGAGGTCATTTCCGCTGGTCATATAATGGCAGTGCTCTGCTGGCTGACATTCAAAGGGAATGCAACCTGCCCAAGAACCGCCTCATTTGTGACATGCCCACCAGGTGGAACTCAACCTTGGCAATGCTGCAGCGGCTGCACATGCAGCAGAGGGCCATCAATGAGTACCTGTGTGAGTATGGCACCAGGACAGGGTCAGGGGAGCTTGGCTTTTTTTTGCCACGCCAGTGGCTACTGATCAAGGATGCATGCACTGTCCTGTCACCATTTGAGGAGGCCATGAGGATGGTGAGCAGTGACAGTGCATGCATCAGTGATACTGTCCCTCTTGTCTTCCTGTTGGAGCACACGCTTCGTGGAATAATGGACAGGGCACTTGAGGCAGAACAGCGGGAGGAAGAGGAGGACTTTCTTACCTCTCAAGACCCCCTTTATCCAGATACTAGTATTCCTGCAGGCCCGCTGATTACACAGGAAGAAGAAGAGGAGGAGGAGGATTGTGTCAGCATGGAGATGGAGGATAACACTCAGCATCAGCAGCAGCCTTCAAGTGATTGTTGGTTTGAGTCCCCAGAAACCCATGGTGTCAGGAAAGTCCTGTCAGTATCAGACGCCCTGTGCGGGCAGTCGCACGCATGCGCACGTGCACCAGGCGGGCTATTTAAACTGATCTGTCACATGAGAATCTTGCTGTCTGCTCTACAGCGTTACATGTGCACTTCCTGAGAACACTTCCTGTTTCCTGTACTAGACCCGGCTTGTTCCTGATTATCCTAGCTGTCTGCCTGCATCTGATCCCGGCTTGTCTCCGACCATCCCTGCTTTCTGCCTGCATCCGACCCCGGCTTGTCTGACCACTCTTTTGCCTGACCCTTTGGCTCATCTACAGTCCGCCTGGCTATCGATCCGGCTTGTCTGACCTTCCAGTCTGCTGCACCAGTGTTCCAGTCTGCTGTCCTGTGTGTTCCAGCCTGCTATCCAGTTCCAGTCTGCTGTGTGGTTCCAGTCTGCTGCACCAGTGTTCCAGTCTGCTGTCCTGTGTGTTCCAGCCTGCTATCCAGTTCCAGTCTGCTGTGTGGTTCCAGTCTGCTGCACCAGTGTTCCAATCTGCTGTCCTGTGTGTTCCAGCCTGCTATCCAGTTCCAGTCTGCTGCACCAGTGTTCCAGTCTACCTACCAGATCAGCTTAATCTCCACTGCACAGTGTTTCCAGAGTTCCAGACCTACCTCTTGCTGTTGATCCTGCCAGGCACTCGTGCCACTCCTGACTCTTGTGCTTCCTGTATACCCTACCAGGGCCCTCGAGTTGGAGCCACAAGAGAGGCCATCCCCTGCAAGTCGGGCTCGTCCACAAGGTACGTGACAGTAGCAGACAGCCATGACCGAGCCCGAGCAGGGAGCCTCTCCTATGGAAGAACTTTGTATGCACCTGGCCAGCCTTACACAGGCTGTTAAGAGTCTCCAGGAAGGATATACACGTCTGGAAGAACGGGTCCAAGTACTGTCTGGTCCCACTGAGACCCAGGGATCTTCTCTGCCATCTACCTCTGCTAGCAGTACTACTTCCCCTACAGTAGTGATGCTGCCCCCTGAACCAAGGGTTCCCACTCCTGAAAAGTTTTCTGGAGAACGAAGTAAATTCAGGGCATTCCGGAATGCATGCGAACTGTACTTCGCCCTTCAACCTCGCACCTTCTCGCTTGAAGCCACCAAAGTAGGTTTTGTGATCTCACTACTCCTGGGTGACCAGAATGACGCTGCCCTCCGCTACCAGTTCCGTATGGGATTTTCCGACCCTTTAAAAGATGAACTGGCCCGAGTGGGAATTCCTCTGACTCTGGATGCCTTGATTAATCTTGCCATACAGATCGATCGACGGTTAAGGGAGCGAAGAGCAGAAAGAGGTGCTGGGCCTACTCGCCCAACCTGGATGTTGCCTAGGGTCCCCAGCTATACCCATCCTGCACCCACCTCTAGTCCTGCTGTGTCACCTGATACCTCTGAGCCCATGCAACTTGGAGTCCTCCGCCCATCTCTCACGACGGAGGAACGCCAACGTCGCCGGGCTAACAACCTGTGCCTGTACTGCGGGGAACCCGGACACTATGTCAAGAACTGTCCTAACAAACTCCGTAAGTGCCTGTCTGTCTCCTCTGGTGATGTGACTGCTTGGCCTAAGACTTCCGCTCACTTGACTCTTCCTATATCTTTGCAGCTCCCAGGAAAGACTTTACAGGTTCCCGCTATCATTGATTCCGGGGCTTGCAGCTGCTTCTTGGACTCATCCTTTGCAGCTAAACACCAGATCCCACTGCGTTACAAGGCCCATGGACTCTCTATTCATCTGGCCGACGGGTCTGCAATAAAATCTGGGCCGGTTATACAAGAATCCGCTCCCCCATCCAGTCACCATCTTCAACTTGCACCAAGAACTGCTTCGCCTGGACATCATCACTTCTCCTTTATTTCCTATTATTCTTGGCATGCCGTGGCTACAAGCCCATAACCCTACTATCAACTGGGTCACAGGAGAAATTATGTTTTCCTCTCAGTACTGTCAACAGTTCTGCACTTTGAAGGACTCTGGTGAATCCCCTGCTCTGTTATGTCTCAACACTGATTCTGAGTTTTTCCAGGCGGTCCCCAAGGTCTATCATGACTTTTTAGATGTCTTTAGTAAAAAAGGGGCTGAAACCCTTCCTCCTCATCGGGCTTACGATTGCCCCATTGAGCTCCTTCCCGGAGCCGAAGTTCCCTTTGGCAGGATATTTCTTTTGACCGAGCTGGAGCAAGGAGCAAGGAGCACTAAAAGCATACATCGACGAGAACCTAGAAAAGGGTTTCATCCGGCCCTCTACATCCCCAGCAGGTGCAGGCATCTTTTTTGTTGAAAAAAAGGATCACTCTCTTCGTCCTTGTATAGACTACCGCAAACTCAATAAAATAACTGTTAAAAATTGGTACCCTCTCCCCTTGGTACCAGAATTATTCCAGAGACTGGGGACTGCTACTATTTTCACCAAATTAGATCTCCGAGGGGCTTACAACCTAGTTCGCATCAGAAAAGGGGATGAGTGGAAGACAGCTTTCCGCACTCGCTTCGGGCACTTTGAATATATGGTGATGCCCTTTGGACTATGTAACGCCCCTGCAACTTTTCAGTACTTCATAAATGATGTTTTCCGGGACTATTTGGATCTATTCGTCATAGTCTACTTAGATGACATTCTCATCTTTTCTTCTTCCCTGGAATCCCATCGCAGACATGTTAAATGTGTTTTAGCTCGACTCCGGCTACATGGCTTGTATGCTAAGGCTGAAAAGTGCGAGTTCGAGCAAGAGAGTATTCCATTCTTGGGGCTAATTATCTCAGTGGAAGGGATCAAGATGGATCCCCGTAAGGTTGCTGCAATTCTTGACTGACCAGCCCCTACTGACAAGAAAGGAGTCCAACGTTTCATTGGCTTTGCCAACTTCTATAGAAAATTCATTAAGGGGTTCTCAGCCATCATTGAGCTCATCACTCAATTGACCAAACAAGGGGTGCGTTTTCATTGGTCGCCCGAAGCTCAATCTGCCTTTGAATCTCTCAAAAGACTGTTCACCTCTGCTGCTGTTTTGAAACATCCCGATTCCTCATTACCATTTGTCCTGGAAGTGGACGCTTCTGAGAGTGCTGTTGGTGCGATTCTTTCCCAGCGACAAGGGACCAAAGCTCTGTTATACCTTGTAGCCTTCTTTTCTCGCAAACTATCATCCGCAGAAAGGAATTATGATGTAGGAGATCGGGAACTACTGGCCATAAAATCCGCTCTGGAAGAGTGGCGGTATCTTTTGGAAGGAGCTGCTCATCCTATTCTGATCTACACAGATCACAAAAACCTGGAATATCTTAAATCCGCAAAGAGGTTGAGACCGTGACAAGCCAGGTGGGCCTTGTTCTTTTCCAGGTCCTCCTTCCACGTGACCTATCGGCCAGGCTCCAAGAATATAAAACCTGACGCTTTGTCTAGGATGTTCCACAAGCCTCAAGAAACCTCACCTCCAGATACGATCCTTTCTCCTGGAAATTTTTTCCTGTTGCAAGAAGACCTACTTTACCGGATTAAGCAAGCTTCGGTAGGGTTGGTACCTGCTATGAGAACAAAACTACAAGAAAAGGATGGTCTGCTTTGGTTCGGGAGTAAGATCTTTGTACCTGAAGGCCTACGGGTCAAAATTTTAGAACTTTGTCATGATCATGCACTAGCAGGACATTTTGGTGTTACCAAGACGGCTGATCTTGTCCTGCGCACCTTCTGGTGGCCCCAAGTGCCTAAGGACTGTAAGAAGTATGTGGAATCCTGTACCATCTGTGCTCGGAATAAAGTCAGTAGAACCAGGGCCTGGGGATTACTGAAACCTCTACCTGTCCCAGACAGGCCATGGAAGATGCTGTCTATTGACTTCATTGTCGAGTTGCCTCCGGCTGAAGGGCACACTGCCATCTTTGTGGTGGTAGATAGGTTATCTAAAATGGCTCATTTCATTCCAATGAAGGGTACCCCCTCTGCTCCTGAAACTGCACAAACGTTCATTAGAGAAGTTATTAAACTCCATGGAATTCCGGCTAATATCATTTCTGACTGAGGAGTACAATTCACTTCCCGATTCTGGAGAGCCTTGTGTAAAGCCCTAGGAATTGAACTATCATTTTCCACCGCCTATCACCCCCAGATGAATGGCCAAACGGAGAGGACCAACCAGACTCTCGAGCAATATCTTCGTTGTTTCTCTTCCTTTTCTCAACATGATTGGTTGTCGTTGCTCCCCTTGGCTGAATTCGCCTATAAAAATGCTGTCCATTCTGCCACAAAGCAAAGTCCGTTTTTTGCCAATTATGGGTTTCACCCTACCTTTTTGCCCAGCTCCATTCCTGAAAGTTCCGTACCAGCAGTCCAGGAAACAATACATTTTTTCTCTGCCAATAACCAAATATTACAGGAAACCATGACGAAGTCCCAAGAACATAATAGGGTAACTTTCGACAGGAAAAGACGTGGGGAATTGCTACTCGAACCAGGTGATCTTGTATGGTTATCCACTGTAAACCTGAAACTGACTTGTCCCTCCAAGAAGTTGGGTCCTAAATTCCTGGGTCCTTTTCCTGTAAAAAGGAAAATAAATGAAGTAGCTTTTGAATTGGAACTCCCGGACTCACTCAGAATTCATCCTGTTTTTCACGTTTCCCTGTTGAAACCTTTTGTCTCCAATCCTTTTCCTGAACGAAATCTGAATCCTCCAGATCCTGTAATAGTGGACGGTGAGGAAGAATTTGAAATTGAAGCCATCCTTGACTGCAGGAAAAGGAACAATCAAGCCCAATTCCTGATCAAGTGGAAAGGGTATGGCCCGGAAGAGAACTCGTGGGAGCCTGAGGAGAACATCCATGATAAAAGCTTAGTTCAATCCTTTAAGAGAACCCATCCTGAGAAATGGGCCCGGTTGGGCATCCGGAGGCTGCCCCTTGGGGGGGGCAATGTCAGGAAAGTCCTGTCAGTATCAGACGCCCTGTGCGGGCAGTCGCACGCATGCGCACGTGCATCAGGCGGGCTATTTAAACTGATCTGTCACATGAGAATCTTGCTGTCTGCTCTACAGCATTACGTGTGCACTTCCTGAGAACATTTCCTGTTTCCTGTACTAGACTTGGCTTGTTCCTGATTATCCTAGCTGTCTGCCTGCATCTGATCCTGGCTTGTCTCCGACCATCCCTGCTTTCTGCCTGCATCCGACCCCGGCTTGTCTGACCACTCTTTTGCCTGACCCTTTGGCTCATCTACAGTCCGCCTGGCTATCGATCCGGCTTGTCTGACCTTCCAGTCTGCTGCACCAGTGTTCCAGTCTGCTGTCCTGTGTGTTCCAGCCTGCTATCCAGGTCCAGTCTGCTGTGTGGTTCCAGTCTGCTGCACCAGTGTTCCAGTCTGCTGTCCTGTGTGTTCCAGCCTGCTATCCAGTTCCAGTCTGCTGTGTGGTTCCAGTCTGCTGCACCAGTGTTCCAGTCTGCTGTCCTGTGTATTCCAGCCTGCTATCCAGTTCCAGTCTGCTGCACCAGTGTTCCAGTCTGCTGTCCTGTGTGTTCCAGCCTGCTATTCAGTTCCAGTCTGCTGCACCAGTGTTCCAGTCTAACTACCAGATCAGCTTAATCTCCACTGCATAGTGTTTCCAGAGTTCCAGACCTACCTCCTGCTGTTAATCCTGCCAGGCACTCGTGCCACTCCTGACTCTTGTGCTTCCTGTATACCCTACCAGGGCCCTGGAGTCGGAGCCGCAAGAGAGGCCATCCCCTGCAAGTCGGGCTCGTCCACAAGGTAAGTGACACATGGAGTTGTATGTGGCTGGGAGGAGGTGGTTGAGAATCATGTGATCTTTAGTGACCCAGAGGACTTAGGATCGAATGCCTCTGCAAACCTGCATGGTCTCCCTGATCCTGAAAAGCCTGTGAAAGGACCCTAGGATTCGTGGTATCAAGGAGAGGGATCATTACTGGCTGGCAACTCTTCTTGATCCACGTTACAAGGGTAAGGTTGCAGAACTTGTGCAGCCTTCACAGAGGGATCAGAGCATGAAACATCTTTGGGAGGCCTTGCAGAAAGGTTTGTGCAATGCGTTTCCAGAGCCTGGGAGGTTACAATTTCCTGGTGCTGGACAACGTGTTGCTGAGGCTTCGTTCATTCACAGAAAGAGCGGTGGAGAAGGTGGCCGGCTGACGGATGCCTTCAGGCAATTCTTCAGTCCTCAGCGCCCAGGTCTGATCAGTTCCAGCAACCATCGCCATCATCTGAATTCCATGGTGCAGGAATATCTAGGAGCAAGATCAGACTCGGAGACCTTTCCACCAGAACATCCACTGGGTTACTGTGTCTTGAGGATGGACCACTGGCCAGAGCTTGCTCAAAATGCAGTTGAGCTACTGGCCTGTCCTGCATCCAGCGTTCTTTCTGAACGCACATTCAGTGCTGCTGGAGGCTTTGTAACCAATCACAGAGTGCACCTGTCCACAGATAGGTTGATCGGCTCACATTCATAAAAATGAATCAGTCTTGAATCACTAGCTACCAAGCACCTGACGCTGATATAACCAAATGATTTTTCTATGGATGTGGGATCCCTTGAAGACTGCATATGCTTAGTGACTATCCTATTATGCTGAGTGACTATCCTATTCCTCCTCAATTTTCATGATGATAACTTCTAAGAATATTTGCGGTTCAGGGCACCACCACCACTACCTAAGGCCCAATTTTTCTGCCCCTGTTTAACAGGGATGCATCATTACAATTTTTGATCTAATATTTCACAGCAGGGCCTGTTCCTGCGCTCAACAAAAGTATCTGTGAGGCTTTACAGTGTTGTGCCACCACCGCCACCACCGCCTAAGGCCCAAATTTTCTGCCCCTGTTTAACAGGGGCACATAATTACAATTTTTGATCTAATATTTCACAGCAGTGCCTGTTCCTGCACTCAACAAAAATATTTGTGAGGCTTTACATTGTTGTGCCACCACCACCGCCTAAGGCCCAATTTTTCTGATACAATTCTTTATATAATATTTCACAGCAGGGCCCGTTCCAGCGCCCACCAAGAGTAACTGTGAGGGCTTACAGTGTTCTGGTACCACCAACACCTAAGGCCCAATTTTCCACAGAGTGTATAGGGCAGGTCGTATAGAATATAAAGGGGTCCCCTATTTTCAAACATCCTACTTACAAACGACTACTACTTACAAACAGAAAGAGACAACAGGAAGTGAGAGGAAATCTACCCCTAGGAAGGGAAATTCTCTCCTGTAAGAGTTAATATGGAAAAAAGTTGTCTTCCCACTGATGCTTTATCACCAATCCTTGTTTCCCTATTAGTCCAAAATTTTCAAAATCCAATTGTCATTGGGACAGAAAGTGAGGTGAAATCTTCTGAATAGGGGCAAAGACAGCAAAACAAATGTTACAGGGGTGGTGATAACTCTTCCATATGTTATCCATATATCCATATATATTTATTTCTTTAGAAATGTCATTTTGTGAAGGGACTGTTCTAAACACGGGAAAAATGTGCCACTTTACAGGCATACTATAGACACCCTCCAGGCACGATATTTAAAGGAATATTTCAATTTTATTGTTTCACTTTAAGCATTATTAAACTCACTGCTCCCGAAAAAACTGACGTTTTTAAAACTTTTTTTTGCATTGATTCATGTCCCCTGGGGCAGAACCCAAGTCCCCAAACACTTTTTATGACAATAACTTGCATATTAGCCTTTAAAATTAGCACTTACGATTTTTCACTTTCGAGTCCTATAGATTTTAATGGGGTTCATGTGTTCGCACAAATTTTTGGTCTGTTCGCATGTTCTGCCAGGGGGTGTGCGGCTTATCCCTAATTAAAACCCTTTCCCCTCTGAAATCAAAAAAGACACTTTATTTGTGCTATTTACCTTTTTTGTGAAGGCTCCAGCCTGTCCTTCCTCCATAGTCACCTAGGCAAGAAAGTACCCCATCTGGTGCGTGTCAGATATTTCAGGATGCATCAGCTTTCACCCAGCATCTGGAGGAGTGTGGATTATGGCTACCTTAACCAGGAAGAGACAGCCAGCAAACAATGTTGTAGGAAGGGAAACTGGAGGCACGGAACTTGACCTGCTGTAACGTAGTGAAAAAAGTCTCACACATATGTTATCCCCACATGTAAATCTAAGTATGCCTATGTTGTGTATTAAGAAATATTTTATTACTTGACAACTGTGTTAAAAAATGATTTTAATTTATTTTCCTGCATTTTCCAGAAACAAACAATGGCAATTTAAAAAAACTAATCATGCCTCTTACAAAATACTTTGGAATGTTTGTTTTCCAAAACTGGGTAATTTTGTGGGTGTTTCCACTGTACTGGTGCTCCAGGGCCTCTAAAACTGTGATAGGTAGTCAAGAAATTAGATGTGTAAGTATGTGCAATTTATGCTCTTTGAAAGCCCTGAGGTGTTCCTTGGATTTTGTGTGCACCTCTTTGCTTCTAGGCTGTGAAGAAGTCTCCCATATGCGGTATCCCCATACTCGAGAGGCATAGCAGAATGTGTTTTGGTTTGTAATTATAAATATGCCTACGCTGTGTGTGAGACATAAGGTGTTATAATGACAACTTTGTAAAAAGAAATGTATTAATTTTCTTCATTTCCAAAAAATTGTGACAAAATATCTCAACTTTAACCACTTCAGCCCCAGAAGAATTTACCGTCTTCCTGACCAGGCCATTTTTGCGCTACTGCACTACTTTGATTTAACTGACAATTGCACGGTTGTGCAATGCTGTACCAAAACAAAATTTACGACTCTTTTCCCACAAATAGAGCCTTTTTTTGGTGATATTTGATTAACTGCCTTTTTTATCTTTTGCGCTATAAACAAAAAAAGACCGTCAATTTTGAAAAAACACAATTTCTTTTACTTTTTGCTATAATAAATATCCCACTTTTAAAAAAAAAAAAATAATAATAATTTTTTCCTCAGTTTAGGCCGATATGTATTCTTCTACATATTTTTGTTTAAAGAAATTGCAATAGGCGTGTATGGATTGGTTTGTGCACAAATTATAGCGTCTACAAAATAGGGGATAGATTTATGGCATTTTTATGTATTAATTTTTTTTACTAGTAATAATGGCGATCAGCGATTTTTATCGGGACTGTGATATTGCGGCGGACAAATCGGACACTTTTGACACATTTGTGGGACCAGTGACATTTATACAGTGATCAGTGCTACAGTGGCAGGGAAGGGGTTAACACTAGGGGATGATCAAGGGGTTAACACTAGGGGATGATCAAGGGGTTAACTGTGTCCCCTAGGGGTGTTCTGACTGTGGGGGGGATGGGACTGACTAGGGGAGGAGAGAGATCGGTGTTCATACTTAATATGAACACATGATCTCTCTCTTCTCCCCTGAGAGAACCGAGATTTGTGTGTTTACACACACTGGTTCTCGCTCTGTCACAAGCAATTGTGGGTGCCCGGTGATCATCGTGCCCGCTGGGCACTTGAATCAGGGACCGGGGACACGCTCCAAGCAGGGCGCCTTCTACAGCATCTTAAAGGACAGCTACAACAGATCGCCCAGTGGAGCCATACTGCAGCAGTATAACTGCTATGGCTGGTCGCAAACCGGTTAAACAACTCACCACGCCTCTTACTAAGTACCTTGGACTGTCTATTTTCCAAAAAGGGGTTATTTTGTGGGTTTTTGTACTGTCCTGGCATTTTAGGGTCTCAAGAAATTAGATAGGCAGTCAGTACATCAGGACTGATCAATTTTCAAATATAAATACTGTATACCATAGTTTGTAGACTTTGTATAATGTTTACACATACTAATTGATATACACTGATTTGGGTTATTTTTTTTACTAAAGAAGTGTAGCAGAATACATTTTGGTCTGAATTTATGAAGAAAGATTATTCATTTGCAAAATGTTATAACAGAAACTAAGAAAAACTTGTTTTTTTTTTCAAAATTTCCAGTATTTTCTTGTTTATATAGCAAAAGATAAAAAACCCAGTGGGCGATTAAATATCACCAAAACTAAGCTCTGTATTTCTCAAGAAATGGTAAAAATGTATTTGGGTACAGTGTTGCATGGCTGAGTAATTGTCATTCAAAGTG
The DNA here is from genome assembly GCA_037952925.1 of Lithobates clamitans. NCBI lineage: Eukaryota > Metazoa > Chordata > Amphibia > Anura > Ranidae > Lithobates > Lithobates clamitans. Next base: position 4,491,246 of record JBBGZY010000353.1, read on the forward strand.
TGACAGCACTGAAAGCTGAATATTGGCCTGGGCAGGAAGGGGGTGAAAGTGTCCAGCATTGAGAAGGTTAAAATGCCTCAGCTGTGTACTAACCAATGTAGCATTCATATATTTTTTTATTTATTTTGAATTGTTCCCATTGTTTATTTTTTCTGATGGCTTATCTGCTGAGGATAATCTAGAGACATTTTTTTTTCCAGGCTGAAACACTGTTCTCAGCAGGTCGGAGTGAATTAATATCTAAAAATAGAAGCTAAAGGATATTCAGATGATGACTTCAGTGTATTTATGTTGTATTCTTATATTTAATACTGTGAAATTGCTTATTTTATAGTCAATTAATGATGTGAAAAATTCCCCCCTGTGAAAGTGCTTGAGATGCAGTTTAATAACCAAGGGGATGAATATTCCAATCTGCTCCTTATTTTTTTGCTTGGTTAAGTATTCATTTGTTGCTACAGTATATCTCATACTGTGTGCTATGTAGGCATCTGAAAGTGTTTGTTTATTTGTAATACAATACGAAATGCATATTGAACTTCAAAGAAGTGTGGTTATTGATGTAGTTGGGATGAATGGATCATTTTGCCCAAACCATCGTTTACACCAAACTAAAAAAAATCCTCACTGAGCAGATGTTTGTAGCAGACCACCAGTTCCCTGAGCTAATTGATCTGCTGAAATATCTATCACTGGTTCACTAAGCAATAAGTGGATGGTAAACATCTGACTAATGCAGAAAACATCAGCCAGCAGTCCACTAAATTGCTAAGGGAGTGATTTTCTGTGATTCAGCAACTTAAAGTGGATCTGAACTCACAAGTAAAGATTTGCTATCTTATAGGGCAAAGCTGTACCCTAAAAAAAGGACCTTTTGTCTTGAATTATTCTTGAATAATATTGGTGCACTTCCTGTGTCTAGGCAATCCTGTTATATAGCCTATTGTAGGGAGATTTGGTAATATTTCTATGTCGAAGAGTAAGCTGTACCTGAAGACCTGCAGAGCAAGAACCTCCCTGCTTCTACTTTATTCATACATTCTGTAGGTCTTTGCTTTCTGCAGCTCTCCCAATGCTTCTTGAATATTTCCCGACTAGTCTTCAGATCACCAGTCATCACAAAGGCAGCTCTGACATCAGAATGCAAAGCCCTGCTCCACTACCATGATGGCTGCTTCCATAAAAAGGCACAGAACAGAACAAGGCACTGTTAATAATGAGAAAAAAATTATTTGTGGGGAGCCTAAAGGCAATACTGATGACTGTGCTTTCTGCCTATTTTTTGGGGGTCCACATTTACATACCCTTTAAAGCCTTTCCTTTGCCAAAGTTTACAGACATTGCCATCTCCAGAACAGTTATCTCATTATTCGGGGCCACATTTTGCCTCTATACTATTAAAATGTTAAAAGCAGATTTCAGGATTTATAAGACATGATATGCCTCCAATCACAGAGCTCCCCAACTGAAAATATGTTGAAATTGCTAATTCTCACACCGTAATTATTTACCATTATACCAAGCTAAGAAAACATCACATTTTCTTATTACTTATTATTGTTTGGATTTTTTTTTCTGTTAGATAGTAGTGAATTTATATAAATCATAAATGGCCTATTAAACTCTTTGTTACAGTCTGATCCTAGTTAGCAGCATTAAGTGCTTGGAAGTCTACATTGTGTTCCTATAATTGTGAAACCTTTATTGAATCCAGATTTCATACTGACACTTTTTGCCCTTTTCATGTGTTTTTCCAGGGTTTCTTTACATGTTTTTGATAAAAGGACCTGTTGTACACAAACTGTACACATACAAGTGAATAAAACAGAGCATTGACACACTCCAGTCCTTTCAGGTGGCTACCAGGTTTCAGAAACAGAGGGGTTGATTTACTAAAGGCAAATGGATTACTCACTTTGCAAAGGAAGTGATTCTTTGCAATGTGAAAATTCATTACATTTAGGAAGCCGTGGGGAAAATTCCCCTGCAAAGTGAACAGCCTTTTACCTTCAAATCAATCCCCGAGTGTCTGCAAGGGAACTGCTTGTTCTGTGGTCACTCAGAAATCTTTTGTCATGGGTGCAGTCAGATCTTAAGCTCCATCACTAGAATGTATAGGCACATACCTGGCTAAAAATCACATAATAATGCACTATTGAAACCCCAGCTCACCCATCCATCTGCTGGGTTTGCTCAGTAACAGCTGTAACATGTATTACCCAATCACTTTTAAATGTCTACATTGTACAGTGTTCTATTCAAAAACAATAGCTAACAGTTCAATATGGAATAACAGTATGTATGTAGCCAATTCATGAAGATGTAAAGCAATAGGCTTACCACAACCAGTGACAGCCAAGAAATGCAATCACCAGTTATGGGTTTATTATTTTGCTTGGCAATCGGAACTTTTTGCATCCACCTCCACATTTAACCATTTCCTCAAATATTTGTGCCCTCAGGAATGGCAGCAAGGGGTAGGCCATGACCCTTCCCACCCACCTCACTTGCAGTCCCCTTTTTCAAAGCATTTAACTCACACCCTCCTTGCCTCCAAGCTCACTGCACCTCCTACTCACCTTGTCCCTGTGTCACTGTCTCCCTCGCACCCATCTCACCCCACCCCCACCCCGCATAGTCACAACATCTTCCTCCCACTTCTCCCTCCCACTCTCCATCCCCCAGCCCCAGGTCATAGTGCTTCCAACCAGCTCCACTCCATAAACTTACCAGTTCCAGCTGGCACACGTATGCTACGTGGAATATAAAACTACTACATAATAAATTCATTTAACCTCATATATGAAATATCTGGTCTTCCAACATGGACTTTCACCACAAAGGGCTGCTCCTGTTCACTTCACTATGTAAGCCTCTGTTCACCCTGGATTCCATAGAGGAGTCAAGTTTAAGTTCTTGTTCATACGAAATGCTGCTCAACATAAATAGAGTGCTGGACTTCAATTAACCCAGACTTCCCTCTCATTCATCCCTACTCGCTGGCCATGCAACAGCTGTACTACCACTTCTTCAAAAATAAACAAAAGGGTATAACTGCCATCCCACTACCTAAGGGCCTATTTACATTGTAGTGGTGCATTAACACACGTGCTGTAACATTTTTTTTACATATTATGTTAAGGCATCTCATTCTCTTTAAATGGGGTGATAATGCACAGCAAAGTACAACAAAAACAATTCCCCCACATTATTTTTTTCCAATGCAGCAAGCACACCACAGAGTATTTACATGTATGCATTGTGTGCACTATGATACAGATGTGCTTTCACTTTTGTATATGTGAGTTGGAGCGGCATTAAAAGGAATGGAAATACGCATACGCTGTATACCCACACATTAGCTTATAATTAATGCACATATATGTATACAATCTGAGAAAGAGGGATGGCAGTTCACACACATATCCAAGATTATAATTTAGTCAAAGAGCAGCCGTTTGCCTGAAATTAAAAAAAAAAAAATATGTATCTAAGTCCCTGGAGACTTTCAATGGGTCTGATGTTATAAAGGTGGTAGTCACAGTCACATAATTTTCAAGGGCTTCAGATAATTACATTCAAATAAATTGCTCTACCATTACAACTAAAACAGTTTAATTGGTTGTATGTAGTCATTTAGACATCTCTTCATTTTCAAATATCGCTCAGCTTTTAATTAGCTCTGAGCTCTTTGCAGGAAACTTGTACCAAGAGAAATATAGGGCTGTCATTCTTAATATCTTTCTAAAAAATACTTGTTGCTTGGTTGTCCCTGGCTGAAATATTTTAAATCACTGACCTGGAACAATAACCTGCACATTAGAAAGTGAGAAGTCTTGCTCCATAATCATTCAGGACTGTTACGTATAAAATATTAAAGTAGACCTAGCATCAGATATATTTGTCATATTAAAGCAGACCTTCAGTAATTTTTTTTAAACTTTCCATCTATTAATTCTTATGCCCTTGTTGTTTTAACTTTGGATAGTAAAACATTTTTTTTTTCCTGCCAGCAAATACCCTCGACAGCCCACTTCCTGTTTCTTGTGTGGTCATTGGCCTAGGCTTATGACATCATGCACAGCTCTCGCTCTCTCACTCCCGTGGGAGTTTGCCTGGAAGTGAGGAGGGATGAGTCATAAGACTGCTAATGAGGGTGGCAGAGCTGGAGGTGTGCTTCTGTGTAATGCCGCATACACAAGAGCGGACTTCTCATCGGACTGAACTCCGCAGGACTTTTTGACGGAGTTCTGATGGAGTTCCGACGAAACGGACTTGCCTGCACACGATCCCACCAAATTCCGATCAATTTGAACGTGATGACGTACGACTGGACTAGAAAAGGAAGTTCAATAGCCAGTGGCCAATAGCTGCCCTTGCGTCGTTTTCGGTCCGTCAGACTAGCATACAGACAAACTTTTTTTCGATAGGAATCGAGTCCATCGGAAAGATTTGAAACATGTTCTATTTCTAAGGTCCATCAGATTTTTTGACAGAAAAGGTCTGATGAAGCCCACACACGATCGTAATGTCGGACGGATTTGTTCCGTTGGATCTTTTCTGCCGGAAAGTCTTGTCGTGTGTACGTGGCATAAATCCAGGAAGTGAACAGGCAGCAGCTTCAGCTGCCCACAGTTAAAATTGTTGCAGACAGACTCAGTTGAGAGAGTTTTCTACAGCATACTTGGCAAGTACAGAATCACAGTATATATAAAATAACATGCAAAGTGGTTGGAGGGAAGCTTCAGAATGGCTAAGATGTTTTAATTACAAATTATGTGAGCAAACTGCAGTTCCTCTTTACCTACGTGCATGCTAAATATTTGCTATTGCATCCTCTCACCTGGTGACTGCTACAAAAATACAGGAATGGCTGAGGAAATGTTTCCTTTTGCCTACAGCAGACTGATGACATCATCTGAGCCTAGGAAAAGCTAGTAGACTGGAGCTTAACCACTTCAGCCCCGGAAGGTTTTACCCCCTTCCTGACCAGAGCACTTTTTACAATTCGGCACTGCGTCGCTTTAACTGCTAATTGCGCGGTCATGCAATGCTGTACCCAAACGAAATTTGTGTCCTTTTCTTCCCACAAATAGAGCTTTCTTTTGATGGTATTTGATCACCTCTGCCATTTTTATTTTTTGCGCTATACACGGAAAAAGACTGAAAATTTTGAAAAAAAAATGATATTTTCTACTTTTTGTTCTAAAAAAAATCCAATAAACTCAATTTTAGTCATACATTTAGGCCAAAATGTATTCGGCCACATGTCTTTGGTAAAAAAAAATGTCAATAAGTGTATATTTATTGGTTTGCGCAAAAGTTATAGCGTCTACAAACTAGGGTACATTTTCTGGAATTTACACAGCCTTTAATTTATGACTGCCTATGTCGTTTCTTGAAGTGCTAAAATGGCAGGGCAGTACAAAACCCCCACAAATGACCCCATTTTGGAAAGTAGACACCCCAAGGAATTTGCTGAGAGGCATGTTGAGCCCATTGAATATTCATTTTTTTTGTCCCAAGTGATTGAATAATGACAAAAAAAAAAAAAATTACAAAAAGTTGTCACTAAATGATATATTGCTCACACAGGCCATGGGCATATGTGGAATTGCACCCCAAAATACATTTATCTGCTTCTCCTGAGTATGGGGATACCACGTGTGGGACTTTTTGGGAGCCTAGCCGCGTACGGGGCCCCGAAAACCAATCACTGCCTTCAGGATTTCTAAGGGCGTACATTTTTGATTTTACTCCTCACTACCTATCACAGTTTTGAAGGCCATAAAATGCCCAGATGACATAAAACCCCCCCAAATGACCCCGTTTTGGAAAGTAGACACCCCAAGCTATTTGCTTTGAGGCATGTTGAGTCCATGGAATGTTTTATATTTTGACACAAGTTGCGGGAAAGTGACAAATTTTTTTTTTTTTTTGCACAAAGTTGTCACTAAATGATATATTGCTCACACAGGCCATGGGCATATGTGGAATTGCACCCCAAAATACATTTAGCTGCTTCTCCTGAGTATGGGGATACCACATGTGTGGGACTTTTTGGGAGCCTAGCCGCGTACGGGACCCCGAAACCAATCACTGCCTTCAGGATTTCTAAGGGCGTACATTTTTGATTTTACTCCTCACTGCCTATCACAGTTTCGGAGGCATGGAATGCCCAGGTGGCACAACCCCCCCCCAAATGACCCCATTTTGGAAAGTAGACACCCCAAGCTATTTTCTGAGAGGCATGGTGAGTATTTTGCAGCTCTCATTTGTTTTTGAAAATAAAGAAAGACGAGAAAAAAAAATTTTTTTTTTCTTTTTTCAATTTTCAAAACTTTGTGACAAAAAGTGAGGTCTGCAAAATACTCACTATACCTCTCATCAAATAGCTTGGGGTGTCTACTTTCCAAAATGGGGTCATTTGGGGGTTTTTTTTTCCACCTGGGCATTCCATGGCCTCCGAAACTGTGATAGGCGGTGAAGAGTGAAATCAAAAATTTACGGCCTTAGAAAGCCTGAAGGCGGTGCTTGGTTTTCGGGGTCCCGTACGCGGCTAGGCTCCCAAAAAGTCTCACACATGTGGTATCCCCGTACTCAGGAGAAGCAACAGAATGTATTTTTGGGTGTAATTTCACATATTCCCATGGCATGTTTGAGCAATATATCATTTAGTGACAACTTTGCGCAAAAAAAAAAAAAAAAAAAAAAAATTGTCTCTTTCCCGCAACTTGTGTCACAATATAAATTATTCCATGGACTCAACATGACTCTCAGCAAATAGCTTGGGGTGTCTACTTTCCAAAATGGGGTCCTTTGGGGGGGTTTTGAACTGTCCTGGCATTTTATGCACAACATCTAGAAGCTTATGTCACACATCACCCACTCTTCTAACCACTTGAAGACAAAGCCCTTTCTGACACTTATTGTTTACATAAAAAAATATTTTTTTTTTGCAAGAAAATTACTTTGAACCCCCAAACATTATATATTTTTTTTAAAGCAAATGCCCTACAGATTAAAATGGTGGGTGTTTCATTTTTTTTTTTCACACAGTATTTGCGCAGTGATTTTTCAAACGCATTTTTTGGGGAAAAAACACACTTTTTTACATTTTAATGCACTAAAACACACTATATTGCCCAAATGTTTGATGAAATAAAAAAGATGATCTTAGGCCGAGTACATGGATACCAAACATGACATGCTTTAAAATTGCGCACAAACGTGCAGTGGCGACAAACTAAATACATTTTTAAAAGCCTTTAAAAGCCTTTACAGGTTACCACTTTAGATTTACAGAGGAGGTCTACTGCTAAACTTACTGCCCTCGATCTGACCTTCGCGGCGATACCTCACATGCATGGTGCAATTGCTGTTTACATTTGACGCCAGACCGACGCTTGCGTTCGCCTTAGCGCGAGAGCCAGGGGGACAGGGGTGCTTTTTTTTTTTTTTTTTTTTTTTTTTCTTTATTATTATTATTTTTTTATCTTATTTTTTAACTGTTCCTTTCATTTTTTTTTTTTTAAATCATTTTTATTGTTATCTCAGGGAATGTAAATATCCCCTATCATAGCAATAGGTAGTGACAGGTACTCTTTTTTGCAAAAATTGGGGTCTATTAGACCCTAGATTTCTCCTCTGCCCTCAAAGCATCTGACCACACCAAGATCGGTGTGATAAAATGCTTTCCTAATTTCCCAATGTTTCTGTTTACATCCGGCGAAATCTAAGTCATAAAATGCTCGTAGCTTCCGGTCTCTTAGGCCATAGAGATGTTTGGAGCCACTCTGGTCTCTGATCAGCTCTATGGTCAGCTGGCTGAATCACCGGCTGCATTCTCAGGTTCCCTGTTGAGACAGGAGAGCCAGAGAAAAACACGGAAGACGTTGGGGGGGGGCATTCCCTCCCACTGCCTGTAAAAGCAGTCTAGAGGCTAATTAGCTGCTAGGATTGCTTTTACATGAAAGCTGACCGCTGGCTGAAAAGAATGATACCAAGATGATACCTAAACCTGCAGGCATCATTCTGGTATAACCACTCAAAGTCGTGAATGGCGTACCTGAAGACAAAAAAATGGTTAACAATAAAGCACAGTAAACGGTAAGGTATAAAAAATTGCATACCTGAAAAGCAGACATGATAAAACATAATAACAATAAAACATTGCAGAATAGAATACAGTAAAAAAGAGCAGAACAATAGAGAGAGAGAATAGAGAGAGAGAAAGAACAATAAAACGACAACTATTTTTTTTTTTTTATATTTTTGTATGTTTTTTTTTTTTTTTTTACACTTTTTTTGTAACTAACTTTTATAACTGTAACCAGTTCCAGGTTCGGGTCTCTCAAAATGCGATGGCATCTTGGGAGACCCTGTGAAAGTGTGCCTAGTCTGTGCAATGCTGTACACTACGCTAATACTCAACTAGTGAATGGTAGCGTTCAAAACATTCACCAATGCAAAGACCAGGATTGTCAGGACAGGAGGGACAATAATAGCGGGTGTCACGTCTATAGCCGCGCTTGCTGCAGACACGACATCTTTTTTGGGGGGGTTCGTTGGGTAGGGGTACTCGGGAGGACATAAAAATGCCTCTCATGCAACCGTCTGCATTTGGTTGGGGATGTGAATGGGGGAAGTACGGGCGCTGCAGAAGCGGTGGGTTCCCAATTAGGATTGGCGAATGCAGCAGGAAGGGCACTATGGGCACGACGGGCCTGTGTTTGTCTTCTTCTTGGTGGCAGCGGTACACTACTTGTGCTTGCCACCTCACCAGCTTGAACTGCACTTATGGGACTCGCCACGTCACCAAGTGTTACTGCAATGCTGGTTTGACTACGACCGGGGTGTACTACGCCGCTGGTGCTTGCCAGTTCACCAAAACACTACCAAAAAAACTGTTAGCGATCGCAGGGATCAGGCCTGACTCTGCGAACGCTGCAGTTATGCGTTTAGTATTTTGTAAGTGACAGTGATCGATCGATACTGCACTTGGGTGGGCTGGGCCGGGCGGAGGGGCAAAACGCAGGTGCTAGCAGGTATCTGGGCTGATCCCGCTAACACTGCGTGTTTGGGAACCCTAAACTGCTGGGGACGCTAGCATAGATCTGATCGGATCAGATATTGATCCGTTCAGATACTATACCACTAAGGGAGGTGTACGGTGCGTGCGTGGGTGTTAGCGGTACTGGCGCTAATCTGACGCTGCCTGGGGCTGGTGCTTGCCAGTTCACCAAAACGCTACCAAAAAAACTGTTAGCGATCGCAGGGATCAGGCCTGACTATGCGAACGCTGCAGTTATGCGTTTAGTGTTTTGTAAGTGACAGTGATCGATCGATACTGCACTTGGGTGGGCTGAGCTGGGCCGGGCGGAGGGGCAAAACGCAGGTGCTAGCGGGTATCTGGGCTGATCCCGCTAACACTGCGTTTTCGGGAACCCTAAACTGCTGGGGACGCTAGTATAGATCTGATTGGATCAGATATTGATCCATACAGATACTATACCACTAAGGGAGGCGTATGCTGCGTGCGTGGGTGTTAGCGGTACTGGCGCTAATCTGACGCTGCCTGGGGCGACGCATATCACCGCCGGGCGATCAGGGGGCTAAACCTTTATTCGGTAATAAACGGCGGGTGCCCTGACACTATAAAAAATAAACGAACTAACCAGAGTCACCCGTAACGGTTATACGGTGATCAGTGGTGAAAGGGTTAACTAGGGGGCAATCAAGGGGTTAAAACATTTATTAGATAGTATATGGGGGTCCCTGTCGCTATAAAACGCTGACGGCGAACCTAAATATTTACCTCCCTAACTAGCGTCACCAGCGACACTAATACAGCGATCAGAAAAATGATCGCTTAGCAACACTGGTGAGGGGGGGTGATCAAGGGGTTAAAACTTCATTAGGGGGGTTAGGGGGGTATCCTAGACCTAAAGGGGGCCTAACACTCACTACCTAACACACTAACTGTCACAAACTGACACTATGCAGTAATCAGAAAAAAAAAAAAAACCTGCTTGGTGTCAGTTTGTGACAGGGGGGGGGTGATCGGGGGGGGATCGGGGGGGGGATCGGGGTGTAATGTGTGCCTGGCATGTTCTACTGTGTGTGTGTGTGTTGTGCACTCACAGTTCAGTCTTCTCTCCTTGGCCCGGAACGGAAAATACCGAGCCGAGGAGAGATGACATCATTTCCTCTGCCTCTGTGTACAATACAGAGGCAGGGAAATGATCCCATTGGCTGGGAGCGATCGCAAGGGGGGGGCCACGAATGGATGGCCTCCCCCTCACCACCGATCGCCGGGGGACATTTGCCGACTGCAGCAGGCACCGGGGGGGGTCCGATCGGACCCCCCACCCGCGGGCAGGCAGGGACGTACAGGTAAGCCCTTTTGCCTGCCCGTGCCGCTCTGTCGACGTACCTCGTCGTGCGGCGGTCGGCAAGTGGTTAAGGAAGGCTTAAAAGGCACTATATTAGTGAACAAATATACTGTTGTATATTGTAACATAACAAAAAATGTATTAATCCAGGAAATTTGCTGAATGGTGCAAAATGAAATTGTATATAAGCCCTTGCAATGACCACCTCCTATTTGCTCTCTTTTGGTCTGTTAACCACTTCAGCCCTGGAAGGTTTTACCCCCTTAAAAGAGAAGGAAAGGATTATTTTTTTTTAGGAGTCATACTTACCTAGGTGGATGCAGCATGGGTCCAATGCTGCATCTGTCCCACAGTGCCTCTACACTGAGAACAGAGCGATGGAACACCAGTGATCACTCTGTTTTCAGAGCTTCCTGAACAGAGAGCTGCAGACTGTCAGTCACAGCTCTCTGCTCTGCCCCCTCCTCACTCACTGGAGCGATGAGCTGTGGAGGGGGCAGAGCGGCAGTTTCAGGCTCTCAGCAACTCGCTGAGGGGCTGAGCAGGTGTCAGTCCAGGCACCTGGCGGATCCAGACTTTATTGTCAGGATGATGCGGTCAATATGTATTCTGCTACATAATTTTGGTAAAAAAATCCCAATAAGCGTGTATTGATTGATTTGCACAAAAATTATAGTGTCTACAAAATAGGGGATATATTTATGGCATTTTTATTTATTTATTTTTTACTTGTAATGGTGGTGATCAGCGATTTTTAGCAGGACTGCAACATTGCGACGGACAGATCGGACACCTAGCTGACACTTTTGACACTCTTTTGGGAGCCAGTGACATTATTACAGTGATCAGTGCTAAAAATATGCACTGACACTGTATAAATGACACTGGCAGGTTAACATCAGGGGCTATCAAAGGGTTAAGTGTATTCCCTAATTGTGCTTTCTTACTGTGGAGGGATGGGCCCACTGCATGGACACTGATACGTGTTCCTGATTTTCAGGAACACTAGATCACAGTGTCCATGCCTGACAGCACGACGGTCTACTTGTTTACATCGGCAGATCACCGTTCTGTCTCTGTGGAGAGGGATCACGGGTGGCTGGCGGACATCACATCCACTGGGCCCTCTGATTGGCTCCCCGTGTGTCCAATCAGCGGGCAATCACACCTCCAGCGATGCGCACATGCCCCCCAGTGGCTATTTAACAAACTCATGTACAGGACGCCTTTCCACAGTACATGTACAGCATGCGGTCAGGAACTGGTTAAAGTATAATCACTGTAAAGGCAAAACTTTTTTTTTAGTTTTGAATAGAGGGGAAAGGGATTTGAACACCTATCAGTTTACTATGTTGTCTATGTCCCCGTTAGAGAGATTTGCCCACTCTATTTGTATTCGGAGTCTCTAGTAGACCATATTAGAAATGTATGAAGGGAAAACAGGAAGTGACCTGGGATGTGCCATAGTCACGTGGTCAGTATGCCTAAAGGGGGCATACCCAAGTACAAGTAAAAGAGAAGAAATAGAAAGAAAGGGGACAGGGCGGGTGGGACATGAGAAACATCGACAGGAAATGGAGGATAGAGGGCGGGTTTAAATACAGCCCAACTCCTCCTACAAATTAGGGCTGACCTGCGTCAGCCTTCCCACTTGTACTCAGAGTCTCTAGTAGACTGTATTGGGAAAGGTATGAAGGGAAAACAGGAAGTGACCTGGGGTGTGCCATAGTCACGTGGTCAGTATGCCTAAAGGGGCCCAAAATAAAGACAGTAGGATGAGCTGGTAAAATAGATTTATTGAAAGTCATTGTATGCAGCATAAAAGCCAAATGCATGAATGCCCGTGACATCTCCCCATGTGGAACCGGGATACATATGGAAAAGCATGCTGTATTCCACCTACCTAACTTCTTAAATACGTGAACAAGGACCCCTTGGCGAGAAGCAGCGGAAGTCACCCCTACCCTGAAAAAATGGCCGGAATAAGCTTTGGGGGTCCAACCTAGGTTTAGCAATAGGGTGCGGCAATGTCTCATGAACTGTGGTGTGGAGAGGGGAGTACTAGGGAAAGGTAAAAGTGGACTATCCCTGGGTTTTTCCTCAGCGATCGCCATGAGCTAATCTGAAACTGTGACCGGACCCAGGTATTGCTGGTCTCGAAAAATCTAACGTCAGTACCAGCTCCTGACTGCTGCATCCTGCAAGCGACCAGATACAACTGGAAATGATCGGGGTGCCTTACTAACTGGTAGATCAAGAGTATGCGGGATCTCGTCCCCATGTGAGTGAACTCAACTGGCCTGAGGAAACCATAGAAAACCAGATACATGACCGCCTTGAGGACCAAGCTGGGTAGCAGCCTGAAAAGAGACCTGGAGAGTAAATCAGACATGCTTCGGAAAATATGCCCTGTATTGGGGAGTCTGATAACCGTGGCAAGGGAGCTACTCTTCTGAATTTTCTTGAGAATGGCCTTGATGGGAAAAATGGATGCCCTACTAGGGTCCCGCAAGGGCAACAATGCTGGATGCCTGCCAGATATGTCTTGATAGTGCTGTAGGACAGCTTGAGTTGTAAATGGCAGAAAGCAAGAATATATAGAATGTTGTGGCAATCACTCCTAGGATACCTAGACTGGAAAGCCTGGAATGTATCCCAGGCCATGTCATAAGCGTCGGCCCCGGTGGGGATCTAGTCCATTGTTAGTAGCGAGAAAAGCTGGGGCAGTGTGACATGTCTGATGTCTGAGTCTGGGACCTGTCGGGAAAATAGCGGGTGGTTCAAAACAAGACAGAGCATACACTGCTGTATACTCTACACCACAGATGAACCTACAGTGTATGTGGAAATGGAACTGAAGGGACAGCCAAATCAGCCTATGTACAAAAGACATAATAAGTAAAAGTCCTGAATCTACCTTGTTAAACAATTCTGATTGTCCGTGGAGAAAACCATCCTTTCACATATCCAAAAGCGACCCCACCAACACTGCCAACACTATGGGGTGAATCTCAAACAAAGTTGATATCTCTGCAAACCCTGGAATATCCAAGATCTCGCCTGGCTCAGCTGCCAGTGAGTGCCAAAAATAGCTGCATAGCCCTTAGTGGCTGCTGCATCACTCAACCTTGAGGAGAAAACTGAATCTGCGAGGATGAACATGGCAACCCTGTTCCAGTGTTGAAGGAACTCGTCCCACATGCAATTCAGATAGAGCCGCAGAATCTAACTGGACCCAAGAGTCTGAGACAGGGGCTAAGGGTACGAAGGCCAACAACAAGAAATGAACGATCTACCCTGGGGAATGATCACATGGTAAATTTAGCATGCCTAGCAGTGACTGCAATTCTACTCTGGAACAGGCTTACCCTGGACATACCCGGTAGAATGGGAAGTTCCATATTCGGGCACCAGTATGTGGTATGAGAGAATCACAGGCATGTGACACACACTGGCGACCTCAGCCCAACAAAATGCCGGCAAAACAGCTCAATGTCAAAATTGCTACAGACTGTTACCACCTGGTGTTGAGCAAAATGGCAGCGGCTTTAGCGGGAAAAACTATGATAATCGTAAAACCGACCCCCTCATACTTCTAACCTAACTCCTCTGTCTTCTGGGGGCTCACTGAACAAATAATGTCCCTAACAACTGCAAGTCAGGACAAACTCTGGGATGGAAAGCTTACGGTTGAGCCTGTGGTCCCTGGTCTTAAAAACCATGGAAACATCACCGGAAGCGTACCACTTGTTGTCAGCTACATTGTGGGCAGCAATTAAGAGGGATGCCAAGTAAACGTCTTTGCCATATGAAATATCTTTTTTGATATTCCCGGGAATGATGTTAGCCGGTAATGGAGGTAGCTCTTGCGCTTTACCTAAAGCTAAAGACTCAGGGCTTGGTACCAAGGGAGTCCTGTTGATGTCCCTAAAATGGCAGGATCCACTGGACTTGGTTGGCTCTTCAAAGCCTCAACCCTGGCACGCAACTGACAGGAGGTTGCCAGCAAGCTCAGGGTGGTGTGAATCTGTGACAGGGATGAGGCAACAGCCCGTAGGGTAACCTGCTCAGTATTAGAGCCTGAAGTACAGGGGAACATTAATCTTAATAGTTCCGCTTTGCAAGTCGAAGCCAGGTACAAAATTCCCCTGTGTCACAGTTCCGCCGTGAGACTTGGGACGGTCCAGGTTCTTAAGGAGGACTAGCTACATTGTTCAGAACCCCTGGCCGGAGAAGGAGAGATGGAGGCAAACTCTTCGATATCCGTTGTCTGTGACATGACCTATGCAACCGAAAACAACACTGTCATAAACAAGAGTTATAACTTAATGTACCCCAAACTTACCCTAAGGAAAGGAAAATCTCTGTCTTTTTTTTTTTTTTTTTAACAACCTCCTAACAGTGATTTTGGTTAAAAGTATACATTGTGCAGGACTGAAAACGTGTCAGTCTCAAGAACTACCAAGGCCGAGTTACCTGAGGCGTATCAGGCAAATTAAAAACGTAAACTCAGGCCTATGAAACCTGAAGGCAAGTGAGTGAGATGTCATGACGTATGAAATCGTAACGTGAGCTGTATGAAAAATTAATGAGGAGACTTGCCACCACAGTAGTCAATTAAAAACGCTCATCTCAATCCGTTGGTACCCATAAACGTGATAGGTAAACCTGCAGTGGAGTGTTGCCGTACAGTGGTGTAACGCCGTGATACCTACAGTGTGAGGGTAAAATGAAGTAAGCGTTATATAAGACTAAGAAACTGTTCACCATATGAATTACAGAGGCCAAGTAACCTGAGGCGAAGCAGGCCAATTAAAAACATACACTCAGGCCTACGAAGCCTGAAGGCGTGTCAGGTCAAATGTAGCGAGTAGTGCAATGACAACATGGTATGAAAACAATCTAACGTCTACTGTATGAGAAACGGGTGAGGAGACATGCCACCGCACAAGCCAATTTAGAAACTAACATCTCACTCTGGTGTTACCTATAAATGTGATAGGTAATACTGCAGTGGTGAACGTCGTGATGTAAGAAGTGAAGGCAGAGCATGTACCAAATATGTAAATGACAACGAGACACTGGTAAGCGGCGAACCAAAAGTACCGATATCTGTGTAAGAAAAATACATTAAAAGCAACCATAACTTACCTTCGACTTAGATTCCTTCTCTTATCGTTTAAGGCCTGCACCTGGTGACGGAGGCCAACCTTGAAATACAATGTATGAATAGGACTGCAAATGTGTCAACCCCCTGAAATACCGAGGCCGAGCAACCTGAAGCATGGCAGGCAATTAAAATGTACCCCATGCCTAAGGGAAACCTGAAGATGTGTCAGGCAACTATATGGCTGGTGAAATGTCATGAAGCATGCAAATGTAACATGAACTGTATGAGAAACAGATGAGGAGACTTGCCACTGCAAAAGCCAATTTAAAAACAAAAATCTTAATCTGTTAGCACCCAAAAATTTGATGGGTGAGCCGCAGTGGTAGGCTGCAGAAACGCTTAATACATGAAGAAATGATCACATAAAATGTATGATTGCAACCGGCATAAGGGGAAACAAACAACACCTAGCTGAGCTGAACAAAGCTATCACCCGAACGGTACCTCGAAATCAGGTATTGAACATGAAATCCTCATCGTGATAAACCAGTGCCTGACTAGTGGAGGAGGTCTGGATAAGCTGTGCACTGTGACCCCTGCCAACCAACCTGTGAGATGCCTATTATGACTGGCCGGTGCCCTTACTAGCTGCTCCCAAGTGACGTGGCGGGATGCGAGCCATGCCATCAGTAGGAACAAGGTGGTAAGCAGTGCTGCCCCAAAATCCCACATATGCTAAAAACTGAGGCTCAAACAACCGACCAATAACTGTGGCAACGAGCCATACAATGAGGACCTGATAAAGTATAAAAAGCTACATCACCACCACCGCAACCCGGACCGTATCTGACTGAATACATGACACTCACTGAGCTCACTAACTGAACACTGATTGGCTGATCACATACACACTCCAACCAGAATCCTGAAAAATAAACAGATATGTGTGAGATGCAACCTTGGTAAGATAGTTAAACATGCTTAGAACCATAAAGAGCAGTGAACTGCGATGAGAGTACCGGAGACAGGGGGAGATGGACCGTATGAAGCCAGTTGCATGACTCCCCACCTAATGCAAAATCATTGGTTGCTGACAGACACACTGTCCCCAGCCCCAACCACCCCAGCCTGAGAGGATCCCCAAGAGCCTCTCTAACCCCCCCACTGGACATCATGTGGAGCGGGCCCCCTAAAAAGCCATTACTGCAGGAAGGAAATGCCCAAAGCAGGTGGTCCCTACTCTGCCCATGGACCCCCTCTAGATTGATACCTGTGTCCGCCCGTGAGAAAGGGGAGAAACAATCCCAACTGCATCTGCATGTCCGCTTCCTTAAAGAAAGACATCCAGGGACCCCGTGACACCTAATATGGCTCTGGCAGCCATGACCACAATTCCTACAACAACATCCAACTGCCCATGTACCCGCTACCCAGTGTCCTCTCTCCATCTACCTATGTAGATACCATGGAGGAAGCGTGCGCTGATTGCACTGGACAAGTGAATGCGGTCCAGATACAAGTGACATACTGCCCTCTGCCCCCACCTTCACAAAGTGAAAAGGACCCCCAAGCAGCCCCTCCCCCTCCTCTGGACGCCATACAGAGCGAGCCCCTGACCCCAAAACGCCAACACTGCAGCCATGAGACAGTCCAGAAGCAGGCATCCCTGCCCGTAGACCCCCCGACCAATACCTGTGTCCACACGTGAAGCGGAGAGGTGAACCCAGCTGCAGCCGCACATCCACCTTGCTGCAAGGAAACCAGAAATGACGTTGTGGTCGCACCAGAAATGATGTGTAACGCGAGAAGCATCGCCCACACAAGAGAAAAATCAACAGGAAATGGAGGCTAAAGGGCGGGCTTAAATACAGCCCGACTCCTACAAATTCAGGCTGATCTGTGGTCTTTCTTTCCACTTGTCCTGTTTACCATTAGCAATGAAAGTAAAAGTAAAAGAAAATCTGAAATTTTGGGTTGTCCCTGGAAAAGACTTGGAGGGGAAATCTTCCAATAGGGGCACTAGTTCTAATTCCCTTACTTTGCATGGATTTCCTCTTACTGTTTTGGCTATGGGACAGGAAATTAAGGCAAATCTTCTCAATGGAACAAAGAGGCCAAAAAAAAAACCTTACATGGGCCATAACCCTACCCCTATCCAAAATGAAAAAAAGTTTTGCCTATAGTTCTACTTAAATATACCATTGAAAGCATTTTTTGTATCTGTTCAGTACAAAAATATCCATGCACACTGCCACAAATCCAGTGAGCTATGCTATTGAGATGAGAAGAGGGGAGTTGTTCTGTCCTAGGATGACAACACTGCTCCTTCATAGATACACAGCATCAGGGCTGGACAGGGACAAAAATTTGGCCCTGGACTTTATCCAGACCGGCCCACTTTAATTTTGCAAACACACACAAAAACAGTATATAAACTATACGCAATTGCACAAAAAAATGGTAGGGTAGTATACAGACAGGCTAGGGAAGTATAAAGACAGGCTGGGGTAGTATACAGACAGGCTAGGGTAGTATACAGACAGGCCAGCGTGGTATACGGACAGGCTAGGGTGGTATACGGACAGGCTGGTGTAAAGGGGAACTCTGATGTAAGGTGGTCTCTGTTCACCAGAGCCCCCTTACATCACAGTCTGCAACATCAAAGTTGACAGTGTAAGGGCAGGGCAAGGGGTGTTCTGCAGACTCTAATTTCAAGGGGAACTCTGTGGACTGTGCTGTAAAGGGAAACTCTGATGTGGGGGGTCTCTGGTTACCAGACCCGCCCTCCTTACATTAGCATACACTATAGTATAGGGGGACACTGATGTAAGAGGGGAGTGAGGACACTGATATAAGGGGGAACTTTTATATCAGTAAAAAAAGGGGGGACTACCGCGCTACGTGTACATACAATAAGTGAAATTTGAATAAACAAACCTCTCAACACTCAAGCACAAATCAAGTGAGGACATTAAATAAATAACAAAAACAATATATGACATTAAAAGCAGCCGCAAAAAGTGGGATACACACACTAAATTAATCAAGATCAAAAACAAGCAGCGCTGTGAAAATAAAAATTAAAAATAAAACTTAGGGGTTAACCTATAAGTGAACAATAATTGGATATTTATATCCTTAAAAAGTGTAAATTAAGAAATAACAACTAATTGGAAACTTAATCAATAGAGGTTAGTCCCAAGACACCAAACAGAAGAACAGTCCAAAAATAAATCCCAGCAGATGAATAGGATGATGGGGGGAGATGGAAGTACCAATCCTGGTTGGCAAATGTAGATGTATTGGATAAATGAACCTTCACCACACCAATGTGCCGGTTTATTAAAATTATGCGCTTACCAAAAGGCAAGCTAATGTGAGCTTGCGACCTTAACCCGGTCGGGGCCTTTTGTGGATACACCAACAACGCACCACACCGAATTATGGATAGATACACAGTCCGTCCGATCACCGGGACCATTCGATTGGGAAGATAATTCCTCCAGCTGAGGGTGGTTCTCACAGGGGATAATCACGGAAAGAAAGGGATAACATAGTGTAATCCTGCTTGATGGTTTATTAAAAAGTAGGTATAAAAACACACTTACATTTGGTAGGTAAAAAGTAGGCAAAACAGTAGCTGGCCAGCTACACGCGAACACCCGTCCAAGATGGAATCTGCAGCACGTCAGCACGTCAGCACGCCCGACGTACATTTCGTCACACTCTGACATCGTCTGGGGCACGGGCGACGCACTGACGTGTCGCACATAAGTAGTAAAAAACATAACCAAGCCTCGAGATGAGACCGGAACAGGAAATCACCTTGCGCTTCACCAGACAAAGCGGATGTGTAAGAAAAGCCATCTTAGATGAGGGATTGGAGGTGAAAAATCAGTGTATATTATTACTGTAAAACCCCCAGATATTGAAAAAACAATGCAAAGACAGTTGATTGTCAGGGTCTCACACTGTTAATGTATAATGTTCCTAATTAGAACTGGTATCAATTGAGGAATAAATTCCCTCATTAATACAGAAAAAAAATCTCAAACAGGGGCTATAAATAAATATATACCGTAGATATAAAATTAAAAATTATAAATATGCAGGTACCGAAATTGGATTGCCAGAAGGGATTCCCCCAAAACTTAATTGTTAGTGAACCCGCCCTTATTAATTTGAATAAGGATGAGGAATAACTAAAATGCCCTACTCAGGGGGATATTAAAAATAAATGCCTAGGGAAGAGGAAGGTGATTTCATCCCCCATATGGGAAGACCTTGTATATGGCATAATATGTTAGACAGAGGTATAAAGAGAAAAAAACATCACATACAAAAAACTCCAGAACTAATCACATCTCAAACTCATGATCAAAATGTAGATAATGGGGCATATACCCCATTATTAAAATATAATGACATAACCAATGGAGCATATGTCCACTTGAGGGCTGGCTAGATAAACAATAGCATCTCGTATCTTGTGTATAAGGCCTCTAAGGGCATCCAAGGAACATAACTAAAGGTTCACCCAGTGAGTGAAAAGAAATTATTTTATTTTGTGTATTATTGCATTTTGTGATAATTAGTTTATGAATTATCAATAAAGGCATTGGTATCAATGTCCACATTAAGCCCATGTGGAACGTAGCACTTGATTTTATGTATCCAGAGCATCTCCAGCCTAGAGATGCTCCTGATCATAGAACTACCCCTCCAGTGGGGCCGATACCTGTCAATACCCAAAAATAAAGTCTTGGAAGGATCCTTATTATGGGTAATTAAATAATGCTTTGAAACAGAGTGTTTCGGGAAGCCATTTAGGATGTTGGTAATATGTTCATTTAGACGAACGGAGAGGGGTCGTCTGGTCCTGCCCACATACTGCAAGCCACACGGGCATTGCAGCATGTAGACAACCCCCTCCGTTCCACAGGTGATAAAGGGTTTGATGTTGTGCTCCTCATGGGTACTGGAAGAGGTAAATCTCTGGGTACGTCTAGAGGGTGCAGAATTCAATTTACAGACACGACACCTGCCACATTTATAGTACCCCTTTAGATTGTCAAAAAGACCTTGTATACTCCTAACAGGTGGATCAAGAATGTTAGGGGCTAATCTGTTTCTGAGGGACACTGCTCCCTTAAAGATCACTTGAGGTTTCTCTGGGATCACAGCTCTCAGAACAGGGTCATTACATAAAATGTGCCAATGCCTATTGAGCAGGCTTTTGATATTATTGTGCTGTATTGAGTAGGTGGTAACAAAAGGGAGAGTCACAGAGTTCTCTCTAGGGAGTACCCTCTCACTTAATAGCTGTTTTCTGTCGATATCCTTGACAGCATGCAAGGTTTGGGTTAGAGACTCCCTATTGTAGCCCTTTTCCATAAAGCGATTCATCAAGATACCGGCCTGTTCCAAGAATTGGGAGTCATTAGTGCAATTCCGTTTAAGTCGCATAAATTGACTCTTGGGTACTGCCCGGAGCCATGATCTATGGTGACAGCTATTTAAAGGAATGTACGAGTTGCGGTCTGTTTTTTTGAAAAATGTGGAAGTTACAAACCGGTCACCCTGTATACTGATATTCAGATCCAGAAAATTTATATTAGACTGGCTGGCTTCAAATTTAAGTACAATGCCCCTATTGTTTAAATTTAAGTTCCTCCATAAATAGGTCTAAATCACTACGATCCCCATCCCACAGGAGGAGGATGTCGTCAATGTACCTAGCCCACAGTATTAACTGGGGCCTCTGGCAAACATGGACGACATCCTCCTCCCACAGGGCCATAAATAGGTTCGCAAGACTGGGGGCATACTTAGCCCCATCGCAACTCCATGGTCCTGTCGGTAAAAACGTTTGTCGAACCAAAAATAATTGTGGGACGCGGCATATCTAAGGAGTGCCATAATAAAATTAATTTGCTCATCATATAATTCGGAGTCCCTCCTTAAATAATATTCAACCGCATAAAATCCTAACTCATGGGGGATAATCGTGTATAAAGACGTTACATCCGCTGTCACCATCCACATGGTAGGGCTAGGGGTAAATTTGGCTAGTAAATTAATGGTGTGTTTGGAATCCCTAATAAGGGAAGGCATTTTCCCCACAAGGGGTTGTAGAAAAAAATCGATATACCTGCCCACCCGGGATGTGAGGGAATCAATCCCACTCACAGGCAGGTCGGATTTTTATGCACTTTCGGCAGATAATAAATGACGGGAGTGCGGGGGGCTTTAGGTATCAGGTAGGCCTTTTCTTTTTTGTTAAGGATTCCTTGTGAATAACCACAATCAACTAATTTTTTCAATTCCTTAAGATAAGGGGTTTTGGGATCTGATTCTAATGGGGTATAGGTCTCCCTATCATCAAGGATTCTATACATCTCTTGAAGATAGTCTTCTCTATTGAGCACTACGATCCCCCCACCTTTATCTGCAGGTCTGATAACCAGCTCTTTGTTGTTACAAAGAGACTCAAGACCAATATGGAGCTCACGTTCAAATTTTGCCCTTTTAATGGGCATTTGGTCTAGGTCCCTTAATACCACCTCTTTAAATACTTTGATAGAGGGTGCTATCGCTCCTGGAGGATTGAATAAGGAGGCGTTGGTCAATCCCGAATGTTGATAATCATTAGGGAACCCAATCCTTTCCTGAACGGGATTGGAGAGCATATATCTCTTGATGTTAATTTTACGAATGAATTTATGGATATCCATGTAAGTTTCAAACTTATTGAGTTTCCTGGGTAATGCAAACTTTAAGCCTTTATCAAGTAGCAGTTTTTCTTCTTGACTAAGAACCACAGTACTTAGATTAAAAATCCCTGTCCCAGCTAGAGCTTTTTTCTTTTTTGCTCGATGGCGTCTGCCCCCTCGGGTGCCTCTCCCCGTTCTGCCAATCGCTTTGTGCCTTGGCCTACCCTGTGAAAACCCCATTCCTGACGGTGGGGGCCCAATGGGCCTGGATAGTGCGTGGATCCCATCCTGTCATTCTCATAAAATGACGATGGGCCTGGGGTACCCCCATCGTCCGGATAGGGGGAACAAACTGGATCAATATCATCCCCCGAAGGACCAGCAAGGTCACGAAGGGGGAAAAAAACGATTCTGGGTGTTACCTCCATAACCAAAATATTCGTCAGTGTTAGGGCCACCCGAAGGAAGATTCGCTGGGGCTCCTGTCACATGGGAATATCTACCTTCCTGGTGGATGGGGTAATTCCTCCTCGGCGGGGGACCATCCATAAATCTTTCAGTGGGGTAGTTCCCCGTTCGTGGTGGAGGACCCCATGTGGGGTTACCCCCTGTACTTTGATAAGCAGCATCCAAGGGGTAGGAACCCCAACCTCGATTGGAATTGGGCCCCCACTGTGTGTTGGGCGGATTCCAATAAGAGTTGGGGTTGCGGGGGGCATTATGATTAGGACCACCCCTATTCCCAGTATTAGATTTGAGAAAACGTTTAGGCGGTCCTGACCGGTGGGGGGGGTGGTGGTGGTGGTCCCCCTCTATTGGATTTAAATTGTCTCTGGGGGGATTGGCGAAAACCCCCTACATTGGTATCATTGATCTTTTGCACGGTATTTGAGGTAAGTCTTCGATCACCATTGGGATTAGTGGAAGTGGAGACCTCCATGGCCATATTATCAGAGGCCGTATTATCAGTATTAGCTGTCAATAGTTTCTTCTGCCACTCAAACACAATCCCACCTTGGTAGTCAGCCAAGTCTCTATTGTATTTTTTCTTTTTCTTATAGGTTTGTTCTCTATCCTCTTTTTCTAATATATTTAACAAAGATTGTGACTTATCCTTGTATTCAGTGGTGTCCTGAAGGGGGAGGAATTTCTCACGTAGGGATTTTATCTCTTCATCCAACCTAGATAGTTTCTGTATCTTTCTTTCAATGAGAAATCTAAGGAGCGCAACTCCAGCCTCATTGAAGTATTTGTACCATTCCTCCATTTTAGTTATTCCTCATCCTTATTCAAATTAATAAGGGCGGGTTCACTAACAATTAAGTTTTGGGGGAATCCCTTCTGGCAATCCAA
Source organism: Lithobates clamitans (assembly GCA_037952925.1). Classification (NCBI taxonomy): domain Eukaryota; kingdom Metazoa; phylum Chordata; class Amphibia; order Anura; family Ranidae; genus Lithobates; species Lithobates clamitans. The sequence continues at coordinate 4,514,816 of JBBGZY010000353.1, forward strand.
TTTCGGTACCTGCATATTTATAATTTTTAATTTTATATCTATATATTTATTTATAGCCCCTGTTTGAGATTTTTTTTATATCAGTGTTCCCCTTATCTTAGGGTCCCTACTCCCCTTACATCAGTGTCCCCCGCAGATTCTTTTCAGCAGATGGTAGTGGCAGGGCAGTCTGTCTGTGGCATGGAGCTGTCAAGGCGATGCACTGGCCAAAGGTTCCTGTTGCAGTCCAGGGCACTGAAGGCAGGAATGGATCCTCTTCTCCTTCTGCTCCCCCTATTTGCAGGTTGATTTAAATTTGTGGAAAATTTGCCTTTATGTGCACTGGGTCAGTGGAAAGCCCGCCCCCTGAGCCGAGCCAAGCCAAGCCGAGCCCTTCAGTGGACCGCCCCACCCCCAAGCCTAACTGAGCTGAGCCCTTCAGTGGACTGCCTGCCCACCGAGCCGAGCTAAGCTATGCCCCTCAGTGGACTGCCCCACCCCCGAGCCAAGCCAAGATGTGGAACTTACCAAGAGGCCTTGGGAGAGGAGGAAGAGTGGGTGGATTGACACAGGAGGGTGAATGACAGTGGCTGGATTGACACAGGAGCTTGCCTTGTCCCTGTCCATCGCAAATTACAGACCTGATGGGGACAAGAGCAAAGCTCCTTGGGCCAAGACACAGCACTGGACAGGCTGTCACTGAACGCGGCCCACTGAGCCATCGGCCCACCGGGAAACTCCCAGTAGTCCGGATGGCCAGTACATGCCTGCACTGCAGTGAGTGATCGTGTTACTGGTAAGGACTGGTAAACTGCAATATATAGAACATTTTTGATTTTAGATTTAAACAAGTGTTAAAGCTACTGAATTAGTATGACAGTCAGGCAGCTAGCATCTGTAAAAGCAGAGATCAGCATAAGAAACCTTCATAAACCTTTCAAAATTGTCAGAGCAGCTGGAGGAGGACTGGATATGGCAATTTTACATTACAATCCAAAATGTAATAAATGAATTTTCATATTTGTTGCATCTAGGCAGGATTTCAATTATTTTCCCAAGAGCTTGCATCTGAATACTTACACCTATGCTGTTAAATGTTTAACCTACAGCAATTTTTTTTATCTAATCTTTAAACAAAAGTTTCAACATTATATTCAATGTAACATTTCATTTATTACAGATACATTGAAAAATAAAATGTGCTTTAACGTGTTCTTTTCTTCTGCATTTATATTCTGAAATCTTGTTTGCATCATGTTTAATTCATTGAACAAGGCTTGTAATAAAAGGGCACCTTGCAGTAAAACAAATAGGCAAAATAAATGACTAAAGAGGAAAAAGAGTATCTAGGTTTGAATCATTTGAACGACTCACAAGTAGCTTAAATTGAAGTATGCAGATTTATAGTATTTGCCTTGGCAGATCATTTGGTTATACACAGAGAACTGTATTAATAAAGATAAGGGAGGAAATTTTATGATCCATTGAATTTACACATTTTGCGAAGTTTAAAATGGCACGTGATTCTAGTAAAGCCCTGGCTGAAAGGAAATAATACAAATACAATTTTTACACATATCCTCATCTACTTCCATTGTAAGAATACTCTCAGCCTCATAGTCAGATGGAGCAGTACCAATAAGATACTTTAGTATCAAAATTGGACAGACACTGCAGAAGAAAACAAGCAAAGTTGATGCTTCAGCAGGGTTTCCAAATCATCACTTTAAAGACAACCTAATCTCTAAATTTAAATCAGTTTTATTTGTCAGCATTCAGGAGTGATCATAAATTAACCTGTTGTCTGTAACAAGGAGAATGCACTGCATTTAAAGCCACAGTAGCCATGCACTGGTGTGCTAACATCAACAGAGCCTCCGTTTACTTTGAAAAGCCCAGAATACAAAAGTCTTTCAAATCATGCATGATTTTGGGTCATATGACTAGGAAGCTGCTCACGTTCTTACTTCTTTCCTATACCCCTACCAAGTCTACCTCTACCTGTCCATTCTCTAATGCAGTGCAGAGTTTCTGAGCATCCTATTGCACTTTCACACAGGGGATGTGAGAGTAAGAAACCCTGATTTTATATCCAGCCATAATAGACCTGAAATGACCTGTGGACATTGCAGCCACAACAGATTTAATACCTGTATAAAAGCTAGTAAAAATAAATCTAAAGCCCTCAACTTTGAAGAAATTGGCCAAGGGCACAAGAGTTGAATAGTATAGTTTGTGAGTTTCCACACTACAATAAAAAATATAAACAAAATCCATGAGAAAAAATCATCCACAAAATATATAATTCACTCGAAGAAGCTCCTGCCCCACCAAATAGTAAAAGGGCGAGATTAATATTAGTACAAAAGTTATATTTTAGTCCCAACTAATCTGTGAATCTTCACCTGTGATTTTTAAAGTAATCAAACTTGACAGGGCTCCACCACCAGCCAGCATGCACACTAACCTCATATAAAGAACCATAAACAGGTCCAATAGTGCTTTATAAAGTAAGCATCCATAATGGTCTCTCCAGTAAAATGGTCACTTCAGTAACTTCAGGGGAAATTAATCTCATAAATGTCAGGAATCCCAATAGGTAGGTACGCTCAAAAACACAAGAAATTAGCTTCCATAGTGCAATAGGTTTATAAACTACAAATATAAAACATTAGAAAAGCCACTCACAATGTGTATCAGGAACATAGACTCAGTAAGGCATCAAAGTGTACTAAGATGGCCAACTTCTGGTAACAACAGGAAGTGACGTCACCCAGCTTTGGAGCAAAGAATCCCGGGTGAAGATTCATGGGTTTATTTGTGACTAATATTAATCTTACCCTTTTACCATGTGGTGGAGCAGGAGCTACTTACACTATTTATGTGTGCACTTTATGTTATCTAGGATTCCCTAAGAATATTAACACTTGATTCTCAATTATCATGTTTCAGGGTTTGCACCCCTGGAGGGTGTTTCCATTTTTATGTTTTTATCTATTTAGAATTTCATCTTTACCATTATACTTTTATTTTATTTGTGACTCTCATTTCTTTGGGGGTTGCTTCTTCAGAAGTATCCTCTTTTTTTATTTATTGGGGTTAGCACCTCTATCTGGTATTAGTTTTAAATGTATTTTAGGCTCCCTTTGTGAGCTATTTATGAGATTGATCACGTGTTTAAAGAGTGTTGGTGTTTTACACATTATTTATTTCTACTAGTAGGGTTAGCACCCTTACAGAGGGTTAATTATTTGATTAATCATTCATTGTCATTTTGGGAGGCTTAGTTGGTGAGCAGTGCAGTATCATTGTTTTATTTGATTTCTTTATTTTATGTGGGAACACATATGACTCGGTTTACACTGCCGCGACCTGAAAGTCACTTGACTTGACATGCAACTTTGCCAGGTGACTTCCTTGGTACTTGAGTACTACTTTGATAGAAGTATATGTAGCCAGGAGCTGGCTAATATTGCCTGCATTATTAGGAGACACTCTGAAGCATTTGCTACAGTGAGACTGTTCTCTCCTAGTGCTCAGCCCAGACTCTATGTCATCACATCCTGAAGGCAGAGTGAATGAGACCTAAGAGTAGAGCAAAGCATCTTGGGACATGTAGTCCAAAGAGCCAAGTTTTGAATTCAGTCGGACTGTTATGGACTACAAGTACCAGCCAGCTGGAGTAGAAAACATAATGCTGGGTGAGGTATTAAAAAGCCTGTGTGGGAATGGAATCACTCTCTTGGGACCACGGTCTGGATCTGCAAGCAGTGACTCGGTGATAGATTGTGCTGTGGCCAGATGGTGGCCTGTGCTACAGAGAGAGTCATTGTGAGAGGATGTGGGTGCATCTACTGCCAGCCACATCTGATCAGTCAGCGGCAGCCTGGAGGCAGCCCTCATCACATCCATGCCAGATCCGACTGCGCCAGTGCTGTGCGACGTGGGGTTGAGCGCTGTCCCTTGAGCCAGACATTGCAGAGGCCTGCTACTTAGCTCTCACGCCACTTTTCAACATCAAACGTTATTGAGATTGGTGAGCGGGTACTTGCCCATTCTTTGTACACAAAAGGACACTGCATGCAGACACGTTATCTTATTCATCCTACCAAGCTTGCGAGGGGACTCCTGTTACACTTTAATACACCCTGAGAGAATCTAGTGAACATCTTGTTTGCCAGGACATTGTGCACCTTTTAACGAGCTAGCTGAAGACTCAAGCCTCCTCCAAGCCTTCCTCTTCAAAGGAGACTACAGAAATCCCCCCCCAACAAGGGATAAGAACATTTGGGGCCTATCAAGGCCCATACATTAACCAAGGACTCTATTTGTTAGAGAATAAGTGAAAGAATTTCAGACTGTTTGCTTAGTTTGAATTTAGAGTTACACATTACTGGGACTGTGGTGTCAGGGGATTAAAGGGAGGGGTTTGACGTAAGTCTAGTCACTCCTTTGCCCTCTTTGGGCTGTAGTCAGAGACTCTGTACAGGGTTAAATTCTGCTGATTGTATGTTTTGACGTGTTCGAATTGCCTATTTCTTAATTGACTTTGCCACCAAGTTTGTTGACTGTATCTTATCTGTTGCATGTTACCAACTCTGTATTGCTGAACTCATTATCTTTAACCTGCCAGTACACAAATCTGGTTTAATTTACATGTGTGTGGGCCTTCAAGTTCTTTAACAGAAATGTCAGAACTCAAAGTGTCAGAGGTGTCGGAGGACTTGCAAGGTCAAGGCAATCAGTGGAGTACAGAATCTATGAGAGGCCCTCACGGGGGTAGCGCTACATATAGAATGGAAGTCGGATAGAAGTTGCCTTGAAGTAGTATAGGAAGCTTTTCTAAAGTCAGAGCAACTTTTATGATATTTTCTCAGCATTCAGGCTTCACACAACAAAGAATAGGGTGAAACTTGTTAACTTTCTGAATTTAGCACAGTTTTAGTCTTTGCCAGAAAGGATTCATCACTTCCAGATTTATTTTACTTGTTTGCTGGAATTGCTCTTTATATTATATTTACTAGAGAAGACAGAAAGTGAACATGAAAAAAAAGTTAAAAGAGAACTTAAAAGCATTAATAAAACTAGGGTATCCAAGGCAGTAAACTGTTGCTGACTACAGGAAAACAAAAAGCCACAGGCCACATCACTTGTTTTATATAGCATGCAAGTTTTTTTTAGTGAAAACTAGATTTTCAGTGTGCAGCAAAAATTGAAAGTCTAACAAACTTATTAAGCTGTTGCCTATCCTATTGTCTCAATGTTTTCTTCAATCAGGGTCAGAGCTTGGCCCCACAGGGCCCTGTGTCTTGTAACAACTACAGTGGGGCAAAGAAGTATTTAGTCAGCCACCAATTGTGCAATTACTCCCACTTAAAAATATGAGAGAGGCCCAGGGGCGGACTGACAACTCATGGGGCCCCCGGGCAATAGAAGATCATGGGGCCCCCTGTGTCTCCGCCCACATGCAAGCCGCACCTACACAAAGCCCCACTTACATGGGGCACACAGTAAGGCACATCACATGGCACACAGCAGAGCACGGGGCACATCATGGGGCATGGGGCACACAGTAGGGCACATCACAGGACACATAATGGGGCACCCAGCAGGGTTTATTATGCTGTACACATCAGGGCACATTATTGAGCACAGCATGGTGCATCACAGAGGGTACAGGGCACATCAGTGGGTACACAGCGGGGCACAACACAGAGCACATCAGGAGATACACAGCAGGGAGCGTGCCGCACATCACAGGGCATGTGGCAAATAGTAGGGCACACAGCAGGGCACACAGTAGGGCACATCCTTGGGAACAGGACACAGGCGGTACACATCAGGGCACACATCCCAGGGCATGGGGCACACAGTAGAGCACATTACAGGGCACACAGTAGAGCACAACAGGCGGTACACAGCAGGGCACATCACAGGGCAAGGGGCACAGAGTAGGGCACATAAGGGGGTACACTAGCAGGGCACATCACAGGCCATGGGGCACACAGTAGGGCAAATAGCAGGGCACAAACCAAAACACAGGGCACACAGTACAGCACTGGGATCCTCCAGACTTAACAGTGTCTTTCAGGGTAGCCATCAGGGGGAAGGCGACACAGTGGGGGTGGAGGACACAGGGAGACACACTGGGGGGGGGGGGGTTGGAGGGCACAGGGGGACACTGTAGGTGGGTGGAGGGCACAGGGGGACACTGTGTGTGAGTGGCACAGGGAGACACCATGGGGGGGGGGATAGAAGACACAGGGGGACACTGTGGGGGTGAAGGGCACAGGGGGATACTGTGGGGAGGTGGAGGGCACAGGGGGACACTGTGGGGAGGTGGGGGGCACAGGGGGACACTGTGGGGGGGGTGGAGGGCACTGTGGGGGGGAGGTGGAGGGCACAGGGGGGCACTGTGGGGAGGTGGGGGGCACAGGGGGACACTGTGGGGAGGTGGAGAGCACAGGGGGACACTGGGGGGGGGGGTGGAGGGCACTGTGGGGAGGTGGGGGGCACAGGGGGACACTGTGGGGAGGGGGAGGGCACAGGGGGGCACTGTGGGGGGCACAGGGGGACACTGTGGGGAGGTGGGGGCACAGGGAGACACTGTGGGGGGGTGGAGAGCACAGGGAGCACTGTGGGGGGGGGGGGTGGAGGGCACAGGGGGACACTGTGGGGGGGTGGAGGGCACAGGGGGGCACTGTGGGGAGGTGGAGTGCACAGGGGGACACTGTGGGGAGGTGGAGGGCACAGGGGGACACTGTGGGAAGGTGGGGGGGCACAGGGGGACACTGTGGGGAGGTGAGGGCACAGGGGGGCACTGTGGGGAGGGGGGAAGTGGGGGGCACAAGGGGGCACTGTGGGGAGGTGGGGGGCACATGGGGACACTGTGGGGAGGTGGGGGGGCACAGGGGGGCACTGTGGGGAGGTGAGGGCACAGGGGGACACTGTGGGGAGGTGGAGGGCACAGGGGGGCACTGTGGGGAGGGGGGAGGGGGGGCACTGTGGGGAGGTGGGGGGCACATGGGGACACTGTGGGGAGGTGGGGCACTGTGGGGAGGTGGGGGGCACAGGGGGACACTGTGGGGAGGTGGGGGGCACAGGGGGTCACTGTGGGGAGGTTGGGGTCACTGTGGGGAGGTGGGGGGCACAGGGGGACACTGTGGGGAGGTGGAGGGCACAGGGGGACACTGTGGGGGGAACAGGAGGGAGGTGGGGGGTACAGGGGGACACTGTGGGGAGGTGGAGGGCACTGTGGGGAGCACAGGGGGGCACTGTGGGGAGGTGGGGGCACAGGGGGTCACTGTGGGGAGGTGGGGGGCACAGGGGGACACAGTGGGAGGTGGGGGTCACTGTGGGGAGGTGGGGGGCACAGGGGGACACTGTGGGGAGGTGGGGGTCACTGTGGGGAGGTGGGGGGCACAGGGGGTCACTGTGGGGGGTGGAGGGCACAGGGGGGCACTGTGGGGAGGTGGGGGGCACAGGGGGACACTGTGGGGAGGTGGGGGGCACAGGGGGACACTGTGGAGAGGTGGGGGTCACTGTGGGGAGGTGGGGGGCACAGAGGGACACTGTGGGGAGGTGGGGGTCACTGTGGGGAGGTGGGGGCACAGGGGGGCACTGTGGGGGTGGAGGGCACACAGGGGGGCACTGTGGGGAGGTGGGGGCCACAGGGGGACACTGTGGGGAGGTGGGGGGCACAGGGGGACACTGTGGGGAGGTGGGGGGCACAGGGGGACACTGTGGGGAGGTGGGGGGCACAGGGAGACACTGTGGGGAGGTGGGGGTCACTGTGGGGAGGTGGGGGGCACAGGGGGTCACTGTGGGGGTGGAGGGCACACAGGGGGGGCACTGTGGGGAGGTGGGGGGCACAGGGGGACACTGTGGGGAGGTGGGGGGCACAGGGGGTCACTGTGGGGAGGTGGGGGGCACAAGGGGTCACTGTGGGGAGGTGGGGGGCACACAGGGGGGCACTGTGGGGAGGTGAGGGGCACAGGGGGACACTGTGGGGATGTGGGGGGCACAGGGGGACACTGTGGGGAGGTGGGGGGCACAGGGGGACACTGTGGGGAGGTGGGGGGCACAGGGGGACACTGTGGGGAGGTGGGGGGCACAGGGGGACACTGTGGGGAGGTGGGGGTCACTGTGGGGAGGTGGGGGGCACAGGGGGTCACTGTGGGGGTGGAGGGCACACAGGGGGGCACTGTGGGGAGGTGAGGGGCACAGGGGGACACTGTGGGGAGGTGGGGGCACAGGGGGACACTGTGGGGAGGTGGGGGTCACTGTGGGGAGGTGGGGGGCACAGGGGGTCACTGTGGGGGTGGAGGGCACACAGGGGGGCACTGTGGGGAGGTGAGGGGCACAGGGGGACACTGTGGGGAGGTGGGGGGCACAGGGGGACACTGTGGGGAGGTGGGGGGCACAGGGGGACACTGTGGGGAGGTGGGGGGCACAGGGGGACACTGTGGGGAGGTGGGGGCACAGGGGGACACTGTGGGTGGGAAGCTGTGCAGCAACTTTCTAATAGCAGCACGTGGTACAAGCTGCTGCACTTTCCTTCCTAGATGCAGAGTAGCGCGGGAAGCGGCTGTATACAGACCTCTCATGATGCGCTCCTCCTCCTCCTCGCCGGCCCCTCCTCTTTTCTGTCCGTCCGAGGTGATGACAGATACAAGCACCTGGGTGGACAGGAGGGAAGGAGGGGCCGGCGGGGAGGAGGAGGAGCGCATCACGAGGTGTGTGTATACACTGCAGTCTCAGCAGTGAGCAGGGACCCGATCAGCCCGTCAATCACAGCTAGCTGACGGGTAGATCGGGTCCCGACTCCCGAAGTGGAAGCTGCCATGGGGCCCCCTACTGGCCACGGGCCCTCGGTCAGCGTCCGAACTGCCCGATGGTCAGTCCGCCCCTGGAGAGGCCTGTAATTGTCATCATAGGTATACCTCAACTATGAGAGACAAAATGTAGAAACAAATCCAGACAATCACATTGTCTGATTTTTGAAAGAATTTATTTGCAAATTATGGTGGAAAAAATGTATTTGGTAACCTACAAACAAGCAAGATTTCTGGCTCTCACAGACCTGTATCTTCTTTTTTAAAAGGCTCCTCTGCCCTCCACTCATTATCTGTATTAATGGCACCTGTTTGAACTTGTTATCAGTATAAAAAACACCTGTCCACAACCTCAGTCACACTCCAAACTCCACTATGGTGGAGACCAAAGAGCTGTTGAAGGACACCAGAAACAAAATTGTAGACCTGCACCAGGCTGGGAAGACTGAATTTGCAATAGGCAAGCAGCTTGTGTGAAGAAATCAACTGTAGGAGTAATAATTAGAAAATGGAGGACATATAAGACCACTGATAATCTCCCTCGACCTGGGGCTACACATAAGATCTCACACCGTGGGGTCAAAATGATCACAAAAACAGTGAGCAAAAATCCCAGAACCACACAAAGGGACCTAGTGAATGACCTTCAGAGAGCTGGGACCAACGTAACAAAGGCTACCATCAGTAACACACTACGCCGCCAGGGACTCAGATCCAGCAGTGCCAGACATGTCCCCCTGCTTAAGACAGTACATGTCTGGGGTTTGCTAGAGAGCATTTGGATGATCCAGAAGAGGATTGGGAGAATGTCATATGGTCAGATGAAACCAAAGTAGAACTTTTTGGTAGAAACACAACTCGTCGTGTTTGGAGGAGAGAGAATGCTGAGTTGCAACCAAGAACACCATACCTACTTTGAAGCATAGGGGTGGCAACATCATGCTTTGGGGCTGTTTCTCTGCAAAGGGAACAGGACGACTGATCCGTGTACATGAAAGAATGAATGGGGCCATGTATCATGAGATGTTGAGCTCAAACCTCCTGTCAGGAAAGGATCCGTCCGCTGGCAAGATATATCGTTTGGCATGCAGTACTGGGATCCACCAGCAGGTGTCTCCTGGCAGTGTTGAACTGTCAGGAGAATATTTCCTTGCTGGTGTCATTTCATCTTTTGGCCGCAGTACTGACGTCCACCAGCGGATGGATCCTGGCAGTATGGAGCAGACAACACTCCCTGCATTCAGGTGTGACTTGAAGACAATCATAGTCAGTCCTATAATACCCGGCAAGCCCTCATATGCTTGCCTTGGTATCTCTCTCCTTGAGCCCTGACCTTGTTCACCTGTTACCCGATCCTGAACCTGCATCTGACCTTGTGCCCGAGCTTATCCTGACCCGATCCCTTCAGTGTTCCTGTACCCTTCAGCCCGATCCATCCCCTCTCTGTCCTGTTGGTTCCCTGTCCCTCATTTACTGATCTTCCTGTGTATGACCTTGGCTTGGCTAAACGTTTATGTCTCTGGTATATCCCTTGTTCTTGCTGACCTGCTGTGTATGACCCTGGCCTGGCTGACATCTGTGATTCCGGTATTGCCCCTTGCTGTAGATATTGTTGTTTGTAGTGGGTTTGTTGGGTTGGTTGTTTACTGTTTGTATTTTCTAATTATCACCTATTTTAATAAATATCACTATTCACTTACATGTGTTTTGGGTTATCTCTGTGCAGTCCACACAGTCTGGTCTACTAGTCTCCTGACAGTATACCAAGGCCATCCCTGACCAGAGGTGGCTGCACTGAGGAGCCTTTTTGAAAATGCAGGCAGAAATAGTGATTTATCTTTCCTCATTGGTAACTGAGGATAATAGTTATTGCCGTCTGGTATTGAAGGAGTGGGCCAGGGATCAACTATTAGAGTGTATCCGTCTGGCCCATTCTCTGGTGGATGAGGGCGGTATGCTATTTGAAAATGTTCAGCCTCTGATTCAGCTGTGTGCAGAGCTAGCCTTGTCCAGTACTCCAGAGGGCAAGGATGATTTTTCTCCCCCCTTCAGTTTAGATCAGGTTGAGTCTCTGGTGTGGTTATTAGAGGATGATCCAGCCTTTTTCATGGAACGTTATGCCTCTTGTTCACAGCAGGTGTTGTCTGATTGCATCCATTCAGTGCAATCGCTGGTTAGTCAGGCTGTGTGCGAATCAATGTTTGTTCAACCTGTGCTACAGACATGGTCAGATCTCCTGCATTTAGCCAAACCACAACATTCCAACCCTGCCATTAATCACCTGCCTTCCCAAGAATCTATTCCCCGATCACTCATGGCAACCTCAGCGACAGTCCAGTATACACAGCTTCCCACCAAGTATTATTACCCAGTCTCTACTCACTGCACCTATCCTGCTTTCAATCCACCTGCCTCTTCTCCCCCACCTGTAACAATCCCACAAAACCCTCCTCCAGCCACTGTTCCTTGGTCTTCCTTCGATCCAGCTACTTTCTTTTCTTACAGCCCTGCACCTACATACAAAACTGCACAGGCTAAACCAAAAAAGAAACAAAAATTCTTTCCTACCCACACGATCCTGCCAGTAACCCAACTTGCTTCCACACCAACTAACCCACCTGATTCTGCCAAACCTCTGCCTGCTACCCAGTCTGACGTTCCAGTGCCTGCTACCCAGCCTGATGTTCCAGTGCCTGCTACCCAGCCTGACGGTCCAGTTCCTGCTACCCAGCCTGACGGTCCAGTGCCTGCTACCCAGCCTGACGGTCCAGTGCCTGCTACCCAGCCTGACGGTCCAGTGCCTGCTACCCAGCCTGACAGTCCAGTGCCTGCTGACCAGTCTGATGACCTTGTGTCCATGTTCCAGGCTAAAGTTTTGCTACCAGTGTTCCAGTCTGATGTGCCCGCTTTCCAGTTTGATGACCTTCTGTTTGCTGTCCAGCCTGATGCGCCAGTGTCTTCTACTCAGCCTGTTGTGCCAATGCCTGTGCCCGCTGTCCAGTTTGAGGCCCCAGTGCCTGCTGCTCAGCCTGACATCTCAGTGCCCATGTTCCAGTCTGACGCTTCAGTGACTACTGTCCAGTCCGATGTACCTATTGTTCAGCCTGGTATGCCAGCACCTGCTGTTCTGCCCAATGTGCCAGCGCCTGTGTCTGCTGCCCAGTCTAAAGTTCCAGTACCCGCTGCCTGGTCTGATGTCTCGGTGCCGGCTTTCCAGTCCGCTTTCCAGCCTGATGTGCCAGTGTCTGCTACTCAGCCAGTTGTGCCAATGCCTGTGTCCGCAGCCCAGTTTGAGGTCCCAGTGCCTGCTGCTCAGCCCGAAATCCCAGTGTCCATGTTCCAGTCTGACGCTCCAGCGTCTACTGACCAGTCCGATGTACCTGTCCAGCCTGAAGTTCCAGCACCTGCTGCCTGGTCTGATGTCTTGGTACCCACTTTCCAGCCTGATGTACCCACTGTGCAGCCTGATGAGCCTGCTTTTCGGTCTGATGTGCCCATCCTCCAGCCTGATATCCTGGTACCTGTCTTCCAGCCTGATGTTGTGATGTTGGTATCTCAGCCTGAGGTTTCGGTGCCCGTGTCTCAGCCTGAAGTTTCGTGCCTGTGTTTCAGCCTGGAGTTTCAGTGCCCGTGTCTCAGCCTGCTGAATCGGTGCCCGTTACCCAGTCTGTTGAATCGGTGCCCGTTACCCGGTCTGCTGAACTGGTGCCCGTTACCCAGTCTGCTAAACCGAAGTCCGTCACTTTGCCTGTCAAGCCAGTATCCGTTATCCGGCTTGCCGAACCAGTGCCCGGTGTCCAGCTCGCTGAGTCGGGGCCTGTTACCCAGCCCACTGGGCCGGGGTCCGTTACCCAGCTTGCTGAGCCGGTGCCTGTAATCCGGCCTGCCCTTACGGTGCTCGCTGTTCGGCCTAATGTTCCAGAGCCTGCTGTCCATCTCGATGACCTGGAACCTGCTGTCCAGCTCGATGACCCGGAGCCTGCTGCCCAGCTCGATGACCCGGAGCCTGCTGCCCAGCTCGATGACCCGGAGCCTGCTGCCCAGCTCGATGACCCGGAGCCTGCTGCCCAGCTCGATGACCCGGAGCCTGCTGCCCGGCTTGGTTTGTTCCTGTCCGCTGCCCAGCTCAATGACTCTGATGTGCCAGCTGTCTGCCTGGATGGGCCTGATGACCAGCCTTCTTCCACCATTCTGCCTGATGCCATAGACTATGGACAATTAAGACTAGTTGGAGCGTCCGGAGGCTGCTCCTTTAAGGGGGGGTACTGTCAGGAAAGGATCCGTCCGCTGGCAAGATATATCGTTTGGCATGCAGTACTGGGGTCCACCAGCAGGTGTCTCCTGGCAGTGATGAACTGTCAGGAGAATATTTACTTGCTGGCGTCATTTCATCTTTTGGCCGCAGTACTGACGTCCACCAGCGGATGGATCCTGGCAGTCTGGAGCAGACAACACTCCCTGCGCTCAGGTGTGACTTGAAGACAATCATAGTCAGTCCTATAATACCCAGCAAGCCCTCATATGCTTGCCTTGGTATCTCTCTCCTTGAGCCCTGACCTTGTTCACCTGTTACCCGATCCTGAACCTGCATCTGACCTTGTGCCCGATCTTATCCTGACCCGATCCCTTCAGTGTTCCTGTACCCTTCAGCCCGATCCATCCCCTCTCTGTCCTGTTGGTTCCCTGTCCCTCAATTACTGATCTTCCTGTGTATGACCTTGGCTTGGCTAAACGTTTATGTCTCTGGTATATCCCTTGTTCTTGCTGACCTGCTGTGTATGACCCTGGCCTGGCTGACATCTGTGATTCCGGTATTGCCCCTTGCTGTAGATATTGTTGTTTGTAGTGGGTTTGTTGGGTTGGTTGTTTACTGTTTGTATTTTCTAATTATCACCTATTTTAATAAATATCACTATTCACTTACATGTGTTTTGGGTTATCTCTGTGCAGTCCACACAGTCTGGTCTACTAGTCTCCTGACACCTCCTCCCATCAGCAAGGGCACTGAAGATGAAACGTGGCTGGGTCTTTCAGCATGACAATGATCTCAAACACACCGCCCGGGCAATGAAGGAGCGGCTTCGTAAAAACCATTTCAGGGTCCTGGAGTGGCCTAGCCAGTCTCCAGATCTCAACCCCATAGAAAACCTTTGGAGGGAGTTGAAAGTCCATGTTGCCCAGCGACAGCCCCAAAACAGCACTGCTCTAGAGGAGATCTGCATGGAGGAATGGGCCAACATATCAGTAACAGTGTGTGACAACCTTGTGAAGACTTACAGAAAACGTTTGACCTCTGTCATTGCCAACAAAGGATATATAACAAAGTATTGAGATGAACTTTTGATATTGACCAAATACTTATTTTCCACCATAATTTGCAAATAAATTCTTTCAAAAATCAGACAATGTGATTGTCTGGATTTGTTTCCACATTTTGTCTCTCATAGTTGAGGTATACCTATGATGACAATTACAGGCCTCTCTCATCTTTTTAAGTGGGATAACTTGCACAATTGGTGGCTGACTAAATACTTTTTTGCCCCACTGTATCCATTATTGATGCTTTTATGCATTAATGAATTGGAACAATTCAATATCGGAACACATGAATTATACCCATTCATCAATTTTCTTCTCTGCTATTAAAGGTCTCCACTTAGGCAGGACAATTTATAGGATGCAAGCCCATGCTGGCAAGTATTTTCCATTCTAAACTATTGCTGCTTTGTGGCTTTTCTAACAAGTACTGGAAAATATGTTGGAGACTGGAAATAAATCTGGGTTTGGCACTACCATAGGCACAAGGTGAACCCAGCATCGTCAAAGTTCATGACCCTAATAAGCAATATATAATGTTATATTTTACTTGACTGAGTTCTTTGCAACCATACAGTACTGTAAGTGTCTTTGAACTCAGGTCAACTGGCTTAGAGGGGTCAATAATTAAGCCTTTATTATGTGCCAGCCCCCCTATAAAAGGGGGCTGGAGGTGGCAATTAGCAGCCATAGTATAAGTGTATCAGAAGCTGCTGTTGGAAAAGGAAAGAGAAAGATAATAGGCTGCACTGTACTTTAACCACTTTCAGAACAATTTTTCACAAACATGTAAAAAATCTGCATTTTTTGCTAGAAAATTATTTAATCCTTCTAAAAAATTATACAGTATATTTTCTAAAAACAGAAACCCTATAGAATAAAATGGTGGTAGCTGCAATTTTTTATATTTAAAAAATGTATGCATGCAAAAGAAATAATACTCAATTTATTGGTAAAATATAAATTATGGGGGTGCATCAAGTAAATAGACACAAACATGTCAAGCTATAAAATTGCACGCATCCATAAAATGGCAAAAAATACTAAGGTCCTGGACCTGGGAGACTCTTCAAAAGCCTTTACAGATTATCATTTTATAGTTAACAGTGAATGGTGACTCTAAAATTGTTGTTCTCATTCTAACGTTCTCAGTGATACCTGACATGTGTGCCGCAATTTTTGCTTCTGCTTAAACTGACTCCATCCATATCTCCATCATAAGCTGGGGGAGGTGGGGAGAGGGATGGTGTTGTTCATTGTGATTGATGTGGATCATCGATGGACAACATGATTGACAATGGATTTATATCATGGATTATTTTTGAGGTAGGTCTTGTCAAAATGTTTTAGTGTGTTTATTTAGTCTTTTTTTTTTCTTTGTGCGTAAAGGTACCAACTGTGATATATAGGTTGTTTATATCATCTTGTTTTTATTGTTCAAATTCCTAAAAAAACATGCCAACATCTTTTGGAGGTATCAAACAAACTCTTCTTCAGGACTTTGAAATCATTTATTAGCTGGGTAATGTGGACGCTTCACATTGACTGTCCAACGCTGGGGTCTTCTCAGACTCCAGAAATGCAGGGGGGCACAGATTGCAGCACTAGATCACCAGTCTTCACTTCTAGAGAAGGACATGTAAAGGCAGACTCAGATAGGAAAAAAAGGCGTTTAGAGAAGGGTTTTTAAAAATATAAATTAATGGAATGGACAGAGAGGCATACATTTGCTAATGATAATTTTAAAAATAAATAAATATTATTAAAATACATTTTATGTTCTATGTTAAATAAGACCCACAAATGAATAAAGGCAACTTAAAGCTATTACGAAATTAAATGATGTACAATGCTTAAAGCAAAATCATTTTTTTATAAATTGCTTATAGGACTAAGCCAAATTTCACATTTCTTTACTTGAGTGAAATTAATTTGGACACAAGGTTTACATACTGTAAAGTTTTTCATTTTCCAACTTCCTTATTCATATTTAATCTCTCACTCTTTACATGCCCAAAGCAAAACATGTTCCAGCCTTCTAGATTTGGCCTTCAAAAAATTATGCATATCTAAAAGCAAAATATTATTAAGGTTTCCAAATAAATCACTGCTTGCTGCCAATACAGGTTTCTTCCCCGCAGTTTTAGATTACATATTTTTGATTTGTCAGTCAAGTTGACACATTTTCTATAATAAATTGAATGTAAATCATTTGCAATTACTATTCTCTTTATTTTGGGTGAAAATAACTCTCATAGCAGATAAATGTCTGATATAAAAGAAGCCCTGTCATTTGCCCATGTATGGGTTTTTAAAGGATAAACCTCCCACCCTCTCTAACTTTTGCTGTGCTCCCCCATGCTCTGTTCCCCTGCCCAAGCCATAAGAAAATACAATGTATGGTGGATAATGTGACCTCTCCCAGCATGCAGTGTTAGGGCCTGAGTGGCCAATTGTTAGCCCTGAACACTGTCATGTGAAGAAGGGGAAGAAGTAATTTCCTTGGCTTTACTCACAGAGCTTACTTAGGGTTAAGACTTTCAGGTCCAACAGATGAATGGAGTGGTGGAGACTGCAAAGCAATATGGAGAAGGGGAGTATCAGCGTGTAGGGGGTTGTTCTTGCAAGAGAACTGGTCACTTCTGCCCCATGTTAGCCAAGTGACAGGGTCTCATTTATAATTGTGAATCAAATGACCAAGATAGAAGATGTTATAAAATGAACAGATTTAACACATGTACTAATAGTTTGCTCATTTGAGGGTAAATTTGGCAGTAATCAGCCTCTATACGTGGAACAAGGAACTCTCTTATGCACTTATTTACTGATTTGAAAAGATATAACATCTGGTTGTGCAATTACTTCATCTTCTTGAATAGAGCGAGTGATTATTTTCATTGCATCTCTACAACAGATTTAAACATTGTTTGGTTGGTATGTTCTAAAAGTGTAGATCTGTAAAATGAAACAAGACAAATCAGCAAACACCATTGTCTGGCACTAAGCACAGCTAGATGTCAGGTAGCCATGGGAAATTTTAGTCTGGTCTTCAAAATAACAAAAAAAAACTGAATCTCGTTTGCTCTTTCTGTAACCATTACCATTAAGGCTCTGTTTCCACTATTGCAACCCCAAAGTCGTGGATTTACAGTGCGACTTTGCAATGCGATTTTTGATGCAATGTCATGCGACCGGTGAAAACCATGTGAGAACAAGTTGCACCAAAGTCGGAACAAAGTAGTGCAAAAACCTTTTTTTGGAGTCGCTGCAACTTGAGTCGCACCAATTAGAACAAGGACCATTGAAATACATGGGTTTTGACTTGTCATGCTACTTCACATGTGTCAAGTTGCACAACAACTCGCAGTAGTGGAAACAGAGCCTAAAACTGACAACAAGAAAAGCAGTAATTTTCTTGGGAAGGAGAAAATTCTCAATCATTGGTGTCAGTAGGAGGGGAAACATTCCTCATTATTGATGTCAGTGGGTGGGAGACTATGCCCCATTGTTGTCAGCAGGAGGGAGAATAAGCCCAATTGTTGGTTACAGCAGGAGGGAGAATATGCATCATTGATCTCAGTGTGAGGGAAAAGATACCCAATTGTCGGTGTCGGTGGGTGTATTGTATCATCTGATGAGTTTTTCAGGTGTAAGCAATGTTCAGTTTCTGGCGGGAACATTTCTACACATTCCATTGTTACATCAAGAAAAATGTTTGCACAAGACTAGATGTGCTGTCCTAAAAAAACAATGGGGAAATAGATACTATTGCCATATGTAGGCAATGCAATGTAAACCATTGGCCAAGCAAGTAAACATTTTTTAGCTATATATTACAGGAGGTCTTGTCTAACACTGGACCCACACTTGTTAGCATAGTGTCAAAAAGTGTACTTCTAGTACTACACTACCAGCTAAAGTTTGGAGTCAGAAATGCTTCCTTCATAGAAACTAATGTAGGTAAGAAGTTGCAAGAGACTGCTATGTAGGGATAGCTAGCAAACCTTTCAAGATAAATCAGCAAAAGGTTAAAGGGGGACTCCACAGGACTGCCAAGAGGCAATACTGCCAATACCCCATTTTCCTGCAATCACTTTGAATGTATGGAGTCCTGTTTGCTTCGGAAATCGTGAACCAGCTATTACGGAAGCTACGTTACATTTTTAGTATATCTTTATAGCATACAGACTATTGTCAATTTTGATTCACTAGGAAAGGATATTTAGCATGTATGTTGTGTGCATATTTGTAACACTCTGTATGTCTTTTATTGTGTTCCTATAACTGTATGCATATGCAGCATGTGTGAGTAAGCACGTGTGATCACAAAAACCAAATTGGGGCTGTAGAAAGTAAATAGAATTATAAAGGTAAGTGATGAGTATTGAATAAACTGAATAGGAAAATTAAGTGCAAGAAGGTGTGTGAAAATGTACCAAATCAAATGAAGAAAAAGAAATAAAAAAAGTGAAAAATCGCATGAAAATCATTCAATACCCCGAGGGGAAAAGAGTGAGAGAAAACAAAAAGATGTGCAGTCTATGTGATGGAGAGGAAATCAGAAATAGTTACCTGGTGATATCTTACAGAGACATGCTTTGAAACATGAAGTGCATGTGTGAAGAGAAAAGCCAGAATGTGAACAAGACTCCCAGTGGGGTTATAAGTAACACCCAACACTCCCTGGGCTCCTCCCATATATAATCATGGATAGGAAACCAGCACCCATTGTTGCCTGAAAAAAGAAAGAGTTAGGTGAGTTTGAAGAGAAAAAAAACATACCACAAAGGGAGAAAAAATAGAAAGGTGAAAAATCGCATGAGGGTCATGCAATTTCCCCAAAAAATAAGAAGGGTGATAAAATGCAGGGAAGTGTGCGAGAGGTAAAAGAGCACCCACAAAAGTGGACTAACAGGACCAGAAAGTGAAAAGTGGGATGCAGAAGGAATGATATGGGGGAAAGGTAGCCTACCAATCAAAAAGGGAGGTAGGCTGTGTGTGGTGTCTAAGGGAAGAAGCAGAAGGTAAAATGCTAGAACCATCCAAAGATGGCGCCTAGTTCTACGCCGAGTGGGCGGCACCAGTTTCTGTGGCACTCCATTTGCCAGCGATTATTCTACCTACGAGCGCTTTGGGACTCAGTTTGATGCCAAACCACTAGGCGGCTCTTCCGCATTGGTGACGGCGTCTCCCCTTCTCTTTGCTCAAATACGTGTGAGGTTGGTGGGTCTTTTGCTGCAGTGCCCCTATAGGCACCATCTTTGGATGGTTCTAGCATTTGGCTTCTGCTTCTTCCCTTAGACACCATACACATCCTACCTCCCTTTTTGTCTTATTAGAGAAAACGCGTCAGTACGGGCTCTGCTGATGCCACTGTGTCACTTTCCTTACTTTTTATTGCAAAGCGCTTTTTATCTTCATCAAATGTAAGTGTTCCCTTTTTACATACAATAAATGTTTTTTTTATTGAAATGGAATTACACTATGTGGCCTATTCCTGCTTCTTCCTATAATACACATCATTTGGGAGAAATTCTCTGACCCATTCTTTGGCCATCTTTGCTCCAGTGGGCATCCATTCGGAAGTAGTGCTGCGAAGGACCACACGAGTCTTATCTCCCATTGGATGCTGTATGTGCCGATGAAAGAATCCCCTGGGTGTATTACACCATAAGCCTTACTGACTCATTAGTAGGGATGAGCTTCGTGTTCGAGTCGAACCCATGTTCGACTCGAACATCGGCTGTTCGGTCGTTCGCCGAATTGCGAACGATATGGGCCGTTCGGGCCAAATTCGTGTGGCGCGTCACGGCCCATAATTCACTTCGGCATCGCAGTGAATTGCTTGCTGATGATTGGCCAAGCATGCACTATGACCCGCATGCTTGGCCAATCACAGCGCCGCCTTAACAGAGAGCCGTAATTGGCCAAAGCCAAGGAGGCTTTGGCCAATTATGGCTCAGGGGATTTAGTACACGCCCCACACTATATAAGGCCGCCTGCACGGCGGCCCTGTGCAGTATGTTCTGGTGTGCTTAGAGAGAGAGAGATAGAGACAGTGTCATTTCATTTGAGTTAGCTAGATTAGGCAGGACAGTCAGTCAGTTAGCTGCACTTAAAGTGTATTGTGTATATATATGCATCCCAGGTGTTGCATATATATATATATATATACACTGTATTCAGTTTAGCTAGATCCGTTCCTGTTATCTTCTAGACTATTTACATTTAGTGCAGTGCGTCCTGCTCACAGTGTTCAGCTAGATCCGTTCCTGTTATCTTCCTACTGACAGGCAGGCTTGTCTTGTTACAGTATATAAAGCTACCTGAAGAAAATTACTGGTGTTCTTTTGATCCTATTAGTGCCACAGTTAGGCAGCTAGACTATTTACATTTAGTGCAGTGCGTCCTGCTCACAGTGTTCAGCTAGATCCGTTCCTGTTATCTTCTTACTGACAGGCAGGCTTGTCTTGTTACAGTATTTTGAAGAAAATTACTGGTGTTCTTTTGATCCTATTAGTACCACAGTCAGGCAGCTAGACTATTTACATTTAGTGCAGTGCGTCCTGCTCACAGTGTTCAGCTAGATCCGTTCCTGTTATCTTCCTACTGACAGGCAGGCTTGTCTTGTTACAGTATATAAAGCTACCTGAAGAAAATTACTGGTGTTCTTTTGATCCTATTAGTACCACAGTCAGGCAGCTAGTCTATTTACATTTAGTGCAGTGCGTCCTGCTCACAGTGTTCAGCTAGATCCGTTCCTGTTATCTTCCTACTGACAGGCAGGCTTGTCTTGTTATAGTATATAAAGCTACCTGAAGAAAATTACTGGTGTTCTTTTGATCCTATTAGTACCACAGTCAGGCAGCTAGACTATTTACATTTAGTGCAGTGCGTCCTGCTCACAGTGTTCTGCAAAACCTACAAGTTAGTGGGGTGCGTCCTGCTCACAGTGTTCAGCTAAACCTACAAGTTAGTGGGGTGCGTCCACCTCACAGTGTTCAGCTAAACCTACAAGCTAGTGGGGTGCGTCCTGCTCACAGTGTTCAGCTAGATCCGTTTCTGTTATCTTCTTACTGACAGGCAGGCTTGTCTTGTTACAGTAAATACAGCTACCTGAAGAAAATTGCTGGTGTTCTTTTGATCCTATTAGTACCACAGTCAGGCAGCTAGACTATTTACAGTTAGTGCAGTGCGCCCTGCTCACAGTGTTCTGCTAAACCTACAAGTTAGTGGGGTGCGTCCTGCTCACAGTGTTCAGCTAAACCTATAAGTTAGTGGGGTGCGTCCACCTCACAGTGTTCAGCTAAACCTACAAGCTAGTGGGGTGCGTCCTGCTCACAGTGTTCAGTTAGATCTGTTTCTGTTATCTTCTTACTGACAGGCAGGCTTGTCTTGTTACAGTAAATACAGCTACCTGAAGAAAATTGCTGGTGTTCTTTTGATCCTATTAGTACCACAGTCAGGCAGCTAGACTATTTACAGTTAGTGCAGTGCGTCCTGCTCACAGTGTTCTGCTAAACCTACAAGTTAGTGGGGTGCGTCCTGCTCACAGTGTTCAGCTAAACCTACAAGTTAGTGGGGTGCATCCACCACTCAGTGTTCAGCTAAACCTACAAGCTAGTGGGGTGCGTCCTGCTCACAGTGTTCAGCTAGATCTGTTTCTGTTATCTTCTTACTGACAGGCAGGCTTGTCTTGTTACAGTAAATACAGCTACCTGAAGAAAATTGCTGGTGTTCTTTTGATCCTATTAGTACCACAGTCAGGCAGCTAGACTATTTACAGTTAGTGCAGTGCGTCCTGCTCACAGTGTTCTGCTAAACCTACAAGTTAGTGGGGTGCGTCCTGCTCACAGTGTTCAGCTAAACCTACAAGCTAGTGGGGTGTGTCCACCTCACAGTGTTCAGCTAAACCTACAAGTTAGTGGGGTGCGTCCTGCTCACAGTGTTCAGCTAGATCCGTTCCTGTTATCTTCTTACTGACAGGCAGGCTTGTCTTGTTACAGTAAATACAGCTACCTGAAGAAAATTGCTGGTGTTCTTTTGATCCTATTAGTACCACAGTCAGGCAGCTAGACTATTTACAGTTAGTGCAGTGCGTCCTGCTCACAGTGTTCTGCTAAACCTACAAATTAGTGGGGTGCGTCCTGCTCACAGTGTTCAGCTAAACCTACAAGTTAGTGGGGTGCGTCCACCTCACAGTGTTCAGCTAAACCTACAAGCTAGTGGGGTGCGTCCTGCTCACAGTGTTCAGCTAGATCCGTTTCTTTTATCTTCTTACTGACAGGCAGGCTTGTCTTGTTACAGTAAATACAGCTAACTGAAAAAAATTGCTGGTGTTCTTTTGATCCTATTAGTACCACAGTCAGGCAGCTAGACTATTTACAGTTAGTGCAGTGCGTCCTGCTCACAGTGTTCTGCTAAACCTACAAGTTAGTGGGGTGCGTCCTGCTCACAGTGTTCAGCTAAACCTACAAGTTAGTGGGGTGCGTCCACCTCACAGTGTTCAGCTAAACCTACAAGCTAGTGGGGTGCGTCCTGCTCACAGTGTTCAGCTAGATCCGTTTCTGTTATCTTCTTACTGACAGGCAGGCTTGTCTTGTTACAGTAAATACAGCTACCTGAAGAAAATTGCTGGTGTTCTTTTGATCCTATTAGTACCACTGTCAGGCAGCTAGACTATTTACAGTTAGTGCAGTGCGTCCTGCTCACAGTGTTCTGCTAAACCTACAAGTTAGTGGGGTGCGTCCTGCTCACAGTGTTCAGCTAAACCTATAAGTTAGTGGGGTGCATCCACCTCACAGTGTTCAGCTAAACCTACAAGCTAGTGGGGTGCGTCCTGCTCACAGTGTTCAGCTAGATCCGTTTCTGTTATCTTCTTACTGACAGGCAGGCTTGTCTTGTTACAGTAAATACAGCTACCTGAAGAAAATTGCTGGTGTTCTTTTGATCCTATTAGTACCACAGTCAGGCAGCTAGACTATTTACAGTTAGTGCAGTGCGTCCTGCTCACAGTGTTCTGCTAAACCTACAAGTTAGTGGGGTGCGTCCTGCTCACAGTGTTCAGCTAAAGCTACCTGTAGAAGGTTGGTGGAGTTCTCATACTACAGGCAGGCAGTTGATTTTGCTAGCTGCAGTATCAGTACATATATATATATATATATATATATATATATATATATATATATATATATATATCCCAGCTTAGTGCAGCTACAGGCCATTAGTATGTCTGGAAGGCCAAGAAGGAGAGGCAGACAGTCACAAGCCAATAAGAGAGGGCAAGCAGGCTCTGTGTCTAGTGCTGGTCGTGGAGACGGTGCATCCTCATCAGCACGTGGCCATGGGACACGCTTGGCCTTTTTTTCGGCAGCTGGCCATGTTGAGCCGCAACATGCGGAAGACTTGGTCGAGTGGATGACCAAGCCGTCCTCATCCTCCTCATCCTCTCTCACCCATGCCCAAAGTACTTTGTCTGGCAAAGCAGCGGCCTCTTCCCTCGGCTCAATGTCATCAGTGACTCCTTCCCTAGCCCCACCATGTCCTCCTGAGGAGTCCCTCGAACTGTTTGACCACAGTGGTGGGTACATGCTCCAGGAGGATGCCCAGCGTTTGGAAGGCTCTGATGATGATACTGAGCTCGATGAAGGCAGTAACATGAGCACGGACAGAGGGGGTGCCCAAGAAGGACAGCAATCTGGCAGTCATGCTCCCCCTGCTGCAGCATACTGCCAGGTTTGCTCCAGTGATGAGGAGGGAGGGGATGATGAGGTCACTGACTCAACGTGGGTGCCTGATAGGAGAGAGGAGGAGAAGGAGAAGGCGGCACATCACCAACGAGGTAGGATGCCCTCCAAGGGCCAGCCTAAGGGCAGCACATTGACTGCATCACACCCCAAAGGTCCACATGCGCAGGGCGCTGCAGTCTCTGCGCGTTATTTAAAAAGTACTTTGGTGTGGGCCTTTTTTGAGACGAGTGCATCAGATCGCACTGCTGCTATTTGCAACATATGTCTCAAGCGTATCTCACGTGGCCAAAACATCTCCCGCTTGGGTACCACATGCTTGACCAGACATATGTTGACCTGCCATGCAGTTCGTTGGCAAGCGTATCTAAAAGACCCACACCAAAAAACAAAGAGGACCACTCCTTGCTCCTCATCAGCTGAGATTTCCAACCCCACTAGACCTTCAGTCCTCTCTGAGACCTGCAGTGAGAGGAATGAAGGTGTAGAATTAGGTGTGTCACAGCCAAGTACTTGTGGGCAATCTGTTTTGGTACACCGACGTCAGATTGTACCAGCAAATTTCCCTGCATGGGTGCCCGAAAGAAGTTTGCTCCCAGCCATCCACATGCCCAGCGGTTGAATGCTAGCTTGGCAAAATTGCTGGCACTTCAACTGCTGCCTTTTCAGTTGGTAGACTCTGCCCCCTTCCGTGAGTTTGTGGAATGTGCGGTTCCTCAGTGGCAGGTACCCAAACGCCACTTTTTCTCACGGAAGGCGATTCCGGCTCTCTACCAGCATGTGGAAGGCAATGTCCATGCCTCACTGGACAGGGCGGTCAGCGGTAAGGTGCATATTACCGCTGACTCATGGTCCAGCAGGCATGGACAGGGACGTTACCTAAGTTTCACGGCGCATTGGGTGACTCTGCTGGCAGCTGGGAAGGATGCAGGACAAGGTGCAGTAGTGTTGGAGGTTGTTCCGCCACCACGCCTCCAAAATGCTAATGATTGTGACACACCTCTCTCCTCCACCCCCTCCTCTTCTTCTTCCTCCATGGCCTCTTCCTCGGAACCAGCGGTGCTCCGTAGTCGTTCAAGGGGCTACGCAAGTACGCAGGCCAAAAGATGCCATGCGGTGCTTGAGCTGGTGTGCTTGGGGGACAGGAGCCACACTGGGGCAGAGGTTCTGTCAGCTCTGCAGGGGCAGGTTCAGAGGTGGTTGACGCCACGCCAACTTAAGGCAGGAATGGTGGTTTGCGACAATGGCACCAACCTCCTCTCTGCCCTCCGACAGGGACAAACGACCCATGTGCCCTGTTTGGCTCACTTCCTTAACTTGGTGGTGCAGTGGTTCTTGGGCAGGTACCCGGGCTTACAGGATGTCCTGAGGCAGGCCAGGAAAGTCTGTGTGCATTTCCGCCGGTCATATAATGCCAGTGCTCGGCTGACGGACCTCCAAAAGGAGTTTAACCTGCCCAAGAACTGCCTAATCCGTGACATGCCCACCAGGTGGAACTCAACGTTGGCCATGCTGCAGCGGCTGCACACGCAGCAGACGGCCATCAATGAGTACCTGTGCGACTATGGCACCAGGACAGGGTCAGGGGAGCTTGGTTTTTTTCCCCACGTCAGTGGGCCATGATCAGGGATGCATGCACTGTCCTGTCACCATTTGAGGAGGCCACGAGGATGGTGAGCAGTGACAGTGCATGCATCAGTGACACTGTCCCCCTTGTCCACCTGTTGGAGCACACGCTGCATGGAATAATGGACAGGGCACTTGAGGCAGAACAGAGGCAGGAAGAGGAGGACTTCCTTAGCTCTCAAGGCCCCCTTTATCCAGACAGTGTTCCTGCGTGCCCGCCAATCACACAGGAAGAGGACGAGGAGGAGGAGGAGGAGGAAGATTGTGTCAGTATGGAGGTGGAGCCTGGCACTCAGCATCAGCAGCAGTCTTTAAGGGATCAGTCCCAAGAAACACATGGACTTGTACGTGGCTGGGAGGAGGTGGCTGCGGACCATGTCGTCCTTAGTGACCCAGAGGACTCCGGACCGAATGCCTCAGCAAACCTACGCTGCATGGCCTCCCTGATCCTGCAAAGCCTGCGTAAGGATCCTCGTATTCGTGGTATCAAGGAGAAGGACCAATACTGGCTGGCAACCCTCCTTGATCCACGTTACAAGGGTAAGGTTGCGGACCTTATATTGCCATCGCAGAGGGAGCAGAGGATGAAACATCTTCGGGAGGCCTTGCAGAAAGGTCTGTGCAATGCGTTCCCAGAGACTGGGAGGTTACAAACTCCTGTTTCTGGACAACGTGTTGCTGAGGCTTCGGTCAGTCAAAGAAGGAGCGGTGGAGAAGGTGGCCGTCTGACCGATGCGTTCAGACAATTTTTTGGTCCGCAGCCCCAAGGTATGATCGGTTCCAGCAACCATCGCCAGCGTCTGTTTTACATGGTGCAGGAATACCTAGGGGCAAGATCAGACTTGGACACCTTTCCCACCGAAAATCCTCTGGGTTACTGGGTCTTGAGGATGGATCACTGGCCAGAGCTTGCACAGTATGCAATTGAGCTACTGGCCTGTCCTGCATCCAGCCTTCTTTCGGAACGCACATTCAGTGCTGCTGGAGGCATGGTAACCGATCACAGGGTGCGTCTGTCCACTGACTCGGTCGATCGACTGACCTTCATAAAAATGAATCAGTCTTGGATCACCACCAGCTACCAAGCACCTGATGCTGATGTAACCGAATAATTTTTTTTGAAATCTCAGATCCCTTCAAAGACTGCCTATGCTGATGCTGAGTGACTATCCCTGAGTAATTCTTCCTCCTCAATTATCACGCTGATAGCTTGTAAGAACATTTTTGGTTCTGGGCGCCACCACCAGTGCCTAAGGCACAATTTTTCAGCCCCTGTTTAACAGGGGCATGTAATTACAATTTTTGATGTAATACTTTGCAGCAGGGCTCGTTCCTGCATTCCAACTAGAGTGTCTGTGAGGGGTTGCAGTGTTGTGGCACCAGCACCAGTGCCTAAGGCCCATTTTTTCTGCCCCTGTTTAACAGGGGCGTGTAATTACAATTTTTGATGCAATACTTTGCAGCAGGGCTCGTTCCTGCGTTCCAACTAGAGTGTCTGTGAGGGGTTGCAGTGTTGTGGCACCAGCACCAGTGCCTAAGGCCCATTTTTTCTGCCCCTGTTTAACAGGGGCGTGTAATTACAATTTTTGATGCAATACTTTGCAGCAGGGCTCGTTCCTGCGTTCCAACTAGAGTGTCTGTGAGGGGTTGCAGTGTTGTGGCACCAGCACCAGTGCCTAAGGCCCATTTTTTCTGCCCCTGTTTAACAGGGGCGTGTAATTACAATTTTTGATGCAATACTTTGCAGCAGGGCTCGTTCCCGCGTTCCAACTAGAGTGTCTGTGAGGGGTTGCAGTGTTGTGGCACCAGCACCAGTGCCTAAGGCCTAATTTTTCAGCTCCTGTTCAACAGGGGCATGTAATTACAATTCTTGATCTAATATTTCACAGCATGGCCCTGTGAGGGCTTACAGTGTTCTGGCCACAAATTTCTGCTAAGTATATAGGGCAGGACCCTGCTTTCAAACAACTAACTTACAAACGACTCCTACTTGCAAACGGAAGGAGACAACAGGAAGTGAGATAAAATCTACCCCTAGGAAGGGAAATTCTCTCCTGTAAGAGTTAATATGGGAAAAACATTTCTCCTTTCCACTGATGCTTTCCAATCCTTGTTCCACAAAAAAACCCAAATTTTTTAAAAAACATTTTTCATTGGGACAAAAAGTGAGGTGAAATCTTCTGAAGAGGAGGAAAGACAGCAAAACAAATGTCACAGGGGTGATAACCCTTCCCTATGTTTTCCAAAAAGTTTAAAAAAGATTTTTTGGCTGGAGCTAAACACGTTAAAAATGTACCCGTTCAAAATTACAAAGAGATTCTACTTAACAACAAACCTACAGTCCCTGTCTTGTTTGTATACTGCTGTTCAGAGTATATAGGGCCTGGTGGCCCCACACCTTTCCTTATTTTAATTTGGGTGCGGGGTTCCCCTTAATATCCATACAAGACCCAAAGGGCCTGGTAATGGACTGGGGGGTACCCATGCCGTTTGTCTCACTGATTTTCATCCATATTGCCAGGACCCGACATTACATTAAACCCGCAAGCAGTTTTAAATGAGATTTTTCCTTTAAAAATGACATTTGGTGCAGGGACTGTTCTAAACACGGGAAACGCGCGTCACTTTACAGGCATACTATAGACACCCCTCAGGTACGATATTCAAAGGAATATTTCACTTTTTTTTTCACTTTAAGCATTATTAAAATCACTGCTCCCGAAAAAACGGCCGTTTTTAAAAGTTTTTTTTGCATTGATACATGTCCCCTGGGGTAGGACCCAGGTCCCCAAACCCTTTTTAGGACAATACCATGCAAATTAGCCTTTAAAATGAGCACTTTTGATTTCCAACGTTCGAGTCCCATAGACGTCAATGGGGTTCTAACGTTCGTGCGAACTTTCGGTCCGTTCGCAGGTTCTGGTGCGAACCGAACCGGGGGTTGTTCGGCTCATCCCTACTCATTAGACGTATGCCTATTTGGGTTCAACTTTTCCAGTAAGCCTTATATATATCGGTGGTGGATTATCTACTGACAAAGTGTTTGCACCAAGTTTTTCAAGTCACCATGTCGTCATATATAGCTGCTTATGGACTTTGATGTTCACTTATAAATGCACATATTTTCTTTTTTGCCTTGCCTTGTCTTGACTGTATGGGGATTTTATCATCTTTCCATTATAGAACATAGATTTACATTCGCTATCAGCACTTGTTTCACTTGCATATGAGGTCATTGTACTGAGTATGTAGTTATATTAGTTTGCTGTCTATTCTACTGACATCACACCAGCACTGCACTTTCTTTTATAAAAAAAAAAAAAGAAGCCATGTTGCAGGATCTGGGACAGGCAGCAATTTTGGTTTTATGGAGAATGGTAGCGGTTCACTATATTTTATTTCTTTTACAGAGTTGTATAATTCAGTCATGTACCAGAGATGATTCTATCCAAGGTACACATTAATTATAATTATCCTTTTTTACAGGCTCCACCCATTCAGTAATTCTGTAGTTATACAGCTATCATGCAATTTAAAATTTGATTCTATAGCAAAAAGAAGCATTCTATCACCATTTTTATACAGGCTACAAGCTACAGATCTACTTGGTTCAGCAATCAGGAGACTACCTTTACTAAGCATTATTCTGTGAAATGTATAGAGTCTTGAGACTCCCCTTTGCAGTCTATGCACACCCATCCTTTTAATGCTAGTTTCAGCCATAGCTGTTCTAAGCTATCAAACAAAGGCAACAGAATGGAGAAATAAGCTAAAACGAATCTATAACTAAAAAAATTGCAATGGTTGTTTTTTAGTACCTGATGGTTAGAATGACCCTGATGTTACTCACTTACGTTTAGAATTTAATATATTCATTTACTCAGATTGATAAATGAAAATAACTTTCAGCACGTAGAGATATTCTATTTCATTTCATATTTGTTGCATACCTGAAAAGAATAATAAAAGGGTCTCTAGACATATTGCAAGCGTGCTTGATAAACTTGCAACAACAATCCGCATGGACGATTCAGACCCTGAAAAACATTCCTGTTTTCACAACTCAGCATATCATACCAGCAATATACGTGCATCTACTTACAGTGGGGCAAAAAAGTATTTAGTCAGCCACCAATTGTGCAATTACTCCCACTTAAAAATATGAGAGAGGCCTGTAATTGTCATCATAGGTATATCTCAACTATGAGAGACAAAATGTGGAAACAAATCCAGACAATCACATTGTCTGATTTTTGAAAGAATTTATTTGCAAATTATGGTGGAAAATAAGTATTTGGTCACCTACAAACAAGCAATATTTCTGGCTCTCACAGACCTGTAGCTTCTTCTTTAAGAGGCTCCTCTGTCCTCCACTCATTACCTGTATTAATGGCACCTGTTTGAACTTGTTATCAGTATAAAAGACACCTGTCCGCAACCTCAGTTACACTCCAAACTCCACTATGGTGAAGTCCAAAGAGCTGTTGAAGGACACCAGAAACAAAATTGTAGACCTGCACCATGCTGGGAAGACTGAATTTGCAATAGGCAAGCAGCTTGGTGTGAAGAAATCAACTGTGGGAGCAATAATTAGAAAATGGAAGACATACAAGACCACTGATAATCTCCCTCGACCTGGGGCTACACATAAGATCTCACACCGTGGGGTCAAAATGATCACAAAAACAGTGAGCAAAAATCCCAGAACCACACAAAGGGACCTAGTGAATGACCTGCAGAGAGCTGGGACCAACGTAACAAAGGCTACCATCAGTAACACACTACGCCGCCAGGGACTCAGATCCTGCAGTGCCAGACGTGTCCCCCTGCTTAAGCCAGGACATGTCTGAGGTTTGCTAGAGAGTAGGGATGAGTCGAACACCCCCCGGTTCGGTTCGCACCAGAACCCGCGAACTTACCGAAAGTTCGCACGAACGTTAGAACCCCATTGACGTCTATGGGACTCGAACGTTCGAAATCAAAAGTGCTCATTTTAAAGGCTAATTTGCATGGTATTGTCCTAAAAAGGGTGTGGGGACCCGGGTCCTACCCCAGGGGACATGTATCAATGCAAAAAAAACTTTTAAAAACGGCCGTTTTTTCGGGAGCAGTGATTTTAATGATGCTTAAAGTAAAAAAAAAAAAAGTGAAATATTCCTTTAAATATCGTACCTGGGGGGTGTCTATAGTATGCCTGTAAAGTGACGCGTGTTTCCCATGTTTAGAACAGTCCCTGCACCAAATGTCATTTTTAAAGGAAAAAATCTCATTTAAAACTGCTTGCGGGTTTAATGTCATGTCGGGTCATGGCAATATGGATGAAAATCAGTGAGACAAACGGCATGGGTACCCCCCAGTCCATTACCAGGCCCTTTGGGTCTTGTATGGATATAAAGGGGAACCACGCACCCAAATTAAAATAAGGAAAGGTGTGGGGCCACCAGGCCCTATATACTCTGAACAGCAGTATACAGGCGGTGCAAACAAGACAGGGACTGTAGGTTTGTTGTTAAGTAGAATCTGTTTGTAATTTTGAACGGGTACATTTTTAACGTGTTTAGCTCCAGCCAAAAAATCTTTTTTAAGCTTTTTGGAAAACATAGGGAAGGGTTATCACCCCTGTGACATTTGTTTTGCTGTCTTTCCTCCTCTTCAGAAGATTTCACCTCACTTTTTTGTCCCAATGAAAAATGTTTTTTGAAAATTTGGGTTTTTTTGTGGAACAAGGATTGGAAAGCATCAGTGGAAAGGAGAAATTGTTTTCCCATATTAACTCTTACAGGAGAGAATTTCCCTTCCTAGGGGTAGATTTCATCTCACTTCCTGTTGTCTCCTTCTGTTTGCAAGTAGGAGTCGTTTGTAAGTTAGATGTTTGAAAGTAGGGTCCTGCCCTATATACTCAGCAGAAATTTGGGCCTTAGGTGTTGCTGTGGCCACAACACTGTAAGCCCTCACAGGGCCCTGCTGTGAAATATTAGATCAAGAATTGTAATTACATGCCCCTGTTGAACAGGAGCTGAAAAATTAGGCCTTAGGCACTGGTGCTGGTGCCACAACACTGCAACCCCTCACAGACACTCTAGTTGGAACGCAGGAACGAGCCCTGCTGCAAAGTATTGCTTCAAAAATTGTAATTACACGCCCCTGTTAGACAGGAGCAGAAAATTGGGCCTTAGGCACTGGTGCTGGTGCCATAACACTGCAACCCCTCACAGACACTCTAGTTGGAACGCAGGAACGAGCCCTGCTGCAAAGTATTGCATCAAAAATTTTAATTACACGCCCCT
Source organism: Lithobates clamitans (assembly GCA_037952925.1). NCBI lineage: Eukaryota > Metazoa > Chordata > Amphibia > Anura > Ranidae > Lithobates > Lithobates clamitans. Next base: position 4,546,604 of record JBBGZY010000353.1, read on the forward strand.
GTTAGACAGGGGCAGAAAAATTGGGCCTTAGGCACTGGTGCTGGTGCCACAACACTGCAACCCCTCACAGACACTCTAGTTGGAATGCAGGAACGAGCCCTGCTGCAAAGTATTACATCAAAAATTGTAATTACACGCCCCTGTTAAACAGGGGCTGAAAAATTGTGCCTTAGGCACTGGTGGTGGCGCCCAGAACCAAAAATGTTCTTACAAGCTATCAGCGTGATGATTGAGGAGGAAGAGGATAATTACTCAGGGATAGTCACTCAGCATCAGCATAGGCAGTCTTTGAAGGGATCTGAGATTTCAAAAAAAATTATTCGGTTACATCAGCATCAGGTGCTTGGTAGCTGGTGGTGATCCAAGACTGATTCATTTTTATGAAGGTCAGCCGATCGACCGAGTCGGTGGACAGACGCACCCTGTGATCGGTTACCACGCCTCCAGCAGCACTGAATGTGCGTTCCGAAAGAACGCTGGATGCAGGACAGGCCAGTAGCTCAATTGCATACTGTGCAAGCTCTGGCCAGTGATCCATCCTCAAGACCCAGTAACCCAGAGGATTTTCGGTGGGAAAGGTGTCCAAGTCTGATCTTGCCCCTAGGTATTCCTGCACCATGTAAAACAGACGCTGGCGATGGTTGCTGGAACCGATCATACCTTGGGGCTGCGGACCAAAAAATTGTCTGAACGCATCGGTCAGACGGCCACCTTCTCCACCGCTCCTTCTTTGACTGACCGAAGCCTCAGCAACACGTTGTCCAGAAACAGGAGTTTGTAACCTCCCAGTCTCTGGGAACGCGTTGCACAGACCTTTCTGCAAGGCCTCCCGAAGATGTTTCATCCTCTGCTCCCTCTGCGATGGCAAGATAAGGTCCGCAACCTTACCCTTGTAACGTGGATCAAGGAGGGTTGCCAGCCAGTATTGGTCCTTCTCCTTGATACCACGAATACGAGGATCCTTACGCAGGCTTTGCAGGATCAGGGAGGCCATGCAGCGTAGGTTTGCTGAGGCATTCGGTCCGGAGTCCTCTGGGTCACTAAGGACAACAACGTCCGCAGCCACCTCCTCCCAGCCACGTACAAGTCCATGTGTTCCTTGGGACTGATCCCTTAAAGACTGCTGCTGATGCTGAGTGCCAGGCTCCACCTCCATACTGACACAATCTTCCTCCTCCTCCTCCTCCTCCTCCTCCTCTTCCTGTGTGATCGGCGGGCACGCAGGAACACTGTCTGGATAAAGGGGGCCTTGAGAGCTAAGGAATTCCTCCTCTTACTGCCTCTGTTCTGCCTCAAGTGCCCTGTCCATTATTCCACGCAGCGTGTGCTCCAACAGGTGGACAAGGGGGACAGTGTCACTGATGCATGCACTGTCAGTGCTCACCATCCTCGTGGCCTCCTCGAATGGTGACAGGACAGTGCATGCATCCCTGATCATGGCCCACTGGCGTGGGGAAAAAAAACCAAGCTCCCCTGACCCTGTCCTGGTGCCATAGTCGCACAGGTACTCGTTGATGGCCCTCTGCTGCGTGTGCAGCCGCTGCAGCATGGCCAACGTTGAGTTCCACCTGGTGGGCATGTCACAGATTAGGCAGTTCTTGGGCAGGTTAAACTCCTTTTGGAGGTCTGTCAGCCGAGCACTGGCATTATATGACCGGCGGAAATGCACACAGACTTTCCTGGCCTGCCTCAGGACATCCTGTAAGCCCGGGTACCTGCCCAAGAACCGCTGCACCACCAAGTTAAGGACGTGAGCCAAACAGGGCACATGGGTCATTTGTCCCTGTCGGAGGGCAGAGAGGAGGTTGGTGCCATTGTCGCAAACCACCATTCCTGCCTTAAGTTGGCGTGGCGTGAACCTGCCCCTGCAGAGCTGACGGAACCTCTGCCCCAGTGTGGCTCCTGTCCCCCAAGCACACCAGCTCAAGCACCGCATGGCATCTTTTGGCCTGCGTACTTGCGTAGCCCCTTGAACGCCTACGGAGCACCGCTGGTTCCGAGGAAGAGGCCATGGAGGAAGAAGAAGAGGAGGGGGTGGAGGAGAGAGGTGTGTCACAATCAGCATTTTGGAGGCGTGGTGGTGGAACAACCTCCAACACTACTGCACCTTGTCCTGCATCCTTCCCAGCTGCCAGCAGAGTCACCCAATGCGCCGTGAAACTTAGGTAACGTCCCTGTCCATGCCTGCTGGACCATGAGTCAGCGGTAATATGCACCTTACCGCTGACCGCCCTGTCCAGCGAGGCATGGACATTGCCTTCCACATGCCGGTAGAGAGCCGGAATCGCCTTCCGTGAGAAAAAGTGGCGTTTGGGTACCTGCCACTGAGGAACCGCACATTCCACAAACTCACAGAAGGGGGCAGAGTCTACCAACTGAAAAGGCAGCAGTTGAAGTGCTAGCAATTTTGCCAAGCTAGCATTCAACCGCTGGGCATGTGGATGGTTGGGAGCAAACTTCTTTCGGCGGTGCAGCAGCTGGGGCAGGGAAATTTGCCTGGTACAATCTGACGTCGGTGTACCAAAAGCAGATTGCCCACAAGTACTTGGCTGTGACACACCTAATTCTACACCTTCATTCCTCTCACTGCAGGTCTCAGAGAGGACTGAAGGTCTAGTGGGGTTGGAAATCTCAGCTGATGAGGAGCAAGGAGAGATCCTCTTTGTTCTTTGGTGTGGGTCTTTTAGATACGCTTGCCAACGAACTGCATTGCAGGTCAACATATGTCTGGTCAAGCATGTGGTACCCAAGCGGGAGATGTTTTGGCCACGCGAGATACGCTTGAGACATATGTTGCAAATAGCAGCGGTGCGATCTGATGCACTCGTCTCAAAAAAGGCCCACACCAAAGAACTTTTTGAATAACGCGCAGAGACTGCAGCGCCCTGCACATGTGGAGCTTTGGGGTGTGATGCAGTCAATGTGCTGCCCTTAGGCTGGCCCCTGGAGGGCATCCTGCCTCGTTGGTGATGTGCCGCCTCCTCCTCCTCCTCCTCCTCCTCCTCCTCTCTCCTATCAGGCACCCACGTTGAGTCAGTGACCTCATCATCCCCTCCCTCCTCATCACTGGAGCAAACCTGGCAGTATGCTGCAGCAGGGGGAGCATGACTGCCAGATTGCTGTCCTTCTTGGGCACCCCCTCTGTCCGTGCTCATGTTACTGCCTTCATCGAGCTCAGTATCATCATCAGAGCCTTCCAAACGCTGGGCATCCTCCTGGAGCATGTACCCAACACTGTGGTCAAACAGTTCGAGGGAATCCTCATGAGGACATGGTGGAGCTAGGGAAGGAGTCACTGATGACATTGAGCTGAGGTAAGACGCCGCTGCTTTGCCAGACAAAGCACCCTGGGCATGGGTGAGAGAGGATGAGGAGGATGAGGACGGCTTGGTCATCCACTCGACCAAGTCTTCCGCATGTTGTGGCTCAACACGGCCAGCTGCCGAAAAAAAGGCCAAGCGTGTCCCATGGCCACATGCTGATGAGGATGCACCGTCTCCACGACCAGCACTAGACACAGAGCCTGCTTGCCCTCTCTTATTGGCTTGTGACTGTCTGCCTCTCCTTCTTGGCCTTCCAGACATACTAATGGCCTGTAGCTGCACTAAGCTGGGATAGAACACCTGTAATTTTCTTCAGGCAGCTTTATATACTGTAACCAGACAAGCCTGCCTGTCAGTAGGAAGATAACAGGAACGGATCTAACTGAACACTGTGAGCAGGACGCACTGTACTAAATGTAAATAGTCTAGCTGCCTGACCGTGGTACTAATAGGATCAAATAGAACACCTGTAATTTTCTTCAGGTAGCTTTATATACTGTAACCAGACAAGCCGGCCTGTCAGTAGGAAGATAACAGGAACGGATCTAGCTGAACACTGTGAGCAGGACGCACTGTACTAAATGTAAATAGTCTAGCTGCCTGACCGTGGTACTAATAGGATCAAATAGAACACCTGTAATTTTCTTCAGGTAGCTTTATATACTGTAACCAGACAAGCCTGCCTGTCAGTAGGAAGATAACAGGAACGGATCTAGCTGAACACTGTGAGCAGGACACACTGTACTAAATGTAAATAGTCTAGCTGCCTGACCGTGGTACTAATAGGATCAAATAGAACACCTGTAATTTTCTTCAGGTAGCTTCATATACTGTAACCAGACAAGCCTGCCTGTCAGTAGGAAGATAACGGGAACGGATCTAGCTGAACACTGTGAGCAGGACGCGCTGCACTAAATGTAAATAGCAGGAACGGATCTAGCTGAACACTGTGAGCAGGACGCACTGCACTAAATGTAAATGGCAGGAACGGATCTAGCTGAACACTGTGAGCAGGACGCACTGCACTAAATGTAAATAGCAGGAACGGATCTAGCTGAACACTGTGAGCAGGACGCACTGCACTAAATGTAAATAGTCTAGAAGATAACAGGAACGGATCTAGCTGAACACTGTGAGCAGGACGCACTGCACTAAATGTAAATAGCAGGAACGGATCTAGCTGAACACTGTGAGCAGGACGCACTGCACTAAATGTAAATAACAGGAACGGATCTAGCTGAACACTGTGAGCAGGACGCACTGCACTAAATGTAAATAGCAGGAACGGATCTAGCTGAACACTGTGAGCAGGACGCACTGCACTAAATGTAAATGGCAGGAACGGATCTAGCTGAACACTGTGAGCAGGACGCACTGCACTAAATGTAAATAGCAGGAACGGATCTAGCTGAACACTGTGAGCAGGACGCACTGCACTAAATGTAAATAGTCTAGAAGATAACAGGAACGGATCTAGCTGAACACTGTGAGCAGGACGCACTGCACTAAATGTAAATAGCAGGAACGGATCTAGCTGAACACTGTGAGCAGGACGCACTGCACTAAATGTAAATAACAGGAACGGATCTAGCTGAACACTGTGAGCAGGACGCACTGCACTAAATGTAAATGGCAGGAACGGATCTAGCTGAACACTGTGAGCAGGACGCACTGCACTAAATGTAAATGGCAGGAACGGATCTAGCTGAACACTGTGAGCAGGACGCACTGCACTAAATGTAAATAGCAGGAACGGATCTAGCTGAACACTGTGAGCAGGACGCACTGCACTAAATGTAAATGGCAGGAACGGATCTAGCTGAACACTGTGAGCAGGACGCACTGCACTAAATGTAAATAGCAGGAACGGATCTAGCTGAACACTGTGAGCAGGACGCACTGCACTAAATATAAATAACAGGAACGGATCTAGCTGAACACTGTGAGCAGGACGCACTGCACTAAATGTAAATAGCAGGAACGGATCTAGCTGAACACTGTGAGCAGGACGCACTGCACTAAATGTAAATGGCAGGAACGGATCTAGCTGAACACTGTGAGCAGGACGCACTGCACTAAATGTAAATAGCAGGAACGGATCTAGCTGAACACTGTGAGCAGGACGCACTGCACTAAATGTAAATGGCAGGAACGGATCTAGCTGAACACTGTGAGCAGGACGCACTGCACTAAATGTAAATAGCAGGAACGGATCTAGCTGAACACTGTGAGCAGGACGCACTGCACTAAATGTAAATAACAGGAACGGATCTAGCTGAACACTGTGAGCAGGACGCACTGCACTAAATGTAAATAGCAGGAACGGATCTAGCTGAACACTGTGAGCAGGACGCACTGCACTAAATGTAAATGGCAGGAACGGATCTAGCTGAACACTGTGAGCAGGACGCACTGCACTAAATGTAAATAGCAGGAACGGATCTAGCTGAACACTGTGAGCAGGACGCACTGCACTAAATGTAAATAGTCTAGAAGATAACAGGAACGGATCTAGCTGAACACTGTGAGCAGGACGCACTGCACTAAATGTAAATAGCAGGAACGGATCTAGCTGAACACTGTGAGCAGGACGCACTGCACTAAATGTAAATAACAGGAACGGATCTAGCTGAACACTGTGAGCAGGACGCACTGCACTAAATGTAAATAGCAGGAACGGATCTAGCTGAACACTGTAAGCAGGACGCACTGCACTAAATGTAAACAGTCTAGAAGATAACAGGAACGGATCTAGCTGAACACTGTGAGCAGGACGCACTGCACTAAATGTAAATAGCAGGAACGGATCTAGCTGAACACTGTGAGCAGGACGCACTGCACTAAATGTAAATAGCAGGAACGGATCTAGCTGAACACTGTGAGCAGGACGCACTGCACTAAATGTAAATAGCAGGAACGGATCTAGCTGAACACTGTGAGCAGGACGCACTGCACTAAATGTAAATAACAGGAACGGATCTAGCTGAACACTGTGAGCAGGACGCACTGCACTAAATGTAAATAGTCTAGATAGAAGATAACAGGAACGGATCTAGCTAAACTGAATACAGTGTATATATATATATGCAACACCTGGGATGCATATATATACACAATACACTGTAAGTGCAGCTAACTGACTGACTGTTCTGCCTAATCTATCTAACTCAAATCAAATGACACTGTCTCTCTCTCTCTCTATCTCTTAGCACACCGGAACACACACTACACAGGGCCGCCGTGCAGGCGGCCTTATATAGTGTGGGGCGTGTACTAAATCCCCTGAGCCATAATTGGCCAAAGCCACCCTGGCTTTGGCCAATTACAGCTCTCTCTACTGACGGCGCTGTGATTGGCCAAGCATGCGGGTCATAGTGCATGCTTGGCCAATCATCAGCCAGCAATGCACTGCGATGCCGCAGTGAATTATGGGCCGTGACGCGCCACACGAATTTGGCGCGAACGGCCCATATCGTTCGCAATTCGGCGAACGGGCGAACAGCCGATGTTCGAGTCGAACATGGGTTCGACTCGAACACGAAGCTCATCCCTACTAGAGAGCATTTGGATGATCCAGAAGAGGATTGGGAGAATGTCATATGGTCAGATGAAACCAAAGTAGAACTGTTTGGTAGAAACACACCTCGTCGTGTTTGGAGGAGAGAGAATGCTGAGTTGCAACCAAGAACACCATACCTACTGTGAAGCATGGGGGTGGCAACATCATGCTTTGGGGCTTTTTCTCTGCAAAGGGAACAGGACGACTGATCCGTGTACATGAAAGAATGAATGGGGCCATGTATCATGAGATGTTGAGTGCAAACCTTCTCCCATCAGCAAGGGCATTAAAGATGAAATGTGACTGGGTCTTTCAGCATGACAATGATCCCAAACACACCTCCAGGGCAACAAAGGAGTGGCTTCATAAGAAGCATTTCACGGTCCTGGAGTGACCTAGCCAGTTTCCAGATCTCAACCCCATAGAAAACCTTTGGAGGGAGTTGTAAGTCCGTGTTGCCCAGCGACAGCCCCAAAACATCACTGCTCTAGAGGAGATCTGCATGGAGTAATGGGCCAACATACCAGCAACAGTGTGTGACAACCTTGTGAAGACTTACAGAAAACGTTTGACCTCTGTCATTGCCAACAAAGGATATATAACAAAGTATTGAGATGGACTTTTGATATTGACCAAATACTTATTTTCCACCATAATTTGCAAATAAATTCTTTCAAAAATCAGACAATGTGATTGTCTGGATTTGTTTCCACATTTTGTCTCTCATAGTTGAGGTATACCTATGATGACAATTACAGGCCTCTCTCATCTTTTTAAGTGGGATAACTTGCAAAATTGGTGGCTGACTAAATACTTTTTTGCCCCACTGTATGTGTAATACCATTATTTTACCTTTTTCTATCTTTGTCAGTGAAAAGATAAATGAGAGAAAAAAACTGTGAAATAAAGTAATTGTGACTGCAAGTAATAATGTAACAGAAAGACAGCTAAAACCTTTTCCCTACAGAACTTTAGAACTTAGGGCCTATTCAAATTTCTACAGGCCCTTGTGGAACACTGCAAAACAAAAGGAGAGAAAGGAAGCTCATAGATCTGGCAGAATAAACCACTTTTTTACAGTAATAGAGGATAAAATTTTCATTCACATTTTGGATAGAGCAATAGTGCCTTGTACAAATATAAATAATATTTGGGAGGACCCGGGTGAACGTTACGGCCAAGACCGGAAGTCCCTGATACAAGAGAAAGCTGTTGACTGCGTTTTATCCTATTAAAATATTACACATGGAGACCTATTTTTTTTTACATGTGAGCCTTGTTGGTGAAAAGTGGAGGAGGTGGAGGAGATAGCTATGTTTTAATGGAAATACCTGCCTGTATCTGTGAACATCGCTGCCCTATCTAGTAGAGGACTACAAGGAGAGAGACTATTCTTGTGAATTTATATGAGAGATTCATCATTGGTGCGACTAGACCCGTAGGGGTTTTCCTTTGAGGTGAGAGGCTGGGGCACACTGCACACACGGACGGTGAAGCACTATTGAGGAAATTGATATATGGGTCTGTACTACGATTGCTGACACTTTTTGTGTCAACAAGTATTTCTGTGCTCTAAAGATTGATTGCACCAAGCACTTTATGGACTTTTGTCACAAGTTATTATTGCACTTTAAGTTATATTATATATTGATTAATATTGCATTACTATATTTGATTATATTAATTGCACTGTGAAAGGTTTTACATCCATTTCTGGATTGAGGATTATTTGCACATAGCACTTTATTTGCCATTGATGAATTAGTTATTTGATTATCATTACACATGATTTAATTTATTCTAGCATTATTGTTTTGTTCACTGAGAAAGCACCACGTTTATTGATTTTTATTTATCACTGTGTGGGAACATATTTCATGTTGGCAGCTACTCACTATTAATTAGGTATTGGTTTGCACATTAGTATATTCTTATATCATACAGTGCCTTGTACAAAGCTTCATGAGGATGGAGAACTGTCACTGGGGCCAGCAGTGTAGTGATGTCCATCTCTTATCTCTAGATCAGGAGCTGTCAGGTGAGACAAGGTCAGACAATAGTGATGGACCGAACACCCCTCAGTTTAGTTTGCACCAGAACTCACGAAAATGTAAAAAGTTTGGACCCAAAATGCAAACTCTAGGGTACAGGGGCCCAGGTACTGCCCTGGGGGACATGTATCAATGCATTGATTTTAATTATGCGTAAAGTGAAAAAAAAATACACATTTAAATTGATTTTCCCAGCTGCAAGCCATTGCCGGCAATACAAAAATGTTAAAAAAAATGGCATGAGGGTCCCCCATAATCCATACCAGACCCTTTGGATTTGGTATAGATTTTGAGGGGAACTCCATGCTACAATTTAAAAAAAACGGTGTGGGGTCGACCCCAAAATCCATACTAGACCCTTATTTGAGCATGCAGCCCAGCAGGTCAGGATGCATGAGTGCCCCCCTCATGAACCATACCAGACCACATTCCCTCAACATGGCTCTGCCCCCCCACCTCAAAGCACCTTGTCCCCATGTTGACAAGGGCCTCTTCCCAACAACCCTGGGCTGTGGTTGTGGGAGTCTGCAAGCAGGGGGATTATGGGGATCTTGAGGCCCACTTTAACAAGGGGGCCCCCAGATCCCAGCCATCCCCCTATGTGAATGAATATGGGGTACATAGTACCCCTACTCACTCACTAAAAAATTTTTAAAAAGAATTTAAAACACACAATTCCTTTATTAAAAATAAAAAAAACAATGTCCCCTGATGTAGATTCATCATCAATCATGACCCACCACTCCCGAAAAAAGAAAAAGCTCCGCCCATGACGAAGGCTAACCGCCTTCTGCCTGTTTTGCCATCTGATAGTTCTTGAATAGGTAAGAGGCGGAGCCACCTGGCAACGTGATCACATGGGGTGGTGCCACCAGATGAGGTCGCCAGATGGCCCCGCCCCTTACCTATTTAAGAACTATAAAACAGCGGAGCAGGCAGTCAGAGATGTTTTTTTCCCTTTTTTCGGGTCCAGTGGTTCAGCGTGCTTTGTGATTGATGATGGGTCTACTTTGGGGGACATTGTTTTTTTATTCCGAATAAAGGATTTGGCGAAACTGTGTGTGTGTTTTTATTCTTTTTGACACTTTTTTTGGTGAATGAGTAGGGGTATAATTCACCTCATGCTCATTTACATGGTGGGGGTCTGGGATCTGGGGAACCCCATGTTAAAGGTGGCTTCCAGATTCCGATAAGCCCTCTGCCCGGATACCCCCACAACCACAGCCCAGGAGCCCTTGTTTCCATCAACATGGGGACAAGGTGCTTTGGGCGAGGGGGCAGAGCCCCCCGTCCCAAAAAACCCCAATGTTGAGGGCACATGTCCTGGTATGGTTCAGGAGGGGGGTGCATGCTCGTCACCCCCCTTTCCTGGCCTGCGAGGCTTCATGCTCAGATAAGGGTCTGGTATGGACCTTGGGGGGACCCCACCCAATTTTTTACAATATGTTGCCATGAGGGTTTCCCTTACAATCCATACCAGACCTAAGGATCTGATATAGATATTGGGTGGGGGACCCTATGCCGTGTTATTTAAAATTGTCTACTGCCGGCTAATACTGGAACATGGTTATATATGAGGTAAATTTCTCTCTTAGATAGTGGTCATCATGGGAACATATGTTCTTGTTGAAAGAGCTCCCCTTACGTCCAGTTCTGTTGATAACTATAAACATTTTGAATTTTCTATTACTTTCTGACACTTGAGTAGCATGAATCTTCTTGGCAAAAACATTGATAGCAATAAAAATCTGACCTAAATTCCTAGCCCTTACCTGCTTTATCCCAAGCTAAAAAAAAAGTTCACTAATGTGTAAACTAATGTTTTACGTGATTTTAAAAAGTTTAATTTTCAGTGAGCGCTTTCAAACTCACCTTCCAACTTTCATTTATTGGACACCTGGCACTCCTTTCTACCTACCTTTCCAATTTATTAAAAAAGCCCAAAATGCTTTATAGACTGAGTGTCTTGGATGTAACATACATATATTATTTGAACAAAAATGATGCATATTATGTTTATAATACATTAAAAATAAATCACAAGTACAGTTATAATTGAATCTGTATTTTTTAAGTAAACATTTGATACAGGACATTCTGAGTTGTATCCATAATACATAATTTTAAATCTAGATATTTGTTTTCACTTTGATCAAGTGTTCCATGTTCACAAACCTGGGGCAGCAAAAGCCATACTATGCCTTAAATGGCTAAGGTGAATCATGAATGTGCAACAAATCTGTACCCATATTTACAATGGGACCTTACCAGTGATTTTTACTTGGGTGAGAATAATATTGCACAACATCTGTTTATCTCCTTTTTATTAATCCTAAGATTCTGTTTGCTGTTATAGCTGCTGATTGGAAGTGAGAATTCCCTTACTTTTTAAACATCTATTTCAAGTCATTTTCTAAAACTATTTTCTCAATGTGCATTTCATTTAGTGTATAGAGGGCAAAGCTAATAACACATTCATGTATGTCAATATGCCAGAGAACACTAGAGAAGAGGAACCAAAAGCTTAAGATGTCATGTGTGCCTTGCTGTATTATGCTGGTTATTCACTAGGCAATGAACAATACTAGGGATATTCTGGAATAGCAGTTAAGCCCTAGGATATGTTTTTTTTTTAACAACATCCATGCTATGTCTTATGGAAATGATTCAGTCTGAGAAGAAAATGAGATAGCAAACATAAAGTGTATCACTAGTCAAAATCTTTTTTCTCAGTTATAGATTGTGTAGAGGAGAATTAGAATCTCTGTCAGGCTTCTAAATACTCTGGAGTTCTGATTTAATTTTACTCAGGTAAAACTGGAAAAATTATTTCAAGTACTTTTATTCAAGCAGTATTGGCTACATCCCCCCCCCCCCCTAATATTATATATGGTACACTTTTAGAAATCTTCTGGTAAGACACTAAAGATTTTAGTTGAAGATTCTTGCCTTTGATTAGTACTACATAATTGCATTGCCTACCTGTGCTTTTACATTGCATTTTTCATTGCATGCTTCCTTAATCTCCTGATTTACAAAGTATAAAAGCTAACACCTTGCTTTTTCGTTTTTACTTTACTTCATCTATATTCCAAAATGTAAACAAAAAAAATGTTGTCTTTGTTTAGTGGTACACATTCCCAGTATACAAGGTTAAGTGCTTCTTTTAATTTATTCAACTTTTCTTTTCTAAAATGTATAGTTTTTGTAGCCTTTTTTCTATACTTTATTAAATACGAGCTCAAATATTACCACATTGTGATCACTACTGCTCAAATATTCACAACTTTAAGTTACTATTTGTGTAATATAAATGTCTAGTAATGTAGTAAAAAAAACAACTGCCTTCATTAGGTCATTTAACCTCATACCTTAATTTTCCATTTTGTAGTGCATAGACATAACCACTAATTCTTGCCTATCCTATGCATCCTACTATGTATTAAATACTGATGAAGGAAATAAACTTCCTTGTTTTACTGTAGAATTGCACCAGTGCTTCCTAATAATGTATATACAAAAGTAATCCTGCGCTGCTCATAAGAAGGGAAAAAGCGGCTAACACAACCAACAAAGTATAAGTATAGGAAACAACAAAACAGTGTAGCGCTAAAAACCTAATCACACATAGGTGGGTAGGTATATAATGGAAAGGATCACCTATCAAGAGACCCTAGTTGGGCGTATGCCCCGCTAGGTCCACCACATCTGGTAAGCCTCCATCTCCCTCGGTGGTAGCAAGCTTGTTTCCTTTTTTTGGGATATTGGATCTACACATATTGTTCACCTCTAGGACTGAAACACTGTTGTTTATTGTTATATCCTAAACATATATAGCCGGTTTTTTCAGCCTTGAATGGGTCTCTTGATAGGTGATCCTTTCCATTATATACCTACCCACCTATGTGTGATTAGGTTTTTAGCGCTACACTGTTTTGTTGCTTCCTAATAATGCTCAGTGTATAGAGAAGAGCCCAGAGTCATTGTCCTCAACCAACTGTTCAAGGAACATGATGATTCACATCTCTTTCTAGCTAGTCACAGTACAGGTATGTCCTTTCCATTTTGCACTATACAGTTTTCCTAGATAGAAGTTATTCTTCTAGATCGGGTCTCCAAACTTTCTCAACAAAGGGCCAGTTTACCATCCTTCAGACTTTAGGGGGCCAGACTGCAGCCAGTGGGAGTAAAAATTTCCCTGGAGTCAGTGAGAGTAAACAGTGCATCTTTAGCATTAGGGGGAGGAATAGCGCACCATCGTTGGTGTCAGTGAAAGGAATAGTGTCCTGTTGATGTCAGTAACAGGAATTATGCCACATTGTTGGTGTCAGTGGGAGGAATCGTGTCTTGCATCAGTGGGAGGTTAAAGTGCCCCAAGGGCTGGGTAAGGCAAGTTAAGGGCTGCATATTGGCACCCGGGCCATAGTTTGAAGACCACTGCTCTAGATGTTAGCTGTTACTGGTGCCATTACGTACCATAGCCGTTGGGCAAAGCCCAGCTTAACCAAGGAATCTGTTTATCGAAAATCAAAGTACACCAGACCTCAAACTGTTCAAAAGGTATAATTTTAAAGAAAAATCTATCAAATATTTAACAATATTAAACATCTTTTCAAACACTAATATCTGCAATATTACACTATAAATAAATATATTAACAGCATTACTTAATATTGCTATTGATTTGCTTGTAAAAAGGATTATTCTAGCCAAGTTTCTTTGAGTTTAATATTTATTAATTTCAGGGTTCACTTATTCACGTTTGAAAGCTTTACCAGAGTTCTAACCTTGTATGTGAAATAAAGGTTGATATTTATCTTGACGTGTGCATGGAACCCTTTACGCATGGAAAGTTCTGTGTGATGCAAAATTTAACTGCATCTTAATATCAAAGAGGGATGGGGTAGCGTCGGCAGCAGAAGATTAACAATGGTTCAGCAGGTTTTTAGTGCTGCATAGCAATTTTATTTACTTTGGATAACAGGTTATTTTGATGTTATATGACTCACCTTGCCTGGAGCAAAATATCAGTAGGATGCATTTTTATTGCCTCAAACATATCAATTGAAGAGCTGTGGGAGAATATTAAATGGTAAATTTTATTCACATTTCAAATTTATGTTATTCTAATAACATGCCAAGATGTCTATACACCTGAAATGGGCTTAAGAAGCCAATTAAAGAGCTTCAATAGCATGTCAAGTCTTGTTTACATGCAGTACACTTTAGTGGGGTTGATAAATGGTAAAAAGTGACATATGACCTGATCTGAACTTGTTTTGGAATTCATTCTTATCTACATTTGCATTTAGCAAGCTTCATAAAACGTGATGTTTCCTTGTTTCAGGGACAACTAGAAGTGCATTGTTATAGATAGTGATGGGTGAATTTCCCTGGGTATTGACTAGGGTTTGGCAAATTTTACTCAAGATTTGGCGAATCCAAACTAGTAAGCGAATCCCACTGAAGTCTGGGGTGAGGGCTTGTAGCTAAATTCTAGCCATTTTTTTTTTTGCAAAATCTTTTTTATTAAATTTTTCATTAGCATACAAAATTAGCCCACGCAGGGGCCAAACCTTGCCCACGCAGGGGCAGTTCTTCTGATGTGGCAACATACCGCAATAGGGCACAACATACAAAATAAACAAACTTATACTATAACCCCAATGTGGGGAGAGGTTCAGTTCAGGAAAATCTGTGCTCAAATTAGTACCAACAGGATAATGCAACATGAGAGTAGTTGGGTCAATATACTAACAGACTAGAGATATAGTGTTAATCTAGGAATTGGTTACTGCATCAGTTGCTGTGGTAATATCATCTAGCCGACAGGTCCATACCTTTTTTAATTTTTGTGGACAACCCCTACCCGAGTAGGTGGCTTTATACAGGGGTAAACTGGCATTCACTAGACTTTTCCAGAATCTGACAGAGGGGGGAGACGATTGTTTCCAGTTCATCGTAATGGCCTTAATAGCATAGTACAATAGCAGGGATATGAGTATTTTCCTGGCTGTGAGCATTGACAGGTGTTCCACCAGCCCCAGCAGACAATATTTAGGATCATAAGGAACACGAATCTCAGTGACCTTAGCAATCACCTGGAGTACTTCTTTCCAATAATGTTCGATTGCTGGGCAAATCCCAAAAATTTGGAAAAAGTCATCCGGTTGGTAGGAGCAATCCTAGCACGCCGGAGAATGCGCCAGCGACATCTGGGGCAGCCTGTGAGGCATGTAGTGAGCTCTATGCACAATTTTGTATTGGACCAGTTTGTCCCTAGCTGAGACCAGAGGGGAGAAGGGAAAGTCCCAAATCTCCCTCCAGTCGTCCTCGTCCAGCTCCGGTATGTCCCCCACCCATTTATTGTGGAGGGTGGACAACTCGGGGCTGGCAGCAACCAGCAAGGACCCGTAGAACTGAGACGTGGGTTTCTCCAAGTCCTTCACCCGAAGGGTGGATTCGAGCTCCGAGTATGCCAATTCAACTAGTTGGCCTAAGAACTGACACCTGTAGGCATGAGCGATTTGAAGAGTGGTGTATTTGAATCTAGGCGGTTTAGGCCCCCAAATAAAGGAGAGAGAATTAAGCTTAAGAGAATTAAAGAAAGTTTTGGTCAGCCATTGTGGGGAGTTCCGAAAGATGTACTTAAATTTAGGGAGGACTTTCATTTTGAGAAGATTGATGCGCCCAATGAGGGAAAGGGGAAGATTGCTCCATGATTTCAGTTTGGTTTTAATTGCTACCAAGACAGGGTCAAGATTGAGCCACACAAAGTCCCTACTCTCTCTTGAGATGATAATACCTAAATAGGTAAACTGATCAACCCACTGGAGTGGGAGAGAGGAGGGTGAGGAGGACCTGGCCCCCTCATCCACAGGGAACAGCTGAGACTTGTGCCAGTTCACTCTCAACCCCGTGAAGGCGGAGAAGTCATCCATGATACCGAGTGTGCCCCGCAGAGAGTCACCAGCGTCATTCAAAAAAAGCAGCAGATCATCCGCGTAGAGAGCCACTCTCTCCTCCAGCCAGCCCACCCTAAGACCATGAACCTCGGCCGAGCTCCTGAGGGCCTCAGCAATAGGCTCCATGGCCAGGGTGAACAGAGCCGGGGACAGACGGCATGCCCTGCCTGGTGCCCCTCTGCAGGGGGAATGGAGGAGACAGGGAGCCATTCAGTTTAATTCATGCCATGGGACCAGTATACAGTGTGCATATCCAAGCAACACATTTCAGTGGGAAACCCATTCTTCTAAGCACCTCCCACAGATATACCCACTCCACTGTGTCAAATGCTTTTTCCATATCAAGGGTGGCAATGGTCCTAGTGCCCTGGTTAGTATGGGGGGCATGTATATTAGAAAATAGTCTACGTTTATTAATGTCTGTGGACCTACTGGGCATAAAGCCCGTTTGATCAGAGTCAATCAGGGATTTTATTACTCTATTAAGTCTAGTGGCCAGTAACTTGGTTAGTATTTTTAGATCACAATTGAGAAGTGCGATTGGTCTGTAGGAGGCGCACAGCTTAGGGTCTTTATTAGGCTTTGGAATGAGAACGACATGGGCTTCCCTCACAGAGGACGTTAAGGAGCCCTGTTGCAAACAGGCTTGAAACATCTGAGCTAGTTTGGGGGCAAGTAGTTCTGTGTGGGTTCTATAATACTGTATGGGCAGGCCATCCTGCCCCGGGGTTTTACCTGCCGGGAAAGACTTAATTGCCATTGTGACTTCTTTTGGAGTGATCTCTGAGACAAGGAGTTGCCTCTCTGTGTCAGAAAGCCATCCCAGTGCTGGCGTGTCCAACACAGAGATCATAGGTGTAGGGTCTAACCCGTCAGGGAGTGAGGAAACACACAGAGAGGTATAAAACATGGTAAATGCAGACTGGATATCCTCCTGAGAGGTGACTAATACGCCATCTGCCGTAAGGATTTCCGATATAACCACTAAGGGCCTATCCTGCTGTGCTAGCAGCGCTAGTAGTTTGCTATTCTTGTCTCCATGCTCAAAGTATTCCTGTCTGCTATGTTGTATACCCAACTTGGTGGTGTCTGAAACATGGAGATGCAGTTCTCACCTAAGCGTTGAAAGATGCTCAAAGTTGGGGACCGTTGCCGAGGCCGAATATTGATTCAGAGCCTCGTCAACCTTGTGCTGCAGGTCAGAGACCCTGTCCCCGAGGTCCGCCTTCACTGCCACCACAGCCGAGATATAATGACCCCTGCTGTGAGCTTTGGAAGCGTCCCATGTCATCTCCAGGGAGACTGATCCAGCATTGTGCGCCCAATAGTCCCGCAAGGAAGGAGAAACTCTATCATGGACTGCCTCGTTATTAATCCAATGGGGTTGTAACCTCCAAAGGGCTTTGCTTCGCGACCTGGAGGTCCTAATGGTCAATTTAAGTGGGTGGTGGTCAGAGAGGCCAGAGGGAAGGTAACTTGCCTCCTGAATGCTGGCCAGCAGGGCAGCATTGGCAAAAGCCAGATCAATTCAGGAGGAGGTTTTAAATGTGGTCGAGAAGCAAGAGTACATTCTATCATGGGGGTGAAGCCACCGCCAAGCCTCTTGGAACTCTGTTGCCTGAGCCCACGTTCCAAGATCAGAATTAAAAGTAGATTGAGGGGAAGGCCTATCCAGGTCACGGGACAGTGTAGTATTGAAGTCCCCCATGAACAGAACATGCGCTGGGCAATGCAGAGCCAGCCTCCCATAGAGCGTGTACAGAATCTGTATCTGGCTCGGAGGAGGCAGATAGACATTCACAATGACATATTTCTTGTTATAAATGCTCAACACTACCATAACAAATTTCCCCTGGGGATCTAAATGAACATCATGAATTACACATGGTACACATTTGCTGATCAGTATAGACACCCCTCGAGAATACGAGGAATAGGTCGCATGAAGCACCCTTTGCACCCAGGGCTTTTTCAGTGCCAGAACCTTGCTACCAGTTAAGTGCGTCTCCTGCAGCAGCACTATGTGGGGGTTATGCAGTTTTAAATATTGGAATAACAGTGTTCTTTTATAGTTGGAGTTAAGCCCCCTGACGTTCCATGACAAAATGGTCAGCAGCTCAGCATCTGAGGGAGCCATCATGGAACATCAGGGGGAAACAGGAGCAGGATGAGCCCAGCAAACCAACACATGTAAGTAAACCCAAAATTGGCACATATATTCATTAGGGTCAAAGACCAACGAAGCATTTGAGCAGCACATTGTGTATCCAGATCTTCAAAACAGAGAAACTCCTCTCCCCAGAACACATAACACCCTACCCAGACATCATCAAAAAACACCCTACTACCTAGCCAATACCCCAACATAACTGGGCTAGTAGTTTAAACCCTAAACCTTTATACCAAAAGTCGCCTACGTGAGGCTAAAAGTTCCAGGGAAGAAACCTGTTAAACTCCCTACTGACCAGCAACCCCAACAACAATGTCCGTCAGTTTAAAACCCTTAACAGATAGATCTTCAGACTTCTTTGAAGAGTTCTTCAAAAGGCTGAAAAAACTGAGGGGGGTTAGATACTTCATTGAGTTGTGTCCAACAAGGTAGCTCCGGAGTAGAAGGATATAGAAGACAACATACATCTAGTCTAGGACTACGAGGAACTCCAGCGTTCCATGGCTCTAGTGAGAGAGGGACCATAATTAGGGGTAAGTCATACACCTCAGCCTCAGGAAGTAGAACTGTATCCCATCTGAAATGGCAGGTATGGCTTGCGTAAGAGACTTAGGAGTTAGTCTGCAGCAAAGTAGTTGGTGAGACCAGAGGGCCAGACAACAAAAGACTGATGACTGAATAAACAACCCCTTAATGCGTGTATCCAGAAGGAAAATAGCATCTTTAAGGCAACTTTCTTAAAGCAACTTGTAATAAGGAACAGCTTACTGCGCCTACCGCAGGGATTCCAGCCAGTTATGCGCATCGGCCAGGGAGTCGAAGAACCTGACCGAGCCATTGTGAGGGACCCGGAGATGGCTGGGGTACAACATGCTGTATTTAATGTCCTTTTCACGTAGGCGAATACGGACCTCATTAAAGGACTTCCTCTTACGCTGCAGCTCAGCCGAGAAATCCGGGAACAGTAGGACCAAGGAGTCGCCGTATGGAAGTGAGGGGTGTTTGCGGGCTTCGGAAAAGATCCTGTCGCAGTCCCTGAAGTTAAGGAAGCAGACCAAGAAGGGTCGGGGATTTGCACCAGGGATAGTGCGTCCTGTGGGTACACGGTGGACGCGTTCAACGACATCTGGGAGACATCCACGAGACCTAGCAGTTTCCTGAAGAACTCTTCCGTAAATTCGGCTGGGCGATCGCCCTCCTCTCCCTCCGGGAGACCCAAGACTCGGACATTGTTCAGTCTTGCCCTGTTTTCTGCGTCATCGGATTTGGCGACAAGCAGTTGTACCGTGCATTGCAAGTCCACTATGGTGTTAGTGTGAGTAGCCGTAAGCTCTTTAGTGGCAGAAAGTCTGGATTCCGATTCAGTCAGTCTACCTCTGATCTTATCTAGGTAGTTTCCAATGAGATTACATTCTTCTTCAAGGCGATCGATTCTCACCAGCATGGAGGTTTTGCTCTGTTCAATGCTATCCTGGGAGAAGGGGGCAGGGAGAGCCACATCTGGGGAAGTCTCAGACTCCATAGCTAGTTCAGCCAGCAGGGCCTGCAACCTCCCTACGAGAGAAGGATCCAGCCTAGCAGCCGTGACAGTGGGAGGACGGCTTGGTGTGGATACGTTTTTGGCCCGGTTTTTAGGGCCCATTAATCTGAGGGCAAGGGTCTGGTAGGGTGGAGCAGGTGGATGGATAGCCAGCAGCTTGTGACAATGATCTGGCAGAGGGACCACACAGCACTCAGACAGTCTCAGGGTGTTAGTGGACACCACTGGGGTACTCACCAGGGCAAGCAGCTCAGCACAAGCTCAGGTCTCTAGGATGTGAGAAGCACTGTAGGCCTCAAGATGGCGGTGGGCCTCGAGCATATGGAGCCAGCCTCGGCCGGATTACTGCTGCAGGGCCGGCCAATCAGGCACAGAAATAGTCACTGGATCTGAAGCAGGGGATGCCAGGGGTTAGGTAAGGCAGATGTAGAGGCTCACCAGGCTGTTCAGCAGTAAGGATGGCAAAGGATTAAAGTAGGATGATCAGAGCTCTTTGCTGAGCAATACCATGGGGAACATGTACCAATGCAAAACATTTTTTTAAAAATACTGTACGGCGGGTAGAGGATGTTCTAATGCAGCTTCAAGGGCAACATTGAAAATATAAAAGTTTTTAAATAACATGCATGGGGGTGTCTTAAAGCTGTTATGGAACAGTATGATTTTTTAAATTTTAGTGACAGCACATGCTGGCAGTATATATATGGCTGACTTTATTTATTTATTTATATATTAATTTATTTTTTTACAGTTAGCTTGTATTACATACAGCAGCAGCACCCCAATTTGATTTAATTAAGTTTGAAAAACAAGCTTTTTTTTAGGTAGTTTTAGCAGCAACACATGCTTTTTCATGAAAAGGTAAAAGAGCCTCTTAGACCATAGTTGCCAACAGTCCCGATTTTCGGACCCTCGTCCCGATTTAATCTTTTCCCGATTGTTTTCCCGAATTTTTGGGTTTGTCCCGAGAAAATCGTGAATGTTTTTGTCAAAAAACGGCAACGTCTCCACAAAGATGGCCGCTGTCGCCTCCATGAGTCAGTCACAGAGTTGTTTCCCCTTGTGTTCAGTGCAGGGGAGAGGGGCAGCCAATCGGCTTCTCTCTTCAGTGTACAAATAGAAAATTCTATTGTACACAAGGAAATGTTCAGTCGGCGCCGCTGCCAACCCTCCGCTCTGCCCCGTGTGTGACAGTGTCCGAGAGCGGCACTGATGGAAGGAGCGGGGCTCGCTGGCTGGGGACAGTGCACTAATGGTCCTGGCTCCCCCCTTACAATGAGCAGGTATACAGTCACACTGATGGAAGGACTGGGGCTCCGCTGGCTGGGGACAGTGCACTGATGGTCCTGGCTCCCCCTTGCACCCTGTCCCCCCATGTCACCACCATACCTGATTCCCCCCTCCCCCCTGTGTCACCACCATACCTGCATCCCCCTCTCCCCTGTGTCACCACCATACCTGCACCCCCCTCTCCCCTGTGTCACCGCCATACCTGATTTCCTCCTCCCCCTGTGTCACCACCATACCTGCAACCCCCCCGTGTCACCACAATACCTGCAACTCCCTCCTCCATGTCACCACCATACCTGCACCCGCCTCCCCCCATGTTACCACCATACCTGATTCCCCCCTCCCCCTGTGTCACCACAATACCTGCAGCCCCCTCTCCCCCCGTGTCACCACCATACCTACACCCCCTCCCCCCGTGTCACCACCATACCTACACCCCCCTCCCCCCATGCCACCACTATACCTGCTTCCCCCTCCCCACCATGTCACCACCATACCTGCTTCCCCCTCCCCCTGTGTCACCACCATACCTGCTTCCCCCTCCCCCCATGTCACCACCATACCTGCACCCCCCTCTCCCCTGTGTCACCACCATACCTGCTTCCCCCCTCCCCCATGTCACCACCATACCTGCTTCCCCCCTCCCCCGTGTCACCACCATACTTGCTTCCCCCTCCCCCCTGTGTCACCACAATAACCTGCAACCCCCTCCCCCCATATCACCACCATACCTGCAGCCCCCTCCCCCCATATCACCACAATACCTGCAGCCCCCTCCCCCCATATCACCACCATACCTGCCCCTCCTCCCCCATGTCATCACCATACCTGTTCCCCCCATGTCACCACTATACCTGCACCCCCTCCCCCCATATCACCACCATACCTGCCCCCCCTCCCCCATGTTATCACCATACCTGTTCCCCCCATGTCGCCAAACTATACCTGCACCCCCTCCCCCATATCACCACCATACCTGCAGCCCCCTCCCCCCATGTCACCACTATACCTGCCTCCCTCCCCCATGTCATCACCATACCTGTTCCCCCTCATGTCACCACCATACCTGCACCACCTCCCCCATGTCAACACCATGCCTGCACCCGCCTCCCCCCATGACAACACCATGCCTGCATCCCGCTCCCCCTATGCCTGCACCCCCTCCGGCCTAGTCACCACCATGCCTGCACCCCCTCTGGCCTAGTCACCACCATGCCTGCACCCCCTCCGGCCTAGTCACCACCAGGCCTGCACCCCCTCCTGCCTAGTCACCACCATGCCTGCACCCCCCAGGTCACCATCATGCCTGCACCCCCAAATCACCACCCTGTCTCCACCCTTCCCCAAGTCAGCCTGTAACACCCCAAGTCACCATGCCTCCACCCACACACCTCTCTCCCCTTGTCACCACTCTTGAGGAGATGTAGCTAGACTGTAGCCAACACTCCATCTGCAGCCAACACTCCGCTGGGGGCACTGATTTGAGGCACTCCGCTGTGGACACCTGATATAAGAGGCACTCAACTGGGAATGATGGAAGGAGGCACTCTGCTGGGGCACCTGATGCAAGGACGGACTCTGCTGGGGGGCACCTGATATAAGGATGAACTCTGCTGGGGGCACCTGATGTAAGGACAGACTCTGCTGGGGGCACCTGATGTAAGGACAGACTCTGCTGGGGAAACCTGATGGCATCTGGTGGCAGGCGACGTAGCAGGTGACACACTCAGTGGTCCCACAGATTCTGCATTATGGTGAGTTGAATTATTTCATTTTATATTAAAATGTAATAATAGAAATAATGCACTTTAATCATCCTGACAACACCATAACAACCATGGTGCCGGGATGATTGAAGCGCCAACACCAGGTGTTTGGAGTATCTTTATCTGCTGATGGTTAAACTCTGGAATACATATTGCTATTGTGGTGTAGGATCTGGGTCTGCTGTCCCTCCATCCCTCTACCCCCCTTTCCCCCTTTCCCTTTGCATCCCTCATTCATCTCAGACTCTAACCACACCCCATTTTAGCCATGCCCATGTAAGCCACGCCCACACTTTCACGTAAACCACGCCCATTTTTTTGCACGGCGCACTTCGCGCGCCGCATTTTAGCTTTTTTCTATGCCACACCTACTAATGCATGCCCCGCCCCCTAGTTAAAGGCTGACTCCGTTTACAGCCAAAAAAGTGTCCCGAAAATTTTTTTTACAATGTTGGCAACTATGTTAGACTGACAGATAGAAGTTTGCCAGGAGCTCACTGTGGCTGATCACAGTTATAGCATGAATGGTGTGGTGCTAAATCCTAGAAAAAATATATATAATAACTTTGTGATATTCAATGATAAAACACCAACAGGAGCTTAAATACTTGACTCACAGTCAATAACATAGGAAATTGACATACACATGGGAATATGTCAAATAATAATTAAACACATAACATATAATATATAATATAGATAATATATCCAGCAATATAACTCAATATAACGTGGCAATCAGTTCATATCAGCCCTATTGGGCAGTGCATTCAAAATCTAGTGCTGTGCAGACCACGCAAAGTTGAGTTAGGTTCTTTATAAAGTGCTGTATTAATTATCCGAATAAATGGACATTAATATTTCATGCAAAATCCAGTTAAGCCCAAGTGCTCTGCCACTGTAAGCAATTGCCGCTCACCTTAAAGCCTCGTACACATGATCGGATTTTTGACAGGGAATTGTGTGATGACAGACTGTTGGCCTAAAATCTGAGCGTTAATATGCTCCATCAGACAATTGTTGTCCAACTTTCTGCCAACAAATGTTGGATGGCAGGCTAGTAAATTTTTGGTGGACAACGGTCTGTTGTCAGATTTTCCTATTGTCTGTTCACAAGTCCGTCACACAAAAGTCCAAAGTACAAACACGCATGCTCGGAAGGAAGGATGAGCTGGAAGTGGTCGGTCTTGTAAACTAGCGCTCGTAATGGAGATTTAACATTCGTGATGCCGCAAATTATGAATTGTCGAAATGCAGCGCACAATTCTCTTCTTCTTTAATGTGATAATAATGAAGCTGCTTTGCTGGTGATAATGATAGAGTTATGGCAAAAGTATTTGAAAATTCTTTTGTTTTCCTGTGATATCAAGAATAATATTATGCTTGTTTTTTTTTTTTTTGTCCAAGTTACCACAACACTAATATCCTGTAGTTTTTAATATCAAGGATACAGCTATGTTGGTGTCCCTTGTTAATTTTACATTGTATTTTTGAAAATGTACTGGCCTACTCCTAAACTGTCATTTGAAGTAAAACACACAGCCAAGTATTATTCTACACAATTTTTTTATTGTGCATTAAGAAAAGAAAACAAATACAATTAGACATGCTATCTGCCAATAGAACTTAACCAAAAAGTGCATTCTATGCATCCAAAAATATAGAAAATATAGGAAATCATATCATTATTCAACCAAAAAATTAAATAAAAATTAGTAAGTGTGGAAGGGGTGAAAATCCCCAGACCAGCTGCCTTGTTGGGGGTCTTGGGGCTGGTATTGCCATGCTGCTGTGGTGGGTGGGGTTGCTGTGGTGGGTGGACTGGCTGTGGCATGTGGGTTGGCTGCGGAGGTTGTGTATGTGGGCCAACAAAATCACACAGGTGGGTGGTGGCTTAGATCTCACCCATCGCCCCCCTGTTGAGGATGAGCACCTTGCACCTTCTCTTCTGGTCACCAGCCATCCCCCTTAACCTATTGGCTGTCACCACGCCAAATTCCTCACACTCATCTGGGTCAGTACAGATGGCAGTAGTGGTCTGGCTGAGAAATGAAGCTGTGGCCTTGTCCAGATTCCTGCTCTTCCTGGCCCTTTTAACAGGAGGGCATAGGGGAGGGATCTGGGACTCCGTCTGGCTGCTGGCCAGGGGCTCCTCCTGACTGACACTTTCCTAAGTATGATAATGTATGATAATGGTACATAATTAGATTATTTTGTTAGGGTCTGGTCATCAATCACACACAATTTTGATCTCCTCACTGTTGCAAATTGAATGTGGACAAATAGCCAAGACTATTATTCTGACCCCATCATTTTTCATTTTTTTTGGACACTACTGTCTATTGATATGGAAACCACTTTGTTAAGGCAGAAATATTTAACCACTTGCCGACCGCCTCCTATAGATATACGTCAGCAGAATGGCATGGCTTCGCAAAATAACCTACCCGTACGTTACTTTAAATTTGCCGCCGTGCGCCTGAGTCGGGTCGCGGGGATACCACTCGATCGGGGGCGGGGTTACGTAACGGGTGAAAATTCCCCCTCTAACATCACGGGGAATGCCACAGTGAAGTCCCCGTCAAGTCCCCGTGCATCAGAGGGGGCGGGGTCACCCGGTGGCCCCACCCCCCATTATTATAGAACCGTCAGAAGAGGAGAAGATGCCAGGCGAGAACACCGGAGGAAGAACCAGAAGAACCAGAAGAAGAAGATGGAGGAAGAAACCGAAGGAAGATAGAAGATAGAAGAAAGAAGATAGAAGAAAGAAGAAGCATTTAAATAAAGGGATTGTCAAAAACTGTCTCTTGTCATTTTTAACATTTTTGACAGTTATTTTGTGAAATGGTAGGGATACAAGAGTACCCCCTTACCATTTCACACAGGGGGGGGCCGGGATCCGGGGGTCCCCTTGTTAAAGGGGGCTTCCAGATTCCGATAAGCCCCCCGCCCGCAGACCCCCACAACCACTGGGCAAGGGTTGTGGGGATGAGGCCCTTGTCCCCATCAACATAGGGACAAGGTGTTTTGGGGGTTACCCCAAAGCACCCTCCCAATGTTGAGGGCATGTGGCCTGGTACGGTTCAGGAGGGGGGGCACTCTCTCATACCCCCTCTTTTCCTGCGGCCTGCCAGGTTGCGTGCTCAGATAAGGGTCTGGTATGGATTTTTGGGTGGACCCCACGCTTTTTTTTTATTTTGTTGCGGGGTTCCCCTTAAAATCCAAACCAGACCTGAAGGGTCTGGTATAGATTTTGAGGGGGACCCCACATCATTTTTTTTTGTAAATTTTGGCCGGGGTTCCCCTTAATATCCATACCAGACCTGAAGGGCTTGGTACGGAATTTAGGTGGACCCCCCCGTCATTTTTTTAAAATTTTGATTCAGAGTTCCCCTGTGGGGAATTCCCATGCCATTTTTATCAATGAATTTTTATGTGTATTGTCGGACCAGCAATTCGTTAATAGCCGCGAGTAGTTTTAAATGACTTTTTTTCCTTTGAAATGTAATTTTGCTGTCAGACTGTTCTAAACATGGGAAACAGGCATACTATAGACACCCCCCAGGTACGAAATTTAAAGGAATATTATACTTTTATTGTTTCACTTTAAGCATTATTAAAATCACTGCTCCCAAAAAAACTGCCATTTTTAAAACTTTTTTTTGCATTGATCCATGTCCCCTGGGGCAGGACCCAGGTCCCCAAACACTTTTTATGACAACAACTTGCATATAAGCCTTTAAAATTATCACTTTTGATTATTCATGTTCGTGTCCCATAGACTTTAACGGTGTTCGCGAGTTCGAACAAATTTTTTGCCTGTTCGCAAGTTCTGGTGCGAACCAAACAGGGGGGGTGTTCGGCTCATCTCTAGTGCCCATTAATGCAGCTTTGCCAGTGAAGACATGGGTAGAGGCGAGGTCCCGGGCATCACAGTCACACAGAGTCATGCCTGCTAGAATGATCATCATATATTCCCTATCCCATAGGAGACAAGAGGGGTGGGGGGGGGCAACTGCAGGACTTTTTCAATGTTGGCACTTGTCCAGTGTTTGCCCTCTGTAAAATGACATTACCTTCCCTTTTCTATGCATTTTTCACTGAAGAAAACCCCACAGTTCAGCATGGTGGAGTCCACTAGTCAGGAGCAAACATTGTCATCAGATCAAGTGCAAGGTTGGTCAACTAATGTAGCAAAATGGCTGCTAGAAACAGATGGGACTAGGGGTGGCTTAATGAATGGTGTAGTGTTTCTTTTTAGAGGAAAGTGAGTGTGGACAGCTCATCCAGGATCTTGGTTTGGAGGCATGGGATCTGACTCCTGGACCCAGCACAGACCTGTCCGTTGTTGACATCAAATCCCCTGACACAAGTCACACTGAGGGCCAAAGCAACTCAGAAGAGGAAGAAAGTATTCAGGATCCTCTTGTTTGCACAAGTAAGTATTCTTGGAATCTGGCTTCAAATGTGTATACATGTTGAGTGTTTAGCTGAACAAACAAAACACCAACTCCACACATTAGCAAAGTATGTAGTGCCTTAACATTAGCATGGACAAGGAAGAGGTGGAAGGAGCTGGCATTGTTGCTAGGTACCCGAGTTTTTGAGACCCAGGCACCAGGGCCAAGATTACAGAGTAGTTGCAGTGTGTACTGTACATTCCTAGTAGTTTAGGTGTCTGAAAGGCAAGCAGGTTGCAAGCAACGATAGACTGGGTAGGTAAGTATTTCCTGAATTTGACTAGTAATTTGACCATAACTAACTGTGTAGGGCCTAAGCCATTTGACCATTGTTCCCTTAATACTTTTTTCTCTTCTTACAAGGTCATGATCTTCCAAGATGCACAATTGACCAAATGAGTGCAGATATGTTGCATTGTTTGAAGGATCTGGAGCAAATAAAAAAAGGCTGCCACTGCTTTACAGCGAAGAATCAGTGATTTTGTAGACATTCTTGCCGAATTTTAATTTCCTCTTGCCTGGTCGGAAGTTTCTTGTTCCATTTGTTGGCTTTGTTTGCACTTTTAATATTTACCATGTTTTTCGGACTTTTAAATTAGATAGTTTAGTGTCCAAACTTAGTGTTTCTCCACTCCACTCCTCTAGGTACACCACCAGGTCCTGTTTTCTGTATTTTCCTGTCTAAAAATGACTGTGTGAATTACTAACATTGAAAATGACAACATCACCTGTGCCAAAGTAATGTGAATTGTAATCTTTCTGTGTTTTTAAGAAACCAAAGCCAAAATTTGAAGATGCCCATAAGCTATGCCTTAACATTCTTATTTCCCTCATGATCCCATGCCTAAAATGTGTGTCTTTCCCTACATCTAGTTTGCTAAAGCCCCAAAGCACACCGTGTGTCAACATGTGCTAACTCCCATCATGGGGTATCAATGGACGTGTTTCAGGGGTGCAACCTCTTCCTCTGACCTACTTTAGGTATGAGGAAGGGGTTGCACCCCCAAAACACATCCATTGTTACCCTGTGATGGGAGATAGCACATGTTGACACACTGTGTGTTTTCGGGGTTTCTAAAATAGCATGTTTGGAACTACACACATTTTTGGCAGGGGTTCATAAGGGGCATTTAATACGTGTACGTGGCTTCAAATTTTGGCTTTGAGAGGGGTGAGATCACCCCATCTGAGTAAGGCAACATCCACACAGTCTTGGGATACTAATGTCTCGTTTGGCCTCCACTTAACAAACTCGAACTTTGTAAGTTCCTGAGTTGGGGATGTGTATCTTATGTTTTTGAACATGCCTGTTTAGCCACAAAAAAAGATGTTGGGTTGTTTTAAAACCTCAAAATGCACATGTGAATGTGCTTTGAGTAGAATGTTTTTTACATATCAGCATGGATGTCGCACCACTTCCTTACACTAAATCGCTCTAAAACTGAGCTATTAATATTCCCCCCGCCCGCCTCCATAACTTTTCCATGACCCCCTACATGACTTTTGCATCAAAATTAACAATGCAACCATCAGTCCCTCCCCTCACGCCAGGGTACTAGGTGTAATACTAGACTCTGACTTGTCATTTCAGCCTCAAATCCAATCGTTGTCAAAAGTTTGTAGAATTCACCTCCATAACATCTCTAAAAAAATTTTTTAACAAATGAAACCACCAAGCTCCACCTGTCCGGCTATCCACTACTCTTGCTACCTTCAGGCGATCCCTGAAAACTCATTTCTTCAGGAAAGCCTATCACGTCTCTAACTAATCTTTTACCACTTCCATCAGCTTATTCCCCACAGTTACAACCTTTTGTACCACCTGCCCCACCATATTAGATTATAAGCTCCTCTGAGCATGGCCCTCTTAATCATCCTGTATTTTATTGTATTATAACTGTATTGTCTCCCTTTTATATTGTAAAGCGCTGCGTAAACTGTTGGCGCTATATAAATCCTGTATAATAATAATAATACTAAACAATGTGTAGCTTATTATATCAGTGCTCAATACCAGAGTGTTTGTTAAGTTGTTGTAGTTACAGTGACAATGTGTTATTAAATGTATACCAACTCCGGCATTTTTTTGGCCTCCAAAAAACTAAAGATGTTGAAAAGGCATAATGTTTTTGAAATTCATGCATTAGATCCATTAAGAACAAAAACATTGTATGTGTGTAGCAGACCCACAGCACACCATAATAGTTAGCTGATGAAGAGATTGTCACCCCATGTAACAAATAAGGTACGTTTGCACTTTTGCAGCAAGTGGGCAAAATAAAGGCCATTTGAGAACATATTATCCAGATAAGAAACACAGACAACAGTAGTTCAAATGAAATATGAATTTATGATGAAATAAAAATATTATTCAGAATCAGCTCCAATTTGCTGCCAAGACACTGCCCCTCTACCCACAAAATAATCAAGGTATTTTTGACGTATATCTCTGGCATTTTGGGAGGGCAATCCAGCACGGCCAGTTTATAGAGCCATCATCACGCTCACAGACGGCAAAGCTGCCGCCTCTTCAGCTGGGCCTGCCACTGCAGGGTCTCCATCAGTTGGCACTGAGGCAAGGTAGCTGCTAGTATTCCTCCTTAAAAAAATATGGAATATACAGCCTCACAATACCACATGGTTGATTTTGTATAGTGCCAGATTAATTGGTGTTAAAAACAGCCTGAACCGACTAGACAGGGTGCCAAAGGTGTTTTCAACCACCCTTCTGGCACGAGAGAGCCTGTAATTAAATATTCTCTCGTATGGGGTGAGGTTCCTCATAGGAAACGGCTTCATAAGAAGTTCTCCTAGAGCAAAGGACGCATCTGCAGCAACAACAAACTTGAGGCCCTCAACATTCTCCTCAGCAGGTGGCAAGTTTAAGATGCCATTCTGGAGCCGCTTGTAGAACTCTATCTGCATAATGACTCCTCCATTAGAGTTGCGGCCGTTCTTCCCAACATCAAGAAACAAGAACTCATATGTGGCAGACACTACAGCTAGCAGGACTATGCTGCAAAAGTCCTTATGATTGAAATAATATGAGCCAGAGATGGGTGGTGGGACAATCTGGACATGTTTTCCATCAATGACACCACTACAGTTGGGAAAATCTCACTACTGATGGAACTGGGCTGCAACGTCCTGCCATTGCTGAGGGTCGGAAGGAAACTGTGGATTAAAAAAAAAGGAAAAATAAATGACTGCTTCTGCACATAACATTGCAAGCAGATTTGAAACAAACATAAGTATAAAACATAAATAAGTATTTAAAGACAAAAGTGTAAGGTCAACTTATTTGATTCCTCACCCCCTCTGGTGGCCCATTCTAAAAATGTTATGGTGGGGGAGGTAATAGGTGGATGTTTTGGACAGGTAACCCTCTCCACTTCCATGAGTACTGTTTGCATAAATAATGTGTAAGAAATTAATTCAATACATTAGCAAACATTAAAAACATAGAATGTGATGTTAAAGGAAAAAACTTACCCGAATATAGTCCTGAGCAGGTCTCTTGAATAATGAGTCCCAGAGCCTGGGGGGAGATCCTAGTGGTAAACTTGAGGTCCTGGAGACTTCTTCCCGTCGCCAAGTACCGCAAGGTGGCTATGAGCTTTTGCTCAGGAGTAATGGCAAGCCTCATGCATGTGTCCTGCTTCTTAATATAGGGGGTCAACAATGCCAAGAGTTGGTGAAAGCAGGGGTTTGTCATCCAGAGATAATTCTGAAAATCATCCGGATTATTCCTATGGAGCTCCCGCCGTAAAGGCATATGACATAATTGGTCACGATTAAGCAACCAATTTTTGGTCCAAGAAATCCTCCTCCTCCTGTTCCTGGACTGGACTTGGGTCACAGCAATATCTCCAAGGCCAATAATAGCACGTTTTCTCCTCCGATTTCACAACATGGCCGGTTGACAAACGGCCGTTTAGAAAAAAAAATTGAAAAGCACGAACTGAAAAGCGCAAATCAACACTCACCAAACTTCTACTAACACGAAATTAGCAGAAGGAGCCCAAAGGGTGACGCCTGACAATTGAACTTCCTCTTTATTGGCTCGTAGTAGGTCTAGTACGTCACTACGTTCGTGTTTGTTGGCCGACAATTGTGTGCCGTTTGTATGCAAGACACGTTCCTGGCACCCGCCCTTTGGACAAAAGTCTGAGGCTTTGTCTGCCGAGAATCCGATCCTGTGTACGAGGCTTTAGATTTACTGTAACTTGCTTCAATTGAATCAATAATCTCTATAGGGTACATATCGCTCAGTGGTTGATGATACTCAAATGGCCAACACATGAAACAGAAATGAAAATCCACAGTGTAGTAGTACTAAACAGGTTTATTTAAAAAACATGTAGACTTATGCGCGTACACAAGATCGGACTTTCCGACGGGAAATGTTGGATGTGAGCTTGTTGTTGGAAAGTCCGACCATGTGTAAGATCCATCGAACATTTACTGTCTGAATTTCCGCACACAAATGTTTGAGAGGAGGCTTGTTGTCGTAAAGTCCGATCATGTGTACACAAGTCCATCGCACAAAAATTCATGCAGAAGGAACCGCACTGGCTATTAAACTTCCTTTTTCTCTGCTCATCGTACGTGTTATACGTCACCGCGTTCTCACATTCAGAATTTTTGGCCAACATTTGTGTGACCGTGTGTAAGCAAGACAAGTTTAAGCCAACATCCTTCGGAAAAAAATCCATGGTTTTGTTGTCGGAAAATCCGATCGTGTGTACGGGGCATTAGAGTTAAAATCTTGGTGGACATCAGATTATTATACCTCTCATTCATGTGACCGTTCATGTTTTCATGGATGCAAAACTGTCCAATAATTAAAAGATCATAGATGATATAGCAGCGTAATACTGGCTAGCAGCAGGACATGAAGAAGAAATGACTGAAAGGTACTAAAGAAAAAGAATACAGGCAGGTGTTTTACTACATGAATTAAGAAACTGCAGATGACACAATATAATCATGTAAAATTGGCCAGCAGCAGAACTAAATACCATAGCAAGGCTACGCCTAAATTTACTAGAGATTAAGGCCCGTACACACAATGCAAATTTCGGAAGGGAATTGTCGTTGATGGCCTGTTTCTTACCATTAGTATGCTCCTTTCGACATCCGATTTTCATTTTTTGTCAGACAAAAGCTGGATGAGCAGACTAGTAAATTTCTGACGAACGACAGCTCAACGTCCGATTTTCATATGGCCAGTACAGAAATCGCGTCGGTCTTGTAAACTACCGTTCATAATCTAGAATTAACATTCGTGATGCAGAAATTGATGAAATGTTGAAATGCAGCGCACATTCTCATCTTCTTTAATGGGATAATAATGAAGCTGCTTTGCTGGTGATACTAATGTATATATGCCAAACATATTTTAAAAGACATTTGTTTTGTAGTGATATAAATAATATTAATATTATGGTTGTTGTTTGATTTTTTGGGGAAGTTACCACAACCCCATTATCCCTGAGGTTTTAAGATCAAAGATACAACTATGTTGGTGTCCCTTGTTAATTTTCCATTGTGCTGTTTTTAATGTAACTGCCTACTCCCAAACTGTCATTTGAAGATCAGGAACGATCTGAAAATCGTGAATGAACGCTCACCAAACTTCTATTAACACAAAATTAGCAGAAGGGGCTCAAAGGGTGGTGCTCAAGGAATGAACTTCCTCTTTATACTCTTGTAGTACGTCACTATGTTTGTGTTTGTCGAACAACAATGTGCGGATAGTTAGTATGCTAGACAAAATCCTGCACATGCTCTTTTGCCAAAAATCAGACATTCGACCGTACGACAATCCAACCGTGTGTACGAGGCTTAAGAGCACAGGCATTACTATAATAATCAAGATACTGCATGGGATACAGCAGTGTAAAATGGGCCAGTAGCAAAATTATTTAACTGATACCAGAAAAAGAAATGACTCCTGCGCACAAGTGGGCAACCAGACAGATGGTAGAACGACACAGGCCTTGCTGCCCTCAAGGATGGGGAATCCTAGCAGATAAAGAAATAAAAAGAGAGAGGGGAGCACCGGCCATGTGCATTATCTTTTGTAAAATATTTATTAAATAAAAATGATAAAAGAAATTACTCACAAGCGGTTGTAGAACAGGGTGCAATATAAATCAAGCACCGACTAGCAGCAACCAGTTATAATGATGAGCAGAACCTTCCAGAGATCTTAGAGGAACATACAGACATCACTACCAGCTAACGCGTTTCGAAGGGCACGTCCCTTCTTCATCAGAGCTCAGCAGTAATCTCTCCTTCAGTGGTCCCTGTATATATATATAGTGCCAAAAAGGCACAATCAGTGGATTAGGGAGGGCCCATGGGGCCCCTCCCCCTCAATGGATCCCTCCCTCCTGGGCTCCTCAAAGGTAAAAAATAATAATAATAATAATAAAGAATTAAAAAGTTGTCAATTAAGAATTAAATAGAAAATATAAATGAAATTGAATATAGATATAAATATATGTAAATATCAATGTGATTACTTTCTGCCTAAGTCAGAAGCTGCCCGTGGGGGAACATACCATAAACACAGTGATGGATGATAACATGCTGAGCACAGGAAGTGCAGAGTGGCATAGGCTATGTGAGCCTGTTATTGAGAGGATAAACCTTATGGCTAGCAAGCTATCATATATAAGTGAGCACTGTACCTTCTACTACACCAACAGCACAGACTGATCCCTGTATATGTGAGCGGCTCGCCGTACGCTTCCAGGTAGTGAATCCGTGCTGGAATGCACGCCAGTGCGTTTGCGTTCTAGGCAAGAGGAAGAGGCGGGGTACGCGTCACTTCCTCTGCGTCAATCGTCGCCCACCAGTGACGTGGGCGGCGAGAGATTACACGGCGCCATGTTGCTGGGGGCAGACCTCGAGGGGTCACGGCCAATAGAGCACAGGATTCACCTGAAGTCAGCCCGACCATGCAGCCGCCCAGCAGACAATGACTGCGCCAGTCGAGGGGCCCCAAAAGAGCGCTGGAGGATGCAAAAAGTGAAAACAGGGGGGCCTCTGCACATTAGTAAAAGATGTGTGATGCTGTGTACACAAATAAAGACCAATTAAAAATTAACAAAAATTACTAATGATGTATGATATATAATTTTTTTTCCCCCCATATATTAAAATAACAATGGAAAAGTATATATATATATCCCAAGGAGAAAAAAGAGCCTTCTCTGCTTCTGACATTAGACGCAGAGAAGGCCTTTGATAGAGTGCACTGTGGCTACTTAGCCAAAGTATTAGAAAAATTTGGAATAATGGGCCCACTGCAGAAGGCCATACTAGCACTATACTCCTCACCATCAGCATTTGTCTATACAGAGGGAATGTTTTCCAAAACATTCCAAATTATGAATGGGACTAGACAGGGGTGCCTCCGTCTCCCATTATTTTCACCAAGCTTATGGAGCTGCTTGCGTAAAAAATAAGAACCGACCCGAACATACAGGGCATTACAACTCAACACAAAATCTCGCTATTTGCTGATGACGTCATCCTTTCATTATCAAACCCAGCTGTTTCCCTACCTGCAGCACCCGAAGTACTAAACTTATTTAGCAAAGTTTCCTATTATAAGGTCAACGCCTCTAAATCGAACATACTAGGAATACATATAGATAAAAAAATTGAAACCTCCCTCAAAAATACTCTGCCATACCCATGGACCGAAGATTCCATTATATATTTGGGTATCAAACTAACAGATCTCATTGTAAATATGTACAATATCAATTATGCCCCATTACTGAATGCCTTCCAGCCAGAACTATCTAGAATACGAAAATTTTTCCTAACCTGGTCAGGTCGCTTGGCAGCGTACAAAAAGTTAATACTCCCTAAACTAATATATGTCTTCAGGGCCTTGCCAATACCAGCTCCCCCATCATTTTTTACAACAATTTTGTGTGGGCGGGAAAAAAGTCCAGATGAAATACAGAGTAAAAACAAATCCGCCGGAGGTATGGGTTTACCAATATTAAAAGATTACCATACAGCTGCAGTCCTAGACCAACTCAAAAATTGGTTTAACAACCCCATTATAAAACCCTGGGGTCAATTAGAATTGGCATGGTTAAATAAATCTTCCCCACTGTCATTTCTGATAGCAACCCAAATATTCAAAAATAGAAAAACACCTAACCCCCCCACAATACAAGCAACAGCACAAGCCTGGGCAGAACTTAATGTGAAAGGGAATGAATTTTACCCGTCCACAAACATCCCTATCCACTTAGAAACACTCCAGTGGATAATCCCTAACATAAGACTTCACAACTAGACAAGAAACAACATATTAAACTTAGCGGATATTACTAGTGGAGATAGATTGCTACCATTCACAACATTACAGCAAAAGTTCAATATCCCATGCTCAGAATTCTTGACATATAACCAAATTTCCTCCTATCTCCAAAAAACGAAAACCACCCACATATTGATTATAGGAAATGTTTGGTCCTACCTCAAGTCAAACAACCCCAAACTAAAAGGTATAACACTAATATATAACTCATTGCAATCCAAAGATGCATTTATTAACCACAAACCATTAGTAAAATGGGAAAGAGAAATTGGTAAAGAATTTACAGATCTCCAATGGAATAACGCAATTAATATTAATCGCAAGTTCTCAAGGCAAAAAAAAAGTTTTCCTAGGCTGTGGGACTGTGCCCGCACTGCTCAAATTATGAAGAACTATCACAGAAACTTGTGTTGAGGTGGTATTATACTCCTTACATAACAGCTAAATTCTCAAAAGGAAATTCAAATCTATGCTGGAGAGGGTGCAGAGAGGTTGGGACCCTGGCACATATGCTATGGTCCTGTCCTGTTCTCCGAAATTTCTGGCTGGCAGTTTATAAATTACTATCGAAGTTAACAAGAATCCAGGTGCATCCGAACATAGAACAAGCTATCCTCAGCATAAATATGGAGCAATACCCCCCCAGGTATAGATACATAGCAACACATATTTTACTGGCAGCAAGAACAGCAATAATGTACAGATGGAAATCTATAGATATCGCCACTCTGAAAGACATCAAAGTCAAACTTGACACAATAGTTGAATACGAACGGATCCTAGCATACAAAGATGGAAATTCGCTCAAATTTTAAGAAAACTGGTCTCCATGGAAATCCTTTCCCTATTCTTTCCTTTAAACCTAGAGTACACAAAAAGTAGTTAAAGCTTCCTAACATTCTTTACGCTTTATTTATTTATTTTTTTAAATCAACAAAGTTTTTATTGCTCAAGAAACATACAGTATCACCATATATGTAAATTATCACTTTCTATACAATCAGTTATATGTCATGTATACAGTCATTTAGCCATTTTTCCTTCTTATTCACCAGTACATATTTAAGTATACAATTGGGAGTTAAAGAATACAATCTAAATAAATTTCTTTTTGACCAGTATGTCTTTTGTCATTCCTCACTCCCCCCCCCTCTCCTTCCCCCAGCAACTATCCCATACCTTTAACCCCTATGTCAATATTCCAGAGTTTACAGTTTAATTCTTCTGCTCCTGTTCCCAAACATCTCTATGTACCTCTAAGTAGCCTCATTTGCACCAATTCTACTGGGCTTATACCAGGTGTATCAAGCCATGCGTCCCATAACTTATCAAATTTCCCTGGGTTTCCCCTGTGTTGATATATATACTTTTCCATAACAAGGGTAGTACCCATCTGTTGAATGCATGTTTTGACCAGCGGCGGTGTGGCAGATTTCCATTGCAGGAGTATTGTTTTTCTCGCCTGAAATAGAGCTCTGGCAAAGGCCATTCTAGTTATATTCTCCGGAATGACCTCCTCCAGTATCCCTAGGAGTCATCCCAATGGGTCAAGGGGAACATTGGTCTGGAACAC
Source organism: Lithobates clamitans (assembly GCA_037952925.1). Taxonomy (NCBI): domain Eukaryota; kingdom Metazoa; phylum Chordata; class Amphibia; order Anura; family Ranidae; genus Lithobates; species Lithobates clamitans. The sequence goes on from JBBGZY010000353.1 coordinate 4,583,654, forward strand.
CCTGTTAAGTAGTGTCACAACCCCATTCCAATATCTATGAAGTTTGGGGCATCGCCATAGGAGATTAATCAGATCACCTGGCGCATTCCTGCATCTGTTGCACAATGGGTCTTGTAATTTCCCCATTTTGTGTAGCTTTACTGGGGTATAATGCACTCTCAACAGAATATATAATTGGGAAACTTTTTGTGATACATTTAGTGAACAGGTATTGACAGCTTGAAGGGCCTCCTCCCACTGCTCCCCCGTAATAGGACCCAGGTCTTCCTCCCACTGTGCCACTGCTTTCATGGGATGCCCCTCCAAAAAGGAGGAGAGCAGCATGAGGTAGCATTGGGATATTATGCCCTTTGTGTCTGTTGCCTCTTGTAATATATGAAAAATAGGGGTGGGTGACTGTACCCATTCCACCGCCCTCCCTTGCGCCTGTAGTGCATGTTGCAGTTGTAGGTAATAGAACAACATATTAGATGGTAGTGCATATTTAGCTTGTAAGTCTGCAAAAGACACCAGTTTTCCATTCTGGAATATATGTTTTAGGTGAGTAATTCCCAGGGGACGCCATCTAGGACCCTGTTTAATTTTGGCCAACTCCTCGTAAGAGTTGTTTTCCCAAATTGGGCTATAGGCAGTGTATCCCGTGACATGTTGCAATTGTTTAACCTTATTCCACACTTTTTGAATAAGTGTGTAAGTGGGCATCTGTTTGTTAGGTTTCTGCAATCTCTGAGCTTCCAAAACTCTCAGGTATGGACTCCCCCCTGCTCCCGCCAGCAAAAGTTTGGCAGATGAGCTTGCGGGGGATGGAGCCATGGCCCCCACTAGGTGTTGTAATTGTGCCGCCAGATAGTATATCCAAGGATTAGGGAGTGCGAGACCACCACCCTCCCTTGGATATTGCAGCTGTTCCAACTTGATCCTAGGAGGTTTGGTATGCCATAGCAGAGTTCTGAACAGCGTATTAACCACCCTAAATATTTTAAGTGGGATGACTATCGGCGTATTGTGCAGCATGTACAGGAGGTGAGGCATTAGAATCATCTTAATAAGATTCGTCTTTCCTGCCAGGGACATTTTAAGTCTGTTCCATATATTTATTTTGTCTCGAAAACGAGTTAATAGGGGATATATGTTTAGTTTGTAATAATCATTTATAGTGGGGGATTTGTAAACACCCAGGTATTTAAAGGAGGTTACTATAGGGACCGGACATGAGAGACCAGCCCGCAGATCCGAAGACCCATCCAAAAACATCAATGCAGACTTGGACCAATTAATAGTAAGACCTGAATAATGGCCAAAGTCTGCAATGAGGAACATTGCATGGGATAATGAGGCGTCCATGTCCTCCAAAAAGAGGAGCATATCATTCACGTAAAGCATTATCTTCTCATGCAATTCATCATAGCCAAATCCCCTAATCTGCTGGCTATCCCTGACCTGTGCGGCAAGTGTTTCAATGGCCAACGCAAATAGCAGGGGGGACAAGGGGCACCCCTGCCTGGTCCCCCTGCCTGATGCAAAAACCTGTGATATCCTGCCCGACACATGTACAGCTGCCTGTGGTGAAGCATATAGCAGCCGTACCCATGTAATAAACCTAGGACCGAACCCGAACCTGACCAATACAGTCCACAGATATCACCAGCTAACACTGTCGAATGCTTTATTAGCGTCAAGAGACAACAGTGCTCTACTGCCGGCCACATCTGTCTGGGTCTGCATGTTCAAAAACAGTCTGCGGAGGCAGGCCTGGATTTACTCCCTTTGCCGCCCCAAGGCCGGGTCCTTCAATGCCGCCCCCCCCCCACACACACACACACATACACATACATGTCCTTTATCGATGACTTCTACAATAGATCAATTAAAAACACATCTCCATTAGGGATGAGCTTCGTGTTCGAGTCGAACCCATGTTCGACTCGAACATCGGCTGTTCGACCGTCCGTCGAATTGCGAACGATATGGGCCGTTCGCGCCAAATTCGTGTGGCGCGTCACGGCCCATAATTCACTGCGGCATCGCAGTGCATTGCTGGCTGATGATTGGCCAAGCATGCACTATGACCCGCATGCTTGGCCAATCACAGCGCCGTCAGTAGAGAGAGCTGTAATTGGCCAAAGCCAGGGTGGCTTTGGCCAATTATGGCTCAGGGGATTTAGTACACACCCCACACTATATAAGGCCGCCTGCACGGCGGCCCTGTGTAGTGTGTGTTCCGGTGTGCTGAGCGATAGAGAGAGAGAGAGACAGTGTCATTTGATTTGAGTTAGATAGATTAGGCAGAACAGTCAGTCAGTTAGCTGCACTTACAGTGTATTGTGTATATATATGCATCCCAGGTGTTGCATATATATATATACACTGTATTCAGTTTAGCTAGATCCGTTCCTGTTATCTTCTATCTAGACTATTTACATTCAGTGCAGTGTGTCCTGCTCACAGTGTTCAGCTAGATCCGTTCCTGCTATTTACATTCAGTACAGTGCTTCCTGCTCACAGTGTTCAGCTAGATCCGTTCCTGCTATTTACATTCAGTGCAGTGCGTGCTGCTCACAGTGTTCAGCTAGATCCGTTCCTGCTATTTACATTCAGTGCAGTGCGTCCTGCTCACAGTGTTCAGCTAGATCCGTTCCTGCTATTTACATTCAGTGCAGTGCGTCCTGCTCACAGTGTTCAGCTAGATCCGTTCCTGGTATTTACATTTAGTGCAGTGCGTCCTGCTCACAGTGTTCAGCTAGATCCGTTCCTGCTATTTACATTCAGTGCAGTGCGTCCTGCTCACAGTGTTCAGCTAGATCCGTTCCTGCTATTTACATTCAGTGCAGTGCGTCCTGCTCACAGTGTTTAGCTACATCCGTTCCTGCTGTTTACATTCAGTGCAGTGCGTCCTGCTCACAGTGTTCAGCTAGATCCGTTCCTGCTATTTACATTCAGTGCAGTGCGTCCTGCTCACAGTGTTCAGCTAGATCCGTTGCTGCTATTTACATTCAGTGCAGTGCGTCCTGCTCACAGTGTTCAGCTAGATCCGTTCCTGCTATATACATTTAGTGCAGTACGTCCTGCTCACAGTGTTCAGCTAGATCCGTTCCTGTTATCTTCCTACTGACAGGCAGGCTTGTCTGGTTACAGTATATAAAGCTACCTGAAGAAAATTACAGGTGTTCTTTTTGATCCTATTAGTACCACGGTCAGGCAGCTAGACTATTTACATTTAGTACAGTGTGTCCTGCTCACAGTGTTCAGCTAGATCCGTTCCTGTTATTTACATTCAGTGCAGTGCGTCCTGCTCACAGTGTTCAGCTAGATCCGTTCCTGCTATTTACATTCAGTGCAGTGCGTCCTGCTCACAGTGTTCAGCTAGATCCGTTCCTGCTATTTACATTCAGTGCAGTGCGTCCTGCTCACAGTGTTCAGCTAGATCCGTTGCTGCTATTTACATTCAGTGCAGTGCGTCCTGCTCACAGTGTTCAGCTAGATCCGTTCCTGCTATATACATTTAGTGCAGTACGTCCTGCTCACAGTGTTCAGCTAGATCCGTTCCTGTTATCTTCCTACTGACAGGCAGGCTTGTCTGGTTACAGTATATAAAGCTACCTGAAGAAAATTACAGGTGTTCTTTTTGATCCTATTAGTACCACGGTCAGGCAGCTAGACTATTTACATTTAGTACAGTGTGTCCTGCTCACAGTGTTCAGCTAGATCCGTTCCTGTTATTTACATTCAGTGCAGTGCGTCCTGCTCACAGTGTTCAGCTAGATCCGTTCCTGCTATTTACATTCAGTGCAGTGCGTCCTGCTCACAGTGTTCAGCTAGATCCGTTCCTGCTATTTACATTCAGTGCAGTGCGTCCTGCTCACAGTGTTCAGCTAGATCCGTTCCTGCTATTTACATTCAGTGCAGTGCGTGCTGCTCACAGTGTTCAGCTAGATCCGTTCCTGCTATTTACATTCAGTGCAGTGCGTCCTGCTCACAGTGTTCAGCTAGATCCGTTCCTGCTATTTACATTCAGTGCAGTGCGTCCTGCTCACAGTGTTTAGCTACATCCGTTCCTGCTGTTTACATTCAGTGCAGTGCGTCCTGCTCACAGTGTTCAGCTAGATCCGTTCCTGCTATTTACATTCAGTGCAGTGCGTCCTGCTCACAGTGTTCAGCTAGATCCGTTCCTGCTATTTACATTCAGTGCAGTGCGTCCTGCTCACAGTGTTCAGCTAGATCCGTTCCTGCTATTTACATTCAGTGCAGTGCGTGCTGCTCACATTGTTCAGCTAGATCCGTTCCTGCTATTTACATTCAGTGCAGTGCGTCCTGCTCACAGTGTTCAGCTAGATCCGTTCCTGCTATTTACATTCAGTGCAGTGCGTCCTGCTCACAGTGTTTAGCTACATCCGTTCCTGCTGTTTACATTCAGTGCAGTGCGTCCTGCTCACAGTGTTCAGCTAGATCCGTTGCTGCTATTTACATTCAGTGCAGTGCGTCCTGCTCACAGTGTTCAGCTAGATCCGTTCCTGCTATATACATTTAGTGCAGTACGTCCTGCTCACAGTGTTCAGCTAGATCCGTTCCTGTTATCTTCCTACTGACAGGCAGGCTTGTCTGGTTACAGTATATAAAGCTACCTGAAGAAAATTACAGGTGTTCTATCCCAGCTTAGTGCAGCTACAGGCCATTAGTATGTCTGGAAGGCCAAGAAGGAGAGGCAGACAGTCACAAGCCAATAAGAGAGGGCAAGCAGGCTCTGTGTCTAGTGCTGGTCGTGGAGACGGTGCATCCTCATCAGCACGTGGCCATGGGACACGCTTGGCCTTTTTTTCGGCAGCTGGCCGTGTTGAGCCGCAACATGCGGAAGACTTGGTCGAGTGGATGACCAAGCCGTCCTCATCCTCCTCATCCTCTCTCACCCATGCCCAGGGTGCTTTGTCTGGCAAAGCAGCGGCCTCTTCCCTCAGCTCAATGTCATCAGTGACTCCTTCCCTAGCTCCACCATGTCCTCATGAGGATTCCCTCGAACTGTTTGACCACAGTGTTGGGTACATGCTCCAGGAGGATGCCCAGCGTTTGGAAGGCTCTGATGATGATACTGAGCTCAATGAAGGCAGTAACATGAGCACGGACAGAGGGGGTGCCCAAGAAGGACAGCAATCTGGCAGTCATGCTCCCCCTGCTGCAGCATACTGCCAGGTTTGCTCCAGTGATGAGGAGGGAGGGGATGATGAGGTCACTGACTCAACGTGGGTGCCTGATAGGAGAGAGGAGGAGGAGGAGGAGGAGGAGGAGGAGGTGGCACATCACCAACTAGGCAGGATGCCCTCCAGGGGCCAGCCTAAGGGCAGCACATTGACTGCATCACACCCCAAAGCTCCACATGTGCAGGGCGCTGCAGTCTCTGCGCGTTATTCAAAAAGTTCTTTGGTGTGGGCCTTTTTTGAGACGAGTGCATCAGATCGCACCGCTGCTATTTGCAATATATGTCTCAAGCGTATCTCGCGTGGCCAAAACATCTCCCGCTTGGGTACCACATGCTTGACCAGACATATGTTGACCTGCCATGCAGTTCGTTGGCAAGCGTATCTAAAAGACCCACACCAAAGAACAAAGACGATCTCTCCTTGCTCCTCATCAGCTGAGATTTCCAACCCCACTAGACCTTCAGTCCTCTCTGCGACCTGCAGTGAGAGGAATGAAGGTGTAGAATTAGGTGTGTCACAGCCAAGTACTTATGGGCAATCTGCTTTTGGTACACCGACGTCAGATTGTACCAGGCAAATTTCCCTGCCCCAGCTGCTGCACCGCCGAAAGAAGTTTGCTCCCAGCCATCCACATGCCCAGCGGTTGAATGCTAGCTTGGCAAAATTGCTAGCACTTCAACTGCTGCCTTTTCAGTTGGTAGACTCTGCCCCCTTCCGTGAGTTTGTGGAATGTGCGGTTCCTCAGTGGCAGGTACCCAAACGCCACTTTTTCTCACGGAAGGCGATTCCGGCTCTCTACCGGCATGTGGAAGGCAATGTCCATGCCTCGCTGGACAGGGCGGTCAGCGGTAAGGTGCATATTACCGCTGACTCATGGTCCAGCAGGCATGGACAGGGACGTTACTTAAGTTTCACGGCGCATTGGGTGACTCTGCTGGCAGCTGGGAAGGATGCAGGACAAGGTGCAGTAGTGTTGGAGGTTGTTCCGCCACCACGCCTCCAAAATGCTGATTGTGACACACCTCTCTCCTCCACCCCCTCCTCTTCTTCTTCCTCCATGGCCTCTTCCTCGGAACCAGCGGTGCTCCGTAGGCGTTCAAGGGGCTACGCAAGTACGCAGGCCAAAAGATGCCATGCGGTGCTTGAGCTGGTGTGCTTGGGGGACAGGAGCCACACTGGGGCAGAGGTTCTGTCAGCTCTGCAGGGGCAGGTTCAGAGGTGGTTGACGCCACGCCAACTTAAGGCAGGAATGGTGGTTTGCGACAATGGCACCAACCTCCTCTCTGCCCTCCGACAGGGACAACTGACCCATGTGCCCTGTTTGGCTCACGTCCTTAACTTGGTGGTGCAGCGGTTCTTGGGCAGGTACCCGGGCTTACAGGATGTCCTGAGGCAGGCCAGGAAAGTCTGTGTGCATTTCCGCCGGTCATATAATGCCAGTGCTCGGCTGACGGACCTCCAAAAGGAGTTTAACCTGCCCAAGAACCGCCTAATCTGTGACATGCCCACCAGGTGGAACTCGACGTTGGCCATGCTGCAGCGGCTGCACATGCAGCAGAGGGCCATCAATGAGTACCTGTGCGACTATGGCACCAGGACAGGGTCAGGGGACCTTGGTTTTTTTTCCCCACGCCAGTGGGCCATGATCAGGGATGCATGCACTGTCCTGTCACCATTCGAGGAGGCCACGAGGATGGTGAGCACTGACAGTGCATGCATCAGTGACACTGTCCCCCTTGTCCACCTGTTGGAGCACACGCTGCGTGGAATAATGGACAGGGCACTTGAGGCAGAACAGAGGCAGGAAGAGGAGGACTTCCTTAGCTCTCAAGGCCCCCTTTATCCAGACAGTGTTCCTGCGTGCCCGCCGATCACACAGGAAGAGGACGAGGAGGAGGAGGAGGAGGAGGAGGAAGATTGTGTCAGTATGGAGGTGGAGCCTGGCACTCAGCATCAGCAGTCTTTAAGGGATCAGTCCCAAGGAACACATGGACTTGTACGTGGCTGGGAGGAGGTGGCTGCGGACGTTGTTGTCCTTAGTGACCCAGAGGACTCCGGACCGAATGCCTCAGCAAACCTACGCTGCATGGCCTCCCTGATCCTGCAAAGCCTGCGTAAGGATCCTCGTATTCGTGGTATCAAGGAGAAGGACCAATACTGGCTGGCAACCCTCCTTGATCCACGTTACAAGGGTAAGGTTGCGGACCTTATCTTGCCATCGCAGAGGGAGCAGAGGATGAAACATCTTCGGGAGGCCTTGCAGAAAGGTCTGTGCAACGCGTTCCCAGAGACTGGGAGGTTACAAACTCCTGTTTCTGGACAACGTGTTGCTGAGGCTTCGGTCAGTCAAAGAAGGAGCGGTGGAGAAGGTGGCCGTCTGACCGATGCGTTCAGACAATTTTTTGGTCCGCAGCCCCAAGGTATGATCGGTTCCAGCAACCATCGCCAGCGTCTGTTTTACATGGTGCAGGAATACCTAGGGGCAAGATCAGACTTGGACACCTTTCCCACCGAAAATCCTCTGGGTTACTGGGTCTTGAGGATGGATCACTGGCCAGAGCTTGCACAGTATGCAATTGAGCTACTGGCCTGTCCTGCATCCAGCGTTCTTTCGGAACGCACATTCAGTGCTGCTGGAGGCGTGGTAACCGATCACAGGGTGCGTCTGTCCACCGACTCGGTCGATCGGCTGACCTTCATAAAAATGAATCAGTCTTGGATCACCACCAGCTACCAAGCACCTGATGCAGATGTAACCGAATAATTTTTTTTGAAATCTCAGATCCCTTCAAAGACTGCCTATGCTGATGCTGAGTGACTATCCCTGAGTAATTATCCTCTTCCTCCTCAATCATCACGCTGATAGCTTGTAAGAACATTTTTGGTTCTGGGCGCCACCACCAGTGCCTAAGGCACAATTTTTCAGCCCCTGTTTAACAGGGGCGTGTAATTACAATTTTTGATGTAATACTTTGCAGCAGGGCTCGTTCCTGCATTCCAACTAGAGTGTCTGTGAGGGGTTGCAGTGTTGTGGCACCAGCACCAGTGCCTAAGACCCAATTTTTCAGCCCCTGTCTAACAGGGGCGTGTAATTACAATTTTTGATGCAATACTTTGCAGCAGGGCTTGTTCCTGCGTTTCAACTAGAGTGTCTGTGAGGGGTTGCAGTGTTGTGGCACCAGCACCAGTGCCTAAGACCCAATTTTTCTGCCCCTGTCTAACAGGGGCGTGTAATTACAATTTTTGATGCAATACTTTGCAGCAGGGCTCGTTCCTGCGTTCCAACTAGAGTGTCTGTGAGGGGTTGCAGTGTTGTGGCACCAGCACCAGTGCCTAAGGCCTAATTTTTCAGCTCCTGTTCAACAGGGGCATGTAATTACAATTCTTGATCTAATATTTCACAGCAGGGCCCTGTGAGGGCTTACAGTGTTTTGGCCACAGCAACACCTAAGGCCCAAATTTCTGCTGAGTATATAGGGCAGGACCCTACTTTCAAACATCTAACTTACAAACGACTCCTACTTGCAAACGGAAGGAGACAACAGGAAGTGAGATGAAATCTACCCCTAAGGAAGGGAAATTCTCTCCTGTAAGAGTTAATATGGGAAAACAATTTTTCCTTTCCACTGATGCTTTCCAATCCTTGTTCCACAAAAAAACCCAAATTTTCAAAAAACATTTTTCATTGGGACAAAAAAGTGAGGTGAAATCTTCTGAAGAGGAGGAAAGACGCAAAACAAATGTCACAGGGGTGATAACCCTTCCCTATGTTTTCCAAAAAGCTTAGAAAAGATTTTTTGGCTGGAGCTAAACACATTAAAAATGTTCAAAATTACAAACAGATTCTACTTAACAACAAACCTACAGTCCCTGTCTTGTTTGCACCGCCTGTATACTGCTGTTCAGAGTATATAGGGACCTTTCCTTATTTTAATTTGGGTGCGGGGTTCCCCTTAATATCCATACAAGACCCAAAGGGCCTGGTAATGGACTGGGGGGTACCCATGCCGTTTGTCTCACTGATTTTCATCCATATTGCCATGACCCGACATGACATTAAACCCGCAAGCAGTTTTAAATGAGATTTTTTCCTTTAAAAATGACATTTGGTGCAGGGACTGTTCTAAACATGGGAAACACGCGTCACTTTACAGGCATACTATAGACACCCCCCAGGTACGATATTTAAAGGAATATTTCACTTTTTTTTTTTTACTTTAAGCATCATTAAAATCACTGCTCCCGAAAAAACGGCCGTTTTTAAAAGTTTTTTTTGCATTGATACATGTCCCCTGGGGTAGGACCCGGGTCCCCAAACCCTTTTTAGGACAATACCATGCAAATTAGCCTTTAAAATGAGCACTTTTGATTTCGAACGTTCGAGTCCCATAGACGTCAATGGGGTTCTAACGTTCGTGCGAACTTGCGGTCCGTTCGCGGGTTCTGGTGCGAACCGAACCGGGGGGTGTTCGGCTCATCCCTAATCTCCATACACGAGAACACTGAAAATAACTGGCTTTAATTGTACAGACTGAAAATACTTCAGGGTAAGCGCGTGAGGGGTAAGGATTTTTCGCAGGCAAATTTTCAAGGCAATGGCTGGTGTTAGTGCTTCAATCATCCCCGGCACCATGGTTGTTATGGTGTCAGGATAATTGAAACACATTATTTCTATCATTACATTGTAATATAAACTGAAATAGTTCAACTCACCATAATGCAGAATCATTGGGAGCCCTGAGCGTGTCACTTGCCACCATCTCTTGTCACTTGCCACCATGCCTGCCACCAGATGGGGATGTCACTTGCCACCAGATGGGGATGTCACTTGCCATGCTGCCTGCCACCAGATGGGGATGTCACTTGCCACGCTGCCTGCCACCAGATGGGGATGTCACTTGCCACGCTGCCTGCCACCAGATGGGGATGTCACTTGCTACTATGCCTGCCACCAGATGGGGATGTCACTTGCCACACTGCCTGCCACCAGATGGGGATGTCACTTGCCACTATGCCTGCCACCAGATGGGGATGTCACTTGCCATGCTGCCTGCCACCAGATGGGGATGTCACTTGCCATGCTGCCTGCCACCAGATGGGGATGTCACTTGCCATGCTCCCTGCCACCAGATGGGGATGTCACTTGCCACGCTGCCTGCCACCAGATGGGGATGTCACTTGCCACGCTGCCTGCCACCAGATGGGGATGTCACTTGCCACTATGCCTGCCACCAGATGGGGGTGTCACTTGCCATGCTGCCTGCCACCAGATGGGGGTGTCACTTGCCATGTTCCCTGCCACCAGATGGGGATGTCACTTGCCATGCTGGCTGCCACCAGATGGGGATGTCACTTGCCACGCTGCCTGCCACCAGATGGGGATGTCACTTGCCACGCTGCCTGCCACCAGATGGGGATGTCACTTGCCACGCTGCCTGCCACCAGATGGGGATGTCACTTGCCACTATGCCTGCCACCAGATGGGGGTGTCACTTGCCATGCTGCCTGCCACCAGATGGGGGTGTCACTTGCCATGCTCCCTGCCACCAGATGGGGATGTCACTTGCCACTATGCCTGCCACCAGATGGGGGTGTCACTTGCCATGCTGCCTGCCACCAGATGGGGGTGTCACTTGCCATGCTCCCTGCCACCAGATGGGGATGTCACTTGCCACGCTGCCTGCCACCAGATGGGGATGTCATTTGCCACGCTGCCTGCCACCAGATGGGGATGTCACTTGCCACGCTGCCTGCCACCAGATGGGGATGTCACTTGCCACGCTGCCACCAGATGGGGATATCACTTGCCACGCTGCCTGCCACCAGATGGGGATGTCACTTGCCACGCTGCCTGCCACCAGATGGGGATGTCACTTGCCACTATGCCTGCCACCAGATGGGGATGTCACTTGCCACTATGCCTGCCACCAGATGGGGATGTCACTTGCCACTATGCCTGCCACCAGATGGGGATGTCACTTGCCACTATGCCTGCCACCAGATGGGGATGTCACTTGCCATGCTGCCTGCCACCAGATGGGGATGTCACTTGCCACCAGATTGGGATGTCCCTTGCCATGCTGCCTGCCATCAGAAGGAGGAGGAGGGCGGAACAGCGGTGCGGGCAATGAGAGATGTCATTTCTCTCCACCGCCGCCGCACCGCTGACATTACTAGATACTCTAGATTTTTTAAAAATGGCGCCACGCGGCGCAATCACGCTACTGCACATGCGCCGCCCGGCCGAGCGCTTACGAACTTTCCCGAGCCTGGCCGGCTTCGGAACGGTGCATGCGCAGTTGCGTGGTCGGCTCGCGGCCATGTTTTCCACGGGCACTGGTGCCCATAATAGACAGCACGAAAGGGGGGGTGGCCGTGAAGTCGCTGTAGGAGCGGCGCCGCCCCTACACCACTGGCGCCCCGAGGCCTGGCCTCGGTGGCCTTGTGGCAAATCCGGCCCTGTGCGGAGGTTAGTGGTGGTGGATTTTTTGGGCATGAAGCCTGCCTAGTCAGAGTGGATGATGGAAGAGGTGGCCTTATTGACTCTCAAAGCCAAAACTTTGGCCAATAATTTCACATCACTTTGCAATAACGATATGGGACTGTATGAGCTAGGGTCTACGGGGTCCTTACCGGGCTTAAGTAATAGTATAATATTAGCTCTCGTCATGGATGTTGGTAGCTTTCCTGATTTAAAGGCAGAATTGAGTACCTCCAGCAGTTTCGTTAAAATCACCTCCCCATATTGGGTATACACCTCCACTGGGTGCCCATCATCTCCCGGTGCCTTGCACGTAGAAAAGGAGGCAGCCACCTCCTTCAATTCGTCCAATGTGAGTGGGGCCTCAAGCTCCATGCGTGCCTGCCCTGTCTGGCCCGACAGGGCAGGCAAAGATATTCTGTCTAAGTATTTCTGTAATGCCTCATCTGTGTAATTTTCACATGGCTTGTATAGGTTTTCATAGAAAGACGCTAGTTCTGTAATTATTAATTCAGGGTCATTTACTAGTCTCCCAGTTGAGCATCTAATGGCTCCTATTGCTGGTGAGGACTGTTGAGACTTCGCAATTCTAGCCAATAGTCAACCAGTCTTTTCCCCTTCCTCGTAAAAAGCTTGCTTAGTAAAAAAAACGCTTCCTCTCTGCAGCGGAGGATCTCAACCGGTTCAGGGAATCCTGTCCTGATATCCATGCCTCCCTCGCAGAGTCGGATGGGTCCATCACATATGTTAGCTCAAGCCGTCGCACCCGGTCTTCAACCTGTTTCAGAAGGGCTGTTGAATTATGTTTAATGGCTTCTATTTCAGTTATAAACGTGCCCCTAAGGCATGCCTTAAAAGCATCCCATTTAGTTGTAACATCAGGATGGTCTCGGTTGTCATAAAAGTATTGTTCAATTTGTTTGCTTACTCTTTCTTGAGATGTAAAAAGTTTTAGCCAGAAGGCATTAAGTTTCCAAGGGGCTTTGGGCAAAGAAACTACTGGGCGCGTTGTCACATGTGCAACTATTGGGGAATGGTCTGACACCCCTCTGGGTAAATATTCCACTTTAGTGATAAGGCTTACAACATGGGAGGACCCCACGCATAAATCAATCCGTGAGAGTGAGCCATGCGATTTAGAAAAGCATGAAAATTGTTTGGATTCTGGGTTTTTTGTTCTCCAGACATCCGTCCAGCCCACCTCCAACAACAGGCGACTCAAAATAGTGCCTCTTCCCCCTAGTGGAGCCTGGACTGGTGGATGCCTGTCAAGTTTTGGATCAAGAAATCCGTTAAAATCTCCCATAATTATGGTGGGTATATCAGGCTTGTCAACCAGGTACGACAACAGGAGCTGTAATATTTCTCTAGAAAACGGGTGATGGATGTATACAAAAGCAATAATCGAGGTCAAAGTAAACAGCTTGCAGTAAATAAACACAATTCTCCCGAATGGATCAATAACCAAATCTAATTCCTGGTAGGCTAGGGACTTATGGACCAACACATTTACTCCACGGGAGAACGCAGAGTGTGTGGAGTGATAAGCCCTTCCCACCCAGGAGTATTGTAGGAGTCCCACCGCATCTTTAGTGAGGTGAGTCTCCTGTAAACCCACAATAGCAGGATGAAACTTCTTTAAACATGAATTTATCATTGTGCGTTTTAGGGGATCGTGCACACCCCGGACATTCCAGGACACCATTAATGTAGCAGCCATGTCCAGTAAATTAAACACTTATCTAAGTGATGCAAACGCCATCCGGCACTGCATCTGGAAGGAAAAGTGTCCCGTATCCATAGAGATGCAGCAAGTCCCTTTGATAGCCTATGGACATAAACTGATCGAATTCCAAGTTCAGTGATACATTGCAATAGATTATGTGACTTAGAGCATAGCGCAACTGCGCAACAAAGAGAAATCAGGGGAAACAGTCGCTGGTGTTGTTGTGGCCATCCGAGGCCCAGTGACGTGGGATTAGAATACACTGTTCCCTTGCTTCTTTAGATGCATAACAGTCCATCAAACTTGTGCCAACCGGGCAACAATTAACCTGTCCCTGAGATTGGGACCCATTAGTGATCTGCAAAATCGTGCGGGTGGGAGTCACCCACTGTGGAGTGGAACTCAGTGCAGCATCATGTCTGAGCCCATTCAACACGCTGATATAAATCAAATGTAAAATGTCCCGCTAAACATATAGTGTAACCATCTGCCGACATCTTACCGACCTTGTCAGGTTTGATGTCTCCAAGTGTCAGTCACCCCGTTCATTTTCTCAGCGTCTCCGGAGGTCTTGTTCATTATGATCCAACCATGAGGTCGCTTCTGCCGCCGTTTCAAAAAAAGGGTAGCCTGACCCCTGACAGTGATGCGTAACTTAGCCGGAAACAACATGGCGTATGTAACTTAAAGTTTTTGTAAGCGCTTCTTTACCTCCACAAATTTGGCTCTTTTTCTCTGCACCTCAGCAGAAAAGTCTTGGTAAAATGAAATTTTTGTCTCATTGAAATGAACAGAACCTCTTTCCCTCGCCAGCTTGAGTATGATCTCACGATCCTTGTAATTCAGTAGACGCGCCAGCATGGATCTTGGCGGGTTACCTGGGGGGAGGGGTCTTGGCGGCGTGCGGTTTGCTCTCTCCACTGCAAACAATGATGTAAAGGCCTCTTTGCCAAAAATGTCCTGCAACCATTGCTCTATAAATGCCGTCCCACAATGCGAACATTATTCCGTCTAAGATGGTTCTCAATGTCGTCAGTTTTGGCGATAGCTTGCGCAGCTTGCTGCAGTGCTGTTCTGGTATCTCTTGTAAGTGGGGGCATCTGGTCCTCCACATCGCTAATTCTGCCCTCCACCGCTGTGGTTCTCTCTCTGATTTTCTGGAGGTCTTGCCTTAAAAGAGAGACTCTCTCTGTTAAACCCTCAAATTGCTCTTTTAATCCGTCCACTGAGGCAGTGCATCAGTGTACAGCACGCAATATATCATTCAATGTGGGTTGCTGTGTGTCCTCCTACAGCATATCAAACGTATCAGGGGTAGAGACCATAGATGATTCCAGTGGCACTGTGTCATCTAGTGTTTGAGGGCTGTGTCCTCTGTTATTATCATAATGAAAGGCCTGCATTGTAGCGGGATTCGAACAGCCTGCCCCTTGCATCTTCTGTGCATAATACAGCATGTCCCTGGGCTGATCTTTCCCCTGGTCTTTCCCCTGGTGCTTTTGTGCAGTGTGAGACTTACCACTGCTATCATGCTGTTTAGTGGAGCCTCTCGCTGGCCTCTGTGCCTGAAGTGTGTTGGCGCCATCTTGGATCTCCATGCTCGTCCTGTTCTCGGCTTCTTTATCCCCTTTGCGGGGCTTCATGGGGTCCGTACAACACCGGGTGAGCACTGCAGAGTTCACAGGGGTGTCCGGTGGCAGATGGGAGCGGTAAGGGTCCGGATCGGTAGCGGGAAGAGGATCAAAGGAGGATTAACAGCGGGAGCTCCGTGAAGTGCGACCGCTCACATGCCCTGCTCAGGACACACCCCTCTTTAACTTAATAGGCATATATTCATTGATTAATGTTACTTCTTAAATCTATTGAAATCTTATAGAGTTACATTACCAGGGGGGGGGGACTCCCTCTGAGGGCACAGATTGATCCCAAGGGGGTTCCCAGGAGAGGATTCCCTCCATGTTTCTTATGTTTATTAGGTGTTTTATATTTATTAGTTATCCACTGGATAATAGTGACAGTTGAACAATTCCAGATCTATTGTTTCATCTGTAAAGTTGGAACTCATGTTATGCTATATCACTGCAGATTACAGTGTTTAATATGCCAGATGTGTTAACATCATTAACTTTAACACTGTTTGTTTGTACTCTTTTTCTATAAACGCTTAAGAAAAATGATTGAAAAGAAAATAACAGAATATATTATTCTAAATTCAAATAATTTGAATAGAAAGGAATAAAATAGAATACAAAATAAAGTAATAGAAAAGAATAGAATATAATAGAATAAACAGCAAAAGAATAAAAAAACAATAGATTAGAATATAACCATTTCCCAAAATTCTAATAGAATCAATTTGAATTTGAAAAGAAATTCTATTTGAATTTTGGGAAATGATTATAGTATTTCCATTATATTCTATTGTTTTTTTTAATTATATTATTTTCTATTGTTTTCTTTTCTATTCAAATTTTAGAAGATTGTTATTTTCTTTCTATTTTATTCTATACTTTTTGTATTCTATTCTATTTGTTTCTAATCTATTCTATTCTGTTCTTTTATTTTCTATTCTTTAATTTTCTATTATATTTTTTGCTATTCTATACTATTTTTTTCTATTCTATTCCTTTATTTTCTATTCTATTTTATTCTCTTTGGAAATTGGAAAACGATTTGAATTCAAAAACAATTTGAATTAGAAAACTTTTGGAATTGGGATTTGAAAACTATTCAAATTTGAAAACTATTCCAAACTGATTTAAATATATATATATATAAAGAATGCAACAAGAAATGTAAGGGTGCAATTAGGATGGCTAAGATAGAACATAAAAGACACATAGCGGAGGAGAGCAAAAAAATCCCAAGAAATTCTTTAAGAGCCCTTGCACACTGGGGCGGTTTGCAGGCGCTATTGCGCTAATAATAGCGCCTGCAAACCGCCCCGAAAGTGCCGCTGCTGTCATCCCAGTGTGAAAGCCCCGAGGGCTTGCACACTGGAGTGATGCGCTGGCAGGACGGTAAAAAAAGTCCTGCCAGCAGCATCTTCGGAGCGGTGAAGGAGCGGTGTGTATACCGCTCCTTTACCGCTCCTGCCCATTGAAATCAATGGGACGGCGCGGCTATACCGCCGGCAATGCGCCTCTGCAGAGGCACTTTGCGGTGGTATTTAAACCGCCCCGCTAGCGGCCGCATACCGACGGTAAAACGTCGCTAATAAAACTTAACATTAATAAATCACCAGGACCAGATGGCTTGCATCCGAGGGTACTTAGGGAACTCAGTCAAGTGATTGCCAGACCGTTGTTCCTAATTTTTACAGACAGTCTATTGACTGGAATGGTACCAGCTGATTGGAGAAAAGCCAATGTAGCACCAATATTTAAAAAGGGCCCAAAATACATCCCTGGGAATTACAGACCAGTTAGTATAACATCAACAGTATGTAAACTCTTGGAGGGGATGATAAGGGACTATATACAAGATTTTAGTAATAAGAACGATATCATTAGCAGTAATCAGCATGGATTCATGAAGAATCATTCTTGCCAAACCAATCTATTAACCTTCTATGAGGAGGTTAGTTGCCATCTAGATAAAGGACGGCCCGTAGACGTGGTGTATCTGGATTTTGCAAAAGCATTTGACACAGTTCCCCATAAACGTTTACTGTACAAAATAAGGTCCGTTGGCATGGACCATAGGGTGAGTACATGGATTGAAAACTGGCTACAAGTGTGAGTTCAGGTGGTGATAAATGGTGAGTACTCAGAATGGTCAGGGGTGGGTAGTGGGGTTCCCCAAGGTTCTGTGCTGGGACCAATCCTATTTAATTTGTTTATAAACGACCTGGAGGATGGGATAAACAGTTCAATCTCTGTATTTGCAGACGATACTAAGCTAAGCAGGGCAATAACTTCTCCGCAGGATGTGGAAACCTTGCAAAAAGACCTGAACAAATTAATGGGGTGGGCGACTACATGGCAAATGAGGTTCAATGTAGAAAAATGTAAAATAATTTGGGTGGCAAAAATATGAATGCAATCTATACACTGGGGGGAGAACCTCTGGGGGAATCTAGGATGGAAAAGGACCTGGGGGTCCTAGTAGATGATAGGCTCAGCAATGGCATGCAATGCCAAGCTGCTGCTAATAAAGCAAACAGAATATTGGCATGCATTAAAAGGGGGATCAACGCAAGAGATAAAACGATAATTCTCCCACTCTACAAGGCTCTGGTCCGGCCGCACCTGGAGTATGCTGTCCAGTTCTGGGCACCAGTCCTCAGGAAGGATGTACTGGAAATGGAGCGAGTACAAAGAAGGGCAACAAAGCAAATAAAGGGTCTGGAGGATCTTAGATATGAGGAAAGGTTGCAAGCACTGAACTTATTCTCTCTGGAGAAGAGACGCCTGAGAGGGGATATGATTTCAATTTACAAATACTGTACTGGTGACCCCACAATAGGGATAAAACTTTTTCGCAGAAGAGAGTTTAATAAGACTTGTGGCCACTCATTACAATTAGAAGAAAAGAGGTTTAACCTTAAACTACGTAGAGGGTTCTTTACTGTAAGAGCGGCAAGAATGTGGAATTCCCTTCCACAGGCGGTGATCTCAGCGGGGAGCATTGATAGCTTCAAGAAACTATTAGATAATCACCTGAATGACCGTAACATACAGGGATATACAATGTAATACAATGTAATATTGACACATAATCACACACATAGGTTGGACTTGATGGACTTGTGTCTTTTATCAACCTCACCTACTATGTAACTATGTAACTATATGTAAATTGATTTGAGTTCAAATTCGGAAAATTCAAATCGATTTGAATACAAATAAACAAAACTAATTCCGAAAACGAATTAAACAAATTTATGTAAATAACAAACCGAAACTAAACTAATTTTTTAGTTTTGCACATGTCAAACCAGCAGTGGGACATAGAAAAGTAGTCCTAAATTTACTGGAAACATAGCATATTTGCACATTATGGAACACTTACCTCACCAATGTGCTCTTCCCTAGCGCTATATGATGCAGGCTCTGTCCTATGATCTGTCCCCCAGCCCCCACCACCTGCACTGCTGCTACTTTTAGGTTCCCAGGCTTCCTCTTTGGCCATTGGGTGGCCACTGGAGATTTAAAGTATAAGTTCACCTTCAGAAACGTGTTACATGTTCCACCCGTTTTTAAAAGTGAAATTCCACTGTCTAGCACATGTTCCAGCACCTTCACCTTGCAGCATTAACAACCTGTCCCTCCTTATTTAAAGTTGGAGATAAGACTCACTTCATGTTGCATCTTTCGCACCAAAACAATTGCCTGCATAAAATATTTATTTAATAGGCCACAGGTTGGAGGTTCCAGACCAGGTCAGAAGGAAATAAATGGGTTGAATAGCCACCATTCTAGCTGACTGCTCTAATGCCGCATACACACGACCGGACTTTCCGGCAGAAAAGGTCAGACGGAATCATTCCGTCAGACGTTCCGATCGTGTGTGGACTTCATCGGGCTTTTTCTTTCTAAAATTCTGACGACCTAGAAATAGAACATGTTTCAAATCTTTCCAATGGAATCAGTTCCTATCGGGAAAACCGCTCGTCTGTATGCTATTCCGGCGGACCAAAAACGACGCAAGGGCAGCTATTGGCTACTAGCTATAGAACTTCCTTTTTCTAGTCACGTCATTCGTCATCGTGTTCTAAACGATCAGATTTTGGTGTGGTCGTGTGTAGGCAAGTCCGTTTCAGCAGAACTCAGTCGGAACTCCATCAGAAAGACCGTCGGAGTCTATTCTGACGGAAGGTCCGGTCGAGTGTACGTGGCATAAGACCTCTGAGAATCTAACCAATAACCTTAAGGAATATCTGCCCTACATGTTGGACTAATGTACTGAACCTGTCTTTGCCATACAGGAACTCTCCCCATAACCCTCCATCTTTCTGAAAGAGAATATATCTGGGTGGCAGCAGAAATGCACAACAGACCGGCAAGATGACAAGCTAGAGGTCGACATTCAGCTAAATTACTTTTGCTAATTCTGCAAACATATTCATCAGCAGAGTAACTTTTGTGCCCAATATGCACAAATCAAAGGTAGATTAATTTTTGATTGGCTCACCTCTAGATCCATGAGTTTACAAATGTGCATATGTGCAAAGAACAACTTGGTCAAAAGGTAAGAGGTTAAAGCATATCAAAATCAAAACCTTTTTTCAGCTTTGGAAATTGGAATTGTAACATCTGTCAATTGTTTAATTATTTTCTGTGCCCCCGTTAAGAAGACTCACAATCTCTAGTTGTCCAAGAGACCTTTGCCATTAGAACAGAAAGGACATATATACTTATGAATCCATTTTTATTAGACTTTTGAATAAACCAATATAAAATTGGACCAGGACAAATGGTTAAAAGTAGAGATCAATCAATACAAAAAAAAGAAAGAAAAAAAGCCTGTAATGGTAACACAAGTAAAGAGAAAACTCTCAGACATACAGATAAATAGACAAGTTGTATGGACTGACATTAAAGTCATTTTAAAGTCTCTTTTTTTTAATAAAAACATGCCCCGTACATACGATCAGAAATTCCACCAGCAAAAGTCGGATGTGAGCTTTTGGTCAGAAATTCCGACCGTGTGTATGCCCTATCGGACTTTTGCTGGCATAATTCCAGCCAGCAAAAGATTGAGAGTAGGTTCTCTATTTTTCGGTCGGAAAAAGTTCCTATCCGAAAATGCGATCGTCTGTATGCAAAAATCACGCATGCTCGGAAACAATTCGGCGCATGCTGGGAAGCATTGAACTTCATTTTCTCTGCTCCTCGTAATGTTGCACGTCACTGCGTTCTTGACGGTCGAAAGTTCAGAGAACTTTTGTGTGACCGTGTGTATGCAAGGCAAGCTTGAGCAGAATCCTGTCGGAAAAACCATCCAAGTTTTTTCTGACGGTATTTCTGATTGTGTGTATGGGGCATTATACTTACCTGCTCTGTGTAATGGATTTGCACAGAGCAGCCTGGATACTCCTCTTCTCGGGTCCCTCTTCGGTGCTCCTGGCCCCTCCCTCCTGTTGAGTGCCCCCAGAGCAAGCAGCTTGCTATGGAGGCAGCTGAGCCAAGTCACAGCTCCCTGTGTCCTTTCAGACACAGAGTCCTGCCTCGACCCCCCCAATCTTCTGATTGGCTGACTGACTTTGATTGACAGCAGTGGGAGCCAATAGCGCTGCTGTTGTGTCTCAGCCAATCAGGAGGGACAGTCCTGGACTGCTGAGACAGAGATGGGGACAGAGATCAAGGACATTGCTGGACAGAGATAAGGGCTCAGGTAAGTATTAAGGGGGCTGAAGATGGCTCCTGCACAGAGAAGGTTTTTTTTATCTTAATGCATAGAATGCATTAAGATAAAAAAAAGCCTTCTGACTTTACAACCCCTTTAAGGTATATAAATCCAGGTAATTCAAGGTTACCGCTGTTATGGAATTATTTCTGACTGGGACTCTAAAACAAATAGTAATACTGCAGCTGCAGGAACAGATTCACAGGACACAATCACTGTGTTTAAAATGTCCGTTCAGTGCCAAAATGTATTATTACATGTTATTTTATACATAGATAATAAAGGGGTGGTGTCAGATGTTATTAAAAACTAACAAATAGAAATATGTTATTAAAAGCTAACAAATAGAAATATATTATTAAAAGCTAGTGAATAGAACAATTGCAAGAGTAAAACCTTGAGAGGGGAGGGGGGAGTAGAGAGAGAGAGCTTCTAGCAGAAGATGTGTCTGTGTGTTAGGTGAAGGTTACAGAACACATTTCAACAGTGCAAACAAAATGGAGTCTCTTGTGCTTAAATGAACAATACAGTGAATATCCATGTCACCACACTGTAAGAAACCCTGGGTATTTATGCTGTCAAAGAGCTAGGAGTCATTAATTTACAAAATTGGTTTTGACCCATTCAAGACATTTATATTTTTAATTGCCACAAGAAGAGAGGAACACTCTTCCCATGGAAACACATTTTCCAGGGATTCTTTTTGGGGACATGATCTGCTCTCTGTTATGTTTTTTACTAAAAGAAGTAAAAGCATATCTTCCCAAGTGGGCAATCACAAAAAAAAACAAAAACTGAAACTATCAATTCTACAATTTATCCAAATTAAAGCAAACAAACCAAAAGAACAGTTTTGGCACCATAGTGTGATATCAACTAAGAAGATACTGGGGGTCATTTACTATAGCGCCAAAAAATTCTCCTGCAGTATCAAAAATAACTCTCAAAAAAGGCCAGAAAGACTTCAACTCTCAGAAAGTCAGCGCTAATGCAAATGGAAAGCAGCACTATTGCGGCACTAATGCCTGTCAGATCACATATGCTGGAATAGTGGAAGTCAATGGGGCTCGAACCTGCAAAATCCAAAGTTCTCACTGAAGGCTTATATGCAAGTTCTTTGCCATAAAAAGTGTTTGAAATCCCGGGTCCTGCCCCAGGGGACATGTATCAATGGCAAAAATTTTTTTAAAAACGGCCGTTTTTTCGGGAGCAGTGATTTTAATAATGCTTTGAGTGAAACAATAAAAATGTAATATTCCTTAAAATTTCGTACCTGGGGGGTGTCTATATGCCTGTAAAGGGGCGCATGTTTCCCGTGTTTAGAACAGCCTGACAGCAAAATGACATTTCAAAGGAAAAAAAGTCATTTAAAACTACTCGCGGCTATTAATGAATTGCCGGTCCGACAATACACATAAAAGTTCATTGATAAAAACAGCATGGGAATTCCCCACAAGGGAACCCTGAACCAAAATCTAAAAAAATGGCGTGGGGGGTCCCCCTAAATTCCATACCAGGCCCTTCACGTCTAGTATGGATATTAAGGGGAACCCGGACAAAATTTTTTTTTAAAATAGCGTGGGGTCCCCCTCAAATTCTATACCAGACCCTCCAGGTCTGGTATGGATTTTAAGGGGAACCCCGCGCCAAAATTAAAAAAAAAAATGGCATGGGGTCCCCCCAAAAATCCATACCAGACCCTTATCCGAGCACGCAACCTGGCAGGCCGCAGGAAAAAGGGGGCATGAGAGAGCGCCCCCCCTCCTGAACCGTACCAGGCCACATGCCCTCAACATTGGGAGGGTGCTTTGGGGTAACTGTATATGAGTGGGTGGTGCTGCGCTAATCCTTAACGAGGAATCAAGTAAATAAACAATATGCGCTTGGTAAAAGAGTGTAATCACATGAGAGTGAAAGGAATTGTGTATATCAAAAGTTAAAAGATTGTGAATGTTCAATTCCTTCAATAATGCTTAAAATATAACATAGGTATATAAAATAGAATAAAAATATCGCTTCAATCACCTACAATAAAATCCATATAATTGCAATACAAGAACGTGATGGTGGGGTTGCCAAAGCACCAGTGACTGGTTTTAAGTTTAGAACAGAAAAATAATAAAGTGCATAATAGACATACATCTATAGCAAGGCCAGCAAAGTGTATGGTGCAAATAAAGTGCTAGTGCAAATTCAAGGTGGGAGGAGTGGTGGCTAGTGATTCTTATAATTGGTGCATATTGTGCATGCTGGAAAAAATTAATGAAAGCAGGTGAACAGTTTTTTTAAAAAATTGTGTTTACAAATAAGAGAAGTATATTATTTAGCATAGAAAGCGTAAGAAAAAAGTCCTTGTTGAAAAAGTGACAGCAACGTGCTATCATGCCCACGTTGAAATTGAAGTGCTAGAAAACGCATCCATATGCTGCACAGGAGCAGTCCTTATGTATGGTTGTGACGGCAACGTCCTGGCATGCACACGTTGCAGTTAGAGTGCTGGGGTGAATCACATCAAAAATTTTCTTCGTGTGCTAGATCACTTTAGTAGGTAATGGCCCCTTACCTTTAAGTAATGGGGCAAAAGCATGTGCCAAAAGAACTGCTTGAAACATCCACCTATGGGTTCCAGCGCGTCCCTCTCTATCCTGGGTCCTGGGTGAGAGTTCCCTCAGGTGTAGTACAAGGGGGTTGTATTCATAGGGGGTAATCAGCAGAGAAGAAGCCAATAGTGTAATCCAGTTTTTGATTAAAAGTAACACTGATGGAAGATCTCCAGCTCCCAAAACACCTTGTCCCCATGTTGATGGGGACAAGGGCCTCATCCTCACAACCCTTGCCCGGTGGTTATGGGGGTCTGCAGGTGGGGGGCTTATCGGAATCTGGAAGCCCCCTTTAACAAGGGGACCCCCAGATCCCAGCCCTCCCTCCTGTGTGAAATGGTAAGGGGGTACAAAAGTACCCCTACCATTTCACAAAAAAAGTGTCAAAAATGTTAAAAATGACAAGAGACAGTTTTTGACAATTCCTTTATTTAAATGCTTCTTCTTTCTTCTATCTTTTATCTTTTTAATGCTATCTTCTATCATCTATCTTTCTTCGGTTTCTTCCTCCATCTTCTTCTTCTTCTGGTTCTTCTGGTTCTTCCTCCGGTGTTCTCGTCCGGCATCTTCCTCCGCGTCGTCTTCTTCCCTTCTTCTCCTCGGGCCGCCCTGCATACATGATGGCATGATGGGAGGCTCCCGCTGTGTGACGATTCTCCTCTTCTGATGGTTCTTAAATAACGGGGGGGGCACCCAGTGACCCCGCCCCTTCTGACGCACGGGACTTGACAGGGACTTCCATATGGCATTCCCCGTGATGTCAGAGGGGGGCGGGCAGGGCTGGAATGGGACAAAAATTTGGCCCTGGACTTTATCCAGACCGGCCCACTTTAATTTTGCAAACAGTATATAAACTATACGCAATTGCACAAAAAATGGTAGGGTAGTATACAGACAGGCTAGGGAAGTATAAAGACAGGCTGGGGTAGTATATAGACAGGCTAGGGTAGTATACAGACAGGCTAGGGTAGTATACAGACAGGCCAGGGTGGTAGACAGACAGGCTGGGGTGGTATACGGACAGGCTGGTGTAAAGGGGAACTCTGATGTAAGGTGGTCTCTGATCACCAGAGCCCCCTTACATCACAGTCTGCAACATCAGAGTTCACAGTGTAAGGGCAGGGCAAGGGGGTGTTCTGCAGACTCTAATTTCAAGGGGAACTCTGTGGACTGTGCTGTAAAGGGAAACTCTGATGTGATGGGTCTCCCCTCCTTACATCAGCATACACTATGGTATAGGGGGACACTGATGTAAGAGGGGAGTGAGGACACTGATATAAGGGGGAACTTTTATATCAGTGTTCCCCTTATCTTAGGGTCCCTACTCCCCTTACATCAGTGTCCCCCGCAGATTCTTTATTCTTTTCAGCAGATGGTAGTGGCAGGGCAGTCTGTCTGTGGCATGGAGCTGTCAAGGTGATGCACTGACCAAAGGTTCCTGTTGCAGTCCAGGGCACTGAAGGCAGGAATGGATCCTCTTCTCCTTCTGCTCCCCCTATTTGCAGGTTGATTTAAATTTGTGGAAAATTTGCCTTTATGTGCACTGGGTCAGTGGAAAGCCCGCCCCCTGAGCCGAGCCAAGCCAAGCTGAGCCGAGCTCTTCAGTGGACCGCCCCACCCCCAAGCCTAACTGAGCCGAGCCCTTCAGTGGACTGCCTTCCCACCGAGCCGAGCTAAGCTATGCCCCTCAGTGGAATGCCCCACCCCCGAGCCAAGCCAAGATGTGGAACTTACCAAGAGGCCTTGGGAGAGGAGGAAGAATGGGTGGATTGACACAGGAGGGTGAATGACAGTGGCTGGATTGACACAGGAGCTTGCCTTGTCCCTGTCCATCGCAAATTACAGACCCAACGGGGAGAAGAGCAAAGCTCCTTGGGCCAAGACACAGCACTGGACAGGCTGTCACTGAACGCGGCCCACTGAGCCATCGGCCCACCGGGAAACTCCCGGTAGTCCCAATGGCCAGTACATGCCTGGGGACGGGGTCACCTGTTATGTAACCCCGCCCCCCTCTGAAGTCACAGGGAATGCCACAGGGAAGTCCCCATCAAGTCCCCATGCGTCAGAGGGGGCGGGGTCACCGGGTGGCCCCGCCCCCATTATTTAAGATCCTTAAGAAGAGGAGAAGCGTCACACAGCGAGAGCCTCCCATCATGCCATCATGTATGCGGAGCGGCCTGAGGAGAAGAAGGGAAGAAGGCGGCGCGGAGGAAGATGCCGTATGAGAACACCGGAGGAAGAACCAGAAGAACCAGAAGAAGAAGAAGATGGAGGAAGAAAATGAAGGAAGATAGAAGATAGAAGAAAGAAGATAGAAGATAGAAGAAAGAAGAAGCATTTAAATAAAGGAATTGTCAAAAACTGTCTCTTGTCATTTTTAACATTTTGATACTTTTTTTGTGAAATGGTAGGGGTACTTTTGTACCCCTTTACCATTTCACACAGGGTGGAGGGCCGGGATCTGGGGGTCCCCTTGTTAAAGGGGGCTTCCAGATTCCGATAAGCCCCCCACCCACAGACGCCCACAACCTCCGGGCAAGGGTTGTGGGGATGAGGCCCTTGTCCCCATCAACATGGGGACAAGGTGTTTTGGGGGCCTACCCCAAAGCACCCTCCCAATGTTGAGGGCATGTGGCCTGGTACGGTTCAGGAGGGGGGGCGCTCTCTCTCGCCCCCCCTTTTTCTGCGGCCTGCCAGGTTGCGTGCTCGGATAAGGGTCTGGTATGGATTTTTGGGGGGACCCCATGCCATTTTTTAAAAATTTCGGCTCAGGGTTCCCCTTAAAATCCATACCAGACCTGAAGGGTCTGGTATAGATTTTGAGGGGGATCCCACGCCATTTTTAAAATAAATTTTGGCCGGGGTGGGCATGCAATTCTCTCCAAACATATTGGAAAACTACCTTTCGTATTCTATCGGACATATCCAACCACCACATACCCACTATGCCTGACTTAGCAATTTTAAACCTAAACATAGGCCAGCTACCCCAACCCACCAGACACGTGGTCACACATATTTTATTGGCCGCTAGATTGAGCATAACTAGGTTATGGAAAACAACAAAGGCCCCAACCATAGAGCAAACCTTAGACTTGGTAAACACACACTATGGTTACAAAATGACAAAAACAAAAGGCCCAGTTTGAGTCCTAGTTCACACTGACAGAGGGATTAAATCATTCAGCTGAAATCACCCTCTCATTCCTGCATGTCAGTCCCGACTGCAGGGGGACATCTGTGCAGGTTTCTGCACTGATATCAATACGAATTGCACCCCAAAGTCACACCAATTAAAACAGTGCAATTGTCACTGCTTTGACATGTCAAATCGCAACAATGTGAACTAAAGCTGACACATACAACACTGCCTATCCACCAGCTGAATTCATTACCTGCAATTCTCCACAGCTGTTATATATAAAGATTACACCTTTATCATTAACTTGCAGGTGTGCAGAAGCCTAGGTTTACATTGAAGCGATTTGTCATGCGATTTGAGAGATCAGATCGCATGACTATTGGCAGCAATGGCACTATTCCAATCAATGCAACATTTTTTTTGTGGTGCCGCACCAATTTGCTAAAGTAGTTCCTGCACTACAAAAAAAGGGGGACACTCAAAGGAGCACAGACACAGGAGGCTGCGCACCCCAAAATATATATATGGAAAACGAAAAACCCCCTAACGGGGCTTTACTGCAGCCAATATTGCAGTATAATCCAATTCTAAATAAGGTAGATAGACAAAAGGTTTTGTTGATATAAAGCGAGTTTTACTTAATGTATTCTGACATATACAAGTCAGGACATGAACTAGAATGTAACATAGGTCAGGAAGCAATGCATAGTACAGTCAACCATGGGCAACAGAAGTAGAACAGCAAAAATTGTTAGGTCGTAAGATTCCGACGCGTTTCGACCCCAGTGGGTCATCTTCAGAGGATAGGTGGTTTAACAACTGTAGGGATGTAAACATACATCAAAAAAATTTTTTTCAAAACAAAACAAAACGGAACCAAACAATATATCTATATCTGCATGAACAAGTCCATATATTATAACATTACCAGTCAAAATTGCTCTTAAATGATTGTAGACGGCCAAAATGTGAGGGAGTTGCCCTCTCATGTGTCTCCAATTTCCCAGGCAGTGGGTCGGTCCCCCAAGAGAGCAGAAATCGCGCACACATACCTTACGAGGGATCACACAATGAATAACCCCCAAGTAGTGGAGGGGAGGAGGGGCATGCACTGCACCTGCAAGGGGTAATAAAGTACTAAATATAAATAAGACTTTTGGGTCAAGAAGTTTTAACCCCTCGGGCAATGAGGGGGAGTAGCGTATTACCATAGTTTTATACTATAATTTTAAAGATGTTGACAGGTACAGGTTGGGAGTGGGTCCATGGATACAGCATGCAAAGAACAGGAAAACAAAGTGAAAATGATATGAGGAAAAAGTGGGGGGGGGGAGGAAAACAGGGAGAAGAGAGGGGGAGGGGAGAGGAGGAAAAGCCGTGGGGTATGAAGTGTGAATAAAAAAGAAAGAGAAAGAAAGAGAAGCCCAGAGGGGACTGTGCGACAAGGGTGACGTGAAACAAAGACATGGAAAGTGGCAGAATTGCATGCATGTATGTATGGGCCAGTACCCGACAGACACGAATATAGAGACCTGAGGAATCGTGGGGATCGTGATGTGTGCATGAATGGTGAAAAGCCAGGGGATCATGAAGTGTAAGGAAGACCCGGCCCGCAGGCCGGGAGGGGGGGGGAGAGGAAAAAGGAACAGGAAAAAAGGGGGGAAAAGAAAGGGGGGAAAAACGAGTGAAGTGAATAGGAGACACCAGTGGTAAAGTGCTGGGGTAAGTGCAGAGAAAAGCCAAACAAACGACCAAGAAAATAGATGACAAAAAAAAAAATGGGAAAGCTGTGATGGGTAAAGAGGGGGTGACCGCGTGTTGGGAAATAAATGAGTGGATAAATGAATGAATAAAATAGCCTTACGTGTAGGGCACGATTAATCAAGACAACTTGAACAGAGTTCTGAAGAGTTAAAAGTATATAAAAAATTAATTGTTGATTGATACAGATATGGCAAATGAAAAAGTTATAGTGTGAAAGGAGAAGTAGTAAGGAAGTGCATAAGTTCTTACCAGTTGATGTGTGAGGCTGCAGCATGGGGGCATAGGATGGGACCAATGAGTCCCACTAAGCCACCCTTGTAGCCTAGGTATTTTATAAGGATGCTGATTAGGCAAAAAAGTTTCAGGTGCGGGCAATTATCCCCTCCCATGTCCGGTCCTCCAATGGGGGAAATGAGCGCCGCGTCGGCGGCGCCCACTGTGTGGTCCCCCCGGCGTTCCGGAGGAGTATTCCTCCTGGGTCCACCATCGCCTCCGCCGCAAATGCGCAGGTGCCCTGACATCACGCGCACGCGCTGCAGGTCGCACGCGCGCGAGCACGGCGCCCGGCAGGGGTCCGGGATGCCGCTGGCAGGGAAGGAGATAGCGCCCAATACAGGTGCCGCCACCTGGTGGGCACTTGGGGAGACGCCGGGCCCTTGCGTCTCCCCACCCTGCCAGGAAGGCATATGTGACACGACCCCACCCCCTCAGGAAAGGAGACACGACCGACCAAGGGCGATAACCATAGGGTATCTCAGCCTGGGAAAAGAGGAGCAGGAGGAGGGGGGAAAAGTCCATAACAGGTTGTTACAAGGCCATGGTTAAAGCTTCTAAAATATAGAGGATCATCAGTTGGCCAAGGGATGTATAATCTACAGAAAGCCACTGCCACAATACAGTTGGTAGAATTGCTAGTACAACATAACATGGTGAATCTTAATTCAAAGGAAACTGTGAACTGTCTTTCCTGTGAGATGGTGTTTCCATAGGGTCTACATAATTTAAACTACAAGGGAATGCGAGTTCCTATATGTTGTGCTGTTGGGGCCAAAAGGTGCAAAGTTACATGGTTGGAAATGAAGGTAATCATAAATGAATGAATACAATTTATGTTAAAAAGGTTTCCATATTAGAACATCAAATTGGCCCAATCTACACCTATAGGTTCACTCATCCTTGGTAGAAGAAAAATCACAGTCTCAATACAATAAAGTAAGTTCAACAGGAGAAAGCATACCAAAGTTGTATACAACAGGAGACAGTTCATAGTTTGTGTCGTGACTCGAGTGTCAAAAACAGCGGGGGAGGGGTGTTTAACCACCCAGTAAATACAACAACAAAAAAGGGGGACACTCAAAGGAGCACAGACACAGGAGGCTGCGCACCCCAAAATATGATTGACTGTACTATACATTGCTTCCTGACCTATGTTACATTCTAGTTCATGTCCTGACTTGTATATGTCAGAATGCATTAAGTAAAACTCGCTTTATATCAACAAAACCTTTCGTCTATCTACCTTATTTAGAATTGGTTTATACTACAATATTGGCTGCAGTAAAGCCCCGTTAGGGGGTTTTTCGTTTTCCGTAGTTCCTGCACTACTTTTGCCGATTTCAGGTGCGACTTCAATAGACATTTGTGTATGAAGCCACACGGATGTCTATCAAGTCGCACCTGAAACCGCGCTGACCTTGCTGCTTTGAAATCACGCTACTTCAAGTGAAGTAGCACGATTTCAAAGTAGCATCTATGTGAACCAGGGCAAAGAGATTAGTTTTTTGGTGCACAAATACATATTAAAATATAAGAGATATTGCACTTTCCCAAAACCACCACCCACAAAAACTAAAGGGAAAGAAAAGTAGAAGAAAAAAAACACCACAACAAAGCTCAATAATGTACTTTTATTTTACCAGCAGAAAAACAAACAACAACAAAAAAAAATTACATTCATTTAAAAGCTTCAAAAAAATTTGGACAGGATATATGGTGCTACATTTAGCAATGGGATTTTACGGGCCCTGCTCATAGGAGCTTACAATCTAAAATTTGACAAAACCTTAGAGTGGACACAGCTTTAATTTCAGTGTATAATGGGCAACACATCACATTTTTATCTGCAAGATTATAGAAATGAACTTAACAGTCATTCTTACAAAGCATTCCAACATAATATTACAAAAGACTTATTCAAAACACCCACCACCAGCCCACAATCCACACATACATACATTGGTGACCATGTTCTGCTGGAAGCTGCATTTCAGTGTATATGATTAAACAAGATCAAAAAGAGTAGGTCAGCAGATGCTTCCAAACAATGTTTGCATGATCAGACAGGAACAATACATGCACAACATTGACAGCATGGCCACATAAACCCACTTTTGATTGAAAAAATGCACAAGAATTTCATCAAATCTCCCAATATCATTCCTTCTCACCCACAAATCACAGCAAAAAAAACTGACCTTCTCAGGCCAAACAAACCCCCCTACTGCTGTCCTTAATATAAGAGAGGTTGTACTGTTAGCACACTGACACACCCAATAGAAGTACACGCCCACTAGTATCTTTCAATCTGTCTCTTCATGTATGTCTAAAGTGATTGCACCTGATGAGCAGAAACACATAGTTAATTTTGGACTTTAGATTGGAAGCTCATTGCAGCCAGGGACTGATGTTAATGTTTATTAGCACTAATCATGCCCAAGGACTTGGACATTTCAAATTTTAGGGTTTACACTGCACGGGTACATATGCTTAGAAAACTGTTGCTTTGTTTATGTGGATGCAAATGGACTTTGATCTTTGTCCTGTAGTTGGAGATTTGATGCACATAGCCAAGAGCTGACACAATTGTGAATACTATTTTCTTACATTAGAATCTATTTCGACAGGAGACAAATAAAATGCCAGCATGTCTTTGGATTGTGGTGAGAAAGTGCACACAGGGAGAACATATAAACTTCAACACAAGGATTAACATGTTGAGGAATTGAACCAACATATCAGGTGCTGCTAGACAGAACTGCTACCCACTTAGTCATCAGGCAGCCCCACACATGTTCTCTGCATCTCTGTGATGTGAACCAGCCCTAAGTCCATAGCCATGCTCAGTGTCACAAGCAATATACAATATATTGGCCTAAGTATTGGGACGCCTGCCTTTAAAGGAACATGAACTGTAATGGCATCCCAGTATTAGTATTGGGTTCAAAACTCATTTGGCCCACCCTTTGCAGCTATAATATCTTCAACTCTTCTTGTCCACAAGTTTTAGGAGTGTGTCTATGGGAATGTTTGACCATTCTTCCAAGTGCATTTGTGAAGTCAGGCACTGATGTTGGACGAGAAGGCCTGACCTACAGTCTCCTCTCTAATTCATCCCCAAGGTGTTCTATTGTGTTGAGGTCAGGACTCTGTCCAGGCCAGTCAAGTTCCTCCACCCCAAACTCCCTCATTCATGTCTTTATGGACCTTGCTTTGTGCACTGGTCCAAATGATTTGGTAGAGGGGGGATTATGATGTGGGGTTGTTTTTCAGGGGTTGGGCTTGGCCTCTTAGTTCCACTTAAGTGAACTCTTAAGGCATCAGCATACCAAGACATTTTGGACAATTTCATGCTCCCAACTTTGTGGGAACAGTTTGGGGAAAGCCCCTTCCTGTTCCAACATGACTGCACACCAGTGCACAAAGCAAGGTCCATAAATACATGGTTGAACAAGTGTGGGGTGGAAAAACTTGACTGGCCTGCACAGAGTCCTGGCCTCAACCCGATAGAACACCCTTTGGCTGAATTAGAGTAGAGACTGCGGGCCAGGACTTCTCATCCAACATCAGTGCCTGGCCTCACAAATGCACTTCTGGAAGAATGATCAAACATTCCCATAGGCACACTAAACATTGTGGACAGCCTTCTCAGAAGCTGTTCTATCTGCAAAGGGTGGGCCAAATCAAATTTTAACCCTACGGACTAAGACTGGGCTGCCATTAAAGTTCATGTGTGTGTAAAGGCAGGCGTCACAACACTTTTGGCAAAATAGTATATCTGGAAAAGACTTACAATGGTGGTGGACCCCTCCTACACATAAATACTTCATTTAGACATAGTTATAGGACCTGAGAGATGAGACAACTTCTCTACATGAAGCAACATGGTTGGGATTTGAACCCAAACCCTCAGGAATACTAAGCAGAAGTTCTAACCTCTAAGCTACAGAGCTGCCTCGTGTGAGAACCTCCTACACATAACTACACATAAATACACATAAAAACACATAAAAACTGCATTTCTTTGGATATACAAGTGATGGAATGACATTACTCAAAAGTTATTCTTCTTGATTTATTCTGTGATATTTGTTTTTTTTTTGTGGGTGAGAGTAGAATATTACCCTCAAATTTTTGGGAATTACATTTTGCTTTCTGATGTTGGTACACATATCACATTTTTTGGGCTCAAATTATGAATATTTGGAAATAATAAAAAGCACAAAAAATTGTGATTCATTTCAAATTTGCATCAGTAATGGTATTGTTTGTGGATTATAAAGACACCTGTGTGAGTTTGGGGTAAAGATTGTTGTGAGATAAAGAGTAACAAGTGAAAGTGACAGAGAAAAAATATTTTACCAAAACATCAAAACATTCCACATTCTAGTATTCTTAAAATCAAAATATTTTAAGTAGAAGCAACAATGTTGCAAAGGAAAATCTATTTCACAGAAAGATACATTTCATCTCAACATTAAAAGCTTTTTTTGGTAAAAGTTAGAATTGTTCCACTAGAATCAATGGCTGAAACTTAATTTGGACTAAAATAGAGCAGATTTTCATTAAAAAAAATGCTCTCTAATTAGCTCTCATTTTGGTATTTACTATAGCGCCGGCTAAAAAAGACACTTGAGTTAAAATGAGAGTTATTTTCAGGTCTGAGCATGCTCAGTTGTGTTGGCACCTAGTTGTCCAAAACGGGGAATTTTTCACTTCTCAGACTTTTAAAGATATTTCAGTGTAGAAATCACTTTTTCACAATTTTTAAAAGCAGATTAACTTTAAATAATATACCGCATATTTCAGTACTATTTAGGCAACTATATCATGCTCTAAACATTATTTCCATGTGCACTACTCCAGGTTTTAGCAGAGTAAGGGTTTGGGTGCTATTTGGTTCAGGGAACTATAGTAAATTCGATTTTGTGAGTATTTTCTCACCAGCGCTATAGTGAATACCGTTTTAGCGATAATTTGCGGTAATTAGTGCTAATTAGCGCCGCAGCTCTATAGTAAATGACCCCCACTGTTTCTTAAATGTTTATCAGATTAAACTTCTGATGTAAACTTTTTTTCATTTTAAAATTATGCTTGCAGCTTTAAAGCATAAAACATTTAAGCTTTCATAATACAGTATGGCAAAAATCTAAACATTTTTGCAACACGGTACAATATCTTTGGGTCTGATGAACATAAGTATTTAAAAATGCCAGAAATAGCCAATTGTCTGAAAGGCAATGATATTCTAATAGTCATGTCTGGAGGTAAATGAGTACAGCCATAAAAGGATACAAGTGACAAATAATAATACATATGACACATTGTAATAGGTAAGAATGTAACTCTGAGTGCATAGAAAGAGTATGACATACAGAAAAGGTCATAGCAAGTTGTGAAATGTCATTTAAATGCATTAGTGGGACAGATCTGTTCTCTCTGGTGTTCTTAGTGACAGAAAAAAAAGCTAAATAATTTAAATCAGTCTACCGCCTAAAAAAAAATTGACATTTCATGACTAATAATCAAAATTATTTTTCCTTGACTGTCTGTCAAGTGCACACCATGCTAAAAAAAATAGAAATGCTAATTTTTGGGTATACTGTTTAAAGTAAATACAAGATATTTCATATTTAAAGATTCATTAGAAATTTGTTTTTAATGAGATGCCTCATACTGGTAAATATAATGCTTATAAACTGCTGTCTTTTCTTTATTTGAAAAAATCTTAACATAGCTGGTTTCTCTAGTCATAAGTCTTTATTGTGGACCTGTGCCCTATTTATATGTTTTGATGTAATAGTCCTACAGAGTAGGCACCACAAGATGCTAGCTATTACTTATATTAGCCAGAAAAGCCTCTTCCATGGCCCGTTCTGATTTAGATTGATTGTGCTTCTGAGACATGACTTGCCCTTATTTCATGGTTGAACCCTGCCAACTGCCACTGCACCTTCCCATGAAACTGTCACAGTGGTTCGTAGGGGACTCTAACTGGACAGGTAGTTGATGGAGATTAGCTTGAAAAGGACAAGTCAGGTCCAAGTAAAGTAAGTTAAAAAAAAAGTGTGTCTTGTTATCAAAACCAATATTTGACACCTTGTTATGATTGCTCTTAGGACGCTTACCTTTAAAAGTTAAAAATGGAGTATAGACTGTCACCCGAAGACTCAAATATAAGTCCTCCACCCCAACCTAGACTAATGAAAGGGAAACTCCCCCAGAAACACATCTCTCCTTATCGGCTGCGCGGCCTCTTCAATGTGTGATGTCATCTGGGAGGTGTGTCTACACTGACAGCTGCCTGATTGTTCCCTGTGCATAGTGCCTTCTCAGAGCTGCAGCATGATTTCCCGGCTGGGCTTCCCCCAGTACTCCTGAGCCTCAGAGAGACTTTTAACTGATCGGCTGACAGTACACTGTACCAAATGCATGTCCCTCCACTTTGTTTGTGAGTGCATTTTACACACTTTTTTAAATTTTACTACACTTTGAACTGTTTGTGCTGGATTTTTTTGTTTTTCTGTTTCTCACATAAAATGTACCTTGGTTAATTTGAATTTGCTACACCTATGGTCTTAAAAAAACTCTTTCAAGTAACAACCTATTATTTTCATAATTTTTTGCTGCTTTAAAACCCCACGAGGGATATCTTCTTTTTCTTTTTGACATTTTTTTTCTGCCATTAAACTCCCCTCTATGTTATCCTATGTGTCCGTGCACACATGGATGTTTTTAGCTGTTTATCAGCAGGGGGATTTATTTGCTGTTTTCTGAACGCCCTAAAATCACGTTCAAGAGAGTCGATTTTGACCACAAAAAACTTTGAACACTGTTAAACACCCATAAATGCTCATAAACACTAGGCGCATTTAGCACTTCAGTGTTTATTTATTTCAATGGCCAGGATAAATTGAAATTTTGGCCAATGAAATAAACTCCCAAACTCCAAAATCTGTTAAACTCTGATAAACTCAGCTAAACTATTCTGAAAAAAATGCAGCTTAGGTGAGTTTATAATGCTAATTTTCTCCTGTCAGAATAAACAGTGTATACAAGAAACCAGTGTGCATGAGGCCTTATTATACTGTAGCTTACCAAGTCTTAGATGTGTGTGTCTTTTTTAGACTTTCTTTCCACATGATGATTTGGCCAGTAGGTGTGTTGTTTTTCAACAAAATAAGCTGTCCTGCAGATGAAGCAGATAGGAGGTTAAGAAAAATCACTTACCACTGACACGGGTGCTTACAGTAGTCAGCTTTTTTTTATTATGAAAAACCTTTATCCCAAAGCCAAAAACTGTTTGTTGTAACTGCTTAAAAAGTCTTATCTGGATTTTGGCTTCAATTTGTTTGTGCATCTAAATCTTCTAGTACATCTAATCAGTCAAATAACAACATGGATAACACCGCCAGTAGTCTCAAAAGTGATAACAGCTAAAGACAGTTCATAAGTCCATATAATGACAGCTTGCTTGGTCCCCGAGCAGCTCCTCATCAGATTGAAGGTTATCTGACTTTAACAGCGTAAAATGGGCACCAGAGGGCGCTTCTAAGTGTAGTAAGATAGTGTTTATTATTAAAGAATAAAAAAATATGCACTCATATTTAGAAAGATGAAAGAAGGCATAAGGAAATCATCTCAGGGTCCCATGCCAAAAAAAACTGAACTACAGCCCCTAATAATTATGCATAAGAGAAGCTGGGAGCTGGGAATCATTGGGGGTTAGATCTGAGCCCAACCAGTGCACTCATTAGGAGGGGAGTAAGCCGTAAGTGGGCAGGCTTGAAAAAAAGTTGTTACCGCTTTGAAATGTGTAGCCACGCCCCCTCCCATTCCCCCAGCTCCTGACGTCATCCTGGAATATTCCCATGCTGTCCAGCTGGTTCTGGTGTTGTTAAACTCTACAGGCTGCAGGCAGCTTCTCTCTATACTTCCCTGGATTGCTGCAGTTCGGCCTGGGTCCCTGAGATGACTTTCCTTGGTTTTAAAATATACCTTCTTTCATCTTCCAAATGTGAGTGCATTTTTTACAGTTTTTTTTTATAATAACCACTAACTTTTGCTAGTACATCTAATGCCGCGTACACGCGAGCGGACTTTACGGCAGACTTTGTCTGGCGGACTTTTCGACGGACTTTAAGACAGACTTTCTGAATGAACGGACTTGCCTACACACAATCAACCAAAGTCCGATGGATTTGTACATGATGACCTATGACTGGACTAAAACAAGGAAGTTCATAGCCAGTAGCCAATAGCTGCCCTAGCGTCGGTTTTTGTCCGTCAGACTAGCATACAGACGAGCGGACTTTTCGACTGGACTCGAGTCTGTCGGACAGATTTGAAACATGTTTCAAATCTAAGTCCGTCAAACGTTTGAGAAAAAAAGTCCGCTGGAGCCCACACACGATCGAATTGTCCGACAGACTCAGGTTCGCCGGACCAAGTATGCTGTAAAGTCCGATCGTGTGTACGCGGCATAACACTCCCCTACCCACAGAGTAACCATGCTGCTCCAAATGTGGCCTAAAAAAGAAAATGAATGCAGCCACCACATCTAATTATCAGTAAGGGTCACCAGAACTTGTGTCCCCATTGGAAGATTTCATCCCTATTACTTTTCCAAGACAGCCAACAATTTGGGTTTTCTTTTACTTTCATTGATAATGGTAAACAGGACAGACAGGGTGAACCTCCTTAATGGGGACACAGAAATCAGTAAAAACTGACAGGTGTTCTAATCCCTCTCCCCTCTATCCAAAACTGAAAAAAAAGTCTTGCCGTTAGTTATACTTTAACCCCACATTATTTATCAGGATGTCACAGTGGGGACAGAAGGAAACCCTGTTATGACATATTTAGACAGATGTCACACTTGTGATCCTGACACTGGTGAGAATTCATTGAGCGACAAGATCCCTAGAATATGCAGGATGAACACTCACTTGCACTGAACCTGTTGTTCCCTTGTTAGGTCCTAGAGGAAAGTGTCATTCCCTCACTGCCAAAAACATTGCCTAATGTTAGTCTTCTTGCGAGAGAGCCTGATCACAATGGTAACTACAGCCTTAAAATGGTATTAAACCCAAATACGAAAATGTAATATAGTGCGCTTACCAGCTCACTTCTTAGATGTGGTGGCTACATTTGTTTTCTTTTTGTTATTTTTCAACTTCCCAACACACAAAGCTATCCATAAAAGGTGGCAGTTGGGGGGTTAAGACAAACCATTTCAAGCAGAGCTAAGCACAGCGATGCTTACCTTTCCTTCAATGATCTGATGTCTCTCGCCATTGCCTGCAACTTCTACCCAGCTTCTTCTGGGTGCCAGCCTGTGGCCATCTTGATTGGCTCGTGTGAGATGACATCACTCCTGCATATTCTGGCACATTGCACAGCTCAGTGTACATTCCAAATCAGATTGTGAGCATTCAGGTTGGGTTCTTTTATTGCAGAAGAAACATTGCCTGTCTGTTCTGCAATAAAGAGCCTGCCTGCTCATAGTTTTTTAAAGCAGAGCAAGACTTTCGTTTTTTTTTAAACCCTACAATGGTAAACTTGTATTCATTTATATAATCTAATTTATCCCAGAAGGAAAAAAAAATGGTTGCTGTAACTGCTTAAAAAAAGTGTTAAAGTGGTAGTAAACTTCTAGTAGTTCTACCACTTGTATCTACAGGCAAGCCTATAGCAAAGCTTACCTGTAGGCACCATGAATATCTCCTAAATTCGCACAGTTTAGGAAATATTCAGAGTTCATGCAGCTGGTGATGTTACTTTTTAGGTCCGGCATACAGTGCCAGACCTTCAGAGCCCGTGCCTTAAACAGTGGCTCCAGTGTGCATGCGTGGGAATGACGTCATCGTGCCCCTGGTCACTTATGTAGCCGAAGGACGCAAACCAGGAAGGTGGACCGGGGGAAGATGTCAACCCTTTCAGCTGTGATAGCGCACCGCTGGAGGGCTTCGTTCCAAGGTAACTCCTTAAAAATGTGCTAGTATGTGATGCATAATAGCACATAATGACATTGCCTTTCAGGGGATTTTTTTTTCCATTAACTGCGGTTTACTGCCTCTTTAACTGGAGTTCAACTTTAATTTGTTAGCCAAGTCCATCTAAATCTGCTATTGCATCTAACTAGGGATAAGCCGAACACCCCCCTGTTCGGTTCGCACCAGAACATGCGAACAGGAAAAAAGTTCGTTCGAACACGCGAACACCGTTAAAGTCTATGGGACACGAACATGAATAATCAAAAGTGCTAATTTTAAAGGCTAGTATGCAAGTTATTGTCATAAAAAGTGTTTGGGGACCTGGGTGCTGCCCCAGGGGACATGGATCAATGCAAAAATTTTTTTTAGAAACGGCCGTTTTTTCAGGAGCAGTGATTTTAATAATGCTTAAAGTCAAACAATAAAAGTGTAATATCCCTTTAAATTTCGTACCTGGGGGGTGTCTATAGTATGCCTGTAAAGGGGCGCATGTTTCCTGTGTTTAGAACAGTCTGACAGCAAAATGACATTTTGAAGGAAAAAACTCATTTAAAACTACCGCGGCTATTGCATTGCCGACAATACACATAGAAGTTCATTGATAAAAACAGCATGGGAATTCCCCAAAGGGGAACCCCAAACCAAAATTAAAAAAAAAAAAAAAGACGTAGGAGTCCCCCTAAATTCCATACCAGGCCCTTCAGGTCTGATATGGATATTAAGGGGAACCCCGGCCAAAATTTAAAAAAAAAATGACGTGGGGTTCCCCCTAAATTCCATACCAAACCCTTCAGGTCTGGTATGGATTTTAAGGGGAACCCCGCGCCAAAAAAAAAAAAACGGCGTGGGGTCCCCCTAAAAATCCATACCAGACCCTTAATTCCGAGCACGCAACCTGGCAGGCTGCAGGAAAAGAGGGGGGACGAGAGTGCGGCCCCCCCCTCCTGAACCGTACCAGGCCACATGCCCTCAACATTGGGAGGGTGCTTTGGGGTAGCCCCCCAAAACACCTTGTCCCCATGTTGATGAGGACAAGGGCCTCATCCCCACAACCCTGGCCGGTGGTTGTGGGGGTCTGCGGGTGGGGGGCTTATCGGAATCTGGAAGCCCCCTTTAACAAGGGGACCCCCAGATCCCGGCCCCCCCCTGTGTGAAATGGTAAGGGGGTACAAAAGTACCCCTACCATTTCACTAAAAAACTGTCAAAAATGTTAAAAATGACAAGAGACAGTTTTTGACAATTCCTTTATTTAAATACTTCTTCTTTCTTCTATCTTCCTTCATCTTCTGGTTCTTCTGGTTCTTCTGGCTCTTCTGGTTCTTCCTCCGGTGTTCTCATCCAGCATCTCCTCCGCGGCGTCTTCTATCTTCTTCTCCTCGGGCCGCTCCGCACCCATGGCATGGGGGGAGGCTCCCGCTCTTCTCTTCATCTTCATCCTCTTCTCTTCTTCTTTTCTTCTCTTCTTCTCTTCTTCTCTTCTTCTCTTCTTCATTTTCTTCTCCGGGCCGCTCCGCACCCATGCTGGCATGGAGGGAGGCTCCCGCTGTGTGACAGCGCTCCTCGTCTGACAGTTCTTAAATAACGGGGGAGGGGCCACCTGGTGACCCCGCCCCCCTCTGACACACGGTGACTTGACGGGACTTCCCTGTGACGTCACGGGGAATGCCACAGGGAAGTCCCGTCATGTCCCGTGCGTCAGAGGGGGGCGGGGTCACTGGGTGGCCCCGCCCCCGTTATTTAAGAACTGTCAGACGAGGAGCGCCATCACACAGCGGGAGCCTCCCTCCATGCCAGCATGGGTGCGGAGCGGCCTGGAGAAGAAAATGAAGAAGAGAAGAAGAGAAGAAAAGAAGAAGAGAAGAAGATGAAGAAGATGAAGAGAAGAGCGGGAGCCTCCCCCCATGCCATGTGTGCGGAGCAGCCCGAGGAGAAGAAGATAGAAGACGCCGCGGAGGAGATGCTGGACGAGAACGCCGGAGGAAGAACCAGAAGAGCCAGAAGAACCAGAAGAACCAGAAGATGAAGGAAGATAGAAGAAAGAAGAAGTATTTAAATAAAGGAATTGTCAAAAACTGTCTCTTGTCATTTTTAACATTTTTGACAGTTTTTTAGTGAAATGGTAGGGGTACTTTTGTACCCCCTTACCATTTCACACAGGGGGGGCCGGGATCTGGGGGTCCCCTTGTTAAAGAGGTCTTCCAGATTCCGATAAGCCCCCCGCCCGCAGACCCCCACAACCACCGGCCAGGGTTGTGGGGATGAGGCCCTTGTCCTCATCAACATGGGGACAAGGTGTTTTGGGGGGCTACCCCAAAGCACCCTCCCAATGTTGAGGGCATGTGGCCTGGTACGGTTCAGGAGGGGGGGGCCGCACTCTCGTCCCCCCCTCTTTTCCTGTGGCCTGCCAGGTTGCGTGCTCGGATAAGGGTCTGGTATGGATTTTTAGGGGGACCCCACG
Organism: Lithobates clamitans; assembly: GCA_037952925.1. Lineage (NCBI taxonomy): Eukaryota > Metazoa > Chordata > Amphibia > Anura > Ranidae > Lithobates > Lithobates clamitans. The sequence goes on from JBBGZY010000353.1 coordinate 4,624,639, forward strand.
TCGTTTTTTTTTTTTGGCGCGGGGTTCCCCTAAAAACCATACCAGACCTGAAGGGTCTGGTATGGAATTTAGGGGGAACCCCACGTCATTTTTTTTTTAAATTTTGGTCGGGGTTCCCCTTAATATCCATATCAGACCTGAAGGGCCTGGTATGGAATTTAGGGGGACTCCTACGTCTTTTTTTTTTTAAAATATTGGTTCGGGGTTCCCCTTTGGGGAATTCCCATGCCGTTTTTATCAATGAACTTCTATGTGTATTGTCGGCAATGCAATAGCCGCGGTAGTTTTAAATGAGTTTTTTCCTTCAAAATGTCATTTTGCTGTCAGACTGTTCTAAACACAGGAAACATGCGCCCCTTTACAGGCATACTATAGACACCCCCCAGGTACGAAATTTAAAGGGATATTACACTTTTATTGTTTGACTTTAAGCATTATTAAAATCACTGCTCCTGAAAAAACGGCCGTTTTTAAAAAAATTTTTTGCATTGATCCATGTCCCCTGGGGCAGGACCCAGGTCCCCAAACACTTTTTATGACAATAACTTGCATATTAGCCTTTAAAATTAGCACTTTTGATTTCTCCCATAGACTTTTAAAGGGTGTTCCGCCGGCATTCGAATTTGCTGCGAACACCCCAAATTGTTCGCTGTTCGGCGAACTTGCGAACAGCCAAAGTTCGAGTCGAACATGAGTTCGACTCGAACTCGAAGCTCATCCCTACATCTAACACTACCCTCTCCATAGTTTGAGAGTGCTGCTGTCCAAATACATCTTCATAGCTCCTCCATAGAGTGGAGCCACCCTAAGACAGTAAGTGTGTTAGTGGCTGAATCACCAGGTGAAAATAAAGAGGGAAAAAAAGGATGAATGCAACTCCCACATTTAAGGACTGGCACGCTACAGTATATCACATTTTTGTATTTTGTTTTTGGGCTTAAAGTGGAATTAAACTCAACTTTTGAACTTGTACCTACAAGTTTAGGAGATAATCACTGTACCTACAGGTAAGCCTTAATATAGGTTTACCTGTAGGTGCAGTAAATATCTCCTAAGCTTGCACTGTTTAGGAGATATTCATACAACATGTAGCCGGTGATGTCAACAGCGCATGCGCTCTGAAGGGACGACATACAGTGCCGGAACTTCAGAGATCCGTGCCGGAGCACATGCGCAGTAGTGATGTCATTGCGGCCCCTACCAGTCATACAACCAGAGCCCTCACCCGGAAGGAAGACCGGGTGAAGATGGCATGACAGCATTGCACTGGAGGGCTCTGTGTACAAGTAACTTTGTTCTAATGTGCTAGTATGCAGCGCATACTTGTACATTATAACTTAAACCTGCAAGGGGACCCATTGCTTTTAATCTTATGGTGATTTACTACCGCTTTAATACAACTTTAACTAGTTATGGACTGCCTGCTGTAGTTGTACTGCGGCAGGATGGCTCCCCTGCGCTAATTGCCCTCATTGTACGTCGGGTGCGTACACAGCGATCTGTGGGCGCATGCCCGCGAGCCCATTCGTGAGCGGGGGAACCAACCAGTGGGACCGGCGGACTCCATATAAAACTGGCCACCTGCGATCGCTCCAGAAACAGGCAGAACGGGGCTCTGTTAGTGTAAACAAACAGATCTCCATTCTGTCAGGGGAAGAGAGCGAGATTGTCTGTTCCTAGTGATTAGAAACAACGATCTCTCTCCTCCTCCAGTCAGCCCAGCCCCCATACAGTTAGCAACACCTCCCAGGAAACACACTTAACCCCTTGATTGCCCCCTAGTGTTAACCCCTTCCCTGCCAGTGACATTTATACAGTAATCAGTGTCTATTTTCAGTTCGATCGCTGTATAAATGTCAATGGTCCCAAAAAGTGTCAAAAGTGTCCGCCGCAATGTCGCAGTCTTGCTAAAAATCGCAGATCACCACCATTACTAGTAAAAAAAATAATAATAATAACAATTCCATAAATCTATCCCATAGTTTGCAGGCGCTATAACTTTTGCGCAAACCAATCAATATACGCTTATTGCAATTTTTTTTTACCAAAAATAGAATACAAATTGACCTAAACTGAGGAAGAAATTTGTTTTTGTTACATTTTTTTTGGATATTTATTATAATTATTATTTTTTTTTCAAAATTGTCACTCTTATTTTGTTTATAGATATAAAAACAGCAGAGGTGATCAAATACCACCAAAAGAAAGCTCTATTTGAGGGAAAAAAAGGACATCAATTTTGTTTGGGTACAGCGTTGCACGATTGACAGTTAAGGGGGCCTGGTCATTAAGCGGGCAAATCCTCCCAATCCTTAAGTGGCTAAGGGGCAGGTGAGGGAACTATTACAGGAACTATTATTAGGAACAGTAAGTGATAATTGTATACTCTTTATAGCCTTTAAATTACCAGTAATGCTTACTAGCCTCACTGAAGGAATCATGACTTTTTGCCAGTGTAGCGCTTGCCCCAAACACTAGTATTTTCCTTATATGACTCAATGACACAACTACATCCCTATGTTAATCATGAAACAACTGCAGCTCACAGGGTACATATATAATGTATTCAATGGAAAAGTTACTATGCTGCATGTGAAAAACTAGGCAACTATTTTGCATTAGAATATTTATAGATGAAACAGAGAATTTGTGCAGATGTTAGTTAATATTCCACCAAAGCCCGGGGGGTGCAGGATAACCCGACGCGTGTCAACAGCAGCTGTATTGTCATTTTTCTCTAAACTGGGAGACCATTTTTTGGTGTCATTCACATAAAGTTTAGGGATGTCATTTTTTTAAATTGATCAAAAATGAGTGTGGCTGAAAGGCAGCAATTAGTGCTGCAGAAGGTTCTAATGCCGCGTACACACGGTCGGACTTTGCAGCTACAAAAGTCGGACAGTCTGTCCGACATACTTCCGGCGTACCTTCGGCGGACTTGGGGCAGACTTTCTTACGAACGGACTTGCCCACACACGACCACACAAAAGTACGCCAGTTTAGTACGCTGTGACGTACACCAAGTCCGACGAGACTATAAAACGGAAGTTCAATAGCCCGTACGACACCCTTTGGGCTCCTTCTGCTAATCTCGTGTTTATCTCGTGTTAGTAGAAGTTTGGTGAGAGACGATTCGCGCTTGTGAGACTCGTATTTTTCAGTTCGTTTTAACTGTTGTTCAGTCTGTGCTTGTGAGGTTTGTATCTGCTTTTCAGTGCGTTTGGTCAGTTGGCATTGAGAAATCTTTGTTTTATTGGCCGCTCGTTCCTGATTTTCAGGTCGTTCTTCACAGGCCTTGCTGTTCTTCAGTGCGTTCTGTTTAGTGCGTTCTGACCAGCCGACCGTTTTGAAGCCATGTTACCTGTACGTACTCGTCGTAGAGCTCGTGCATTGTATGTGCTTGGTGCTGTAGTTTATTCTTCAGCCCAAGACCAGTCCATGAACAGGGCGAGGAGGAGTTCATGGACCAAGAATTGGTTGCTTCAGCGTGACCAGTTCTGTCACATGCCTTTGCTCCGTGAGATCCGTGAGAATAATCCTGAGGATTTCAGGAACTTTCTCCGGATGACGGACCCCGTTTTTGATCGTTTGGTGGCTTTGCTGACCCCCTATATCAGCAGGCAGGATACCTGCATGAGGCAAGCCATCACTCCGGAGCAGAGGCTGGTCGCTACCTTGCGGTATTTGGCCACAGGGAGAAGCCTGCAGGACCTTAAGTTCTCGACAGGCATCTCCCCCCAGGCTCTGGGGATCATTATCCCAGAGACCTGTTCTGCCATCATACAGGTCCTGCAGAAGGACTATATTAAGGTAAGATATTTTTATTTTATTAGCATCACATGTTCTTTTATGTAATCTTTGATAAAGTAATGTATTTCTTGCTTCAAACACTACTTCCCATCATTGCAATATAGTGTGAATGTCCCCTTTTTATCCTCACACATGCTGGGATTTTTTCCTGTTATTTTTTGGCATGCATGTATAGTTTCCTTCAATAACCTTCCCAGCATGAAGTGATGGGAACATATCCACCTAGTCTACTCATTTTGAATGTATTTTGTTGGAGTGTATTTAGTGTGCTTAGAATTAGCAATTAGCTACATTTCACAACCCCCCCCCCCACCTGAACTCACTCCAAATAGTGTGCTGCTAATTAGCAATTAGCTAGATTTCACAACCCCCCCCCCCCCACCTGAACTCACTCCAAATAGTGTGCTGCTAATTAGCAATTAGCTAGATTTCACAACCCCCCCCCCCACCTGAACTCACTCCAAATAGTGTGCTGCTAATTAGCAATTAGCTAGATTTCACAACCCCCCCACCCCCACCCTCGTTAAAATTTGCTTGAATGTTCTGTGGTGTTGATTTGTCTAAAGCAAATCTATGTTGCACTTTGCAAAATGCATGTGCACTCTACAAGTGCATTTGTTCCAGTGCTTTAGTAAATGAGCAGAAGCTCTGCTGATTTCCATCATCAAATCATATGCAAGCCTCAAAGTGTTTTCATTAATTGCCCTTGCATGTGATTGTGTACTGTTAGCAACATGAATGCCTTTTGACATTACCTCATTTACTGTAAGCTGGTTTGCAACTGCACCTGCAGAGTGCGACAACTGCAGTCTTGTAGCCTTTGTTATCCCTAAATTCCTGCGTGTTGTTAAAGTAATTTTTTTTGGGGATTTCACAACCCCCTAAAATGTAATCAATGTTCTATCAGAGGGGGTGAGCAATCTGATAAGTGTGCCTTTTTCCATATTAGTTATTCCAGAAGAATTAAATTATTGAATGTTATACTGATGCTGGGGAATAATGTTTTTAATTGTCTAATTTTCTTGCAATGTTAGCTTCCAAATTAATTGATTTTTGTTTTCTTGTTTGATTCCCCAGTTTCCTTCAACGCCACAGGAATGGCAGACTGTGGCATCCCATTTTGCAAGCCGTTGGGACTTTCCCAATTGTGGAGGGGCTATAGATGGGAAACATGTCCACATTGTGCCACCACCCCATTCGGGGTCATATTATTTTAATTATAAGGGGTTCCACAGTATTGTTTTAATGGCGGTGGTGTCGGCACACTATGATTTTTTATATGTGGACGTGGGGAAGAATGGCCGGATGTCGGATGGAGGAGTATTTGCCCAGACGGAGTTCTGCCAGCGTCTCCAGAGTGGTGGCCTGGGATTGCCACCTGATGAGGATAACGTGGAAGGACTCCCCTTTGTCTTCATTGCCGATGAAGCCTTCGCTCTGAGCAAGCACCTCATGAGGCCATTCCCCCAAAGAACCCTCACCCCGGAGAGGAGGGTTTTTAATTACCGGCTGGCCAGAGCTAGAAGAGTGGTTGAGAATGCGTTTGGAATTC